>CM046876.1:86034352-87531574 GCA_025667525.1 Glebionis coronaria | reverse complement strand
TGCCGCCCAAAGTATTATTACATATCATATATATTTTCTTGGTTTCATTTGATTAAACCCTCTTGAACGATTTGGTGTTCCACCATCGTTCTAAAGTCATCGAAGGCGTTCACTCCACGTGATCGTTTTCATTCTTTGAGGCCTTTTTAATCAAGAGATTTGATTAATGAGGAGATTTGTGGACTTTTTGTCTACTTAATACATTCACCAAATTCCAAAAAAAAAAAGTTAATACAATCAAAAACCACAAAAAAAAAATTGAAAAAACACAAAATACCAAAAAGAATCTTCTTTGCTCGTCTCCACGATGTACGTGACGTTTATGCTCACTCGTAATCAAGCAAAACGTGCACGTAGACGCAAGAACAAAACTCCTACTAAAACTCATTCTAGTGAGGAGTCTCCAAGTGAGGAACCTATTGTAGAACAAGAAGCTATCATGGCTAATCGTACTATGATGGAGTTGCTTCAAGCACCCACCGAGGGTTTTGGAGAGGCCATTGTGATTCCCGCCATCCTTGCGGAGAACTTTGAGATCAAGACGGGTTTAATGTCTATGCTTCAAGCAAACAAGTTTCGCGGTCATGAAAAAGACAACCCACATTATCACATTAGGCAATTTAATCGTCTCACCGCGACAAGCAAGTTTAAGGATGTACCACACGATGCCATTAAGATGATGTTGTTTCCTTACTCGTTAGATGGACCCGCCAAGATTTGGCTTGAGAAAGAACCGCCGAATTCGATTTTGACATGGGCCGATCTCGTGTCTAAATTTGTGAATCAATTTTTTCCACCATCTAAGACAACACATTTGAAAAACGAGATTTCACGTTTTACACAAAGACCAAATGAAAGTTTTTCAATGGCTTGGAAAAGGTTTAAAGAAATGTTACATGAATGTCCACACCATGATTTTTCCGAATTGCATCAAATTGACACTTTTTATAATGGGCTTAATGAACATGAACGAGATTATTTAAATGCCGCCGCGGGTGGTAATTTTTTGTGCAAAACGACCAATGAGGCTTTGAAAATCATCGAAAATAGGTCTAAGGTCTATAGCCCTCGTAACACACCGAGTGTTGCCAATTTGGGCTCGTCATCATCTCGTTCCATTAATGCCTTGCAAGATGAAGCAAATGAGTAGAATCGGTTTTTCGATAGGTTTTCGACTCTTATGTCTCATTGGAAAGCTCAAGAAGCTTCAAACACCGCTTCGGTTAAAGCGGTTGCTAAGAGTTGTATTTCATGTGGTGGAGCTCATGATTTTTCCGAGTGCATTACCGCGGATGGTAACACTTCGAATGCTTATGTAGCCACGGGAACTTATAACCAAATCGGTCAAGGTTCCCGCCAAAATCAAGCTCCACAAAATCAAAATGCTAATAACTATCGAAACAACAATCAAGGTGGAAATTACCAAGGAAATCAAAGGAATTATAACAAAGGTAATTATCAAAGTGGAAATGGGCAAATTTCAAACCAAAACCAAAACCGTGATTTTCAAACTCCTACTCAAGGTTTTCAAAATGCTCACACTAAAAATTTGCAAGGAGAATTTTTAGATTATGCTAAGGCTAATGATGCTAAATTTGATAACATGCAACGTGAGATGATTAGCTTAAGGTCCGAGTTGAAAAACGAGCTTAAAAACGAACTTGCTAATGAACTTAAAACTCATGCTAATAAAATGGAAGGAAATGTCACACGACTCCAACAAAATCAACAAAAAATGGAGCAAGGACAACATGAGATTAAGCAAGAATTGTTAAAAGCGGATGCTAGGCAATCTAAATTTGAAGACCGAATGGCTAAAATGTTTGAAGCTATCATGTGTAAGCCCTCTTCTTCGGGTGGTCTTCCTAGTGATACCATCGTGAACCCGAAAGGAGAATTGAAGGTTATTACTACTCGTAGTGGTAAAACTTTCAAAGAACCCATTTCTCGTCCAAGTACTTCTATGGAGAAGGAAAAAGAGAAAGAACCCGAGGTTGTGGTTGAAAAGGAGCACATTACAAGCCCACGAAGTACCGCTCAAACCACACCTACGGTTGAACCAACACCCATAATGGAACCCGAGATTCTAAGGCCGATGCCTATGCCTAATTTGCCCCAACCCACACCACCTTTACCCTACCCATCAAGACGAGACAAGGAAAAGGCACAAGAACGAAATAATTATCAATTTGAACTCTTTATGAAAATGTTTCGTGACTTGCATTTCAATATAAGTTTTGCCGACGCCTTAGTCATGATGCCTCGATTTGTCGCGAACTTCAAAAGTATGTTGAATAACAAAGAGAAATTGCAAAAGTCGTCTAGTTGTTCATCGGTTTTTCTAAGCCGCATACCTCAAAAAGTCGGTGATCCTGGAAAGTTTTTAATCCCATGTGCTATCCAAGACATGGAAGAATGCTACGCCTTGGCCGATCTTGGTGCTAGTATTAATTTGATGCCTCTTGAGATTTTTAAATCGCTCAATCTTCCAAATCTCACTCCTTCAAGAATGTCAATCGAAATGGCCGATCATTCTACGATTCTAGCTTGTGGAGTTGCCGAGGACGTCTTTGTGAAAGTTGGAAAGTTCTACTACCCTGTAGACTTCATTGTTGTTGATATTCCCATCGATCCTAAAGTTCCGTTAATTTTAGGTCGATCTTTTTTTGATACCTCGAGAGCACTTATCGATGTGCATGCAAGAAAAATCACTCTTCGTTTCAATGAGGAAGAACTCGTCATTAATGCAACCCAAAACTCCACTCTTTCTCATGTTTATTCCATCACATCTTTGTACAATGTCAATCCCATCAAAAACATTTGTCAAAAGATTTCAAAAAGAGTTGTTGAAGTTGTTAAGAAAAATGAAGTTCCATCCCCTCCGCTGATGGAGGTTAAGAGTGTTAAGCCTATGATTCCAATCTCGAGTGATTCTTCGGATGATGAATACGTTGATCCCGATGGGGAGGTTTTCTTTGTTGACAAAAGATTTGAAAACTTGCCACCACCTAAACCAAAAAGATTTCAAAATGTGAGAATTTTTAGTGTGACTAACATTGTTTTAGATACACCGAATATTTTTGACATAATCAAATCGGGTTTTCACGAGGAGAGTTTAAAAGATGAAAAAGGAAAAGATTTTGAATTTAATTTAAAAGATTTTTCTACAATTCTAACTCCGTCATCACCGCGTTTATTGAGTACTACAAGCTCGTCTTCTCCTTTTGACGATGCTTTGTGTGGACCTAGTGTGGGGGAAGCCCCATATGTTCCCTCCCCTTTCTCCACCGAGGACGAGATATTTGATCCTGGAATTGCTTATATAGGGAAATCTCGGTCTTCCACCGATGCAATAAATGGAAAATCTTTTCATTTGATTGGTGCGAGTCTACCTCGAGTAGCTCAATGTTATGACTTACCCATTGTCCCACCCTTCTATTTCTTCTCTCCTATTTTCTTCTATCCCATTGGGATTTGTGTTGGAGTTGTGTTGTCTCGTCTTTCATCCGAAAACGAGGACGCTATCTTTGACCCCGGTATATGTTTATCGGATTTTTAAAGTACTCCACGTACTTTTGGGCCTTGTTTATCATGTAAGCCCCACCAATAATTGACCATACCATGATTATCCCTAAATGATCACATTTATGGGGATTCGAGTCGAGCTTTTGACTCGGTTATCAAAAACAAGGTGCCTCGTGGGGGAGACCCATGCTTATCCATGTACATATTATTGCTTTCTAATTAGTGTAATGTGAGGGGATTTGTGCCCTTCCAACCTTTGTTCCGTGGTTGTTTGTGCATTGTGTCTTTTAGATCATCATCTTCACGATTGGAGCCTCTCGTGTTCGTTTCATGGGAGCACTCGATTGTTTGCTTTGGAGGCCATTCCCAATATCCATATGATATATCCTTTTATGTTCTAACCTTAGGTTTTTAGCACACTTCATAAACGGCTATTACTTATTGGTTACACCCTTTCCATGCTAGATTAGGCATTCGACTACGTCTCTAGTATGGGGGTGTTTGCACCCCTAGACTCGAAACATTAAGGACAATGTTTAACTTTAGTATGGGGGGGGGGGGGGGTGAATAGATACTTGCCTTGCCAAACCTTCACGCTTTCCAAAGTTTATCGTTTTGTTATCGTTTTCTTGCAAAATAAGGCTAAAAATGGCCAAATTTTAAAATTTTTCTCATATTTCATAAGTGTTTGAAGACACGAATGTAGATTTTCCGATGGCGAGAATAAGAGTAATTTTTGACTCGACCGTGCGTGTTGAGCACTTAGCTTTGATTCCTTAACTACACATTAGGCTAAGTCTCTTAAATGAGGACGAGAAATGATAGAGTTAATTATAAGTTACTATGCTAAACGTAGAGTACTCATATTCTTTCAAAAACTCATGTGTTCTCGTTGTTTGCTTATTCTCCCTTCGCATGTAAATATTTTTTTGCTTAATAAATATTGATTTAGCGGTTTAGTTAGGATTGTTGGGTTTCTAGTCTTTTCTAGTAGCTTCCGTGTAATTAAATTAGGAAGACATTAAGGTATCGCCAGCGTCACGGTTTTGAAGTATTGGCAACCCGAATAATCGAAAGCTTCACCCAATAATAAGATTTCAAGTGCTCACCTAAATCTAGCAAACAATTTGAAAGCCCCACAAGGCCTAAAATCTATGCAAAATTGAAAGTGAATCAAGCCTTAATCTTCGAAGCTTTAAAGATCCAAAATTCGCTTTAGCGTGAGGATATACGTCTTTGGCTAATAAAACCACCGATGAGGCGGATAATAAAAGGCAAGGCAAGACCGAAGTCATAATAAAAGCTTCATGGCGAAGTTGAATAAAAGATGGAGGTAAACCAAAGATAATAAGGTCCTTCCGTTAGGGGGCGTATAAAAGTCTTGGTAATAAGTCTCATGTTCAAAACCGTTATAAAACCGTGTTTATCGATTCTTCTTGTCAACTTAATTTTTTAACATCGTTGTCTATTAGGAGGGGTTATTGATTTGATGGTCTTAGTTACACCGTTAGGACTCTATTTTTAGACCTAAATCTCTATTATCGCATAAGTCAACAATGTATCCTCGTGATCATTAAGACAAAATAAAATATAAGAGATACAACTTAGGAATAATGGGAGAATAAGTACGTGATTAGGGCATATGAGTAGTGTTAGCATTACTAACTTATAACGACAATGATCTCGTTGCACGCTTGGCATGGAATTAAGGTGAAAATCGAGGACGACGAAATTATTTCTAACGAAGCATTCACGTGTTCTTGTTCTATGAACCTAAACGTCCCATTTTGCGATGAAAATCATACATTATGTCTAAAACACAAGTAGTAGTAATTGTAGTATGTAGCTAGTTATCATTTCAATAAAGTGAATAAAATTAAATTTTGGAGATGCTTTGATACTTTATTCTAGCATTGCGTGAGGGCACGGCAATGGTTTAGTATGGGGGAGTGATGAGACTGCTTTTATACATGGTCTCATCATCCAAAACGGCCTTAAATTGCATAAAATATCATAAAATATGCCAAATATATGCTCGTGTTTGTTACTTGTGTATTTTTAGGTACGGATATTGAGGAATTGGCAAAAGATCACAAGAATCATTCAAAAACGAACACGGGAAACGAAGTCGCACAATGAACCGGGCCCAAGTTTGGAAATTTGCAAAAAGACCCTTGAAGAATTGAAGATTGTCAATTTTAGTCCCTCATCTTTGAAGAACTTGTCACAATTGACCCTCAAAATATCAAATGTACAAGAATGGTCCTTAATGTTTGAAGATTATACAAGATCAGCCCTTGGAAAATGAAGAAAATACAAAAGGAGCCCTTGTTTAAAGTTTTTGAAGAAGATGTGCCAAAAATGACAACTTATCAAAAGTTGATAAGTGTTATTTGGGCGCTGATGGACATTTAAAACAAAGTGAAAGAAAATGGAAAGCCTGGGGACCAAGTTTGCCAAACCACCAAACCCTTACAACCAGTCACAACTTGCCACCTCAGCCCTGCCCACCCATTTACCCATATCCTACCCAACCCGTACCCACCACCCATTAACCAACCCGGTTTTATTATTAAAACTGGTCAACACCCCAGTCAAACCCCTTTCTTTTCCCTCCTTAACATTTATTTAAAAATGTTAATCCCCTTTTCAGATTAAAACAACCCTAATTAACCTATAAACCCTAATCCCCACCCAGATTAATTAAACCCTAAATCAAGGGGTTTTTGGCTTAACTCGTCCAGATCCTCAATTCCACTCACCCTCATCCTTTCCCACCTCACCCAACACACTCACATGCTTTGTGGACCCCTCCCCAGCCTTCCCCTGCAACGTCTCTTTCGCACCAAAACCCACACCCGGCCATTTAAACGCACCAGATTGCTCTACTTGGTCCCCAAGATTGTTTAAACGTCCAAGATCAAGTCCACAGCCTGTCAATCACATGGGATCAGCTATTGACCAAGATCAAGACTTTTTCAAGGGGCATTTTTGAGATTCCAGATTTTAGGGTTTTAGCTTATGTATTATTTTATTTAGAATTCTAGAATAGTCCATTTAGCAGTATAAAAGGGATATGAGCATGTTCATTCCCTTTTGTTCCAGTTTTTAGCATTTGCACCTTGTAATTCCTTTTTTAATTAATAAAGTTTGGTATTTGTAAAAGACAAGAGTAATCCCTTTTATTAAGTTAAAAAGTTTGTGTGTTTGTGTTAAATGCTAAGGCTGAGTTCCAACTTTTAATTGTGTGTTTGAAGTTCCATGTTTCAAAGGGTTTCAAAAAGGTTTTGAAAATTTTTATAAAATTCAGAAATCATAGGGTGTTAAGAAGTGAAAGTGGATTAACATTCCTTGATTTGTGATTTATAAGTGTTTTCAAAACGTGTTTTAAGGGTTTCAGGTTTTTGGAAGAAGTTTCAAGAAAAATCAGTTTGTATTGTGGCTTGTGTTCATTTTCTGTTTGCAGGTTGAATTTTTGGAGTGTGTTGCTGTTAAAGGTTCAGCATACACCCCAGTGTATAAGGAGGTGGTTATTCAACCACTGAGGGACTTGGATGTAAGTCCCTCAAGGTAAAATACCTTTTCATTTTTAGTTTTTCTGAAAAAATTATATGCTATGCATGATTCTTTGTGAAAGGTGTTCATTGTTAGTATAAGTTGTTTTATTTGAGTTCTTTTATGTTAGTATGCATGATTAGAAGAAATTGAATCAGTTTGGAGTTGGTTTGAAAAGTGATGCTTTGTTAAATCTCTTAAACTGATTTTTAAAGGGGTGTTTGGATCTGCTTTTTATTTGATAATCTTGAAGGATTTTGAGAAGTAAAAGGTGCTAGAAAGATTCAATAGGGTTGTCTAAGATTGTATGCTAGTCTTGTCTCAGTTTGGAAGAAGTTTGTAACAAGTTGGATGTTGAAAGAGTGAAAAAGTAAGCTAAAAACTGCATGTACACATTTCTGCTTGTTTTGATGAATCTTTGAGCTTGATTTTTGTTAATTTGTTAGATCATAGGAGGTTTTAGGATTTGAGCTTGCTTGGTTACCAGTTTGTGTGTTTGTGTGCTAAATTTGAGCATCTAAATCTCAAAATTGTGCTTGTAGATCAAGCAAACAGTTACTTGACCCATACAAACACATCAGAAACTTGTTTTGCTCTTGTGTGCTTTGATTGTGAAATCTGTGCTAAGTGTTGGTTACATTTGTGTTTTGTTTGACTCCCTTCACTCAGAAAGAGTGAAGGGGTGCCTTTGTTCCAAAAGAAACATCACCAAAATCACAAAACCAAGTCCTCTTGGTTTTTCACTTGTTCATCAGAAAGAACAGCAGACCTGGGCACGTTTTGCTTGAAATATGACTTAATCTTGGGTAAGATTTGATTTGGTTTGAGTTTTTGTGAGCTTCAAAGTTACTGGATTCAAGTGTGAAAAAAGAAAAAAAAAAAAGTTGTAAAAAGGTCACCCGCAACGGACTCGAACACGCGACCCCTCGCTGGGGGACTAAGCGTGTTAACCATTGATCTAGATGCCTTTTTACGTTAGCCTTCCAATTCAATAGTTATTTAACCACGTTTTCATTTGAGCTTATTTTAATAAGCCGTAGCTTATTTGATTTTTTTAAGCTTATTTATTAATCATTTTGGACTTATTTGATTTTTCCTAGGACATTTATAGGTTTTTAGACTTTTCTGTTTTAAAATTTTATTTTTCCTATTATTTAATTAATTTTTAGGATTATTTCTAGTTTTATTTTTAGAAAGTCATTTAAAAATATTAAACAGTAATTAAAAAATACAAAAAAATAGTTTTTAGGTTTTAATTCTTATTTTTGAGGTTTACATATCAAAAAGTTTTCAAAAACTTTAATTTTTAATTTTATTTGATTTTAAGTTTTTTTATCAAACTTTAAAAATTAATATAAAATTAACTAAAAGGTTTTAGGAGCTTTAATTTACATTTTCTTCTTAGTTAGAATATTTAGGATTTTTGAGAATTTTTTAGAATGTATTTGAGAACTTTTAATTTTTTAGAATATTTTATTATTATTTTATTCATTAAAATAAAAAGTTTTATTTTTAACTTTTTTTCATTTTTCCTAGATTCTAGACATTAAATTAGGAACTTTTTCACTTTCCAATTAATTTTTAGGTTTTTCAATTAATTTCTAGAATTAATTTAAGATTTAATAGATTTTAATAGTTTTTAGGAGTTTAAAAATAGTTTAAATTGGTTTTAAAATTTTTAAAAATAGTTTTTAGTTTAATTAGGACATTTTTGAGGTTTACAAATTATAAAATCTTGTTTAGGGCTTTTTAATATTTAAAAGTGATTTTTAGGGCTTTAATTAGCATTAAAAAGTCATTATTATATTAATTAAAAGGTTTTGGCAAGTTTGAATTTTTTGTAAACTCTTAGAATATTATTGTGGATTTTTAGTAATTTTTAGGAATTTTTAGGATAAAATTTTAAATTTTGTGCTTTTTACGTTCTACGTCGTAACTTTCTAGTAGTGTTTTCGCCTTATTTTTCTATTTTTCTCGTCTTCGTCATTTTCTTTTCTCTTCTTCTTGTTAATAATCAAAAACAAATCAATCAATCAAATCATTACACAACACACGTGCCTCCTCGAGAGAACGAACTCACTTTTAGGGTCATTCACACACGGTTTTCCTAAATCGTCGTGCACGCTTACCACTATTTGTGTTGCTTTGTTTTTCCTAAAAATAAAGTATATACAAAATCACTACATCAGGTGATATCAAAATCAAAGAAATATAGAGATGGGATAGATGATGATTGAGATGAGATTGGATAGGATCAAGATGATATAAACACTACCTCATGGGTCTTATTTATAGGTGAATTAGCCTTGGCCACCAAGCACTTTTCTTAGAGCCAAAGATGAATAACAATAATGAGTGTAATGAAGCTTAGAGGAGTTACAGTGGAGTTATGGCTGAACTTGGTGAGCAAGGTGAAGTAATGGAGGTGTTGAAGTTTACTTGGAGAAGTGGAAGCCATGGAAGATGCTGGTGGCTTCTTCTCGTGCTGGTGGCTTCTCTCGTGCTGGTGGCTTCTCAGCCATGCTGGTGGCTTCTTGGCCATCTTCCATATTTCCCTATTCTAGTCCTTCTTTATTTCTTCCTCCTTCTTTCCTCTAAACTTCCAAGACTCCTATTATTTGTATTATCTATCATACAAGAGCTACACTTTCATGTCTCGTTCATTCTTTCACCTCCAATACTCGTCTTTTCTTCATTTCTCGTGATGTAACCATTGATGAACCTACAATAGCAAATAAGCTTCATTAAGTATCATATGTTCATAATAATCACATAAATATATGCATAAACACCACGAATACGCTCATATAAATATGTTAGATTTGAGCGTTATCACAAACTGAGAGCCTTCAAGATCTCGGTGGGTATGCAGGCCGAGCAAGGGGAACATCAAGCAGCTAGGGCATGCGTTGGCTGCGTAGTGGCAAGCCACAGTCGATAGGTTGTAGTGATTGCTGTTGGTTCGAGGCAAGCCGAGACCCTCGAGGTCTCGGTGTGTCGTTGTTTGGCTCTGGTAGAACCGAACACACCAAGGGGGTGATTGTGGTAAAATACGACCTTTAGGAAAAGGAGCGTATATGAGTGGTAAGTATTGAACAAATGACTTTAGGAAAAATCAAGTGTTAATGACCCAATGAAAGTTCGTTTCCCAAGGAGGTATATGTGTGTGACTAAGATGTTCAAGATTTGTGATTAATGATTGGTTTAGAAGGGGATGAGAAAAAAAAATGACGAAGACGTAAAAATAAAAATTAACAAAAAATCACTACTAGAAAGTTAAAACGTAGAACCTTAAAAACCACAAAAATAAAAATAAATTCCAAAAATTCACCAAAAATCAAAAATAATAAACTAAGAGTTTACTAATGATCAACACTTTTTCAAACCTTTTAAATAATTAAATATTCAATTTTTTAAATGCTAATTAAAGCCCTAAAAATCAAATAAATTATCAAAAAGCCCAAATAAAGATTTTTCAATTGGTAAACCTTTAAAATGACCTAAAAAGATTAAAAACTATTTTTAGAAATTTTAAAACTAATAAAAACTATTTAAAATGATTTAAAAACTATTAAAACTTAAAATAATTATAAAAATTAATCTAAAAGTGATAAAATTATTCTAAAAATTGCTAAATTCCTATTTTAATGTATTAAACCTAAGAAAAATGTAAAAAGTTGGAAAATGTAAAATTTCAAAAATAATAATAAAATAATAATAAAATAATATTAAAAATCCAAAAATTATAAAAAATTCTAAAAACTTGCAAACTAGTTTATTTTAACCTAAATAATCAGAAAATCAAATTGAAATTACCAGAATACACCTAATGGGCCCTCAAATGGGCCAAATCCAAAATCAGTCAACACAAATGGGCTTTTGGGCCCAAAAAGTCAAACTTGGCCCAATTGACTTGGAAAAGCCCTATCTGACTTAAAATTCAATTCTAAGAACAAAACTCTAAAGGCCCAAAAGCTGAAAATGAGCTTATCACAACTTATTGAACACAAATCTTATTCTTATTGGGCTTTTCAGCCCATTAAGCCATAAGCTAATGCCATAAGCTCTGATTTGACACACAACCTTCTTTTGGGATGCTTATGAGATCTGTAAAAAGAATTTTTGAAAAAGCTCACTCAATAAGCCAGAAATACGCAAAGTATTATTTCACAAAACGACAAAATAGTCGGGATTGAGAAATAAGGAACCTCAGAAGCTCTAGTTTGTTGCAAAAGCTCACAAATAGCTTAACTAAGAATAATCAATCAAGAAAATCACAAAAAGCCAAGTAGAATAAGCTGTAAGAACAGATAAGCTGGCTGAAAAAAGCCTAATAAGCTAGTTTTCTAGCAAAAGCTTAACCAAAAGACTTGTAACCTTCCAGATTTGATATTAAGCTGAGAAAAATGATTTCTGTTACAAAAGATAAGTTGTTGCATGTACCAATAAGCAAAACAGATTCAATAAGCTTAGAAACCAAGTTTGACCAAAAGTCAAAAGTTGATAAGTTGAAATCAAACGCTGACAGGAACAAAGTAGGCGTTGACAGACTTAATGAAGTGTAAGGACTTGTTTCTCACCCTGCTGGTCAAGGTTTGAGTGCAAACCTTGTGAATCAAGGCTTACCAGTTGGGTAAACTTGATGTGTTTTGGCACAAATAAGCCAATAAGCCAGTGGGCTTATAAGCTATGAACAAAGCAATCCAAATAGCCAAATATTCTCACAAGCAGCATACAAATAAGATCCAAGCAACAATACAACAATCCTAATGCTAGAAATCACACTGCAACACCAAATGAGGTGGTCACTTTGCTGATGCAAATGACCACTTCAGCAGACTTTGATAAGCTATAAAAACCACAATAAGCCACCAAATCCAACAAGCAGATAATCAATAGATAGCTTATCACCCAAACTATTCCCAAACCAAATTTCAGACCTCAGATCCAACAAACAAAGAAGTTATTGGATCTGATGTGTTTGACCAAATTCAAAACCAATTTTATCAGGTTTTTTGCAAAACTTAGAATCCCTTTTCCAAACTTTCAGAAAGTTAACCAATGGCAAAAACTTGTGTATTATGACTTGTTTAGACCACCCAAACCCTAAGAACCAAGGGCACAAGGCCACAAGGCCTTGATAGCCTGTAATCCCAAACAACCCTTAATCAAGCACTTAACAAAGGAACTTGTGATTTTAACTAATAACCTACTGATTTTAATGATCAAAAACACTTAAACAATAGCAACTAATACAATCAAACACAAAAATCACCAGCACAAACACCAATACTCAAAATCAAAGCACCAAATTCAAAACAGCCATAAACATGAAATTTTTAGGGGAATCTTAACCAAGAGATTATACCTGCCTTCCACAACATCCTAGGAAGGCCAGCAATGCTCCTTGGACCTTGTTCAACAACTAGAACAAGACCAAGGTACTTCAACAAGAAAGATGATGAATGCCTTGGTTGATGTTTCAAAGCAGAAACTCAAGGACTTGATGTCTTCAACACAAGCAGCAAACAACTCAACCAAGGGCTCTAATCCCTTCACAAGCTTGGTGTCAACAAGCTTGCAAGAGCTTATAGCTAATGGTTAAGGGTTAGTACACAAAAATAAGCAAAATCAGAACCTTCTTTCAAGCTTTTTCAAACTTGAAAAACCTTACCAAACATAAACGTCCTTGATCCAAAAGGTTCAAGCACACTTATAACAATCAATGGAACTCAGAATCACCCTTTAAACAACACCAACTTTCAAAAACATAAAAAGGAATTACAATTTTCTCAAAATACCAACTTTTATAAATTTTAAAAAGGAATTACAATGTTTAAAGAGTAAAACTGGAACAAAGGGACTCTCACATGTTGAGGTCTCCTTTTATAGGCAAATGCCTGGCTACACTATTCATAAACCCTAGAAGTGAATTCTCTAAAATTCCCTTGAGTTCTTCTAGATCATTTGATGGAATGAGCTGTCCAAATGCATCCAAACCGTTTATAATAGCTTTGGGGTGAAGCAAGGAACCTTGGCTATTGATTTGGACACGTCAGATTACTTGGAGAGTAAGTTGCAATTTCATTGGTTGACGTGTTGAATGGTGGGGCCTATTGGTGAGTGGAAGTGAGGGTTTTATGTGTGGGATGATATTCTGCATGTGTGAATCACACGTGGGTGTGGGTAATTTTGATTTACCCCTTGTTTTAAGTGAAGGTAAAACTGGGTGGATGAAGGTGAATAGTAAGTTGTTTGATCCGAAATTGGGGGAGTGTTATGTGTTTGGCGCATTTTTGGGCGTTTGAATGTTTCAATAGCACAACTTCAGCCCTTATTCTTTCTTTCTCTTGTCTTTTGTGTTTAAAAACCCATCAGCGTCCAAATCCTTTGTAACAACTTTTCACAACTTGTCATTTTATGCACAAAACTTTCCAAAAAGTGTATCAAGGGTTAATTTTGGAACTTTTGCATATTTGAAGTACTGATCTTGGACATTTTTGATCTTCAAAGGTCTTCAATGTATCTTTGGCTTGATGAGGGACCATATTTGACAATTTGAAATTGTTGAGGGACTAATCTTGCCATTTCTACGAAAGTTGAGGGACCTTTTGTGTAATTTTGACAAACTTAAGGGACCAAACTTGTAATTATTAATATACAAGGGTTTTAAGTGTCGTTTCTTCAATAAATGAGGATCAATCTTGTTTGTCTTCAAGTTTTCAAGGGTATTTGTTGAGAATTCCATGATTAGGGCCCGGTTCTTTGTACGGCTTCATTTCTCGTGTTCGTTTTTCCTTGTAACTTGTGATCTTTTGTCTTTTTCACGATATCCATACCTAAAATACACAAGTAAACAAACACAAGCATATATATGGTATTTTATGACATTTTTATGCATTAAAAGCCCGAAAAGAACGATGAGATCATGTATAAATGCCATCTCATCACTCCCCCATACTAAACCATTGTCGTGCCCTCACGCAATACTAGAATAAAGTATCTAAGCATCACCAAAGTTCAATTTTATTACCCTTTATTGAAAAGTAAAAAGAAACTTGCAACATACTACGAAGATGTGTAAAGACATAATGTATGATTTTCATCACAAAAAGTGACTTTTAGGGTCAAAGAATAGAAACAAGTGAATGTCCCTTAGAGTAAACTTCTTCATCCTTGATTGTCATACATTCCATGCTAAGTGAAAAAACGAGATCATTGTTGGTACAAGTCACAATGCTAACACTACTCATACGTCCAAATTGTGTAATACTTTTTCTCCCCGCAATCCTAGTTATTATGAAAGGAAAATGGGTTACTAGCATTTTTTATCTATTTGTCATGGATCACAAGTGATTCATATTGACTTATTTGAGTAGTTATTAGTCCGAAAGCAAAGTAGCACGATTTGATCAATAGTTAGCCGAAGGACAAAATCTTTTAAAACGGCTTCTCGTGTATCTCCTTAAGTTCATATCTTGGCATAACTCGTTTCACGATTTGAGACCTTTCTCGGACCGATATTTGGCATGTACTTCATACTTCGAATCTTGGGAAGACGTTCTTGAAATTATGGTCTTCTCTTCATATATTTGGAATTTCTTCACTTGACGTTTTTGAGAGATTCTTCATATTGGACCACGACTTCATCATTTTTCTTCAATCTTTACTTTGGATTTTGATATACAACGATCCGCCTCCTTTTCGGACTTGGATATTTTTATCCTCATACCTTGTTAGGGTCTTTTTGGATAGACTTTCTCCATGATCTTTAGGGGAGTAATTGCTTCTCGTCGTGTGTCTCGATCCTTCATATTGATTTAGGAATAATGATACTTCACATCATCTTTGGATCTTTAGCAAAAATAGAGCTCCTCATGCCTTGTTAGGGCCTTTTTGGATAATCGCCAATCTTCGCGTCCCGATTCAATAAGTTATGCCTTGGCTATGAACTCTATTCAACCCCGAGCAACTTTTAAACGATCTTGCGCTAGAGGCTAAGTAACCTTTCAAATCGTACGACCTTACTTATTGCAATTATGATTTTTTCCTAATGCATTGATCTTATGGGAAGAAAAAGCCACAATTAAAAACATATGAGTTTTTGAAAGAACACTTTCATGTTCTACGTTTAGCATGATCACTTGTCTAACTCTATCATTTCTCGTTCTTCACTATATAAAGACCTCTAATTAAAGAGACTCGTGAATACTTAGCCATGCAAGTCAAAATTAAGCCAAATTTGGATTAGCTTTCATTGAGACTAAATCAAATCAAAGTTTTGGGTTTTCAAGCCACCTATAGGATCTTGCACTTTCTTGGACCTTTTCAAGTTTAGAGAATGCGTTTTAAAGTTCCCTTGATAAGTGACTTTCTAGGATCAATTATAGGAACTTGCGAAAAGTTCTTGTTCTTAACCCATATGAATTAAGACTTTCGCATTTTAAATCTCCCTATATAAAAGTCTAGCAAAACTTGAATTGAGCGGGTTAAGGAATGTAAATGGCTCCAAATGCCCATCAAGTCAAAAATTAACTCTTATTCTACCCAACGGAAAATATACATTCGTGTCATAAAAACACTTATTAAAACTTAGAAAATTTTTAAAATTTGGCCATTTTTAGCCTTATTAGCAAAACAAAATATTGAAAGTTGGAAAGCGTGAGGGCGTAGCAAAGCAAGTACCTATTCACCCCCCCATACTAAAAGTAAACATTGTCCTCAATGTTTCGAGTCTAAAGGTGGAGCACCCCCATACTAGAGACGAAGAGTTGAATGCTTAGGATCTAGCATGGAAAGGGTGATCAACAATATATCTAAAGCCGTTTATTAAGTATGCTAAAAGATAATTGTTAGAACAATAAAGGATATGTCATGGAATCGTGAAAAACTTCTTCGAACGATGGAGGCTCACATAAACGAACACGAGAGTCTTCATACGTAGATGATGATGATGATCTAGATAACACAATCACAAACAACCACGAGACAACGAGTTGAAAGGGTACAAGTCCCCTTATTAGTGAATAGTAAGCATAAAAGATAAGCATGGGATCTCCCCCACGAGGCACCTCGTTTTTGATTACCGAGTCATGAGCTCGACTCGATCCCCTCAATGCTAATTATCATTGGGGAAGGTGACTTGGTCGAAGGCAACCATTGAAGGAATTTCCCCACCAAAGTAGTGCTTAAGCCTATGTCCATTCACCTTGAAATTAGGACCATCATCTTGAGCTAGCTCAATGGTCCCATATGGAAACACTTTTGTAATGGTGAACGGACCCGACCAACGAGATTTCAATTTCCCGGAAAATATCTTAAGACGAGAGTTAAAAAGCAACACTTGATCACCAACGTTAAAAACCCGGTTTTTAATCTTTGAATCATGAAACTTTTTAGTCTTTTCTTTAAAAATTAATGAATTTTCATAAGCATTATCTCTTAATTCATCCAATTCATTCAATTGTATTTTCCGGTGATCTCCCGCGGTCTTCAAGTCAAAATTTGCATGCTTAAGGGCCCAATATGCCTTATGCTCCAACTCAATGGGCAAATGACAATTCTTCCCATAGACTAACTTATAAGGAGTGCTACCGATAGGTGTCTTATAAGCGGTCCTAAAGGCCCATAAAGCATCATCAAGTTTGTCGGACCATGAAGCACGGTTTTCTCCAATTGACCTCTCTAAAATCCTCTTCAAAGCTCGGTTCGAAACCTCGACTTGCCCACTCGTTTGCGGGTGATAAGCCATAGAAAGACGATGAGTAACTCCATATTTCTTCAGAACCTTTTCGAATTGGTCATTACAAAAATGGGTTCCACGATCGCTTATAATAGCACGAGGGGTTCCGAACCGAGAGAATAATTGCTTCAAAAACTTCACTACCACACGAGCATTATTAGTAGGCAAAGCCTTAGCTTCCACCCACTTAGAAAGGTAGTCCACCGCGACGAGGATATATTTGTTGCCATGAGACGATGGGAACGGCCCCATAAAGTCTATTCCCCATATGTCGAAAATCTCACATACTTGAATTATGTTTTGCGGCATTTCATCACGTTGAGACGATTTTCCTTGACGTTGGCACGAATCACACGACTTTACAAGTGCGTGTGCATCACGATAGATAGAAGGCCAAAAGAAACCGGCATCGAACACTTTCTTAGCCACGAGATTAGCACCGTGGTGACCACCCATGGGTCCCTCGTGACAAGCTCTAAGGATATTAGAAGCTTCGGCACCAAACACACAACGTCGAATGAGTTGATCCGCACAAATCCGAAAGAGATAAGGGTCGTCCCAAAAATAGAACTTGACGTCACGAAAGAATTTTCGTTTTTGTTGTGTCGTCATACCCTTGATTATGAAATTTCCCGCATGGTAATTTGCAATGTCGGCAAACCATGGGGTGGTGTCTTTAGAATTCACTACACCGAGAGTCTCAAGAGGAAATGTTTCGGTAATTTCCTTGTTCTCGAAAACATCTTTGTGAGGATCTTCTAGACGAGAGAGATGTCGGCCGCTAGATTCTCGGCTCCTTTTTTGTCAAGTACGGTGACATCAAATTCTTGGAGGAGGAGCATCCAACGAAGCAATCTCGGCTTAGCATCTTGCTTAGCTAAGAGATACTTGATAGCCGAATGGTCGGTATACACGATGCTTTTAGTCAAGACGAGATAAGGTCGGAATTTCTCAAAAGCATAGACCACGGCAAGGAATTCCTTTTCCGTTGTGGTGTACTTTAATTGAGCCTCGGTCATCGTCTTACTAGCATAGTGGATAGGACGAAAATGCTTGTCATAACGTTGCCCTAAGACGGCCCCTATAGCATAATCACTTGCATCGCACATGATTTCAAAGGGTAATTCCCAATTAGGAGCAACAAGAATGGGAGCTTCGGTAAGTTTCCTTTTTAGAGTTTCGAAAGCCTTAACACAATCCTCATTGAATTTAAAAGGAGCATCCTTCTCGAGAAGGTGTGTCATAGGTCGAGAGATTTTCGAAAAGTCCTTGATGAAACGACGATAAAAGCCCGCGTGGCCTAGGAAACTCCTAAATCCCTTAACGGTTTTGGGATGAGGTAACTTGGCGATGACATCTACCTTAGCTTTATCGACCTCAATCCCCGCCTTTGACACCTTATGTCCTAAGACGATTCCTTGTTTACACATAAAATTACATTTTTCCCAATTAAGCACAAGATTGGTTTCTTCACAACGTTTTAACATTTGTTCGAGATTAGATAAACATGACGTGAACGAATTAACAAACACCGAGAAGTCATCCATAAACACTTCCATCGACTTCTCGATCATGTCGTGAAAAATCGCCATCATACACCGTTGAAACGTACCGGGTGCATTACAAAGTCCGAAAGGCATCATACGATAAGCAAACGTTCCATAAGGACACGTGAACGTAGTCTTCTCTTGATCACGAGGGTCGATAGGGATTTGAAAGTAACCGGAAAAACCATCTAAAAAGCAATAGAATTCATCTCCCGCAAGTCGCTCCAACATTTGATCCATGAAGGGCAAAGGAAAGTGGTCTTTACGAGTGGCGTCATTTAACTTTCGGTAGTCAATACACACCCTCCAACCGGTCACAACACGAGTGGGAATTAACTCGTTGTTTTCATTAGGCACAACGGTCATTCCTCCCTTCTTAGGGACACAATGGATAGGGCTCACCCATGGGCTATCGGATATAGGATAAATCATTCCCGCGTCAAGGAGTTTAAGGACCTCCTTTTTAATGACATCGTGAATTTTGGGATTCACCCTTATTTGACTTTGAATTGCGGGTTCGTAGTCCTCCTCCATTAAAATCTTGTGAGTACAAAATTTTGGGTCAATACCCTTAATGTCGGATATTTTCCACGCAATTGCCCCTTTATGAGCCTTAAGAACTTTCAAGAGCTCGGTTTTTTCATCATTGGCAAGACCTTTTGCAATAATAACCGGCAACTTGTCATCACCTTCCAAGAATGCATATTCAAGGTGAGAAGGAAGATCTTTCAATTCAAGGATAGGTGGTTCCTCGATTGAAGATTTTGGTTCAACACTCATAACTTCCATCGGCGAAAGAAATGGTGGAATAGAAGTATCATCACTAATCAACACCTCATCTTCATTGTCGATTTCATTTGAAGTGAGATCGCCTCCTTGGAATGGAGTGAGATTTGGTGTAGAATTAGCAAGAATTGGATCTAAAATAGTGGGATTGCCACTTGACGAGCTATCGGAAAAACCTAGCACTTCTTGTGAAAACTCATCGCAAACCACATCAACGATGTCAATGTGATTGATGGTAGCGATTGCATAAACATGAGAAGGTTTCGAGTTTTGAGTAGCGTTTATAACAAGTTCCTCTTCGTTGAATCTCAAAGTGATAGTTCTCGCATGAACATCGATAAGCGATCTCGAAGTGTCTAAAAATGGACGACCTAAAATTAGAGGAACTTGAGGATCCGCGGGGATGTCAACTACTATAAAATCAACGGGATAGTAGAACTTCCCCACTTTCACGAAAACATCTTCGGCTACTCCACATGCCATAATCGTAGAATGATCGGCCATCTCGATGGACATGTTCGAAGGAATGAGAGCCGGAAGCGAAAGCGATTTCCAAATGGAAATTGGCATCAAATTAATGCTCGCACCAAGATCGGCCAAGGCGAGGCATTCTTTCATATCTTGTATGTCACAAGGAATGAGAAATTTTCCGGGATCAGCAACTTTTTCCGGTATGCGGTTAAGATAAACCGAAGAACAATTAGCAAGCTTTGAAAGCTTTTCCTTATCGCTCATCATACTTTTAAAAGTGGAAGCGAAACGAGGCATATATAACAACGCGTCGGCTAAACTCACATCAAAATGCACTTGTTGAAACATTTTTATAAAAAGGTCGATTTGTTGTTTGTTACGTTCTTGCAACTTCTCTTTGTTTCGTCTTGAAGGGTAGGGTAAAGGTGGTGTGGGTTGGACATTAGGCAACGGCCTTGGAAACTCGGGTTCCACAATTGGTATTGGTTCAACCGTAGGTGTGGCATGAGCGGTACTTCGTGGGATTGTAATGTGCTCATTTTCGACCATCACCTCGGGTTCTTTCTCGATTTCCTTCTCCGTAGAAGTACTTGGACGAGAGATTGGTTCCTTGAAAGTTTTACCACTTCGTGTAGTAATAACCTTCATTTCTCCCTTCGGGTTTGCAATGGTATCACTAGGAAGACCACCCGAGGAAGAGGGTTTACACATGATTGCTTCAAACATCTTAGCCATTCGGTCCTCAAATTTTGATTGCCTAGCATCCGCTTTTAATAACTCTTGCTTAATCTCATGTTGTCCTAATTCCATCTTTTGTTGATTTTGTTGAAGACGTTGGACATTTCCTTCCATTTTGTTTGCATGAGATTTAAGTTCATTAGCAAGTTCATTTTTAAGCTCGTTTTTCAACTCGGATCTTAAGCTAATCATCTCACGTTGCATATTATCAAATTTAGCATCATTTGCTTTAGCATAATCCAAAAATTCTCCTTGCAAATTTTTAGTGTGAGCATTTTGAAAACCTTGTGTAGTGTTTTGAAAATCACGGTTTTGGTTTTGATTAGAAATTTGTCCATTCCCATTTTGATAATTCCCCTTGTTGTAGTTACGTGTGTTGCCTTGGTAATTACCTTGGTTGTTGTTTCGATAATTGTTAACATTTTGGTTTGGTGGAGCTTGATTTTGGCGGGAACCTTGGCCGTTTTGGTTGTAAGTTCTCGTTGCTACATAAGCACTCGAAGTGTTACCATCCGCGGTAATGCACTCGGAAAGATCATGAGCTCCCCCACAAGACAAACAACTCTTAGCAACCGCTTTAACCGAAGCGGAATTGGAAGCTTCTTGAGCCTTCCAATGGGACATAAGATTAGCAAATCTATCAAAAAACCGATTTTCCTCATTAGCTTCATCATGTAAGGCATTAATGCTACGAGACGATTGTGACGAAGATGACGAACCCATATTGGCAACACTCGGTGTGTTACAAGGGTTATAAACCTTAGATCTATTTTTAATGATTTGTAAAGCCTCATTTGTCGTCTTGCACAAACAATTACCACCCGCGGCGGCGTTCAAATAATCTCGTTCATGGTCATTAAGCCCATTATAAAAAGTATCCACTTGATGCAATTCCGTAAAATCATGGTGTGGACATTCATGTAACATCTCTTTAAATCGTTCCCATGCCATTGAAAAACTTTCATTATTTCTTTGCACAAATCGTGAAATCTCATTTTTCAAGTGTGTTGTTTTAGATGGTGGAAAAAACTTGTTCACAAACTTAGAAACGAGATCGGCCCATGTCAAAATCGAATTTGGCGGTTCTTTCTCAAGCCAAATTTTTGCGGGTCCATCCAACGAGTATGAAACAACATCATCTTAATGGCGTCATGTGGAACATCCTTAAACTTGCTAGTGGCGGTGAGACGGTTGAAATTCCTAATATGGTAATGCGGGTTGTCTTTCTCGTGACCTCTAAACTTATTTGCTTGAAACATCGACATTAAACCCGTCTTAATTTCGAAATTCTCCGCAAGGATGGCGGGAATCACAATAGCCTCTCCAAAACCCTCGGTGGGTGCTTGTAGCAACTCCATCATAGTACGATTAGCCATGACGACTTCTTGTTCTACAATAGGTTCAACAATTGGAGGTTCTTCAACAATCAACGTCTCTTGATTGGCTTGCTTTTGAAGTCGTTTACGAGCTCGTTTTGCTTGATTACGAGTGATCATAAACTTCACGAAGAATGGGAGGTGAGCAAAGAAGATTATTTTTGGGTGTTTTGTGAATTTTCAATTTTTTTTTTGTGTTTTTGATGATATTTAATTTTTTTGGATTTGGGTGTATCTTCGTAGACAACAATCTACAAAATCTCTCCTCGAATCAAACTCTTGATTAAAGAAGCCTCAAAGGAATGAAAACGATCACGTGGAGTGAACGCCTTTGAATGACTTTAGAACTTTGGTGAAAACCAAATTGTTCAAGAGGTTTTAATCACAAAGAAAACCAAGCAAATATATTATATGTAATAATACTTTGGGCGGCAAAACCCTCGATTGGCCTTCAATCTCAAAATACTCACAAGCAAGCGGGGAAACGAGGCGGCGCGAAGCACTTAAGAGCCTTTTTCCTTAGGGTATATTTTATAATACCCGCCTTATACCCACTTTATAGTTTGTATCTTTCAAAATCGAGCTTCACGAAAGTATTTATCTATTTTTGCCTTTTCTTTTTGTTTGAGATTCGAATACAATAACTGAGTGATGAAATCCCAATTAAGGTTGTGTTTTCACACTTTTGGAGATATTGTGAATTTATTGTGATACTTAATACAATATAGTAATAATATTTGTACAAGAAAAACCAAGAAAACTGATAATACGTATTAGTAGAGTTCTACTAATACAAATACTATTTGGTTAATATTAAAATCAACAAAGCAAATTAATCACGACACACCTCCCCGGCAGCGGCGCCAAAGTGATTGTGGTAAAATACGACCTTTAGGAAAAGGAGCGTATATGAGTGGTAAGTATTGAACAAATGACTTTAGGAAAAATCAAGTGTTAATGACCCAATGAAAGTTCGTTTCCCAAAGAGGTATATGTGTGTGACTAAGATGTTCAAGATTTGTGATTAATGATTGGTTTAGAAGGGGATGAGAAAAGAAAATGACGAAGACGTAAAAATAAAAATTAACAAAAAATCACTACTAGAAAGTTAAAACATAGAACCTTAAAAACCACAAAAATAAAAATAAATTCCAAAAATTCACCAAAAATCAAAAATAATAAACTAAGAGTTTACCAATGATCAAAACTTTTTCAAACCTTTTAAATAATTAAATATTCAGTTTTTTAAATGCTAATTAAAGCCTTAAAAATCAAATAAATTATCAAAAAGCCCAAATAAAGATTTTTCAATTGGTAAACCTTTAAAATGACCTAAAAAGATTAAAAACTATTTTTAGAAATTTTAAAACTAATAAAAACTATTTAAAATGATTTAAAAACTATTAAAACTTAAAATAATTATAAAAATTAATCTAAAAGTGATAAAATTATTCTAAAAGTTGCAAAATTCCTATTTTAATGTATTAAACCTAAGAAAAATGTAAAAAGTTGGAAAATGTAAAATTTCAAAAATAATAATAAAATAATAATAAAATAATATTAAAAATCCAAAAATTATAAAAAAATTCTAAAAACTTGCAAACTAGTTTATTTTAACCTAAATAATCAGAAAATCAAATTGAAATTACCAGAATACCCCTAATGGGCCCTCAAATGGGCCAAATCCAAAATCAGTCAACACAAATGGGCTTTTGGGCCCAAAAAGTCAAACTTGGTCCAATTGACTTAGAAAAGCCCTATCTGGCTTAAAATTCAATTCTAAAAACAAAACTCTAAAGGCCCAAAAGCTGAAAATGAGCTTATCACAGCTTATTGAACACAAAGCTTATTCTTATTGGGCTTTTCAGCCCATTAAGCCATAAGCTAATGCCATAAGCTCTGATTTGACACACAACCTTCTTTTGGGATGCTTATGAGATCTGTAAAAAGAATTTTTGAAAAAGCTCACTCAATAAGCCAGAAATACGCAAAGTATTATTTCACAAAACGACAAAATAGTCAGGATTGAGAAATAAGGAACCTCAGAAGCTCTAGTTTGTTGCAAAAGCTCACAAATAGCTTAACTAAGAATAATCAATCAAGAAAATCACAAAAAGCCAAGTAGAATAAGCTGTAAGAACAGATAAGCTGGCTGAAAAAAGCCAAATAAGCTAGTTTTCTAGCAAAAGCTTAACCAAAAGACTTGTAACCTTCCAGATTTGATATTAAGCTGAGAAAAATGATTTCTATTACAAAAGATAAGTTGTTGCATGTACCAATAAGCAAAACAGATTCAATAAGCTTAGAAACCAAGTTTAACCAAAAGTCAAACGTTGATAAGTTGAAATCAAACGCTGACAGGAACAAAGTAGGCGTTGACAGACTTAATGAAGTGTAAGGACTTGTTTCTCACCCTGCTGGTCAAGGTTTGAGTGCAAACCTTGTGAATCAAGGCTTACCAGTTGGGTAAACTTGATGTGTTTTGGCACAAATAAGCCAATAAGCCAGTGGGCTTATAAGCTATGAACAAAGCAATCCAAATAGCCAAATATTCTCACAAGCAGCATACAAATAAGATCCAAGCAACAATACAACAATCCTAATGCTAGAAATCACACTGCAACACCAAATGAGGTGGTCACTTTGCTGATGCAAATGACCACTTCAGCAGACTTTGATAAGCTATAAAAACCACAATAAGCCACCAAATTCAACAAGCAGATAATCAATAGATAGCTTATCACCCAAACTATTCCCAAACCAAATTTCAGACCTTAGATCCAACAAACAAAGAAGTTATTGGATCTGATGTGTTTGACCAAATTCAAAACCAATTTTATCAGGTTTTTTGCAAAACTTAGAATCCCTTTTCCAAACTTTCAGAAAGTTAACCAATGGCAAAAACTTGTGTATTATGACTTGTTTAGACCACCCAAACCCTAAGAACCAAGGGCACAAGGCCACAAGGCCTTGATAGCCAGTAATCCCAAACAACCCTTAATCAAGCACTTAACAAAGGAACTTGTGATTTTAACTAATAACCTACTGATTTTAATGATCAAAAACACTTAAACAATAGCAACTAACACAATCAAACACAAAAATCACCAGCACAAACACCAATACTCAAAATCAAAGCACCAAATTCAAAACAGCCATAAACATGAAATTTTTAGGGGAATCTTAACCAAGAGATTATACCTGCCTTCCACAACATCCTAGGAAGGCCAGCAATGCTCCTTGGACCTTGTTCAACAACTAGAACAAGACCAAGGTACTTCAACAAGAAAGATGATGAATGCCTTGGTTGATGTTTCAAAGCAGAAACTCAAGGACTTGATGTCTTCAACACAAGCAGCAAACAACTCAACCAAGGGCTCTAATCCCTTCACAAGCTTGGTGTCAACAAGCTTGCAAGAGCTTATAGCTAATGGTTAAGGGTTAGTACACAAAAATAAGCAAAATCAGAACCTTCTTTCAAGCTTTTTCAAACTTGAAAAACCTTACCAAACATAAACGTCCTTGATCCAAAAGGTTCAAGCACACTTATAACAATCAATGGAACTCAGAATCACCCTTTAAACAACACCAACTTTCAAAAACATAAAAAGGAATTACAATTTTCTCAAAATACCAACTTTTATAAATTTTAAAAAGGAATTACAATGTTTAAAGAGTAAAACTGGAACAAAGGGACTCTCACATGTTGAGGTCTCCTTTTATAGGCAAATGCCTGGCTACACTATTCATAAACCCTAGAAGTGAATTCTCTAAAATGCCCTTGAGTTCTTCTAGATCATTTGATGGAATGAGCTGTCCAAATGCATCCAAACCGTTTATAATAGCTTTGGGGTGAAGCAAGGAACCTTGGCTGTTGATTTGGACACGTCAGATTACTTGGAGAGTAAGTTGCAATTTCATTGGTTGACGTGTTGAATGGTGGGGCCTATTGGTGAGTGGAAGTGAGGGTTTTATGTGTGGGATGAGATTCTACATGTGTGAATCACACGTGGGTGTGGGTAATTTTGATTTACCCCTTGTTTTAAGTGAAGGTAAAACTGGGTGGATGAAGGTGAATAGTAAGTTGTTTGATCCGAAATTGGGGGAGTGTTATGTGTTTGGCGCATTTTTGGGCGTTTGAATGTTTCAATAGCACAACTTCAGCCCTTATTCTTTCTTTCTCTTGTCTTTTGTGTTTAAAAACCCATCAGCGTCCAAATCCTTTTTAACAACTTTTCACAACTTGTCATTTTATGCACAAAACTTTCCAAAAAGTGTATCAAGGGTTAATTTTGGAACTTTTGCATATTTGAAGGACTGATCTTGGACATTTTTTATCTTCAAAGGTCTTCAATGTATCTTTGGCTTGATGAGGGATCATATTTGACAATTTGAAATTGTTGAGGGACTAATCTTGCCATTTCTACAAAAGTTGAGGGACCTTTTGTGTAATTTTGACAAACTTAAGGGACCAAACTTGTAATTATTAATATACAAGGGTTTTAAGTGTCATTTCTTCAATAAATGAGGATCAATCTTGTTTGTCTTCAAGTTTTCAAGGGTATTTGTTGAGAATTCCATGATTAGGGCCCGGTTCTTTGTACGGCTTCGTTTCTCGTGTCCGTTTTTCCTTGTAACTTGTGATCTTTTGTCTTTTTCACGATATCCATACCTAAAATACACAAGTAAACAAACACAAACATATATATGGTATTTTATGACATTTTTATGCATTAAAAGCCCGAAAAGAACGATGAGATCATGTATAAATGCCATCTCATCAGGGGGGTGTTTGGTTAACATTTAAAATACTTTATATTATATTTATTAATTAATTATATTAATTAACTCATGGTTTAATTTAATTAAATAATAACAAAACTTATGTTATAATTTATTTAAATAATTATTATGATATAATACATGGCCATTTTATTTAAATAAACTATACAATAATTATTAAAAATAATTATTCATCGTATAAGTACATGTACATTTAATTAATTTAATTAAGAACTTAGCTTAATAAATTATTTACACTTTTAACCAAGGTTAATTAAATTAATACTATACTTTAATTTAATTATAAAATAATCAGTTAAGGTAAAGTTTAATTAATATAATCATGTAATATTATTAATTAATAATTACTTATAATATCATATATTATATTATTAATTAATAATCATATGTTAAGACTTAAGTATTATTATTAATATTATTATATTTAATAATCATGACTTATAATATATGCTTATTAAACTATAGCTTATATCATATACTTATTTAATAAGCTTATTACTATTTATGGAAACATGCTAAATATGGAAATATACTAATTATGGAAACATGCTATTTATAGAAACATATTATATATGGAAACATGCTAATTATGGAAACATACTAATTATAGAAACTTTCTATTTTTTGAAACTTACTAATTATGGAAATTTTCTATTTTTGGAAACTTGCTATTTATGGAAAATTGCTATATTTAGAAAGTTACTATATATGGAAACCTACTATTTTTGGAAAGTTACTATATATAGAAACCTACTATTTTTAGAAAGTTACTCATTATTATACAACAAGTACAATAACACATAAAACATGAAATACACTAATCAAGAACACATGAAACACTAAGAAACACTTGATTAAACATGAAACTATAAAACAAGTCAAGAACATGTAAAACAAGTTAAGAACACGTCAAGTAAACTAATAATCAATAAATATAAGTTAATCAGACAACTCATTCATATCCCTTTCATTATGTATCACTTGTGAAGTCGGAGTAGATCTTCCGCTTTCATCTTCGTTTTCATTACTAGACATAAGGTACATATATTCCGTCCTTAAGTAAGGACACTCTCTTCCTATATTTATGATTTCCCGTTTGCAGCCATCTGTTTTCCCCAGTAGTTACATTAAACTTATCAGTAATTAATATGATTAGCATTTTAAATTGTCTGAGCTATATACATGCATGCCAGTTCCACCTAGTTATGGAGGTACCATAACCATAACACTTGGGGCACTGGTGTTATGAATCTTCCGCGGTGAGAGTGATTGCTCGCGGCTTCCCTTTCAGTTATTGGCCTTTTATATTATTATCATGTGGGGCGAATGGGTGCATCCTAGTACAAGTTTAACAGATTTCATGGTAACTGTGGTGTGTGCTCTACATCCGTTACATGAAGTTGATCCCTCCACTCAGACTATTATAATTACATGCAACCCCTCTAATTGCATGACGAGGTCACCCCTCTACGTATTCATGCACGTTGATACCTTCATGACCTATATGAGCTTTTTGGCATTTAAAATACAGTTTTTATGAAATAAACATAAGTCTTTTTAGATATAAACCAGTTTATAAAACATACTCCAAGTTTTCCAGGACTTACACTTATTCCGTTCCACTTTCATTTTCATACTTTACTTATGTTTACTGCTATTCATATCATTGTCATATATTCGTGCACTGAGCGTATTGCTCAGCCGTATTTTCTTTCCATGTCCCCATACGACAGGTACTAAAGGGCAAAGCTAGGCAAATCAAAAGTACGTGCATTTGGATGGAGGCACCCTTGAATTTATTTCTTTTAATGCATTAACATACTTCTGCTTTGTTGGACATTGTTTAGTCCTTATTCTACATTCTTTACTTATGCATTGTGTGTGAGCTTATGTTTGGAACCGATTTTTGTTTCTTGTTTCCTTTATGGTCATTAATGTTTTAGACATTTACCTTGAATGCTTTGATGACACGCCATAATTATTAATTAATGGTCCACTTATCCAAGTGGGGTGTTACAGGAAGAGTCACGGTTCAGTCCATTCAGGGGAGACCTAGTTCATCAAGCACGGTACCAAGGACTTATAATGCTAATGCTAGTGGAAATTTTCCTGGGAAGCCAAAAACCATGACTTGTTACAACTGTAGATGGGAGGGTCACATGGCAAGACAATGCACACAACCTAAGCGGAAAATGGATGCTTCATGGTTTAAGGAAAAGGTCTTATTGGTTGAGTCTCAGTCACGTGGTCGTGAGTTCGATGAAGAGGAGTTAGCCTTTCTCGCTGATCTAGGTTTGCGGAAAGTGATGGAATTCAAACAACTCTCACTCAAAATGCAGCATATCAAGCAGATGATCTCGATGCATATGACTCAAACTGTGATGATTTCAATACCGCTAAAGTAGCTCTCACGAAAAAACTCTCTATATATGGTTCAGACAAAATATCTGAGGTACCAAACATTACCAATGATACTAGTATTGCACCACATCAAGTTGGGCAAGAGTCGATGTATCTGGAAGAGAATCCGATGGTGAGTAGCTCAAACAAAGAGACGTACAATGATAGCAATATCAATGCAAGTCCCATGACTATGAGTGAAACACACCCGGCAACTATTTTGAATATGAACGCTCCAGCTTGACAAGATTTGGTAATGGTCTCTACAACTTTGCTCAGCCAAATGAATACCGCTGTCCTAGATACCCTAGGTGTGAATAACACACTTTCTGCCAAGCTTGCTTAGTACAAAGAAAAAGTTAAAACTTTGGAAATGACCCCAAAGGCAAACAAGCTAACTTACACTGAATTTGATGAGTTTCGAAAAAAGAAAATGGAACACTTACAAGAGATAGAAACTTTAAGAGCAAATTTTTCTAAAGAAGTCAAGGAAAAAGAATCGGTTAATTTTCAAAAACTTAAACAGATTTCGAAACGCTCGAGTCTAAAATATAAGTGAGTTGATCAGTTGACAAAAAGTACATGTCTCTTTTTGGAAATGATTTTTTTTGTCTTAGGGGTGTTTGGGATTGCGTTTTGAGCTACATTATCTACTTATTTCATTTTCAAAAAGGAGATAAGTTAAAATGAGTGTTTGGATAATAAAAGGAAAAAGTGATTATTTGCGTCTTGAAGCTTCCAAAATGAAGTTTTGAAAAAAATAAGTGAAGAGTTACTTATTCATTTTCAAAATGGATAAAAGTAAAAATGAATCTATTTTATTCATTTTACTTATCAACTAAACAAATAATCTGATTTGACAAACACTAAGGGCCGTTTGGTTTAGAGGCATAACTACTGTTATGTTTGGCTTATAATGAAATCAAGTGTTTGGTGAAATTTTCTCTCGGTACTAAGCCCCAAATTTATAGGCATTCTAAAACCCAACCTCAACCTATACATTTCTGACCATACTTTTATTTTGGTGGACCCTACCAATATATTATCTTTTCTTCTGTCTTATTTTATTTTACTATTATATATATTAATCTAATAATATTAAATATTAATTTTAAATTATAAATATTATTTTATAATATAATAATTTATACATTGATGTATATTTTCTCTCACCAAAACCCTACATTATATCTAAACTTTACTCAATTCTAAACACTCACTTTATAAACCCACTCTCAAATTAAAACCTATTTATAAACCAAACGGGCCCTAAAAAATTGATAATCTGATTATTAAGATTTCAAACAATATAATGAATCCAAACACTATTTCTCAAAACCACGTTTTTTAATTGTTAATTATCTGATTATTAATTTTCAAAATAAATAATTTATTTTAAATAAACAATTTCAAATACCCTTTAGTTAAGAACCAAAATATAAATTTTAACTACTTTTATACTTACCCTTTTTAATAAGATTTAAGTTCATTTGGATACCAAACTTATCTAAGATATGGGGGGACTCATCCCCACCCTTCATCTCTTTTTCATCCAATGACTAAGATTAAATATTTAATTTACACTGCAAGGGTATTTCAGTCATTTCACCATCTACTATATAATGTTTTTTCTTCTTTCTTCTCTCACAAAAAACACACATCGGATCTCTCTTTCTCTCTCTACCCCTGATTTACTTTATCTCTCTACCCCCGATCTATAATCACGATCTACTATATCATGAATCCATCGAAACGCGATCATGATGAATCCATGACGAATTCATCACGAACATCTATAATCACGAATTGATTTATCCATCACAAGGTTTGATTAATATGTTTTTTTAGCTTATTTGGTTTAAATAAGTTTATTAATGTATTATCATTAGCTTTTAACTGGATTATTATGAATGAATCTTTTTGGATTGATTGTTCTTAATTATAAGCTAAGTTCTTAGATGAGAAGTTATGAATAAGTTATAAAGTTGGATTAATAAGCTAGTTAGTTTGAATAAGCTTATGAATAAGCTTTTTTTTAATAAGAGTAGAGCTATGAATAAGCTTTGTAAATTAAATGATTTGAATTCATTGTGTTGCATTATAAGATAGCTTATTAGATTATTTCAATGAGTTATACGTTTTTGTGAATAAGATAGTTATGAATAAGCTTATTTTCATGTTAATAAGTTGTATTATTATGATTTTTTTACTTTCTGATGTTATCATATATGATGTACATTTCTTATCATATATGATAGATATATCATATATGATAACTGATGATATATCATATATGATATATATATATATATATATATCATATATGATATATCAAATAAATCATATGAAAAAACAGATTTTGTATGAGTATCTTTCAGAAAATCTGTATAAACTCTTGAAACCTGCCTTCTATCATATATATATGAGTAATTCATTTTGGTATTAAAATTTTGCATAATATGTTGTTTTTTTCTTTTATAAATGCAGTCAAACAGAGATGGTGTGATTGCCCTATTTGGAGCAAAGGAGAGAGGGATGTTGATTATAACAAGAGGATGTGCACGGATGTGTTTTAAGGATCAAGACGAAGTATGCGTTGTTCATGAATTCATCATTTGATAATTTGTTTTAAGATAGTGTATTATTAAAAAAGAAGAGTAGTTTCAATAATAATGTTGTTAGCACCTTTTGATTTTGTATAAATGGTTATCATTCAGATGTATATCATATATAATTTTACATTAGGTTATGTTCTGTTTGAATTATCATATATGATTCTGTTCAAACGCACATTATTTTATGTTATGAACAAGTTTTTAGTTATTAATTGTGCATACTTTTTGTTGTAATCATGAGTTCATCAGATTCTTTGTTTAATATATCCAAGTTTTCTTTGAGTATCATACATGATAATGCCTTATCATATATGATAGTGCATTATCATATATGGCTTAATTTATCAAACCATCATGACATAATACCAAGAAAGTTAATCATATTAACAAGACGCTGTACCAGATACCAATGGATTATAAAATCGTCCATATACTTCAAAACTCCATTAGGAGATTACAAAGAAAAAACAAACAATAAACGTAAAAAATTCATGAGCTTCTTCACTAAGCTTCTTGGCCTTTTGGATGCTTGTGATATTAAACATGCATTGTAAACAGCTTCCTCTACACAAAAAAAAGAAGATTTAATTAAATTTTCAAGCACTAATCATATATGATATATTTTATCATATATGATATTTTAGCTTATATCATATATGATATAGTATATCATATATGATATGTCACTAGCAAGTCATACTAAATATGTTCAACGAGATTAAGCCATAAAAAATAAGAGTTAATTCAGTTTTCAACCACATAATCATATATGATATATTTATCATATATGATACTTTAGCTTATATCATATATGATATAGTATATCATATATGATACTTCACAAACAGGTCATACTAAATCTGTTCAGCGAGATTAAGCCATAAAACCTTATAATTTACGAAAATAAGCTAATAAGTTAGCTTATAATTCATCATAATAAAGATGATGATAATCTATAAGCTTATTCACATTAGTTAGCTTTCAATTCACGTAGTTTCTCAAATAAGTTATAAAAGAATAAGATGAATAATAAGCTTATTCACATCGAATAAGCTCAAAAAAGATGAATCAAAATAAATCGAATGAACTTTACCTTATTTATGAAGTGGATGATCGATTTACGAGGTGATGATCAACGGATTTGATGTTTGTGATGATTGATTACGACATGAATATGTGTACGTGTGTGTGTTTTTGTGTGTGTTTTAGAGAGAAGAAGAAAAAATGAAACCTCGATCCAGATCTGAGATGTGGAATTGTTATTTGGTGTTAGGTGGGAGGGTAAAATGACGAAAATACCCCTCCGTTTTTTTTAATTAGAAAACAAGAATTAATGTGAGCCTTTGATCAAGATTAGATGGAAGGTGGGGATTGATCCCCTTGTATCCAAAAGATACAAGGGATCCACAATAACCGAACCCATAAATCTTTAAAAAAAAAAATATCAACCGACCAAAAACTTTTGAGCCGGGGTTATTTATCGACCTGGAAATGGATAGCGACTTATAAAGACATTTTTATCTTAAAATAGAAGCCTCTTCAAAATTCAACTCTTTATATTTGTTTGACCTTTGATCCCATCTTACAACCACCCATTAATTTATTCACCGCCAAAAAAACAGTCTTCAAAACATAAACAAACAAAAAACCATGAAACAACCATCTTACTTTCTATGTTTCTTGATCACAACAACATGTTTGTTCTTGATCACAGAATCTACAAGCAGAAGTGATTTTCCACATGGATTTACATTTGGAACTGCATCATCTGCTTTCCAGGTTTTTATATTTGCCTTTTCTGTTACTCCTTTCGTTCTAAAATTATTGTCCCCGACATAAAAACACAAATACATTTATTATAACATTATATTTCTTCTTACTTTTTATCAATTTTTTCGAATTTTTTGAATTATAATTTAAAGTCGGATAATATAATAAACGGCCTCTTGGCTAACGGTATGTGAGTGGTCCTCTAACTTAATGGTTGTATGTATAAGTCTTGGTAGAAACATGCGGAAAAAGATAAAATTTGTGAGATAGTTTGTGTGAGTTTTGAGTTGTAAAAAATTGCAAGGGACAATTAAATTAGAGAAAGATATTAAAAAAGGAAACATGGACAATAATATTAGGAGGAGCATGTTTTTTCTGGACATTATTTGTTCATAGAAGAAATGATCATGTTTTTTTGTTGTTTAGTTTGAAGGTGCAGTTGATGAAGGAAATAAAGGAGATAGTATATGGGATACCTTTTCGAGGTTACCTGGTAAGTAGAGTGATTATATTTATATATTTATATGATCTGGTTATTGATTGTTTGGGGAAATTTGAATGTGCTTTTGTAACGCTGTAATCGCGCCAAAATGTAACATTGTTTCATTGTTTTGGATATCATTGTATGTGATTATGTGAAGTGGTTTTGTTTTTACGGTTTAATTTACTGTAGAATCGAATAACTAATTATTATTCGAGGTAAACAGTGACTACCTTTCGTGTAAGTATCTAATGACTTTTGTGTAAGTAGTGTGGAATCGAATAACTAACTTGGTAGCTGTATTAACTTGCTGTTCTATAAAAACAACATACTTACTTTTAGTGCCTGATTAATTATGGGATATATTTTTACTCGGCTTGAATATGTATTTGAGTGTATCATGTTATTTTAAGTGATCCGTTACTATCAGAGTGTGACTTGCAATTGTTGGCGGCCTGAATGTATTATGAGGCGACCCAAACATTGGGAGTTCGACTTGAAATAGAATTTTAAAGGGATAAGTATATGACGTAGGCCGAGTATATTGGCTTGAGATTTTTTTATATATATAAAGTACTCGACATTAAGTGGTAAAAAGGTGATTATAGTATGTTATATTTTAGTGCGATTAACCGTGTTTCAGTATTTGAGAAATGAGTCTGGTATGGTTAAATTTTTGATGATATATGATGATTTGACAGGAAGGATACTGGACTTTAGCAATGCTGACCAAGCAGTCGATCAATATCATCGCTTCAAGGTTCAGCTTTTTCTTTGTATTAAGCAAGCATGCCTGTGAAAACTTAACTTCTACTCCATTCAATGTTCTGATTCTTTTCTTTTCTATGAATACAAGCAACCAGATATAGTATGAATTCATTATTCCTGACTACATGTACATAATATTTTTTCAGACGGACATTGATTTGATGAAGAATCTAGGAATGGATGCTTACAGATTCTCTATATCATGGTCGAGGATATTCCCATGTAAAGATATTACTCATATTAACGATCATATATTCCAATGGTATAAAGTCCATTTCTTTAAAAGTAGTAGATGAACTAAGATGTCGTTTGATGTTAACAGATGGAACAGGCAAACCGAATCCAAAAGGGATTGAATACTACAACAACCTCATTGATTCTTTATTGGAAAAAGGTCGTTTTCTGTTTGAATTTTGTTTTCCGTATGTGAATACTATACGACAAAAGTTGTCCTAAATATGGTGAACATATTTATATCAGGAATTCAACCTTACGCAACTTTGTATCATTGGGATCTTCCACAGTCGCTTGAAGATAAATATGATGGATGGTTAGACACTCAAATAATGTAAGGAAATTACATATATTATATACTTAGTAGTGGAGTAACTTCTCACCCGTTTTACTTACCAATTAGGCAATCTAGGTTGTGTTTTATGTCAAATGGGTCGAATTGGCTAAAACAATATGGGTGTCAAACCTGATGAATTTGCCCAAAAACACTATTTCCGACAAATGATCTTACAAATATTTTGGTTGTCATTTTACCTAATACTGTAATAATTTTGTAACATAATTAATACCTTATTTAGAAAAAAATGAATGAGAAAGTGTTTATAAGTCAACCCAACCCAACCTGACCCGTTTCGATATCTACTAAAAGTGACCCATTTTTTACCAGTAGTGCAAGCCACCTCTACTACTACCTATGTATATGGTACGTAAAGATAGAAGGCTTACATAATACAGTATGTTTTTGTTTACTTGTTTACAGAGAGGACTTCAAGCATTATGCTTTTACCTGTTTTGAGGCATTTGGAGATAGAGTAAAACACTGGATCACATTCAATGAACCTCATGGTTTTGCTATACAAGGCTATGATTATGGTATTCAAGCGCCGGGGAGGTGCTCTTTTCTCTTCCATTTGTTATGCAAGAAGGGTCAATCATCTGAAGAACCATACATAGTAGCTCACAACATTTTGTTGTCTCATGCTGCCGTTTATCATGGCTACCAAAAACTATTTAAGGTAGTAGAGGAGAACAATTGTTAAAGCTAATCTTTGTGCATCTTTTATATTCTTTCTTTTAAGAGTAAACGCGGTGAATTCGATCCATATAGTTTTTTATGGGTCGATTTGGATTGTATAGTACCTCGAATGGGTTAAGTTTCTTCCGTAATTCTATTTCACTAACTAATTTATTTATACAAATGGGCATATAGTGTTTATATGCCAACCCAACCACTAGATATAATGATCCATTTCGCGCAGATTTTTTTGACCCATTCTCAAATCGATTTGATTTCCTTTAAGCGAAAGTGTTTTTATCTGTTTTGAAACAGAGTTGTTTTGACCCATCTTTAAATCTAAACTGTGTTGGCCCATTACCCGACCCGTAGATCTTGCCACCTCTAGTAAGTTATCTTATGAACAATCTAATTGATTTGTGCACTTTTCAGGAAAAACAAGGCGGTATAATTGGGATATCATTGGATATCAAATGGTATGAACCTTTCTCCGACTCTGACGAGGACCAAGAAGCTGCAAGTCGAGCAATGGATTTTAATCTTGGCTGGTAATACTATAACCATATAGTAATGTTCCCAAAAACATTGCAAAACTATTATATAGGGGGTAAAACCAATCTCACTGTGTAACGCAGATTAAAGTGAATCATCAGGTTTCTTGATCCTCTTTTGCTTGGAAACTATCCTCTGTCCATGCAAACACAAGTAGGTGACAGACTACCGCAAATCACACCTGAAGTTTCAGAATTTATCATCGGCACTTTGGACTTCGTCGGTGTCAACCATTACACCTCTTTGTATGCCAAAAATGACAAAAACGGTATTCGGAAATTCATACTGAGGGATGCCTCCACTGATGCTGCTGTCATTACCTCAAGTAAACAATTCATACCTATGTCATAATTTCCTACAAAACATAATCCGGAGATATTATTATATTCTGATTCTGATGACTGGTTTTTGTGTGATGTAGCTTCTAGAAATGGAATATCTATAGGAGAAACTGTAAGTCAACATCTTGCTGAACCAAATCTTGGCCATTATAGTATTACACCGTTAATCTGATGTTGACCACTGATATGACTTGCAGGCTGCTTCTAGCTGGTTACGCATAGTACCATGGGGCTTAAGAAAGTTAGCCGTTTACATAAAAGAAAAATATGGGAACCCACCCGTGATCATCACTGAAAATGGTAAGTCATTGAAATATGTTGAAGCATATATATAGCAATTTTGAACCACTTACTCATAAACTGATTGAACTGAGTTGTGATTTATTCCACATGGGGCTAAATAATAGTAGTATTTTTTTAAGCCAAAGATAAACCTGTCAAATCGGTTGAATATGTGGGTTCCTAGTAATTATTATCAACTTTTTAATCATAAATAAACACATTCAGAATTTCTTTAATTTTTTAACCGTAAAAGTGGATCATCATGTAAGTGGGTCACCTTGAATCCGTTTTGACCTATTAACCAACCCACTAACATGCCTAACAAGCTTGAATCATGCAGGTATGGATGATCCAAACAAATCTCGTATAGATTTAGACGAAGCACTGCAGGACGACAAGCGGATAAGTTACCACAGGGACTATTTGTCAAACCTCTCAGCTGCTATTAGGTACCTAAAATCTAAACCTAATTCCATCGACTGTGTTTGGATATTACGAGTTGCATTAACCAACTAAATACTTAAATAATGCAGGGAAGATGGCTGTGATGTGCGTGGATATTTCGTGTGGTCACTACTTGACAACTGGGAATGGAACTATGGATATACTGTTCGATTTGGACTGTATTACGTGGACTACAAGAACAATCTAACAAGGATCCCTAAGTCATCTGTCAACTGGTTTAAAGGTGTTCTAAATTATGATGATAACAGTACAAGCTCATTAACTATGTAGAGAATCTTGATGAATGTTTCGTGCATGTATAGAACATGAAAAAAAAAAACGAAAAAAAAAAAACTGTCTTCTTTACTTTAATCTAACCTGTAAAGTTACTCAATAAACAGTTGATTCTTAAGCAATATCTATGCCCTTATTCTCACTATACAAGATAAATAGGGATCATCGCTGAAGATGGTGAAGTCATTGAGAGATTCTGCAGCATATACTAGAGATGGAAATTTGAACTTAGTTGTGTTATATCCCAAACGGGTCAAATGGGGTTGGATGCACTTATTAAAACCAAAAGGAAAACGGGGGTCAAAGTCGCTCACAGTTATTTTAGTGCATACCACCTATTTCACGTCTATTCAAATATGTGGACTCTCAAATATTTTAGTGCATATATTTCACGTCTATTCAAATATGTGGACTCTCAAATGAACTACTATTAACTTTTTACCAATAATAAACACATTTTCTATCTATATAAATCTTACTTGAATAAGTGGAATAATTTGCAACCGGGTCAACCCAAGCCGTTTGACCTACTCCTGGCCAACTACTAGCCAGCTTGAATCAAGCAGCCATGAATGACCAGACAAATGGCATACAGATACAGACGAAGTACTAAAGGATGACAAGGGGCTGTAGGGACTATTAATCGAACCTACCTGAGTATCTCTGCTGTTATTAGTTTTCGAAAATCTAAACTTGACTTAGATGAATCTTTTCATGTGGATTAACCAAGTAAGCACCTAATAAGTTACTAGGGGTATCATACATGTTTATATTATCTGGACAGTAGACTACTTGGCAACTGGGGGATATTCTGTTCGAATTGGTCATTATATTGACTACATTATAAATCTAACAAGTATCCCAAAGGCGTTATGAGACAACACAAGCTTTAGTAAATCTTCATGAATATGTTTATGATACCTGTATAGAAATGTAGCAGAAAAAGAACCAAAGATGCAGGGATGATGATAAAATTGTACATGAAGAAATGAACTGCATATCCTCTACTTTCACCTAGTTTGCAAAGTTATAAATATAGAGATATGTCAGTAACTACGAGAAGGATAATTGAATGGTTTCCTGATCTATAACATGATTTGAAAAATACTTAGTTTGGGGACTTGTCATACCAATAATTTATGATTACTGTTGAGACCACAATCATTTTCAAATAATGCAAACTAAAATTACCTAAAAAGCACAAGATATCAAGTTAACTTTGGCATTAACGTGAACATAAAACGAGATTGTTCAAGTGTCATTACATGATTCAAGAAAACCGAGTATGTGCAGTCATATGCCAGAAACCTCTAGCAGTTTCAACAAGCTTATTTAAAACACACTCTAAGAGCGTTTAAGAGCAACAAGAGTGATAACCATGATAGCCAAGCCCATTAAACTTGCCCCAACAGCGACATTCTCAGCAGTTAATGAAGCAGTTCCATCTGGATTTATAACAAATCCGCCTTTAGATGGACTACCAAACAGATACGGGAAGGTATCTGATAAGGTGTTCATCATGTCTTCCACTGTAACAGTTATTTTCTGCTTGACATCTTCCACTGTAACATTTATTTTCTGCTTGACATCTTCCACTGTAACATTTATTTTCTGCTTGACATCTTCCACATATTCCATGAAACCTTTTCCAGGTGATGATTCAGACTCACCAGCTTCCGAGTTATCATCAGATGCATCATTCACATTTGGCTGAACAACCTCTGCAAAAATATGATTTAAGGAATGAGTGGAAGGAATAGAACCAAAGGGTTAACAGATTTCAGCAGTTACTAACCAGCCCTATGGGTCTGCAGAAAGCCCACGAGTTCAGGATTTTGCATAACAGCATTCCACACATTAGGATCAGAAGCAATTGAGGCAACAACTGTCTGGTAAAAACAGAAACAATAAAAGTCGTTATGCAAAAGAAAAGTATATCAGAAAAATTATCAAAGCCCAGGGAGGCGTTCTAAAAGGTATTATGTGATATATTATATACTTGAAAGTAGAACATATATTTGGGTATTCAGCAAATCCCAAGCCAATTAATAAGCTAAAAGAGAAAATCACCAACCATAACATCTTGTGTAACTAACTAATATCCTATAATACCATATCCAAACTAAAAAAAAAACTATTATTTTGACAATAAGTCGCAACAATCAGGTAATCCGTTCCGAATCACCTATCCAAACACCCATGAAACTGATCGGTTAGTAGCATGAAGTACTTTTACTTTCTATATATAGTGTAGGACATAGTGGCTTTAGAATCATATTAGCGGAGGTTGTTGTTTCTTTTCATGTCAATCTCCAACCAGATCATACACGCACACACGTACAGAAATCAGTATCTCTCATACAGTGAAACGTTGTGTCCTTGATTAGACTACTCATGGAAAAACACATAACAATCAGACATACCTGAGCTTGTGGGCTTTCATTTAAAAGCCTAAAGGCTTTAATTGCACCCTTTGGTGCTGGAGGGGTTACCAATGTTTCACTAACAAGACTAGATTTGGTCTCCACATGTTCAGCATCCGGATTAATGGCATTTGGATGCAGATATGTCCTGATGAAACACAAAAAAAAGGACATTAGAACAACAGATTTCCTAAATACGGAAAAACCAATACATACTGACACCATTCCAAGGAAATAAATAAAAGTGACACAAGAATATAAATAACGTAAATACAGGTTATGGCCTAATGGAATTGTGAAGTTAGCATAATAATGTTCGACATCAAACTTTATTAAGACATCAAAGCTCAATTTCTTATGACATTTGTTGTAGGAACTCAATTGAACAATGTAATTAGCAAGATAGGAAAATATTATAACAATCAAAACCGATAGAACGACTACAACAATGCTCAACAACTATAAACACTCAACAAAAATTATCAGATAATCTTTTTTAACAGTAATAGGTGATGTATGAGATCTTATGAGTTGTCACTAAAAGCAACAACAGGGTGCGATTGCTTATTTACAACTTTCTACAAAAAAACTACTGTATAAAATAAGGTTTGGGTTATTCTTGCTACAAACAGCTTACTTCAAAATCTCATTTGCAAATTATCAGATAAATAGTTTGCCATCAACCATAGCATAAGCAATCCCAAACACCCAGAATATAACATGTTTTACAAACTGTTTGAAAAAAAACCAACTTTTTATTTGGACTGAACAAATATTTCACAAACAAGATAAAGGGTTGTTTGGGATTCATTAATAAACTTCTTACATATTTTGGCTGATGTTATTTGTCTACTCCTAATACGCAAATAACAAGCAGAGTATAAGCAACCCCAAACACGCTCAAAGCCCCTTAACTGGGTTAAAAACTGATAAACACCAGATGATGCAAATATACTTCACACATTTTACTAATTACATGTTCATGAATAAGCCATAGGTTACCTGCAATCATTGCAAATCACTTTTCTCTTTTTTTTAAAAAACTTTTATGCTTCAATAACTAAATGACTGTTTTAAATTGTGTTTTATACCCTTGCAGAACAATGTTTTCAAGGCTACAAAAATACACATATATCACTACGGGCTATCATCGCTAAAATACAAGAGGTCAGATTCAATTCCTACTATGTTACCACGCCAACCTTCCAAAAAAACAAGGGGACGACTTTACCCGGGTTGTCTCAGTGTGCCGCTGAGCTCAAACCCTACAAATGATTTATTTATTTATTCTTTTTGAAGACAAACCCCATAAATTATACCGCCAGAAGATCGGAAACGTAACCATAAACACTGTTTTCTAATTATTATCGCGTTTTTGGGTAATTTCCCCAAAAAACACAATATCATACATCAGTACTTTAGAGTAACCATGGTTTTCGACCCTTTTAGCTTACTTATCTATAAGAGCACGAGGTATGGTTTGGAGTTTTCATGTTGAGCCGTGGGAAAACACGAGAATTTTCTCATGGTATGGTGTGTGGTGGCTAAATGATCCCACCACATCATAAACTCCACAACGCCAAAAAACACGCTCCCTGGTTGGCTTGAGCTATGGGGAAAAAATTGGGCCCACTTTTCTTAAAAAAAAAAGAGAAAAGAAAAAAAAGAAAAAATTAATGCACGAAAACGCGAGCACGGGGTGTGGTTCTCGCGTTTTCGTGTCATGTTTTCGCGCGAAAACGCGCGCCGTGCCCTAGGCGCGAGACACGAAAACGCCATGTGGGGTGTGGTAGCTCGCGTTTTTGGGTGGCGTCGTGGGAAAACGCGAGGGGATTACCCCCCGTACCCTGTGCTCTAAGGGATCAAAACCAGGTAAAGCCCCTTTTGCTCAAAGGTCGTGTGACCAGAACTTGAGACCTCAAAATTTTAAGCATGCATCTACAATAAAACCCTGATTTTCCACAAAAGGTGTGAATTGGCGGGAACACCCTGACTGGCGGGGCACCAACACCAACCAGCCAGTGGGGCAACTGGAGATCGAACCCTTCGCCTTTTATCCATAAACCCCTATATTTTATACTAGGGCACTATAATGATCTCAAACCTATGAATTAGTCCCCTAAAAGGTCAAAAAGCATGGTCCCCAAAATAATTATTATTGCCCATTTGAACCATTTAGCCGACTAATCTCAATACCCTCCCCTACGACTTTAAGCATGTATCGACCATAACGATTACACGAAACTAGAATAATAAATGAAACCACATAAGAAAAAAACCCTAAACAAGCAAAATAAACAGATATACATTTCAAGAGCATGGTTCAAATCAGAAGTAGCATCTTTAGCCTCTTGCATACTGGGGACCCCACCAAAAACCAACCTAGACAACTGATGATCATGATCATGAAGATCATCAACCACGTCAGCAAAATCCCATTCATTATCATCATCATCATATGACCCAACAACCTTTTCAACAGCATCACGATCATTAACACAACCACCGCCGCCACCAAGGGTCAGTATGAGATCATCAGAAGCACCCGCAACGGTGCGCGTGACTTGACGCGCTGCGGCTGCGACTGGGTGTTCTGATCCACGTAAGCCGGTGTTTAAGACACCCATCCCTCCTGCTGCTACTTTTGCTGCTGCTCGCATGGCCGCCCCACCACCCATTGAAGTTTTTTTTTTGTGTTTTTCTTAATTATTATTAGAAAGTGTGTGTGTGTGTGTTTTTGTAAGACCGGGTTTCTTGGTGATTAAGAATTTTTATCCTGCGAGTATATCTACCAAATTGGTTGAGGTTGTTCTTATTCTGTACGTTATTGTAGTATTTATTTTTGGACGTTATATGGAGTCTTTGGTTTTATTTTTAGCTCTTATTTTATTTTTATCCTTGTTTTATCTCTTTCTTATACAGAACGATACCTTTGAGGCTTTGAGCGTGGGTGGTGTGGTCACTACGTGAGCCACTCAGACTCGATTTAAATCCGACTTTAGTCAGGTTCAAATTTAAATTCAGGTTAATCGGGTAAATTCAACAAACCCGAATTTAAAATTGGGTCGAACATCATGTAAATAATTTTATTTAATTCAGGTTCGGATCAACCCGATTGACCCGAATAAGTTTTTCTCTACTTTTTTTTTAATTTTTTATAAATATATTTTATTTAATTTCTATTTAAAAAATAAAAAAAAAAGTTTTTTTTTAATATTTTACTCATACTCGGGTTGACTCGAACCCGAATACACTCGACCTGAGTAGATCCGACCCGGGATAGACTCGAACCCGAGTTCAACTCGGGTCGGGTTGGGGTAAATTATTTTTACCCTCAACCCGAATTCGACCCGACTCGAATAACACGAACCCGACTAACCCGAGTTCAACTCGGATCAGGTTCGGATAGATTATTTTTACTCTCAACCCAAATTTGATCCAACCCGAATAACCCGAACCCGATCAACCCGACCCGATTCTCACCCTTAATCGTAAGTTGCATGTAAGTTTTGGTGTTGTGATTGTATTTCTAAAGCGATGTGAAACGATGTTTCGGGTTTATGCGAAGTATGAACAATTTGTAGTTATTTACGTGTACTTGTCGTATGAGTTTTATATGTACTCATGATTATTTTGGCCACGTATGCCTCATCATATGAGTTTTACACTTTTTCTTAAAATAGTCAATGGTATTTTAAGTTACGAAGCTCAGCATCTTCCGAGGTACTTTCATCTTTCTACACCAATCGATGCTCCCGGTCGTGATAGTATTGGGGCTATTTTGAAATGCACATCCGTCATACGACACAACACCTTATGCATTTGACGAGTACATGTAAATAGCTTAACCGTTGTTCACGGATCACACTTGTGGATTCACATGCATATTTTGGAGTTTTGGGAAAAAATAATGATCTTAATGTGTTATATATTTCCCCGTTATTTGATGAGGAACTGTCCGGTACAGCTCCGGAAGCTCTATTTATGGTCAACAAAAAAACATACAAGAAAATGTTACTATTTAGCCAACGGTATTTATCCAGAATGGTCTACGTTTGTCAAAACATTTTCTATTCCAAGGGATGAAAAAACCTTAAAGTTTAAAAAAGTTCAAGAAAGTGTTGAAAAAGATATTGAACACGCTTTGGAGTCTTACAAGGTCGTTGGGACATTATAAGACAACCTGCACGTGCTTATGAAATCGACGCGTTAAGAAGAATCATATATTGTTGTATCATATTAAATAACATGACACTGGAAGACGAGTAATTCAAAGTGAGTTTAAGATATATGTTCGTTAATCCACAACCGAACATAACTCGTACTTGGGTTGAACAATGCAATTTACATGTTAAGAAAACCAAAGAACTTCGAGATAGAAGAGTGCACACCGAGCTTCGACAAGACATTGTGGACCATTTATGAAACCTTAATGAATAAACTGTAATTATTTTAGGCAATATGTTTTTTATTTTTATGTAATATTTTTTATTTAATGCAATTTATTTTTTAATTTAATGAAGTTCATTTAAGTTATATCGAGTATTTTTAATTTAATGTAAAATGATGATGTGTCATTTTATTACGAATTTTAAGGGTGATTTAAACCTCATATTTGCCTAATTGTGTCATAAAACGCACTAATTTTTTTTTTTGATTTTAGCATGCCCCTGTAGATGATTTAGAAGTGTTTTGGAGCCTTTTTGAACATTTGGAAGAAGTGTGGAAGAAGTGTGGAAGAATATGAGGCAAGATTACAAGAAGTTCTCAACTAGATAAAGTCTTGCAAATAATAGATATGGACGATGTTGGGATTTCTACCCGACGCCGTCTGAAAACATCCAAAGACGTCGTTATAGATATAATGAGACGTCGTCTCCCTTAAGACGGTTGAAGAAACCCTAAGAATATTTGACGGCCAGACGCGAGCACGACCAAGACCCTACCCCGTCAGGACTTATTCTCTGTATATACAAACCTTTGTAAATGTACAATCCATAAAGAATTCAAGGATAATTTGGTTCTGATTTTCCAAGTTGTTTTTAGGGTTCCAAAATCTGTAAAAACACCATGTATCACCCATAAAAATTGAAGATCAATGTTTAATCTATTCATCACTCAATATGTCTATGTATTTTTTGATCTTATGTTCTATCTTCTCTTCATTTACTATGTCCGGCTACATTGATTAGTGTTTGTCTATGATTACATGAAATGTTTGTTTATGTGCACATTATGCTCTAGAAAACTAAATTAGTTGGGCCGAAAAGTGGGGAAGACTTCTTCTTTGCCTTTTAGATAAGTTGCATTACATAATTAAGACTCTCCATGTATTGTAGGAATCATCCTACACATGTGTTAGTGATAAATTTTTAAGCTAATTGAAAAAGTCTTCTCATGTCGGGTGTAACAATAAATCAGCTTCAATTTTTTACGGATAAGAAAATCTAACTTTGGCAAAGAAGAAATCTTCTTTGAGACGTCGTTTGGCCATCAAATCTTATCCACTCACAGGATCAATTGAGCTTCATATCTTTACTCTAAGACAGTCTTACGTGAACTAGGGAGATAAGGTAATACAATAATCGTATGGTTAGACTGAGACCGTATAATTACACGATCTCTTGTTAGTAGTGGCGGATCCAGAATATTGGAGAGTGGGGGGCAAAAAAAAATTTGGACAATAATAAGGCAAAAAAAACTAAAATTTGAATAAAAAACCGAATATTTTAACTTAAAAATGAAAATTTTCAAGTTTTAGAGTGTTAAAAGTTGGATTTTAATGTGTGAATGGGGGGGTAATTTGCGTTTTGAATGGGGGAAATTTAAAAAAAACTGTCAAAATCGAAGAAAAAATACACTATAATATCATTTTTGATCGAACTATGGGGGGCGCCGCCACCCCATAGCTTGTACATAAGTCCGCACCTGCTTGTTAGACGACTTATATATGAGAAAACTTTCTCAATTAATTTATAAATCTGACCCCAAAACCTTTTCAGTAGCATCATGATCATTAACACAACCACCACCACCAAGGGTCAGTCTAAGACCATCAGATGCACCCGCAACGACGCGTGTGACTTGAGACGCTGCTGCGGCAATTGGGTGTTCTGATCCACGGAAACCAGTGTTTAAGACACCCATCCCTCCTACAACTTTTGCTGCTACTCGCATGGCTGCCCCACCACCCAAGAATGAAGATTTTTTGTGTATGTGTTTTTTAATTATTATTAGAGTGTGTGTGCGTGTGTTTGTAAGATTTGGTTTCTTTGGTGATCAAGAAGTTTTAATATGTTGCGAAAATATCTACGAAATTGCTTGAGATTGTTGCTATTCTTTACGTCATTATTTTTGGCAGTTATATCGAGTGTCTCGTTCTATATTTAGTGGTTATTTTGTTTTACTCACATCGTCTCTCTTTCTTAAATTAATTCATCAATGTTTTAAGAACCAATTCTTTGATTGATATGGTTCGAGTTAATTAAATTTCTACAATTCAATAATAAAACAATGATAAAGAGAGCTAAGATCTTAATATAGCCTCTTTTAAGTAAAATCAAATAAACCTATCTCCACTATTCATCTCATTTTTAATCCAGATGTTAACATTAAAACCTAAATTTTTACACATCGTGACTCTCCCCGACCCACCACCAACCACCATCATCGATTAACAATAACCATCGCCTCCAACCACCGCTGATCAATCGTAACTTCGCCATCAACCACCACCGTCGGTTAACCCTAATAATCTACCTTTTTCGGCGAACCGACAATAAAACCTCCGATAATCATTGGCAATAACTCTAAAACAACCTTTTTCGTCGATTAAACATATTGGGCTCCTAAAAACACACCTTGTTGCGGTGAGCTTCCTAATCACCCACCTTTTTATGTCGAGCTGCTTAATGGATAATAATCATTTAAATGAATCGGATTTTGTTGTTGTTTCAGTTGTTGAAGATGCGAATCTTATTATTAAGGTTAAAATTGAAGACGTTGAAGATGTTATTGTAGATGAAGATGCAAATTCGAATGTCGTTCATGCTCGAGGTAAATCATATACGATTCTAAATAAATGATGTGATGTTTACATTTTTTATGGGCTATTTCACCCATATTTGTCATAAAATGCCCTAAAACGTCTTAATTCTTTTTCTTTTTGTTATTTAGCAATTTGAAAGCACTTGGAGCATTTGGAAGGTTTTCAAGCATTTTCAAGACTTTTGAAGAAGTGTGGAAGAGGTCAAATCAAGAATGCAAGGATTCTTTCAAGTCACAAAGAAAGTTGTCATCATGAGCTCTAGATGGAATCACACATTATACCCTACGTTGTCACATCGATCTAGACGACCTCACTCATTCAACCTGACGGTGTAACAGCTTATCGACAGTAGAAGCCCATACAAGATTCGCAGGCCTGACGGTGTCACACTTTGTACCCGATGTCGTCGCAACCCATACTTTATATATAAACCCGTGTAAACAGAAAATTTAGGTAGAATTTTAAGGTTAGCTTAGAGCAGCATTGTCAACCAATTTTAGAATTTCAAAATCTTAAGAAACTCCATTCTTTCACCTCGGGGTGCACATGACCGGTTAACCGGTCCGATTTATGGAGAAACCAGAACTGGGCCGGTCTAAGGTCAATGGTCAAAAAACCGGTTTGTCCGGTTAACCGGTTAAGAACCAGACCGGCTAGGAGCTAAAAAATCCAGACCGGTAGAACCAGTCCCTAACCGGTCCCAGACCGGTTTTTGCCGGTTAACCAGGAATCTCGAAAATAGGTATAATAAAGGGTTAAAACTCTGAAAACCGGTATATTTTGACCGGTTAACCGGTCCGAAAACCGGTCGATAAACCGGCTGAAGATTTGAAAACAAGAACCGGTCCAAGACCCCCGATTTGTAAAAGAACCGGGACCGGTTTGGTCAAAACTGGTTGTGACCGGTCTCGGTTTCCGGTTTTTTGGGGTCCCGGTTTAAAAATCGGTTTTTATACCCACCTCTACTTTCACCCAAATCAATTGAATAACATGGTTTTATCCATTTTCATTAATCATGTCTATGTATTTGATGATTGTGTATTTTATCTTTTCTTCTCCTATGATTGGCTAAATCACTTGTTTACTTATGATTGCATGAATGTTATGATGTGCTATTCTTGTGTTTGTTGCTTCTTGGATTGATTGAGTAATCAAAATATTCATAATTTCTACACTTCTTGATATTAGCAATATCAAAACATTCACAATTTTAACATTCACGATTGAAAAGATCGACTCAAGATATCTGGAGTTATATACACTAATATCTAGTTGAAAACGATAAAAAATATTATTGGTTTATACTCGTGATATATATCCAAATATAATAGGGTCAAATATTCTATAATAAAGTACATTGCAACGACCACACATGAATTATATACGCTAATATCAAGATGTTTAGAAATTGATTTTGTAATCTAAACATTCACAATTTCTACACTTCTTGATATTAGCGTATATAATTCCTATGTGGTCGTTGCAAAGTACTTTATTATAGAAATTTTGACCGTCTTATATTTGAATATATATTACGAGTGTAAACCAACAATATTTTCTATCGTTTTCAACTAGATATTAACGTATATAACTCCAGGTATATATCACGCCGCCTCCTAGTCTAGCTGAAAACGATAGAAAATATTATTGGTTTATCCAAATATAAGAAATAATTCCTATGCGTTCGTTGCAATGTACTTTATTATAGAAAATACGACCGTCTTATATTTGGATATATATCACGAGTGTAAACCAACAATATTTTCTATCGTTTTCAACTAGAGTAGGCGGCGACGTATATACTATTTCAAGATGGATGCGAAGATTTGAAAAGATCGACTCAAGATATCTGGAGTTACAGTTTGATTGCTTTTTCTCTCTTCACATAAGTTTTATATTGGTTTTACATAAGACAATTTTGTCAAAGTACAATACGATGTTATGATAGTTTATTATTCTTATCTTCGAACAATGTTAATTATTAGTGATGTATTATTAGACCTTTTCAGAGATTTTGTGTGATACAAAATATCATGCATTTAGCATTGTATTGTATGTAACAATTAATATAGTTACTGATCATTTAAAAAAGTGTTGTCATATATGATGGAAAACAACCAAAAGTGTTGCGTTTCACAAAATAAAGTGTTGTGTAATAAGTTGTGGTTGTGTGAAAAATGTCGCATTTCATTTAGAAAAGTGTTGCACTAGAGTAAAAAAGATTGTTGCATATTACTGTAAAAAGTGTTGCACTGTGGTACGGAGAGTGTTGCATTTATGTATAATAAGTGTTGCAGTAGAGTGTGAAAGTGTTACATTAATTCTAAAAAGTGTTGTGTGTGATTGTAAAAAATGTTGCACTTTAAAGTATCAAACTTGGTAAACGTACGTAACACATTTAAAAATGTTGCACATTCTAAATTAAAATGGCGCTTATACTTCTAGTGGCGTTACATAACTTAGCACTTGAAAGTATCAAATTAGTCAGCATTTTGAACACATAATACACCACTTTACAGTTTAACATTGTCGCTTCAACTTAATTTTGTAGCAGGGACATGCCCTAGTACTGAGTGACATAATTCTAAAAAATAAAACACTTTCTAATGCATGGTAATTAATTGCCTGTAAGATTTATTAATCCATGTAATTTCTGTAATTTCATTTAGTGAGTATGACACATACATTTATGGGTAAAGTGTAGATTTGTTTCTTGACTTTGTGAAAACGACAATTTTGCCACCAAGTAGAAACTTCAGGCAATTTTGCCACTATACTTTCCATTTCCATGCAAAACAACCATTGAATAAACTTTTTTTAAATTTAGCCTGTTTTCCCCCGTTAACTCTCTCACCTGCCATGCACGTTAGGGTATTTTCGTAATTTTCAATGCCTCACCATCTCGTCAGCGCATCCCCAGCTTTCGTCCGTGCAAAATGCATCCCCGGAAGCTTTTTCCCACCCGACACACTTTATTCCACCTTTCGTTTATGAAAAATGGGTCTCTGAAACCACTTTCCCACAAAAATAGTTGACGGTCCACATTCTGACACATTTGAAGGACGTAATTGCACGACCTTTGAGATACTAAAGCTTATCAAGGACTTAAATTTCAAACACTTTGAAAGACTATATATTCTTACGATCGGTTGTTCGTCGACATTCGACCTTTCAATTATCTTTAACCCTAACTCTTTCACCAACCCTTTCAACTAATCTATTTATCTCAAGTAAAGTGACTGGACGAACTCCAATCCTTAAGGAATTGAACGAAGTATGTGGGTATTCAGAGCAAACACATGTATGGGTCTGTACATTGGTCAAATGCTTGCGGCTAAACAAGCTTATGTGGATGTGTTGCGCGATCAATGTGACCAGCTGAAGAATACCCTTGGAAATATTGGAATGCTGATCGATGAGATCGAGACTAAGGTTGATGAAGATGAAGATGGTTAGGTCTAGGGGTGTCGATAAAGTCGACCCGACCCGAATCCAAACCTGAATATGCCTATGTGTGTCGGATCATTCGGGTCCTAAAACATATTCGGGTCAATTCGGGTTTACCCGAATTGACCCGAGTTCTAATTAAGCTCAGGTTCGGGTTTATATTTTTTAGCCTTGACCCGAATGAACCGACCCGAATTGAACCGAACCCGACCAACCCGACTCGAATAACACTTTTTACATTGTATTAATACTTAAATAAGCCACTTTTTAGACTTTTTCCTTATACTCGGGTTGACCCGAACCCAAATTGACCCGACCCAAACTGACACGAACCCGAGTTCTAATAGGTTTGGGTATGATTTTTTTACTCTCAACTCGAGTTGACCCGACCCTACTTGACTCGAACCCGACAGGGTCAACCCGAATCACACCCCTAGTTGGGTCGATTGTTTGAAAGAAATGCATGATAGCGACACGAAAAAGTTGGCTTATTTGACCAAGTTGATTGAGAAAGCTAGGGGTGCTATTAGCCAGAAGCAAGATTTTGTGGATCTCATGGAAGATAGTGATTGGGATGTGTACCCTATTTTTAATGTTTATGATGTTCTTCTTTTAATTACCCTATTTTGATCAGGTTGTGTTTTGTAACCACTGTTGTTTACTAATGAAAGCAACCAAACCATCTTTCCCTTTTTAGGGACCAAAATTTCACAATGTTTCAACTTTTACATTTATATAATACATGACTCTATGCACAAACTTTCTCATTCGAAACAAACTTTCTTCTAGCATACAATGGGGAAAATTCAATTTGAATCTACTTCCAAATCTATTGACTTGGCTGCACACCTAATTGGGTTCATAGAGAAGGAATAAGAGAATGAAATGTGATTAGAGGAGAAGTTCAGAGTTCTATGTTCTGAGGTGGAGGAGGCTGTCACAAAGAGAGCAATGTTCATTTAGGAGCTGGAAAGTTATCTACGGGTTGAGGATAATAATGATGCTTACCAAATTGTACAAGTCTTGAAGCATGCTAAAAAGAGGGATAAGGAGAAGGCAGTTCATCTCTAAATTATGAAGGACCAATCCCATCTTGGTACGCGTGAGATGGTCAACCTCCTGAAGGAGTTGAGGGACGGAATGACATGATAGTGTTTAGGTGCAACTGGTTTTGATTGTGTGTTTTGGATATCTTGATGTACTCTTGTTTTTCTAAGGTTTAATTGAAAGAAAAATATGTTGTTTTTGGTAGTTTGAAATTGATTTGGTATGCTTCCATTGATGTTTGACTCTAGAATTTCAAACATCCTAAGAGTTTGATATAGATTTGCAATAGCCAGTGACTAAAATTATAAATGAATGATTGCCCAATCTTGTATCCAAAACCCATGACAGTAAGCAGTTGAAGATTGACATACATTTGCAGTCACCATATAAATAGTTTGACATGGATTTTGGTAGGCTTCAAATGATGTTCGACTCTAGAATGTCAAACATCCAAAGAGTTTGATATGGAATTGCAAGAGCTAGTGACCAACATTGTAGTTTGACATGGATTTTTATCACCATTTAGACAAACTACAAATGTAAGTCAAATATGAAAATGATATCCAAAGCCTATGTGTAAGCTCCTGCATATTATATTTTAAATTGATTTTCAGTGATTGTTTTTAACAAACCGCAAATTAATGACAAATTATTCATAAAAGTCCACTATTTTTGCGAAATTAGTCAAAATGCTTGTTCATAAATTGCCAATGTTTGGCTTCCTTAGCATAACCTATTACATGACCAAAATGTAACACCCCCAAATTTCACAATGCATCAGATTACCACTTTGAGGTGCTAGTTCATAATCACAAGAACATACACAAAGAGAACGACTCAAAAAGAGGCGTTTGAAAAGTTTCATCCATTCGATTATTAAAACATCAGAGTCTACAAACAAGTCTCGACAATAATGTAATAATAAACAGTTTTAAAAAGTTTATCGAATGGTAATCAGTTTTTATTGCCTTCAAAATATCTCGTGCGACACCATGCTCCAGTTGTTCTTAAACCTGAGATTAAACATGCTAAAAATATCAACACAAAGGTTTAGTATATCCATAGGTTTGCAAAAAGTAGTGTTGTAACACCCCCAATATTAGATAGCAGTGGGATGGTCATTGAGAGTTTTACTTCATAGCACAACACACAAGTTACAGAAAGCGTCCTCTAAATGAGACGTTTTGAAAGTAATTTATCACTAGTTTAGATAAAACATCAGAGTTTCAACAAGAGGTCCCAAAAAGTATTTCATTACACAAAATTTTTACAATATTTCTCGAATGATAACACAATATATTTCCTTTAAATATCCATGAAACTTCATTTCAAGATCATTTCTTCCTAAGTACCTGAGATAAACATGCTAAAAACATCAACACAATGGTTGAGTGAATTTTATAGGTTTGCAAGTAAAAGCAGTGGAGCATATGATTTCAAGTATTCGGTTTACAAAGTCTGATAGCATCAATTATCGCACTAAGCTTATGCAACCAAAACGTTAACCCAGTTCAGATAAGTTTTCCCTTAGTAAGTGGTTTGCCATACTACCTAGTGTACTCAAATACAATGTATCCATTTGACTAGTTCAGTCGGTCAAGTAAGCGCGACCTTAGTCGGACAGGGATGTCAATCCCAATAGATCTATTTACAGTATTCGTATTTACTCGACCAATACAGTCGGTCCAAGTAATTAACAGTTCATGACTAAAAGGGACTTGTTGTTGGCAATAATGTTACTTAGTGTAAATGATAATGACATGATATAGAGTTCAAGCACTTGCGTCCATTCGTTAAAAGTAGCATGTATCCCCCTCACGGGTTTCATAAAACAATAAATTAGTAAAAACGAGGCTATGAGCTCACCTTAACGATAGCTATGTCAAATGATGATAGCAATCAAAATAGTAGATATGATAGTAAAACGATGGAATAGGATAAGACAAGAAACCGCAAGCTTCTAAGGACAACCTAAGATATGTAAAAAAATACTTATAAAAATAAAAAAGATAATGAGCTACTTCACCCATTTGACTCGTCAAAATACGTCACTTATTCTTACCATAAGTAGTTTCTAAATCGTAATTAGATGGACTTGACGAACCCATGTAATTAATATTTTTTAAATGAGTGGCTTAAGCATGTGACATTCGCACAAACTATTTCCTATAGACTCGTAGTTCAGTTGTACGGTCTATCCATTGTCTGTCGTTATTCCAATGCGTATTGTTATTATCTTGTACAGATGATTATTTGAACATCTTTTAGTTTATGATTTACCTTTATGACTCAATCCAAACGTGGCCAGTACCGCAAACTTAATACACCAACACTCTCGCCTCTTCGCAATCAAGCCATGAACGAGTTATGCGAACTAAAATTCGGGACAGATTTTCTTCAACGGTTGGAGAATGTAGCAATTTTTTTATTTTCGAATCAATATTTATAGCAGACTTTTATTTATCAAGTTTATTTTTATAGAAAATATTAAATTCTCGGTTAACCAACAAGGTTAGGGCTTTAACGTATCGAATACGTGTCTTTTATTATTTACCCCAACGTCTAACATCGATTGTAATTATTCTCCTCATGCCGTAAAAATATTTTTATTTTCGTCGTTTTAATTTTTTTACGCGCATTCTTTGTATATTACATTAACATTTAAGTATCATTTGTTTATATAACGCGTTAACATATCATAAGTTTTAAGCCCAATAATTTATATCAAAATATCAACGTTCTCCGACTGTCGTCGTTCTTATTGCATATTGAACGTTTATTTTTCATGTTCTACATGTAATTTTCAGATCGCGTAACATTAAAAATATTGGACTTCAATAATACCCGCTTTTACAAATTGTGAGGAAAATTGAATATATAATATCCATTTGCAACTATATCTTTTGTTAGAAACGTAAAGTATTTGAAAACTCCATATTTTCTTTTCCTTTCATCGTTTTGGACACATAAGTATAAGATAAATCAACTCAATATGTATATCACGTTCATATGGATCAAATAGATATACTCGGTCAACAATGTCATTCCACATTTTATTTTTGTTTACAACTTAGTATCAAAGTTTACTCTCTATATACACGTCAACGACTAGCGATTTTCTAACAATCTTTCAACCATTGTCATTCAACTATATTACAATATAAACACTTCTTTATGACTTACGTAATCAAAGTACGAGTGTTATAGATGTGGGTCACCGGCATATTCATCTAATCATAAGTTCGAGTTCGTATTCGGTCTGGCATCCGTATTTGGTTTTGGTTTCAAATCGAGGGAGCATTATAGTTTGTGCGTCGGTGGAATGCTGCTATGTACATATGAGTTTATGGCTCGTATGCCACAAGTCCGAGTTTGGCCTTTGGTTCGAGCCTTAACTTTTTTAGTACTCGTTCTCGTGTCGGTGTCTATACTCATGCATCGCGACTCCGAATCATTTGTCTTTTCGCATGGAGCGAAGGTATCACTCAACAGTGTCTCAATATTACGATTTGCTCTATGTTGTAATATTCGAATTAAATAATAGGAATGAAGAAGAACCGTTACATGAAATTCTCGAAATGAATGCTAAGAATGAAGATGTAACTCTTCACGTCATACTGATGCAATACAAATGTATATTTACATTATTAGTCCTTGATTTTAGTGCTATATACAAAGTAATATTATAGAATTTAAGAGTAAAGCTTTTGGTCCTTTCTCATTTTATGCTTCTTAAAACTAGTCCTAAAATTATAATTTAGTTATTTTATCAATAAAGTAATTGTGTTTATACAAATCTATATATTTTTAAGACGCGTCACTTTATTTTAGGTCGGCATTAGAAGCTCACAGCCTCCCGTCTTATCCTATTTCGTCGTTTTATTCTTGTCATTATCGTCATTTTGATATCACTTTCGCTCAGGTTAGTTCATAGCCTCGCTTGTACTAATTTAATTGTTTAATGAAACCCTCGCGAATACATGCTACTTTTTACGAATGGACGCAAGTCTTGAAATGTATAGTTTTTTATGTCATTATCATTTACGCTAGGTGATGTATTGTGATTAATACATACGTTATAGGGTAGATTAGAAAATTACCTTTAGGAAAAAGTAATAATCTAAACTTTACCAAAGACGGATATAATTAAACACTCGTTGTTGAACCAAGTTCGTTGTACACGAAGATCAAGTGAATTTGAGACGTTTTGCTTTGAATTGGACAATCGATTTGAATTGGTTTGTGGTTTTTAAGCTACAATTAAAAACTACGAATTTTAAGCTATTTAAAATTATCCTAAAGTGCATGAATCGTTAAACCCGCTTAATTTAAAACCTACAAACAAATACTTACTCTATTTAGAAATTAAACTATTTAAATCTTCTATAAAAATTAAACTTTTTTTTAAAAATAACTTTTAAACTATTTTATGAAATCTATTTAACACTTTTAAAACTAATTATCTATATTTAAATACACTTAAACAATTCTATTTAAAAAAAGAACTATTTTATTTAATTCTAAATTTATAAAAATCTAATAATTGAAATTTAAACTAATTAAACTTTTTAAATAAAAACATTTTTTTTTTATTTTTTTTATAAACTTAACTTTAATTAAAATTTTAAAAGTAATAAAAATAAAACGTGACTAAAAATGAATAAGCTAAAACAAATACTGCTACTATGAAACAAACTATATTAACGAAATAGCTGGTAGCAAGATTAAAAAGGTGTGCAGCCCAGATGGTTATCGCACATGACTGGTAACCGCGAGGTCGCGGGTTCGAACCATAGGAGTGGCCATTTTTGTAACTTATTTTTCTTTTTGACAGTATAAAGTTCAAGTCACAGGAGGTGACTCTAGTTTGGAATTTCTGACTTTGACAGCTTATTGGAACAATCATAAGCTATCAGATCAGTAGGATCTGATAGCAAAATCTAAGCAGCGAAAATTAAGCAACAAAAATTCAGCAGAAATATACAGATTGATAAAAACCACAAAACTATAACTCAGCTAAGATTTAAAAATATCAGACATGAAGAATAGAGATTAAACCAACACCTAAGCAAACTATTACAAAAAGATTATCACATATAATCTATGAAATCTAAGTAGCTTATCATCTCAAATCAAACAACAAAATTCAGTCATGAAACATGTACAATAACAGCAAGGTGTTACAACAAATTAGGCTGAGCAGACTTCACATAAAAATGCTAAACTCATATCAGATATTTCATAACAACTTTAAACTTAATATCTGCTATCAAAAGAAAATCGTCTTAAAACACTTGAACACGTAAAACAGCAGATTCAATCCATGTGCAGTATATTTAAATAAAACTTGAGCAAGTATACGCATGCAGTCATCATAAAACAATAAACAAACTGAATCATCGATTCCATTCTAACATGCTCATAAGTACTAAATCCAAGTATAGGTTAAACACAACTTATTAAACTGAATTACCTTTATAAAGCTGTACTCATCAACAAAAACTTAACAGATACTCAATCTTTCTATCATACACATCTAAGACTAATCAGTTTACATCAAATCGCATCTACCAGCTAGTCAAATCAGATTCAAATTAATTAAAAACTTAGACAGAAAAATAAATGGGGAACAAACCTATTGGCGATACCCTTTGAGACGAAGCACAGCGCTGAGCTGGCTTATGAAACCGAAACTAAGTCACAAACAATACCACCATTCGAATCATCAATAATCATCATTCGAACCATCTTCTTTTTCCAACGAACTGATTTTTTTAAAACTTTCCAGTTGGGAAAGTTTACTCCCAATTTTTTACTTAATTATTTAACAAAAGCTATGATGAAGCTTAATCAAATAACTTGAGCATTATTATTATAATATAAATAGATTTAGAGATAAATTGCAATACTGATTTTTATCAAATTAAAACACGAATATATTTAAACAGAAATAAATTTTATTAAGAACCAAGATGATTACAATTCGACAGAAAAGAAATCTACAATTTATTCTACACCTATTTTAGCATAATAACTCTAAGTAAAAGTTGGAATGCCTTTTACATGAATATTGGGGGTTTTTATAGCCAACCCCCGAGGCTCTTGTGCGAATATGCGGATCTTGAGAAGAATATTCCAAATAATTCTGAGCCCTCGATCTTCATTCTTATCCTTCTCTCTCTTTTCAGTTTGGATCCAAGGGTGGATATTAATCTCTCCTCACACGGATTGCCAAGGTGGCAATCCTTGTGTTTGTTGTGCTTGTTTTGAGGCTCCTGATTGGTGGGATTTGAGAAATGAGGTGTTGCAACCTATAAGAAACCGCCACGTTGATCTCTTGCGCCATCTACTCTCTTCCTTAAATTGGGGATTTTATTTCTTTTTATGAATTAACTGATTAATTAAAAAGCCCTGAATAAATTGGACTTTTTACCAAACTAGGGTTTGGAAAAGTGGGGTGTTTTTACTGGTTTTGTGAGATGAAAAATGGGGAAGAAGAAAGAGTTACATAGGTTTTATCGAAAAACATTATTTATGTGTGAATGGGTGGAACGGTTTGTATAAAAAATGGAAGATATTTGACTCGTTTGTTTATTTGTGAAAGCAAATGGAGAATGACGTGTTCTGATGAATCGTTTTATAAACTTTTTAAAACCCTAGGCCCAATCAATTCGTTTCTCATTTCATTCAAACTTGAGTTGGGCTTTTAGCCCAAGCTTCTAATCCGTAAACTAATTTTCCATTTTGGGCCTTTGAGTGTTATTGGACCCAATTATCAAAAGCAATAAGATTAGTATCCAAATTTGGGCTTTTCAGGCCCAATAAGCTCTTGTGGGTCCCACTTGGTCCGTAAACTTGACAATTGATGAAGTTCTCTAAAGTCGAGCTCGGTTTTGGCTTCTTTGATCTTATGCTTCAAACTCGTGTCGGTTATTGCCGGTTTTCACGAACTTGGTACCTACACACATGAAAACAAGAAACAAACATTTCCAAGGCATATTTGATATAAATCATGCATAATTTCAATGTTTTAAGCTACTAATGATATGAGTAATTACACTCATATCAAATTCCCCCATGCTAAGCAATTGCCGTGTCCTCACGTAATGATAAAATAAAACTATAACTACACCATTATTCAACTTTTTGACAATTTATTTTGCAAAGACATAATGTATTGCTTTAAGGATCATAAAAGCTTAAATAGATTCATCGTCCTCGACTTTTCACTTTTCCATGCCAAGTGCAAAAACAAGATCATTGTTATTATAAGTTGGTAGACAAACACGAATTCATGTGGGCCAATTATTCACTTAGACTCCCTTATTCCTAGGTGTATCTCTTATATTTTATTGTTGTCTCGAATGATCACGAGGATGCATTGTTGACTTATTTCGATAATTTATTAAGCCGAAAATAAAGTGAACGATTTAATCAATAGTTAGCTAAAGGACAAAATCTTTTAAAACTGCTTCTCGGGATTTCATAAAGTTCATATCTTGGCATAACTTGTTTCGCGATTTGAGACCTTTCTCGGATCGATATTTGGCAGTGACTTAATACTTCCAACCTTGAGAGACGTTCACGAAATAATGGTCTTCTCTTCATAATATTTCTTCACTTGAAGTTTTGAGAGATTCATACTTGGACCACGACTTCTTCATTTTTCTCCAATCTTTATTTGGGATTTTGATTAACAACGATTCGCCTCCTTTTTGGACTTGGCTTCATTTATCCTCATACCTTATTTTTGGTCTTTTTGGATAGACTTCTCCATGACTTTTTGGGAGTATTTTGCTTTTCGTCGTGTGTCTCGATCCTTCATATTGATTTTTGATAAATGAATCTTCACATCACTTGAGATCTTTAGCAATAAAACATAGCCCTCATGTCTTGTTAGGACCTTTTTGGACTCGCCAATCTTCGCATCCCGCTTCAATAAGTTATGCCTTGGCTATGAACTCTAATCCATACCGAGCAACTTCTAAACGATCTTGGGCTAGAAGCTAAGTAACTTTTCAAATCGTTCAACATTATTTATTGCAATTAAAATTTATTAACAAGTGATGGGAGAATAGGCTCATAATTCACTCACATAAATTCCCGAAAGAATACCACACTTATAAATGGCTCTATCATCTCTTGTTCTCCATATTGTAAAATTCCAAGAATGAAATCAATGGATACTTAGCCTATTAAATCAAAGTTTTGGGTTTTCAAGTCATCTATAGGATCTTGCAACTTCTTATACTTTTACAAGTTTTAGAATTTGCGTTTTAAAGTTCCCTTGATAAACGACTTTCTAGGATCAATTATAGGAGCTTGCGAAAAGTTCTTGTCCTTAACTCATATGAATTAAGACCTTCGCGTTTTAAAGCTCCCTATATAATAGCCTAGCAAAACTTAATTCAAATACGTTAAGGAAAAGCTAAGGTTAAAAACCGAGTCGAGTCAAAAACTATTCTTATTAAAAGCGTACATTTGTGTCAAAAGCACTTATTTTATTTATTAAAACTTAAAAATAACACTAAAAATTTAAAATTTTATTGAAAAATGAGAAAAACAACACGTTTGGACACGACAAAGGCAATTGCAAGCGATTATATCGATTGACTCCCCCATGCTAAAATCAAACATTGTCCTCAATGTTTCTTAGCTCAAGAGTGACACCCCCTTGCTAAGACACGAAGAGTCTAATGCAAATTCCTAGCATGGAAAGAGCACGCAAATCTATAAGCCGTTTATTAATTATGCCTCAAGATAAAACGTAAGTCAATAATAATCAAGGGTAGAAAGTGTGCCCCTTTTGGCATTCAAAGAATGGAAGATCAAGTGGACCGGCAAAAACCGAACACGAGAATCTTCAAATATTAGGGTCGTACCTAAGATTACAACACAACAAAACACGAGCACGAGCTTGAAAGATCAAGCCTTATTAGGTGTTAGAAAATAGAAAGAAGATAGAATGACTCGTTTTTGTTCACCGAGTCATGAGCTCGACTCGATCCCCGCATTCATTGGTCCTTAGGGAAAGTGGTGCAAACCGGCATATTAAGATAAAATCCAACATAAAGCGCGATGCCGGGGTCAAAGATTACATCCTCGTTGTCGGATGACAAACGAAAGGATAAAACTCCAACACAAATCTCTAACAAGAGATGGTAGTCACAAACAAAAGTATGGATGTAGCATGCCCCACGAGATAAACTCGCACCAAGATGATCGAAAAGTCTTTCAATTATTGCATCGGTGAAAGTCCGAGATTTCCCTAAATCGACGATTCCGGGATCAAATACCTCGTCCTCGGTGGAGAAAGGAATAGACAACAAGGTGTCGTCCCCCATGCTAATCCTAAGTCATATGAAGCACATGGTAATGGTGGTACAAAAGTCTCAACCATAGTGGTTTCAACTTGCATGACTTTGTCGACTTTTTCACTCTTAGGAACGTGAACAAAGGGGTCATGGTACTCAATATGAGTCACATGAAAAACCCGCACATTAAGATCAACGCGAGTGGGAGGGAGATTAGGAATAATGTAAATTTCTCCATCCGAGTCGACATACTCATCATAACAAAAGGTGTGATCATCATCACAAACCTCATCAACCTCCTTCATAAGAAGATCATCATCACAAAGGTTGTGAGATGTAGGAGGTATGATGTTCTCAAAATCCTCTTGAAACAATGGATTATTGTTCAATGAAGCTTCAAATAGAGGATTTGAGTAAGTCACAAAAGTGTCGTCATCCTTGTCATCACAAGAAATTTCCGACAAAGTATCGAGTGTGTCACACTCGGATACAAGATCATCATTCTCATTCGAAGGCAATTCATCAGCGAATTCCTCGAGAATGGTAGGTAAAACACGAGAATCACGTTCGATCTCGAGATCGGAAACGTCTTCACTTCCCCGTGGAAGTGGATCAATAATAGCAAAAAGTTCATCGACGAACTTATCCAACGAATAGTCACTAACCTCACTCGGTGTGAAGCTAGGAATCAAAGGCTCTTCAATGGAAGATTGTGCCTTAGGAACATCAACATGATCCTTAGAAGAGAGTGAAAATGAGTCCATTTTCAAAGATTGTTCAATTAAAGCAATATCACTCTCGGGATCAAAATTCTCATTAACAAACTCACTAGCATCGAAAGGCTCACTCAAGTAATCATCTATTTGTTTTTCAATCTTATCATCCTCGTGTGGAGTGAGTATAGATGAGGTAACATTACAACATGATTCAACAAAATTAAGTTCTTCACTTTCCGATTTCTTAGGAAGCAATCTTGAAATTTTTTCAGGTTTGAAAATCATATGTTTATCCCCATGAAACAATTTAAGCTCCCCTTCTTTCATATCAACTAAAACACCGGCCGTACACAAAAATGGTCGTCCTAAAATTATAGGCGCACGAGGATTCGGCTCATAATCAATGATAGCAAAATCGGCTAGGTAAACGAACTCCCCCACTTTAACAATGACATTTTCCGCTATACCAACCGGTCGAGTGGTGGTACCATTAGCAAGCTCAATGATCATTCCAGTGGGTATAAGTCGCAAATAGTCAAGAGTTTTCCAAATGGACAAGGGCATTACGTTAATACTAGCTCCTAGATCGGCTAGAGCTTTGTATTCCCCAAGCTCATCGAAAACACAAGGTATCAAAAAGTGACCCGGATCATTATATTTCTTAGGAAAGAGATCAATGAAATCCGAGGTACTAATCACATTTAAAGTAGCCTTGGTGACATTCCAAAAGGTTTCTTTAGGTGGCACAATAAGCTCAAGCTTCCTTTCTAAATTATCATAAGCGGTGATAGCCTTAAGCTCTCCCCTCGGGTTTGGAATGGTATTACTAGGTAAGCAACCCGAAGAAGATGACGGTTTAGACATAAATCCCTCAAACATCGAAAGCAATTTATTTTGATTTTGTTCCACACTTTGTTGCAAACGATTTTGACCTTGCTCAAACATTTGTTCAAATCTTTGTTCCATTCTTTGTTGATTAAGCTCAATCTTGTTATTTTGCCCCTTTAGTGTATTTTGAAACTCATTTTTCAAAGTTGCCATTTGTCCTTGAATATTATTTTGCAAAGCCTTCATATTTGCCTCATTTGACTTCATGTAACTTGACAAATCATTTTGATTATTCCCTTGAAAACCTTGATTGTTTTGATTAGCATTAAAACCATTTCCTTGATTATAATTCCCTTGGTTACCACGGTTAAAGTTATTCCCATTGTTTCCATTGTTGTACCTATTTTGAACCGGTGGAAAACCCGGTGGAGCAACATGATTTTGACGAGGAACTTGACCGTTGGAGCCATAAGTTCCCGTCGCGGCAAAAGCACTAGCTTGATCAAACCCCGCGTTTAAACAAGCATAATTAGGATGTACTCCACCACATGATACACAAACATTCCCAATCATATTAATCGATCCATGAGGATTCTTCCTAATCTCACTCAACAAAGTCGCAAATCCACTATCAATCTTAGAGTCCAATCTAGCAATCTCGTGATTAGATGAATTCACATTAGAAACAACCTGTGTGTTTCGTGAATATTGTGCTCTAGACTTATCCTCAATTATTCTCCACGCGTCTCTCGGTGTTTTTCTTAAAAGACTACCACCCGCGGCGACATTTAAAGAATCTTGTTCAATCATATTAAGCCCATTATAAAAAGTATTTATTTGATGCAATTCCGAGAAACCGTGGTGTGGACATTGTCTTAACAAATCTTTAAATCTTTCCCAAGCAACCCCAAACGATTCATGCACTTTTTGTTCAAATCTAGTGATCTCGTTCTTAAAATGTGTTGTTTTGGACGGTGGAAAGAAATAATTCATAAACTTTGACACTAAATCATCCCAAGTTAAAATCGAACCCGGTGGTTCTTTCTCATACCAAAGCTTAGCATTACCCTCGAGCGAGTACGGAAAAAGCATGAGCTTAATCACGTCATTCGGCACATCTCTAAACTTGAGAGTCGAGGTAATTCGATTAAAATTCCGTATGTGAGAATGCGGGCTATCGGTCTCATTGCCACGAAATTGGTCGGCACGAATGAGCGATAGAAGACCCGTCTTAATCTCAAAATGATCCGCCAAAATAGCCGGCACAACGATTGCTTCCCCATACCCTTCGGTGGGTGCACGGAGCAATTCCTCCATTGTACGGTTATCGGCCATCTCTACAACAATAGGTGGAAGCTCGGGTTCCACTATTCGTTGTTGACGATTTCTATTTCTACGAGGAATATTTTCAAGCTTATTAAAATCAATCACAAGACGAGAAGAACGTAAATGCATACACTACAAAGACGAGAATTTAGAGGATTGAAGAAAAGAAATTAGACAAGAAAGAAGATTATTTTTGGTATTTTTATTTGGTATTGCTCAATCAAAAATTATCGATAAAAAACAAGGAATAAGGATAAATACTATGGAAGTAAATTACCCTCGGTCGACTTTGAAACGATAGGTGAAAACCTAAACGTCTCGAGGTTCAATAAGTAAACAACAAAAAAAAAATAAGATTTATTACTACTTGAGTCGGCAAACCAATAATAGGTCGTCCCTCTCAACATACGCACAAGCAAGCGGGGAAACGAGGTGGCACAAAGCACTTAAAAACCTTTTTCCTTAGACGGCCTTTTATAGCACGTCGCCTTATACCCACCTTATAGTTTGTATAAATCGAGTTCAAACTTCTTATTAGTATTTATCTATTTTGCCTTTATTTTTGTTTTGGGTTCGAATACAATAGCTAGGTGATGAAATCCCAACTAAGGCTTATTTGAAAAGTATTTAAAATTATTGTTCTACGTAATACAATATATTATTCACAAAAAACGAGAAAAACGATACATACTATATAATAGAAAAATAACAAAACTTTCCGAGGACGGAAAGGGTCTTCAAATCCACGATCAACAAATCTCCACAAAAGCGAATCGTACACAAGATCCCCGGCAGCGGCGCCAAAATTTTTGATGTATTGTGATTAATACATACGTTATAGGGTAGATTAGAAAATTACCTTTAGGAAAAAGTAATAATCTAAACTTTACCAAAGACGGATATAATTAAACACTCGTTGTTGAACCAAGTTCGTTGTACACGAAGATCAAGTGAATTTGAGACGTTTTGCTTTGAATTGGACAATCGATTTGAATTGGTTTGTGGTTTTTAAGCTACAATTAAAAACTACGAATTTTAAGCTATTTAAAATTATCCTAAAGTGCATGAATCGTTAAACCCGCTTAATTTAAAACCTACAAACAAATACTTACTCTATTTAGAAATTAAACTATTTAAATCTTCTATAAAAATAAAACTTTTTTTTAAAAATAACTTTTAAACTATTTTATGAAATCTATTTAACACTTTTAAAACTAATTATCTATATTTAAATACACTTAAACAATTCTATTTAAAAAAAAGAACTATTTTATTTAATTCTAAATTTATAAAAATCTAATAATTGAAATTTAAACTAATTAAACTTTTTAAATAAAAACATTTTTTTTTATTTTTTTTTTATAAACTTAACTTTAATTAAAATTTTAAAAGTAATAAAAATAAAACGTGACTAAAAATGAATAAGCTAAAACAAATACTGCTACTATGAAACAAACTGTATTAACGAAATAGCTGGTAGCAAGATTAAAAAGGTGTGCAGCCCAGATGGTTATCGCACATGACTGGTAACCGCGAGGTCGCGGGTTCGAACCATAGGAGTGGCCATTTTTGTAACTTATTTTTCTTTTTGACAGTATAAAGTTCAAGTCACAGGAGGTGACTCTAGTTTGGAATTTCTGACTTTGACAGCTTATTGGAACAATCATAAGCTATCAGATCAGTAGGATCTGATAGCAAAATCTAAGCAGCGAAAATTAAGCAACAAAAATTCAGCAGAAATATACAGATTGATAAAAACCACAAAACTATAACTCAGCTAAGATTTAAAAATATCAGACATGAAGAATAGAGATTAAACCAACACCTAAGCAAACTATTACAAAAAGATTATCACATATAGTCTATGAAATCTAAGTAGCTTATCATCTCAAATCAAACAACAAAATTCAGTCATGAAACATGTACAATAACAGCAAGGTGTTACAACAAATTAGGCTGAGCAGACTTCACATAAAAATGCTAAACTCATATCAGATATTTCATAACAACTTTAAACTTAATATCTGCTATCAAAAGAAAATCGTCTTAAAACACTTGAACACGTAAAACAGCAGATTCAATCCATGTGCAGTATATTTAAATAAAACTTGAGCAAGTATACGCATGCAGTCATCATAAAACAATAAACAAACTGAATCATCGATTCCATTCTAACATGCTCATAAGTACTAAATCCAAGTATAGGTTAAACACAACTTATTAAACTGAATTACCTTTATAAAGCTGTACTCATCAACAAAAACTTAACAGATACTCAATCTTTCTATCATACACATCTAAGACTAATCAGTTTACATCAAATCGAATCTACCAGCTAGTCAAATCAGATTCAAATTAATTAAAAACTTAGACAGAAAAATAAATGGGGAACAAACCTATTGGCGATACCCTTTGAGACGAAGCACAGCACTGAGCTGGCTTATGAAACCGAAACTAAGTCACAAACAATACCACCATTCGAATCATCAATAATCATCATTCGAACCATCTTCTTTTTCCAACGAACTGATTTTTTTAAAACTTTCCAGTTGGGAAAGTTTACTCCCAATTTTTTACTTAATTATTTAACAAAAGCTATGATGAAGCTTAATCAAATAACTTGAGCATTATTATTATAATATAAATAGATTTAGAGATAAATTGCAATACTGATTTTTATCAAATTAAAACACGAATATATTTAAACAGAAATAAATTTTATTAAGAACCAAGATGATTACAATTCGACAGAAAAGAAATCTACAATTTATTCTACACCTATTTTAGCATAATAACTCTAAGTAAAAACTGGAATGCCTTTTACATGAATATTGGGGGTTTTTATAGCCAACCCCCGAGGCTCTTGTGCGAATATGCGGATCTTGAGAAGAATATTCCAAATAATTCTGAGCCCTCGATCTTCATTCTTATCCTTCTCTCTCTTTTCAGTTTGGATCCAAGGGTGGATATTAATCTCTCCTCACACGGATTGCCAAGGTGGCAATCCTTGTGTTTGTTGTGCTTGTTTTGAGGCTCCTGATTGGTGGGATTTGAGAAATGAGGTGTTGCAACCTATAAGAAACCGCCACGTTGATCTCTTGCGCCATCTACTCTCTTCCTTAAATTGGGGATTTTATTTCTTTTTATGAATTAACTGATTAATTAAAAAGCCCTGAATAAATTGGACTTTTTACCAAACTAGGGTTTGGAAAAGTGGGGTGTTTTTACTGGTTTTGTGAGATGAAAAATGGGGAAGAAGAAAGAGTTACATAGGTTTTATCGAAAAACATTATTTATGTGTGAATGGGTGGAACGGTTTGTATAAAAAATGGAAGATATTTGACTCGTTTGTTTATTTGTGAAAGCAAATGGAGAATGACGTGTTCTGATGAATCGTTTTATAAACTTTTTAAAACCCTAGGCCCAATCAATTCGTTTCTCATTTCATTCAAACTTGAGTTGGGCTTTTAGCCCAAGCTTCTAATGCGTAAACTAATTTTCCATTTTGGGCCTTTGAGTGTTATTGGACCCAATTATCAAAAGCAATAAGATTAGTATCCAAATTTGGGCTTTTCAGGCCCAATAAGCTCTTGTGGGTCCCACTTGGTCCGTAAACTTGACAATTGATGAAGTTCTCTAAAGTCGAGCTCGGTTTTGGCTTCTTTGATCTTATGCTTCAAACTCGTGTCGGTTATTGCCGGTTTTCACGAACTTGGTACCTACACACATGAAAACAAGAAACAAACATTTCCAAGGCATATTTGATATAAATCATGCATAATTTCAATGTTTTAAGCTACTAATGATATGAGTAATTACACTCATATCACTAGGTTACACTATTGCCAACAAAAAAGTCACTTTTATTCATGAACCGTTAATTACTTGGACCGCATGTACTGGTCGAGTAAACACGAATGTTGTGAATAGATCTATTGGGATTGACATCTTTGTCCGGGTAAGTCGCGATTACTTGACTGATCGAATTGGTCAAATAGACACATTCTATTTGAGAACACTAGGTAATATGGCAAATTACATACTAAGGAAAAAAATGATCTGAACTGTGTTAACGTTTCAGTTTCATGAGCTTAGTACGATAATTGATGCTATCAAACTTTGTAAACCGAATACTCGACATCTTTTGGTCTACTACTTTTTGCAAACCTATGAATTCACTTAACCTTTGTGTTGATTTTTTTAGCATGTTTTATCTCAGTTTTAAGAACAACTGGAGCATGGTGTCACACAAGATATTTTGAAGGCAATAAATATCGATTACCATTCGATAAACTTTTTAAAACTGTTTATTATTACATTATTGTCGAGACTTGTTTGTAAATTCTAATGTTTTAATAATAGAATGGATTAAACTTTTCAAATGCCTCTTTTGAGTCGTTCTCTTTGTATACGTGCTTGTGATTATGAAGTAGCACCTTAAAGTGGTAATCCGATGCCTTGTGAAATTTGGGGGTGTTACACAATAGTTAGATTAAAACCTAACACCACATTGACATAATCTTCTACAACTTAGCCATAACAAAAGATTAATCTTGAAACTATTCATTTAGCTTTATTTTTCTCTTGATTGTTAGTCATCAATGCCATCACTCTTCTCCTTTTGAGGTCTTCCACCAGCTCTTGTGCATCAACATCATTACCATAATTTGCCTCTTCCTTCACCTTAACAACCTCTGCTTTGACCTCAACAATCTCTTTCTTCACCTCAACACCCTTTTCATTGACATCAATAGCCTATGGTTTCACCTCAATGGCCTCTACTTCCACTTCTTCATCTAGAATCACAAACTCAATATTCAGTTCATCCATTTATTGTTGATAATAAGCAAAAATGTTATCTAATTGTTCAGTTTGAGTTATTTCCTGAAGCTTATCCAATGCTTGATCAATGTCAGCAAACATGTCACTAATTTCTTCAGGCTCATCATCAAGATGGTATGGATCATCATTCCAATAAACATCCACAACTTCATCCAAATCTACATCACTGTCCCATGTAGAAAAATCATCTGACTTGCCATTGATGCTATCACTATTATCAGTTTCATACTGATGAATTCATCCCCATATCAAAATCATCCAAATCAACCTCACAGCTGACATCATCCCAAGTGACAACATTTTGAATTTGACTGTTCTTCCTGGATTGAATCATCAAACGCAAACTCGTTATCAAGATCTTTCAATATTCTCCTGAATTCATACTCAACACTCATCCTTCTAGTCCTATCTTCATACATTTTTTCTGTTGACCATGGTGGTGGGAACTCAATGTCATCATCACAAACAAAAAATCATTAGCAACTACAGTTCTGTGCCTTCCAACAAAGCTAGTTTGAGAATATGTCACCATTTTCTCACTGTTGACACTGTCTGGACCTAAATCTTTCACAACAACATTGCCAACATTTTCTTCTACCACCACAACCTTACCCGTACGTGTCTTTTGCTCCGTCAGGTGCTGATGTAACAACGAAACACTTGTTTCAGTATACACCCTGATTTCTTTAAACCTAGGAACTGTCACACCCCACCATGGCGGAATATGGGGCGCGACGTATGGATATCATCACAACAATAGCATGTCTATAGAGATAATGGTGACACAATGTCATGAAGATATCACAAACAATGCAAGCATCTAGGTAAGTAGGTAACAGGTCTACCTCTTACCAAAGACATACAATTAACAAATACAAACATATAGGTGTCTACAAAGTATCACTTATTCAAACATAAATAAAGACTAAGAGGAAAGGGGGTTCCTCCAACGCAATCCTAAGCCTCCCAGCTAGCCACTCCTATTCTCACGCTTAACCATATTATCACCTGAAAGAGACACTAAAACACGTCAACATAAAGTTGGTTAGAGTCATAGGTTTAGACTCCAACTCCAAATCAATTATAAGCTGTCAATAACAACCATTAACAAAAGAAAATATGGACAATGTGCTACAATTATGTATTAACAACTAGCATTCAAGATTAATCACACCAAACCAATTCCAAGGCTCCAAGCCTTACCAATAACCACAATTCCAAGGCTCCAAGCCTTACCAATCACCATGGTCCCATAGGCACCCATACACCTATGAACCAATCCCAAGGCCCCGCCTTGTCAACATCCCCATGGTACCAAGTCAAACCGCAATAACTAGGACAGTACGTGTCCCCCGATCCAAATCATAAACACAATCAAGAATCACATAGCATTTAATCACATAAGTGCACACACAAGTCCATCACAAACCATAAAAATATTCACAACATTAGTTAGAAAACCATACAGTGTCTCTTCCATCCCATCTGGAATTCAAATCATAAAAAGACATTGGACTATGAAACTCACCTGAACAAGCTTCTCCAAGTATCCGCACTCTAGAAAAAATCTAAACACACAAACGTATACAATCAAGACATGAACCACATACCAAAATGGCTCACCAATATATGATGGATATATAACCTTATCCGACCACTTAACCCCATTTATATTCCATATGCATCTCATTACATCCCACTATAAAGCCCTTAACTTAGTTTATTTCATAACTCGCCCCGTTAACATTTAACCCAAAACAGTCCAGTTTTTCATACTTCAAACAATGAGTCTAAAACCCCTTTAACCAAAATAACATGCCCTGTAAAAGAAACCTTATTCCCTTACATGTGTTAGATAACTCTCACATTTGGCCTCAACCTTAAAGCTACTGTTAAGGCCTCCATATATATATACTTTTACCTATCCAGAATTTACTGATTTTGAACATATGAAAAGTTTGTTATGATCAGAGGGTCTTCCAGTATCCCAACTGATTAGCCCTCTTTCAGATATCTTATATAACATATAAACTAACTCTCATATTCGTTTGAAAGTCCAATTGTACTCCTAAGTGCCCAAACCACTAAAAAACATTAAATTAAACCCGACTGATTTCAAAACTGTTTTGACCTCCAACTATTGTAACCTATTTTTGACCCACTTCCCAACTTCCAATTCAATTATAGTTTCTTGCATTTGAAAGCCAATTCAATTACCTTTTCAGAGATATAAGATTCGAAAATTAAAAGTTTTAAAAACTCTAGATATGATCAAAACAATGACCCAAAAATTCTGCCCAGTTTTTAATGACGAATTTAATATGATTAACCTAATTAATCATACATAAACTCTAATTAAAACCTAAAAACAATTTTCAATGATAAAAAATAATTAATTACATCACTAATTACAGATCATTTAAAAACCCCAATAAAAATTTATGAATTCCTAAACCCTAATACATCATACTAGGTTACAAATACGTAAATTAAACGTTAATTGAACATAGTAAGTGTTTACCTTAAACCCTAATTGAATAATTGGGTTTTCTTGATCCACCATTGTTAATCACGAGTGATATTAAGTTTGGGAGAAGGAAAAATCGTTTTTAGGGCTAAAGGGATTAGTATGGGTAATTAAAACTAACCAGGAAGCCTAATAGTTCTCAAACTGGGCTCCCCTTCCCTTCCTTAAGCAAAATTCGGCCCAAAACAAAGTCCAACACCCTATGGCCGACTTTTTTTAATTATATTACTGTAAATTGACTATTAATTATCATTACCTTAAATTCCCTTAATTTATTTCAGCTCCTAAAGCCTCCAAAACCTCAAAACCGTAAAACTAGTCAAATTTACGCGTATACCGTAAAAGACGTAAAATATACAGTTTTATAAAAACTTTTGAAATAAAAAATAAACTAATTAAGTAAGTCCTAAGTGACTTAAAACTATCCCGAAAAATACTCCCGTGACTAATTACCTCATCCGAGACCTCTAAATGCTAAACCTTAAATTGTAAAAATACGATTTACTATTATACTTATACGTATACGTAAAACACCAAAATAACACCATTTCATTTCATAGTCACCAATTTGTGAGATCATGAAAATGAAATAACCGTTATTCGATTTACTTATGAGTAGCATTTACCCATAAACGATATCCAAACCTCACTCCAAACACACAAAATAAACACATAAGCACATAAAAGCACATATTTGCACAAAACACCCTAAACTATAGTCTAAGTGACGAACCCCAAAACCATGGTTGTCACATCACTCCCTCCTAATAGAAATCTCGTCCCGAGATTTACTTCTTAGGATCAAACACACAAACAACAAATCATATGAGGATACTTGTTCTAAATGAACTCCTCTCATTTCCATGTGTACTTTAGTTCAAGTCTCAAATTACCACATATATTAACCAACATTATTTAAACTCATTCCCAAACTATTGACCTCACAACCCATAAATCTCACAAATGACTATTTTTAACACAAATCCCTAATAACCGCACATGCAAATATGCATTCTCAAACCACATTTCCTAAATATCAATACATGAAATATATCATGTACACCACTCAATTCCCCATGTAATTCTATACCCATAAACTACTGTTCCAATCTTTCAAAAGATCATAAATGGACCTACAAAACTCGACATCAACTTTTCCTTTTTTCCTAAACATGGCGCCCATTACTATAGGTGAAACTTCCTACATAACTTTGTCACTAAACTGTAGTGGTTTCCTCCATTTTAACATATTATCTCTTGTTTCTCTCGTCTTTTCCACAAACACCATTATTATATTAGCAGCATCTTTCACCAATTCTAGTCCACAATAGGGGAAACTCACCCTATCCTTCTATATAATGCCTCAAATGACATTCATCGACTTCTAGTATGATAACTATCATTATATAAAAACTCAGACATTGCTAACGAGTTTCCCACCCCCCTCTAAATCAGTCACCCAAGCTCTCAACACGACTCCTATACTTGTAGCAATTTCTCACTTCATCCATCCATTTCTAGTTAGCCGGATATACTCATGTCCAATCATGTTTATCAATCCCTTTATTTCGTACCCCAAACCACTTAAAAATTCAAATTTCCTTACAAAAGTGACCTATGACAGTCTTTCACATATTCATTAGTTAGTTTTATCAACTGTCATCCAAACCTATGTTACAACTACTTCCATCAAATTTGGATAGCTCATTAGTAGCACCCATACACTTCTTTTCTCACTTTCCTCAATTAAAGATTTTTTTTATATTTTTTTTGATACCCAACACTTCCTTTATACCTACACAATGTCTTATCTTCAAGGTCATAGTGCTCCTCATCTTGTCTCAGTTAGACCAAACCCTTCGTCTCTCCTGACACATCACATCTATAACTCCTCGTCCATTCGGTTATCAATACTAAGCCTTCCAATCAAACAATATAGGTCAGTGTCATTTCTTTTCCATACTACAACAATATTATCATGGTTAGTGTCTTAGTCTACTCATTAGGCTATACCAAAGTTTTACCTTCGAATCCTATCTCCACCTATTTCATTCATGATTCGCATCTATCCACACTTCCTTCTTCTTCCTCAGCTCATGACATACATCATGATTTTATGCTTCCCGTCTTTCAAGTCATCTATACCTCAAAAATTTTCCAAGTAGCTTCACTTGTTTTTTCCGCACGATCAGTTCTCCTACTCCCTCCTAATAGGGACAGACTTGAGTTTTACGTGATCCTATGCGGATCACACTCTCATCTTATACCCATATTATTTTCTATTTGTCTAAACTAAGCCATATTTTAAATCCTTATTCAAATCTCATACTTCTATTTTGATCTTGCACCCAACATTAGGTACTTTCAATCTTCATATTCTAGGAATACTTGCTTCTCTCCTTCCATGGTTCTCCCTAATTCCTACACTATCCCGTCCAACAGAAATTCCATACTTCATTCATCAAATCTATGGAAATCGCTAGTGCATTGGATAATGTATAACTGTCTCTTCCAAAGATCTTTCATAATACCTTCACAAAACTGACTCTCTAATCACTTCTCCATGAACTTATTCAGCTCAGCTTCACTACTCATCCCTTGACATTGATTGCCATAAAAAATTTATCCGCGTAGTCACTCGACTCCCTTGTTACCTCCACGAGTTCTTAATCTCCCAGGTTATGTATTCAATTCATCACGATCTACTAGTTCAACTCTTTGTAACTCCACTCCGGTACTCGATCTGTCCTTCTTCGTCACGAACCATACGGATATTCCCATCATAGTGCTTGTCACCTTTCCAGTCCTTGCAACTTCTGTGACTCCTTCGAAATCTCTTGCTTCATTCTAGCAGCCGACACGTAGTCCTTTCAGCTCCTTGATTCGCGATGTAGCTCTTCACGCACTCCTTCTCGTCTCTATAATGTCACCTAGGAACTTCACACTACCCAGTAGCCTCTAACTTCAACTCATCTACCACAATATTTCTAAAGGTACTTCAACCCCTCAATGGCTCACTCTTCCTTACTTGTTGTAATCACCATTAATCAGCCTCCTACCAATCATCCTTTCACATCCATGTTTTCCTTCACGTGTCTACTACTACCTCGCCTTCATAACTATACCAATTCCCTTGCGTGTTATTTGACCAATCTTTCCATTAGTAGAAATATTCTACTCTACCCTCACATCCGCTGGTACTTTCATCAATCTCCTAATGGTACTTCAACCAACTTCTCATAGCATGACATCTTGTTCCCATGACCAGTCAACTAACTTTACTTACTCTCTTATTCCCGTAACAAATCTAAGTTTCAAAACTCCACAAATCTTAATCATTCCTTCAACACAACCTTTAAACCAAAACACATCTCTCCATTCTAATATCTAACCATAAGTAATACTACCCAACTCTATCCTCTCATCCTAATGTTTCCACAACCGCATAAATAACTCAACCATTACGTGTACTAAAAGAATTCCAAACGATCGTGTCCCATAATAAATATAGGGTTAACCGAAAGATCAACTATAATGAACCCTAGCCAAAACAACTGAAAACGAACAATGTAATCCAAAAGATTCAATGGAGTGTGCCAACAACGAAAAATTAGACTCGTCACGGTTAGTATTACCAAATTTCGATACCTCAGAAAATTTTAAACTTTCGCCCCATTTAGTTACTCCTCATAAGAACCAAACTTCAATACTACTAAAATCAATCATACTCGTTTTGAACAATAAACTCATCTTTTATCTTCATTATTTTATCAAAGATATCAACTAGTTAGTATACTACAATCTTATTCTAACCATTATCTTGTTTACCCATATTAAACTTATTTCACTTGTTATTATGAAACCAATACATGTTTATAAAATACAGTGTTTTTTTATTCTATATTATTATTATTATTATTATTTTATAAAATCCATTTAGGCTGGTTATAACTAAACTACTACACGTTTACAAGGTGTGGTGTTATTATTATCATTACTATAATAAAATCTCACTTTTTACTCTTTCCGTCTAGTTAAATACTTCTAAAATTTTAACTCCACTTAAGAAAATTTTTGTAAAATTTCTTTACCCCTTTAAAATGTATTATCACATGTTACATAGAAAACTAATCCAATTATTTTCAAGACAATTTTTTTTATAGCTTACTACCACAAACTTTAAAAAAATATTTAAGTCACGATATCATACCATACACTTACAAATTATTTTCAAAACCGTTTTCCTATAATTAGCCACACTTATTTGTAACAAAATTTAGTAGTACTCATTAATTAAAATACATACCCGAATGTAGACACACATCAAAAGACTCAAAACATCGTTGGAACTCCATCAAACTCCAACACCATAAAACACAAGCAAACACAATGTACGTTCAAGTTATAATAACTACTAAACGACCATATATCATAACTTAACACATACTAGTATATATACATCCGCATATATATACCTATTAAATCACCCAAAACATACTCGTTACCATACATGTTAGATCAATCAATCGCGTCATACACTCGTTTTTCCATACGAGTAATCACCATCTTACCACAAGGCATAAAACCCATCACTAAAACTAGTCCTTATCGTGTGACCCGATAATCACACAACATGAGTATAACCCAAAACATATAACACACTCAAAAATAGCCATATGGTAGACAGCCGTTACATAAACCCATATATTATACATATACCCAAAAATCCACATCTCGTCATATACAAGCATGTACTAACCCCTTTTTCATGCAACCATACTTGGAAGTCCATCGGTGTTGTAGCACATATATAATTACGTAGGCCTCCATAATTATATATGTCCCCTTTCACCCATGTACTCCCTCTTATGACGAAACTTATAAGAAATTAGTACTACACAGAACACATAAGTCTACCACATATATACCACATAATATACACACTATATATATACCGTATAGGTAAAATAAGAACATCTTATATGTCAAACCTAACTTCATTCATAACTCGAGGCTCAATCACCAAAACAAATCAATAACAACAAAATATCCAACATTAAAATAAATGACCATAACCATTCAGGCGGAAATTCGAATCTACTACTAGTCGCAGACTCAACATCGTTACTATCCTATTATTACCGCGCACCTCTTCTTCTACGCGACATGGGTAACACTAAATAAGTTCCTACACTTCCGGTTCATATGTCGCATCAATAGAAAATAAATGAATGTACTTACATATACAATATCTCAATAAGTAAGTATGAAAGTAAATAAATATCCAAAACGGAATTAACACTTAAGCACTCCATATACTATAATGCACACATACCCCTGTGACACCTACATGCATGGACCCTTAAGCTATAGACTAGGCTACTAGACTAGGCAACCTAATTCTGTATAACCATTGTCTCTGATACCAATCTGTCACACCCCACCATGGCGGAATATGGGGCGCGACGTATGGATATCATCACAACAATAGCATGTCTATAGAGATAACTAAATGAAATGGAAATATCATAAATGGTGACACAATGTCATGAAGATATCACAAACAATGCATGCGTCTAGGTAAGTAGGTAACAGGTCTACCTCTTACCAAAGACATACAATTAACAAACACAAACATATAGGTGTCTACAAAGTGTTGATCCCTTTGGTTTGATCTATATTCTGTTAAGAATTAGTATAATAGTTTGTAATCAAACTAAAACACTTTGAGCACTCTTACTAACACTAAATAGGTTATGCAGAATCTAACTTATAAAGCACAGAAGAACAGAATTACTTTTAACTATTCGATTCTCTTGTTAATCGACTTGAATGAGGTACATGAAAGACATTGTACCTATGTTCCTTTTATAGAGTAAGGAACCCCAGAAACCTTAGAATATTCTATAAAGAACCCTAGAAACCTTAGAATATTCTATAAAGATAACTATGTGACAACCCAAAACCGAGGTCATTGCTTAATCTTATTTTACGAGTATTTTTGAGATTTTTGAATGAGTTTGAACGATATTTATTTTTGGAGGTTAAAGTTTAAACCGATGTTGGAAGGTCTATATTTTATATTTATTAAGTATAAGGAGTATTAGCAAGCGTGATGTCGATGGATGCCAAATATTTTACGTTTTATTGTCGGTTGTTCGATTTTTGTCATTTTTGAGGTTTTATTTTAAATGACGTGTTAAGTCGAGTCGAGAGTCGATATTATTATTTTTGAGGTACGTTTTAAATTTTTAAAAGTATCTTTATGAAACCCGAGCCCCGTAAATATTTTGAAAATTGACTAACAGTTATTTCCCGCTTTTTAGCTAACTATTTACATTTTTAGCTACAACTATTGCTAAATTGAAACTTTGGTCCCTACCCCACTATATATAAACTCAAAACAAAAACACACACTCATATTTTTCACTTTAAAAATTTCATCATCTCCTCTCTCTCTCTCTCTTGAATTGCCGAAACACACACCCATCACCAAAACACACACATTTTCAATTTTATCTTGAGTTTGAGGTTGAATTAAGCTAAACCAAGCATAGACCCATTCTTATATTTGATCAAGGATCATATTGGTATAATAAATTCTTACATGCAAGCAATTTTTTTTTCTTGATGTTGGTAGGTAGGAGCTATGATCATGCATGGCATTTTTATGATGATCCATGGTGGTTCTTGCTAAAATCTTTGTTAAAAACTTCATTTTGATCTAAAGATTTTTATTTTAATTATGATTTTGATGTTATGGTTGATTTATGATGATATTAGGATATAGTAATGCTCATTTTCATGATTGGTTTTTATCAAAAAGTTGATTTTGTGCAAGTTTTTAATGGTCATTTTATAACAGTAAGTAAAGTGTAAAATCCGAGTTTTTATGTTTTGAAAATGGCTTTACTTATAGCCCAGGGTTGTAGATAATTTTATTAGCTTCGATTTGATATAAGGTAGAGCTTCTAGCTCCAAACGAGCGCGAAGTTATGATGTTTTGAATGATCGTGTACCGGGAGACGAGTATCGGCACTACATATAGTTGTTGTTGATATTTGGATCGAATCTCGGGGACTCTAAATGAATGTTTTAAAAAATGTAACCTACTGATAATGAGGTTTTTACTTATTAGGTTGAGTTTACTTTAAAACCCGAGTGTCGGTTTTGTAAACGGAGTCGTTTAAATAAGTTAAAACGGTTGTATGAAAAATTAACGTAAATCTGTCCGGATTTTGTAGTTTGAAAATGAGTCGGGTAAAGTACTTTAAAGGTAATTTCATTTGATAAACTTGTAGGAGGACTTTCTATATATAGTAAGTTAGTTTATCGAGTCGTTTCATAAACGGTTGACAAGTTTAAAAGGGGTAAATAAGCTAGTACATGTAGTATGTACCGGCGGATTTTGTTAAAAGTGTAAAATGGTTAAGTAAATGTGTAGTAAAGTATAATGAAGTTATTTATATCGTTTTCTCTCGAGTTTATCGTGACTTTATGAGTTTGAGTTTAATGTTGTTATGTATGATTTATTTCTCGAGTCATTATTAACGAACGCGCCTTATTTGATAGGTAGCGGTTCTCGTGTTTGAAAGGCATCCATTATCGTCGACGATCATCTCGCTAGATCTCTTATACTAAGGTGAGTCTATAGCCTCGCTTTCTACTCGTTTTAATGATTTTAATACCCGCGAGGGGGATACATGCTATTTGAAAATAAACGAACACAAGTCATGAGTAATTGTTGGACCCGAATGTTGCCTAAAGTTGATTTCATTGTATTGAGTAACTTGTTGCTAAAGACCCTAAATTCATGAGCCGTTAACTATCTTCTGACTTGATGTTATGAGTCAGGAATAGCCGCTTATTCTAATGATAGTACTATTGGGTTGACCACCCTATCTGAGACCAGGGCATTACGTTGAGTAACCCGCTAGGAAGGATAATTTTACGTGAATAAGATTGTGGTATTCTAGCAACTGATACCCTAGAGGGGCAATGGTTTTATTCTAGTCATGCCGGCATTTGGCGTGGATGACTATTTGGTTAAGGGGTCGTTGTCATGAACTTAAATACAATGTTTGTTTAATAATATCATTATTATTACTGCCTTGAATATAGATTGTGTGTACGACAATTCGATAAATGATTATGATTGATTTTCTTCTTGTGTTCAAATGTGATTTGATAAACCTATAGTCTCGCTCAACATTATTGTTGACTCGTTTTATGCATGTATTTCAGGTAATAGGAAGTGATGGAGCAGGGAGCTTTGCTGTGGAGGTTGTGGCTTGGCTTTTGGAAGATTGTTGGTCTAAACTGTTTCTACTTTTTAATGTTGAACAATTTACTTTATGTTAATGTACTGTACTAAACTTGTTGTTTGTTGGTCGAGATCCATGGGGACTAAACGCTTTACTCTGGTATCGTGTCAGTACAATTTGGGTTGAAAACTATGTTTTAGACCATTTATGAAAATCATGTTTATATTTTATATGTAAACGTCTCACTTTTGAGTCGTTCAATATACCTTGTGTAATGATGCTTGTGTCTAGCACCCAATTGTGTATTTCCGCTGCGCAATGTAAATTGGGGGTGTTAGAGATTGGTATCAGAGCTGCAAGTTATAGAGAACTGGGTCGATTTTGAAAATTGTCCTAAACTATATATTTGGCGTCGAAAGTATTTATTCTTCAAAAGCACACAACTCCTCTACAACGCTCCGGTAAGATCACTTTTAGTTTTGTTTTGCATTGTAGATGTATCCCTTATAACTGAAATGATTTCCCGAGTATTAATTAAGTAAATACTACGATATTGTATTGGAATTATTGAAAGTACGCTGAGTGCTTGTCAGTATCATATTTATTTTTTTGCGAGCATTGCATAAACATCATTTGCATTGTGTTGCATAGCATGGATAATGTATGACATTTGCATGAGCATTGCATACTAATTATTATTTTATTAACGATGACCTTAAGTATCCTTGAACCCTTATAATTGTAGAAAATGGCTGGTTTACCTCGTGAGGATGGATGGATTGATTTGAATAACGTAGTGGATGGTGAGGAAGTAGATAACTTCGGTGCTAGTGACGATGAGGAGCCTTTTGAGTTTTTAGATGATGGGATTCCACTTACTGCAGTTGGTTAGACAGAGCCTGAGTTGATACAAGGTAGTTATGTTCCAAGGGTTAATGTTGTGCCACAGACTGTTCCAGATTGTCAGCGACCTGTTGTTCGTTCTTCGACTCCTACTTGTGATGCTTATATTAGTAGTTTGCCTGGGATTTCATTTGCTAGGGGTGATGTTCCTGTTGAGTCGACTAGGGTTGCTAGTGCTCGATCTATTCTTGATGGTATTCCTAAGGTTTATTGTCCAGGTCCTAGGTCTTATGATGATATTTTCTGGTTTCTTAAGAAGTTTGATAGGTCTTTGTTTGAAAGGTATTTGGTTGAGACTCGTGTGATTAGGAGGTTTGAGCAGAATGAGAAAAAGTTTGACAGGTTTGTTGGTAGTGTGAGTAGATCAGAGTTTGTCAGGGCGAGGGAAATAGATGAGGTTGTTAGATTAAGATCTATGGTGCTGAATTTGAGTGGGCAAGTTGAAAGGTTGCGTAGGGAGCAGGAAAGGAATGCTAGGTTGAGTGCGTGGGATTTGCCGATGAGATCTTTTCCTAGTCGAGGTGTTGTGATTCGTGATCTGCCGGATCAGGTTGAAGCTCAAGTGTCGGTGAAGCCAAGTGAAGGAGGTAGTCGAAAGGGGAAGGAAAAAGTGGAGGAAGAATCTGAGGATGATGATAGCAGCAGTGATGACGAGCCGATGTACAAGAAGCTGCGGGGATATGATGTTTAGTTCTTTATGTTTTTTTTATTTAGCCTTGTTGTAATAGAACTTATGTAGACTCGTACTCTAGTTTGTGATGAAACTTAATGACTTTTAAGTTGTTGTGATGAAGGATTGTAGTGACATTACTTGTCACAATTTTGTGGAGATTTTCCAAAGCAATCCAAAATTACCTTCATGACTTATGATTTGTCTTATTAGTTCTTGTGTGGATTGGTTAATGATTCATTGTGAATTGTGTTGTTGGTGCATGTAGTATCCATGTTACATCTTGATAGAGAAATCCTTCTTCTTATCTTGATATGAATACTTACTTGTTCTTTTTCTGTTATGGTTACAGGAAGGAGTTGGGAGGAATTTTTCTGACTTTACTAAATTATTGTTTGGTTAGTTTCCTGTAAACATGCCGCCTAAATTGACGACTGCTACTGTTAATACCATGATTGAGCAAGCTATCGCTAGAGCTTTGGAAGCTGAACGTGTTGCAAGGAACCGAGAGGCTGAGAATAGGAATGCTACTGGTCAGGTTGGAGGGAATGTTGGAAATCAGGTTGGAGGTAATGCTGATGAGAAAGCAGAAGGAAATGCTACGGGACAAGTTGGAGGTAATGCTACTGTTCAGCAGGTTCAGAAGGAATGTTCTTATGCTAGTTTCATGAAATGTGGACCTACCCGATTTCGTGGTACTGGTGGTGCATTGGAATTAAGGAGGTGGATTGAGAAGATTGAAAGTACTTTTGAAATCAGTGGATGTTCAGAAGCTAGTAAGGTAAAATTTGCTGCAGCTACTTTTCAGGATGATGCATTGAGTTGATGGAATAGTCAAGTAGCAACTGTGGGATTGGTTGAAGCGAATGCTAGAACATGGACTGTGACCAAGGGACTGTTGACTGCAAAGTTTTGTCCTGAGGAAGAGTTAGGTCAGTTGGAAGATGAACTGAGGCATTTGGTGCTGAGGAACAATGATATTGTAGCTTATACAAGGAGGTTTTCTGATTTATGTTTGTTGTGTCCTGATGCGTTTGCTGATGACCGTAAGAAGATGAAGTAGTATATCAGGGGTTTATCTAGTAATATCAAGGGAGAAACTACTTCGTCGAAACCCAAGTCATTTGATGAAGCTGTTCAAATGTCTCATGCTTTAATGGATGTAAAGCTGCATGATTGAAAGGATAGTATTGCTGACAGGAATAAGAGAAAGTGGGAAGCTGCACACTCAAGTCAAGGGCAGAATCGAGGTGGTTATCGTAATAACAAAAACCAAGGACCGAAGAGGAATCAACAATATAATTTGAGAAGGAATGATGGTGTTCGTGCTGCTACAGGAAATCAAGGTAACAAGGTGAATCCAAAGTATGGTCGGTGTAATCTGTATCATGTTGGAAATTATCCACCTGCTTGCAACAAGTGTGGGAAGGCCGGACATAAGATGACAGATTGTAGAAACAAGGGTGTAGCCACTGGGGCTAATACTGTCAAGGTAGTTTACTGTTCTGGATGTGGGGGCCGTGGACATAAGCAAGGGAACTGTCCGAGGGTTGGCATACGACAGGGAGGCAATGTTGCTACTGGGATTGCTGCTCCAGCCTATGTCGTGGGAGATGCTGACAAACCTCAAGGGCCGAACGTGGTGGTTGGTACGTTCTTACTTGATGCTTGTTATGCTAGTGTGTTATTTGATTCTGGATCCGATAGAAGTTTCGTAGATGTTAGATTCAGTCAGCTATTGGATATAGAACCAGTGAGATTGACAACTAGTTATAAGGTGGAGTTAGCTGATGGTAAGGTTGTAAGCACTAGTTCTATACTAAAAGGTTGTTCCTTGAAGTTAGGTAATTATGTTTTTAGTATTGATTTGATGCCCATAGAATTAGGATCTTTTAATGTGATTATTGGGATGGACTGGTTAGTTGGTAATGGTGCAGTAATTGTCTGTGGAGAAAGATTAGTCCAGATACCGCTAAGGAATAGGGTATTGACTGTGAAAGGTGATGAATGTACGTCTCGTTTGAGAGTTGTTTCTTGTTTAAAGATGATGAGGTATATAGAAGCAGGTTGTGATGTGTTTCTTGCACAGATAAGTAATGATGGTGTGAATGAAAGGAAATTGGAGGATGTGCCTGTGATTAGAGAGTATCATGAGGTTTTCCCTGAGGAATTGTCAGGATTACCGCCGCATCGTGAAGTGGAGTTTCGTATCGATTTAGTGCCGGGTGCTGCTCCCGTTGCTCGTGCACCGTATCATTTAGCTCCATCTGAGATGAAAGAATTATCTGATCAATTGAAGGAATTGATGGATAAGGGATTTATTAGACCAAGTTCGTCGCCGTGGGGTGTGCCTGTTTTGTTTGTTCAGAAGAAAGATGGTTCATTTAGAATGTGTATTGATTACAGAGAGCTTAACAAATTGACTGTCAATAATCAGTATCCACTGCCGAGGATTGATGATTTGTTCGATCAGTTGCAAGGATCTAGTGTATACTCGAAGATCGATTTGAGATATGGGTATCATCAACTGAGAGTTAGGGAAGAAGATATTCCTATAACAGCTTTCCGTACTCGATATGGACATTTCGAATTTCAAGTGATGCCTTTTGGGTTAACAAATGCGCCTGCTGTATTTATGGATTTAATGAATCGTGTATGTAAGCCATATTTGGATGAGTTTGTTATCGTATTCATTGATGATATTCTTGTTTATTCCAAGAGTGAAGAGGAACATGAGAAGCATTTGAGAACAATTTTGGAATTGTTGAAGAAGGAGAAGCTGTATGCGAAATTCTCTAAGTGTGAATTTTGGTTGAAATCAGTGCAATTTTTGGGGCACGTGATTGATAGTGAAGGTGTTCGTGTGGATCCTGCTAAGATTGAGGCAATTAAGGATTGGTCAGTGCCGAAGACGCCGACTGAAGTTCACCAATTTCTTGGTTTGGCTGGGTATTATAGAAGGTTTATTGATAAGTTTTCGTTAATTGCTAAGCCGATGACTAAGCTTACAGAAAAGAATCGAGTGTTTGAATGGGGATTGGAAGAGGAATCTGCATTTAGTATGTTGAAGGATAAGTTGTGCTTTGCGCCGATATTGTCTTTGCCAGAAGGATCTGAGGATTTTGTAGTGTACTGTGACGCGTCTCATAAAGGATTTGGAGTTGTATTGATGCAAAGGGAGAAAGTAATAGCGTATGCGTCGAGACAATTAAGGAAGCATGAAGAGAATTACACTACGCATGATTTAGAACGTGGGGCTGTTATTTTTGCTTTGAAGCTGTGGAGACACTACTTGTATGGAACCAAGTGTGTGGTTTTCACGGATCATAAGAGTTTGCAGTATATTTTGGATCAAAAGGAATTGAATATGAGGCAAAGGAGATGGGTTGAGTTACTGAGTGATTATGACTACGAGATTCGTTACCATCCTGGTAAAGTGAATGTGGTAGCTGATGCACTTAGTAGAAAGGAAAAAGATAAGTCTATAAGAGTTAGAGCTTTGACGATGTTGGAAAGTGTTGATTTGACAGGAGAGATATTGAAAGCCCAAACTAATGGTTTGAAGAAAGAGAATGTTGAGGCATAAAATTTGGGTAGAATGTTGAAACCTTTGTTTGAAGTAAGGTCGAATGGATTGAGGTATTTTAAGAATAGGGGTTACCGTTGTGTCCGTCTACGGAAGATTCGTTAGGGGTGCGAGATTTGGTGATGAATGAATCTCATAAGTCGAAGTATTCAATACATCCTGGATCGAACAAGATGTATCAAGATATAGCACAGTATGTTAATAAGTGTTTAACTTGTGCGAAGGTGAAGGCTGAACATAAGAAACCGTCTGGATTGTTAGTGCAACCTGAGATTCCTGAGTGGAAATGAGAGAAGATTACAATGGATTTTGTGACAGGTTTGCCAAGGACTGCATATGGTAGTGATATGATATGGGTGATTGTAGATAGATTGACTAAGTCTGCTCACTTTTTGCCAATGAAGAAAACAGATAGTATGTAGATGTTAATAACAGTGTATGTGAAGGAGATTGTTTGTCGACATGGTGTGCCTTTGTCGATAATTTCTGATCGTGATAGTAGGTTTACTTCAGAATTTTGGAAGTCTTTGCAGAAAGCGATGGGAATGGAGTTATGTTTGAGTACAACATATCATTCGGAAACTGATGGACAAAGTGAGAGAACGATTCAAACATTATAGGATATGCTTCGTGCATGTGTGATTGATTTTGGAAATGGTTGATAAGCATTTGCCATTGGTTGAATTTTCGTACAATAATAGTTATCATTCTAGTATTAAAGCCGCTCCATTTGAAGCTTTGTATGGACGTAAGTGTAGATCTCTAGTGTGTTGGAGTGGGGTAGGAGAAAGTCAATTGACTGGGCCTGAAATGATATTTGAGACGACTGAAAAGATTGTGCAAATTAAGAAACGTTTGTTATCTGCTAGAAGTAGACAAAAGAGTTATGCTGATAACAGAAGGAAACCGTTGGAGTTTGAAGTAAGAGACATGGTTATGTTGAAAGTATCTCCATGGAAAGGAGTAATACGTTTTGGAAAGAGAGGAAAGTTGAGCCCGAGATATATTGGACCATTTAAGATTATCCAAAGGATTGGATTGGTGGCTTATAAGTTAGAGTTGCCTGATGAGCTTAAGGCTATTCATAATAATTTTCATGTGTCTAATTTGAAGAAGTGTTTAGCTGAAAGGGATGTGGTGATTCCATTGGAAGAAATTCAACTTGACGATAAGTTGCATTTTATAAAGGAACCTGTAGAGATAATGGATAGGGAAGTTAAAAAGTTAAAGCATAGTAGAATTCCGATTGTGAAGGTGAGATGGAACTCTAGACGTGGGCCAGAGTTTACGTGGGAACGTGAGGATTTCTTTAAGGACAAGTATCCTCATTTGTTTAGGAAGGATTAAGCGCCGCGGACGTCGCTTCTTTTAAGAAGGGGGGATGTGACAACCCAAAACCGAGGTCATTGCTTAATCTTATTTTACGAGTATTTTTGAAATTTTTGAATGAGTTTGAACGATATTTATTTTTGGAGGTTTAAGTTTAAACCGATGTTGGAAGGTCTATATTTTATATTTATTAAGTATAAGGAGTATTAGCAAGCGTGATGTCGATGGATGCCAAATATTTTACGTTTTATTGTCGGTTGTTCGATTTTTGTCATTTTTGAGGTTTTATTTTAAATGACGTGTTAAGTCGAGTCGAGAGTCGATATTATTATTTTTGAGGTACGTTTTAAATTTTTAAAAGTATCTTTATGAAACCCGAGCCCCGTAAATATTTTCAAAAATTGACTAATAGTTATTTCCCGCTTTTTAGCTAACTATTTACATTTTTAGCTACAACTATTGCTAAATTGCAACTTTGGTCCCTACCCCACTATATATAAACTCAAAACAAAAACACACACTCATATTTTTCACTTTAAAAATTTCATCATCTCCTCTCTCTCTCTCTTGAATTGCCGAAACACACACCCATCACCAAAACACACACATTTTCAATTTTATCTTGAGTTTGAGGTTGAATTAAGCTAAACCAAGCATAGACCCATTCTTATATTTGATCAAGGATCATATTGGTGTAAGAAATTCTTACATGCAAGCAAGTTTTTTTTTTTGATGTTGGTAGGTAGGAGCTATGATCATGCATGGCATTTTTATGATGATCCATGGTGGTTCTTGCTAAAATCTTTGTTAAAAACTTCATTTTGATCTAAAGATTTTTATTTTGATTATGATTTTGATGTTATGGTTGATGTAAGATGATATTAGGGTATAGTAATGATCATTTTCATGGTTGGTTTTTATCAAAATGTTGATTTTGTGCAAGTTTTTAATGGTCATTTTATAACAGTAAGTAAAGTGTAAAATCCGAATTTTTATGTTTTGAAAATGGCTTAACTTATAGCCTAGGGTTGTAGATAACTTTATTAGCTTCGATTTGATATAAGGTAGAGCTTCTAGCTCCAAACGAGCGCGAAGTTATGATGTTTTGAATGATCGTGTACCGGGAGACGAGTATCAGCACTACATATAGTTATTGTCGATATTTGGATCGAATCTCGGGGAATCTAAATGGATGTTTTGAAAAATGTAACCTACTGATAATGAGGTGTTTACTTATGAGGTTGAGTTTACTTTAAAACCCGAGTGTCGGTTTTGTAAACGGAGTCGTTTAAATAAGTTAAAACGGTTGCATGAAAAATTAACGTAAATCTGTCCGGAATTTGTAGTTTGAAAATGAGTCGGGTAAAGTACTTTAAAGGTAATTTCATTTGATAAACTTGTAGGAGGACTTTCTATATATAGTAAGTTAGTTTATCGAGTCGTTTCATAAACGGTTGACAAGTTTAAAAGGGGTAAATAAGCTAGTACATGTAGTATGTACCGGCATATTTTGTTAAAAGTGTAAAATGGTTAAGTAAATGTGTAGTAAAGTATAATGAAGTTATTTATATCGTTTTCTCTCGAGTTTATCGTGACTTTATGAGTTTGAGTTTAATGTTGTTATGTATGATTTATTTCTCGAGTCATTATTAACTAACGCGCCTTATTTGATAGGTAGCGGTTCTCGTGTTTGAAAGGCATCCATTATCGTCGACGATCATCTCGCTAGATCTCTTATACTAAGGTGAGTCTATAGCCTCGCTTTCTACTCGTTTTAATGATTTTAATACCCGCGAGGGGGATACATGCTATTTGAAAATAAATGAACACAAGTCATGAGTAATTGTTGGACCCGAATGTTGCCTAAAGTTGATTTCACTGATTGAGTAACTTGTTGATAAAGACCCTAAATTCATGAGCCGTTAACTATCTTCTGACTTGATGTTGTGAGTCGGGAATAGCCGCTTATTCTAATGATAGTACTATTGGGTTGACCACCCTATCTGAGACCAGGGCATTACGTTGAGTAACCCGCTGGGAAGGATAATTTTACGTGAATAAGATTGTGGTATTCTAGCAACTGATACCCTAGAGGGGAAATGGTTTTATTCTAGTCATGCCGGCATTTGGCGTGGGTGATTATTTGGTTAAGGGGTTGGTGTCATGAGCTTAAATACAATGTTTGTTTAATAATATCATTATTATTACTGCCTTGAATATAGATTGTGTGTACGACAATTCTATAAATGATTATGATTGATTTTCTTCTTGTGTTCAAATGTGATTTGATAAACCTATAGTCTCGCTCAACATTATTGTTGACTCGTTTTATGCATGTATTTCAGGTAATAGGAAGTGATGGATCAGGGAGCTTTGCTGTGGAGGTTGTGGCTTGGCTTTTGGAAGAATGTTGGTCTAAACTGTTTCTACTTTTTAATGTTGAACAATTTACTTTATGTTAATGTACTGTACTAAACTTGTTGATTGTTGGTCGAGATCCATGGGGACTAAACGCTTTACTCTGGTATCGTGTCAGTACAATTTGGGTTGAAAACTATGTTTTAGACCATTTATGAAAATCATGTTTATATTTTATGTGTAAACGTCTCACTTTTGAGTCGTTCAATATACCTTGTGTGATGATGCTTGTGTCTAGCACCCAATTGTGTATTTCCGCTGCGCAATGTAAATTGGGGGTGTTAGAAACTATATCACAGACGATATATTATCAATATTCTAACTATTTAGGTATATCACATAAGATATACTCTAACTATAACTATGACATATCTTATACAAAGATATATTCGTCCTAATCATCATAGCAGTACTTACTTTATAAGTAGCAGTACTTACTATGTACCGCGTTAACACTAACGGTACTTACATAACACTAACAATAAGTGGAATATACTAACGGTACTTGACACTTAACAAATAATTCCCAACAATCCTCCCCTAAACAAGAAATGAAAACTTGTTGTCTTCTTGTTTCTCTTGTACTGGATGTATTAAAAATACATGTCTTCAGTCTTTCCTTCATCCTTGGATTGAACTTGGTAATTTGTATTTGTATCCAACTGAATGTAGCCAAACACTTCAAATGTAGATCTTCTTCTGATAAGACAATATTCAAACATTATGAGTATCATCTTTGTCTTCAAACTATGATCTTCTAAACATTCATTCATCTTTGCAACATCAGTTATTGTCTTCTTGAGTTTAGTCCTTGAACTCTTGATCATAAATCTTTGTCTTGATTTGATGATAACAAAACCTTCTAAGTATTATTTATAAATACTTCTTTGCCTGCAAACTTCATACCTAAAATAAAACAGTTAACAACAAACACCAATCTGTATTGGCTTCATGATTTTTAGCAAATCACCAGCTATCAACGGATTTGATAAATTCTTTACCAGTTAGCCGTATACTCTGGAATAGCCAATACTTTATTCACAAAGAATAAGGTGTAATGAAAACCTTACTATTTTTGGTAAATTGTCAACCATCAACGGATTTGATGAAGTCTTTACCTAGTACCGTTTGTCTAGGACTAGCCAACTCTTTGTCTCGAAACAAGGTGAGTTAGAACCATATATGTAACACCCCCAAATTTATACAACTCAATACAACGGAAGACTAGTTGGTGTTATAGGATAGCACAATACTCGTATCATAGACAACGCTTAAAAGTCGCGTCGTTTTTAATAATAAAGCATTTCCATTCATAAATATCAAAGTTACATAGGTCCCAAGTCATTGTATTTAATACAGGTTTTACAAAGCATTTGAATGGAAATTATAATTTAAGTGTGGGCCATGAATTCTTGTTGTCTTCCCGAGAATTACCTTCAAGTACCTGAGATAAAACATGTTAAAAGAAAAGGTCAGCGATAACGCCGAGTGAATTCATAGAGTTTAATAAAATCCATCAATATAATATTAGTATAAAATTATTACTGAAAATCATTTTGTACAAATCATTTTAATAGGCCATAAAATAGCCAAAGTCATTTTTATACAAATCCTTATCGAAAATCATAATATAGGCATTTGCCTTAAAATCATTATACGAGCCAATGTCGTAAAAACATCATACAATACATCTTATGATGTTGTATGAAAATAAAAACCGTTATATGAATATGGTTATGAAAACCAAAACACGAACATAATATCAATAGTATGACCCTGTATTGCTAGTCAGACAATACTTCGTAATTCGGTGCGTCTAGTAGTATTTCGTTAGTTGGATTATTATAAGCCGCATGACATTGTTACCTTACTAAAACAAACAACGGGTAGCTAACCCGATACTCAATTTGCCCATCTAAATTAGCGTGTCATCACAAAGGTCACGCTATGGAAATCTTCTCATACATAAATTCGCTTACCAATCAATGTGGCACGACGGGGATCAACCGTCAAGGCGCGAACTAGGGTGATCGTCCCCAAATAGTACTATTAAATGCATAGGCGTCTACCAAATCCCGGTAGTTCACAATTCATGCTAATGGGACTTTTAGTGACATAACCTAACTTTAATAATCCATTTTATTTCATCTATCGGGTCCTTTAATCATTTATCGGGTCATACAATCGGGTCATACAATCATTCGGGTCCAAATCAATAAACAAACAATTGGGACAAATGGTGTCCTATTTTATAAAAACTAACATGTTATCTCCCTCGCGGGTTTATAAAACATTTCATAAAAACATTTAAAAGAGTGCGAGGCTATGAACTCACGTTGATGTGGGAAGGCGGGTTATCGGCAATTCGGACGTACGACACGTGCTTCAATCACGGAAACCTACACAAATAATACTCGTCTTAGACTCATGTCCAACGACTTCATAAAAATAACAATTATGTATACATATGATGATTATATATATATGATGATCAAGTGGGTTTACATATTCTCTTTTACTCTTTTTAGAGTTTACGTATTGGTAACTTCTTACTAGTTTACTAGTTTTACCTATTTACGTGTCTTAGGTCCAATAAACTTATTATAAGTTCTTTAACTTATTTTAATCCATATTATACTTATATTATCAGTATCTATACTTTCCATGTTGGGCCCAAATGGGTTAAGCCCAATAAGTTCTTTTTATAAGTGTTTATCTTATTTAGTCCAATTATTAGTCCAATATGCTTAGTTAGCTCGTTAATGTCCGTATGTCCTATAGTTCGGGTTTTATCGGTTTTTACTTGTATTAGTTACTTATATATCAGTATATGAATTTTAAAAACTTTACATTAGACGGGTTTGATCGTCTAAGTTTTTATTGGCGAAAAACGTTAATTTTACGGTAATAGCCGAAAAAGTCGTAAAAATCAAGTTTATAGTTTTTATTACTTATAAGTGTTATTCCACTACCATTTTTATAATTTATACACTTATTTAACCTTTTACATATTTATATAAATAAAATCCATAAGTTAGTGGGTTTTTATTTTACATTTTATACAATATAATTTTGAGTGCTTATATAATAATAATAAACATTAATTCTCAAAATCTGATTTTTATTTTCATATTCACCAAAACTGCCATATCTAGAGTTCTATAAGGAGATACAAGCTCAAAGTTTTATCACATAAACTACATGATATGTGCTCCATTTAACGCTTCTAAGCTACTGTTGAATCAACCTCTAAGTATTTTCTAAAAATCGTCCAAAACAGTAAACTCAGATTTGTACTTTAAATTTGTTTTGATCATATCTCACTCATTACAATGATTCCATTGCATGGCCAACTCTCCCGTGTGTACAAGACCCATAGCTTACTGTATATCAATTTATTCAAGTCATTTTATCAGTTTACCATATGATTCTTTACTGTTTTATACAACCATCTAAATTAAGCAAGATTTTAACCTTGTTTCTTATAGTTTTTCATCCTTTTAAGCATGTTTATCAACACCAAATCCCCACACAATATTTTTATCATCATATATTTATCATATACATATACTACAAGAAATAAAATACATTTGTTCTTTACAAAATAACAAGAGAAAATGGAGAGGATTATCTTCTTTACCAACCAAGAGTATTTCTTGTTTTTGGAAGACAAGAACTTGATGAACAACAAAAGTAACTCCAAGATCATCAAACACCAAGAACATAAGTTGAGAAATCAGCCCTAGGACACAAGCAAATCACCTCCTTTGTTGTTAAAATGGCCACCAAATGATCAAGGCTTCAAGGTAACTCCATGATAGAGCTAGATAACAAGTATTTTATGGCTAGAAAAGATCAAGAAGGGTGTTTGTGCTTTGAATATGGACGGCAATGGTGGTGTTTTGAGAGAAAATTGAGATGGTTTGCATGAGTGAAAATGGTGGTATGTGTTTAGGTAGTTGTTTTAGCTAGTGGAAAGCTTAAGTTGTAAGCTTTAGTTACACTTGTAACTATTTAGTTAACATGATGCCACATATGGATGTGGTGTCATGTTGTGCCGTCCCATATGAGCTAGTGGGGTGGGATAATGTATTTTGTCCCACCTCACTAATTTACGGGTATTCCTCGATTCTAGTTTTCTCGATTTGCGTGCCCTCGGTTCGTTTCACGAAAAACGTTTTTATAAATTATGAATCAACGGCACAAAACGAATCTAATAAATATTGTCTCATCAAAAACGGCGTTCGAAAACTTAAATACGTAATCCTAGGGTTTCCGGTTTAGTCGTAAAGGACGTTAAATTAAAATCGTAAGTCCTAGTCTCTTCTCGTAAATTTGTGAGTTTATGAACCAACACAAATTTAAAACTCCAAAATAATATTCACGGATAAATTTATTTTCTGAAATGTCGGACTGTCACCAAAGACGGTGTATGTAAACGTAAGCACGTAACGTTGAATCCTCCGGTTTAGACGTAGTCGACGCTACTTCAAGACGTAAGTCCAAATTACTTCCCAAAAATAAGTGAGTTCATATTATAACATTAAAATAATGTTTTTAAATAATATCTGAGAATAAAAATATCAATCATAAATTGACGGATTGTCACAACATTTACCCCTAAACAGGATCTTTGTCCTCAAAGATCATCTTACTACTCGCTTCTTATAGAGTTAAAGCCATGTGGGTATTTCCTCCACATTCGGTCTTTTCTCACAAGTGCAATTCATTACAATACGCGAGTTTCATCAAACATAACTACGGGAATAAGATCAGGCTTAATGTGGACTTACTTTCTCTATCCATGATGTTCACGGGTTTTTGATGAATGCAACTTTTCGCCGATCTAAACTTTACTAAGAACAATCAGATTTTCACTTGATAGATATTCCATCAAGTTCGACTTACGAAACATAATTCACGCAGTTCTTGAAGTCCTAGGGTAGATCCAGCTTATATGCCTTTCAAACCAAATCTTTTACATCATCTCAATGGTCCCATACAACGGGGACTTATATCCCATGATTTTTCAGATCATTAATTCATTTCTCCAAGGTTAAAATTTTTGGCATAACTTCGCTACCCATCTGGCACTTCAAGATCTACATTTCATATTCACATAACCTTTTGCCCACTACCGGCAGTCAATAAGCAGATCCTAATTTCAACAATCATTTCAGATCTCGCGGGTCGGGTATTTTGTAAGGTTAGGTTTGCCATCATAGGAAACCTTAAACCTAAAAGACATGTCCAACTCACAATGGGTGTATGTCGGGTGTCTTTATCTCAACTCCTGCTTACAGATGCTCTAATATAGATCCTAACAAGATCCGATCTCGATCCTAACACGATAATTATCAATGATAATTTCTCCAAAGGAAAACGATTATACGATTTATTACCAGAGGTCATTCATTCAAACATAAAATAGCACTTATATTACTTTGTATCGTTACTTTACCTCGTCCCTTCGATTGGGGTGGTACATAGTACTCTTATCAAGGTTCGTTCTCAATGATTCCTGAGCAAATCTCTAGAAATTCGATGCGAAGCGAGGATCTTGATAAAGATGTTTGATATAGGCACATTATGTTTACATAACTCTTTTGCATTTATCATTAACGGGAATGATATTAGCAGATTTGGTCAGTCTGTCGACGATGACCCAAATCGAATCAAATTCAGATGATGACCTTTGCAATAGCTAGACGTTTACTAATGTATGAGGCGATGTCTGCCTTCATAATTTGTCATTAGTACGACTTCTTTAGACAAAGATACTTTTAGTCATAAATGACATAAATAGAATACTTATACTTACAAATTCCAACATAACTATATCTCACAATCCTCCATATTTAGACAATCTCAAGTGGCCTTTTATACATTTAACGCCATCGGCTTCTTAATTCTAATGGTTCACATTAGTCGCGAACCCCCTTTTTATTATCCATATTATCCTTCTTACAAGCATTGTTTATTTTTATACCGTTCGGCAATTTATTTTGTACCTTCATTATTAAGGAACACAATTCTAATTGATTCTTTATCCTTTTTATTTAATGTGTCAGTATCTACATTCACTTTCTCTTGATGAAATATATATAATATGACCGTATTAATTCAAAATTCTTTCTTCATATCTTCTATGTTTTAGTTTTGTCTTTACTATTATCTTTATCTGTTTTACTCAATCCGACGTCTAAAGCGTCGATAATTATTACAACTAATTAAATAAATATTTAATTTTTATGAAACGTAAACACAAAAAGTTTTTGAATTTTCTCAGTTTGTCCAATTATATAAAGGTGTTCAAAATAAAATTTGAATTTAATTAACACGATTTTTGTTGATTTATCGAAATTTTTTAATAAGATTGGTAAATGTTCGAAAAATCTTTGTTTATACTTTGGTCAAAGTTTTCTTAGTTGAAAAGTAAAAATGTCGTTTCAAATTTTAAGTCATGGTTTAAATGGTTTCCTAAATCCCTCTTAGGTTATCTTGAGGTATACACAAACATTTACCCCTAAACAGAAGTTTGTTAAATGGTTTGTGTATAAGGGAATAATCCCTTTAAAATCCTTTGTTAAAACATTTGTCAAAATATATCTGCACTTTCTTTTTAGTATAACTCAAAGTCTTAAATGACTTTTAAATTTTTGAAGAGTCAATTTAGATTCCATTATCTTTTAATCCTACGGTCAAATAGTGTAAATGATTAAGTCTTAAATCACATGTTAATTATTCAAGGTATAAGTTTTCATTGTTCGGCCAATTTAGGGCAGTCTATAAATAATTATTAACTCATTCTTATTCTTATAAACAAACGAATGGTCCTTAATGATCACGAGCATGAATTTATCAAATTACAGCCTACACACGTGATTCACCAAATTTATGAATGCTACATGTGCATTGGTCAATCCAAACGACATCACGTGAAACTCATAATGTTCATTACAAGTATCGGATGTAGTGATTGGAATAGATAATCCTTTTCGCAGATGCGAAGTTGATGATAACCATGCCGTGGATCAAATCTTTAAAACATATGCTAGAACCTTGTAAATGATCGAACAAATCTTCCATTTCGAGTTATGGATTTCGTTTTCGATTGTCAGTTTACTCAATTCACAGTAATCTATAAATATAAGGAATGATAACACCGTAGCTCTTCATGATGACGAGCTTGGTAGAATAAAATCTTTCTCCGACAACTCTCTCAGTTGCACAGTAATTCCTTTAATTCAGATGGTGCTGACGTACAGTGCACAAGCCACAGGTGCAGCACCGGAAATATAATCAATACCAATTTCAACTTGCCTTAATGGCGAAAGTCTAGGAAATTCATCAACAAATACTTACTAAAGTTTCAGATAACATAAACATCTTTTAATAAATTCATATTAGGTTTTTTTTTCTAGATTATAATATCTATGACTAATTCACAACCATTCACGGTATAATTTCAAATCTAAATACAGGATATGGTCATCCATCAAGAATTATTTAGGTCACTTTTGATAATCAACATCTTATCATTTAGGAGAATTCTATTCGAGTTCCCATCAATTAAGACAATGTCGTCATGTCATAATCAATCAATCCATTCTACTGGCACTATCAACTTTTCAGTTTTATTGCCGTCTATAAGATGTGAACTTCTCAAAAGACTAATAATAACTCATAATCCCTCACAATTCAAGGATATCTGGAAACATAACTAACCTTAAAAGAGTAGGGTCAACGCATAATCTATGCGAGAGAATTTCAAATCAGATACAGACGAAAACATTTAACGAATATGAATATATCTCATGTTTTCATAATTTGAGTACGCATTCGAAAGCTCCTCGGATCGTTACCCAGGTCATTCAAATGAAATCAAATCAAAAGAAATGATAGGAACGTCAATACATCCAGTCGGGTATCAACACTCGGTAATCATATACTTTTTCAAAGAATCTCACTACGAGAGAATTGGACAAGAACGGAATATCAATTGTCAAATAAGACAAATTCCACAGATGAGTAAATTCAACTCAGAAGAATAGATGCTACAGGCACATATGTAGGTGTCCCTAACACTATGTCCCTATTTTGCACTTCTTGCAAATCTCATAAAATTTAATCTTTCACAATCTTTAAAGAAAATGTAGTGTTTATTCATAAGTTTCATAGTGACTACTAATCAGCCTTGCATGGTCCATTCCAAATTGTATGTAGGCGCGTAACTATATACAATTTCAAGATTAACGATGCAATACTCAGTTCGTCAAAAGTTTATCATCATGTTTATAATAAAAACATTTTCATGCTTAATTCTTAAATAAGAATCAAGAATAAATTTACAAAGATTTTCTTTGTTATGAAAACAATTAAGTTTTCCAAGGTATTTCATAAACAACTTCATTTTGATATCAATCACTTATAAATCTCACTTTGAATAATCCCTATTGTGATGAAAATTAAATTTTCTCAAAGGATACCGTTTTAACTTTATAAAAACAATGTGTGATCTACAAAAGAGTGATGAAGAGCTGTTCACCAAGAACTTAACTACAATATGATAGGAAATGAGCTTTAGCCAAATAATCATGAGGTTCATGACCTCGATGACGCTCAAAAAGAACAATCCACAACGTAACTCAAATCGAGATGAGTACTTGTTCAATGGTTGCATCACTAATGCGAGCATTAGGATGAAGCAATAAGAGATAGATAACATCGATACATGTAGGATTTAGAAATCAAAGGTAGTCTTTTCATTAATCACAAACAAGTCAAAATTGTACCGTAACACATTATGTGTCACTATGTCATACAATTCTCAGAAATCATCCTACCAACTGATGTCTCAGTTAAGTTAGGGATTTTAAAAGATACCACAATGAATACTAACCTACAAGAGTCATTAGGTGTCCCACCTGTCCCAGAAGATCCATCGGTCCCAATTCAGAAGAAGATTTCTTCAATTTATTTATTGGACACTGGGCATCCTCGTTATTGGACAATGGTATAGGAACAACCCTTAACACGAACCTACAATCAAATAAAACCTTATAATTCAATCACAGAACTTAACGACTTCCTCTTAATAATCTCATATTCCATACGAGTTAAATTTTACTTAATTCAAGTTTTCAATCAACTTATACTCAATGCAATATCCTACCTCGTTCTCCAATACTTTCAACCTTATTCTTAGGCCTTAAAAAGGCACTAAAAGCTCGATATGATCAACACTTAATTCCAATCCTATAGCTCTTACAACAACAATTATCAAATGAGTCACTAGTATGAGATGACTCATACATTCAATTAGACTTCTCGGAAAGGTATTAGTGGCATGAGGCTTTTGGGTAATGGTTCCAATGACAGCCTCAAGTGCAACATTCACCCTTTCGATTTCAATTTAAGAATTGGATGACAACGAATCAGATGACATCTTTCTAGGTGGTAACGTTTTGTCAAACTCCACTCTATAAGGAAAGATCGTCATGACATCGATATCAGATTTAATCTCGCCAATTCTTTTTCAATATCACAATCAACTAATATCTACATTTCTACGAATATCAACCATTTGTTGGGATCATAAATATCCAAAACTTGGTTTAGATCTAGGATAGCTAGAATTCCTACGAGAATAGCTTCGATTAATTACTAGGGAAGTTAGGGTTTCTTGTGACAATCTACGTCGTATAAATACCTCGTATAAATATCAAAATAATCATCAAACAATCATGTAATAAAATTACATCATATATATATAATCCAAGTTATATATATATATATATTAAAATAACACTTCTCAGTCTGGCCTTGTCGGTAACTCGGGAATTCTTTGGCACCGTTATAGTCAAAAGATTTTTAGACATTTTTAGAAAAATGTTTATAGTTAAAGGATTTTGAAATGTTTTATTCAAAACCTTGGTTTTAAAAATCTTTCGTTCTCTATAACGAGAGCTCTGGTACCAAACTGTAACACCCCCAAATTTATACAACTCAATACAGCGGAAGACTAGTTGGTGTTACGGGATAGCACATTACTCGTATCATAGACTACGCTTAAAAGTCGCGTCGTTTTTAATAATAAAGCATTTCCATTCATAAATATCAAAGTTACATAGGTCCCAAGTCATTGTATTTAATACAGGTTTTACAAAGCATTTGAATGGAAATTATAATTTAAGTACGGGCCATGAATTCTTGTTGTCTTCCCGAGAATTACCTTCAAGTACCTGAGATAAAACATGTTAAAAGAAAAGGTCAGCGATAACGCCGAGTGAATTCATAGAGTTTAATAAAATCCATCAATATAATATCAGTATAAAATTATTACCGAAAATCATTTTGTACAAATCATTTTAATAGGCCATAAAATAGCCAAATTCATTTTTATACAAATCCTTATCGAAAATCATAATATAGGCATTTGCCTTAAAAATCATTATACGAGCCAATGTCGTAAAAACATCATACATTACATCTTATGACGTTGTATGAAAATAAAAACTGTTATATGAATATGGTTATGAAAACCAAAACACGAACATAATATCAATAGTATGACCCTGTATTGCTAGTCAGGCAATACTTCGTAATTCGGTGCATCTAGTAGTATTTCGTTAGTTGGATTATTATAAGCCGCATGACATTGTTACCTTACTAAAACAAACAACGGGTAGCTAACCCGATACTCAATTTGCCCATCTAAATTAGCGTGTCGTCACAAAGGTCACGCTATGGAAATCTTATCATACATAAATTGGCTTACCAATCAATGTGGCACGACGGGGATCAACCGTCAAGGCGCGAACTGGGGTGATCGTCCCCAAATAGTACTATTAAATGCATAAGCGTCTACCAAATACCGGTAGCTCACAATTCATGCTAATGGGACTTTTAGTGACATAACCTAACTTTAATAATCCATTTTATTTCATCTATCAGGTCCTTTAATCATTTATCGGGTCATACAATCGGGTCATACAATCATTCGGGTCCAAATCAATAAGCAAACAATCGGGACAAATGGTGTCCTATTTTATAAAAACTAACATGTTATCTCCCTCGCGGGTTTATAAAATATTTCATAAAAACATTTAAAAGAGTGCGAGGCTATGAACTCACGTTGATGTGGGAAGGCGGGTTATCGGCAATTCGGACGTACGACACGTGCTTCAATCACGGAAACCTAGACAAATAATACTCGTCTTAGACTCATGTCCAACGACTTCATAAAATAACAATTATGTATACATATGATGATTATATATATATGATGATCAAGTGGGTTTACATATTCTCTTTTACTTTTTTTAGAGTTTACATATTGGTAACTTCTTACTAGTTTACTAGTTTTACCTATTTACGTGTCTTAGGTCCAATAAACTTATTATAAGTTCTTTAACTTATTTTAATCCATTTTATACTTATATAACCTTTTACATATTTATATAAATAAAATCCATAAGTTAGTGGGGTTTTATTTTACATTTTATACAATATAATTTTGAGTGCTTATATAATAATAATAAACATTAATTCTCAAAATCTGATTTTTATTTTCATATTCACCAAAACTGCCATATCTATAGTTCTATATGGAGATAGAAGCTCAAATTTTTATCACATAAACTAAATGATATGTGCTCCATGTAACACTTTTATAGCTACTGTTGAATCAGCCTCTAAGTATTTTCTAAAAATCTTCCAAAACAGTGAACTCAGATTTGTACTTTAAACTTGTTTTGATCATATCTCACTCATTACAATGATTCCATTGCATGGCCAACTCTCACATGTGTACAAGACCCATAGCTTACTGTATATCAATTTATTCAAGTCATTTTACCAGTTTACCATATGATTCTTTACTGTTTTATACAGCCATCTAAATTAAGCAAGATTTTAACCTTGTTTCTTATAGTTTTTCATCCTTTTAAGCATGTTTATCAACACCAAATCCCCACACAATATTTTTATCATCATATATTCATCATATACATATACAACAAGAAAGAAAATACATTTGTTCTTTACAAAAATAACAAGAGAAAATGGAGTGGATGATCTTCTTTACCAACCAAGAGTATTTCTTGTTTTTGGAAGACAAGAACTTGATGAACACCAAAACTAACTCCAAGATCATCAAACACCAAGAACATAAGTTGAGAAATCAGCCATAGGACACAAGCAAATCACCTCCTTTGTTGTTAAAATGGCCACCAAATGATCAAGGCTTCAAGGTAACTCCATGATAGAGCTAGATAACAAGTATTTTGTGGCTAGAAAAGATCAAGAAGGGTGTTTGTGCTTTGAATATGGGACGGCAATGGTGGTGTTTTGAGAGAAAATTGAGATGGTTTGCATGAGTGAAAATGGTGGTATGTGTTTAGGTAGTTGTTTTAGCTAGTGGAAAGCTTAAGTTGTAAGCTTTAGTTACACTTGTAACTATTTAGTTAACATGATGCCACATATGGATGTGGTGTCATGTTGTGCCGTCCCATATGAGCTAGTGGGGTGGGATAATGTATTTTGTCCCACCTCACTAATTTACGGGTATTCCTCGATTCTAGTTTTCTCGATTTGCGTGCCCTCGGGTCGTTTCACGAAAAACGTTTTTATAAATTATGAATCAACGGCACAAAACGAATCTAATAAAAATTGTCTCATCAAAAACGGAGTTCGAAAACGTAAATACGTAATCCTAGGGTTTCCGGTTTAGTTGTAAAGGACGTTAAATTAAAATCGTAAGTCCTAGTCTCTTCTCGTAAATTTGTGAGTTTATGAACCAACACAAATTTAAAACTCCAAAATAATATTCACGGATAAATTTATTTTCTGAAATGTCGGACTGTCACCAAAGACGGTGTATGTAAACGTAAGCACGTAACGTTGAATCCTCCGGTTTAGACGTAGTCGACGCTACTTCAAGACGTAAGTCCAAATTACTTCCCAAAAATAAGTGAGTTCATATTATAACATTAAAATAATGTTTTTAAATAATATCTGAGAATAAAAATATCAATCATAAATTGACGGATTGTCACAATATAGTTTTTAGCAAACTATCAGCTTTTAACGGATTTGATAAGTCTTTACCACAAACCGTTTGCTTATGGACTAGCCAGTTCTTATGTGTGTTAGAAATGGTGAACTGAGAACCATTTTTGAAGTGTGACTGAAAGTCAAACACTTAATATTCTTTCTCAGCTTCTTCCTCATCTTTCAAATCCTTGATTTGTTGCTTAACCATCATGATCAACTCCAAAGCATCAGCAGACTCTTCTGTAACTTCTAATTGTTGTTCTAACATCCTTTCCAACAATTTTCTTTTGAAAGGGTAAGTTTTCTCTTGCAGCATATAGTATGTAACATCATCTACATCCAAAATATGCAATCCACATGACCTGTAATATCTCTAGTAACTAGGAACCCGATTCTCTAATTCCTTCAACATTTCTTTATCATAATTGTGTGGCTCATACATAAAGAGAAATTCCCAGTATAATAGTGATACTTCAGTTTTACCTGCACTCCCTTCTTGAACTAACCTTGAAAGATCTTGAATATCTTGTCTGTCAAGAATGTGAAGAATATCCTCCAAAAGTCTGAATACTCTTGTTGTGCCATCAGTTCTCTGAATTCCATGAGCTTCAAGTCCTTGATCTGTAGAGTAAATCCACTTAGCAATGGATGCTCTTTTTCCAAAAATCTCTGTATCAATACATTGATCTTTAAATTTCACAATCTTCAAGTACTTCTTTAAGCTCTCATCATCATCACTATCCTCTGTTGTTGTTTTAGCTCTCTTAGCTTTCTTCTTTAGCTTTGTTGACCTTTTCCTTTTAACACTCTTGGAAATTCCTTCAAGTTCTGTTGAACCCTCTTCCAAGCTTGTATGTACCATCTCCTCAGTATGTACTGTTGTATGTACTGTTGACTGTGTATGTACTGCTTGTACATTTTCAGTCTGAGCAATACCTTGAGTTTCAACTCCTGTATTCATTCTTTGAGCAGTCTCTTCCTCCCTTGAACTTACTTTCTCCTTTCTATTCTTCCTCACATAAGTGGTCTTGATAGGTGGAGATGTACTTGTAGGTTCATCAGTACTTGGCTCAATTCTAGGAGTACTACCAAATTGTCTTTGTTGTTGCAGATGTTTCTTGAATTCTTCAACAGCTTTCTTATCTGCTTTAGATCCAATTTCAACAAAATTCAGTTCAGTCCTCTTAGTTTGCTCATACAAAGTCTTGATTTCTTCAAAATTCTTCTTGACCAGCTGAATATGATTAAATCCTTTAACTTTCTTTAGAAAGTTCATCATCTGATTTCTAATCTGCATAGTAGTTGGAGGCTTCATCTTTTCTTTCCTACTCTTTTTAGCAAAGAATCTTTGTTGCTCCCTTACCAGATCATCAATCAATTTTGATTTCTCTTCTTCATCATATGCATCTTTCTCTTCAGCTATCAATGAGTCTGCAAGAAGCTCACTTGCATGTATCTTAGCTTGAATCCTGTCATACTCTTGTATGTTCCATTCTTGTTGTATTCTTTTAGCTTCTAGCAAATCTTGCTTTGCTGCAAGTTCTTCCTGCAATTCATTTTCACGAATTTGTGCTTGCATTCTATAATCAAATTCCTCATCATGGTCTATTTGATTAAATCTGTACATGACTTTGTTTATATCATCATCTGAATCACTTTCATCTTCAGATTCTGATAGTATTTGCTTCTTCCCCTTATCCTTTGGATTAATCTTAGGTAGCTTCTTCTTCAGCTTGGTAGCTGTTTCTTCATCAGCTTGCTGTTGAATGACTATACCTTTAGTAGGGTCCTTTTTGGCAAGAACTTTTTGTTGTGTCTTTTTCTCTACTTCTGCTTGTTTAGTCTTCTCAACTAAATTCTTCTTTAAATCAAGCAGCAATTGGGCTAAAGTCTCATTTTCTCCAAAAGAAGTTTGACTTTCTAGTGAAGGATGATCACCAGCGGTACTTGCAATCGGCTTAGTTGGCTTAGCAGTACTTGGGTCTTCAACAATGTCAGCAGTACTTGCAGTCGGCTTAGTTGGCTTAGCAATACTTGGATCTTCAACAATGTTGACTTCACCAGTATTAGACACACTTGTTTCTTCAATCACTTGTGTATCCCCAGATACTCTTTCTTTCATAGAATCCATCATATCAACTTGCACCTCTTCAGTCTTGTCAGATTCATTGCTCATTCTTGATCTAGACAATACTTGTAAAGTCTGTTTCCTTTGAAACCATACTTGTCCTTGTGGTGATGGAGTTGAATATACAGGAAACTGAATAGTAATTTCCTCCAACTTCTCATAGAAAGCACTCCAATTAGCTTGAAGTGGTGATTGAGTTGATGGTTCTGGCTGAGTTGCCAATGTTTCTGCAACTTGTGGCTCCTCTGGCTGAGTTACCAACATTTATTGAACTTGTGGTTCCTCTGGAGTAGGTTGTGGTTCTTGCTGTTGAATCTCCATATCTGAAGGTCCATCCACACCAGTCTCTAAACCAGTTCCAACTTTATAAGTCCCCATGACATCTTCATCCAATTCAAAATTGATGTCATTTCCAGAGATCCTTGTCTGATTATCAGAAAAAGGTGGTTGTTCTTCATTATTCCTCCCTGTTTGGTTGCATTCAGTTGCCTTTTCTTGTGGTTCCTGAATCTTTGCTTCTTGATTGCAGATTTCTGAACAGATCTATACTGCCTCATCCAAGGTGACACTTTGTTCCTTAACTTGAGTAGGCTAGCCTCCAATTCAGCAATCCTCTTGTCTTGAACAAGCTTTTCTTTCTGCAATACCTGTACCTATTGGGACAAACTTGTACACAAAGAAGTTAAATTTGCAACATCCACCACCTCTAGTGCTTGTGCTTGTGGTGAACCACTAGTAGCAATAGAAGCAGCAGGTGTATGGATCATCTCATCAGTGTTTGGTGGAACACCAATATTGTGAGAAGAAGATTGTGAATCTTCTAGTGAATTGGAACTCTGGTGAGAAGGAGTTTGCTGAGAAGCACTAGCATTGCTAGGTTCCTCACCTTCTTGATTGGCAGGTTGGGCTAACATATGAGCAAACAATGGTGTTACTGTTCCTGAAAAGGCATTGCCTTGTTTGGCCAAGAAAGAGAAAGTTCTCTTTGTGAATGAAGGAACATCCCATGTATCAGTTAATGCTGGTGGGTTAACTAAAGTCTGAATGAATCTAGGATACATTAAAAGTTTCTTAGTCCCTTCCAAATTCCTAGTCATGCCTTCAAAAATTAATTTTGAAAAATTAAAAACCCTGTTATTTGCTAGACAAATACCAGAAGATGCCAATGCAACAATTATTTGATCAAAAGATGTACTTTTTGAACTTAAACAGTGAATAATAGCATGAAAAAGCAATTTCTATTGAGGTGAAAATAAAGCTTTAAAGAAAGTAAGACTTTCCCTACCACCCCCATAGCCCATGGCTACAAGGCTATCATGAATCTCTGTATTATTAAGCATACTAAGTCCATTTTCATCATTTAATTTCAAACTTGCTCATAGCAGTACCTCAGTGACATATATATTTCTATGATTCACCCTAGCCTTAATGCAAGGTTGACCAAAACGAGTACCTAATACAGCAGTATCCCAAAATTGTTCAACAATGGGTATAGAGACAACTGGACTTACAGTGAGTGCGAAACGAACATTACTTCGAGATAAGAAACCAAGCATCTCATGGAAACCAAGAGAGTCATCATTCGTAGCAAGATTCACAACCAAATCATGCTTAGAGATTACTTGTAAAGAAGCCATTAGTATTTTTGATGACCGAAAAATTAGAGAGAAGGTTATAGAATCAAGAGATAAAAATAAAAGATTAGGTGAATCAATTGTGTAATTGGGGTAAGTATTTAAGTAAATAACAAACCCAAGCGCGAAGAAACCGCCAAATTTACAAAAGAGACCCTTAACGGTACAATGGACATGTAGCGGTACATGGAACATAAGCGATACTTTGTTTTGTGCTAGCGGTACTTGGAGAGACAACGGTAACTCACAAATTTGACCAGTTCATGCTTTCCACTAGACATGTAACCTCTTTTATCTTTTTTCTATAAACCTGCAATAACATCAAAAACACAAAACATAGACTATACAATAAAAATTATAAAAATTTGTACAACCATTACCTCCCCTCAACATATGCAGCATGTTATTGGTTGAGCATACCAATGTGTGTCACCAAGAATTCGAATCTCTTTGCATCAAAAGCCTTGGTCAACAAATCAGCTACATTGTTGTCTGTATGAATCTTCAAGACTTGAATAAGCTTTTTGTCATAAGCATCTCTTATAAAGTGATGTCTTATTTCAATATGATTAGTCTTAGAGTGAAATACTGGATTCTTAACAATGCATATAGTACTTTCATTATCAATGTAAATCTTGGTGTTCATGAAGTAAACCCATAGTCCAACAATTGATTCTGAATCCAAAGTACTTATCCACAGCAATGAGTAGCAGCTACATATTCAGCTTCAGTTGTAGAAGTAGCAACAATGGTTTTCTTCTTACACTGCCATGATATGAGTCTTCTGCCTAGGAATTGACAACCTCCTGTTGTGGATTTCCTATCATGATTTGCTCCAGCATAATCACCATCTGAGTAAGCTTCCAATTCAAAGGTGGAATCTCTAGGATACCATAATCCTAAATTAGGTTGACTTTTAAGATATTTAAAAATCTTCTTCACAACATGTAGATGTGACACCTTTGGATGAACTTGGAATCTTGAACAGGCACACACAACAAACATTATATCTGGTCTTGAAGCAGTAAGATACATCAATGAACCAATCATTGACCTACAGAGATGAATGTCAACATCTTCTCCATGTTCATCTTTTGATAAAGATTTCTTGGCTTCAAAAGGTGTGCTTGTACTCCTTGTATCCATACATGAAAATTTCTTTAAGATTTCAGCAACGTATTTATCTTGACTGATAAATATTCCATCTTTCCTTTGTTTGACTTGCAGTCCCAAAAAGAAAGTTAGTTCTCCCATAGAACTAATTTGAAATCTTCCTTTCATCAAAGCTTCAAACTCTTCACACCATGTCTTCTTGGTAGAACCAAAAATGATGTCATCAACATAGACTTGAACTAGAATAATGTCTTTGGTATATTTCTTGATGAACAGAGTTTTGTCAATGGTTCCTCTCCTATATCAATGTTCTAGTAGAAATTTAGATAAAGTTGCATACCAGGCTCTTGGAGCTTGATGCAGACCATAAAGTGCTTTGATAACTTTGTCGACTCTATTGGGGAATTTAGGATCTACAAAACCTGGAGGTTGTGAGACATATACCTCCTCTAAAATAGTACCATATAGAAAGGCACTTTTCACATCCATTTTATAGACTATAAATCCCATATATGATGCAAAGGCCAAAAATAACCTAATGGCTTCTATCCTTGCCACTGGTGCAAAAACCTCATCATAGTCTATCCCTTCTTCCTGTCTATAGCCTTGAGCAACAAGTCTTGCCTTGTTCCTCACAACAACCCCTCTTTCATCATTCTTGTTCCTGAAGACCCATCTAGTACCAATTACTCTTTTACCTGAGGGAAGATCCATAAGAATCCAAACATTTTGTAGCTCAAATTGTATTAATTCTTCTTGCGTGGCATCTACCCAACTTTCTTCATCAAGAGCATGAGAGATGTTTTTGGGCTCTACTTGAGATAAGAAACAGGCAAACAAACAATGCTGAGTATCTTTATGATTTGTTCTCTGCTGTTGTTTGACATAACTCACTAGATCATGAGTTTCAATATTGGTTTGCAGTTGTCTTCTGGTTTGTACAACATATTTTGGATCATCAATAATCTGTGTAGTAGGATGGTTGTTGTTGACTTTATGAGTGGGAATAGAACTGACTGGAATTTTTGTTTCCAAATTGTTGAAATCAGTTACTGCACCCTACTCATCATAGGAAGCTTTGGAGAAGATTCCTTCAGCTGGACTGGCATATAAGTCTTCATCGTCCAATGCTTGAAAAATCTCTTCTAGTGAGTCAACAGATTTGGCAGATTTTGACTTAGCAGTACTTGCAGATGAAGTACCGCTAGGTATAGTATGTACTGCTGAGTGTTGTGACTCAAAAGACTCTTCTCCTGAATGCTTATTAGCAGATGTAGCATTCTTTTCTTGATCTTGAAGCCTCTGAAGCTCCTGGGAGGCTTGATCATTATTTGATGGCATGGTTTGCTTCTTGGGAGTTGCAGACATGGGATTAACAATAGGCATGTTGGGCACATAGATGTGAACATCATCATCTGATGAAGAAACATCTTCTTGAGTACCTGTATAAGTTGCACTTGAATCCTCACCTGCATTGTTAGTTTGACAATCCTTTTGCAAAGAGTAGTAATCCATGGAGTTAGTTAGATAATCTAAATCAAACATCAAGCATAACCTATTCCTGGAACATTGGGTTTATTTTCTAAGAAATTGACATGAGCATTTTCTTCAACTTTCTTAGTTGCCAAATTGTAAATCCTATATGCTTTACTTTGCAATGAATATCCTACAAGATATCCTGGATCAGACTTTCCATCAAACTTTCCCAAATAATCAAGAGAATTTAGTATAGACACATGACACCCAAAAGGTTTTAAATGACTTATGTTTGGCTTTACATTAGTTAAGAGTTCATAAGGTGTTTTGTTTTGAGGCTTAGTTACTAGGACTCTATTTAACACATAACATGCAGTATTGATTGCTTCTGCCCAAAAGGTATTTGGCAAAAGTGAATCAGCCAGCATAGTTCTAACAGCCTCAATTAATGTCCTATTCTTCCTTTCAGCTACTCCATTCTGTTGTGGAGTTCTAGGATTACTAAATTGTCTCATAATTCCTTTAGACCTACAGAATTCATCAAAATCAGCATTCTTAATTTCTGTTCCATTATCAGTCCTAATGATTAATACATGTTTAGTGAACTGCTTTTCAACTAAAGTGATAAAATCCTTTAGTAATTCACTTGTTTCACATTTAAGGGCTAAAAAGAAAACCCAACTGAATCTACTATAATCATCAGTTATGACTAGACAAAAGGTCTTATGACTAATGCTTCTGATAGAAACTGGACCAAATAAATCCATATGCAAAAGTTGCAAAGGTTTTGTCACAGTGTTTACAGTCTTGGTCTTACAAGAGGCTCTATGTTGTTTACCTTTTTGACAAGCAGCACATGTGAAATCATTTTGAAAAGATTTGTTAGGTAGACCTCTAACCAAATTCCTTTTTACCAATCTATTAAGATTCTTGAAATTCACATGACCTAACCTTCTATGCCATAGATTTGACTCATCTAAAGAAGCCTTAGCTAGCAAACATGTAATACCACCTGTTGGAGTAATAGTATGAAGATTAAAGGTGTACATATTTTCTTGCCTGGGTACTTTAAGCAGTATTTAAGATTCCTTAGGCATCTCAAAGTCTTTGGACAACACCAAGCAGTCTTTGTCTGTGAATAACACCTTGTTCTTCTTATCACACATTCTGATACAGAAAAGAGATTGAACTCGTTCAATTCTTTTACAAAGAAAACATCTTCAAATTCCAACTTTCTTGTGTTGATTTTCCCTTTGCCAGTGATTCTACCTTTGCTACCCCCAAAGGCTACTGGAATTCCTCTGAATTCTTCAAATTCAGCAAGAAAATCTTTGTTTCCTGTCATGTTTCTTGAGCATCCACTATCTACAATTCCTTTATATTTTAATTCATCAATGAGATGCCCCTCAGTATCTTCATGTGAGAGAGCCCTTAATCCATGCTCTTCTTCTTCTTCTGCCCAATTCACCACTCCATCTACAGTAACCAATGCTTTGGTTCCTTTAGGACTCCTGCTGTTTCCTTTTGGAAAGCTTTCAGATATTTTTAGACTGCTTCTATAGCTGTTCTTGGACTTCTGATTGCTAGTCTCAGCTTTATCTCCAGAGCATTCTCTTGCAAAGTGTCCATTCCTTCTACAGTTATAGTATTCAACTTTAGACTTGTCATATCCTAATGGCTCATTAGGATCAACAGTCATTTTTCTTCCAGTCTTCTTGAAGAACCTATTAGATCTTACTGTCACCATAACAACTTGCCATTTAAGATCCATCTCTTCAACATCAGCATCATCCATTTGGAACAAGTCATTGAGAGTTAATCTTGTCCTGTTTTCTTGTCCAACAAAGAATGAGAAGGAATAATTGTCACTAAACAATGGTGAAGACCTTCCATGTGGATTTTGAGAGACTATTGGACTGCTTTTAATACTTTGTGGGTAAGTACTGCTTGTAAGTCCTCCAGCGGTATTTGTGAAGTATGTACCACTGCTAGATCCACTAGCGGTATTTTGAAAGTAAGTACCGCTGTTCGCATCTGACACAAAAGCCAAGTTAGACTTTGAAGTAGTTGCTGTCGTTACTTCAGTGCCTTTCACATCCATCTCCTATGCTCTAAGATTGTTGTAGAGATGATCAAACGGAATTGTTTCCAAATCATCTCTTGTGATGAAGTGCATAGCCATTGCTTTCCACTCTGGTGGAACACTTCTTAAGAATTCTAGATTTGCTTCTTCATTAGGAATTACTTGTCCATAGACTGCTAACTGAATAAGCAACTTGCTGAACCTTCCATATCCACCATGTATCCCCTCTATACTGGTAATTGAGAAGTTATCAAATTCTTGCTTAAGAACAATCTTCTTAATTTTCTTAGATTTGTCATTGCCTCCAAATCTAAGTTTTATAGCATCCCACATAGCTTTGGCATCTTTATAATGATGAAAGCTTCGTAGAATGTCTTCAGAAAGAGCCATAGCCAAAGCAGTTCTTGCTTTTCTTTCTCTGATCTTTACTTGTACCTCCTCAACAGTCACAGTAGGTAGAACATAGCATGTATTGTCTGGCAACCAGTGTAGCTTCTTTGGTGTATTCCCATTCTTGATAACTTGCCACACAGTGTGATCTGTGTGATTCAAGTAATGTTCCATCTGCATAGCCCATGTCTCATAATTGTCACCTTTGAGAACTGGGAGTTTAACAGCAAACAGAGTATGAGAAGGTGTTGGTGTAGAGGTAGCTACAGCATTCACGGCTTGAGCACCTTGTGCTGGTGCAGGATGCACAACTTGTGGTTGTCCCTGTGGCAGAACAGGATCAGGGTTCTGAACATCATCCAAGTGAGCATTATCACCATCTGGTTGAGACATTGAGATTTGGTATGTGTGGAGTGTTTGGGGTCGTGTTCTTCTTTTTTAGAGTTTCTCAACAAGCTCTGATACCACTTGTTGATCCCTTTGGTTGGATCTATATTATGTTAATAATTAGTATAATAGTTTGTAATCAAACTAAAACACTTTGAGCACTCTTACTAACACTAAATAAGTTATGCAGAATCTAACTTATAAAGCACAGAAGAGCAGAATTACTTTTAACTATTCGATTCTCTTATTAATCGACTTGAATGAGGTACATGAAAGACATTGTACCTATGTTCCTTTTATAGAGTAAGGAACCCTAGAAACCTTAGAATATTATATAAAGATAACTATATCACAGACGATATATTATCAATATTCTAACTATTTAGGTATATCACATAAGATATACTCTAACTATAACTATGACATATCTTATACAAAGATATATTCATCCTAATCATCATAGCAATACTTACTTTATAAGTTGCATTACTTACTATGTACCGCGTTAACACTAACGGTACTTACATAACACTAACAGTACTTGGAATATACTAACGGTACTTGACACTTAACAAATAATTCCCAACATAAAGTATCACTTATTCAAACATAAATAAAGACTAAGAGGAAAGGGGGTTCCTCCAATGCAATCCTAAGCCTCCCAGCTAGCCACTCCTATTCTCACGCTTAACCATATTCTCACCTGAAAGAGACACTAAAACACGTCAACATAAAGTTGGTGAGAGTCATAGGTTTAGACTGATAGGTGTGTAAACACCCATCCTTTTTACCACTTAATTACAATAATAACCGGGCCAAAACGTGTATTTTATGTCTTTTATGTTGGAATTATGCGTGGTTTGTGTTTTTGTTGTGATTTAGGACGAAAAGGTGAAAAGTGGAGAAAACACGGCATTCACGGGCTTTTATTGAAGAAAAAGATGAAAGACGAAGTCAAGAAGTCAAGAGTGCAAAAAGAACGGAAGCCAAGACCAATTCTGAAGATTTATCGAAGAAAAAGTCAAAAGATGGAAGTTTACTTAAAGCCGAAGAACTCAAGTCTAATTTATTGAAGAATTAAAAGACGAGTTCAAAGAAATCCTGAGCCAAAAGTCATTAAAGTCCAAGATTTAATGAAGATTAAAGGCTTAAGGACTAATGGTGCAATTAAATAAAGATTAAAGGCTTGAGGGACTTAATCATGCAATTAAGAAGAAATGATGGAGGGGAGGAAGCTTCCTAAGCACTCCTTAACCTCCCCTATATATAGATTAGATGAGATTAGCATTTTTCTTTGTTGGCTAATAGTGACAATTAGTTCTTCCACTTTTAATTACCTTGTCATTTATTTACTTGTCAAATTTAAATACTTGTCTTGCACCTTAACTACCATTTAATTTCAAGTAAGTTTTTCTTTTAATTCTTGTCAATCTTTATCTTTATTGTTCATCTCTCATTCTACCTTTCTTAATCTTTGATTTTTATTATTTATGTTCATGTTCTTGATTTTTATTGATTTATTTAAGTGGGTTTTGATCATCTTGATTAGTTTTGTTAGTTTTGTTGTTTTGGATTGATTGTTTATGATTAATAGATGTTTATTTACTAGTTTGATTTAATCTTGTGTTTGATTTTTCTAAGTTTTTATTAGATCCGTATAGATTTGTGTTTCCTTGTTCTTCGGGGTGTTTGTTTCTGATCTTTCCCAAGAAAAACAAGCCCAGCAATATTCCGAGTGAAGGATCAAAAGGTGGTCCATCCGGAATATTGATTATTCCGGATAAGGAGATATTCCGAATAGGCCAACTATTCCGGATAGAGCAAGTATTCCGAATAGCAAGATTATTCCGGGTAAGGAACTTATTCCGGATAGGCAGTATATTCCGAATAGGGAACTTATTCCAGATAGGTGACAATATTCCGAATAGGGAAACATTCCGAATTGGCCAAGTATTCCGGGTAAGGAACATATTCCGGATAGGCAATATATTCCGAATAGACCAATATTCCGAATAGAGGATTATTCCGGATAGGTGACATATTCCGAGTAAGCCAAATATTCCGAATAAGGGTATTTATTCCGGATAGGTAATTTTCAGTTTCTTTAATTTCAGTTTTTAATTTTCTGCTTTTTAATTTCGAGCTTTATTTTTCCCGCCTTTTTAATTAGTCGCACTTTAAGTTTAATTGCCTTAGATTTATTTTAGCCTTTCCTTAGTTTAAGTTTTAGTTTTAGTTGCGTTTTAAGTTTGCCTTAGTTAGTTTTAATTTTGCGTTATTTACGTTTAGTGCCTTTTAATTTCTCGTTACGCTTTTAAATACTTGCACCGTTTACTTTAAATTAGATTTAGATTTACTTTAAAATCATTTACTTTAATTGTTCTGCACTTTTATTTTAAAAAACAACCAAAAATATTTGTTTCACCAAAGAACGACTAAGTCACACATAGAACCTAGATCAATTCGTTAAGATACCGAGAACACACGAACTTTAACTTTTATACGGGGTGTCAAAAGCCTAACATTATAGACTCTAACTCCAAATCAATTATGTGCTACAATTATGTATTAACAACTAGTATTCAAGATTAATCACACCAAACCAATTCCAAGGCTCCAAGCCTTACCAATAACCACAATTCCAAGGCTCCAACCCTTACCAATCACCATGGTCCCATAGGCGCCCATACACCTATGAACCAATACCAAGGCCCCACCTTGTCAACATCCCCTTGGTACCAAGTCAAACCATAATAACTGAGACGATACGTGTCCCCCGATCCAAATCATAAACACAATCAAGAATCACATAGCAGTTAATCACATAAGTGCACACACAAGTCCATCACAAACCATAAAAACATTCACAACATTAGTTAGAAAACCATACAGTGTCTCTTCCATCCCATCTGGAATTCAAATCATAAAAAGACATGGGACTATGAAACTCACCTGAACAAGCTTCTCCAAGTATCCGCGCTCTAGCAAAAATCTAAACACACAAACGTATACAATCAAGACGTGAACCACATACCAAAATGGCTCACCAATCTATGATGGATATATAACCTTATCCGACCACTTAACCCCATTTATATTCCATATGCATCTCATTACATCCCTCTATAAAGCCCTTAACTTAGTTTAGTTCATAACTCGCCCCGTTAACATTTAACCCAAACAGTCTCATTTTTCATACTTCAAACAATGAGTCGAAAACCCCCTTAACCAAAATAACATGCCCTGTAAAAGAAACCCTATGCCCTTACATGTGTTAGATAACTCTCACATTTGGCCTCAACCTTAAAGCTACTGTTAAGGGCTCCATATATATATATATATATATATATATATATATATATATATATATATATATATATATATATATATATATATATATATATATATATATATATATATATACTTTTACCTATCCAAAATTTATTGATTTTGAACATATTAAAAGTTTGTTATGATCAGAGGGTCTTCCACTATCCCAATTGATTAGCCCTCTTTCAGATATCTTATATAACATATAAACTAACTCTCATATTCGTTTGAAAGTCCAATTGTACTCCTAAGTAGGGGTGGGAATCGGGTCGGGTTGGTCGGGTTCGGGTTATTCGGGTCGGGTTGAATTCGGGTTGAGGGTAAAAATATTTTACCCGAACCCGACCCGAGTTGAACTCGGGTTAGTCGGGTTCGGGTCTATTCGGGTCGGGTCTACTCGGGTCGGGTCTATTCGGGTTCGGGTCAACCCGACTACGGGTAAAATATAAAAAAAAAACTTTTTTTTAATTTTTTTAACAAAATTTATATTTAATTTTAATTTTAAAAATAAAAAAAAAATAAAAAAATTTCTTATTCGGGTCAATCGGGTTGACCCGAACCCGAATTAAGCATAAATATTTTACCCGATGTCCGACCCGATTTCGAATTCGGGTTAGTCGGGTTGACCCGACTAACCCGAATTGAAAATTTAACCCGAGTAACCCGACCCGAATATGCTCGGGTCGGGTTCGGGTCGGGTCGGGTTCGGGTCGGGTCGGAAATATTGACACCCCTACTCCTAAGTACCCTAACCACATTAAAACATTAAATTAAACCCGACTGATTTCAAAACTGTTTTGACCTCCAACTGTTGTAACCTGTTTTTGACCCATTTCCCCACCTCCAATTCAATTCTAGTTTCTTGAATTTGAAAGCCAATTCAATTACCTTTTCAGGGATTTAAGATTCGAAAATTAAAAGTTTTAAAATCTCTAGATATGATAAAAACAATGATCCAAAAATTCTGCCCAATTTTTAATGACGAAATTAATATGATTAACCTAATTAATCATACATAAACCCTAATTAAAACCTAAAAAAAATTTCAATGATAAAAACTCATTAATTACATCACTAATTACAGATCATTTACAAAGTCTAATAAAAATTTATGAATTCCTAAACCCTAATACATCATACTAGGTTACAAATACGTAAATTAAACGTTAATTGAACATAGTAAGTGTTTACCTTAAACCCTAATTGAATAATTGGGTTTTCTTGATCCACCATTGTTAATCACGAATGATATTAAGTTTGGGAGAAGGAAAAATCGTTTTTAGGGCTAAAGGGATTAGTATGGGTAATTAAAACTAACCAGGAAGCCTAATAGTACTCAAACTGGGCTCCCCTTCCCTTCCTTAAGCAAAATTCGGCCCAAAACCAAGTTCGACACCCTATGGCCGACTTTTTTATTTATATTACTGTAAAAGGTGAAAAGTGGAGAAAACACGGCATTCACGGGCTTTTATTGAAGAAAAAGATGAAAGACGAAGTCAAGAAGTCAAGAGTGCAAAAAGAACGGAAGTACAAGACCAATTCTGAAGATTTATCGAAGAAAAAGTCAAAAGACGGAAGTTTACTTAAAGCCGAAGAACTCAAGTCTAATTTATTGAAGAATTAAAAGACGAGTTCAAAGAAATCCCGAGCCAAAAGTCATTAAAGTCCAAGATTTAATGAAGATTAAAGGCTTAAGGACTAATGGTGCAATTAAATGAAGATTAAAGGCTTGAGGGACTTAATCATGAATTAAGAAGAAATGAAGGAGGGGAGGAAGCTTCCTAAGCAGTCCTTAACCTCCCCTATATATAGATTAGATGAGATTAGCATTTTTCTTTTATGGCTAATAGTGACAATTAGTTTTTCCACTTTTAATTACCTTGTCATTTATTTACTTGTCAAATTTAAATACTTGTCTTGCACCTTAATTACCATTTAATTTCAAGTAAGTTTTTCTTTTAATTCTTGTCAATCTTTATCTTTATTGTTCATCTCTCATTCTACCTTTCTTAATCTTTGATTTTTATTGTTTATGTTCATGTTCTTGATTTTTATTGATTTATTTAAGTGGGTTTTGATCATCTTGATTAGTTTTGTTAGTTTTGTTGTTTTGGATTGATTGTTTATGATTAATAGATGTTTATTTACTAGTTTGATTTAATCTTGTGGTTGATTTTGCTTAGTTTTTATTAGATCCGTATAGATTTGTGTTTCCTTGTTCTTCGGGGTGTTTGTTTCTGATCTTTCCCAGGAAAAACAAGCCCAACAATATTCCGAGTGAAGGATCAAAAGGTGGTCCATCCGGAATATTGATTATTCCGGATAAGGAGATATTCCGAATAGGCCAACTATTCCGGATAGAGCAAGTATTCCGAATAGCAAGATTATTCCGGGTAAGGAACTTATTCCGGATAGGCAGTATATTCCGGATAGGGAACTTATTCCGGATAGGTGACAATATTCCGAATAGGGAAACATTCCGAATTGGCCAAGTATTCCGGGTAAGGAACTTATTCCGGATAGGCAATATATTCCGAATAGACCAATATTCCGAATAGAGGATTATTCCGGATAGGTGACATATTCCGAGTAAGCCAAATATTCCGAATAAGGGTATTTATTCCGGATAGGTAATTTTCAGTTTCTTTAATTTCAGTTTTTAATTTTCTGCTTTTTAATTTTCTTCTTTTTAGTTTTGAGCTTTATTTTTCCCGCCTTTTTAATTAGTCGCACTTTAAGTTTAATTGCCTTAGATTTATTTTAGCCTTTCCTTAGTTTAAGTTTTAGTTTTAGTTGCGTTTTAAGTTTGCCTTAGTTAGTTTTAAGTTTGCGTTATTTACGTTTAGTGCCTTTTAATTTCTCGTTACGCTTTTAAATACTTGCACCATTTACTTTAAATTAGATTTAGATTTACTTTAAAATCATTTACTTTAATTGTTCTGCACTTTTATTTTAAAAAACAACCAAAAATATTTGTTTCACCAAAGAACGACTGAGTCACACATAGAACCTAGATCAATTCGTTAAGATACCGAGAACACACGAACTTTAATTTTTATACGGTGTGTCAAAAGCCTAACATTAAAATCTTAACTTTTCTTACATGCAAAATTTAAACATTAAAATGGCGCCGCTGCCGGCTCTTTTCGTAAAGATTAACAGTTTTCTGTGAGAGACGCGTTGCTTTTTGGGATCCGTTCACTTGTGAGCGTTATTTTTCTTGCACAAAAATTTACAAAAAAAACCATAAAAATTAAAAATTGTTAAAAATCCATAAAAATTAAAAATTTCAAAAATCCAAAAAGATTTTATCTTTATTGTATATATATTGTCTTTGTGTTTGGTATTGTTTTCTTTTGCCTTTGTAGGTGTATGCGTACTAGATCTTCTGATTATCAAGAGCCCGAGACTCGAGAAGATTTAAGTATGTCAGGTGTTAACAACAATAATAATCCACCGCACCTCAACAATAATAACAACAATGTTCTTCCACAACCTGGTCTTCGGACAATGGAGGAGCTTTTTCAACCTACCATGTTTGGACGAGGAGGACCGATTGCGCCGATGCAAATCAACGCTCTAGAGTTTTCGTTGAAGCACCACATGATTCAGCAAGTGCAAACAAATCCTTTCCGTGGATTGCCTGATGATGATGCCAACAAACACCTCGACAAGTTCATTACAATCACCCAAAGCATGAAGTTGTCTGGTGCCACAATGGATGTTCTTCGCCTTCAACTCTTTCCACATACTTTATCACATCACACCGAGAAATGGTTTGATCGTCTTCCAAAGAATTCTATTGACACTTGGGATGACATGACTCAACGCTTTTTGTCGCGCTACTTTCCACCATCCATGGTCACGAGCCTTCGCAATCAAATCAGCGGTTTCATGCAAGATCCCGATGAATCTCTTTTTGATGCTTGGGAAAGATATAATGTCTTGATTGATCGTTGTCCAAACCACAACATGCTTCCAGTCACATTTATTGATACTTTCTACAATGGTTTGACTTTTCAAGATCGTGATACGATTAATGCAGCCGCCGGTGGCACATTCATGAAAAGGAGACCCAAGGAGTGTAGAGAGTTAATTGAGAACATGACTACTCACCACAAAAAACTTGGATTCCTCCGCTTCTTCAAGGAACAACCCGAGAGTCAATGTTTCTTCTACTTCAGCAAACCCTGATATGACCGAACTCACCCGCATGATGACTGAAATGAGCAAAAGTATCTTGCTTCTCGCTTCCAACCAACAACAACAAGTTAAAGCGGTTGCACCTTATTGTGAAGCATGCGGTGGTCCACACTCATACACCGATTGTCCTTCTACACAAGGAAATCCGGAAAATATGTATGCAGCTTATGGTAATTATTCACCGGAAAATTACCAAGCTCGACCACAAGGGGATAGAAATCTGCTGAGTTACCGATCAAACAATTACCTTTCACCCAGTTTTTCTCCTCAAAACCAAAACCCCGCCGACAACTACAATAGAAGCAACCAAATCCCACCAAGAGCTTCTAATCTTTATCACCCACCCGCTCAACAAACCCCACCCATAAATCCCGATGTTGAATCCATCATGAGAACCCAAGGTGAGTAAATCAAGAATCTGCAGAGCCAAATTATCAATTTGAAAGGATATATCACCAAGCAAGGAAATGAGATAAGATCCGAGCTTCGAGATAATATTCAATCCTCCTTCAGCAATCAAATGAATGATTTAAAGAATATGCTTGCTAGTTTCTTGCCCGCCGCTCAACCTTCTTCTTCGAGTTCTCTACCTTCAAACACCGTCACCAATCCGCGAGCAAATGTGAGTGCTACTACTACTCGTAGTGGAATTACCATTGTCGATCCACTGATCCCACCCCCATCATCTACACCTCCTCCACCACCATTTATCCCTACTCCTTCTACACCTAGTATTAGTGCACCATTATCGTCTCCGCCTCGCCATGACAATGTATCTAGGAAGGAACCTTCAACATCTCAACCTTTAACTACTGCACCTTCACCACCCAAACCCAATATCCCTTATCCCTCTCGTTTAGGCAAGACCAAAATGCTAACCAAGGATGACTCTCAAGTGTCGAGCTATGTGAAGATGATCTCTCAAATGAACTTCAACATTAGCTTTCTCGAAGCACTTGTCCGCATGCCAAAATTTGTCAAAGCATTCAAGGAATTGCTTAACAAGAAGGAAAAGTTGATTGAGCTCGCCAACACACGCATAAATGAAAACTGCTCTGCAGTTATTCTTAAAGAACTTCCGGAAAAGCTTGGAGATCCCGGTCGTTTTGTGTTGCCTTGCGTTTTCAACAAAACTGAAGAATTTACTGCCCTTGCTGATCTCGGGGCCAGTATTAATCTTATGCCTTTGAGTGTTTGGAAAACACTATCATTACCCGACCTTACTCCAACAAAGATGACTCTTGAATTTGCAAATCGCACTCTCGCTTACCTCGTTGGTATTGCCGAAGACGTGTTTATCAAAGTTGGCACATTTACTTTCCCGGTCGATTTTGTCGTTGTTGATTATGAAATGGACCCTCGTATTCCTTTAATACTTGGTCGGCCATTCTTGAGAACCGGACGAGCTCTAGTTGATGTTGCCGAAGGTGAGTTAATCTTAAGAGTCGGGAATGATTCACAAGTTTTCAAATTGGGGAAGCTTACAAGCAAATCCTTTGGAAGAGAATCAGTGAATATGATTAATGTGCTCGATGATTTTGTCATCTACAACAATCCTCTATTCGACTCTTGCATTGATAACCCACTTTTTCAAGATGATGTGGATGATTCTCTCTCTAATTTGGAACCTTCTCCCATTTATGTTTCTCTACCGATCTTTGATGCTTATGATGATGAGTCTAGCTCAGATTCGGATGATTATGATGACCTTACTTCTGAGTATCCCGATCTGCCCACATATGATGATTTTGATGAGGCCGATACTCTTTCGAGCGATTCTTCCCATAATGAAGATCCTCCGCCATCACTCGATCCTACTTTGGACGATTACTCATTTGAGGAAGACTTCTCTACGTTTCTTAACACTTACTTCCCTCATGAGAGTGATGCTCCTCCTTATGATTTTGAAGATTATCGTCTTGATCCTACTTTGGATTTGAAGAACATTCTTTCAAAGGAGAAGAAACCGTTCGACACCAACATTCGCAGCACGTATGATTTAACACCTCTTTGTCCCCCTTCTGAGGACGAGGTTGTGCTTCTTCGCGGATCTTCTTCACATTCTGCTGAGCCTGAGTGCTATTTTCCCTTAAAGGAAAAGGTGTTCGACCCCGGTATCGATATTCTGCAGCCATCTCAGTATCAGCCTGATGAAATAAAAGGAAAAATCTTTGGAACTATTGAACACATGCTTGCACCACTTCACCCTTGCTTCCACCGTGCTCCATCTTTGCTTAAGGGAACCTTGCCTATTCTTCTTTGGCTTGCCTTGTTCGCCTTAAGCCTGTGCTATTTGATGGACGAAAACTATGTCTTTGATCCTGGTGGATATGTTTCATGCTTCTTCCTATGATGATCAAGGTCGAGTCAGGCTCACGACTCGGTAATCAAAAATCAAGCGCTTCTTGGGAGGCAACCCATGTATCTATCTTTTAGCTTGCTTTATCCTAAGGGTAGGGGAGACCCGTTGGTTTGCTATTTCCTCTCCTCTCTTAATCAGGGATTCGAGCTCAATGATCCACTCTTGATGATTCTTGACGACCCGTGATTCCGTGTTTCATTTTCCCGGTTCTATCCTAAACTCTTTTCGATTCACTATTTTATATTTTCTCAATATTAAAATAGGAATCTCTTTAGTTCCCTTTCCTTAGCAAGATTTAAACAAAGTGCACAATGTCCTAAGTGTAGGGGAGTTTACTCCCACATGCTTAAACATTGAGGACAATGTTTATATTAAGTGTAGGGGGGACTTCTATCGAAGTTAAGTGGCCTTTTCCTTGTTTTTGTCCTCATTTTAACCGGAAAATCAATTTTTCGATATTTTTCAAAATTTTTGATCTATTTTGGCCTATTAGTTTTTCCCTTTGTATAGTTATTTTTCTTTCTTTGCTAGAATAAAACTTTAATAAAGTGGTTTTAATTTTCAAACGTTATGAATCTTTTGACTCAACCCGAGTTTACTTATCTAAGTTACTCTAGCTAGTATCCTTAACATGTTTAAATCAAGTTTTGCTAGGCTTTTATATAGGGAGCTATAAAACGCGAAAGTCTTCACTCTCACGGGTTAAGAACAAGAACTTTTTGCAAGTTCCTATAATTGATCCTAGAGAGTCGTTTATCAAGGGAACTTTAAAACGCGATTTCTAAACTTGAAAAAGTCTAAGAGTTTGCAAGATCCTATAGGCGACTCGAAAACTCAAAACTTTGATTTAATAGGCTAAGCATCCACGAGTCTCATTCCTTGAGATTTTAAACTGTGGAGAACGAGAGATGATAGAGCCAATTATAAGTTCAATATTCTTTCGTGAATTTATGTGAGTTAATTATAAGCCTATTCTCCCATCGCTTGCTAATAAATTTATCTGCAATAAATAAGGTTATACGATTTGAAAAGTTACTTAGCTTCTAGCCCAAGATCGTTTAAAAGTTGCTCGGTATGGATTAGAGTTCATAGCCAAGGCATAACTTATTGAAGCGGGATGCGAAGATTGGCGAGTCCAAAAAGGTCCTAACAAGACATGAGGGCTACATTTTGTTGCTAAAGATCCCAAGTGATGTGAAGAATCATTTATCAAAAATCAATATGAAGGATCGAGACACACGACGAAAAGCAAAAACTCCCCAAAAGTCATGGAGAAGTGTATCCGAAAAGACCCTAGCAAGGTATGAGGATAAATAGATCCAAGTCATAAAAGGAGGCGGATCGTTGTATATCAAAGTCTAAAATAAAGATTGGAGAAAAATGAAGAAGTCGTGGTCCAAGTATGAATCTCTCAAAACTTCAAGTGAAGAAATTCCTATATGAAGAGAAGACCATTATTTCATGAATGTCTCTCAAGGTTTGAAGTATGAAGTCGCTGCCAAATATCGGTCCGAGAAAGGTCTCAAATCACGAAGCGAGTTATGCCAAGATATGAACTTTATAAGGTCCCGAGAAGCAGTTTTAAAAGATTTTGTCCTTTAGCTAACTATTGATCAAATCGTTCACTTTATTTTCGGACTAAATAACTATCGAAATAAGTCAACAATGCATCCTCGTGATCATTCAAGACAAACATTAAAATATAAGAGATACCCCTAGGAATAAGGGAGTCTAAGTGAATAATTGGCCCACATAAGTTCGTGTTAGTTTGCTAACTTATAATAACAATGATCTCGTTTTTAAGCTTGGTTTGGAGAAAGTGAAAACTTGAGAATGATGATTATTCATGACATTTCCAAAACCCAAGGTATGCTTTTGATTTCTTTACTTTGAATGTTTGTAATTTTCTATCTCTTTAATAAAGGCCACTATGGATTGATTATGATGAAAAATGTAAACGTGTTTTGTAACTAATGCATTGCATGAGGACATTGCAATGGTCAAGTGTAGGGGATTTGATAGGTGTGTAAACACCCATCCTTTTTACCACTTAATTACAATAATAACCGGTTCAAAACATGTATTTTATGTCTTTTATGTCGGAATTATGCGTGGTTTGTGTTTTTGTTGTGATTTAGGACGAAAAGGTGAAAAGTGGAGAAAACACGGCATTCACGGGCTTTTATTGAAGAAAAAGATGAAAGACGAAGTCAAGAAGTCAAGAGTGCAAAAAGAACGGAAGTCCAAGACCAATTCTGAAGATTTATCGAAGAAAAAGTCAAAAGATGGAAGTTTACTTAAAGCCGAAGAACTCAAGTCTAATTTATTGAAGAATTAAAAGACGAGTTCAAAGAAATCCCGAGCCAAAAGTCATTAAAGTCCAAGATTTAATGAAGATTAAAGGCTTAAGGACTAATGGTGCAATTAAATAAAGATTAAAGGCTTGAGGGACTTAATCATGCAATTAAGAAGAAATGAAGGAGGGGAGGAAGCTTCCTAAGCACTCCTTAACCTCCCCTATATATAGATTAGATGAGATTAGCATTTTTCTTTGTTGGCTAATAGTGACAATTAGTTCTTCCACTTTTAATTACCTTGTCATTTATTTACTTGTCAAATTTAAATACTTGTCTTGCACCTTAATTACCATTTAATTTCAAGTAAGTTTTTCTTTTAATTCTTGTCAATCTTTATCTTTATTGTTCATCTCTCATTCTACCTTTCTTAATCTTTGATTTTTATTGTTTATGTTCATGTTCTTGATTTTTATTGATTTATTTAAGTGGGTTTTGATCATCTTGATTAGTTTTGTTAGTTTTGTTGTTTTGGATTGATTGTTTATGATTAATAGATGTTTATTTACTAGTTTGATTTAATCTTGTGTTTGATTTTGCTTAGTTTTTATTAGATCCGTATAGATATGTGTTTCCTTGTTCTTCGGGGTGTTTGTTTCTGATCTTTCCCAAGAAAAACAAGCCCAGCAATATTCCGAGTGAAGGATCAAAAGGTGGTCCATCCGGAATATTGATTATTCCGGATAAGGAGATATTCCGAATAGGCCAACTATTCCGGATAGAGCAAGTATTCCGAATAGCAAGATTATTCCGGTGAAGGAACTTATTCCGGATAGGCAGTATATTCCGAATAGGGAACTTATTCCGGATAGGTGACAATATTCCGAATTGGCCAAGTATTCCGGGTAAGGAACTTATTCCGGATAGGCAATATATTCCGAATAGACCAATATTCCGAATAGAGGATTATTCCGGATAGGTGACATATTCCGAGTAAGCCAAATATTCCGAATAAGGGTATTTATTCCGGATAGGTAATTTTCAGTTTCTTTAATTTCAGTTTTTAATTTTCTGCTTTTTAATTTCGAGCTTTATTTTTCCCGCCTTTTTAATTAGTCGCACTTTAAGTTTAATTGCCTTAGATTTATTTTAGCCTTTCCTTAGTTTAAGTTTTAGTTTTAGTTGCGTTTTAAGTTTGCCTTAGTTAGTTTTAATTTTGCGTTATTTACGTTTAGTGCCTTTTAATTTCTCGTTACGCTTTTAAATACTTGCACCATTTACTTTAAATTAGATTTAGATTTACTTTAAAATCATTTACTTTAATTGTTCTGCACTTTTATTTTAAAAAACAACCAAAAATATTTGTTTCACCAAAGAACGACTAAGTCACACATAGAACCTAGATCAATTCGTTAAGATACCGAGAACACACGAACTTTAACTTTTATACGGGGTGTCAAAAGCCTAACATTATAGACTCTAACTCCAAATCAATTATGTGCTACAATTATGTATTAACAACTAGTATTCAAGATTAATCACACCAAACCAATTCCAAGGCTCCAAGCCTTACCAATAACCACAATTCCAAGGCTCCAACCCTTACCAATCACCATGGTCCCATAGGCGCCCATACACCTATGAACCAATACCAAGGCCCCACCTTGTCAACATCCCCTTGGTACCAAGTCAAACCACAATAACTGAGACGGTACGTGTCCCCCGATCCAAATCATAAACACAATCAAGAATCACATAGCAGTTAATCACATAAGTGCACACACAAGTCCATCACAAACCATAAAAACATTCACAGCATTAGTTAGAAAACCATACAGTGTCTCTTCCATCCCATCTGGAATTCGAATCATAAAAAGACATGGGACTATGAAACTCACCTGAACAAGCTTCTCCAAGTATCCGCGCTCTAGCAAAAATCTAAACACACAAACGTATACAATCAAGACGTGAACCACATACCAAAATGGCTCACCAATCTATGATGGATATATAACCTTATTCGACCACTTAACCCCATTTATATTCCATATGCATCTCATTACATCCCTCTATAAAGCCTTTAACTTAGTTTAGTTCATAACTCGCCCCGTTAACATTTAACCCAAAACAGTCTCATTTTTCATACTTCAAACAATGAGTCGAAAACCCCCTTAACCAAAATAACATGCCCTGTAAAAGAAACCCTATGCCCTTACATGTGTTAGATAACTCTCACATTTGGCCTCAACCTTAAAGCTACTGTTAAGGCCTCCATATATATATATATATATATATATATATATATATATATATATATATATATATATACTTTTACCTATCCAGAATTTATTGATTTTGAACATATGAAAAGTTTGTTATGATCAGAGGGTCTTCCACTATCCCAATTGATTAGCCCTCTTTCAGATATCTTATATAACATATAAACTAACTCTCATATTCGTTTGAAAGTCCAATTGTACTCCTAAGTACCCTAACCACATTAAAACATTAAATTAAACCCGACTGATTTCAAAACTGTTTTGACCTCCAACTGTTGTAACCTGTTTTTGACCCATTTCCCCACCTCCAATTCAATTCTAGTTTCTTGAATTTGAAAGCCAATTCAATTACCTTTTCAGGGATTTACGATTCGAAAATTAAAAGTTTTAAAATCTCTAGATATGATAAAAATAATGATCCAAAAATTTTGCCCAATTTTTAATGACGAAATTAATATGATTAACCTAATTAATCATACATAAACCCTAATTAAAACCTAAAAAAAATTTCAATGATAAAAACTCATTAATTACATCACTAATTACAGATCATTTACAAAGTCTAATAAAAATTTATGAATTCCTAAACCCTAATACATCATACTAGGTTACAAATACGTAAATTAAACGTTAATTGAACATAGTAAGTGTTTACCTTAAACCCTAATTGAATAATTGGGTTTTCTTGATCCACCATTGTTAATCACGAATGATATTAAGTTTGGGAGAAGGAAAAATCGTTTTTAGGGCTAAAGGGATAGTATGGGTAATTAAAACTAACCAGGAAGCCTAATAGTACTCAAACTGGGCTCCCCTTCCCTTCCTTAAGCAAAATTCGGCCCAAAACCAAGTTCAACACCCTATGGCCGACTTTTTTAATTATATTACTGTAAATTAACTATTAATTATCATTACCTTAAATTCCCTTAATTTATTTCAGCTCCTAAAGCCTCCAAAACCTCAAAACCGTAAAACTAGTCAAATTTACGCGTATACCGTAAAAGACGTAAAATATACAGTTTTATAAAAACTTTTGAAATATAAAATAAACTAATTAACTAAGTCCTAAATAACTTAAAACCATCCCGAGAAATACTCCCGTGACTAATTACCTCATCCGAGACCTTTAAATGCTAAACCTTAAATTGTAAAAATACGATTTACTATTATACTTATACGTATACGTAAAACACCAAAATAACACCATTTCATTTCATAGTCACTAATTTGTGAGCTCATGAACATGAAATAACCGTTCTTCGATTTACTTATGAGTACCATTTACCCATAAACGATATCCAAACCTCACTCCAAACACACAAAATAAACACATAAGCACATAAAAGCACATATTTGCACAAAACACCCTAAACTATAGTCTAAGTGACGAACCCCAAAACCATGGCTGTCACAGGAACATACTCCAAAAATCTGTTAACGTCCTCTTTAGACGATAGTGTGAGCAAACCGTCATCCAATGTGTGGCTAGGTATCCTAAAATGTGAGAACAAAAGCATACCTTCTATGTACCCTAAATCCTTAGACATATCTTCCAGTGTGTGCATACCAAACTTGTCATACTGAACTAAGCCAAACCAATTTATAGTACCAAGGCGATATATTCTTTCTGGTGGTGAGGTAAATTCACCATTGTGATGGATTTTCACAATAAACAAGTTTTGATTCGATTATGTGAAACAAAACAAAAAAAGAGAAAACACAGATAATCATTAACTAGGCAATGTACATAAGAATAGGAGCATATCCAAACTAAGCTTACCATATAGAAGACCTAAAGGAGACCGAAGCTTACCATAAAGGGGGCCCAAATCAGGGATGGTGGTACTGCGAGAGCGATTTGCCAAAACTTATCCATTTTTTATTGGTGTTGATATGTGTTGGGAATCTAAATCTGCTAGAATTCCCTTAGTCATAGATTTAAACTTAAATAAGTTGTTTGATATTAACTTGCCTGCGCCTAGGAGACAGGCAAGTAACCCACGACTCACAGAGTTCTAAGTCTCTGTGAGCAACCACAGAGGAGTCCATGTCAGATACATTGTCAAGGAAGTCGAAGATTACTTGAAGAAATACTCATTGGCTGTGTTAGATAACAGCCAAGATGTATCAGGGACTCTGAGTGGTTGAGTGTTAACAGGGGTGGCAATACCCTTTTAACACTCAGTACACTTTGGACATACCTAAGTGTTTAGGCGGGAAGTTTCACAGCCTAAAGTACAAGGAATGAAGAAAAGGGAAATTATGTCAGCTCTGTTTCCCTAAAGCGTTGTGATAGACTACCAAGAATAGAAGAGCATCTTTTGACAGATGGCTGACATTGTCTGTTTTGGGTAGTTACCATCAACCAGTACATATAGTCAACCTCGTACCACTATAAATAAGATATGTAGGCTAGAGTTAATGTGGTTCACTTTGTTAGATTTCACACATTAACTCTTTACAACTCATAAGAAGAACAGTTGTGCCTGTGTTCTTGAGTTTGCTTTATTTTGTCCAAAGTGTACACAACACATTGTCCTCAAACTGTGTTATCCATACCACATGTAATACTTGTTACACAATAATAAAGTACTACGTTTGAAAAGTATTTACTTGTGTTGATTATCCTTATTGTTCGTTTCAAGCTAGTTTTAGGGACTTTCAATTGGTATCAGAACGGTGTTTGATATTAAAACCTTCATAAACATCGTTCTAAGTTTTATAATCAAGATCCACCATGCCTGAAACGAGCAACACCCCACCACCACCACCAAATTTAGTTTCCGGGAACAAGACACCACCACCACCAAACTCACCTAGAGTAACCCCCACTCAAAATGAAGACGATCTTCCTCAACTTCTTGATTCAAGAGGTGGTTCCCATGTTACCAACATACCAGTGTTTGATGAAGATGACTTTGCAAGTTGGAAAAGTCAATTTCTTGTCTATCTAGATAGACTTGAACCATTTCTTCTAGAAATTCTAGAAAATGGACCATATGTTCCCATGGCGCTTACCTCTACTGATGAGAATCCTCTTCTCAAACCTCTCAAGCAGTGGACTCCAGCTGATAGGAAATTGGCTAACCAAGATAAACGTCTCAAAAGCATTATCATCTCATGTCTCCCAAAACACATCATGAAATCAATAATCCAATGTACAACAACCAAACAAATGTGGACAGACCTCATCCTAGGCCATGAAGAACCCTCTAAAACCAGAGAAACAAAGATTCATGCACTCAGGCTTCAGTTTAATGCTTTCAAGGCACTTGAAGGTGAAAAGGTACAACAGACGTACACAAGGCTGAAGATTTTTCTCAACGATCTGGCCATGAAGAAGTCACCATTGGACAAGCTGAAGTAAACGCCACCTTTGTCAACAGCCTTCCCAGAAAATGGTTGAGCATGAATCAGATCCAGAGAGCTAATAACTCTATCAAGAATGATACGTTGGCTCAGTTTTATGGAAAATACAACTATGAAGAAGGGCTGATAGATACCATTTACAAATCTAAGTCTGAAAGATTTGTAGTTCAGGGAGCAACATCCAAAGCATTGATTTCCACCTCACACACTCATGACAGCGATTCAGATGTTGAAGAAGACACTCGTAGTAGCCAGGAGTTCATGACAGACCTTAATGCTGAGTTTCATGAAAGATCTTTACTAGCTAATCAAAGAAGGTTCTATAAAAGGTCAGGGAGAGTAGGATCAGCTACTAAACAGACTGACAAATCCAAAGAAACTTGCTTTGCCTGTTGAAAACTTGGACATTTTCAAAAGGACTGTCCATCCACAAAAGCATCCTCACCATCCTATCCTTCATCATTCAAACCTTACAAATTCAAATCACAACAAAACAACTCATCTCATCAACCCAGTTCCTCTGATAATGAGAAAAAGGATTACAAAACAAGTACAAGGCACTAAAGGCTGAGTTGGAACAGATGAATTTGAAGTTAGAATCTCTATCAAAGAAGAAAGGGGGTGATAAAAGGACAGAGAAAGGGTTGGTAGCTGAAGCCTATGATTGGAATGATGAGCCGCTGACATCTGATGAAGAAGATACCACCAGGGTCAGGGCATTTATGACTATAGCTGAGGATGAACTTGCTGTTGGTAAAGGAGATGCTAGGTCAGGAAAATGGGTTGACATCACTATGAAAAAGGTACACATGCTTATCTCTATGTTTGAAAGTGATGAACGTAAACATGTCCTTGATTATACAATAGTTGATTTACACTTTGTTGAGGAACAAAGAAAGAACCTGCTTGATAAATTTCACTCTGTTAAACATGATATGTTGACTGTTAAGGCTGAATGTGAAACTTTAAAACAGGTTAACTCTGAAATGACATCTCTTTAAAATGAAGTTAATAAGTTAACTTTAAGAAACAGTGCCTTAAATGATCAAGTAACTGAACTAAACAAGGTTATAGAAAAATGGTTGTGTAGTAGGTTCACTATAAATGAATTACTTGATAATGAAGTTCCAGTTGACATATCTAGGGTTGTGACTGCTAAGAGAAACAAAATGAAGGCACTTAAGAAACCCAAAGAGATTGTTTTCAAGTCTACAGAGACTATACATGTGTCTGACCCACTTATGACTTATGCACCTATCTCTGAAGTGGTTATAGATAACATTGAACCTTTGCCACCTTTGCCTAAACTATCTGGTGTTGAACCCAACAGCTCTTCTAGAGGAGCTAAGGCTGAACTCAAACCAGATGTTGAGACACCTGCAGCTAAGGTTTTGCTATTCCTGCAAAACCATCTGTTAAGCAAAATGTTTATAAGGTTGTCTCAACAAACCTTGTGAACAAAGTTGAACCATCAACTGAAGAACGCCTGTTGTCATTGATGAAACAAGTAGAACTCTTAAAAGAACATATTAAGCCTTCCGCTGAATGCTCTGCTTCCTATGAACCTAAGTCTATCTTAGGAGAACCCAAAGGTGAAAAGGTTATCAAACCTTGTTGTAATGTGTGTAAGAATTCTCATCATATGACCATAGATCATGATAGACATATGGCTGTTAAGAGAGCTCAGACACCTTTTAGGGACAGACAACAGTCTACTAAGAGACCATTAGGCAACTACAGACCTTACCCTCCCTGTAAATATTATGGTCTCACAAACCATCACTCAGATGAGTGCAGGGACTTTCCTGGATGTGACATCTGTGGATGGTACACCCATGACACAGCCAATTGTCCTTCACATCGTCACAAGTTCTACAGGAACTCAAGAGTATCTAATCAGCAATTTAGGGAACCCACACCATAGGAACTAATCTGTTTCTATATATCTGTGCAGAAAAATCTCAGGGAATCGGTCTGGTATCTAGATAGTGGCTGCTCTAGACACATGACAGGAATCAAACAATATTTGCACATACATTCAAAAGAGCATGGTCCTAAAGGTGGTGTTTGGGGATAACTCTTCAGGCAACACAGTGGGATATGGCTTAGTTAATTGCAATGGAATAACGTTTACAAGGGTTACATATGTGAATGGTCTTAAGCACAATCTCATCAGCATCAGCCAGTTGTGTGATGCTGGCTACAAGGTTTTGTTTACAAAGACTCAAGTAACTGTATTCAACAAGAATAATGATGTGGTGTTAATTTCACCTAGAAGAAGAGATGTGTACGTCATCAACATGGCTTCTTGCTCAGAGGACAACTCAAATTGTTTTCTAGCAAAAGCCTCTGAAAGTGTCAATTGGCTGTGCCACAAATGACTCTCTCATCTCAACTTCAAGAACATCAACAAGATAGCCACACAAAACTTGGTTGCTGGTCTACCACCTGTGACTTTCACTAAGGACAAGACATGTTCATCATGTGTTAAGGGAAAGCATCACAAGTCATCATTTAAGACCAGGCAATCATTTTCTATTGACAAGTGCTTACATCTCCTTGACATGGATTTGTTTGGACCTGTCAAACCATAAACCATTAATCACAATAAATACACCTTGGTCATAGTTGATGAATTTTCAAGGTACACATGGGTTTTCTTCCTCAAAAGGAAAAGTGATGCAGCTGATGCCATCATGTCCTTCATCAGGCAGGTTGAAAACATGAATGAAGTTAGAGTAAAAGCTCTAAGAAGTGATAATGGGACTGAATTCAAGAATCAACAGCTTGAAGCTTTTTGTGATGAAAAGAGTTTATCACAAAACTTATCTTTAGCTGGTACTCCTGAACAAAATGGAGTAGCTGAAAGAAGAGACAAAACATTGATTGAAGCAGCCCAGAACCATGCTAAATAGTGAAGCCTTACCAAAGAAATTTTGGGGAGAAGCTGTCCACACTGCCTGCTATACCCATAATAGATCAATCATTGTTAAATGACATGAAAAAACCTCTTATGAAATTTTTCGAAAAAGAGCAGCAGACGTCAGCTATTTCCAGGTCTTTGGATGCCCTGTGTTTATTTATAACTACAGAGATCAACTTGGAAAGTTTGATGAAAGAGATGATGATGGTTTCTTCTTAGGATACTCTCCAACCAAAGCCTTTAGAGTGTTCAACACAAGAAGACAGGAACTAGAAGAAACCTTCCATGTCACATTGAATGAAGATGATGACGTGCTGCAAAGAACAGGAACTGAAGGTGATGAAATTGATTTCAACGAAAATAGGTCTTTCCCATCAGATGAGTTCTCCGAGCCAAGGCCTGTCTTTCATCATCATCTACACACAGATACTCTCGTCCCATATGTTCATGCACATGATTCACTGTCAACACACAACATTGAACTTTCATCTACTCAAGTGACAGATGAAAGTGAAAGTCAGCCTTCCACAAGCCCATGTTCCACCTCAGTTGAAGATGACTCTCCTATTGCTATTAATCAAGAAGACTCTCTTGTGGTCCATGAATCATCACTTCCTGAAATAGCTGATGAAGACACAGACATAAAGATTGTTTTTGAATAGAGTCCTCCTACTCAGCAAAATGAAACCCAAGTTGTAATTTCATCCTCCATACCTGCACCTGTATATGACTCCCCAGCTCCTCAAAGCAAATGGTCAAGAGATCAACACATTCTTCTTGTCAACATCATTGGTGAACCAAATGCTGGGGTTACTACTAGACAGAGAATTCCATGACTCAGAATCAGCCTCAGCCAATGAATGTTTGTTTGCTGAATTTCTTTCCCAAATTGAACCCAAGCGTGTAGCTGAAGCACTTCTTGAAGATGGTTGGGGTAACTGCAATGCAGAAAGAAATCAATCAGTTTAAAAGAAACAAGGTATGGACTCTAGTGCCTGCTCCACCTGGTAAGAACATCATAGACACTAGATGGATATATAGGAACAAGATGGATGAAATTGGTAATATCATAAGGAACAAGGCAAGGTTGGTTGCACAGGGGTATACACAGACTGAAGGGATTGATTATGATAAAACATTTGCACCTGTAGCAAGACTTGAAGCCATCAGAATCTTCCTTGCTTATGTTGCATATATGAACTTCACTGTGTATCAAATGGATGTTAAAAGTGCCTTCCTCAATGAAGATTTGGCTAAAGAAGGGTATGTTGAACATCCAAAAGGATTTGAGAACATTGAGTTTCCCAACCATGTGTACAGGCTTCACAAAGCAATGTATGGGCCAAAACAGGCTTCAAGGGCGTGGTATGAAACGCTGTCTACCTTTTTAACTGCAAATAAATTTTTCAGTGGTTCCATTGATAAAACACTTTTCACCTTCAAGGATAAAAGTGATTTCATCAGTGTACAGATTTATATGGATGATATCATCTCTGGGTCTACAAATGTTAATCTTAGTAAACGTTTTGCTAAATTAATGACCAAGAAATATAAGATGCGTATGATGGGTGAATTAACTTACTTTCTGGGTTTTCAAATTAAATAATGTCCTAAAGGAATTCAATTTGTCAAGAAAAGTATGTTAAAGATTTGCTGAAAAAATATGACTTGGCTGATTGTGCATCAGTGAAATGCCCCATGCTTCCACCCAACAATTTGGGCCCTGATGAGTCAGGGTTCTCTGTTAATGAGACCATGTATAGAGGCATGATCGGGTCACTCATGTATCTCATAGCCAGTCGCCCTGATATCCAGTTCTCCACATGTCTCTGTGCAAGGTACCAAGCTAACTCTAAAGAATCCCCTCTAGTGGCTGTTAAGAGAATTTATAGGTATCTCAAAGGAACAACCTTTCTAGATCCATGGTATCCCAAAGAATCATGCTTTAATCTCAAGGATTATTCAGATTCAGACTACGCTGGGTGCTGCATTGAAAAAAAAGTACCTCAGGGAGCTGTCAAATCCTAGGAGGCAAGTTGGTTGGATGGAGTGCAAAGAAGCAAAACTCTGTGGCTATGTCATCAGCTGAAGCTGAATATGTTGTAGCTGCTAGTTGCTGTGCTCAACTACTTTGGATGAAGAGTCAACTAGCTGACTATGAGATTCTATATGACAAAGTACCCATCTTCTGTGACAATACAAGTGCCATTGCTATCTTAAACAACCCTGTGCTTCACTCCAGAACCAAACACATAGATATCAGGTATCACTTTATCAGGGATCATATTATTAAAGGAGATATTGAGCTGCATTTTATTCCCACTGAGCTCCAACTAGCTGACTTATTTACAAAGGATTTGGTTGAACCTTCGTTCAACAGGCTAGTTGCTGAGCTGGGTAGCTTAATATCTCAAAGCCTGTGGCTGATATTTAATGTGTGTCATTAATGTCTGAATAAATATTAAATATTTTTCACATGAAACTAGGTAGTTACTTTCCAAGTAAATGCTAAAAACATTCCCAATATTTTATTCACATTTTTTCAATAAACGAGGAGACAAACAGTTTTGAAAGGTCAAGGGACCCACTTGTGTGCAATCGTTTTCCCACTACGCATTAAATGCGGTTGAATAACTGTTTCGAATTTTGAATATATATATTGTTCCAAGGTTTTTCACCAAACACTTTTATCATTATTCATCATTTTCATCTCTCTCACTAAAATATCTCTCTAAACCCTCTCACCATCTTCATCTTCTTCATTCTCGATTCAATGGAGTTTCCAGTACCCAAAGCTTCTAACGTTAACTTCAAAATGTATGATTGTATCCTCACCGCTAACAACTCTATTGTATGGCTCAAAGCTCCAAATGACACTTACTCAGATCTAGTGAACTTCATGAAGAATTGTGATGTAGGTGAAGCGTTCACAAGAACCGAATCTGTTTTTTTTACCAAGAATACCTTAGGGAATTCTGGTATTCTGCTGAGATCCTTGATGACAATACCATCTCCTTTAACCTCTCATGTAATGAACACCCTTTCGCATTTTCTGTTACTAATATTTCTTCTGTGGCTGGGCTAAGACATGGCGAAGAATGCCTAAAGTCTGTTGATAAGAAGGCTGTAAAGGACGCCCTTGCCACACTCTTCCCTGTCTCTGATGTTAACCCATTCGTCACACCAGCTGAAGTGGTCCTGAAGTCTCCCCTGAAGATCAAGTTTTTCCCACCTATGTGGCGTGTCCTCTTCACTCACATAGTCAAATCCCTGGGTGGTATGCCGGGATCTCAAGACCAATTAGCCTTCATCCATCAAACCATTGCCTATGGAGTTATTTAGGGAATATACATCGATATTGGAAGCATCTTTGAACAACTGAAGGGTATCAACCAAGTCAGTGGGAAAAACATTTTCTATGTTCGTTTTCTATCTCTTATCTTTGAAAGCTTGTTGGGTGATAACTACCACAACTCTGCGCTGACAGCCATGAAGCCTTATCACATAACTGAGGCTATCTACAAGGTGATGGGACCCAATGACGTGCCAGCGACTGCTCACATGAAGAACATTGCTAATAAACAACCATCTGTTGTGAAGCCCTTGATCCATTCCTTTGAGAAGGTGATTTAAGCTGGTATGTCTGGTAAGTCGACGTCTTTGACCTCTGGGCAACACACCATGCTGTCCAAGGCAACAACTGGCCAACAGCCAAAGAAGAAGAAAAACCCATCTTCTTCCAAAACCCAAACTGTTGCTAAGACCAGGGTTAAGAAGACAACCACTCCTTCCTCTGGTCCAGAGACTTCTGTGGACACAGAGACTACAGCTGATAAACAATAGGAGTCTAGCGTTGATACACAGATTTTACTAGGTTAAAAGTTCGTTGTTCTCGACGTCTAATCGAATTGATCTCCGGTTAAAAGTGTGACTCTATCGTTCTTGGTGAATAAAAAGAAAGGTCGTTAATTATCTATATTAAACTAAAAATGAAACTTTAAAGTTATAAACTAATAACAAATGAAAATTTGTAAAGAAAATAAAGAAAATAAAAAAAATAAAACTTAATAAAGAAGAAAAGTAAAATAAAAATAAATTTTGAAATAAAATAAAAGTGAAAATAAAAATAAACTTTCGAATTAAAAATAAAACTTATTTAAAAAAAAAAGAAGGAAATTGGACTATATGGCTACTTTAAAAATAAACAAGACAAATATTAAAACGGGCAATTAATAAAAATTAAAACTAAAACTTTTCGATAAAATACTAATACAAAAATTTGACAAAAAATATAACTAAAAATAACTGACTTTTAAAATAAAAATTAGAACGACTTTCGTATAAAACTAAACCGACACGGAACAAATGTTTAACAAAAGGAGATATGTCTCCCATGAGGAGACATAAAAATTGGAGGGAAAAGAAAAGAAGCTAGCGAGCTAGCATGTCATTTTACAATCTGATTGTTATTCGGAATGTTTACCTTTTTTGGTTATTCGGAAAATGATTTCATAGGGCTATCCTTAATATGTATTTTTTTTGTTTATCCGGAATATGTATTTGGTTAACACTATCCGAAATAATATTTTGCGTATATCCGGAATAATATTTGTCACTTATCTGGAATCCAAAAATTACCCATACCCGGGATACTAAAATTGCTCCTAATCCGGAATATTCAGATTTTGTGTTATCCGGAATATAAGATGTAATCCGGAATATGTAAAACTCTACCTTATTCGGGGAAAGAGGGTTTATAAAACCCGGATAACATAAAAATAAGCAAAATGAAAATAAGCTAAAATCTAATAAGCACTTAACCAAAAGTTTAACCAAAATGATTTTAAGAAAAAGTAAATAAGCCACAATTTAAAAACTTTAAAAACACTAAATAATCAAAATATTTAAAATCAACTTTTTAGAAAAATAAACTATTAAAGACACTTAATTAAAAATAGAAAATCACACAATAAGCACTAAACACAATAAGCTAAAAAGATCAAACACATCAAAATCAATAAGCACAATCAAACAAGAACATCAATTAAACAATAAGCATAAAAATTAAACAACTATATGATTAACCAAATCAAAACATAAGATTTAAAAACAAGAAAGGTAGAATGAGAATGATTGCAAAAAGCTTGAAATAAGATGAAGATTCAAGATTCAAGATTACAAGATTAAAAGACAAAAGATTAAGAACATGAAATAAACCTAGAGAGAGAAATTAATTACACCTACTCCTAAAACTAATCTATCTAATTATAATGAAAAACTATCTAACTAACACCTCCTAATGAAAGATTAGGAGGGTATATATATAGGAGGAGGAAGGTAGGTGTTGATGCTTTCTTCTTTCACTTTGTCTTCTCGTCTTTTAATTTCTTCGACTTTCTCGACGTTGTCTCGACATTTGTCGATATAAAATGAACCCGTCTTATAATTTTCTTCATTTATTAGACTTGGTTCTTCGAATTCGTTAAACTTCCGTCTTTAGTCTTTTTCTTCGATAAATCTTCAGAATAAGCCTTTGACTTCCGTTCTTTTTGAACTTTTGATGTTTGACTTCGTCTTTTGTCTTTTTCTTCGATAAAAGCCCGTGAAAGCCCGTGTTTTCTTCCTTTTTCATCTTTTGGTCCTAAAACACAATAAAAACACAAACCACACATAATTCCGACTTTTACGACATAAAATACACGTTTTGGTCTGTTTTTTATTATAATTAAGTGGTAAAAGGTTAAGTGTTTTCACACTTATTAAATCCCCTACACTTGACTATTGCAATGCCCTCATGCAATACTTTAGTTACAAAGCAACATTTACATTTTCCATCATAATTAACCCACCTTGGCCATTATTAAATACATGACATTAAGAGGAAAGAAAATAACTAAATATTTGAAGGACGAAACAAGTAAAGAAATCTAAGACTTTACATTAGGGCTTTGGTTGTCATGAATGTTTATCACCCTCAAGTTTCACGTTCCCCATACTAAGCTTAAAAATGAGATCATTGTTATTGTAAGTTAGCAAGCTAACAATCACTCATGTGGCTTAATTATTCACTTAGACTCCCTTATTCCTAGGTGCATCTCTTATATTTTATTGTTGTCTTGAATGATCACGAGGATGCATTGATGACTTATTTCGATAATTTATTAAGGCCGAAAATAAAGTAGGACAATTTAATCAATAGTTAGCTAAAGGACAAAATCTTTTAAAACTGCTTCTCGAAACCTCATAAAGTTCATATCTTGGCATAACTCGTTTCACGATTTGAGACCTTTCTCAGACCGATATTTGGCATTGACTTCATACTTCAAATCTTGAGAGACGTTCTTGATATAATGGTCTTCTCTTCATATAGGAATTTCTTCACGTGAAGTTTTTTGAGAGATTCTTCATACTTGGACCACGACTTCTGATGAGACTGCTTTTATAAATAGTCTCATCGTCCAAATTGGGCTTAAAATGCATTAAATATCATCAAAATACCCAAATATATGCTTGTGTTTGTTGCTTGTGTATTTTAGGTACGGATATTGAGAAAATGACAAAAGATCACAAGAATCAATCAAAAACGAACACGGGAAACGAAGCCGCACGATGAACCAAGCTCTAATGAAGAATTTTCCAAAGAAAACCCTTGAAGATTTGAAGAATTATGAAGATTGGTCCTCAAAGTTTGAATAATTGACACTTTATACCCTTGTATCTTCATAATTACAAGTTTGGTCCCTAAAGTTTGTCAAAATTACAAAAAGGACCCTTAACTTTGAAGAATTGGAAAATTTAGTCCCTCAACAAATCTAAATTGTCAATAATGGTCCTCCAAGAAGTCAACAAACAAGTCAAAGCCTTGAAATATGAAGACATGTCAAAAGCAGTCCTTGAAGAATGAAGAAATTTCATATTTAGTCCTTGTTTCAAGTTTATAAATAATATGTGCCAAAAAAGCCAAAAGCTGAAAGTTGAAATCAAAGGAAAATGGGAGTTTGCTGATTTATTACAAAGTGAAAGGAAAGTGAAACTTGAGGGGGTCAACCAGCCAGACACCCAAACCCCTCCCATCCAACCATCCATCCACATCACCCCTCTCATCCAATCATCTCCATCCACCTCACCACTTCATCCACATCAGACTTCCACCCACGTTTTTTTTAAATAATCAGATTTATTTAAATCTGATTTTGGTGGTAAACATTAAGTTTAAAAAACTTAATCCCTTTTTCAGATTAAACCCCTCCTAAACCACCCATAAACCCTAAAAACCCCAGGGTCAATTAAACTAAGAACAAAGGGTTTTTGCCCCATCTCTTCCAGAAGGCTAATTAGGGTTATTGTTAACAAAACCCACATCCCAAATCAACCCCACACTCAACCTGGACCCCCATGAGATTCCCCTTTGAACGTCTCTTTCCCACAAAACCCAACACCAGACAAAATGGACGACCAAGATGTTTTTACTTGTCCTCCACAACAAATGAAGGGTTTAGATTGACTACAACAAGCTGGCATTCACAAGACTCCAACTACATAATCACATAGCATTTTTTTTGACTGAAAATTCAAAATTCGTCCAAGGGTAGCTTGGGAAATTCATGTATTAGGGTTTCAAGTATCTAGATAGTTCTATGTAGTCCTATATAAGGAGTATGCGTATTGTGCATGACCCTTGTTCCTGATTTTTCCCTTTGGTCAAAATCTTTTAAATCCCATTTGTTCTATGAATGAAAAATTGGTTAAGTTTTGTGATGAAAAGAATCCAGGATCCCTCATTACTTTTCTGCTACTGATTGTGTCCATTTAAGTGTTTGTTTACCTTTTAAGTTTTTAAAAATTCAGTTTGTTTGAAAGTTTCTGAAACATTGATTTCACTTGGTGAAATCTTGTTTCAAGGTTGGTTTATCAGGTTTGAAAGTATTTGGTTGAAGTGTTTTTGAAAGATAAACATTGGGAAAGGTTTTAACAAAGTTTTTAAAAAGTTTCAGAAAATTCAGGAATTGTGCATTGTGTTTGTTCTTGATTTTCTTAGCAGGATTTGGAGATTGTTTGTTCAAATGATCTGCATAGGCCCGGGCCTATAAGGAGGTGACATTTGCAGTCACTAAGGGACCTGGATGTAGGTCCCTTGTGGTAAAAATCTTGTCTCATTTTTCATATTTTTATATCTTATGTGATTTTGCATGATATATGTGAAAATCCGTTCATGTGGTGTTTAAGTTGTTTGATTTAAGTCATTAGGGTATAATATGCATGTTAGAAGATTCTGAATCCAGTTTGGTAAAGTTTTTATTAGATTTGCTTTGAAAAATTGCATGTTCAATATTTAAAGGAGTGTTTGGGATAAGGGATTAACCAGTTTAATTGATTAAGATTTGTGTTATGACTTGTTGAAACACACTTGTTTGGTGCTAATATTATGATATATGCTCTTAGGTTTCTGTTTGTTAAGAGTTTTAAGCAAGTTGCATGATAAAAAGTTGAAAATAGCATGAAATCCAGTAACTGCTCTTGTGTCTGATTTTGTGTTGATTTTGCCTTCAAATCTTGATAAGTTGTTAGGATTTAGGATATTTTAGGGATTGATAATGCTTGTATGCTAGTTTGTAGGTTTGTTTACCAATTTGAGAGCTTTAAATTTCACTTTGGTGCACTTGAATTCAGCAAATAGCCAACAGACTTGTGTATGCCATATCAGAAACCTTCTTGACCATTTTGTGGTGTGAACTTGTGTGTAATCTGCTTGTTTTTGTATTTGATTTGACTCCTTGTACTCCAAAGAGTACAAGGGTGCCATTGTCCATTAAAATCATTCACAAAAATCATCACAATCAAGCTCCTCTTGATTACCTTCACAAGTGAAGAAAGCTTTTCTTGTGTTCTTCAAAAAGGGATAACTGAACCCGTTTTTGGTTTTCATTTGGTTTAATATTGTGTAAAAGTGAATTGTGATTGTGTTTTGAAGCTTAACAAGAGTACTGTTTGAGTTTTTAAAAGTATAAAAAAAAATAAAAAAAAAAATAAAAAAAATTGCAAAAAGCTCACCCTGCCTGGACTCGAACACGCGACCTTGCTTTCCAAGGGCTAGCGTGTTAACCAGTGATCTAGATGGCTTTTTACGTTTAGAGTTCATTTCATTACTTATTTAAGGTGTGTTTGTTTTTGAGCTTATTTAGCTATCATCTTTTAAATAAGCTGTTTCTGGCTTATTCCTTTGAGGATTTATCTGTTTAGCATTTTTCATAGGATTGTATAAGGGTTTTTTATTTTTCTGAGCAAAAAGCATATTTTTCCCTTTATTAATTAATTTATTAGGATTATTTTAAGTTTAATTTTTAGAAATTCATTTAAAAATCGTAAAAAGTAATTTAAAAATCTGGAAAAATAGTTTTTAGGTTTTTAATCATATTTTTGAGGTTTACAGCTTATTAGGTTTTCAATTTAGCTTATTTTTGATTTTATTGGATTTTAGGGTTTTTAAGCAACTTTAAAATTTAATATAAAATTATTAATTAGGTTTCAGAAAATTTGGTTTGCATTTTTGTGTTAGTTACATTATTTAGGATTTTTGTTAATTTTTTGGAATTTATTTATACACTTTTTATTTTTTTGAATATTTTAATATTATTTTATTGCTAAAAATTGAAAGTTGGTTTTTTCTAGTTTTTTTATTTTTCCTAGGTTAAGTACACTTAATTAGGAGTTTTTTCACTTTCCAAATATTTTTTAGACTTTTCAATTAATTTCTAGAATTAATTTAAGATTTAATAGATTTTAATAGTTTTTAAGTGTTTAAAAATAGTTTAATTTGGTTTTAAAATTTTTAAAAATAGTTTTTAGCTTAATTAGGGTATTTTTGAGGTTTACAAACTATTAGATCTTGTTTAAGGCTTTTTAATAATTAAAAGTGATTTTTAGGGCTTTAATTAGCATTAAAAAGTCATTATCTAATTAATTAAAAGGTTTTAGCAAGTTTGGATTTTTTGTAAACTCTTAGAATATTATTGGGGATTTTTAGAAATTTTTAGGAATTTTTAGGTTAAAATTTTAATTTTTGTACTATTTACGGTTTTACGTTTTCGCCTTTTTCGTTGTAGTTTAATTCGTCTTTGTAACCGTCTTTCTCTTCTACCCCCATTTCTTTCTCAATCTTATAATCACAAACATTAATCAACTCTTAACACAACGCACTAGCCTCCTCGAGAACGAACTCACTTAGGGTCATTCACACACGGTTTTCCTAAATCGTCGTGCACACTTGCCCTACTTTGTGCATCCTTTTCCTAAAGGTGTACAAAACTACCTACAATCATTTTGGCGCCGCTGCCGGGGAGGCGTGTTGTGTTTTGGTTGAACCATTGTTGTTTTTATATAGCCATAAATAGCTAATTGTATTAGTAGCACTCTACTAATACGTATTATCGTTTTTCGTTTTTTTTTGTGAATACTATTACTATATTGTATACGTAGAACAATAAATTTACAAGTACTCCAAATACGTGAGAAATCACAACCTTGACTTGGGAGGTCATTACCCAATCATTGTATTCGAATCTCAAACCAAAGAAAAAGGCAAAAATAGATAAATACTTTCGTGAAGCTCGATTTTGATAAATACAAACTATAAGGTGGGTATAAGGCGGTTGTATTTCAAAACCTAAAGGAAAAAGGCTCTTAAGTGCTTCGCGTCGCCTCGTTTCCTCTGCTTGCTTGTGCGTATTTTTATTTTGAAAGCTAATCGAGGGTTTTGCCGCCCAAAGTATTACTAAGTATCATATATATTTTCTTGGTTTCATTTGATTAAACCCTCTTGAACGATTTGGTGTTCCACCATCGTTCTAAAGTCATCGAAGGCGTTCACTTCACGTGATCGTTTTCATTCCTTGAGGCTTCTTTAATCGAGAGATTTGATTAAGGAGGAGATTTGTAGATTTTGGTCTACTTAATACATTCCAAAAATCCAAAAAAGTAAAAACAATAAAAAACCACAAAAAATTGAAAAAGTAAAAACACCAAAAAGAATCTTCTTTGCTCGCCTTCTCGTTGTACGTGACGTTTATGCAAACTTGCTCTAAAGCAAGACGTGCTCGTAAACGAAGAAAAAAATCCACCACTCCTTCTAGTGAGGAGTCTCCTATTGACGAACCCATTGTAGTGAAAGAAGCACCCATGGCTAATCGAACTATGATGGAGTTACTTCAAGCACCCACCGGAGAATTTTGAGGTTAAGACGGGTTTGTTGTCCATGATTCAAAACAACAAGTTTCGAGGTGACGAAAAGGACAACCCTCATAACCACATTCGCCAATTTAATCGTCTCACCGCCACATGCAAGTTTAAGGACGTCTCAAACGACTCGATTAAGATGATGCTTTTTCCGTATTCCTTAGCGGGGCCCGCTAAAATTTGGTTAGAGAAAGAGCCACACAATTCTATATTGACGTGGAAGGATCTCGTTTCAAAATTTGTGAACCAATTTTTTCCGCCCTCTAAGACTACGCACTTGAAAAACGAGATTTCAAAGTTTTCACAAGAGTATAATGAGAGTTTTCAACGGCTTGGAATAGGTTTAAGGAAATGTTGCACGAATGTCCTCATCATGGTTTTTCCGACTTGCATCAAATTGACACGTTTTACAATGGCTTGAACGATCATGAGCGTGATTATCTTAATGCCGCCGCGGGTGGTAATTTTTTGTGTAAGACGGTCGAGGAAGCATTGTTAATCTTTGAGAATAGGTCTAAAGTGTATAGTCCTCGTAGCACGTCGAGTGTTCGTAAGACTTCGTCTTCGTCTTCGCCTTCATTGTCACACACCGTTGATGCTTGCCAAATCGAGGCTAATTTGGAGAACAAAATTTTTGATATAGTGAAAGGATTGTTAGTTGAGTTTAAAGTTGGTGAACAACCCGCTCCCGCTACGATTAAAGCGGTTGAGGTTTCTTGTATGTATTGTGGTGGAGCTCACGATTATTCCGAGTGCATTACCAACGGTGGTAACACTTCGAGTGCCTTCGCGGCCGCGGGAACTTATAACCAAAACGGTCAAGTTCCTCGCACTAATCAATTGACTCCACCGGGTTTTCCACCAAATCAAAATGCTAACAATTATCGAAACAATCAAGTTGGTTACCAAAGCAATCAAAGGAACAATTACAAGGGTAATAACAACTATGGGAATCAAGGAACTAGTAGCCAATTGCAAAATCAAAATCAAAACCGTAATTTTCAAAACACGATCAAGGTCTTCAAAATGTTTACACTAAAGAACTTCCAATGGACTTTGTGAATTACGCCACGGCAAATGATAAGATTTTGGAAAACATTCAAGAGCAATTGGCTAATCAAGCTAGGGACACGGCTAAGAACACCAAGGAGTTAGCTAATTTTGTTAAAGAAAATCTTAGCATGAGGAATGAATTGAAAAATGATTTTGCTAACCAAATTCGAGGTCAAAACAACAAGATAGAGCAAAGTCATGCTAGGCTTGAAAAAAGAATTAACCAAAAAGCCGCTAGTCAAGATTTGAAGTTTAATAGTTTTGATGCTAAGCTTAATGCAATTTTAGAAGCCGTCATGGGGAACAAAGCCTCTACTTCGAGTAGTTTGCGTAGTAACACCATTTCAAACCCGAAGGGAGAGATGAAAGTGATTACCACACGTAGTGGTAAGGCACTTAAGGAACCGACTCCTCAACCAATTACTCCAACGGTGGAGGAAATTGAGGAAGAACCCGAGGTGGTGGTCGAAAAGGAACATATTTCAAGCCCACAAAGTACCGCTCATGCCACACCTACGGTCGACCCTTTACCAACATTGGAACCCGAGATTCCAAAGGCTATGCCTATGCCCCAACCCACACCACCCTTGCCTTACCCATCAAGACTTAGGAAGGAGAAACGACAAGAGCGCGACAACTACCAATTTGAGCTTTTTATGAAAATGTTTCGTGATTTGCACTTTAATGTGAGTTTCGCCGATGCTTTGGTCATGATGCCTCGATTTGCCGCTAACTTTAAGAGTATGTTGAACAACAAGGAGAAATTGCACCAAATGTCTAGTTGTTCGTCGGTTTATCTTAATCGCATACCTCAAAAAGTCGGTGATCCCGGTAAATTTTTGATCCCTTGTGCCATTCAAGATATGGAAGAATGCTATGCCTTGGCCGATCTTGGTGCTAGAATAACTTGATGCCACTTTCAATCTTCAAGTCGCTCAATCTTCCTAATCTTACTCCTTCACGGATGTCTATTGAGTTGGCCGACCATTCCACGATTCTTGCATGTGGTTTGGCGGAAGACGTTTTTGTGAAAGTGGGGAAGTTCTACTATCCCGTAGATTTTATCGTTGTTGATATCCCCACGGATCCTCAAGTTCCTCTTATTTTAGGTCGTTCGTTTTTAGATACGTCTATGACTTTAATTGATGTGCATGCTAGAAAGATCACCTTACGTTTCAACGACGAGGAACTTGTTATAAACGCAACTCAAAATTCTCAACTTTCTCATGTTTATTCCGTTGCTACCATAAACCTCGTTGATATGATCGACGTGGTTTGCGAGGAATTTTCACAAGAAGTTTTAGGGTTTGGTGATGAAGAAACTAGTGGCAATCCCACTATGTTAGATCCAATTCTTGATAAGTCGACACCAACCATCACTCCTTTCGAAGGTGGTGGTTTTACGTTGGAAGAATTCGATGTTCCACGTACTTGTGACGAAGACCTCGACAACGATGAGGACTTCTCGATTATCAAGGATTTTCTCAACGATTTCCCATTTCCTCCACCCGAGGAGGTTATGAGTATCGAGCCCAAATCTTCACTTGAGGAACCACCTATCCTCGAGTTGAAAGATTTACCTCCTCACCTAGAATATGTCTATTTGGAGGAGGACGACAAGTTGCCGGTTATTATTGCGAAGGATCTTTCGAATGATGAAAAAACCGCACTTGTCGATGTTCTTAAGGACCACAAAGGGGCGATTGCGTGGAAGTTATCCGACATTAAGGGAATCGATCCCAAGTTTTGTACTCACAAAATCTTAATGGAGGAGGATTTCAAGCCCACAATCCAAAGTCAAAGGAGGGTGAACCCTAAGATTCACGACGTCATCAAAAAGGAGGTCCTTAAACTCCTTGACGCGGGAATGATTTACCCTATTTCCGATAGCCCTTGGGTGAGTCCTATTCATTGTGTCCCTAAAAAGGGAGGGATGACCGTTGTGCCAAACGATGCCAACGAGTTGATTCCCACTAGACTCGTTACCGGATGGAGAGTGTGCATTGACTATCGAAAGTTAAATGAAGCCACTCGAAAAGACCATTTTCCCTTGCCCTTCATGGACCAAATGTTTGAGCGTCTTGCTGGAAACGATTTCTATTGCTTTTTAGATGGTTTTTCCGGTTACTTCCAAATTCCCATCGATCCTCGTGATCAAGAAAATACTACGTTTACGTGTCCATATGGAACGTTTGCCTATCGTAGAATGCCATTCGGACTTTGCAATGCACCGGGAATTTTTCAACGATGCATGATGGCTATTTTTCATGATATGATCGAGAAGACGATGGAAGTCTTCATGGATGACTTTTCCGTGTTTAGTGATTCTTTCACTTCGTGTTTGTCGAACCTAGAGAGAATGTTGAAACGTTGTGAGGAAACCAACCTTGTGCTCAATTGGGAAAAATGTCATTTTATGGTTAAGAGTGGAATCGTCTTAGGGCACAAGGTCTCGAAAGCGGGGATTGAGGTAGATCAAGCTAAGGTAGACGTCATCGCCAAATTACCTCATCCCAAAACCGTCAAGGGAGTTAGGAGTTTCCTAGGCCACGCGGGCTTTTATCGTCGATTCATCAAGGATTTTTCGAAGATTTCTCGACCCATTACACATCTTCTTGAAAAAGAGGCACGTTTTGTCTTTGACGAAGATTGTGTACGATCCTTTGAGATCCTTAAGAGGAAACTTACCGAAGCTCCCATTCTTGTTGCTCCCAATTGGAACCTCCCCTTTGAGCTTATGTGTGATGTTAGTGATTACGCTATAGGGGCCGTTTTGGGGCAACGTCATGATAAGCACTTCTTGCCTATTCACTATGCTAGCAAGACGATGACCGAGGCTCAACTTAAATACACTACAACGGAAAAGGAGTTCCTTACCGTGGTGTATGAATTTGAGAAATTCCAACCTTATCTCGTCTTGACGAAATGCATAGTGTATACGGACCATTCGGCTATTAAGTATCTAATGGCAAAGCAAGATGCTAAGCCTAGATTACTACGTTGGATTCTCCTCCTTCAAGAATTTGATCACAAAATCGTTGACAAAAAAGGAGCCGAGAATCTAGCGGCCGATCATCTCTCTCGTTTGGAAGATCCTCACCAAAGTGTTTACGAGCCCAAGGAAATCACCGAAACATTTCCGCTCGAGACACTTGGTGTAGTGAATTCTAAGCTTGATTCTTCTACCCCATGGTTTGCGGATTTTGAAAATTACCATGCGGGTAACTTCATCATTAAGGGTATGACGACTCAACAAAAACGGAAATTCTTTCGTGACGTCAAGTTCTACTTTTGGAACGACCCTTACTTGTTTCGAACTTGTGCGGATCAAATCATCCGACGTTGTGTATTTGGCACCAAAGCTTCTAACATCCTTAGAGCTTGCCATGAGGGACCCACGGGTGGTCACCACGGTGCTAATCTCACGGCTAAGAAGGTGTTTGATGCCGGCTTCTTTTGGCCTACTATTTACCGAGATGCACAAGATCTTGTGAAGTCGTGTGATGCATGCCAACGACAAGGAAAAGCCTCACAAAAAGATGAAATGCCACAAAATATCATTCAAGTATGTGAGATCTTTGACGTTTGGGGCATAGACTTTATGGGGCCGTTCCCATCATCTCGAGGTAATAAGTACATTCTCGTTGCAGTTGACTACCTATCTAAGTGGGTGGAGGCCAAGGCCTTGCCCACCAATGATGCTCGTGTGGTAGTCAAGTTTTTGAAGCAATTGTTCTCTCGGTTTGGAACCCCTCGTGCTATCATAAGCGATCGTGGAACCCATTTTTGTAATGACCAATTTGAAAGGGTTCTAAGGAAATATGGGGTTACACATCGGCTTTCTACGGCTTATCACCCACAAACGAGTGGGCAAGTCGAGGTTTCAAACCGAGCTTTGAAGAGGATCTTGGAGAGATCCGTAGGGGAAAACCGACAATCTTGGTCGGATAAGTTAGACGATGCTTTATGGGCCTTTAGGACCGCTCATAAGACACCCATTGGGTGCACTCCCTATAAGCTTGTGTATGGAAAGAATTGTCATTTGCCTATCGAGTTAGAACACAAGGCTTGTTGGGCCCTAAAGCATTGTAATGATGACATGGAGACCGCGGGAAAACACCGGAAAATGCAATAAATGAATTGGATGAATTAAGGGATATTGCTTATGAAAATTCATTGATTTATAAAGAGAAAACTAAAAAGTTGCATGATTCTAAAATTAAAAAACCGGGTTTTTAACATTGGGGATCAAGTTTTGCTTTTTAATTCAAGATTGAAAATATTTTCCGGTAAATTGAAATCCCGTTGGTCCGGTCCATTCACCGTGACTCAAGTGTTTCAGTATGGGACCATCGAGCTAGCTCAAGATGATGGTCCTAACTTCAAGGTGAATGGACATAGGTTGAAGCACTACTTTGGCGGGGAAGTTCCATCCTTGAACTACCTCGACCAAGTCACCTTCCCCAATGAATCGGTGATCCCGGTAAATTTTTGATCCCTTGTGCCATTCAAGATATGGAAGAATGCTATGCCTTGGCCGATCTTGGTGCTAGAATAACTTGATGCCACTTTCAATCTTCAAGTCGCTCAATCTTCCTAATCTTACTCCTTCACGAATGTCTATTGAGTTGGCCGACCATTCCACGATTCTTGCATGTGGTTTGGCGGAAGACGTTTTTGTGAAAGTGGGGAAGTTCTACTATCCCGTAGATTTTATCGTTGTTGATATCCCCACGGATCCTCAAGTTCCTCTTATTTTAGGTCGTTCGTTTTTAGATACGTCTATGACTTTAATTGATGTGCATGCTAGAAAGATCACCTTACGTTTCAACGACGAGGAACTTGTTATAAACGCAACTCAAAATTCTCAACTTTCTCATGTTTATTCCGTTGCTACCATAAACCTCGTTGATATGATCGACGTGGTTTGCGAGGAATTTTCACAAGAAGTTTTAGGGTTTGGTGATGAAGAAACTAGTGGCAATCCCACTATGTTAGATCCAATTCTTGATAAGTCGACACCAACCATCACTCCTTTCGAAGGTGGTGGTTTTACGTTGGAAGAATTCGATGTTCCACGTACTTGTGACGAAGACCTCGACAACGATGAGGACTTCTCGATTATCAAGGATTTTCTCAACGATTTCCCATTTCCTCCACCCGAGGAGGTTATGAGTATCGAGCCCAAATCTTCACTTGAGGAACCACCTATCCTCGAGTTGAAAGATTTACCTCCTCACCTCGAATATGTCTATTTGGAGGAGGACGACAAGTTGCCGGTTATTATTGCGAAGGATCTTTCGAATGATGAAAAAACCGCACTTGTCGATGTTCTTAAGGACCACAAAGGGGCGATTGCATGGAAGTTATCCGACATTAAGGGAATCGATCCCAAGTTTTGTACTCACAAAATCTTAATGGAGGAGGATTTCAAGCCCACAATCCAAAGTCAAAGGAGGGTGAACCCTAAAATTCACGACGTCATCAAAAAGGAGGTCCTTAAACTCCTTGACGCGGGAAGGATTTACCCTATTTCCGATAGCCCTTGGGTGAGTCCTATTCATTGTGTCCCTAAAAAGGGAGGGATGACCGTTGTGCCAAACGATGCCAACGAGTTGATTCCCACTAGACTCGTTACCGGATGGAGAGTGTGCATTGACTATCGAAAGTTAAATGAAGCCACTCGAAAAGACCATTTTCCCTTGCCCTTCATGGACCAAATGTTTGAGCGTCTTGCTGGAAACGATTTCTATTGCTTTTTAGATGGTTTTTCCGGTTACTTCCAAATTCCCATCGATCCTCGTGATCAAGAAAATACTACGTTTACGTGTCCATATGGAACGTTTGCCTATCGTAGAATGCCATTCGGACTTTGCAATGCACCGGGAATTTTTCAACGATGCATGATGGCTATTTTTCATGATATGATCGAGAAGACGATGGAAGTCTTCATGGATGACTTTTCCGTGTTTAGTGATTCTTTCACTTCGTGTTTGTCGAACCTAGAGAGAATGTTGAAACGTTGTGAGGAAACCAACCTTGTGCTCAATTGGGAAAAATGTCATTTTATGGTTAAGAGTGGAATCGTCTTAGGGCACAAGGTCTCGAAAGCGGGGATTGAGGTAGATCAAGCTAAGGTAGACGTCATCGCCAAATTACCTCATCCCAAAACCGTCAAGGGAGTTAGGAGTTTCCTAGGCCACGCGGGCTTTTATCGTCGATTCATCAAGGATTTTTCGAAGATTTCTCGACCCATTACACATCTTCTTGAAAAAGAGGCACGTTTTGTCTTTGACGAAGATTGTGTACGATCCTTTGAGATCCTTAAGAGGAAACTTACCGAAGCTCCCATTCTTGTTGCTCCCAATTGGAACCTCCCCTTTGAGCTTATGTGTGATGTTAGTGATTACGCTATAGGGGCCGTTTTGGGGCAACGTCATGATAAGCACTTCTTGCCTATTCACTATGCTAGCAAGACGATGACCGAGGCTCAACTTAAATACACTACAACGGAAAAGGAGTTCCTTACCGTGGTGTATGAATTTGAGAAATTCCGACCTTATCTCGTCTTGACGAAATGCATAGTGTATACGGACCATTCGGCTATTAAGTATCTAATGGCAAAGCAAGATGCTAAGCCTAGATTACTACGTTGGATTCTCCTCCTTCAAGAATTTGATCACAAAATCGATGACAAAAAAGGAGCCGAGAATCTAGCGGCCGATCATCTCTCTCGTTTGGAAGATCCTCACCAAAGTGTTTACGAGCCCAAGGAAATCACCGAAACATTTCCGCTCGAGACACTTGGTGTAGTGAATTCTAAGCTTGATTCTTCTACCCCATGGTTTGCGGATTTTGAAAATTACCATGCGGGTAACTTCATCATTAAGGGTATGACGACTCAACAAAAACGAAAATTCTTTCGTGACGTCAAGTTCTACTTTTGGAACGACCCTTACTTGTTTCGAACTTGTGCGGATCAAATCATCCGACGTTGTGTATTTGGCACCAAAGCTTCTAACATCCTTAGAGCTTGCCATGAGGGACCCACGGGTGGTCACCACGGTGCTAATCTCACGGCTAAGAAGGTGTTTGATGCCGGCTTCTTTTGGCCTACTATTTACCGAGATGCACAAGATCTTGTGAAGTCGTGTGATGCATGCCAACGACAAGGAAAAGCCTCACAAAAAGATGAAATGCCACAAAATATCATTCAAGTATGTGAGATCTTTGACGTTTGGGGCATAGACTTTATGGGGCCGTTCCCATCATCTCGAGGTAATAAGTACATTCTCGTTGCAGGTGACTACCTATCTAAGTGGGTGGAGGCCAAGGCCTTGCCCACCAATGATGCTCGTGTGGTAGTCAAGTTTTTGAAGCAATTGTTCTCTCGGTTTGGAACCCCTCGTGCTATCATAAGCGATCGTGGAACCCATTTTTGTAATGACCAATTTGAAAGGGTTCTAAGGAAATATGGGGTTACACATCGGCTTTCTACGGCTTATCACCCACAAACGAGTGGGCAAGTCGAGGTTTCAAACCGAGCTTTGAAGAGGATCTTGGAGAGATCCGTAGGGGAAAACCGACAATCTTGGTCGGATAAGTTAGACGATGCTTTATGGGCCTTTAGGACCGCTCATAAGACACCCATTGGGTGCACTCCCTATAAGCTTGTGTATGGAAAGAATTGTCATTTGCCTATCGAGTTAGAACACAAGGCTTGTTGGGCCCTAAAGCATTGTAATGATGACATGGAGACCGCGGGAAAACACCGGAAAATGCAATAAATGAATTGGATGAATTAAGGGATATTGCTTATGAAAATTCATTGATTTATAAAGAGAAAACTAAAAAGTTGCATGATTCTAAAATTAAAAAACCGGGTTTTTAACATTGGGGATCAAGTTTTGCTTTTTAATTCAAGATTGAAAATATTTTCCGGTAAATTGAAATCCCGTTGGTCCGGTCCATTCACCGTGACTCAAGTGTTTCAGTATGGGACCATCGAGCTAGCTCAAGATGATGGTCCTAACTTCAAGGTGAATGGACATAGGTTGAAGCACTACTTTGGCGGGGAAGTTCCATCCTTGAACTACCTCGACCAAGTCACCTTCCCCAATGATAATTAGTATTTAGGGGATCGAGTCGAGCTCATGACTCGGTAATCAAAAACGAGGTGCCTCGTGGGGGAGTCCCATGCTTATCCTATGTACATATTATCGCTTTCTAATCTAGTTAACGTGTGGGGATTTGTGCCCTTCCAACCTTTGTTCCATGGTTGTTTGTGAATTGTGAACTTTAGATCATGATCTTCACGATTGGAGCCTCTCGTGTTCGTTTTATGGGAGCACTCGATCGCTTGCTTTGGAGACATTTCTCAATATCCATGATATATCCTTGATTGTTCTAACCATAGGTTTTTAGCACACTTCATAAACGGCTATTAATTTAATGGTTACACCCTTTCCATGCTAGATTAGGCATTCGACTACGTCTCTAGTATGGGGGTGTTTGCACCCCTAGACTCGAAACATTGAGGACAATGTTTAACTTTAGTATGGGGGGGGGGGTGAATAGATACTTGCCTTGCCAAACCTTCACGCTTTCTAAAGTTTATCTTTTTGTTTATCGTTTTATTGCAAAATAAGGCTAAAATGGCCAAATTTTAAAACTTTTCTCATGTTTTATAAGTGTTTGAAGACACGAATGTAGATTTTCCGATGGCGAGAATAAGAGTAATTTTTGACTCGACCGTGCGTGTTGAGCACTTAGCTTTGATTCCTTAACTACACATTAGGCTAAGTCTCTTTAATGAGGACGAGAAATGATAGAGTTAATTATAAGTTACTATGCTAAACGTAGAGTACTCGTATTCTTTCAAAAACCCATGTGTTCTCGTTGTTTGCTTATTCTCCCTTCGCATGTAAATATTTTTTGCTTAATAAATATTGACTTAGCGGTTTAGTTAGGATTGTTGGGTTTCTAGTCTTTTCTAGTAGCTTCCGTGTAATTAAATTGGGAAGACATTAAGGTATCGCCAGCGTCACGGTTTTGAAGTATTGGCACCCGAATAATCGAAAGCTTCACCCAATAATAAGATTTCAAGTGCTCACCTAAATCTAGCAAACCATTTGAAGCCCCACAAGGCCTAAAATCTATGCAAACATTGAAAGTGAATCAAGCCTTAATCTTCGAAGCTTTAAAGATCCAAAATTCGCTTTAGCGTGAGGATATACGTCTTTGGCTAATAAAACCACCGATGAGGCGGATAATAAAAGGCAAGGCAAGACCGAAGTCATAATAAAAGCTTCATGGCGAAGTTGAATAAAAGATGGAGGTAAACCAAAGATAATAAGGCCCTTCCGTTAGGGGGCGTATAAAATTCTTGGTAATAAGTCTCATGTTCAAAACCGTTATAAAACCGTGTTTATCGATTCTTCTTGTCAACTTAATTTTTTAACATCGTTGTCTATTAGGAGGGGTTATTGATTTGATGGTCTTAGTTACACCGTTAGGACTCTATTTTTAGACCTAAATCTCTATTATCGCATAAGTCAAACAATGTATCCTCGTGAAACATTTAAGACAAAATAAAATATAAGAGATACAACTTAGGAATAATGGGAGGATAAGTACATGATTAGGGCATATGAGTAGTGTTAGCATTACTAACTTATAATGACAATGATCTCGTTGCACGCTTGGCATGGAATTGGAGTGAAAATCGAGGACGATGAAATCATTTCTAACGAAGCATTCACGTGTTCTTATTCTATGAACCTAAACGTCCCATTTTGCGATGAAAATCATACATTATGTCTATAACACAAGTAGTAGTAATAGTAGTAGTGTAGCTAGTTTATCATTCAATAAAGTGAATAAAAATGAATTTTGGAGATGCTTTGATACTTTATTCTAGCATTGCATGAGGGCACGGCAATGGTTTAGTATGGGGGAGTGATGAGACTGCTTTTATACATAGTCTCATCGTCCAAATTGGGCTTAAAATGCATTAAATATCATCAAAATACCCAAATATATGCTTGTGTTTGTTGCTTGTGTATTTTAGGTACGGATATTGAGAAAATGACAAAAGATCACAAGAATCAATCAAAAACGAACACGGGAAACGAAGCCGCACGATGAACCAAGCCCTAATGAAGAATTTTCCAAAGAAAACCCTTGAAGATTTGAAGAAATATGAAGATTGGTCCTCAAAGTTTGAATAATTGACACTTTATACCCTTGTATCTTCATAATTATAAGTTTGGTCCCTAAAGTTTGTCAAAATTACAAAAAGGACCCTTAACTTTGAAGAATTGGCAAATTTAGTCCCTCAACAAATCTAAATTGTCAATAATGGTCCTCCAAGAAGTCAACAAACAAGTCAAAGCCTTGAAATATGAAGACATGTCAAAAACAGTCCTTGAAGAATGAAGAAATTTCATATTTAGTCCTTGTTTCAAGTTTATAAATAATATGTGCCAAAAATGCCAAAAGCTGAAAGTTGAAATCAAAGGAAAATGGGAGTTTGCTGATTTATTACAAAGTGAAAGGAAAGTGAAACTTGAGGGGGTCAACCAGCCAGACACCCAAACCCCTCCCATCCAACCATCCATCCACATCACCCGTCTCATCCAATCATCTCCATCCACCTCACCACTTCATCCACATCAGACTTCCACCCACGTTTTTTTTAAATAATCAGATTTATTTAAATCTGATTTTGGTGGTAAACATTAAGTTTAAAAAACTTAATCCCTTTTTCAGATTAAACCCCTCCTAAACCACCCATAAACCCTAAAAACCCCAGGGTCAATTAAACTAAGAACAAAGGGTTTTTGCCCCATCTCTTCCAGAAGGCTAATTAGGGTTATTGTTAACAAAACCCACATCCCAAATCAACCCCACACTCAACCTGGACCCCCCATGAGATTCCCCTTTGAACGTCTCTTTCCCACAAAACCCAACACCAGACAAAATGGACGACCAAGATGTTTTTACTTGTCCTCCACAACAAATGAAGGGTTTAGATTGACTACAACAAGCTGGCATTCACAAGCCTCCAACTGCATAATCACATGGCATTTTTTTGACTGAAAATTCAAAATTCGTCCAAGGGTAGCTTGGGAAATTCATGTATTAGGGTTTCAAGTATCTAGATAGTTCTATGTAGTCCTATGTAAGAAGTATGCGTATTGTGCATGACCCTTGTTCCTGATTTTTTCCTTTGGTCAAAAACTTGTAAATCCCATTTGTTCTATGAATGAAAAATTGGTTAAGTTTTGTGATGAAAAGAATCCAGGATCCCTCTTTACTTTTCTGCTACTGATTGTGTCCATTTAAGTGTTTGTTTACCTTTTAAGTTTTTAAAAATTCAGTTTGTTTGAAAGTTTCTGAAACATTGATTTCACTTGGTGAAATCTTGTTTCAAGGTTGGTTTATCAGGTTTGAAAGTATTTGGTTGAAGTGTTTTTGAAAGATAAACATTGGGAAAGGTTTTAACAAAGTTTTTAAAAAGTTTCAGAAAATTCAGGAATTATGCATTGTGTTTGTTCTTGATTTTCTTAGCAGGATTTGGAGATTGTTTGTTCAAATGATCTGCATAGGCCCGGGCCTATAAGGAGGTGACATTTGCAGTCACTAAGGGACCTGGATGTAGGTCCCTTGTGGTAAAAATCTTGTCTCATTTTTCATATTTTTATATCTTATGTGATTTTGCATGACATATGTGAAAATCTGTTCATGTGGTGTTTAAGTTGTTTGATTTAAGTCATTAGGGTATAATATGCATGTTAGAAGATTCTGAATCCAGTTTGGTAAAGTTTTTATTAGATTTGCTTTGAAAAATTGCATGTTCAATATTTAAAGGAGTGTTTGGGATAAGGGATTAACCAGTTTAATTGATTAAGATTTGTGTTATGACCTGTTGAAACACACTTGTTTGGTGCTAATATTATGATATATGCTCTTAGGTTTCTGTTTGTTAAGAGTTTTAAGCAAGTTGCATGATAAAAAGTTGAAAATAGCATGAAATCCAGTAACTGCTCTTGTGTCTGATTTTGTGTTGATTTTGCCTTCAAATCTTGATAAGTTGTTAGGATTTAGGATATTTTAGGGATCGATAATGCTTGTATGCTAGTTTGTAGGTTTGTTTACCAATTTGAGAGATTTAAATTTCACTTTGGTGCACTTGAATTCAGCAAATAGCCAACAGACTTGTGTATGCCATATCAGAAACCTTCTTGACCATTTTGTGGTGTGAACTTGTGTGTAATCTGCTTGTTTTTGTATTTGATTTGACTCCTTGTACTCCAAAGAGTACAAGGGTGCCATTGTCCATTAAAATCATTCACAAAAATCATCACAACCAAGCTCCTCTTGATTACCTTCACAAGTGAAGAAAGCTTTTCTTGTGTTCATCAAAAAAGGCATAACTGAACCCGTTTTTGGTTTTCATTTGGTTTAATCTTGTGTAAAAGTGAATTGTGATTGTGTTTTGAAGCTTAACAAGAGTACTGTTAGAGTTTTTAAAAGTATAAAAAAAAAAAATTGCAAAAAGCTCACCTTGCCTGGACTCGAACACGCGACCTTGCTTTCCAAGGGCTAGCGTGTTAACCAGTGATCTAGATGGCTTTTTACGTTTAGAGTTCATTTCATTACTTCTTTAAGGTGTGTTTGTTTTTGAGCTTATTTAGCTATCAGCTTTTAAATAAGCTGTTTCTGGCTTATTCCTTTGAGGATTTATCTGTTTAGCATTTTCATAGGATTGTATAAGGGTTTTTGATTTTTCTGAGCAAAAAGCATATTTTTCCCTTTATTAATTAATTTATTAGGATTATTTTAAGTTTAATTTTTAGAAAGTCATTTAAAAATAGTAAAAAGTAATTTAAAAATCTGGAAAAATAGTTTTTAGGTTTTTAATCATATTTTTGAGGTTTACAGCTTATTAGGTTTTCAATTTAGCTTATTTTTTATTTTATTGGATTTTAGGGTTTTTAAGCAACTTTAAAATTTAATATAAAATTATTAAATAGGTTTCAGAAAATTTGGTTTGCATTTTTGTTTTAGTTACATTATTTAGGATTTTTGGTAATTTTTTGGAATTTATTTATACACTTTTTATTTTTTTGAATATTTTAATATTATTTTATTGCTAAAAATTGAAAGTTGGTTTTTTCTAGTTTTTTTATTTTTCCTAGGTTAAGGACACTTAATTAGGAGTTTTTTCACTTTCCAAATATTTTTTAGACTTTTTAATTAATTTCTAGAATTAATTTAAGATTTAATAGATTTTAATAGTTTTTAAGTGTTTAAAAATAGTTTAATTTGGTTTTAAAATTTTTAAAAATAGTTTTTAGCTTAATTAGGATATTTTTGAGGTTTACAAACTATTAGATCTTGTTTAAGGCTTTTTAGTAATTAAAAGTGATTTTTAGGGCTTTAATTAGCATTAAAAAGTCATTATCTAATTAATTAAAAGGTTTTAGCAAGTTTGGATTTTTTGTAAACTCTTAGAATATTATTGGGGATTTTTAGAAATTTATAGGAAATTTTAGGTTAAAATTTTAATTTTTGTACTATTTACGGTTTTACGTTTTCGCCTTTTTCGTTGTAATTTAATTCGTCTTTGTAACCGTCTTTCTCTTCTAACCCCATTTCTTTCTCAATCTTATAATCACAAACATTAATCAACTCTTAACACAACGCACTAGCCTCCTCGAGAACAAACTCACTTAGGGTCATTCACACACGTTTTTCCTAAATCGTCGTGCACACTTGCCCTACTTTGTGCATCCTTTTCCTAAAGGTGTACAAAACTACCTACAATCAACTTCATTTTTCTCCAATCTTTATTTGGGATTTTGATATTCAACGATCCGCCTCCTTTTAGGACTTGGATCTATTTATCCTCATACCTTGATAGGGTCTTTTTGGATAGACTTCTCCATGATCTTTAGGGGAGTATTTGCTTTTCGTCGTGTGTCTCGATCCTTCATATTGATTTTTGATAAATGATTCTTCACATCACTTTGGATCTTTAGCAACAAAATATAGCCCTCATGCCTTGTTAGGGCCTTTTCGGACTCGCCAATCTTCGCATCCCGCTTCAATAAGTTATGCCTTGGCTATGAACTCTAATTAATACCGAGCAACTTTTAAACTATCTTGTCCTAGAAGCTAAGTAGCATTTCAAATCGTACAACCTTACTTATTGCAAATATATTTATTAACAAGCGACGGGAGAAAAAGCTCATAATTAACTCACATAAATTAATGAAAGAATACCAAACTTATAATTGACTCTATCATCTCTCGTTCTCCTTAATTTAAAATCTCAAGGAATGAGACTCGTGGATGCTTAGCCAATTAAATCAAAGTTTTGGATTTTTAAGTCATCTATAGGATCTTGCATCTTCTTAGACTTTTTCAAGTTTAGAATTCGGATTTTAAAGTTCCCTTGATAAACGACTTTATAGGATCATTTATAGGAACTTGCGAAAAGTTCTTGTTCTTAACCCGTAAGAGTTAAGACTTTCACGTTTTAAAGTTCCCTATATAAAAGCCTAGCAAAACTTGACTTAAACACGTTAAGGATACTAGCTAGAGTAAACTTAGATAAGTAAACTCGGGTTGAGTCAAAAGATTCATGATGGGCCTAATATATCAAAGATATCTAAACTCATTAAAACCGTTTTATTTAACTTTATTTTTCTTTTGACTTTATTCTTGGAATAAAATATATACATACGATGCAAGAAAATAAAATAAAATAATTGAAAAATACTACTAGGCCAAAATAGATCAAAAATTTTTGAAAAACATCAAAAAATTAATTTTTCCAGTTAAAATGAGGACAAATTCAAGAAAAACCCCACTTAACTTCGATAGAAGTCCCCCTACCTTGATATAAACGTTGTCCTCAATATTTAAGCATGTGGGAGTAAACTCCCCTACACTTAGGACATTTTACACTTTGTTTAAATCTTTCTAAGGAAGAGACGACTATAGTGATTTCAATGTCAACATATAAGATATGAAATATTGAATCACAAAAGTTTAGGATAGAACCGGGAAGACGGGAACACGGAATCACGGGTCATCAAAAGTCATCAAAAGTGTGTATTTGAAAGCGCCAATCCCTGCACATCATACGAAAGAAAACAACAAACACTTACGGGGCTCCCCTACACTTATTATAAAAAAGGATAAAGAAGGATAGATTAGCGGGTTGCCTCCCGAGAAGCGCTTGTTTTTGTTAACCGAGTCACGATCCTGACTCGTCCCCCAATTAAATGGTCCATGGGGAAGCCTCTAATGTAATACCGGGATCAAAAATCTTTTTCTCGGTCCCGGAGGAACATAATAAATGAGAGGCAGGAGGATAAGTCTTGAAGGGTAGAAAAGTCCTCTCAACATACAAAAAGTATGTGAAATCATGATCCACGGGAGGTGGAGTGGGTAAAGGAAGCAAATTTTCATCCTCCCAAGACATTTGATGGTCACTAAGCGGCAAAGCCGTAAAGGTATCAATTATAGAATGGTCAATGTCACCTCCCGGGTCAAAGCACTCATCCTCCATAATGGTCTCCAATGTATGGGATGAAAGGTGCTCGGGAGGGGGACTTGGGACAATATCTTCATGCATCAACGTATCAAAAAGAATATCCCCTTCCGTGTCATCATCATCAATACCTGGAGGTATTGATAGAATGTCGATTTCCTCCATAAATGTATCATTATTCTCAACTGGAGTAAGAGACGGGGGTAAAGACTCGGTATTAGGAGCATAATTCAACGCTTCAATTTTAGCAATAAGAAGATGAACTTTCAGTAATTTGTTGCGAAGAATAACGTCTTCCACCTCATCTACAAGACCAAGTTCAGTGGTGAACTTCTCATAAGTCGGAGAGAATAAATCAACATCTCCCTCATCTCCCGGAGGAGATTGAGAAATATCAAAGGTGAAATTCTCATAGCATGGAGAAAAATCATCATTAAGGGCGACCTCGTCTGTAAGCTCCGCAAAAGTCGGTACATCACAAACCTCCTCAAATAAGTTGTCGAGACCAAATTCACTAAGATCACTCGATGTATCACAATCCTTAGACGCATTGGGGATATCGAGAGAAGGAACTACAATTGCACTAGGATGTTGAGCAACAAGATCATTCCAAGAAATAGTATTCTCATCATCATCATAATAATAGTATGGACGCACAAGAGGAGGAGTATAAGCACTAAGATTAGATACTTGCTCTTGTTGATTATCCTCTTGACATTTCTCGAGATATTTATTAAAACATTTATTAATTTTAAGAACTTGATTCAAAAGAGTGGCTAGTGGCTCATCAGGAATTGCAAAAGAGGGTTGATGATCGAGGGAGTATTGTCGGGGCTCAAAATTTTGAAAACCGGAATTATAGCACGAATGTGGCTCATAATAATTCATCGGCTGAGAAAAATTGGAACACGGATTTGGCTCATAATAATTCATCGGTTGAGAAGAATGAGAATACGTATTTGGCTCATAATAATTCATCGGTTGACAAGAAAAGGTATCGTGAGGGACCCCACAACTATTGCAACACGGGTATTGAGAAAAACCCGGTGCGTCTTGTGGATAGCTATTACCATTGTCAAAATTGTAACCCAGTTCTTGCTCGTCATGAGACGGGTATCAAATCGGACACGAAACATGCCAATGAGAATCGCTTCCACAATATATGCAAGAGGGAGAATTAAGTGCATTAGAAGCAAAGGATGAGTTAATCGAATTGCACGAGGGACAAAATCCAAATTGTGTATTATCTATATCATTTCCGCACCGCTCACATGTACACCATTAACATGTTTGAAAACCATACAATGGTCTCCCACACCCTACGCAATAGACATACGAATCCATGAAGAATTAAAAATAAGAGGGGTTGAGAAAAAGAATTAAACACAATAGAGGATTAAGAGGAATATTTTTGGATGCAAAACTTTTGAAAAGAAATGCTTTTTATGATATTTAAATATTTTTGGATTTTTGAAATTTTTGATTTTTAGGATTTTTTTTTTGAAAAATTTTGAAAATTTTGACAAGAAAAGTAACGTTAAAAAGTGAACGGATCCCAAAATCCAACGCGCCTCTCACAAAAAATCGTTAATTTTCACGGAAAGAGCCGGCAGCGGCGCCATTTGATACACAAAGTTTACTAGGTTAAAAGTTCGTTGTTCTCGACGTCTAATCGAATTGATCTCCGATTAAAAGTGTGACTCAGTCGTTCTTGGTGAATAAAAAGAAAGGTCGTTGATTATCTATATTAAACTAAAAATGAAAACTTTAAAGTTATAAACTAATAACAAATGAAAATTAGTAAAGAAAATAAAGAAAATAAAGAAAATAAAACTTAATAAAGAAGAAAAGTAAAATAAAAATAAATTTTGAAATAAAATAAAAGTGAAAATAAAAATAAACTTTCAAATTAAAAATAAAACTTATTTAAAAAAAGAAGGAAAGTGGACTATATGGCTATTTTAAAAATAAACAAGACAAATATTAAAACGGGCAATTAATAAAATTAAAAATAAAACTTTTCGATAAAATACTAATACTAAAATTTGACGAAAAATATAACTAAAAATAACTGACTTTTAAAATAAAAATTAGAACGACTTTCGGATAAAACTAAACCGACACAGAACAAATGTTTAACAAAAGGAGACATGTCTCCCATGAGGAGACATTAAAATTGGCGGGAAAAGAAAAGAAGCTAGCAAGCTAGCATGTCATTTTACAATCTGATTGTTATTTTGAATGTTTACTTTTTTGGTTATTCGGAATATGATTTCATAGGGCTATCATGAATATGTATTTTTTTTGTTTATCCAGAAATGTATTTGGTTAACACTATCCGGAATAATATTTTATGTATATCCAGAATAATATTTGTCACTTTTCCGGAATCCAAAAATTACCCATATCCGGGATACTAAAATTGCTCCTAATCCGGAATATTAAGATTTTGTGTTATCCGGAATATAAGATGTAATCCGGAATATGTAAAACTCTACCTTATTCGGGGAAAGAGGGTTTATAGAACCCGGATAACATAAAAATAAGCAAAATGAAAATAAGCTAAAATCTAATAAGCACTTAACCAAAAGTTTAACCAAAATGATTTTAAGAAAAAGTAAATAAGCCACAATTTAAAAAACCTTAAAAACACTAAATAATCAAAATATTTAAAATCAACTTTTTATAAAAATAAACTATTAAAGACACTTAATTAAAAATAGAAAATCACACAATAAGCACTAAAACACAATAAGCTAAAAAGATCAAACACATCAAAATCAATAAGCACAATCAAACAAGAACATCAATTAAACAATAAACAACTATATGATTAACCAAATCAAAACATAAAATTTTAAAACAAGAAAGGTAGAATGAGAATGATTGCAAAAAGTTTGAAATAAGATGAAGATTCAAGATTCAAGATTACAAGATTAAAATATGAAAGATTAAGAACATGAAATAAATCTAGATAGAGAAATTAATTACACCTACTCCCAAAATTAATCTATCTAACTATACTGAAAAACTATCTAACTAACACCTCCTAATGAAATATTAGGAGGGTATATATATAAGAGGAGGAAGGTAGGTGTTGATGCTTTCTTCTTTCACTTTGTCTTCTCGTCTTTTAATTTCTTCGACTTTCTCGACGTTGTCTCGGGATTTGTCGATATAAAATGAACTCGTCTTCTAATTTTCTTCATTTATTAGACTTGGTTCTTCGACTTCGTTAAACTTCCGTCTTTAGTATTTTTCTTCGATAAATCTTCAGAATAAGCCTTTGACTTCCGTTCTTTTTGCACTTTTGATCTTTTGACTTCGTCTTTTGTCTTTTTCTTCGATAAATGCCCGTGTTTTCTTCATTTTTCATCTTTTGGTCCTAAGACACAATAAAAACACAAACCACGCATAATTTCGACTTTTACGACATAAAATACACGTTTTGGTCTCATTTTTATTATAATTAAGTGGTAAAAGGATAAGTGTTTTCACACTTATTAAGCGTCTCTACATCAGCAGAGACAACAGGGAACCCGCCTAATTCCGCTGATATCTCACAGGTAATCAGTTTATAATTTTTAGAGGTACACAAGCAGCCACTCTCAAATGTCTATAGGTGAGAGTGGTGAAGCTAGGGTTATCCTCGACCCATAGGAGTTTATGTATGCACTTAGAAATCTTTTAAGACTTATGTACACCCTGTCTTTGCACCAGGGAGTGATTCATTTGTGTTTATAAAGCACCCCGATGACCCTGCACCCTCTAGACAGTATTCAGGCAAACAACAACCTGAATACATATATGTCTCGACCTAGAGTAGCTGTAATTCACATAGCCTCTAGGTTCCCTCAGAAAAAGAATCCCAAAAGTTTAACTTTTAAGGGGGGCTGAATCATCATCCTCAGCCTTCCTAGGGACAGCGTAATATGACGATCATTAACTACATCTTTTTCATAACTAAAAGAATCCCAAAGGATTTATCCTTTCAGGGGGAGCTGAATCATCACCCTCAGCTTTCCTAGGGGCAGTGTAACAGGCGATCTTAACCCATATACAATTCATAGATAAAAGAGTCCCAAAGGATTTATCCTTTGGGGGGGGCTGAATAATCACACTCAGCTTTCCTAGGGGCAACGAATGGAGACCATTAACCTCATTACTTTCACACTTAAAATAATCCCAAGGATTTATCCTTTGGAGTTGCCTTCCTCAGCCTCTCTAGGGCCGCGAACTGGCGACCATTCCCTTTATCTATTTCACTGTTACTAACTTAAACAAATTGCAGGCTGACGTTGTACAGCCAAATGTAGACTCTCTGGCTACACCTGAAGGAGCTGATAACTTGAATCAGGATCAGCCAAACGAAGATAAGCCCATGCCTTATGTTAAAGAGGATGTGCTTGCCTTCATTGAAAGCTTATCTGAACATGAATCAATGCTAGATGATGAAATTCTCCCTGAGGGGATGATTGAGGAGGAGGATGATGAAGACGATGAACAGCCTCACATGTCACCACCTAAAGCTGTGTCCACACCAGCTAGAGAACCAACTCCTCCTCTAAAAGAAGCTGTTGTGACTCCTACCTCAACTACATCTGTCACAAAGGAGCTTCCAAGCGTTGTGTATGATCCTACAATAGAGTTTCTATTGTTTGATCATCCACAACAAATAAATTTTGATCTTTTTCCCATGGAATATGACTTTGAGTAGCAAAGCCTGAACATTCATTGTTTAAGGCCCTATCATCATGCTTCAGACATTGAACGCCTGTCGAGAAAGCTGGACAAAATTAGATCTGAAATGCATTCCTTCACAGTCAATTTTCCTATGATCATTTCCCAAGCTGTTAAAGACGCCATCACTGAACCCATCCAAGATGGTACAAGAAAAGGGGTTTCTTAGGGACTTAGTCACCTATCTACTCGCATTAAAGATGCCATCATCCAAGAAGTCCCTGATATGTAAACAACCCACGAGTTAGTGATGGACAAAGAATTTGAAGTTGTGTGCAACAAGCAAAAACGCCACACTACCTATTTGGCTGGCCATGTTGATCGATCGGTGAATTGCAACTGCAACAGACTTCTCAGAATTGCCAGAGGATCAAGAAACAGGCAAAAGAAGTTGGCCACATCTGTTAAACAGGTTGCTCGTTATATTCAGTCACGTTTAGCCAAACGTCTTAAGAAACAGGTTAAACGTGTGGGGGGAGAAAACTGAACTACTCAAACTAAGACCTGTCAACACCAACTCAAATACAACTGAAAACCCCATTCCTCTCCAAGTCATCACACCAATCACTATACATGATGATGATGTTGAAAGTAAGGGGGAGCAACAAGACAACAAAGCATTTGATTCATCAAATTCCCTGTCCTTGGATAACACCAATAAGGTTGTGGATGATGGTGAACTAAAAGCTAAGAAACTCAAATTCACTGTTGGCTCCCTACCAAAAGCAGTCCAAGAACAAGCTCAAATAGCATTTTTGAAACATGCTGATGAGATGAAGAAAGAAAGTGAAGAATCCTCTGTCTCGAAGAAAGGGAAAGAAATAGTTATGGTAGACACAGACGCCAAACTAAATAAAATAGTTGCGATGCCAGAGACAGGAGGATCCACCACCAAAATCTCTCAATTCTCAACTTTCAAAGTCGCTGATGAAAAACCCTTAACAGTTGTAGAAATTGAGAAGCAGGCACTTGAGTTTAAACGACTGAATGAAATCAAGAAAGCCAAAGAGATGGATGAAGCCAAGTTGAAAGCCATGTCTCCTCAACTCAAAGAGGAGCAAAAACAAAGGCTAAGAGAAATGGAGATGAAACGCGCAGAGGCTCTGAAAAAGGCAAAGGCTGACTATGATGCCTGCGTCACCAAAAGATATGCTCCAGGTGCTATCACCAAGTTTAAATACACAGTCAAGAAATCAACACATACCCCACAGATGGTCATTTGGAGGGATAACCAACAAGGAAACATGGATATGTTTGATGATTTCAAGCTTAAGACACTTGGTTTGACTGAATGGCTAGAAATTGAAGCTTTAGCTGCAAAGAGGACTGGACAAGCAAATTTCTTACTCCTCAAGACTCTTAGAGCTAAGTTCAACTAGTTGAAAGAAACAACAGCCAAACTCAAAATTGATCCACCCCCACACTTGTTTGAACCCAAACCCACAAACGTTGAGAAGAAAAGAAAAAGGATGACTCAATTCCTTCAAGAAACCTTTGTAACTGATGATATCCAGGTAGATGGAATGCACAGGAACTTAATTCTCCCAAATGGGATTGTAGGGCCCGTTGATGGTTAGACTTACACTGAGCCTAAAAAAGGAATGGCCTACATGAACAGGGGATGTCAGTACGTGTTCCAAAGGGAAGATGAGTTGGGGCTTGCATCAACTATTCAACTTATTTTGATTCAAAAGGTGCTTAAACTGAACACAGAGTACTCCAAGGTATTTGCCCAAGCATTGAAGGCTGAATTGGATACTAGGACAGACATAGCTGAGGCTGAAGAGAAAATCGATAATGATGATTATTAAAATTTTCACAGCTGAACTTTTTCTATCATATTTTGTTTACTCATGTAATGTACTTGTAATTTTTTTTAGTATTAATGAAGTCTGATGTTGTTTGTTAGATCTGTTATGTGTAAGAAGAAGCTGTTATCTCACTTACTATAACTTGTTTAGATCTAGCTGTATTTATGTTTAAATAGGAAGAGATTGTTGGGAATCTAAGTCTGTTAGAATTCCATTATTCATAGATTTAAACTTAAATAAGCTGTTTGATATTAACTTGCATGTGCCTAGGAGACAGGCAAGTAACCCAAGACTCACAGAGTTCTAAGTCTATGTGAGCAACCACAGAGGATTCCATGTCAGAGACATTGTCAAGGAAGTCGAAGATTACTTGAAGATATACTCATTGGCTGTGTTGGATAACAGCCAAGATGTTTCAGGGACTCTGAGTAGTTGAGTGTTAACAAGGGTGACAATACCCTGTTAACACTCAATACACTTTGGACATACCTAAGTGTTTAGGCGGGAATTTTCACAGCCTAAAGTACAAGGAATGAACAAAAGGAAAACTATGTCAGCTTTGTTTCCCTTAAGCGTTGTGACAGCTACCAAGAATAGAAGAGCGTCTTTTGACAGATGTCTGACATTGTCTGTTTTGTGTAGTCACCATCAACCAATACATATAGTCAACCTCGTACCACTATAAATAGGATAGGTAGGCTAGAGTTAATGTGGTTCACTTTGTTAGATTTCACACATTAACTCTTTACAACTCATAAGAAGAACAGTTGTGCCTGTGTTCTTGAGTTTGCTTTATTTTGTCCAAAGTGTACACAACATATTGTCCTCAAACTGTGTTATCCATAACACATGTAATACTTGTTATACAATAATAAAGTACTATGTTTGAAAATTATTTACTTGTGTTGATTATCCTTATTGTTCGTTTCAAGCTAGTTTTAGGGACTTTCAATATGTTATGAGATACAGATTGAGGGAAGGAAATTAGATGATGTATTTATACATAAATGGTTGATACTTTAGATTGCAAATTCAGACCTCGAAGTGAATTTTTACCGAGAAAGAAAAAGTGTGGGTTGGAAAATGATTTCAGGGACGCATTTTGCATAAATGAAAGGTGAAAGAAAGAGTGTCGGGCATGCATTTTGCATTGACGAAAGCTAGGGATGTACTGACGATATGGCGAGGCACTGGAAATGATGAAATTACCCTCACGTGCATGTCACATGAGAGAGTTAACGGGGGAAAACGACTCAAACTTAATTTTTTTTATTCTGGGGTTGTTTTGCATGGAAATATAAAGCATAGTGACAAAAGTTCCTGAAGTTTTCACTCGGTGGAAAAACTATATTTTTTGCAAATTCGAGTGACTAAGTTTGCACTTTACCCTACATTTATTAAAAAAAGTACGACACATACATATCTGTATTGATTGTAGATTCCTTTTCTTGTATATTCGATCATAAAGCTAGCTACAAAGAGTTTTGATCGGCAATATTGATCCCCTCTGGATTCGATCGTGTGACACATAGAACCAAAACAAGAACATCATGTTTCGTTGTTTATTCATGAAACAAACACTTATTAGCTGTATATCTTATCCTCCATTAAACGTGTACTATTTGATATACATATTAGGAAACATAGCTCTGATTGATTATGGGTAAAGCCTATTAGTTGGCACAAACCGTGTCCTGCATTATATTTAAACAGGGATTGGTGATGAATACAGATCATCGGGAATAATACCAATTCTTACATGGTATCACAGCTAAGAAGATCCAATCCTAAACAACCTTAAACCCTACCACGTACCATACCGCTGCCAATCATCAAAACCTTTTTTTTTCTTTTTTTGCTTCTTGCTATCATCATTGCACAACAACCTATTTAATTGTCATAGCATAATGATAGGACCTGCAACCTCTAAAAAACAACCTATTGATAAGGCCTATTTGATAGCTAGTATCGAGGCGTGTATCCCCACTCCCCTTGATCTACACAAACATAATTATAATTCATGGAGTGCACTATTTGAGCATTTTTGTAAAACATATGATGTTCAACATCATCTTGAAGCCCCAAGTACCAATGAACTTACAAACACCGCTCCTGTTGATCCATATCATGACATCAGTTACTCTCTTGTAGTCATGTGGATGTATTCTACCCTATCTCAGAAACTTGCTGACATGGTCATCTACGATAGTGCAACCGCATATGGAGTTTGGAAACGCATCCTGGACATCTTTCATGACAATAAGGATGCCGGGTCATACAACTAGACAATGAGATCCGCAACATGAACATCGGTAACCTCTCGGCCACCGATTACTTTCAAGAAATAAAGGCCAAAGCCGACCGCCTCCCAATCTCGGTGCCAAGTTAAGTGACTCAAGCCTAGTTACATATGCAATTAATGGCCTTCGTGTTAGATTTCCCGAGCTTGCCCGTATCATTCGACATCGGGAAGAAATTCCCAAGTTAGATACAGGTCGATCTATGGTGTTGCTCAAGGAGAATGACACATTACAAGCTAGTGCTACCCCTCCTTTCATAACTCCTCCTCACCTACAGTTCTTGTGGCCACAAACCCGGTTACACATAATGTTACTATGGGCAGCTCGGGAATTGACCAATGTCGTAATTTTCGACGAGGGTCATGTACCTACGGGAATCGTTGCAAATTTGTGCATGGAATTAATGACTTGAGGCCAAAACTATCCTCTAATACCTCTACCAGTGGATTGGCTAACAAAAATATATCTTAAATAACACTACTGGGCGTGGCTTACATTCTAACACATGGTTGACCAATAATAATAAGCCCAAGCCAAAGACTCATGAGCCTATAGTAAGATATGTGTATGTTCAAAGTGGGCTAGGGCCATCTACACCTCCCACGGTTTGTTATCCAGTTACCAATCCTCAAGCTAATTTATCCATGCATGCTCCTGGTCAAGCCCATATGGCTTTTTCTGTGTAAGGCCAGTCCACCCAACTGCCTGTCCACCAGGCCCATCAACAACCCGGTTCGACAGGTCCATCAACAAGGGGGAATGTTTATTCCAGGAAATTATAATATGCTATCTTATTTCTCCCCTCAAGGCACTATGCTACCACATGTTTTTCAAACGATGACTCTCCAAGACCCTTCATGGAATATGGATATAGGAGCATCTCTCATCTAGCTGATAACACAGGTATGCTCACTTCTTTTAGCGATCAAAGCATATATAAATATGTATTTGTTGGCAATGACCAATCTATACCTATGACTAACACGAGACATAGCCTTTTGCATACACCTCACAAACCTCTTCACCTTTACCATGTCCTTTTTACACCCAATATTATTAAGACTTTCATTTCTGTTCACAAATTTACTCGAGACAATAATGTATCGGTTGAATTTGATGCTTATGGTTTTTTTGTGAAGGATTACCAGACCCGTCGACTCCTTCTCCGTTGTGATAGTATCGGTGATCTCTACCCTGCCACTCAACAACCACCATCCACCACCACATTTGATTTGATTACTTTGAGTCCTACAACGTGGCACAGACGCCTTGGGTATCCAGGTGAAGATGTGCTTCGTAGACTAGAGTCTAGTCGGTTTATTTTGTGTAATAAATCAAAGTCGTCCACTTTGTGTCATGCGTGTTAATTAGGTAAACATACCAAATTGCCCATCTATAATTCCGAGTCTTCTGTTGCGTCTGTATTTGACATTATTCACTCTGATTTGTGGACATGCCCAATTTCGAGTGAGAGTAGAATTAAATACTATGCTATCTTTTAGGACCATTTCTCTCATTATGTTTGGGTGTATCCTCTACTAAATAAGTCTGATTTGTTTGATACATTTATTACTTTTCGTGCATATACGAGTAAACAATTTAATGCAGATATCAAGGCTTTGCAATGTGACCATGGGGGTGAGTATGATAATACCCGTTTTCACGCCCTCTTTCGCCAACACGTCATACAGTTCCGGTTTTCATACCCAAAGACATCACAAATAAATGGGAAATCTGAACGTATGTTACGAACCCTCAATAATATTACCCCACACATTACTTTTCCAAGCATACATACCTTCATCATATTGGGTTGAAGCTCTTAACATGGCCGCTCATCTTTTAAATATCCTTCCTTCTACCGCCATCAATAATGAAATACCCTTTACAATGCTTTATAACAAACTTCCTACCTATTATCATGTATGAGTATTTGGATGCCTTTGTTATCCTCATATTTTTTTTGATCATAAGCTTCAGCCTCGTTCTACTACATGTTTATTTCTTGGATACCCTGCTTTACATCATGGGTATCGACCTTGACCTCTCCACCAATAAAATAATTATTTCTCGACATGTTATTTTTGATGAAGATCAATTTCTCTTTGGTTCCATGACACCTGATACACCCCCTAACTATGATTTTTTGCTACCTCCAACACACCACTCTAATACCGTAATTACTCCAACTGACCCACTACCTTCACTCCACACCGACAACCCCTCGCCTATGCGAGCATCCCAACAACCTGTTACTCCCTTGCCCTCCTTATCAAGCGCCCAATAATCCACTACTAACGCAATACCCTCACAACGACATAACAATCCCACACAATCAACCCATTATCACCACAAGCATAAAGCCCACTAACAAACTCGCCACACTCGACCAATACTCAGTCGCCTACACCTGACACATCTCCAATTATAGCCAATACGCATCCAATGGTCATATGTGCAAAAGTCGAGATTTTGAAACCTCTCAAACGTGTGAATTGTCATGTCACCACAACATCACCACTTCCCCACTCGCACTTACTTGCTCTTAGTTACCCAAATTGGAAAATGGCTATGGTTGATGAATATAATGCTTTGATTTCTAACGAAACGTGGGCTCTTGTTCCACGTCCAACTAAAGTAAATGTTGTTCGTTCTATGTGTCTTTTCAGGCATAAGTTTAATGCAGATGGTACACTAAGCAGCCAGGGATTGATTGTGATGAGACTTTTAGTCCAGTGGTTAAACTGGCTACGGTTCATACTGTCTTAAGTCTTGCTGTATCATGTAATTGGCCTATTCATCAGCTTGATGTTAAGAATGCTTATATGAGACAATATATATGCATCAACCACCAGGATTTTTTGATTCTAATCACCCTGACTATGTTTTTCATTTGCAGAGATCGCTATATGGGCTTAAGCAAGATCCTCGTGTATGGTTTCAACGCTTTTCCAGCTTCCCTACTCAGATTGGTTTCCAGCATAGTAGAACCGATACGTCTCTATTTGTGTTTAATCGCGGGTTGGACATTGCTTATCTATTGTTATATGTGGATGACATCATTCTCTCTGCCTCTTCTACATCTCTTTTACAGCGTATTATTGCTTTGCTTCACAGTGTATGACAGATCTTGGCTCTCTTAATTACTTCTTTGGCATTTTTGCTCAGCGATCGGCCTCCGACATGTTTTTGTCTCAATCAAAATTTGCAGAGGATATTCTTGAGCAGGCTCATATGCAAAATTACAACATGTGACGGACACCCGTTGATACAGAGTCTAAGCTCGATTTGGATGGTGACCCTGTTAGTGACCCTACTTTATATCGCAGTCTTGCTGGTGCTCTTCAATACCTTACCTTTACGTGACCGGACTTATCTAATGTTGTTCAACAAGTATGTCTCTATATGCATGACCCTCGTGATCCACACTTTACTGCTTTAAAGCGCATTCTTTGTTTTGTTCGTGGTACCCTTGATTATGGTCTACAACTTCATGATGCTGATTGGGCTGGTTGCCCTGTTACGCGTAGGTCCACATCCGGGTACTGTGTGTTTCTTGGAGATAAATTTTTATCATGGTCTGCAAAACGTCAGGTTACATTGTCTCATTCTAGTGCTGAAGTAGAATATCGGGGTGTTGCTAATGTTGTTATAGAGACTGCTTGGATATGTAATTTACTACGCGAGCTTCATACACCTTTATTTACTACTACTTTAGTCTATTGTGACAATATGAGTGTTGTTTATATGTCTGTAAATCCGGTTCAACACCAACGAACAAAGCCATTGAGATAGACATTGATTTTGTCAATGACTTTGTTGCTTCAGGACATGTTCGTGTTCTTCATGTGCCTTCTCGATTTCAGTATGCAAATATTTTTAATAAAGGTCTTCCCACGGTTTTATTTCTCGAGTTTTGCTCCATTATGAACGTTCGAAGACCTCCCGCTCACACTGCGGGGGAGTATTAGCTGTATATCTTATCCTCCAATAAACGTGTAATATTTGATATACATATTAGGAAACATAGCTGTGATTGATTATGGGTAAAGCCCATTAGTTGGCACAAACCGTGTCGTGCATCTAACTCCCTTATAAAACAAATTGTACCTTCTCTCCTATTAAATGCAAAAAAAAATTAAGAGGTACTAATACATCTACATGTTGTACCTCATTTTAATGCACAAACCAAAACATTGTTTAAAGAATACAATTTTACAAGCCAAATGTACAACATGGTAGAATTAAATATAAAAGTGTATTTAATACTCTTAATAAAACACCCTATTACATAGAAATACAATATTATATACACATTTTACAAACATTAAAAGTATCTATACTATATTAATGCAAACTATAATATACATATATTTCTCAAAAAATTATAACATTACAAAAATTTTCATGCATCTGACTTTGTAGGTGCATCTGAAATGTGTGGCTGTGGTTTCTTCTCATTCTTCTCATTTTACTTAATCTTCTTATTTGATCCTAACTCTATATATATATATATATATTACAAATAGTGTTAAAAGTAATAATATCACTCGATTGAAATTACGTTTTTAGAACATGTTTTTAGATGAAAACTATTGAATCAGAAATTATAATAAAAAAATACGAATTATAATACCGAAAAATTTAGTCACACCGCCGTCACATTGCGTGGGTACCCTGCTAGTTGTATTTAAACAGGGATTGGTAATGAATACAGATCATGGGGAATAATACCAATTCTTACAATACTAGCATACTAGGGATTCCATTGATGTGTGATGTGATGTGAGCATTCCATAAAGGTTATCTATCTTGGTAACTTGTTCGATTTATACTCATACATACACGTATATTGAAGATTTGTATGCGTTTGATTTAACTGCTAAAAAATACACGTCTTCTATCTTATGTTAATTACATAACTATATACGTGATCTTGTTTTTCCAATGCGTACTTGTGATTAGTTTATAAATTCCAACCGTTTCTATCGAGCAGCTATCTCCGTAATACTTAAGCCATTGAGTGAACCCCCTGCGTTGGTGCTTGAAGAGAAGTTAGCTACAAGGAAATCATTTTCCATGAAAAACGCTGGCTGCTTAGGTTGCAGCAATACACCTTCGCCTTCCAACATTTGAATTACAGAAGGCATGTTTGGCCTGTCTGCTGCATTATGTTGAACACATAACAACCCCACTTGGATTAATCTTGAAACTTCAGATGGATTGCAGGATTCAACTAAATTGGCATCAATCAGTTCCATTGACCTACCATCATTGTGAAAACTCCATATCTGAAAAAATATAGGATTTAATAGCTGTTTAGATAGGTAATAGCCAGAGTTGTTACTGTTTTCTAATTGAAGATATAGCTTCTGACTAAGGTACTTACATGTCCGATAAGATTATTTTGGTTCTCAGGTTGGATGAATCCCCTATTTCTTTTCCCACTTATAATCTCCAGAACCAGAACGCCAAAGCTAAATACATCTGACTTTATTGAGAAAAGACCATCTAGTGCATACTCTGGGGACATGTAACCACTGTGCGCGGCGAGATGCATATAAAAAATGGCTATCTCAATTCATGATGAAAATAATAAAAAAGGTTACTATATATATCACTTACTATGTGCCAACTACCCTTTCTGTATTTGCTTGGGTCTCGTTTCCTCCAAAACTTCTTGCCATGCCAAAGTCTGATATTTTAGGGTTCATGTGCACATCCAGTAGAATGTTGCTAGCTTTGAGATCTCTATGAATGATTCTTAATCGGGAATCTCGGTGCAGGTAAACAAGTCCTATAGAAATTCCTTTAATTATCTCGAAGCGCTTTGTCCAATCTAGGAGCCTGCCTTTTTTTTTGTCTGCGCAATATGTTGGATTAGCAGCTATTTGATTGGATATATAGATACTAATTTATTTTTTAATTTAATTCTGACACATTATGTGATAGAGTAATAATTATATTATCCTGACCAAAAATAAATGAATCTAAACTTCCATTTGGCATGTACTCATAAATCAACAGCTTCTCGTCTCCTTGTATGCAACAGCCGAGAAGCTTCACAAGATTTCGGTGCTGAAGTTTTGAAATGCAGATGACTTCATTCTTGAACTCATCAACTCCTTGGCTGGAACTTCTGGAGAGACGCTTAACTGCAATCTCCAGCCCTTCTTCTAGTACACCCTAAAATTACCAAGTTCAATGTGAAAACTTATACGAACTACAAAGGTGACTTCCACTATATCTTCCTTTTTTAAGTGGAATGCTTAGTTGCTTAAACAGTATCTAGCTATAATTATGATCGAGATGAAAATGCAACATCCATATTGGATTATTCAAATTATAAGTGTTATGCCACAAATTAAATACCAAAGTACATCCTCATTTAGTGTCATGTTCCAATTTGAGTCTTCTAGAGATGGCTATATAATTAATCGTAATGACGGAAAGAAGACTATGAAGAAGTCCAATCACAAAAAGAGGACATATGTAAAAGTAAATTGATATTATTTGTTAGACAAATCTCATATAACTGTGTTACTATTACTACCTTATAAACAGGTCCAAATCCACCCTCTCCAATTTTATTGTCTGGTGAGAACCTGGCAGTAGCATCAGATATTCTAGAGAAGCTAAATATCGGTAACTCCATGGCTTCTTCGCTTTCAGACACATCCAACAAATTACCTATGCAAAAGTGAAACAACGGACTTTACACTTCGAGAATCTTTTCTGACTACAATGCAAAATCGTACAAATACTTACCATTAACCATTGAATCAGCCTTATTCTTTTTCACCCGTGCATACCATAACAATGTAATGATGAAGCCAATAAGAAGAAACCCCGGAAATAGTACGAGTAAGATGATCTTAGTTTTCGATCCTCTCTTCTTTCTGGCTGTAAAATATATATAATATCAACAACATCAACTTCCTTGCATGTAAGAACAAATAATAATACAAGTCATTTTAAATGCTAAGATGCACCTGTTGGATTAGATGAACCTGTTGGATCTGAGGATGAATTAGATGAACCTGCTAGAGAAAAAGTAGTATCGGTTATTTGATGATATTGAACAAAATGAGAATTTTGAAAAAGAAGCGTTATCTGTTAGGACCGTTACCACCCGTCAAGCTTGTATGTTAGCTTTAATAGGGTACTCCTTTTAGATAGATACAAATTACCAACATTTTTCCCTTCTAAATAAACTGCAAAATGTTTAACTGAAAGTTGGTGGTTTATGTCTATATTTATGACTTCTTTACCAGACCTTAGCAAGGATGTTACCTATTTGAGAGAGGGCTATTCGTACAAAAATATCCCGACCAGTGACTGTTGATACTCTAATATCTTTAAGGTCGTCGAACCACATCAAACAACCAGTACTTCCTTCACCTATAATCTTTGTATCTGTATAAGCCATGCAACTACAATTCTGTAAGCATTTTGCTTCACATTCTTCCAAACTCATGCTTGTGTTAAACCATGCATTCTGTGAGTCTGGTAGCTTAATTTTGGAGTACTTTATAAACCCTGCTGATCCATTTTTGCAATCCAATGGTGTTCGCCTGACACAACCATCTGACTTGTTTTCCCTTGGCAAAAATCTATACTCATCCAAGCAAGCACAAGACTTTTCAACCGTATTAACAGTATTGCAGCTTCCATAAGCACCACAGATGTTGTAATTATCACAGATATTATTTGGAAATTCCAAGACACGCTGCCATTTATTACTTTCTTCTGCCCAAACCGTACTTACTATATTCCCAGAAGAATTCAACGTGAGCCTCGATAGGATAGACGTGTTGTTTTCAATATGATAAGCATAAGACGCCACCGTTTTAGTAATGAATACATTGACTATAAACGACAACATCCCGCTGAAGGTAAACCGTTCATTCGTCCATGGTGCGGTCCGTTGCTTGACCACCCCTAGTTGTTTTAGTTCAAACGCGGGATAACCATGCGTGTTAGTTTCCCAAGTGAATTCACCTGGAGCCGGGTCTTCATTACTTTTCCATGATGACAGCCGCCATTCGATTCCCTTAGAGTAATCTTTACCTAACCTCATGGTAGGTAGAAGAGTATCAGTTGGATAATCAAAACTCTGCCACAGAACATTTCCAAAAAGTTCTTGGTCCGTGACAACAAGATTGCCACTGTCAAGGAGGTTTGCAGTTGCGTTCTGGGATGCTGTTGTGTTGGATGACCAAATTATGCTCTTATTGTTGAATAGGACTAGATTTCCTGGAGCAACAATTTTTAACATTAACGGTGATGCACTAGGGGGTACTGGGTGGTCTCGGTTAGCCACCCAAACCACCGTTCTAACGGATATCTTTTTGTACCAAATGCCAAGATATCTGTTCTCCGAGTTATTTGGCTGGAAAAATCCCAGTTCAAAAATTCCAGTTTGAGAGACCAACGTGTCCCCATCCGTCAAGAACTGCGAGTCTGAAATGATTTCGAATTCAGCAGCGTATATTTTGTGAAAAAGAAAACAGAATAGGAGAAGAACTAACAAGTCTACTCCCTCCATTGAGAATTTGATGATATTTCCACTTAACTTATTGTTAATATAGCAATAACGACCAAAGAGATCATATATATGGACCATTTTTTCGAATATGTTGAATAATATGGGCTATCATAACGTTCCACATACGCTAAGAGTCAAAAAGTAATGTGTGATTATTCTTCTCCACCCATTATATATGGTTTCATAACGTTCCACATACGCTTAGATCGACATTGTTCAAGACTAGGTTTTGGGCCGACTTTTGAAACCTTATTATCAATTAATTCATGATATCATATCACAATAAAGAGAATACTAAAGAATGTAAAGAGTATCTCATTAGCAAGATTGTACTTCCTTATACTTCAAGTTCATACACAAAACACATACATGACAAATCTACAAGAAACAACTCGTAATTAATTCGTAGCAAATATATCAATTCGAACTAGTTTTTTATTCTACAAAAAATTATACAGCCTAACATGAACATACAACAAAAAAGTAAATTTTGTAAACCAAACTGCTGATTACCTAAATAAATGATTGGTACATATGTATAAGAATAAGACGCTATCATATTAAACTCGGCGTCTTATATGTAGTTTCTTACCTTGTAACGGATTTTATAGTGATACCAAATCTAGACGAACATCATGAAAAACAATGTTGGACAAAAGTGTTAGTCGCTGTAGTTGTGTCTTAGCTGGCCTTTATTTGTATCATCTGTATATAAGTTATAGTGGGCTAAGATCACAAGGAACCATCACTCCAAGTGATGGGTTTTTGGGGTGTCACGTCATCGAAACTCACTCACTCACATGAAAAAAAGTAGGGAGTCATCACTCCAAGTGATGGGTGAATGTCGGTCCCACAATACACACAATACCCCTTTCTTCTTCCCCAATACACACACACACAATACACAAAAAATAGAAGAAAAAAAAAGCTGAAACCTGGACTCACTCGACGTGGGTTTACCCACGCACCAACCCCACGCCACGATTTTTCTCATTCTTCGGAGTCATAACGCGAGTCGCGCCGCGGGTTTGGCACCCCACGACGCCATGACTCCTTGCCCTCTAAAGCCCAACATTTGGGATGTCTATATGTATTAATGAAAGACATAAAACATTTTACCTCATGCTTTTTTCACCGGTTTATATGCATGACACTAACACTTTGGACATCCAGGGAGTGAGGTGTTACGTCGTGTTCTTTCTAGCAACTCTATTTCGTGCGCTAATGTGAAATCTCCTATTCTTTGTCATGCTTGGCAAACATGTGACTTTCGTTCATTAGTTCTAATACGTTGGTCAAGTCTTGTTTCACCGTTGTTAACTTGGATTTGTGGAATTTCCGAATTTCCAGTCTTTCTAGTTTTAAATACTATGTTTTGTTCATGGATCATTATTCGCAGTATGTTTAGGTTTATCTGTTGGTTAACAAGTTTGATGTTTTTTCAAAATTTGTGTTGTTTGGTACCTTTTTTGCACTCAATTTAAGTCTGAAATAAAGTCTTTTCAGTTTGATCATGGCGGTAAATTTGTCAACCAAGCCTTTCACAAATTATTTGCAAATAATGAGATTCAGTTCCGTTTTTCGTGTCCACACACTTCAAAATAAAATGGAAGGTCTGAGAGGACGATTCGTACCATAAATAATCTTATCCGCACTTTATTATTTCAAGCTCATCTCCCCCCTAATTATTGGACTGAAACACTTAACATGGTTATTTACTTATTAAACATTTTACCTTCACGGGCCATTGATAATGAAATACGGTTTACCTGTCTTTTTGACACCATACCCGATTATACTGTTTTACGCACCTTTTGGTGTCTTCGTTACCCTCACCTTGATGCTTCTCACAAACTTGAACCTCGAGCTACACCTTTTATTTTTTGGGACATGCAACAAATCACCTTGGGTATCGGTGTCTTGACCTTAACACAAATAAAATTATAATTTCCTGTCATGTAACTTTTGATGAGACGGTATTTCCGTTTAGATCGATGACACCTACCTCGAGCCTTTCATATGACTGTATGGGAGAGTCACCTAATATTATTACTGTATCATTAAGTCATATCCTATTTCATCAACAAATATATAAATCAAACACAATACAACTGATGATAACCCCACCAGCCCATTAACAAAACAAACCACACCACATGCTTCCCTAGCCCATTCCCCAATCAATTCCCACAGGCCCATGAAACATCCCTGGTCCAATTGATTTTGGCCGAACAACAATTGACCCATCTTCTATTCCATCCACCACCACTGCCACTCACGAAAAACATTGTCCAATTAATATTACAAACACTTCCATTGTGCATGATCCATTTACTAACCCAAATCAAACTTCGATTTACCCTATGGTCACGCATTTTCGTATCGGGACTAATCTAATCAGAAGTATAATTGGCATGTATCCACTGTATTACCTTTACCAAAGTCGTATACTTCTGCGTTTAATTACCCGAACTGCAAAATGTTATGTTAAATGAGTACAATGCACTTATTAAAAATAACATTTGGACTCTTGCGGCTCGACCCTCATATGTCAATGTTATTCGTTGTATATGGTTATTACGTCATAAGTATTTAGTAGATGGCACTTTGAATCAGTACAAGGCTCGCCTTATAGCCAATGGCAGTACACAAATACAAGGTGTTGATGTTGATGAAACTTTTAGCCCGTTTTTTAAACCTAATACTATTCAGACAATTCTTAGTTTGGCTATTTATCGACATTGGCATGTACATCAACTTAATGTCAAGAATGCATAATTACATGGAGGACTTACCCGAGATAGTATATATGCATCAGCCTTCTGGGTTTCATGATTCTACACATCCTGATTATGTTTGTCTCCTGCAGTGGGCTCTTTACAGTCTTCAACAAGCTCCCCGGACTTGGTTTCAGCGGTTTGCTACTTATATCACTCGTGTTGGATTTAGTCAGAATCGGTCTGAGTCCTTACTTTTTATTTATAGACGGGTGATTGATACAACTTATCTGTTAGTATATGTTGATGATATCATTCTCATTGCTTCATCTAACATTTTATTAAGACAGATTATTGGTTCTTTACATCGAGATTTTGCTATGACAGATTTGGGTTTTCTTAATTATATTTTGGGCATTTCTGTTACGCGTGACTCTAGATGGATGTTTTTATCACAACGTAAGTATGCTACTGAATTTCTTGAGCAGGCTCATATGGTTGGTTATAACTCTAGTCGGACTCCTGTTAATATTGAGTCCAAACCGGGTGATGATGGTGATCGATTCTCTGATCCTACTTTATACAGTATTCTTGTGGTATAACACCCCCAACAAATGCTATGCGCAGCGGAACTACAACATTTGGGTGCTACATAGTTATCATCACACATAAGCTATATTAAACGATTCAAAGAGACGTAAAAGTTTAAACATAAATTAAACATTTAAAAACATACAAGTCTACAGTTTTCCAAATCCTAAGATAATACAAAACAGAGTTTGCGTTTTGGTCCCCATTGAATCTCAACCCAAAAGTACATTTTCGTTCACATGACATAATATAAAATATTTAATTGCTAAAAGGGAAGAAAAACAAAGTAGACCGCCAAGCCACAACAACATCCATCCTCGCATGCTCCGCTGCTATCAATCTTGGTTACCTGAAACACATGCTTAAAACCGTCAACACAAAGGTTGAGCGAATCTATAGGTTTATCAAATCATAAGTTGAACGTAAGTATTAAAAACCAATCATGATCATTCAATAGCATTGTCGTACTCACAATCAATTATTCAAGGATATTATCTTTAGCAATAGCTAATAATTGTGTTTAAGCTCGTGACACTAATCCGTTAACTCAATCACCCGCGTACATTTACCGGCATGATTAAGATGAAACCTGTTAGTGCAAACATTACGATGCTTTGTCGATATAATCTCTTTGTGTTTTGTTGATGACAAACGTATAATTCGCAATACATTATGTAAAATGTTAAGGTACTCGTAATCACTCAAGAATATAATTGTATACTTCTCTCGACACCTGCAAGACCGCATTCGACATGAATCACTAAAGGTATGTACAAACATGTCATTAACCTAACTAAGTGATCAAGGATTAATATTTTCTTAAAACTCACATTTTAATCAAATGTGACAAAGATTTTAATTAACTTTATTTTTAAGAAAATATTTTATTAAAAAGAAAATGGAAATTTGAATTTGGCATATTCCATATGCCAAAGGAATATCCTTTGAGGGTATAAACTACCCCAGATGGCATATCCCCACTAAAGGACAAATTTGCACGGACTCCGACGCGGAGGTTCCTTAAAGGAACCCGCGGTTCTTTATTGATAAGGTACCGCGGGTAGAGATAAGGAACCGCGGGTGTTTTTGACCGTTGCAATGTTGTCCTATAAATAGTGGATCATTTCCAGGTTTTCTTTCAACCCTTTTTGCACAGTTTCTTTCAAAAACCATCTTAGATCCTTGATTAGTTAGTTTTGATTAATCTTGTTTAAGATGTGATTCAATCTTCAATCTCCTCATCCTCTCAAGTGCAAAGAGAAGAACACTATCATTACCATGATGTGTTGGGTTCACTACATGATGAAGATCTTTCCTTGTATAGATCTAAGTTATGTTTTTAGTCTTCCTACTATGTATATGTAGAAGATCCAAGTGTTGGGTACACTTGGATGTGTTTATAAGGGTAGAATATCCAAGTGATGGGTATCCTTGGATTAGGTGTTAGTTGTGTAGATCCAAGTCTTGTTAGTACTTGGATATAGTGTTAGAGTTATAGATCTAAGTGATGTGTGCTTAGATGTATATGGTTTATGTGTTTAGGCCATAAAACACAAGGTTTGTTATGTTGGGCCATAAAACATAACTAGTGGGTAGATTAGGTTGTGTCTTGGTAGTTCTCACTAAACTCTAAAGTGATATGGTTGTGTCTAGGTAGTTATCACTAAACTCTAAAGTGATGTGGTTGTGTCTTGTGAGTTCTCACTTAGCTTTAAAGTGATTAGTAGTTGTGTTGTGTGAAGTTCTCACTTAGCTTCGAAGTGAAGAGTCGTGAAGATTGGTTCTAGCTTTTGATTAGAACTCGACATCTAGCCTTGTGTCGTTAAATGGTGAAGTGGGCGACGTTGTGTAGATTGGTCCTACCTAAGATTAGGACTCGACTTTTAGCTTAGAGTCGAATATTGGATAAGCGACGTTGTGTATGGTTTCTCCACCTTAAGGAGTTTGTTGACTAGTGAAGTAACTCTCGAGTAAGGTGTACTCGAGGAGTGGAGTAGGGCGAAGAGGAGCTTCGTGACCGAACCACTATAAATCATCGTGTCGGTACTTTCCTTTACATTTATGTCTTTACTATTATAGATGTATTTATATGTTGTGTGTTGTGTGCATCTCATAATCTAAACATCTAAGTTGCGGAAAAGCTAAGGCTTAGTACGTGTGTGCTTCGTGTTTAGATTATGGTCAAGTGTACATCACTTAGTCTAAACATCCTAGTTGCGGAAAAGCTTATGCTTAGTACGTGTGTGCTTAGTGTTTAGACTATTGCTTGATGTACTCTTGATTTGATGTTTTTATGTGTTTACTTACTTGTAGTATTTATCTTTCAATCAAACACATCTCATATCTAGTCAAGCTTGATCAAGAATTTGATACAAAGGATTGTCAAAGTTTAACATGCAACAAAAGGTTAAGTTCACTGTCGGCGGTTCCCTAAATGGACTGGCGGTTCTTTATTGATAAAGAACCGCGGGTACACACAAGGAACCGCGCACAGTGGATTTAGCCGAAATGTTTTGAAAACTAACTAGAAACTATTCAACCCCCCTTATAGTTTCTACAATTGGTATCAGAGCGATGGTCACACAAGATCTTTGAAGTATATTGTACTTTAAAGCTTGGATCGATCCTTGCTCTAGTTTTTCAAAACAAATGGTTTTTAAAAATGAAAACGGTTTTTAAAAATAGAAACAATCTTTGTATCAAATTGTTCATGAAGAGTGATTACTTATGAAATGTGTTTTGTTGTTTCATTCGTACAAGTTTTGGTGTTAAATAAACTTTGTATAATAGCTTGAATTAAATCTTTTCATGTTTGGAAGTATAAAAATCTTTTATGACGTAATTAACTCTAAAATACGAGTTCTATGTGTCTAAAATGATTTTTTAGAGTCCTAAGTCCTTCCAAAAAGTTACCAAATGATTTTGGCCAAAAACCCCATTTTTGCCCTCTGGACGCGGTTCTTTATCTCTTCCCCGAGGTTCCTTATCAATAAGGAACCACGGCCAGTCTGACTCTGATTTTTGCAAACTTTGAAAAATCATATAAAATCAACCGTAAGTCTGTAGAAGTCGTGCCACCCGGAGTTTCGAACGTAATTGAGTTTTATTTCAATTAAAAATGCTTCCAAACCTTTATTCAAACTTTAAAATTTAAATGTTTTATAAGTTCTATACTTTGTCCAAAGTATTGAGTCTCGGTTTGTCGTAAAACTTGTGTTTTACTCTTTTATATTAAGTTGGACATCTCTTGTTGATATATCTTTGTAAATTGATATATTTATAAAGTGTTGAACTTAATTAATTTTGAAATGTGTCGAAAACTATTTTCAAATAAGATCAAGCTATGTATACGTTGGTATATCTAACACTCAAAACATGGACGAATGCTTTTATGTGCTAAGCTAATTGTTTATGTGTATTGTTATGTGTTATTATTATTTGTAGACATTATTAAGTGTTCCTTGCTATTTTTAGTAGTATTGCTTATATGTCTAGTCTCTTGTGCCTTGCTTGGTATTTGTTAGTATCTAGTTCTTCCTAATTAGGATGTATGCTAGATTTCTTGCATTTTGGTTGCAACATTATTTGTGCATTGCATATAGGATCAACATCTCTAGGTTTATATATGTTATTTAAACATCATGTACACCTCGTTATGTTTATTAACACTCTTAGGTTTGAAAGCTTTGGGAGCTTATCAAATCTATTGACTTGGGTCGTATTACTCGATCATTGTGTTATTAGTTCAAGTAGATAAATGTCTCACTATAAAACATGAAACACCCTTTGAAAATCTTAGCTATTTCTCTAAAAAGAGTGTTTGTGGGAATCAAGAAAGATTTCTATTAAATATCAATGCATTATTCAAACTATGATTGATATCATTATCGAATCTAATTGACATGTTTTTTAGTGTAGACATGAATGTGGTTTATTAATAATATACATCGGATCATAACTCACACTTGTGTTGATGGTGTTATATTGAATCTACTTGTTCAAATTGTTAGACATATTTTGTTTAATAATTACTTATAATGCACAATAGAGTCGGTTTGATAACTTGGATGTTTCATCCGAAATACTCAAGTAATTTACATTGCTATGCAATTTATAAATGTGTCATTTTCGAAAGACCAATCAAGAGTGTTCTAACAAATTGTGTAAACTTGGTTTGTACAATTCAATGTTATTGGCCTCAAGATCTATTAAGGTAATTAACCTTAACTAGACTCTTTTGTCAAGATATGCAATGGTGCATGCTTAACCCTCATTAGGTCATGCATTGTGTCGCCATGCAAGTTTCATCCTTGCTAATCTTTATTAGGCAAATGTTGGAATTACACTTTGTCTAACTTGAGAATGACTACTAGAGAATTTATGCACTAGGATCTTAATTTAACCTAACGGTTGAATTACTTCCACGTGGGAAGTTGAGTTGGTGTATAACTCGTAAAAATGGTCGTGTTTATCCTTAATTGAGCACCTCTAGTGATAGTCTCATACTCATTCTCTAAATTGGCTAAATAGATCTTCCTATATATGACTAATGATAGTTTACTTTGATGAACTTTGTATGTCATTAGGAGTATTTTTCTTTTGTAGCCATTAGGTTTTTCTTAGCTTTCTTCTTACGTGCTAATTGAACCTATGTGTCTCTCCTTTGTGTGTGTTCTAGTTTTTATTGCTCTTAAGCATGACTTTATGATAAGTTAGACTAGAACATTAGGATTTTCTTAATTGGAAAATCCTCCTTCACCACCTAAACCAAGCCTCACCACCTTAACCAAGCCTCTGTAGGCGGTTCTTTAAATAGACCGCGGCTCCATATCAATATGGAACCGCCGGTGGAGATAAAGAACCGCGGGCAAAAGCTCTCAAATTCGGGTTTTCTAAAACTTCCCAATTGTTCCAACACCCTTTGGAATCTTTGTTTAAAACCTTTGAACACTCCCAAAATATCTTGGGCTTTCCATTTTTTAACCCTTCACTAGTTTGGATCATCCCCTCACCCTTTTAAACCCACCTTGTTAGTCATGTTCTTCACACCTGAAACCATTCATCCTTACCCTTTAAACCACCCATTACTACCATGGTTTCTACAAGAACCTCCAATTCATCCAAAACCTCCTCTTCAAAGAGGCACCTCAAATTTAAGATTAAGTTACCAACACTTAACTCTTCACCTTTTGCCACACCTAAGAATGAGATTGTTCCAATTCTCATATCTTCATCACCCTCACCACCTCTTGCTCCATGCAAGACTACCTCAACCCATGGTACCAACCATTCACATGGTTCTACCTCCTCTTCATTCCAAACTAGAATGAATGAGCTAACCTCACCCTTCACTCCAAGTACTTTCTTGGATGTGACTACCCAACCTCAACCCATCCAAAGCATTCCCATTGTGAATGACTTTGTTGATACCTTGGTGACTTCACCTTTTACCCCTTCAAACTCGCCCACATCACCCATCCAAAGCATTCCCATTGTGAATGACTTTGTTGAACCCTTGGTGACTTCACCTTTCACCCCACCAAATTCCGCCACCACCCTTGTCTTTCATTTAAGCATGTGGATTGCTTATTGCTAAGACATCTAATTTAAGCAAATCTTAGTTTTCTAGTGTAACTAGGATTAAAATTATGCTTATGTTTTAGGCTTGAGTTTCATACATCTTTGTATGATCTTTATTCTCTTGTATTTCCTTTCATGTTTTTCAACATGATTTTTATTTGAGTCTTGGATCTTGTTGTTATTATGTTTTTTCTTTTCTCTTATTTTGAGTCCTTTTCTTAAACTAGAATCTTCTTGGAGATTTACATTACTTGTAGCTTGATTTGTGATATCTAGATAGATGACTTGCTTGTATGCTACTTGCTTATATATCTTCTTGCTTATCCGTATGATATATGCTTAATTGATTAGTTAATGAATGCATGCTTATTATAAAGGTTTTGTCTTTGTCAAGCAATTCCTATATAATATCTCTTAGATGTGTCTAACTCATGCATGTCCTTTAATGCTACGTGCTAACATGTTTTACTTAGTCTTCTCTTTTGAAGTAATCTTGTTTCTTGCATGCCATATGTGTTAATTGCGCACCTTCTCTACATTGGTTTATTGTAGACTTCATAAGGCATTGCATGACTTCATAAGGCATTGTTAGATTTTGTACTAACTCTTCATGTCTTCTTCAGCTTCTTTTGAGTTTCTTCTCTCATTTTCTTTCGAGATTTCACTATCACCTTCTAAGGTATAGTATTCATGAATCAATTTGTGAAGTTATCCTTAACTTCTTTGTTGAGTCTCTCTCAATTAATTTTAATCATGCTCTTCTAAGTCGAGTCTCTTTCTTCTAGTATTTCTAAACTAAGTTGAGTCGAGCCTTACCCTTTCCTCATCATGTAATTGTTCTTTGAACATCCATAATGATTGAGAAGAGCTACGAAACATTGAGCATGTAGTTTATCGTATGCTAAACACCATTTGGTGTCGACATTCATACGCATTTTTGCCTATAATGTCCTATATCCTAAATTTTTCTTAAAGCGTCGATTTATCCGCTTTTGGTTTTCCTTTATTTTTTTTATTTTTTTTGGTCAAAAATGTCTCTAGGTTGAGATATTTTTGTTCCTCTTTTTGAGAGTTGATTGCGGTTAAAATTTACAATTGGTATGGGTGATTCCATCAATTCTAAGTTTTTAACCCCTTGAGATGATATCTTCAAATTCTTGGATGTTTCTTTTCTACCTCTATTCCAACAATTTTGAATTGATTTCCTCAAAATCCTCTCCTTGTTTTTTTGAGAGTTGATGGTTAAATCTTGAATTTTCTTGGGTGATTCCAAAAATTCTAAGCTTTTTACCCTTTGACATATTATCATTACAATTGGTATGGATGTTTCTTTTCTATCTCTATTCCAACAATTGTGAATTGATCTTGTCACGATCCTCTCCTTTATTTTTTTGGTTGATAGCATCGCGTGCACACTTTTTTTTCAATGCTTGTCATTGTTTGTGCAAACGACTTGTTTATCACCCTCTTTTTATATATTCTCTTGTCTACTAACCTTGTTTTGTAGGACACTTCTAACCCGTTTTTGTAGCTCGTCACTATTCTTGCTTTGTTGGTGTCTCAAGCAACGGGGAGCTCATATCAAGGGGGAGCATTTGCAAGAGTTCAAGTCATTACATTTGCGATCGTTGACTCACTCAAATTGCATTCATCTAACATCTTGCAAGTAATGCATTTTGGACACTCGTAGATAAGCATATTCTTATGCTTGGAGTTGGTTAACCTATGGTGATTGAAGACTTCATTAGGATGACGCAAGCTCAATATTTTTGTATGATGGGTTTATGGTTTGGATTCTCGCCTCTCAAACGACAACCACTATGGATGATTAGATTTTTGGGTGCATGTTCTCTCGAAGTCAATCCTCCTCTTCTACAAATGAAGACTACCTTTTTTATTCGACAAAAGGGGGAGAAGTAAGTGTAAACGAGTAACTTATGCATTTTAATATGTGTTGCGGTTTACTTGTTTGTCATCATCAAAAAGGGGGAGATTGTTAGTGCAAACATTACGATGCTTTGTTGATATAATCTCTTTGTGTTTGTTGATGACAAACGTATAATTCGCAATACATTATGTAAAATGTTAAGGTACTCGTAATCACTCAAGAATACATTTGTATACTTCCCTCGACACCTCCAAGACCGCATTCGGCATGAATCACTAAAGGTATGTACACACATGTCATTAACCTAACTAAGTGATCAAGGATTAATATTTTCTTAAAACTCACATTTTAATCAAATGTGACAAAGATTTTAATTAACTTTATTTTTAAGAAAATGTTTTATTAAAAAGAAAATGGAAATTTGAATTTGGCATATTCCATATGCCAGAGGAATATCCTTTGAGGGTATAAACTACCCCAGATGGCATATCCCCACTAAAGGACAAATTTGCACGGACTCCGACGCGGAGGTTCCTTAAAGGAACCCACGGTTCCTTATTGATAAGGTACCGCGGGTAGAGATAAGGAACCGAGGGTGTTTTTGACTGTTGCAATGTTGTCCTATAAATAGTGGATCATTTCCAGGTTTTCTTTCAACCCTTTTTGCACAGTTTCTTTCAAAAACCATCTTAGATCCTTGATTAGTTAGTTTTGATTAATCTTGTTTAAGATGTGATTCAATCTTCAATCTCCTCATCCTCTCAAGTGCAAAGAGAAGAACACTCATTACCATGATGTGTTGGGTTCACTACATGATGAAGATCTTTCCTTCTATAGATCTAAGTTATGTTTTTAGTCTTCCTACTACGTATATGTAGAAGATCCAAGTGTTGGGTACACTTGGATGTGTTTGTAAGGTTAGAATATCCAACTGATGGGTATCCTTGGATTAGGTGTTAGTTGTGTAGATCCAAGTCTTGTTAATACTTGGATATAGTGTTAGAGTTATAGATCTAAGTGATGTGTGCTTAGATCTATATGGTTTATGTGTTTAGGCCATAAAACACAAGGTTTGTTATGTTGGGCCATAAAACATAACTAGTGGGTAGATTAGGTTGTGTCTTGGTAGTTCTCACTAAACTCTAAAGTGATGTGGTTGTGTCTAGGTAGTTCTCACTAAACTCTAAAGTGATGTGGTTGTGTCTTGTGAGTTCTCACTTAGCTTTAAAGTGATTAGTAGTTGCGTTGTGTGAAGTTCTCACTTAGCTTCAAAGTGAAGAGTCGTGAAGATTGGTTCTAGCTTTTGATTAGAACTTGACATCTAGCCTTGTGTCGTTAAATGGTGAAGTGGGCGACGTTGTGTAGATTGGTCCTACCTAAGATTAGGACTCGACTTTTAGCTTAGAGTCGAAAATTGGATAAGCGACGTTGTGTATGGTTTCTCCACCTTAAGGAGTTTGTTGTCTAGTGAAGTAACTCTCGAGTAAGGTGTACTCGAGGAGTGGAGTAGGGCGAAGAGGAGCTTCGTGACCGAACCACTATAAATCATCGTGTCGGTACTTTCCTTTACATTTATATCTTTACTATTATAGATGTATTTATATGTTGTGTGTTGTGTGCATCTCATAATCTAAACATCTAAGTTGCGGAAAAGCTAAGGCTTAGTACGTGTGTGCTTCGTGTTTAGATTATGGTCAAGTGTATATCACTTAGTATAAACATCCTAGTTGCGGAAACGCTTATGCTTAGTACGTGTGTGCTTAGTGTTTAGACTATTGCTTGATGTACTCTTGATTTGATGTGTTTGTGTGTTTACTTACTTGTAGTATTTATCTTTCAATCAAACACATCTCATATCTAGTCAAGCTTGATCAAGAATTTGATACAAAGGATTGTCAAAGTTTAACATGCAACAAAAGGTTAAGTTCACTGTCGGCGGTTCCCTAAATGGACCGGCGGTTCTTTATTGATAAAGAACCGCGGGTACACATAGGGAACCGCGCACAGTGGATTTAGCCGAAATGTTTTGAAAACTAACTAGAAACTATTCAACCCCCCCTTCTAGTTTCTACAAAACCAGTGCCCCTTCTAAAGGCATCAGTTGCAATTATACCTTATTTCTTCTCACAAGTTATCCGTCCGCAGAGGGTACTCAACGTACTAGCTCTCGTCTCGGATAGGGTCATCAACCCCATAGTACTATCAATTGTATAAGCGGCTATCCCCAACCCACACAAGGGCAAGACAATAGTTAATAGTTCACGAATTTAGGGACTTTTGCAACTAGGTACTCAACACAATTCAAGGCAACATTCGGGTCCAACAATCATTCATGACTTATGTTCATTTTCATTTAAATTAGCATGTATCTCCTTCGCGGGTAAAAACATTTGAAATAAGTAAAGAGCGAGGCTATAGACTCGCCTTGCGTAGTAGTAGTGGTTCTAGCGAAAACGTAACGAGAAATGTCACCGACGATGTGGAGGCCCCCGGGAAATCAAATACAACACCTAACGAATAAATACTTAATGAATAAACTCCTTCAAGTACTTTCAAGTAATGTATGTATATAATTAAAGTCACTCAAAGTTTGTATAAACTCACGCCAAAAATCCATACAAGTGATTATTACTAGACTCGTATTATCTATCTATGTAATTAAGTTGATTCCCATTTTATAACCTTGCCGGTACTTACCAAAAGTACGGGCTGTTTGCTATGACTTAAGCACCTATATAAATTACACGAAAATTCACAAAAATGCCTCATGATCTGTATAAAACCCATATTTAATCCCATGAAAAGTTTTCACTTTTATGGCCCGTTACACATCACATTACTAAACATAAGTTTTTAGGACTGATTTTGCACTTCTAACATGTAAGACTTGTTTGACCCATTTAAATACACCATTGAACAATACAACACCTAAGTCCAAAAATAGACTCACAAGTGCAGGTTTGAGACCAAAAATCAACTTTCAATCATTTACCAAATCTATCTATGGTCCCCGGGATTTGACCCAAAACCAAACACAAATTCGGATTGTGTTGATTCTCATCTCCTGATACACGAACTTTCAAAATATCATAACTTTTTACTCGTTTGGAGTCGTAAGCTCTACCTTATACCGAAACGAAGCTAGAAAGAATCTCTACAACAATATCCTATAATATGGACCTGGACTTAAACTTAAAACCACGAAAATTACCCCTAAAGTTTCTGATCTAAAATACCCTTTTCAAAATCACATCAAAACATCTTTTTGACCAATTTTAATCATTCCTATACCCCTAATAACATCTAATAATCATCCTAAACCAATCCAAACATCTTAAATCACTTGTATGTTCAAACTTCATCAAAACCCATTTTATAAAACTAACATATAATATAATTAAATTAATTAGAAATGATAATAACATGAATATAGAAACATACCCATTACAATTAGAATCAAACACTCAAGAGCACCCAAACCCCCAATTATTTCGTGGGTTTTGGGGCTATAGAACACCAAAACACAAATCCCCATCTTGTTTAATTGATTATCTCCACTCCAAAACACAAGATTTAAACATGCTTAAGAAAAACTAGATCAAAACCCTCTTGTTCATATGGATAAATTTTTGAAAAATTAAAGATGTTGCATGTGTGATTATAATGGATGAAAAGACTTACTAAGATGAAAGGAGGATGGGTCTTTGATTGCTTTTTCCAAAAACCCAAAAAAAAAATAGTGGTGGAGGTGGCGGCTTATGGTGGCCGGCGGCCATAGAGAGAAAAAGGGAGAGAACCCTAATTTTTGAAAGTTAGAAATGATGTGTGTGTGTGTAGTTCTCCCTTTTGTAAAAATGGAGGGGCTAATTTTGACAAGTTGGCTATCTTTTGGCCCTAATAGTAAATCATTATTTAAAGAGCGGGTTTTGACTAGTAGTCGACTTTTAGAAATTTACAAGAGTCGGGTTTCGTCCCGGCTACCTCAAAATGCTTTTAAATGGTTCAAACGCACACAAAACGAATATACACATGGTTCCGACTCGACTTAACACGTAATAAAAATAAAATCTCGAAAAACTCAGATATCGATCAATCGATAATAAAAGATAAATTTTGGGTATCCGTCGGTATCGTAGTCGTCATCGGTTCTTCTTAAACAGTCAAATGTTAAAATTACGACCGTAAACGTTGGTTTCAACTTAAACCGTCATATATATAACAAACAAAATTTCTTAAAAATTTCAAAAATATTCGTAAAATAGGATTAAATAAATGACGTTGGGCTCGGGATATCACATCCACAAGTGAGCCACAACTTAAGAGTGGTGCTCATACTGAACAGCTCTTGAGACAATAACTTAGCATCATATGGCACATTCACGGGTATTACATGTGGGTTCTCTCTACTATCTTTTTTTTTACTCGCCCTGATATCTCTTATGCAATAAAACAGGTTTGTCTTCATATGCATGATCATCGGGATCCTCATTAATCGGCTTTGAAAAGGATCGTGAGGTATGTTCCGGATGCTTTAGATTATGGTTTGCAGTTATTCTCATCATCTACTATATCATTGGTTGCTTACTCATATGCCAATCGGAATGGTTACCCTATTACTCGAAGATCAACTTCCGGGAATTGTATATTTCTTGGTAACACCTTACTCTCCTTATCCTCTAGGTATCAACTGATGCTTTCTCGTTCTAGTATGCGGGCTTCATCTTACTCGTACAAATGTTGTTGCCGAGACATGTCGGTTGCATAAATTATTATGCGGGCTACATACACCTTTGTTTTCAGCTACGCTTGTTTATTGTGATAATGTTGGTGTTGTATATTTATCATCAAATCCAGTTCAACACTAACATACGAAGCATATAGAGATTGATATGCATTTTGTTCGTGATTTGGTTGTTGTTGGTCAGTTTCGAGTTCTACATGTTCCATCTTGTTATCAGTATGCAGACATGTTTACTAAAGGGTTGCCTTCTACTTCGTTTGAGTAGTTTCATACCATTTTGAGTGTCCGTTTTCCTCCCACTCCAACTGCGGGGGGGGGGGGGGGGGGGGGAGTGTTAGTCAATATTTAGCGGTCATTAGTTGTGTCTTAACTGGCCTTTACTTGTATTATATGTATATTAGTTGTAGTGGGCTAAAGCCTAAGATTGAGATGTCTATATATACCGTCTAGTAAAATAATGAAATACATGAAACACTTTCCACCTTTCAAAAGAATTGTTTGAACATAAGTAGTGAATACCATAATCCTCTATTTGTAAGGTAATGGCTGATTAATTTGTTTTAAATAATGCTTTATTGCATAATAGTAAAACAATTTTCATTAATGATTTTCTTACCCCTTTCTTACTCTTTAAAATCTCCAAAAAACCAAGCCTCATTGATTTTGTTAGCAATTCAAATACATATTTCAGTTAAAGAAGTTCCTAACTAAATAGGTATTATTTGAGGTGGTCAATAAGTTAATTGAATTTTGTGTCATGAACTCAGTTGATAATGCCTTGTAAACTCACTATTGGTGTAGCTTCAACAAGTTCCCAACCTAACTAGCTAACTCCTTTGGTAAAGATTTAGTAGGACTAGATACCACTCGTCAATGAGGAGAAAAAGACTAGCAAAAAGCCTGAACAAATAAGAAATGAGCCCAATAAACAAGTAAAGAGCATAAATAAACAAGAAATCAACTCACCATCATCCAACTATTTCAGCAAAAGCAACTAAAATTACAAGGAACTGAAAGAATCAAAGTTCTCCATCTCATCTCTCAATTCACTAAAGAACCTCCCCAATCTCAAACTTCAGGGGAGCACTCTATCGATGTTATTCTCTTATAATTAGGATTCTACTTAATACAAAGTTAAGTATAAGTCTAACTCATGGTAAAGTAATCCAAATAAAACAATTTAAGTAATGAATAGAGAACACAAATAATTTTCAATGTTTAACTCTTCTTAAGTAAAGAATTATACGTTATTATATGCGAAACTACAATAGGGATTGAATAGACAATGTGTTTGTATGTGATCTCCTTGCTAACAAGTCATATTAATGCTAATGATTAATAGACTTTACGATGAAGAAAAACAATGAGTTTAGAACCAAGTGCTTATCTTATTTGGAGGAGAGAAACTAGTTGTGAATGTCTAAACATTTAATGCATAAACTTATTTCTCTCCGTTACAATGAGACTTATTTATAGACCTAAGGTATTGAATAAGTCAAGGGATTTCCATGTGCAATTCCTCTTACATAGTTACAAGTACTAAGGTACATCTTGTCTATACATATTTTAACTATGAGGACAAAGCCCTCTACAATATTCGGTACCTTTATCTATCTTTAAAAGGTAAGTTTGATTTCACGTGTTGTCCTTTGATTTTATCTACTTCAAACTTATCTTACCCATTCTTTAATCTTCTTTAGTCATTCATGACTTCATCATGACCGAGGAGATCATATGGGGCTCAATGAGTCTATTGCCACAACCCATCACCTTTTTCTTTGTCTCAGGTACATCATTCACTGAGTGACGCCTCACTGAATGATCAAGTCTTTCTATAAATTATCTAAAGCAACCCAAGCCCACACCACAAGCTTTTCGGCTTATTACTTTCTCCCCTAAAAACCATCAGACAAAAGGGAGGCCCTCAACAACCCTGACCTAGCATCGGCTTGCTTCTAAAACACAAGGCTCTACGCTACTTTTCCCCCATCTCCAAATATGCTCAATAGTAATCCCCTTTTATTCACTATACATTCTTGAATCCCACAATTCCTTGGTTAATATAACCACAACGTTCATCCTTTGAATCTTTCCCCACCCTTAGCTAAACTCACATAAGGAAAACGCTTACCAAAGAAAAGTATACCCACCATTATTTTGTAGCTATTCTTGAGGTGAAGGAAACAAGAAAGACACAACGTCTTGAAATCCCTAGTTGTTCTTTGATTTTAACGAGGGTCACAAGTAGCACAAGTTCAAGTCCTTGATGAATAGTTAAGTTGAGTGTTTCATTCGATTGAAATATTTGAGTTATAGAGTATACACAAGTATACTATACACGAGGGTCGTGTTGTATTCGTTGTGGTTCTTTTACGCGAAAAGGGTAACCTACACACTTCCTCTGTCGTTTTATTTATCGTACGTGTAGCTTAGTAACAAGTTATGTGCTTGTGCTTGTATTGCTGGAACAAGGACAAACAAATGAATAGGGTAAAATTTGGAAACTTAGACGAGACCGTAAGCTGTAGGTATGTCGTCAAAAGTTATGCGCCATGAGCTCTCGAGAGGAGTCTCATGTCGAATATTGACCATAAGACTTCATCTAGTAAAATGAGAATCAAATCCATACATGTGTAAACAAGTTGAAAACAAATTTTCATTAGTAAACTTCTAGTAAAAATAAATTAAACCTCTTCCTTTGGACACGTTTTAAAAATCTCCAAGGTCATGAAAAGTCGTGCCTCGTATACCATCCTAAAGTCACTAATCCAAGGGCCGCGTCAAAAATAAATTCAGCAAAATCGGTTTAAGTATTGAGGTCGTAACCGTATCTTGAAAACCGTCACATGAAATGGGTAGGATTGAGTAAAATAATAATGTTGGTCAAGCGTAAATGTGTGGAAAATGTCCCAAATAACCAACTTGTGACGCGAAATAAGATCAACGAGGTCACCATATGGCAAGCCTCAAGTATCATGTCGAAGCCATAGGTACAAAGAATTTATCAATAGAGAAATCACCAAAATTCGTTACTAACAAGATCGTTAGATCGATTTGAAAACTGCCTTTCACTGTTACATGGTTTTGTGTAAAAACTACCAAGTGTTTTAATATTTTGACCCAACGCGACCTAGACACTTTGGACCTTTTCTATGACCTTTAAACGGCATGTTCAAGGTAGACTCATAAACTGAAATACGCAGACGGCCTAGCCGTCTACGTGCCATTATTTTTGGATCTCTATAAGACATTTTAACGAACGAGAAAATCAAGTGCAAAGCACCCTCATTGAAAACTGAGAAGCGCATTTCATCAAACACCTTTAGTACATGTGGAATTGTTTTGGTTAGGATGTTGCGAGTGACCCTTTTGAAACCTTAAAAATGTCGACCTAGAGGCTTTGCCTCAGAATTCCTACAACATGAACGTTGTAATTCTCGTGGCCTAGTTTCTGACGATGTCTTGGGTGCATTTTATAACTTTATAACGAACCTCCTATTAATTTTACAAAATGGTAGTCCTTATGTTTTCACACATCTATTTTTCATCAAAATGATTAGATGAATTACATAATGATTTAAATAAATTATTTAACCCATTTAAGCTTAAACTAAGGGTTCGTCCAATTATAGAAATTAACCTACTTGACTTTTTAAGGTTCCAATAATTTTAGATCACGGAAAGTTTGTTCAACGTTGACTTGGACTTAATAAAATAATATGTTTTATTAGAACGACATTTCAACCTATTAATTGCAAAACACATAAATGCTACGTTTATTGTCATTTTGCATGTATATTAATGCATGCTTTACTTAATCTAGGTTACAAATTTGTTTGGGGATATTGTTTCTCATATCTACATTTGTGCTACTATTTCTATGCTATCATTTCGAGATGAGTTTCATAGCCCCACTTTTTGCATGTTTTATATACTTTTGGGGTGAGAACATTGCTTGTTTTACCGATGAACATAAGTGCTAAAAATTAAATACGTTTGCCTATTGTAGGTCTACGTACGGTACGTCTTATTGTTTTAAGACAACTACACATGACCGTTAGTTACTTGTTTGTAAGCGCGAATGTTATGGGTAGATCTATTGGGGTTGATATCCCTATCTAATTGTGACTGTGGTCAAATTAGGTACAATTACATTTGCGTTATTAAGGATCTTCCTACTTGAGGCATCCCTTATGGTTTAAATGTATAAACATCTCTTTTGGGTTAACACTTCGGTTGCATGCTCTTAGACGTAGGTGTAAGCGTATACTTTTGTGATTATAGTCTTTTTAGTTATACGGTTTCTTGATTAGAATATTATGGTTCATCACACTTATTTATACTTAAACCTGTGAACTCAACACTTTAGGAGTGTTTTTCTCAGGCATCGAGATGGAGGAGTAAATTGAATTTACTATAAGAGATAATAAAAATGTGACTATCAATTGGTGTTTTGAACTATTATTGGTGTCTCTGAAAACTTAAATTAATTTGTATTTTAGTACTAAAATGCTTCCAAACAATGTTTTATACTTACAATCTTTTAATCAATTTAAAACGACTTATTTATATTGACTCACAAACTTAGTGTATTCACGTACTCTGATAATTTGGGAGGTGTGACAATATGGTATCAGAGACAGGGTTACTAAAAACTATGTTACTTTTATGAAAAAAATCACTTTTACGAATGTCGTTTTAAAAATAAAATTATGGAAAAGAGTAATACTAGATTATAACCATCTCTCTATCGTAATGTACCATATCACTCCACGCCTTCGATACAAGTAAGTTAGGGCTTAAATTATTCCATGTGCTTTGCCATGATATTGTTAAAAATTTGATTGCTACGTGTTATTAGCATTATGCATCCTTTTCTTCTTGTTTGAACTAAGTACATATATGATATCCTTGTATGGATATGCACTAAAGCGATTTTTATCTCGAAGTAAAATGCCTAACATTTTTGTTTAGATTATTATGATACTCAAATAATTTGTGCCATGCTTAGTTGAACTAAAATGATTCATGTCATGTTTATTTGGATTAAAACGTACACATAATTTTGTTATTTCACATTTTGGTCTAAAAATAGTCCGCGAGACTATTAACGACTATCAAAACATTTGTGTATTTCTAAAGTATCCTATAAAAATACATGCCGAATTAAAAGTATCGCATCAGTTTCTGGAAATTAAAACTATATGATTATTAAAATATCTCTACCTACCATGTGTGTGCTATTAGTAATGTTACTAGTGATAACGCTTGAATCAAATGGTGCTATCATAAAAGTTAAACCTGTAGAGAGCAATAGAATGTACCTTTTTGCTAGCTAACCAAGACTTATTATGTATAAGCAACTAGCACAAATTTTACATGAGAAGATAAAAGATCCTAGCATCATAATAAATAAGTTATAATTGTTAGTGTGCAAACATAGTTAAGGAAAATAGAAAAACACAAGTTTTAAGTTAAATGTTTATAATCGCTAATGTTTTAGAAAATGAACATTGTCCATAAATACCCATTCGACTACCGCTTCACTTGTCTTACTTCTTCTTCATCTTGGAAAGAAACCTTCTAAGGCACTTGAACATCCCCTTTGTTTGCTTGAATTCTATTGAGGCGTTTGGGATTTCGGCTAACTGGCTAAGGTACTCGAGAGGTGGTAGCATAGAATCCGAAATCCCATCTTTGTCACTAGCCGATGAGGATGAGGTCTCTTCCCTTGTCCCCCAAGAGGGATACCTAATGGCCCGGTTACCCTAAGGTTGCTAATGGGAGTCATGACACAATTGGCTAGATTGTACGTGCCTACTCGACCACTAGGACTTGGAGGTATGTGAGATATGTGACGAAAGAGGCGGGTGAGCAATATGCCATATGGGAGCATGGTGGAAGCAAGGTTTCAGATATGAGACATCATATTTGCTATATAGTAGGCACGGTTTTAATGTATGCTATTATCCAAACAATAAATCATGTAACTAAGACATGCATTTATGCGATCCTTATTGCCCACTAAACACATGGCATTGCAACGTAAGATTCTTTCCCATTTCACATACTCCTCCTTGAGTTCTTTAGCTTCCATTCCATATGGGTCCTTGTTGATGATCTTGTTTGTATTAGAAATCCTAGTTGATTGAGTTCTAGGGTTGTAAATGGTTTCCCTAACAACCTCCTTGTTATCAAGTCTAGAGTTTTACCTATCTTGGGCATCTCTAGGAATGTTTGTTTTGTCAAGGGCCGAGAGAGAGTGGAGATCAGAGTAGAAACAAGTACCATTGCTGGGAATCTTAAGGATTTTATCAAAGCGGTCTAAAGAGTAGGTGTTGTCATGGCCATTTGCTTGGAATGTTAGGAGAAGGATACGGTTTTTATCAAATGTGACATTAACGGATATGTAGTATTCAAGAACAAATTTTGGACAAATTTTCTCATCTATGTCTAGAAGTCAATCTAAATTGAATCTATAAAAGACTTTGCGAATATTGGTGTCATTAGTGAAAGATGGATCAACTACGCGACCTTCGTGGAAGGTTTGTTTTTCCTAGTTCTTTGCACAAGGCTTTTTGTGCGGATGCTAGGTGTTTGGATTTATGAAAAGGGGGTATGTGGCTAGCGGTGTCTTTGTGATCATAGGTCTACGCGGGAGGCATGCTGATCCTAAGGCATAATTTTTCCAAATTTGACAAATAACTAGATGAATGCCTAGTCTATGCCTATATGTAACAAATGTGGAGGTGCGGTTATCTCGACCCAAAAATTGTTTTGAAAGAAAAGTGTTGGATGCATATTTTTAAGATAACCCAAACGCTCCTTAAGGTTGATGTAGCTTGAAATGGACATACCCGAAAATGCATATTATTTATGGAATTCCTTTAGTGTTCATGAGTCCGTATGCCATGATCAGAACATTATTTTAGATATTTGATATTTGCAATGATGAAAAGCAATTTTTCGGCATGTCGTAAGAAGTGAGAAGGATTTTGAAAAAGCTTTAAATCAATTAGGGATTCCTAGCAATGCCTATTGATTTTATTTGAAAGAGTTATGCGTACCAAGTGGTTTTAACATCATAATTAACTATTGAGTTAACTAATCTAGTGGAATCCCCAATTTTTAATTTTGTGCAATTAAATAGAGCCCTAGACTCAGAATAAGAGAAATGAAGGAATTAGCGAGTGAATTAAGTAAAGAATACTTACATTAGATGATTTTTCACTAATTGAATGGTTGGTTATAGCCTAGATTGGTTAGAGAGATGATAAAATGGTGGTTTTAGTGGTGTTTGTAGAAAATGATAGTAGGAGTGTGAGAATTTTGGTGTTTGGCAGTGTGTTTTGGACTTGGAGAAATTCTTTGTAGACCCACGGACCCTTACACAGACCCAAGGGGGAAAAGGTCTGACGGGTCTGCTTGTGCAGAGATTAGCAAGGTTTGTTTTATGACGAAATTTCAGTTAATCCGAATCCTAACCTTACCAAGTTAAATGTTTCATGCTTAAGTGGTTTGGTTAAGTTGTCGGCTATGTTCTCTTCGATACCTTTTCTATGGAGATATTACCTTTTTGAACGTTGTCCCTTCGAAAGTGATACCGAATTTCGATTTGTTTGGTTCGAGAGTGTAGAACAGGATTCTTGCTGAGATTAATTTCTCCTTTATTATCACAAAGAATAGTCACATCCTCCAACTTGATGTCATAATCAACAAGGACTTGCTTCATCCACAATGCTTGTTGACATGCTTTACCCATCGATACATACTCGGTCTTGGTTCAGGAAATTACAAGTGCTGTTTGCTTTTTCAAGAACCATGAGGTTAGGTAACACCCGATAAATGTACATACACCACTTGTACTCTTTCTATCAACATAGTCACCGGCATGATCCAAGTTCGCGTAAACAATAGTTTCCATTCCCGTCCCTTGGGATACCAAAGCCCAAGATGAGTGGTTCCTTTGATATATCTAAAAATCCTCTTGACGCCTTCAAGATGTGATACATTTGGATTGTCTTGAAAACGAGCACACATACTGATGCAGGAGTATTATTTGGCTGGTGAACTCTATCTGTTAATGCAATGACGCCTAAACACCTTACCTGCATTTTTCGGTCTCGCTTTGTTTTGATTACGACAATATATAAAAACAAGCATTTACGAAAACAACGAAAAATGAAATTTTGAGTTCAAATATTTTTCATTTCAACCATTATCACTTAAGGTATGAACAAACAAGTTTTCATCTTAATTAAGTGATCAAAGATTTAAGTTTTCTTGAAACTCACTTTTTACTAAATGTGACAAAGTTTTTCATTAAACATTATTTTTAAGAAAATGTTTTATTAAATTAAATATTTGAAAATTTGAAAATGGCATATTCCATATTGTTTAGGAATATCCCTTGGGGATAAATATTCCACCAGATGTAACTACCCCACTAAAAGACTAAATGGCGCAGAGTCTACTCTCACGGTTCCTTAAATGCCTATGCGGATCCTTATCGATAAGGAACTACAGGCACCAATACTCACGGTTCCTTAAATGCCTATGCGGATCCTTATCGATAAGGAACTACAGGCACCAATAAGGAACCGCGCCTAGAAATAGCCGTTGGGCTTTTGTCTTGTAAATAGTGGACCATTCTTAGATTTTCTCCTCACCTCTTTTGCACATAAATTTCCAGATTCAATCATACTTCTTAAATCACTCAAATCCTTGGTTATTTGGTTGATTACTACTTGTTTAGAGTGAATCTTTCTCCTCACGTCTCTTCCTCTCCAAGTGAAAAGAGAAGAACAATTTCATCCTTAAAGTGTTGAGTCTACCTCTAAATCTATTAAAGATCAAGTTTTATTTATTCATTCTTGTGTCATTGTTGTGAAGATCCAAATAGTTATGTTTATATGGAAGTTATGTATGTAGTGTGGTTAATACTTAGTCCTTAAAGTATATTGGTGGATATTGGTCCTAGCTAAGATTAGGGCTCGATTTTTAGCTTAGAGTCGGAAATTGGTTAAGCGACGTGTACGGTTTCTCCAGCTTAAGGAGCTTGTTGATTAGTGAACTCTCGAGTAAGGAGTAATCGAGGAGTGGAGTAGGAACGAGGAGTGAGCTTTGTTGCCGAAACACTGTAAATCCTTGGTGTTTGGTTTGATATTTCTTTTCCTTATCTCTTTACATTCATTATTCTTTACTTGCATATACTTGTGATTATTAATTTAGTTGCACTATCCCTTGTCCATATTGTGTATAAGAAGATTTCACGTATTTGCTCAAGTCTAAGTTTTTGAAAAGGATTTTTGAAAACCCATATTTAACAAGTTAATTTAAGAAATTATTCAACCCCCCTTCTAGTTTCTACACTATCTTTTATTTAGTTTTTTTAAATTATGCATGAGCATTGTTTTTTATGTCTACTTGAGATTATTTTTATGTCTATATTTTATTTAGTTTCTTTATTTTATTTTGAGTTAACTGCTTTTTTGGTCCTCGTGGTTTGGTCTCGTAATCACTTTTGGTCCAAAAACTCAAATAATTTCGATTTTGACCTAAAACGTAAACTTTATCTTCACTTTTGGTCCATTTCCGTTAACTCCGTAAGTTTGACTTGTTTGACTGTCAATTAAAAGGGTATTATTGTCTTTTCGGTATATTATACTAAGAAAATCTTATATATTCCACCAAATCAAACTCTATCTTTTCTCTTTATTCTTTATTTCATAAAAAAGAAAATAAAATAAAGTTTTCTCAAATCAAAAACAAATTACCCAATTTCATTAATTTCTTAAAGAAAATGAACGTCAGCACCCTTACTAGCGCACAAATTGTTTTCTCATATATTCGGATATGCATCTCTAGATAAAAAATCACAAACACTAGCACACAAAACAAATCGTTAACAATGTCAGCACCATTACCACATCCTAAATCTAAACGAAAAATCACTACCAAAAAATCACTCATAACCATATTTCCACTACTAAAAAATCACTCATAGATCTTTATCCCTTCTTTCCAATCACCATAGAGTATCAATACCCATCGCCAGCCACAACCACTCCACCACCTCCCATCATAAACACAACATCGCCATCTCACCGACTACCTAAATTGTTAAAAAAATTGAAGAAGCTTTGAATATAGGAAAAAAATGATGAATCCTTCAAATCAAACACAACCTCAACTTTTACAACCATGGATCTGAATGTGGCAAAGCTATCAGAGGGTTTAGATGTTCTTCGTGCTTTAGATTGAAAGTTTTTATTTGATTGTTCTTGTTTGAATCTGGATTTTAATACTTAGGATTATTTAATTGTTCTTGATTCGGGATATTGTGTTTATTAAATTTGTGTGTGGATCAGGATACTCGGATGTGGTGATGGGATAAGATCAGGATACTTGTAAATTGGTGTGTGTTTTGTAAATTGGTGATGATGGGATAAGATCAAGATACTCGGATTTATAAAAGGTGTGGATCAAATATATATAATGTGGATTGTTTTTAGAATAACAATAATAATAATATTATAATGATAATAATAATAATAATAATAATAAAGTGCTTATATCTAAAGGAGTGGGAGCCTAGATAGTATCTCGGCTTCCCACTAATTTCTTGTAAATCCTATTATTCTAATAAAGTGCTTATAATTAAATAATAATAATAATAATAATAATAATATAATGACTTTGTTCCTGGCCGAGCTGTGATTGATGCTGCACAACGTAAACGATGCAAGCATTTGGCTAAGTGTGTAGCTCTCGGATATGGGTTTCTTCTTTTCTCCTTTTCTTCTTTAGGGGAGTTACAGGAAGATGCAGTTGCGTTGCTGAAGCGGATCCAGAGATTTTCTAAGGCTCAAGACATTGGAGCGCGCGCTGCTGTACATATTTTCCATAGAATAGGTTTTACCATTGCTAAAGGGGTGGGAGCGCATATAGTATCTCGACTCCCATCCAATGTGTTGTAAATCCCTTTTTGTTTCTAATAAAGTGATGGTATAATAATAATAATAATAATAATAATAGAAAGAGAGAATTACCAAAAAAATAATAAAATATAAAATAATAACAATAATAATAATAAAATTAATTACTAGGCCTGGCAGATTTGTTTGACCCCCTCTGTGTGTGGGCGATCCACATCACGTTCCTCCATCATCACCACCATTACAGTTCCATCATCACGTTCCTACATCATCACCACCATTACAGTCCCATCATCCTTCTTCCTTTCAAACATACCATCTTCTCATCAACAATAACTTTTCTCTCGTTTTTTTACTTCACTTCACATATCACGATCCTTCATTCATCATATCATCATCCTTCATTCCTTTCATTCATATATGTTTAACACAACCATATCACGATCCTTTAATTCGTCTATCCTTTTTTAATATCTGTTTATCATGCTTCTATTTCTTCATCTTTTATTCGCACTAATTTCTAGGTTGTTTGCTTACAGTGGGTTTAATTTGTGCTTTTATGTTGGTTGTTTCTTTGAAGTGGGTTTTGCGTTTGTTTGGTAGGTGGTTTCTGTAATTGGTTAGTGTTGTGATTAGGTGGGTTCTGCGATTTATTGGTTGTTTGGTTGGTGTTACGATTTGTTTCTATTAGTAGGTAGGTTTCTGTTGGGTTTCATATAGCGGGTAGGTTAGCTGTAGTGGGTTCCATTTCTGTTACGGTTCTGTATCAGGTGGTTGTTTTCGTATAGGTGGTGTTCATACAGTTGGTACTGTATCAGGTGCGGCTTGTGGTTGTTTTCATACAGGTGGGGTTCATTCAGAGTTGGGTCGCGGTTCTGGGCTTTTGGTGGGTATTGTTGTTTCACCTGCTGTTGTGGTACAGGGCTACGTATGAGATCTTAGGCCAAATTACAGGTGGGTTGTTTTTTATTCTAAAGGTTTGTTGTTGTACCTCTTCGTACAAGGGTCTTATCAGTGGGATTCGGTTCAAACAGCATCTTCACGTTTTTTGTGTGGGCGATTGGGTCCAGATTCTTTATCTATCCCAAATTACATCTTCGATTCAAGATTCACAACAAAGATTCAACGGGTTTTATCTGTTGGTGGGTTGTTTTGCTGTTGTGGTTTCCAAACAGGTGGATTTGTTATTCGGTTGCGGTTTCGTTGTTATTTTGTGGAGTGGTATAGGGGTTTGGTTGTTATTCGGTTGCGGTTTTGTTGTTATTCGGTTGCGGTTTTGTTGTTATTCGGTTACTGTTTGTTTTTTGCTCGTGTTGTGTAGGGCGTGCTCGTGCTGTGGAGGTCGTGTGGTTCTGTGGAGTTCGTGTGATTGATTTTGTTTTTCAAGTGGTATAGGGGTTTGGCTGTTCTTTGGTCATGGTTAGTTTTTGATCTGGTGTTGCTGCGCTTTGGTTGTTTTTCGGGGGGTGGTTGATTTGTTTGGATGTGATGGATGTTGGAGGTTTGTTGAATGTTCGTTAGTGTTTGGTGGTTCGTTGCTTGGTTGGTTTTCGTTAGTGTTATGGAAGTCGTGCATTTTCATTGTCCCTTTGTTGGTCTTAATGGGTGTCGGGATGGTGGTGGGGATGGGCTTACGAAGACTTCCTTGATTATTCATCTCCGTGATCGACACTTTCGTAGCGAGGCACAAGCTATTTCTAAAAAATCGCAAGGTTTGGCAATATATGAGAGTGCCGAGTTAACATTTAAGCATATGGGATTTGATTGTGTGGTGTTTGTTTGACTACACATACGCTTCGGACTAAGTGTCGGCATGGTAATGGTTCGGATTTTGTACCGCCTCCTGATTTTGGTGACGGTATTGTTCATTTTGTGCTTTATGACCTTCGTAAGCCACTCGTTCCATCTTACCCTAAACATCTTGATATCGGTAGTGATGAAGTATGTGATTCACATTGTGGGTTTACTTTGAGAATTCTTGATAGGTTATTTTCGAATGGGTTGCATACTGTTAAATCTATTCCTTCAAAATGTCGACTGGGTTTCGCTCGTGCCTTGAAGAGAGCCCTCGATAAAGTGGTGAACAAGCCTGATGATATTTCGTGTTGGGATAGTTTGCTTGTGTTGCCTCTTTGTCTTCTTAGAACCTTTCGCCCGGGAAGTAACCTCGAGTGTCGGTCTGTTATTAAGAGGTAACGACAAGAGGAATATATTACTAATGTTATTCATTATTGGGAGACGTCGGCTGATAGTTTGCAACTTCTTAAGGAGTGTTTGGCTGAATCTTCCCCTGCTTTTTCTGGTGTTGTTGGTGAAGAGTGTGGGGTGGTTGAGTAGAATATTAAGCAGTGTAAACGGAAGATATCTGATGGGCATTGTTCTGCGGCTATCAGGGTTCTTTCCTTGTCCGGGGTTGCTCCTTATAATGTTTATACTCTTGAGGATTTAAAAAATAAGCTCCCTTTTGTTCATGCTCCATCTTTACCAGATATTCCTCTTGACCATCATCATCAACTTGTTGTATCTCAATATGTGGTTCTCGACATGATCAAGAGCTTTCCTCGAGGTACGTCTTGTGGTCGAGATGGGTTGCGGGTCCAACACCTTATTGATTGCTTAAGTGGATCTGTGGTTGCTATTTAGGATGAGCTGATGTCCTCCATCACCCAAGTGGTAAACCTTTTTCTTGATGGGCGTTGTCCCAGGGTGTTAGGTGAGTATATTGCCAGTGCCCCTCTTACTCCTTTGGTTAAGCCTGGTGGTGGTATTCTCCCTATAGTTGTGGGTACTGTTTGGAGACGACTCATTTCCAAGGTATGTGCTTATGAGGTTGGTCACTCTTTAGATGGGTACTTTGGTGATTTGCAGTTTGGAGTTGGGGTGTCGGGAGGTAGTGAGGCTATTCTTCATGCTGTGAATCGCTTACTTGAGAGGTATGGAGATGATGTTGGTTTTTCGATGTTATTAGTGGATTTTCAAAATTCTTTCAATTTGGTAGACCGAGAGGTTATGTTGCGAGAGGTTCGTCTTCGTTGTCCCTCCATCTCGTCTTGGGTGGAGTTCTGTTATTCTAGTCTGGCGAGGTTGTATTATGGTGATCATGTTTTGCGGTCCTGTCAGGGGGTACAGCAGGGTGACCCTCTTGGTCCGTTACTCTTTGCTCTTGTACTTCACCCATTGATATGCAAGATTCGGGATTCCTTCTCTCTTTCTTTACAAGCTTGGTATTTGGATGATGGTACTATTGTTGGGGATACTTTAGTTGTGGGGAAGGTTCTAGAGTGTATCATGAAGGATGAACCCACGTATGGTAATACAAGGTTTTAGCCAAGTATAAAAAGATTCGTTATTCAAGTCTTTTCGAATTAATTACTAGTTAAAAGTGCGACTCAGTCGTTCTTGGTGGAAAATAAAATGGTTTGATTATCTATTTTAAACTAAAAGCAAATATGAAAATGTCGTTGAGTAAAAATAAAAGTTTTAAAAGATAAACTATAAATTACGAGTTAAAAATAAATGATTTAAAACTTAAAAGGTAAATTTAAAACTTAAAACTTAAAACTTTGTAAAAATAAAAACTTAGTAAAAATGCTGGAAAAGTTAAATTGGAAATTAAAATAAAAGAAAGTAAATAAAAAATAAAACTCAATCCGTCGGAATACCCTATCGGAATCCCATCGGAATGCTGCAGTCCGAATATGATCGGAATAAACTCAAGTGAATTCTGTCGGAATACTCAGGAAAGCGTCAGAATAAGGATAAACACACCCGTCGGAATAATCCGTCGGCATACAAGACAACACTATCGGAATACTGAAAAACAAAAGCTATCGGAATATCATAAAAATCACCTCCGTCGGAATCCAGATCGGAATTCTCGTCGGAATGGAAAACCCTTTTCCGATACTATGTATCGGAATGCTGATCGGACAATAAAGCCCTAATCCGATGATGCTGTCGGAATCACTCGTCGGAAAAGGGTTTACCTTTTCCGATAGAGTATAAATCGTAATAAGCAACGTATAAGCACTCTATTAACTAGCACAATCCGAAACTTATCCAACATTTTAAAGAAAATAACTAAATAAGCACAAATAAGAACTTATCAAAACTTTAAATAAGCAACTTTTTAAATCAAACTTTAAAAAGACAAAACCTTTTAGAAAACTTAAAAACAAATAAGCTAAATACAAAATAAGCCAAAAAGCATGATAAGCTCAAAGCTTAATCCATATATAACTTAGATAGAAACCAAAAGATAAAGTTTTTTTATCAATCAAACATCAAGATTAAACAAAATAAAAAAAGACTTCGGATCAAATATAAGTAAAAATAAAGAAAGGTAGAAAGAGATTAAAGATGAAAAGCTTAACTTGAACTTGTAGATTAAAGATTCCAAAATATAAGATTGAATTAAAGCTTAAACATGAAAGAAAGAAAAGATGAAGTTCTAGTGAGAGAAAGTTAAACACTTTCTCTCTCTAAAAATGAAAACTAAAGAAAGAAAAATAAACTAAATTAACAATTAACTAACACCCTCCTAATGACACATCAGGAGGGTATATATAGGAGGTGGGAGGTGCATGTGTTGCTTCCTTCTTTCTTTCTTCTCGACTCGAATTGATTTAAATTCTTTGTCTTTCTCGACGTCGTCTTGGGATTTGTCGATATAAATTGAACTTGTCTTATAATCTTCTTCTATTAGACTTGAGTTCTTCGACTTCATTAAACTTCCGTCTTTAGACATTTTCTTCGATAAATCTTCAGAATAGGCCTTGGAATTCTGTTCTTTTTGCACTCTTGATCTTTTGACTTCATCTTTTGTCTTTTTCTTCGATAAAAGCCCGTGATAGCCCATGTTTTCTTCCTTTTTCATATTTTTATCCTGAAATACAATAAAAACACAAACCACGCATAATTCTGACTTTTACGACATAAAATACACGTTTTGTTCTTGTTATTATTGGAAATAAGTGGTAAAAGGATAAGTGTTTTCACACTTATTAAATCCCCTACACTTGACCATTGCATTTCCCTCATGTAATGTACTAATTTCAAAGCACGGTTTACATTTTCCATAAAAAATAACCCACCTTGGCCTTTATTAAATACTAAACTTTAAGTAAACTAAAAAGATAGAAGTATGTACAAAACAAGTAAATCAATCAAAGACTTACATTGGTGTTTTGGCTGTCATGAATGTTTATCATCCTCAAGTTTCACGTTCCCCATACCAAGCTTAAAAACGAGATAATTGTTATTATAAGTTAGAAAACTAACACGAACTCATGTGGCCCAATTATTTACTTATACTCCATTATTCCTAGGTTTATCTCTTATATTTTAATTTTGTCTTGAATGATCACGAGGATGCATTGTTTGACTTATTTTGATAGTTATTTAGGCTGAAAATAAAGTGGGACGATTTAATCAATAGTTAGATAAAGGACAAAATCTTTTAAAACTGCTTCTCGGGACCTCTTAAAGTTCATATCTTGGCATAACTCGCTTCACGATTTGAGACTTTTCTCGGACCGATATTTGGCAGCGACTTCATACTTCGAATCTTGAGAGACGTTCTTGAAATTATGGTCTTCTCTTCATAATAGGAATTTATTCACTTGAAGTGTTTGAGAGATTCTTCAATTTTGGACCACAATTTCTTCATTTTTATCCAATCTTTATTTTGGACTTTGATATACAACGATCCGCCTCCTTTTAGGACTTGGATCTATTTATCCTCATCCCTTGCTATGGTCTTTTCGGATAGACTTCTCCATGATCTTTAGGGGAGTATTTGCTTTTCGTCGTGTGTCTTGATCCTTCATATTGATTTTCGATAAATGATTCTTCACATCACTTTTGGATCTTTAGCAACAAAAGGTAACCCTCATGCCTTGTTAGGGCCTTTTCGGACTCGCCAATCTTCGTATCCCGCTTCAATAAGTTATGCCTTGGCTATGAACTCTAATTAATACCGAGCAAATTTTAAACGATCTTGTGCTAGAAGCTAAGTAACTTTTCAAATCGTACAACCTTATTTATTGCAAATATATTTATTAACAAGCGATGGGAGAAGAAGCTTATAATCAACTCACATAAATTCATGGAAGAATACGAACTTATAATTGACTCTATCATCTCTCGTTCTCCACAATTTAAAATCTCAAGGAATGAGACTCGTGGATGCTTAGCCAATTAAATCAAAGTTTTGGGTTTTCAAGTCATATATAGGATCTTGCAAATTCTTAGACTCTTTCAAGTTTAGAATTCGCATTTTAAAGTTCCCTTGATAAACGACTTTCTAGGATCAATTATAGGAATTTACGAAAAGTTCTTGTTCTTAACCCGTGAGAGTTAAGACTTTCGCGGTTTAAAGTTCCCTATATAAAAGCCTAGCAAAACTTGACTTAAACACGTTAAGGATACTAGCTAGAGTAAACTTAGATAAGTAAACTCGGGTTGAGTCAAAAGATTCACAATGTTTGAAAATTAAAACCACTTTATTAAAAATTTATTCTAGCAAAGAAAGTAAACAACGATAGCAAAGGAAAATACTACTATACTACTAGGCCAAAAATAGATTAAAAATTTTGAAAAATGTCGAAAAATCAAATTTTCCGGTTAAATGAGGACAAATTAATGGTAAAGCCCACTTACTTCAATATAAGTCCCCCTACACTTGATATAAACATTGTCCTCAATGTTTAAGCATGTGGGAGTAAACTCCCCTACACTTAGGACACTGTGCACTTTGGTTAAATCTTGCTAAGGGAAGGACAACTATAGTGATTTCAATGTGAACATATAAGATATGAAATATTGAATCACGACAGTTTAGGATTGAACCGGGAAGACGGGTACACGGGATCACGGTTCGTCAAAAGTCATCGAGAATGGATCTTTGAAGCTTTAATCCCTGCACATCATAAGAAACAAGACAACAAATACCTACGGGGCTCCCCTACACTTATTATGAAAACGGTAAAGGATAGATCAATGGGTTGCCTCCCGAGAAGCGCTTGTTTTTGTTAACCGAGTCACGAGCCTGACTCGACCCAGAACTAATTCAAGGGAAACATGGTGAGGGATGGAATCATCTCATGAGAGATGTCCTCACCAAAGTACAGCTTCACACGCTGGCCATTCACTTTAAAATTAGGCCCATTTGGTTGAGAGAGCTCAATGGTGCCATAAGGGAAGACTTTGGCGATGGTGAATGGACCAGACCAACGGCTCTTCAGCTTGCTCGAGAAGATCTTCAACCGAGAGTTAAAGAGTAAAACTTGATCACCAACGTGAAACTCTCGGTTCTTAATCCTTGCATCATGGATGATCTTGGTCTTCTCCTTGTAGATCAATGAGTTCTCATAAGCTTCATTCCTCAGTTCATTTAGCTCGTTGAATTGAATCTTCCGAAGATAAGCGGCTTTGTTGATGTCAAAATTGGCCCACTTCAAGGCCCAATACGCCTTATGTTCCCGCTCAATAGGGAGGTGGCATGCTTTCTCGTACACAAGACGATATGGAGTGCAACCAATCGGCGTCTTATATGAGGTACGGAAAGCCCACAAAGCATCATCTAACTTATCGGCCCACGAGGCACGATGCTCTCCCACAGTTCGCTCTAATATTCTCTTCAATCCACGGTTAGATATCTCGGCTTGAAAATTTGTTTGAGGATGATAAGTGGTGGAAAGACGGTGATTGACACCATACTTAGCCATGACTCGTGCAAATTGATCATTGCAAAAATGAGTCCCGCGGTCACTGATGATAGTACGAGGAACACCGAATCGAGCAAATAACTGCTTCAAAAAGTTCACAACCACCCTCGCATCGTTCGTAGGGAGAGCCTTTGCTTCAACCCATTTAGATACGTAGTCAACGGTTACGAGGATGTACTTGTTCCCTTTAGATGATGGAAATGGCCCCATAAAGTCGATACCCCATACGTCAAAGATTTCACATTCTTGTATGAAATTTTGAGGCATCTCATGTTTATGTGTGATCTGGCCTTTTCTTTAGCAAGCATCACAATGTTTAACCATTTCATGAGCGTCATGATAAATGGAGGGCCAATAGAATCCTGAGTTAAACACTTTCTTCGCGGTGTAGTTGGGACCAAAATGACCACCAGTGGGTCCTTTATGGCAAGCTTCAAGGATTAATAAAGCTGTCGACCCATCAACACACCAACGAATGACAAGATTCGCACATTGTTTGAAAAGGTAAGGGTCGTCCCAAAAATAGTGTTCAATGTCTTTAAAGAACTTTTTCTTTTGTTGGGACGTTAACCCTTCCTTGAGAATTCCACCCGCTAAGTAGTTTGCAATGTCCGAAACCATGAGGTTTCATCAAAGTTGGAGTTAATAGACATCAAGGCCTCAAGGGGAAAAGATTCATTAATCTCTTGATTTGGGATCTCCCCTTGATAAGGATCCTCGAGTCTACTAAGATGATCCGCGGCTAGGTTTTCCGCTCCTTTTTTATCATGAATTTCAATTTTGAATTCTTGAAGGAGTAGAACCCAACGAAGAAGTCTTGGTTTGGAATCTTGTTTGGTTAACAAGTACTTCAACGCGGAATGGTCGGTATAGACAATGGTGGTGGAAAGGACAAGATAGGGGCGGAATTTTTCAAAAGCATACACTACAGCTAAAAGCTCTTTTTCGGTAGTGGTATAATGCAATTGAGCCCCCGTCATTGTCTTGCTAGCATAATGGATTGGTTGGAAGTGTTTGTTCACTCTTTGTCCCAAAACCGCTCCAATAGCAAAATCACTAGCATCACACATCAATTCAAAAGGTAACTCCCAATTAGGGGTAACCAAGACCAGTGCCTTAGTTAATTTATCCTTAAGAAGATTGAAATATTCAATACACTCTTTAGAAAAGATAAAAGGAGTATCTTTTTCCAAGAGGTGGGTCATCGGGCGAGCGATCTTAGAAAAATCTTGAATGAAACGATGATAGAAGCCCGCATGACCAAGGAAACTTCTCACACCCTTCACGGTTGAAGGTGGAGGTAATTTAGCAATCACTTCAACTTTAGCACGGTCGACTTCAAGACCGGCTTTGGAGATTTTATGACAAAGAACAATACCTTCCTTTACCATGAAATGGCATTTTACCCAATTTAGAACAAGGCTAGTGTCTTCACACCGGTTAAGCATGCGTTCCAAATTGGCAACACAAGAAGAGAAGGAGTCACCATAGACCGAGAAATCATCCATGAAGACTTCTATAGTTTCTTCAACCATGTCATGGAAGATAGCCATCATACACCTTTGGAAAGTTCCAGGAGCATTGCATAAGCCGAAAGTCATTCGTTTATAAGCAAATGTTCCATAAGGACAAGTGAATGTGGTTTTCTCTTGATATTTAGGATCGATGGGAATTTGAAAATACCCGGAGAAACCGTCTAAGAAGCAATAATATTCATTACCCGCTAGACGTTCGAGCATTTGGTCCATAAAAGGAAGGGGAAAATGATCCTTGCGGGTGGCATCATTCAGCTTGCGGTAGCCTATACAAACTCGCCAACCCGTGACAAGTCGAGTAGGAATCAACTCGTTGTTTTCATTGGGAACAACGGTTATTCCGCCTTTCTTAGGCACACAATGGACGGGACTAACCCATGGTAAATCCGAAATAGGGTAAATCATTCCGGCATCTAGAAGTTTGATAACCTCTTTCTTGATGACGTCATGGATTTTAGGATTCACCCTTCTTTGGTTTTGAATAGTGGGTTTAAAGCCGTCCTCTATGAGAATTTTATCTGTGCAAAAGTGAGGATCAATTCCACGAATATAGGAGATTTTTCAAGCAATCGCTTTCTTATGATTCTTCAACACGGCGATAAGTCGAGATTTTTCGTCTTCTTTCAAGTCCTTAGCGATGATGACGGGTAACTTCTTATTGTCTTCAAGGAAAACGTACTCGAGATGAGACGATAGGTCCTTAAGCTCTAAATCTGGAGGATTTATGATGGAAGGCATAGTCAAATTCGGATCATCGATAGATATTTCTTTAGGAGATGGTGGACAAATATGGTCCTCATTGAGAAGTTTCTCAATGGTACGAATGTCTTCATCCCAATTGGAGGGAGAATCGTCATAATTTAAGTCCACATCCCCAAAGGTTGCTTCAAATTCTTTCAAAAGGAAATCACTTTCTCCAAATGGAGTTAGTGATGGAGCAATAGAGGCAACGGTCTCAACAATGGGTAGAGAAGAAGATCCACTTTTACAAGCGTCTTTGAAATGTTCTTCACAAGCCTCATCAAGAACGTCAATGAAATTAACGCTCTCGTTTTCAGAAGGCTGTTTAGAAAGTTTACCCATGTTGAAGACGATTTTACCGTCATCAACTCTCATGATTAATTCGCCCGCGACTACATCAATAAGAATGAGACTGGTCCTCAAGAATGGACGTCCAACGATGAATGGAACATGGGGATCCATCTCGTAGTCAACGACAACAAAATCCGCCGGAAAGGTGAATTTGTCGACACCGACAAAGACATCTTCGGCTATCCCCACTGGATAAGCAACCGTACGGTTAGCTAATTCCAATGTCATTCGTGTGGGGACTAGCTCGGTTAGAGATAATTGTTTCCAAACACTTAACGGCATTAAGTTTATACTAGCACCTAGATCGGCTAGGGCCATACAATTCTCTACCCCGGGGAAGTTGCAAGGAATGAGAAAACGACCCAGATCACCAAGTTTGGTGGGTAATTTCCATAAGAGCACTGTAGAGAAATTCTCATTAAGTTGGGTCTAAGCGATATCAAGAAGCTTCTCTTTGTCACTGAGAAGATCTTTAAACATTTTAGCATATTTCGGCATATGAGCGAGATCCTCGGCAAAGGAGATGTTGAAATTCAGTTGTTTAAACATTTTAAGAAAGTTAGAAACCTGAATATCATCCTTGTTCTTCAACTTCTCTTTCCTCAACCTTGATGGATAAGGTATATTGGGTTGAGATGAAGGCTTTGGAATGGAATTCTCACTCACATCCTTGGGTGGTGGAGGGGTGAAAGTAGAAGGTGGAGGAATTGGTGAAATAGAAGGTGGAGGAATTGGAGAAGGGGACTCGTTTTCCTTTGTTACAATCACCGGTGTAGGTGTAGGAATCTCGGGTTCCTTTAAACCTTTGCCACTTCGGGTGGTGATTGCTTTCATCTCCCCTCTTGGATTAGCAACGGTGTTACTCGGAATAGAACCCGAACCAGAGGCTTGATTACTTTGGAATAAACTAGCCATCATATCCCATAAGCCATTCGTTTGACTGCTCAAGGAGTTTCGCATATCGGCTCGAAGATCATTCCCTTGTTTCGCCATATCTCCTTTCAAGTTGATGATTTGCCGCTGAAGATTCTGCACTATCGCATCATTAGTCCTCATGTAAGTGTCAACCTCTTGATTAAATGCGGTGGGTTCGGTGGGAGGAAGAGCATGGTAGGAAGGTGGTTGATAAGCGGGTGGTTGGTGAACTTGATTGTTTCCTTGAGGTGGATATGGGTTTCTTTGGGTTTGATATTGATTTGGAGCTCAAGTTTGGTTTTTGATTGTTGCGATTGAGGTTGTTTGGGTTTTGAGGGGGAAAACCGGGTGGTGAAAGGAAATTGTTTGAACGATAACTGAGCAAATTGCGGTCACCTTGAGGACGTGCTTGATAACCTCCCGTAGAAAAGTTACCGTTGGCGGCATACACATTTTCTGGATTGTCATGAGTCGAAGGACAATCGGTATATGAATGAGATCCCCCACATATTTCACATGACTGACTCATAGCATTATCTTGCGCATTGATGCTTTTGGTATTGTTCGCGGTTTATAGAGCAATTGTTTCAACAATCGAAGTAAGCTTATCAATTCTCTTGTCGGCGCCACTAGTACTAGCACTAGCCACATGAGTCCGAACACTCTTAGTTTGCACTCTAGACTTATTCTCAATAATGTCCCATGCGACATTAGAAGACTTAACCAAAATATTACCCCCCGAGGCACTATTTAGTGAATCTTGGTCATTCATGCTTAAACCATTGTAAAAAGTATTAATTTGATGTACTTTTTTGAAACCATGTTGTGGACACTTTCTTAAAAGTTCCTTAAAACGGTCCCAAGATTCACTAAATGTCTCATCGTACTTTTGTTCAAAGTTAATGATTTCATTCCGCAAAGCGGTAGTACGTGAGGGTGGGAAGAAGTAGTTGATGAATTTGGTTTCTAAATCCGACCACGTAAGAATACTTTGTGGCGGTTCCTTATCAAGCCAATGGCGGGCTTGTCCCTCGAAGGAGAAAGGAAAAAGTTGCAAGCGAATCACCTCTTGTGAAACCCCATTATACTTGACCGTATTAGTGAGTTGAAGGAACCTTTTGATATGGTCGTGAGGATCATCAAGTGTACGCCCCAAGAATGGTTGAGAAGAGACCATTTGAATGAAGCCGAATTTGAGTTCAAAGTTGTTGGCTCCAATCTCGGGTATGACAATAGCATCGGTGTAGCCCTCTACTTGCGATTGCAAAAGCTCGATCATTGGTCGATTATCTATGGTGACAATAGGTGGAGTTTCGACTTCGGCTTGAATTGCTTTCTTCTTACGAGCACGGGTACGCATACACACCTACAAAAAGAAAGAAAGATACACAAGAATATTTTTGATTTTTTATGTTTTTCTATTTTTTTTTGAATTTTTGAAAATTTTTAATTTTTATGGATTTTTGAAAATTTAAGCAAGAAAAATAACGTTAAAAAATGAACGGATCCCAAAATCCAACGCGTCTCTCACTAAAAACCGTTAATCTTAACGAAAAGAGCCGGCAGCGGCGCCATTTAATACAAGGAATTTTCCAAGTATAAAAAAAGTTATCATCCGTTCTTTTCGAATTGATTACTAGTTAAAAGTGCGACTCAGTCGTTCTTGGTGGAAAATAAAATGGTTTGATTATCTATATTAAACTAAAAGCAAATATGAAAATGTCGTTGAGTAAAAATAAAAGCTTTAAAAGATAAACTAAAAATTACGAGTTAAAAATAAATGATTTAAAACTTAAAAGGTAAATTTAAAACATAAAACTTAAAACTTTGTAAAAATAAAAACTTAGTAAAAATGCTGGAAAAGTTAAATTGGAAATTAAAATAAAAGAAAGTAAATAGAAAATAAAAACTCAAACCGTCGGAATACCCCATCGGAATGCTGCAGTCGGAATATGATCGGAATAAACTCAAGTGAATTCTGTCGGATGCCTCAGGAAAACATCGGAATAAGGATAAACACACCCATCGGAATAATCCGTCGGAATACAAGACAACACTATCGGAATACTGAAAACCAAAAGCTATCGGAATATCATAAAAATCACCTCCGTCGGAATCCAGATCGGAATTCTCGTCGAAATGGAAAACCCTTTTTCGATACTATGTATCGGAATGCTGATCGGAATATAAAGCCCTAATCCGATGATGTTGTCGGAATCACTCGTCGGAAAAGGGTTTACCTTTTCCGATAGAGTATAAATCGTAATAAGCAACGTATAAGCACTCTATTAACTAGCACAATCCGAAACTTATCCAACTTTTTAAAGAAAATAACTAAATAAGCACAAATAAGAACTTTTCAAAACTTTAAATAAGCAACTTTTTAAATCAAACTTTAAAAAGACAAAACCTTTTAGAAAACTTTAAAACAAATAAGCTAAATACAAAATAAGCCAAAAAGCATGATAAGCTCAAAGCTTAATCCGTATAAAACTTAGATAGAAACCAAAAGATAAACCTTTTTTATCAATCAAACATCAAGATTAAACAATATAAAAGATGACTTCGGATCAAATATAAGTAAAAATAAAGAAAGGTAGAAAGAGATTAAAGATGAAAAGCTTAACTTGAACTTGTAGATTAAAGATTCCAAAATACAAGATTGAATTAAAGCTTAAACATGAAAGAAGGAAAAGATGAAGTTCTAGTGAGAGAAAGTTAAACACTTTCTCTCTCTAAAAATGAAAACAAAAGAAAGAAAAATAAACTAAATTAACAATTAACTAACACCCTCCTAATGACACATTAGGAGGGTATATATAGGAGGTGTGGAGGTGCATGTGTTGCTTCCTTCTTTCTTTCTTCTCGACTCGACTTGATTTAAATTCTTTTTCTTTCTCGACGTCGTCTGGGGATTTGTCGATATAAATTGAACTTGTCTTATTATCTTCTTCTATTAGACTTGAGTTCTTCGACTTCATTAAACTTCCGTCTTTAGACTTTTTCTTCGATAAATCTTCAGAATAGGCCTTGGACTTTCGTTCTTTTTTCACTCTTGATCTTTTGACTTCGTCTTTTGTCTTTTTCTTCGATAAAAGCCCGTGATAGCCCCTGTTTTCTTCCTTTTTCATATTTTTATCCTGAAACACAATAAAAACACAAACCACGCATAATTCCGACTTTTACGACATAAAATACACGTTTTGGTCTTGTTATTATTGGAAATAAGTGGTAAAAAGATAAGTGTTTTCACACTTATTAAATGGCTTGTATCTAAATGTTCATAAGACTGAACTTTTTTGGCTGAACGAGGATCCTCGTAGCAAGTTTGTGGGTGTGTTCCCGGATAATATTGCTCGACCTACACGCGGTGTTAAGTTACTAGGGCGGGCTGCGAGTGTGGACCTTGATTTTTGTAGTAAGCTTGTGTTGTAGCGTGTGGATGTTGTGGCCATGATTAATGACCCTCAATGTGAGATGATCCTTCTTCGCTCTTGTGCGGGTATTTCTAAGTTATACTTTTCTATGCGTACATGTTCACCCTGTACATTTAAGTCTGCTCAATGTTCTTTTGATATGGCTCTTCGTTCTTCTTTGGAGCGTATTGTTACTGCTTCTGGACCGGGATTTGGTGACTGGAAGTGGAGACTTGCTACGTTGCCCTTTTCCTTTGGGGGGTTGGGTGTTTATTCTGCGCGAGATGTATTGCATTATGCTTTTCTTGCTTCTCGGTTACAGTCACCTGATTTGCAGTCTAAGCTACTTTAACACACTGATATTAGAGCTTATGGACTCTAGTTTGATGATGCATTATTTGTGTTTAACTCGGTTATGGAGATCGATTTTATAAGTAATCCGAGTGAAGTCATTGCCCCAAAACTCATGAAGAAAATGGCAGATATATATTTTACTCGGGTTACGAAGAATGCAGAATCTATTTTCGCTTTGTCTGCTAGACAGATGGCTTTATGGGCATCTCAGAGGGAGGATCATACTTCTGATTGGCTTAGGACGGTCCCTATTCCGGGGTTGGGTCAGACTATGAACGGGAGGACTTATCGATGTGTTTTGTGTTATCGCTTAGGTATTCCCTTGTTCTCTTTTTTGAAGCCCTGTTCAGCTTGTTCGAGAGTATTTGATGGGGATATATTTGGGGATCATGCGGTATCGTATGCTGGTATCGGGATTAAGCATCGTTACAATTTGGTACGTGATACTCTTGCTGATATATGTTACCGTTCAGGGATATCTGTCGGAAAGGAAGTTAATATCGGATTAGTTGGAGGACATGATAATGCATTACGTCCGGCAGATATTTTGTTTTATTCGTGGGATGGAGGTAAAGATGTTTGTGTAGACTTGACTGGTTCTTCTCCTTTGACTCGAACGGGGATGAATGACTTTGTACCTGGCCGAGCTGTGATTGATGTTGCACAACGTAAACGATGCAAGTATATGGCTAAGTGTGCACCTCTCAGATATGGGTTTCTTCCTTTTTCTTTCTATTCTCTAGGTGAGTTACAGGATGATGTAGTTGCTCTACTGAAGAGGATTCAGAGATTTTCTAAAGCTCAAGACACTAGAGCACGCGCTGTTGTACATATTTTTCATAGAATAGGTTTCGCTATTGCTAAAGGAGTGGGGGCTCAGATAGTATCTCGGCTCCCCACTAACTTTTTGTAAATCATATTATTCGAATGAAGTGAAGTTTTATTAAAAAAATAATAATAATAATAATAATAATAATAATAATAAAGTGATGTTGATAAAATAATAATAATAATAATAATAATAATATTAATAATAAGATTAATAATAAATAACAGGGTAATTTAGTAACTTCACAATATGAGAATGAGGGTATTGTAGTTATTTTATACGGCCAAACGGGTCAAACTGATGGGATTAACGAAAATGGACTAAAAGTGGAGAAAAATTTACGTTTTAGGTCAAAATCGAAACTATTTGAGTTTTTGGAGCAAAAGTGATTACGAGACCAAACCACGAGGAACAAAAAAGCAGTTAACTCTTTTATTTTTCTAGAATAATTTGTTAACTTTTTCTCCAAGTTTAGTTTTCCTATAAAATTAGGACTTAGGTTTCTTGTATTGAATTATTTAGATATAATAAAAATTTATGACTTTTTAGTCTTCTGTTAATTGACTTATATCCGGGTTAGAATTTATTGTTCAATTTTCAACCTAATAATCAGTATTCGTGTAAATAAACAATTATTGGAATAGTAGTTTTGGTATTCTTTGGAATCAACAAATTCAATCTTTATCCTTGTTTTTCACTACATCATGATGCAGGAGTATTATTTGACTGGTGAATTCTATCTTTTATTTAGTTTCCTTAAATAATGCATGGGCATTTTTCTTATGTCTGTTGGAGATTATTTTTATGTCCATATTTTATTTAGTTTCTTTATTTTATGTTTCTAGAATAATTTGTTAACTTTTTCTCCAAATCTAGTTTTCCTATAAAATTAGGACTTGGGTTTATTGTATTGAATTATTGAGATATGAATAAAAATATATGACTTTTTATACTTTTGTTAATTGACTTAAATCCGAGTTAGGGTTTATTGTTCGATTTATAACCTAATAATCGGTATTCGTGTGAATCAACAATTGTTGGAAGAATTGTTTCTAGTATTCTTTGGAATCAACAGATTCAATTATTTATCTTTGTTTTTACGCGAAACAACCAAGATAAATAATTGAATATGTTGATTCCAAAGAATACCAGAAACAACTCTTCTACGAATCGTTGATTCACACGACCGATTATTAGGTTGAAAAGCGAACAATAAACTCTAACCCGAATTTAAGTCAATTAACAAAAGACTAAAAAGCCATATATTTTTATTCATATCTCAATAATTCAATACAATAAACCCAAGTCCTAATTTTTAGAAAAACTGAACTTGGAGAAAAAGTTAACAAATTATTCTAGAAAAATAAACTAAAGAAACTAAATAAAATGTAGACATAAAAATAATATCCAACAGACATAAAAAATGCTCATGCATTATTTAAGGAAACTAAATATACGATAGAGTTCACCAACCAAATAATGCTCCTGTCGTTTTGTGGTGGTGTTTTTTAGCCAAAACTGTCTGTAGGTATGTCTTGTTTCCTAAACCCCAACCCTATTTTGTTTTTGATATCTCTTTGAAAAGTTAACATCTCATCGATGCAACGTGCGTTTTATTAAACTTTACAAATTTTAATTTTTGTTTGATTAACGCCTCTTGATTGATTTTAAGTCTTTCAACTTCGAGAGTGAGGTCATGACATGTTTCACATTTATATTTAGATGATTTACCTCGTTATAGTCTTTGTAATTTTACCTTTAGTTCATAAAATTCATTTTCTAAACTTTCGTTTTTGGTTTTGAAGAGTTTGTTTATGATTTTATGACTTAATTCACACAGTTTGTTATATTCAATTTGCAAGGTGTCATCATCTAATGAGGAGGAGTAATAAGATGAGTCAGAATGTACCTCATTGGTTTCATGTGCCATAAGTACTAGCTCTTCCTTTTTAGAGTCGTCTCCTTCGTCATCACTTCCACTCCATGGTCCACTCACGTAAGTTCTTTGTGTCTTTGTCTTGGACTTTGGACAATTTTCAGTGAAGTGATTTGGATCACCACATTGGAAGCATTTTCTTTCCTCCTTGATTTTCTTGATGTCAAAGGGCTTTCGTGGTGTCCTTTTGTCAAATGACTGCTTTACAAATCTTCCTCGTCTTATAAAGAATTCCTTGAAGTCACGAACGCCCATGGATTATTCTTTTTCATCGCTATCGGACTCTTCATCATCACTAGATTCGACTCTAACTTTTAACATAATTGATATTTGTTTTTCTTTCTTTCCTTTGATGATCTCGGGGTCCTTTTCCATCACCATCTCGTATACCTTAAGATTCTCGATGAACTCGTCCATTGACAAGTTTGAGAGATCTTTAGATTCTTTAATAGCTGTGACGTTTGCTCTCCACTTTGGGTGAAGTGCTCTAAGAAATTTCCTGACAATATTTTTACTGGAGAAAGATTCATCAAGTGCTTTTAGTGAAGTTATGATGGTGTTAAACCGAGCAAATCCCACATCAATTGACTCTTCTTTACGGATAGAAATTGTTCATATTGTTGAACAAGTAGATCAATTTTATTATCCTTATCTTGTGAGTTTCCTTGATGTGTGACTATTAGCGAATGACAAATTTCTTTGGTGGTTTGACACGTGAAGATTCTTTCATACTCCTTTTTGGGTAGAGTATTGTAAGCATCATTTTGGCTTCATTATATTTTGACAACATTTTATTTTGATCATTGGTTTGTTTTTCACGTGCAACCTATTCAAATAGTTAGTGGTAACATTCTTGGCCGTTGGTGCATAATCAACTTCAATGATTATGTACCAAAGATCTATATCCTTAGGTTTCACACAAGTTTCAAAACGATTTTTCCAATACATAAAGCCATCATTTTCAAAGAGTGGTGGTCTTTGCATAGATTGTCCTTCTTTGTAATTTTCAAAAACCATGGATCGATTCAAGTTTTAAAGTATACTATAATTTAAAGATCTTGAGTGCATAGCTCCTGATGCCAATTGTAGAAATCTAGAAGGGGGGTTGAATAGTTTTTACCGATTAGTTTTAAAATTCTTTGCAACTTTTTATGTTATTAGTATGATATTGATTATATTAAGTAAATGATAGAGATAAAGAAACAATGAAACAAAACACAATGCACAATGATTTATAGTGGTTCGGCCTAACAAGATCCCACTTATCTTGCCCCTACTTCCACTCCTCGAGTATCCACTCGAGAGTTCTACTTCACTAGTTAAGAATCTCCTTTACACCGGTGGAGAAACCTTTACACTTTAGCTTACAATATTTACCGACACCTAAGCTAAGATGTCATGTTCTCTACACGGGTACAACAACTCCCTTCACACTATATACTTTGTGGTCTTACAACACCAACCATAATATTACACAAGTTAGGTAGAAGAATGGGTACAACAATGGTGATTTCTTTGGTATTTAATACATTCACACAATGTAAACTTTGAAGGATCAAAGCTTGGAGATAGAATTCTTGTAATCGAGCTTCAAGTTCACAAAGATTTAAATCACAAGAGACAAGAAGTAAGAGATGAATAGAGGTTAGAAGGTTAGATGTGTTCAGATAATTAGAGAGATAGATAAGAAGAGGGGTGACTGTGAAGCTTAGATTTAGCTTGGTATTGATAGGCAAGTCATTAGACACTAACGGACCCGTCGTACACTTTTCCCCAAGGATCTGCCCCTTTGTCGAGGGGTTTGTGAGGTCCGACTTTTATTGCCTCATAAATACTTGTCCAAGATCACACTCAAGCATTGGTTCAAGTCATGTTTGACTTTATATATATATATATATATATATATATATATATATATATATATATATATATATATATATATATATATATATATATATATATATATATATATATATATATATATATATATATATATATATATATATATATATATATATATATATATATATATATATATATATATATATATATATATATATATATATATATATATATATATATATATATATATATATATATATATATATATATATATATATATATATATATATATATATGATATAAATATATGATATATATATATATATATACTAGCATCGTAACCCGCCCAACGGGCGGGGTCGCTTTTTTTCTTATTTTGGAGGGTTTATTGTTGTGCGTTTTTAGTTTCTTGAATTTGTAATTTAATGTTTAGTATATTTTAGTTATAGTTTTCGCATAAGGAACATTTATTTGTGCTGAACATGCGGATTATTTTTTTTCTTAATATGAACAAACCATTGACAATGGAACTGTGACCCCGTGACTCGATTAGGTTGTCTCAATGATCGATCTCGTTACCCGATAACTTGACCAGGTTGACCCGGTGGTGAAACCTTAACCTTATATATTGATATAATATGATTCTTAAATTTATGTTAAAAATAGATATTTTTAAAAGATTTACATATCAATCCGAATGAAAAAATATATATATATATTTCGAAAACTAATAAAAAAATTCATGTCTAAACCTCACAAACACGCATTAATGAAAACAAAAACCTTTACATTCGTATAAAACTTAAAAAGAATACCAAATTTCACAAAAACAACGTTATGTTATTTTCCTATACTGGAATGACGCAAGTTGAATTGCGGCAATTGTTATCATGGGTCTTTAAATATATTTTTATCGTCTGAAAACGTAAAAATACTAACGAAAACTTAAAAATACAGATGAAAACGTAAAATTACTGACGAAAACTTAAAAATACTGACGAAAGACATAAAATGCTAATGAAAACATTAAAATAAATAGACTAAAAACGTAAAAAAAAATGATGAAAACGTAAAGTTTCAAACAAAAACGTAAAAAACTGACTTAAACGTAAAAAAAACGGATGAAAACGTAAAAAAGATAACGAAAACGTAAAAAATCGGACAAAAAAAAATAGGACGATAGCGTAAAAAACCAAACAAAAACGTTAAAAATATCGGACAAAAGCGTAAAAATAACAACGAAAACGTAAAAAATCAGACGAAAACGTAAAATTCGGACGTAAAGGTAAATATTATGATGAAATCGTAAAAATATTGACGAAAACGTAAAAATTCGGGCGAACGGGAAGGGCCGTTTTTTTTCGGGATACACGTACGTCTTTTTTTTCCCGGATATAGATATACATACTTTTCTTCTTACAATGTCAACATTAGCAAAGTTAAACTACATTTATTTATAATAATCTGGATGAATATAACAAAAAGTTTCGCATCCCAGTTGGTAAACTTGAGGGTTGCAAAGTTGCGAGGGCACATACCAGGGTTCGAATCTGGTTGGTTGCACTTTTTGCAATTATATAGTTTGAGCTTGTTCAGGCCTGGCCCGATACAAACCGGACATTACCCAATTCGGCCCAGACATGTGCAATTAAATAGTTTGAGTCTGTTCAAGCCTGGCCCGATACAAACTGGACATTACCCAGTTCGGCCCAAACATGAACTGGACGTACTTTACCCGGCCTGAACCGGAAGCGGTTGAACCTGTCTGAACCGGATCGGTTCAGACTTGAATCGGACCGGTTCAGGCATAAACCGGACCTCCAAAACGCAGTTTCAAAAACGCAATTTCAATTCTGCGATTTGAAACCACTATAAACGTAGAAAATTGAGATTTTCTAGGAATTTCTCAAATCTTATTGGTTAAAAGATGTGACTGAGATATGACTGGGATTAAAACTGTGGTTTCAAGTCATAATTATACCTATATATAATATAAATATATATATATATATATATATATATATATATATATATATATATATATATATATATATATATATATATATATATATATATATATATATATATATATATATATATATATATATATATATATATATATATATATATATATATATATATATATATATATATATATATATATATATATATATATATATATATATATATATAATATATATAGGGGAGAGTTAAAATAAAAAGATTTTTTTTGTGAGAAGGATGAGAAGGATTTTCAGCCATTGATTTAAAATCAATGGATAAGATCAATCCATATTTCTAACTAACTAACTAACGAACTAGCCACCAAAACATGATTTTAAAAAAGTCTTCAAAAAATTCTGAAAAAATTCCAAATTGTCGGATCTGTTGGTGCATAAAAAAGTTGTGAATAAACGTTTCTTAATTTTGAGTTTTTTATGTTTTTCTGATGCACGAAAAACAAAATTTGATGCACAAACACGTGAATTTTGGGGTACAAATTTTTTTTCATTCACAAAATTTTCAATTTATTATAGTTTGATGTGGAATCATATTTTAAAGCAAAAAGTCAAAAGAAGTTGGGCATAAAAATGAATTCTTGATGCACAAAAAACCTAAAAAACGTAAAAAAAAACGTTTTTGTGCATCAAAATTCCGTTTTTGTGCATTAAAAAAGCGTAAAAAACTTCAAATCAAAAAAACATTTTTCACAAAATTTTTTTGCACCAACATACCCGATCTACTGTAATTTTTTCATAATTTTTGAAGAACTTTTAAAAAGATGTTTAGATGGTTAGTTGGTTAGTTAGTTTGTTAGGATTGTGATTTAATCTCATCCATTAATTTTAAATCAATGGCTGAAAATCCTTCTTATCCTTCTCACAAAAAAAAAACTTTTTATTTGATCTCTCCCCTATATATATATATATATATATATATATATATATATATATATATATATATATATATATATATATATATATATATATATATATATATATATATATATATATATATATATATATATATAGAGAGAGAGAGAGAGAGAGAGAGAGAGAGAGAGAGAGAGATATTTTACCTATTTTTAAGTTTACACTAAAAAGATTAAAGTGTACAAACCTTTTTATAAAAGTTTAAGAGTATAATGTCATGGATCAAAAATCTTAAATGTTGATTGTAACATAAACATAAAATTATGTTTGATGTTTTGTCATTAACAAAACATTTAAGAGTGATTAAAATATAAACATCATTTTAATACAATATTTGTATTCACAAATTTGACTTGTTAAATTGTTAAAAAAAGATTTTTGACGCATTTATGAATTTCCACCAAGGAACGATTTATGCCTAAAGTCTATCAAACTTATTATATACTAACTTACTAATTTTGAATTATTTCCAGGCATAGGTAATATATCCTATGCTTACGCCTACCCCATGGATTCAATCTTCAAATACGACACAATGCCCATAATTCTCGTTATATGATGCGATTATTACCACGTTGGCCAGACGTCATAATAATTATTTTTAGTATAAGAAGTCCTATTGCTCACTTATAACTGAAATAAATTTGGCTAATTTTATATCCAAATAGGAGAAGATCGTTACGTCAATTCAGTGCCTAATGAACTCACATTTATGGTTTTGAATTACAATTAGTCAAAGTGTAAATATCATTGAACACAAAGAGGTCACTGAGTGAACAGTCACTCAGTGAGATGCGTTCGAGTTCTTAGCCTGAGTCTACAAGAATAACTCGAGCTTTAAGTGAGGTGACCCCATACGATCTCTTCAACGATGATGAAATCCTGAAAACTAAAAAATAGGGTGGATAAGTTTAAAGATGATAAGATCAAAAGACAATACGCAAAATCAAACTTATCCTTTAAAGATAGACAAGGGTTATAAGTATTGTAAAGGCATTTGTCCCCATACTTATAATAGGTATAGACTAATCATACCTTATATCTTTAAAAATGTCAGAGGAATTGCACATGGCAATCTCATTATCTTATCCAATACCTTAGGTCTATAAATAAGAATCGATGTAAAGGAGGGAAACAAGTTTGTGCATTTAATATCTCAACATTTACAAATAGTTTCTCTCCTCTAAAAGCGATAAAAGAACTTGAGTTCTAAACTCATTGATGTCTTAATCGTAAACTATGATAATCCTTAGGATTAGTATTACTTGTTAGTGAGGAGATCATATACAAACACATTGTCTATTTAATCCATATTTTAGTTTCGCATACAATTAGGTTTAATTATTTACTTAATAAGAGTTAAATGTTGAAAAATAATTGCGTCACTTATTCAATATTTTAAACTGTTTTTTAATGAATTATTCGTTTGGTCTCCATCCATTATAGAGGTCCCTGAGAATGAGAATGTAATATACTCAGACGGTGAATGTGTTAAGATCAACGAAGAGATTAATAGTTTAAATAACAGTGAGGACGAGAGTGATCGTGAGATGGTCTCAGATACGTATTTTGGAGATAATGATGATGTCCAGGGTGTAGAACATCAACATGGTGAGTCTACTAATGCTAAGGCGGTTTCTTTTGACCCGTGTAACATTTATGACTTACTTGACAAACAAACTGGGAAAGTTAGATCTTCGGGTACAGGAAACAACATCCCTTTTCCTCCGGGCTATATACCACCAGTTACTGAAGTTCAGGGTAACAACAATCAAGTTGTCCCTGAAGCTGAAGCCGAATCTAATCAATCTTCAAGTAGGTCAAAAAGGAGCAATTCGCGAGTTTTGGAGAAGGTTGAGAACTCAGAGGATGGAAGTTCCTTTGATAGTATTACTAAAGGGTTTAAGTCCAAGGAAGGCGGGTCTATTTTAGAGCTTTTAGAAGAAATGATTACAGTGGGTCAAACTATGGGTTTTTCCATGGAAGGTTGTGCTAAGGACATGGAAAAGATCATTGGAACACGAGGAGAACAAGTAGTTTTTCGATGAATTGTCTTTCTTTAAATATACAAGGTCTAGGATCCAAGGCTAAGAAATATTGGATCAAGGAGTTGACTTCTAAATATAAACTTAGTTTCTTGTGTATCCAAGAAACTAAGATGGAGATTGCTTCGACTACGGAGGCTAAATATCTGTGGGGAACTAGTTTTTCGATCACATTGTTAGTGAGGCTTGTGGTAATTCAGGTGGTATACTCTGTATATGGGATACAAATTTCTTCTGAAAGGACCACCACATTGTTTCTGATAATTTTATTGCTTTGTACGGGACGTGGATCCTGAATAAACTAAAGTTACTAATTATTTCAGTCTACACTCCTCAATCTCATTCTTCTAAATGTATCTTGTGGAGTTACCTCACATCTCTCATCACTAGTTGGAATAGAGAAAGTTTGATCATGGGGAATTTCAACGAAGTTAGAAGTATAGAGGGACGGTAGGGTTCTGTGTTTAACGTTCAAGGAGCTACTGAGTACAACTCCTTTATCTCTAATTCGAGTTTACTTGATATTCAGTTGGAAGGGTATTCCTTCACGTGGGCGCATCCCTCGGCTACCAAGATGAGTAAGTGAGATCGGTTTCTCTTATCTAATGGTTTACTCTCCATATCGACCTTATGTTTGGATCGTCACCTATCGGACCATCGTCCCATTTTGCTAAAGGAAGTTATATCCGATTTTGGCCCTACTCCATTCCACTTTTACCATTCTTGGATTGATCTTCCTGGTTTTGATGAGCTGGTGAAGGGGTCTTGGATGTCTTTTAATCTTGATGATTCCAACGGGATGATTAGATTTAAAAAAAACTACAAATATTAAAAAAGGCGATTCGTACGTGGACTATGGAATTCAAAAGTAATCGGGAGCGCCATACTCGGGACCTTAAGCTTAAGTTGAGTGAAATTGATAAAAAAAATTAGACCAAGGTGGTGCGTCTAACGACACCCTTTTATCCCGCTTGGAGGTCATGAAACAATTACATGATGTCCAAACTTCTAATCATCGGGATGTCATGCAAAAGGAGAAAGTCCGTTGGGAAATCGAGGGAGACGAAAACTCTAAATACTTTCATGCTATTATTAACAAAAATAGATACAATCTGTCAGTTAAAGGTGTTGTGGTAGATGGTGACTGGGTTGATGATCCTTTTCTAGTAAAACAAGAATTTCGAAATCATTTTGGAAACAGATTTCAAGACCCGGGTCCAAGAAAAGGTATCCTTAATTTTTCTTTTCCTAATGGCCTTACTAATGACAAGGTTTCTATATTGGAATCTCCTATTTCAAATGATGATATTTACACTGTTGTATGAGGGTGTGGGGTAGATAAATCTCCTGGGCTGGACAGATTTACTTTCGAATTCTTTCGTAAGTTATGGGCCGTAGTTGGGCCTGATTTGTGCATTGCAGTAAAATGGTTCTTTGATCATGGGCAATTCACTATAAGATTCTTGCATATCGTCTTTCCACGGTTAGTTCTGATCTCATCTCAGATGTCCATGATGGGAATCTAAGTCTGTTAGAATTCCCTTAGTCATTGATTTAAACTTAAATTAAGTTGTTTGATATTAACTTGCATGTGCCTAGGAGACAGGCAATTAACCCAAGACTCACAGAGTTCTAAGTCTCTGTGAGCAACCACAGGGGAGTCCATGTCAACATTATCAAGGAAGTTGAACATTACTTGAAGACATACTCATTGGCTGTGTTGGATAACAACCAAGATGTATCAGGGACTCTAAGTGGTTGAGTGTTAACAGGGTGACAATACCCTGTTAACACTCAGTACACTTTGGACATACCTAAGTGTTTAGGCGGGAAGTTTTACAGCATAAAGTACAAGGAATGAAGAAAAGGGAAACTATGTCAAATCTATTTCCCTAAAGCGTTGTGGCAGACTACCAAGAATAGAAGAGGATCTTTTGACATATATCTGACATTGTCTGTTTTGTGTAGTCACCATCAACCAATACTAATAGTCAACCTCGTACCACTATAAATAGGATATGTAGGCTAGATTTAATGTTGTTCACTTTGTTATATTTCACACATTAACTCTTTGCAACTCAGAGAAAGAACAGTTGTGCCTGTGTTCTTGAGTTTGCTTTATTTTGTCCAAAGTGTACACAACACATTGTCCTCAAACTGTGTTATCCATAACACATGTAATACTTGTTACACAATAATAAAGTACTACGTTTGAAAAGTATTTACTTGTGTTAATTATCCTTCTTATTCGTTTCAAGCAAGTTTTAGGGACTTTCAATTGGTATCAGAGCGGTGTTTGATATTAAAACCTTCATAAACATCGTTCTAAGTTTTATAATCAAGATCCACCATGCCTGAAACAAGCAACACCCCACCACCACCACCTAACTTGGTTTCTGGGAACAACACACCACCACCTCCAAACTCACCAAGAGTAACCCCACTCAAAATGAAGATGATCTTCCTCAACTTCTTGATTCAAGAGGTGGTTCCCATGTTACCAACGTACCAGTGTTTGATGAAGATGACTTTGCAAGTTGGAAAAGTCAATTTCTTGTCTATCTAGATGGACTTGAACCATTTTTTCTAGAAATTCTAGAAAATGGACCATATGTTCCCATGGCGCTTACCTCTACTGATGAGAATCATCTTCCCAAACCTCTCAAGCAAAGGACTCCAGCTGATAGGAAATTGGCTAACCAAGATAAACGTCTAAAAAGCATTATCATCTCCTGTCTCCCAAAACACATCATGAAATCAGTAATCCAATGTCCAACAGCCAAACAAATGTGGACAGACCTCATCCTAGGTCACGAAGGACCCTCTAAAAACCAAGATTCAGGCACTCAGGCTTTAGTTTAATACTTTCAAGGCACTTGAAGGTGAAAAGGTACGACAGACGTACACAAGGCTGAAGATTCTTCTTAACGATCTTGCTATAAATGAAGTCACCATTAGATAAGCTGAAGTAAACGCCACCTTTGTCAACAGCCTTCCAAGAAAATGGCTGAGCATGAATCAGACCCAGAGAGCCAATAACTCCATCAAGAATGATACGTTGGCTCAGCTGTATAGAAAATACAACTATGAAGAAGGGTTGATAGATACCATTTACAAATCTGAGTCTGAAAGATTTGTAGTTCAGGGAGCAACATCCAAAGCATTGATTTCCACCTCACACACTCATGACAGTGATTCAGATGTTGAAGAAGACACTCGTAGCAGCCAGGAATTCATGACAGACCTTAATGTTGAGTTTCATGAAACAGCCTTACTAGCCAATCAAAGAAGATTCTACAAAAGTTCAGGGAGAGTAGGATCAGCTAGTAAACAAACTGACAATTCCAAAGAGACTTGCTTTTCCTGTGGAAAACATGGACACTTTCAAAAAGATTGTCCATCCATAAAAACATCCTCACCATCCTATCCTTCATCATTCAAACCTTACAAGTTCAAATCACAACAAAACAACTCATCTCACAAATCCAATTCCTTTAATAATGAGAAAAAGGATTACAAAAACAAATACAACGCACTAAAGGCTGAGATGGAATAGATGAATTTGAAGTTAGAATCTTTGTCAAAGAAGAAAGGGGTGATAAAAGGACAGAGAAAGGGTTGGTAGCTGAAGCCTATGATTGGAATGATGAGTCGCTGACATCGGATGAAGAAGATACCACCAGGATCAGGGCATTTATGGCTATAGCTGAGGATGAACCTGCTGTTGGTAAAGGAGATGCTAGATCAGGACAATGGGTTGACATCACTATTGAAAAAGTACACAGGCTTATCTCTATATCTAAAAGTGATGAACATAAACATGTCCTTGATTATACCATAGCTCACTTACACTTTGTTGAGGAACAAAGAAAGAACCTGCTTGATAAATTTCACTATGTTAAACATGAATTATTGACTGTTAAGGCTGGATGTGAAACCTTAAAAAAGGTTAACTCTGAAATGACATCTCTTCAAAATGAAGTTAATAAGTCAACTTTAAGAAACAGTGCCTTAAATGATCAAGTAACTAAACTAAACAAGGTTATAGAAAAATAGCTCTGCAGTAGGTTCACTATTAATGAATTACTTGATGATGAAGTTCCAGCTGACATATCTAGGGCTGTAACTATTAAGAGAAACAAAATGAAGGCCCTTAAGAAACCCAAAGAGATTGTTTTCAAGTCCACAAACACTATACATGTGTCTAACCCTCTTATGACTGATGCACCTGTCTCTAAAGTGGTTATAGATAATAATGAACCTTTACCATCGGTGCCTAAACTATCTGGTGTTAAACACAACAACTCTTCTAGAGGAGCTAAGGCTGAACTCAAACCAGATGTTGAGACACCTTAAGCTAAGGTTTTTGCTGTTCCTGCAAAACCATCTGTTAAGCAAAATGTTTATAAGCATGTCTCAACAAACCCTATGAACAAAGTTGAACCCTCAACTGAAGAACGCCTGTTGTCTTTGATGAAAGAAGTAGAACTCTTAAAATAATATATTAAGCCTTCCGCTGAATGCTCTGCTTCCTCTGAACCTAAGTCTATCCTACGAGAACCCAAAGGTGAAAAGGTTATCAAACCTTATTTTAATGTGTGTAAGAATTCTCATCATATGACCATAGATCATGATAGACATATGGTTGTTAAGAGAGTTCAGACACCTTTTAGGGACAAACAACGGGCTAGGAGACCATCAGGTAACTATAGACCTTACCCTCCCTGTAAATGTTATGGTCTCACAAACCATCACTCAGATGAGTGCAGGGACTTTCCTGGATGTGACATCTGTAGAAGGTACACTCATGACACAACCAATTGTCCTTCATATCGTCACAAGTTCTATAGGAACTCAAGAGTTGCTAATCAGCAATTCAGGGAACCCACTGGAAAGTGGGTTCACCATAGGAACTAATCTGTTTCTATATATCTATACCGAAACATCTCAGGGAATCGGTCTGGTATCTAGACAGTGGCTGCTCTAGACACATAACAGGAATCAAACAATATCTACACATATATTCAAAAGAGCCTAGTCCTAAAGTGGTGTTTGGGGATAACTCTTCAGGCGACACAAAGGGATATGGCTTAGTTAACTGCAATAGAATAACATTTACAAGGGTTGCATATGTGAATGGTATTAAGCACAATCTCATCAGCATCAGCCAGTTGTGTGATGCTGACTACAAGGTTTTGTTTACAAAGACTCAGGGAACCATATTTAACAAAAACAATGATGTGGTGGTAATTGCACCAAGAAGAAGAGATGTGTACGTCATCAACATGGCTTCTTGCTTAGTTGACAACTCAATTTCTAGCAAAAGCCTTTGAATGTGTCAATTGGTTGTGGCACAAACGACTCTCTCATCTCAACTTCAAGAACGTCAACAAGCTAGCCACACAAAACTTGGTTACTGGTCTACCACCTGTGACTTTCACTAAGGACAAGACATGTTTAGCTTGTGTTAAGGGAAAGCATCACATATCATCATTTAAGACCAGGCAATCATTTTCTATTGACAAGTGCTTACATCTCCTTCACATGGATTTGTTTGGACCTGTCAAACCACAGACCATCAATCATAACAAATACACCTTGGTCATAGATGATGAATTTTCAAGGTACACATGGGTTTTCTTCCTCAAAAGGAAAAGTGATGTAACTGATGCAATCATGTCCTTCATCAGGCAGGGGACTGATTTCAAGAATCAACAGCTTGAAGATTTTGTGATGAATAGGGAATATCACAAAACTTCTATTCAGTTGGTACCCCTGAACAAAATGGAGTAGCTGAAAGAAGAAATAGAACATTGATTGAAGCAGCTAGAACCATGTTGAATGGTGCAACCTTACCAAAGCAATTTGGGGGAGAAGCTGTCCACACTGCATGCTATACCCAGAATAGATCAATCATTGTTAAAAGACATGGAAAAACCTCGTATTAAGTTTTTCGAAAAAGAGCACCAGACGTCAGCTATTTCCATGTCTTTGGATGCCCTGTGTTTATTTATAACTACAGGGATCAAATTGGAAAGTTTGACGAAAAAGCTGATGATGGTTTCTTCTTAGGATACTCTCCAACAGCCAAAGCCTTTAGAGTATTCAACACAAGAAGACAGGAACTAGAAGAAACCTTTCATGTCACATTCAATGAAGATGATGACGTGTTATAAAGAACAGGAACAGAAGGTGATGAAATTGATTTCAACGAAAATAGGTCTTTCCCATCAAATGAGTTTTCTAAACCAACGCCTGTCTTTCATCATCATCCACACACAGATACTCTTGTCCCATATGTTCCTACACATGATCCATTGTCAACACACAACATTGAAATTCCTTCTACTCAAGTGACAGCTGAAAGTGAAAGTCAGCCTTCCACAAGCCCATGTTCCACCTCAGCTGAAGATGTGATAACGCCTAAATCCAATATGTTTTTAGGAGCGTTATCCGTACTTTTGTACATGTATATTGGTTAATTATATGATACTTTTGTGCATATTTGTGCCCAATTGTGTTTGCAAGTCTTTGTGTAGCCAATTGCAGGAATGGAGTATAAAACAATATAAAAGTAAAGAATTGTACGAGTACGAAGAATCCTAGTCAAGTTCAAGACCCGTGTACAAGTTACAAGCCTTTGAAGATTAATTCCGGGTGCAAGAACAAGTATTTCCAAGGAGCAAATAAAGATATTCAACATGAAAGTTGCCACCATCAACATACATCCAACTTGACACTGGCAAGAGTGAAGTTGCCACCATCACATGGGAGTTGATTTGCCTCTATCATGAGTGAAGTTGCCACCAACATTTTTCTAGGCAAAAACGTGTCCACATTCATGCAAGCTCAAGGGACTCCATGCAAGAATATTCTAGACTTTCTTTCTCTCCAAGCCAAACATTGAAGTCTAGGGCCTTAACTAGCTTATAAATAAGACCCTTGGGGCGATGTAACTCATATGCCTTTCACATCTATTAATACCTCTCAATCATTTTCTCATTACTACATCAAATAAACTCTCTCATCCTTGGCCAAACTCCCATTCCCGGATTTGAACAAGGTGGTGCTAGAAAAGTCAGTTTTTGAGTCCGATAAGCAAAGTTATCATCACGAAACTCTTAGGGATCATTACCCTAATCATTAGTAACATTTTTCCACTTTGTAAGACTCTTGATTATGACTTATAATACCTTTATTTCAGAGTTTATTTCATCATTTGTTATGAGTAGCTAAGTTTCATTCTACACTTGGTAGAATGATGTTTGTAGTATGAAGTGGTGGTTGTGATTGTGATTTATGTTTAATTCAATGTCAAGCTTGTTGATCCCAAACTTAGATCGGTTAATCTTGTGTATACGAGATTAGATCAAGTTATACACGTAGAGAAACTTTGTTTATGTATAAAGTAATCTAAGTGTTATGCGGAATTAACACTTAAACAAGAACACACAAAGATGTAAACAAACTTTCACTTGATTGATAATAACAAACTTGCTTACAATGAAAGTGTTTAACGTATGAAAAACTTATATATGAAACATAACCTAAAGGTCTTCTTTTATAGACATAAGAAGCCTTGTACAAGAGTCTACGTATCAACTATTCTAGGTAAAGATAATTATAGAAATAACAATGTTGAACTTATCTTTACTAGAAAAAAACTAGAAACAATATACGCGTAGACTAATTCTTTCCATCAGTGCTTGTCTTCAACCTACCAACGCTTGACTTCTTCTTGTCAACGCTTGATTTGTCAATGTTTGTTTTCTTCTTATCAACGCTAGTTTTCCTCTTGTCAGCGCTCAAGTGAACTGGCTACATTTTATTCCCAACAATCCTCCCCTAAACTTGATATCTACTCTAGTAATCAAGTTTCTGAATAAACATTAAGAACTAGGAGGAATCTTACAAATTTTATCATATTGGTAATAAATATGTCTCATCAAATCTTTGGCTACGTCACTTGTATAATCAATCTCCAGCTTTGTTGTCTTCATCTTCTCCAAAACTTCTTTGGACATGGAATACTGACCATCTACAAGAAGATACTCAGCAAACTTTGTAGAACTCAAATAATATACACCAGCAGCTGATACAAACGCCATTGAAGACCACTGAGTTCATCTTCAAGATCCTTCCAAACAGCAGGATCTTCATCTCTTGGTCCACACATTCTCTTGAATGTTGACCAAAGTTTTATTGCATTGACTGAAGTAGGAGCTTCAGTCTCATACTTGGCCTCTAATAACCTCCAAAGGTCTACCAAGTCTTCTCTATCAACACTTGCAAAAAGAGATATGAGTGTAGTAAAAGTGTGTACCTCTTTCCCATACCTGCCAATCTTCCAAAACCCCCAATCATCTTCTTCATAGCTTATAATATGGTTTCTGGAATCAAGATGTAACACTTGCACCAAATCTGAAGCTTCCAATGGTGAGAGCTTGATGCTCCTTCTTATAACATCTTCACTTGGATTCAATCTATCCATATCTTTAGGAAACTCAAGAGGAACTCCCTTCTTCAAAGGTCTTGGAACAATCATTGCCTTCTTAAGTTCCATCTCTTCTGCAAGTTCTTCTTTCCTTTCATCAGAAAGAAGTCTTAGAGTATTTTCTTCCTGCACTCTTGCCCAAATGGGATAAGCCTTGTACTCCAATTCTTCAAAGGATAATCCCAACAATTTCTTATAGGTCCATCCTGTTCCATGACATCTGAGTAGCATGTAGTACAGCTCCCTTCTATCCCTTTTCAGCATTGAGAGAATATTGCTAGCTTTGTGTTTCAGAATTACCTTGCAGTCTTTTTGTACTCTTAGAAGAATCTTCATTCCCCATATTTGGTCTGAAATGGTCAAATTTGGATTCTCCATACATCTATCTTCCCAAGCATGGTACATCTGAACAACTTCTGGCATATCAAAATCTACTTGCAATTTCAACTCATTCAACTTCTCTTTTGCCAAATCATCACCATACTCAAGTATTTTGGTTGTTCTATTATCATCACACTTGAGTCTGAACTAGCTTCATCACTTCCTTCTTGTTCCTCTAAAGTGGCAACAAATGGTGATTCACCAACCTTCTTTCTTTCTTGTTCCACAAGTTGTGCAGCCAACCTTCTATCAAACTCAACCTGTGCTGCATTCTTTGGAACATCTACTTCTACCATTTTTCCTTTACCCTTATCTAATGGATCAATGATGGGTAAGGATGATGGTAATACCTGTGAAGATACGTCTTTGATGATGGATGATGACTGGAATACATCAACCTCATCTGCAGGTCTGTCAACGCTCAATTTGCCTGTGTCAGCGCCCAATTTGCTCATGTCAGCGCTCAAACTTTGCTTGTCAACGCCCAAATTACCTGTCTCAGCGCCTCTTGTAATTTGCTCCAACATAGCTGTAAAAGACAAGTCTAAATTTGTAGGAGTTACCAGAGATCTAACAAAACCTGGTTGCTTTTTCAAACTAGTTAGGGCTTCAGCAACACCCAAAGATTCACCATCATGTGAGCCCTTATCACTCACATTAATCTGCTCATCCTCCCCTTTGGAAGATTCCTCCATCCCACGCCTTGTGCTAGCATTCTCCAAAATAACAATCCTCTCCCTCAATTGCTTAAGTTCAAGGCCTTGTGTACTGACAATATGTACCAAGTCTGCATTTTGCTTTTGCAAGCTAATGCAGACAGCCGTCAATTCCAATAATGTCATTGGTTCCAATCTGCCCTCCTCCAAAATGGGTATTTGACCTCCCAAGGTAGATCCATGGGGCATGGATGAGGTCTTAAAGATGTTAGGACTGTCTTGGCCTGCATCTAAGCCAGAACCAATAGTCCCTGCCTCATCCATAGCACCAACCACACTTGTGGTGGTGGTTCTCTCTGCTACATAGCTAGGACCACTAGAGGAGAACACTCCAGTAGTCCTTTGGCGTTTTTGCAACCTATATTGTGGTGGGGTAGAAGATGATGTGGATTGGGTGGATGTGGGAAGGTTAAGGGGTGTTTGGGTCTGTGAAGGAAAGGTGTCAACGTTTGGATTAGGTGTGTTAATGCCAACATTTAGTGTGTCAGCGTCGAAGGGTTCTTGGTCAATTTTCATATGTTGAGGTGAAGGTAAAGGTTCTGGTATTGGGTCAAGTTGGGGTTGTGGGTAACAGCAATCATAGCTGGGGTGAGGGGTAAGTCATGGTGAGGGGGTGAGTTCATCTTTGTAAAAATAGCTTTCCTTTGCACAGGGATCTCATAAAAATCATCATGATCCCTTGTGCAGTAATTTTGCACATCAAAAACCATTTGTAAAAATCTGGGATAAGCCAAAGTCATTTTACTCCCTTTGTTTTTACACATGCCCTCAAAAATCATATTTGAATAATTAAACTTTTGCCCAGTAGCAATGCACACAATAGCACTAGCAATGGATATGTTAATCTCATTGTGTGCAGTACACTTGGGACTCAAACATTGTAAGAGGACATGTATTAGGTACTTCCAGGCTGGGGGAAACTCCTGTTTATGATATTTGTTTAAAGTTCCCTCATCAGGGAAAGGATAACCCAAAGCCCTTAGTCCTTGTTCTATTTCATGAATGGAGAGGGTGGTTATACCATCTGCATCATCAAGATGCAAAGCCTGGCGAACCAAGGCTTCAATAACCACCCATGTACGCCCATGAACAATAGATGATAATGTAGTCACATTATTAACTGTTGAGGAACTAACTGTGTTCCAAAACTGCTTAATATGTGTGACGGAGATGAGAGGAGCATGAGAAAGAGCATACCTAATTGGGGATGCATTCAAATACGCCACCATCTGGGTGTATCGGGGAAATAGAGTATCATCAGCCTCCAAATATGCTATCATGTTGTGTTGACTCCTGAATCCCAATACCAAATCACTTGGTTTAAATTTTGGTGCCATTGTTGAAAGTTGTTTGTGAATGTTTAGAAAGATGAATTATTAGACAAGAATGATAGGTACCCTGTTTAAAAATAGGAGCCAAATATATAGGAGAGATATATGCATGTGATTGGTCAAAAATGAGGCAACTATTTTTAAAAGATCATGATGAAAATATTGAAAATAAAATAAGTTATCTCATGCATTAATTAAAAGTTATCTGCTCCCAAAATTACGCCCCCAAAATTTGTCAAAAAGTAACAACTGGGTAGGTCCCAATGGGTATCAACGGTCAAAAATAACCCATCAACGCCCAACGGCTATATTCTTGTCAACGTTTGCCAAAGCCATGTCAGAGTCTAAATTGGTCATAACAACGCTTGGAATAATACTTGTCAGCGTCCAAAAATAAAAGTAATAAAAAAGAAAAAGGACCTTAACAAAGTAATTTATCCTAGTGAAGATAACCTATAAGTTGATAATTATTATAGGGCGGCAAGCACTGTCCAGTTATGCACACTTGCTTATGCAAGATAGACACAACAGTCCTCTAGTGTCCCTTGCTAACCAAAACTCTTAACAACTAAGTTATCTCATAAAATTCCTTGTTACTCCCAGGTAAAACCCATGATAAAATCATTCCCAAGTCTCCCAACTGACCACAACCAATTCTAGGCCAAAAATGTCTTGGCAGCATGCATAGTATATCAACTTTGCATGCTATAGTGCCTCATGATTTAGTAAAACTAACTCATACTCACCTGTGGACACAATCTAGAATTGTGATAAGAGTACCATAAGAATACCCAAAAGTCCTAAAGGTTCCTAAAACCTCCCCTTAAACTGTGATACATATGTTGCCAAAAATATGCATGAACGTAAAAATTTTATGTCAAGATAGGAATAGAAAATTCCAACCATCATCCATAAATAAAAACATGCTCAAATGATTCTCCAAGGATCCATAAGCAACTCTGTTTCCAATGGTATAATGCTAACACCACCTGCACATTTAGATTAAAAACCACAAAACTAACATTGTTGCTGACAACGTCCCGATAACACTTGTCAGTGTTAAGAAAACCTTTGTCAACGTTAGACAAATATATTGCTGACAATGTTACAATAACACTTATCAGCGTTAAGGTAACCTTTGTCAGTGTTAGGAAATTATAGTGGAAAATCTAAATCCTCCAAAAGACCAATAACAATGCATTATCCTGTACATACTTTTACAAAAAGAGCCCAAAACACATATTTAAGTGAGATTGCATTCCAATACTTGTTACCAAGTATTGAAACCTTCCAGCATCAAAAGGATTAGTTAATAAATCAGACACATTTTCTTCTGTGTCAACCCTATCTGGTTGTATTAAACCCTTTTCAAAACAATCTCTTATAAAATGATGTCTAATTTCTATGTATTTAGTTTTAGAATGATGTACAGGATTCTTAATAATGCATAAAGTGTTGTTATTGTCAAAAAATATCTTGGTATGCATGAAATTATGCCCATAATCCAACAGTTGGTCCTGAATCCATAAGACTTGTCCACAACAAGCAGCTGCAGCAACATATTCTGCTTCAGTTGTAGAATTGGCCACCACTGTTTGTTTCTTGCATTGCCAAGATATCAACCTGCTCCCAAGAAACTGACATCCACTAGTTGTGGATTTTCTATCAAACTTATCACCTCCATAGTCACTGTCTGAATATGCAATAAGCTCCAAAGGTGAATCTTTTGGGTACCACAAGCCAAGATCTGGATAACATCTTAGGTACCTAAAGATTCTCTTGACAGCATAAAGGTGACATTCTTTGGGAGTCACTTGATGGCGTGCACATGCACACACAGCAAACATGATGTCAGGTCTTGAGGCTGTGAGATACATAAATGAACCAATCATTGATCTATAGTGCTTGACATCCACATCTTTTCTATCACCAACTTTTCCCCAAGGGTGTTCTCTATCCATAGGAGTAGTAGCCCTCTTTTCATGTGGAGAAAAGCCAAACTTCTTCAAGATCTCTGCCACATATTTATCCTGAGAGATGAAGATACCATCTTCTTTCTGCTGAACTTGTAACCCTAGAAAGAAGTTCATCTCCCCCATTGCACTCATCTTGAATTTTTCTGTCATAAGCTTGGAAAAGTCTTCACTCATCTTTGGATTGGTGGAGCCAAAGATGATATCATCAACATAAACCTGAACAAGTAAGACATCCTTACCAGCCTTCTTTATAAACAATGACTGGTCTATGGTGCCCCTTTTGAATCCATTTTCCACCAAATAAGTGGACAATGTGCCATACCATGCTCTTGGGTCTTGATGAAGTCCATACATAGCCTTCTTGACTCTATACACCTTGTCTGGATTCTCTGGATCCTCAAAACCAGGAGGCTGCATGACATATACCTCCTCAACAATTTTACCATAGAGGAAAGCACTCTTCACATCCATTTGATAGACAGTTAAGCCCATGCAGGAAGCATAGGCTAGAAAGATCCTTATAGCTTCAATCCTTGCAACTGGTGCAAAGAACATAGAGACAACAACTGATAAACAACAGGAGTCTAGCGTCTCTACATCAGTAGAGACAACAGGGAACCAGCCTAATTCCGCTGATATCTCACAGGTAATCAGTTTATAATTTTTAGAGGTCCACAAGCAGCCACTCTCAAATGTCTGTAGGTGAGAGTGGTGAAGTTAGGGTTATCCTCAAACCATAGGAGTCTCTGTATGCAGTTAGAAATCTTTTAATACTTATGTACACCCTGTCTTTGCACCAGGGAGTGATTCATTTGTGTTTATAAAGCACCCCGATGACCCTGCACCATCTAGACAATATTCAGGCAAAAAACAACCTGAATGCACATATGTCTTGACCTAGAGTAGCTGTACTTCACACAACCTCTAAGTTCCCTCAGAAAAAGAATCCCAAAAGTTTAACTTTTAGGGGGAGCTGAATCATCACCCTCAGCTTTCCTAGGGACAGCGTAATATGACGATCTTTAGCTACATCTCTTTTACAACTAAAAGAGTCCCAAAGGATTTATCCTTTCAGGGGCAGCTGAATCATCACCCTCAGCTTTCCTAGGGGCAGCGTAACAGACGATCTTAACCCATATACAATTCACAGATAAAAGAGTCCCAAAGGATTTATCCTTTTGGGGGGGCTGAATAATCACACTCAGCTTTCCTAGGGGCAACGAATGGCGACCATTACCTTCATTACTTTCACACTTAAAAGAATCCCCATGATTTATCCTTTGGAGTGGCTGAATAATCATCCTCAGCCTCTCTGGGACAGCGAACTGTCGACCATTCCCCTTATCTATTTGCCTGTTACTAACTTACATAAATTGCAGGCTGATGTTGTACAACCAAATGTAGACTCTTAGGCTACGGCCGAAGGAGCTGATAAATTGATTCAGGATCAGCCAAAAGAAGATGAGCCCATGCCTGATGTTGAAGAGGATGTGCTTGCCTTCATTGAAAGCCTATCTGAACTTGAATCGATTCCAGATGATGAAATTCTCCCCGAGGGGATGATTGAGGAGGAGGATGATGAAGAAGATGAACAGCCTTACATGTCACCACCCAAAGCCACAGTTGTGTCCACACCAGCTAGATAACCAACTCCTCCTCCAAAAGAAGCTGTTGTGACTCCTACCTCTGCTACATCTGTCACAAAGGAGCTTATAAGCGTTGTGTTTGATCCTACAGCAGAGATTCTGTTGTTTGATCATCCACAACAAACAAACTTTGATCTTTTTCCCAGGGAAGATGACTATGAGCAGCAAAGCCTGAACATTCATGGTTTAAGGCCCTATCATCATGCTCCAGACATTGAACGCCTATCAAGAAAGTTAGATAAAATCGGATCTGAAATGCATTCCTTCAGTGTCAATTTTCCCAGGATCATTTCCTAAGTTGTTAAAGATGCCATCACTGAACCCATCCAAGATGGCACAAGAAAAGGAGTTTCTCAGGGACTTAGTCACTTATCCACTCGCATCAAAGATACCATCATTAAAGAAGTCCCTAACATGTTTTCAGCCCACGAGTTGGTGATGCACAAAGAATTTGAGGCTGTGTGGAGTAGGAAAAAACGTCACACTAACTATTTGGCTGGCCATGTTGATCGCTTTGTGAATCGCAACTGCAACAGGCTTCTCAGAAAATTGCCAGAGGATCAAGGAACAGGCAAAAGAAAATGGTCACATCTGTTGAATAGGTTTCTAGATACCTTCAGTCACGTTCAGCCAAGCGTCTCAAGAGATAGGCTTAACGTGAGGGGGAGAAAGCTGACATATTAAAACTAGAACCTGTCAACACCACTAGAGGTATAGCTGAAAACCCCATTCCTCTCCAAGTCATCACACCAATCACTGTACCTGATGATGATGATGAAAGTAAGGGGGAGCAACAAGACAACAAAGCAGTTGATTCATCAAATTCCATGTCTTTGGATAACACCAATAAGACTGTGGATGATGGTGAACCAAAATCTAAGAAACTTAAATTCATTGTTGCCCCCCTACCAAAAGTTGTCCAAGAACAATCTCATATAGAATTTTTGAAACATGTTAATGAAATGAAGAAAGCAAGTGAAGAATCCTCTTTCTCAAAGAAAGGGAAAGAAATAGTTGTGGTAGACATAGACGCCAAACTAAAGAAAATAGTTGCGATGCTAGAGACAGGAGGATCCACTACCAAAATCTCTCAATTCTCAACCTTCAAAGTAGCTGATGAAAAACACTTAACAGTTGAAGAAAATAAGAAACAGGCACTTGAGTTTAAATGATTGAATGAAATAAAGAAAGCCAAAGAGCTTGATGAAGCCAAGTTGAAAGCCATGTCTCCTCAACTCAGAGAGGAGCAAAGACAAAGGCTAAGAGAAATGGATATTAAACACGCAGAGGCTCTGAAAAAGGTAAAGGCTGACTATGATGCATGCGTTAACAAAAGATGTGCTCTAGGCACTATCACCAAGTTCAAGTACACCGTTAAGAAATCAACTGATACCCCACAAATGGTTATTTGGAGAGATAACCAACAGGGCAACATGGATGTATTTGAGTATTTCAAGCTTAAGACACTTGGTCTGTCTGAATGGTTAGGAATTGAAGCTTTAGCTGCAAAGAGGACTGGATAGGCAAACTTCTTACTCCTAAAGACCTTGAGAGCTAAGTTCAACTGGCTGAAAGAAACAGCATCCAATTGATCCACCTCCACAACTATTTGAACCAGAACCAAAAAAGGCTAAGAAGAAAAGAAAAAGGATGTCTCAATTCCTTCAAGAAACCTTTGTAACTGATGATATCTAAGTAGATGGAATGCACGGGAACTCGATTCTTCCAAATGGGATTGTAGGGCCTGTTGATGGTCAGACTTATACTGAGCCTGAAAAAGGTATGGCCTACATGAACAGGGGATGACAGTATGTGTTCCAAAGGGAAGATGAGCTGGGGCTTGCATCAATTATTCAGCTTATTATGTTAAAAGGTGCTTAAACTGAACACAGAGTACTCCAAGGAATTTTCCCAAGCATTGAAGGCTAGATTAGATACTAGGACAGACATAGTTGAGGCTGAAGAGAAAATCAAGAATGATGATTATTAAAGTTTTCACAGCTGAACGTTTACTATCATATTTTGTTTTACTCATGTATTGTACTTGTAATTTTTTTTAAGTATTAATGAAGTATGAAGTTGTTTGTTAGATCTGTTATGTGTAAGAAGAAGCTGTTATCTCACTTACTATAACTCATTTAGATCTAGCTGTTTTTATTTTTAAATAGGGGAGATTGTTGAGAATCTAAGTCTGTTAGAATTCCCTTAGTCATAGATTTAAACCTAAATCAAGTTGTTTGATATTAACTTACCTGTGCCTAGGAGACATGCAAGTAACCCAAGACTCACAGAGTTCTAAGTCTCTGTGAGCAACCACAGAGGAGTCCATGTCAGAGACATTGTCAAGGAAGTCGAAGATTACTTGAAGACATACTCATTGGCTGTGTTGGATAACAGCCAAGATGTATCAGGGACTCTGAGTGGTTGAGTGTTAATAAGGGTGGCAATACCCTGTTAACACTCAGTACACTTTGGACATACCTAAGTGTTTAGGAGGGAAGTTTTACAGCCTAAAGTACAAGGAATGAAGAAAAGGGAAACTATGTCAGCTCTGTTTCCCTAAAGCGTTGTGGCAGACTACCAAGAATAGAAGAGCATCTTTTGACAGATGTCTGACATTGTCTGTTTTGTGTAGTCACCATCAACCAGTACTAACAGTCAACCTTGTACCACTAGAAATAGGATATGTAGGCTAGAGTTAATGGTGTTCACTTTGTTAGATTTCACACATTAACTCTTTACAACTCAGAGAAAGAACATATGTGCCTGTGTTCTTGAGTTTGCTTTATTTTGTCCAAAGTGTACACAACACATTGTTCTCAAACTGTGTTATCCATAACACATGTAATACTTGTTATACAATAATAAAGTACTACGTTTGAAAAGTATTTACTTATGTTAATTATCCTTCTTATTTGTTTCAAGCAAGTTTTAGGGACTTTCAGTCCAGACTGCTTTCCTTCCTAATAGGCAGATCCTCGACGGTCCTTTTATTATTAATGAAGTTTTAGCTCGTTGTGAAGTTAAAAAGCAGCAGGCCATGATTTTTAAGGTTGATTTTGCCAAGGCGTATGACCCTATTAGATGGAATTTTATGGACGATGTTCTGGTCTCTTTCGGTGTTGGTTCCAAATGGCGTTCTTGGATTCGTGGCAGCTTATCTTCAGGGAAGGCTTCTATCTTAGTTAACGGGAGTGCGACTCCAGAGTTCCATTTGCATCGAGGTTTAAAACAACGGGATCCATTAGCTCCCTTTCTTTTTTTACTCATCATGGAGGCTCTTCATTTATCGTTTTCCCAGACTCTCGAAGCTGGAATTTTCACAGGTTTTAAGATTGATCCAACTATTACATTGTCCCATCTGTTTTATGATGATGATGCGGTGTTTATTGGTGAATGGTCTGAGGCAAATTTAAAGGGTATTATGCGTATCCTTCGATGCTTCACTTTACTCTCAGGTATGTCAACTAATATTCAGAAGAGTCATCTTCTTGGTGTTGGTATCTCTGAAAATGATGTTGTTGAGGCTGCCAACTCAATTGGATGTTCGATAATGAAATCTCCTTTTAGATATTTGGGTATTTTAGTAGGCGACAACATGTCTTCTATTAAGGCGTGGGACTAGACGATTACCAAAATGAAGAAGAGGTTGTCTAAATGGAAGCTTAATACTTTGTCTATCGGAGGTCGCCATACCCTCCTTAAATCGGTGCTGGGATCTAATCCTATTTATAATATGTTGATTTTCAAGGTTCCCAAATCTATCCTTAACCAAATGGAAAGATTTCGTAGGAAATTTTTTAATGGCGTTCAAGTGGAGATAGAAAAATATCTTGGGTCAAACGGTCTAAGGTTCTCGCTTCTAAGAAATGTTGTGGGTTGGATGTCTCATGTTTTTTGCTCTCAATCGGGCTCTTCTTTTCAAGTGGGTGGGGCGTTATCTTTCTCAAGATAATTCCCTATGGTTTCGTGTTATAGATGCTATTCATGGTTCAATCATTCATCCTCTATCTGCCACATACAATTCGATATGGAGTTCAATTATCAAAGAAGTTAAGCTCCTAAAAGATAAAGGTATTGATCTCATTTCTCATTGTAAGATTAGGGTGGGTAATGGTATGCAAACTAGTTTTTGGAGTGATTTATGGATTGGCGATTCCCTGCTTAAGCTTTCTTTCCCTCGTCTCTATGCTTTAGAAGAAAACAAGGACCTTTCAGTTGCTGATAAGATAAACACCTCTATCACTCTTCTTTTTGAAGCCCTATACGAGGGCGTATTGAGACCCAATAACTTGATCAACTTCTTGTTTTTGCTTGATTCGGTTATCTTATCTACTATGGATGATAGGTGGTTCTGGGATTTAAACGACGACGATGTTTTTAAGGTTAAGGATGTTCGCAATTTGTTAGACGAGGCTTTTCTCCCTAAAGTGGATGTTCCTACTCGTTGGATAAAGAGCATTCCAATCAAGGTTAATGTTTTTGCTTGGAAACTTTTCCTCGATCCTCCCTACTAGATCGAATTTGGCTGGTAGGAATGTTAATGTTCCTTCTTTGGTATGCCCGTTGTGTAGTCATGAAACTGGATTCCCATCATTTGTTTTTCGGTTGTAACGTGGCGAAGTATGTTTTGAAACTTATTTGTGGGTGGTGGGATTTGGATTTTCACGATGTCGATTCATATGATGGTTGGATCTCTTGGTTCAAATCTATTCGTCTTGGTTCTAATTCTAAAGATGTGTTGGAAAGCGTGTTCTATGTTTCTTGGTGGAGGCTTTGATAGTACAGGAATGAGCTTCTTTTTGCGGTTTCTAAACCCCGTAAAAGCTCTATTTTCGACGATATTGTTTTACGTTCTTTTAATTGGTATGTAGCTAGATGTAATAGAGCTTTGAGCTGGGTTAGTTGGCTTCCACACCCACAATTACTCTCTTTATAATTTTTAGCTTCTTGCTAGTGTTTCTAATAAAGTTGTCGTTAAAAAAAAAAACTTATACTTTACTTACAATAAATATTAGTCTAATTAAAAAGGACTAACACATACATACTGTCAACTTGCAGGAAGGAGAATGGAGATAATACATCAGATGCAGCTTAAGATCGAAGCAACAGTAAAACTCAAGCTCAAAGTCAAAGCTCAAAGTCAAAGATAAGATCCATATCAAGCACTGTCGTAAGCTCTCAAGATTAGCATCAGCATAAGTGCTAGATTGTGGAAGTATGTAACATAACTACTCAAAGTCAAACACTTTTTTTCTCGCTATTTTTGTTTTGTATAAATTTAGTTGTAATCACTTATTTCAGTAAGAAGAAAAACATAGTTTGATCAATTCTCTCTCAATCTCACTTTCTCAACAATAAGATTACAATATTTTCAAATAAACATTGTCTCTATGCCCATTTTAATTTTAGGAATAATTGAATTAGTGATAAAGGCCAAAGACACGATTATCTCTTATGTCCATTTATTTCAAGATGTCCTTTTAACAAGTCGACATCCAAATTAAATTTAAAGTGTGGTGGATATTGTCTCCCCTGTATATAGGCTATCATAACCTTCTTCAGACGTAAATGATTACTTTTGAATTAAATCGTAACAATAATCATTATAGGGTTACAAAAATGGTGGTATTGCTGCGAAGATAGTTCAACCTTATAAAACAAGTTGTTGCAAAGAAAAAAGAAAAGAGATAATTACCCAAATAGACTTGTAATTAAATATTTTTGCCAAAATAACCCATGTTTTTGACATTTTTCCAAAATAGACTGATGCGACTTATGCTACACTATGCAACCCATGCTACCATATGCTACCTAAGCGACTTGTGTTTTTTCCAAAAAAAGTACTATTTGTGTAAGAAACAAGTACAATTGTGTAAGGTACCTTTTTATGCGACTCAGAATATTTTATTATGCAACTTTTTAATTATATTATTTTTGTAACATATTTTTATTATATTTTAAATATTAAAAATATTATGCTACTTTAATTAAACTTATGCGACTTCTGCTTTTGGTGTAAGAATGTGTCATTGTACTCTTTAAGCGACTTGTCACTATTGTGTAAGTGTACCATTTAAGCGACTTGTACTTTTATAATTAAATATTAAAGTATTTAATTTTTTATAATTTAATTTTTTTTATAAAGTATTTAATTTTAACAAATAAAAAATAATGCATTAGTTAGTTGTACATTGGTAATATTTACTTGTACATTGGCTAATACCCCACCCCCAATTTCATTTACCATTTCAATATACCCCTGTCCATGCAGATCTGTAACAACAAACCTATAATCCATCTCATAGTTTAAACCCACACCGCCCAATAAATCGACCACCGTAACCTCCATTAATAATTCAAACCCAGAAAATCCAACGGCAAGTTCTTGTTTTTAGATCCTTCATATTGTTAATCCGTCTTTTTTGTAGTTCGATCCAAACATGTTGTGGGCACAGGTTAGTACAAAATCAACAGTTTTCAGCTCTTATTAATCTTTATTTTAGATATATTAAAATTGATTACAATAGTTGTGTTTAAAATGTGATTTATGATCCGTTTGAAGCATATATCTAAACTATGCCCACAAAGTGTTTGACAAAATGCCTCAACGAAACGTTGTTTCGTATAGCTCGCTTATGTCTGTTTTTTACCAAAATGGGTATGATTACGAGGTTTTGAAGCTCTTTAAAACGATGGGTTTTGAGGGGAATGAGTTTATATTTGCGAATGTTTTCTCGGCGTGTGGGAATGTAGGGGAGGTGGTCAGTATCATGGGTATGTGTTGAAATGTGGTTTGGTGTTTTTTCAGTATGTGACTATAAACCCTTTTTCTAAGCTGACTAATGAGGATTTTGAAGGTGATACGCCGCCTTGGGCTTTGGGGTTTATTGGGTATTCTGATTCGTATTCCTTTCCTAAGTCTAGGAGTCAAGGAGCTATGAGGGTTACTGAGAATAATAAACGATATTGTCGGAACTATGCTACTTTGTTCATCCTGTTTTTTGCTTGCTCTTTGTAAATTTCTTTACCTAATTTTGTTTCGGCTACTTGTTTATTTATGTGTCAATGTTTTTTAAAGGACCTAGTAGCTTGGTGGGCAGGGGCGCTCGGGGGTCTCGTTTTTATAAACTACACTACGAAATGGTTCTTAGGGGGGCAGATTATAAAAAAGAAAACACAAACATTTTCAAGAATTTCCACTACAATTTTTTCGCTTGGGGGTCAAATGACCCTTGTCACCCCCCTTTGTCTCCGCCCCTCTAGGTGGGTGCTTGGTTTAGCTTATTTTTTCGGGCTTATGAGCTTACTTGATTTTGGAAACACTAGTAAGCCCATTTTTTTCAGCTTATGAGCTTATTGCTTATGGCTTACAGAAATCCATAAGCAATACTTGATAAGCTCATAAGCTAGAAAAAATTGGGCTTACTAGCCTATTCCAAAATCACAAAATCATCCTCAGAAAATGAAATGCCTGCCACACTCCAGGCCCGTATCCGCTGCCACTGTCCACAGTGAAATATTTCATTTTTTTTGCTCTAATCACAGAACCCGACTTTCAAACAAACAAAACATCACTGAAAATTGAAATAACTTCAAAGTTTAATTGTGGGATTTAGATACAGATTTAGTACTGGTTTGTATATGGATTTTTAGTGTGATTAGTGTTTGTGGATATGGATATGGGGTGTTGGTGTTCGTGGCTTTTGATTTAACCAGAATGTGGATGGGAGTATGCCGTCACACTTGTGCTCATTCGATTAGCAAAGATGTATATATCTTGCAGTGAAGTTTTGGATCTGTACACTAGCCTATTCAAGTTATGTTTGGCTTAACACTAAGCAAAAGTCACCTAAATGGGTAGTATCAGAACTATTTTATTGAGCAAGTTACAGTTTCTGGACAGAAAGTTTTTTCGGGTCACCTTTGTTCTTTCAACCTGTACGAAAAAGTTATATATGACCATCAATTCCATTTTGTCATACTATCTAACTTAAGTGTAAATGCAGCGAGCTTTGTAGCGTTATAGCATGCTTTGTACTCTTTGCTGATTTCGAATTTCGTAATGTTTTCCTTGACCTTTCTTTTCTTGTTGCAGCACAAATTCTCGCTTTTCATGATAAACAAACAATTACAACCATACCTGTGGTGGTTGCGGTAAGTCAGATAAACTTTGTTCAGTTCTCGTTACTTTAGCTTAGATATATAAACTCACCCAAGATCTAAATAGTGTTCTTAACTTCTGGTGTTATGAGTTATGAGTTATGACACTATCGAATAATAATGTTCTTAACTTCCGGTGTTATATCTTATAGTATATTGTTTGTGTACTGTTGGTCATAGATTATATCTCCGATTCCACCTTCTGATAAGATTGGAATCGACTCTATACAAAGAGAAGACGAAGAAATTCTTGATATGAAGAAGTTGAATTTGGAATGGGCTCCCTATGTTCCACTAGGAGAACGGTACTCGTTTTTATTCATATATTAACTAGTTTCAATCAAATATTTCATATTTGTATTGGTGATTACATTGATTAATATATGATTCTCATTTTTTATAGGGGCTCTATAGTTGAAACACTTAAATCTCGAATCTTTGTACTAAGTTGTGTCAAAAATAGGTACTCGTTAGCGCTCACTAAATATTCTGTTTTGATGCTGATGTATATCTGCAGTTTATGTTGCTGACTATTTGATTTTGACACAGTGATGGTTTGAGATATATGAATTCCGACGACGTCAAACAAAGTCAATACTATTTACCATGTAAGCAAATTACTCCGTAGTAGCTAAATGTTGCTGACTATCAGTTTAGGTATCATACAACACGGCAGTGGATGTTTTGGTTAAATCAAATGTTGCTGCCCCTAGTTTCGCTCTTTATATAAAATGCATCATCAGAATTCAAATGGTGGAATGAACTTGGAAAACTGTTTTTGCTTTTGCAGACTTTAACAATCCATTCAAGGAAGACGAGATACAACGATGTAGTAGTACGGTTGATATCAAGTATACAATTGAAACAAAGCACGGAAACTACTTTTTGGACCTTCTATATGTTTTATGCCGGAAAATGAGAAAAAGGATAAACCACAGAGCTAAACTCGAGAAGAAAACGGTGAGTGATTACTGGTTAGCGTAAAAATTTACATATGTTAGTTGTTTTTTTTTTTAAATCTTTTTTTTTTCGATCTGTTTAGGTTGTCTGTGAGTATGATTGGGAGAAGGATGAGCTTGAGGTGAGCCATAATCCTTTTGTTCTCTAACTTTTTTTTGCTTTCGACAATAGTTTGTTTAGCGGGTCAACCCAAAAGTTACCCATTTTGACGTCTATCTTCTACAGGAATTCACCAAAAAGCGTATTGATAGTAAGGAATTGCCTGAAGATCACAAGGATGCCTTCAAGGTAGACTTAGTCGACTAGTCACACTACGCATTTCTTTAATCGTGTTTATTTACATTTATCAAATAGTATTTAGGAAATTGTCAAGGAAAAGGTTCGAGAAGGAACGAGAGCTAAACTTCAGGTAGTTTTGTCAACTCAGTTGTTCTTCTGTTGTATTTTAACACGGTGTTTCTTATTCGGCTAAATGAGTTGAGGGTCATCAAGAGTGTTTTCTTAGTCCAGGAATATTCATAAAAACTTCTTTCTTTCAAAAAGTATGATCCTTTTTCATATAAAAGCTATGCAACCCGCTTGAGCAGCCCATTTTGCCACTGTTAGTTGAGCTACTCGATTTTGGTTCTAATTTGTATTTTTGATTTTATAGGCAAGGGAAAAGCGGACGAAAGCTCAACAGAAACTGAATCAGGAGGAAATTGCTGCATTTAAGAACATGAAGTTTTATAAATTCTACCCGGTTGCCACACACGATACCCCAGATATCTCGAAACTCAAGGTATGAATTTATCATTCATTAGAAAATATCCTTGTTTTCCAAGACTGAAACGGGTCGAATTTGCAGTTGCCCTGACCCGACCCATTGACCTATATTAGAAAAGATACCCGTTTGACCTACTATCAAACGAACCTTCTCATTTCGCCACCTCTACATTCTAATTACATTCTCCAGCCTACATCAATTGCAACTTTGCGTGAAACTCAAAATAATACTAATAATTTGGTTCAAACTAAGATAATCAAGATTCAGTCTTTAACGGCATTTGTAGACATTTGGTACAAATGTTGCAATTCTAACTTTTGGTTAACCACATATGTTTTTCTTGCAGACTACTTTTATAAATAGGCATTATGGCCATGCACATCGAGTGTTCTGATCGACATTGGAAAATGCAACCCCGAGCTACATAACTTGCTTGCGTTACTTCTTAGATACACACAGCATACTTTGCGATGTTGTTTCATTTTTCTTTTCTTTAGCAACTTAACTTTGGTACCTTCTGTCTTTAGGATTTTAGCTTTTGTTTCAACTGGTATAACGAGTGTTCCGGATTAGTTCGTTGCTACTGAGTTTCTAAGAAAATATACTTGTAAGTAATCAATTAATGATTCTATCTTTTTTTTGTCATTAGGCCTCATTTGGGCTCAGTCCCAAGCTCTAAAACAGTTTAGTTTACCCAGTAAAACACTTTATATTTGATGAAAGAAACAAATCAAACTAGACCACCAAATGATCCTTTAAACTTTGCTTTAAAGAAACTACGCATTTCAAATGGTCTTTCTGAAAAGTAAACGAAGAAAAAAGAAAGATCGGGTCGTTAAACATCTATTAAGGTTAAGCTGATCAAGATACACTCGGACTCAATAGCTTTCCATCATGGTATTAAACGCACTCCAACCGACATCATCTCCTAGACTAGAACCTCTTTGTTGAGCCAACATACCCTCTAGCTCACTTGGGCTACATGTAATTTCGCAGTTGTTTAACTTCCTCGGATGATTCATTCAGAAGAGCATCAACATACAGACAAAACCCTGCTCCACTGCAACAGGATTGACAGCTTGTTTAATGTAAGCTTTACAATCAAATGAACATAGGGAAGATAAGAAATTTTAGTACCTTAAGGGAAACAGACTAACCCATTCTGATATACACCAATGTCGACCCATTACCCAATATACCAACCCGCCAATTTTCTATCCTCCTATATGGTCATTGTGTAGTTTAAAATGGTATAAAGATGCAAATCTTCGCATGCACATAAAAAATATGTATGGCGTTCTTACTTGAGCATATTATATAACCAGAAAACAGCTAGCAAAACACCAGAGCAGCAAGAAACCCAAAGCCATTGTCTACGAGAACTTGAGCTACGAAGCAAGCCAGCAATAGCCATTAAACACACTAGAACAGCCACCCAGTCTGTAAATCGTATGGCAGAAAGTTATTAGGCGATATAGTGGTTGCAAACTTGCAATTACTGGAAACTGTTGTATCAGTCATCAAATATCTAGAAGCACACTTTTCCTGCCTAAATTAGAAACCTCATGGCTAATATAAGCTTATTATGATATACTAAGCATGAACATGCCCATAAGTTTCATAAAGAAAAAGGGGTAATGAATCATAACCCGAAATCACACAAGCTCATATACCAAAAATAAGCTTAAACAAACAACCATTTCGGCTTATTTGGTTTTGGGCTTATGTTTCATAAGCTTACTTTTTGTGGCTTACTCCCAAACTTTATATAAGTTCATTTTGTTAATGAACTTGTATATAAGTCGGAAAGTGGTATAAGCCACAAAAAGTGATCTTATGAAACATAAGCCTAAAACCAAACAACTAATAAGCTGGCTACATAAGCCGAAAGAAACACCCCGATGTGTTTGTTTGAGCTTATATAGTGGACTTATAGCTTATACTTTTTTGCGTCTTATGTTTCATAAGCTCACTTTCTGTGGCTTATATCACTTTCCGGCTTATATATGTTCATTATGTTATAATGAACTTTTATAAGCAGGAAAGTGATATAAGCCACAAAAAGCAAGCTTATGAAACATGAGCCTAAAACAAAATAATCCATAAGCCGTCTATATAAGCCGAAACAAAGGTGTTCTGATTATCTTATTTTATGGGCTTATGAGCATATTAAAATTTGGAAATCCAACTAAGCTCACATTTTTCTAGTTACAAACTGCTTATCACCTTGAGCCTGTGGTTCAAGTCCATAATCTATTAACAATAAGCTGAAAGGTTAATTGGCTTTTTCCAAATTTTAATAAGCTGAGAACCCCATAAAATAATCTAACAAAAAACTAAAGCAATTCCAAACACTCTGAGCCTATAATTTTTTACAAGTTCATGAAAACACAATAATACCCTCCAAAAGCGAGATTGTTGAGCTTGAGATCTTTCAAGTGATCTAAGTGGGGATAGGATGCTCAGGGGCTGTCCTCTAGTCTCATGTTTAAACCGCATAACAGAAAGAAGTGGGGATAGGATGCTCAGGGGCTGTCCTATAGTCTACCGACACTATAACAACGAGGTTAAGGAAGTTATGGTAAGTAGGCGAGGCAGCTGTTTCAACTATGAAACCGCCGCCATGAAAGTAAACTAAAAGTGGGATTTTTTTTACGTCTGAATTGTTGGTTTTCTTAGGAATGTAAATCCTAACGGAGACGTTTGTTTCGTGGGAGATAACAACGTCTGGTCGTCTGTGGATTGAACACCGGTTGATGGGTCGTTCCCTGCAGGGACAACATCCGTACCGGAGAGCTTAAGGAAGGTGCCATCTTTGTATACTCTAATGAAGTCGGGAATCTCTTTGATGATCTGGTCTGAATAAGATGAATCCATCTAGACAGATGTTCAAGGAGTTTGACTAATTTAATACGTAGTAGGTACATATATGTTTTTAATTACTACGACAGTACGAGGTTGGTGATTAAGAATCCGTTCAATGTTTTTATATGGACCACACATTTTTGTATTTTTCTTTTTTTAAGATAATAAATTTTAGTTTACCTGAAGCTGAATAAACTTACTGATGAGCTTAGTTTACCTCTCTGACGAGATAACTTACTGAAAGGATATAACCCTCTGACGAGCTACTCTCTCGCGAGTTACTCTCTGATGTGTACATCATCTAACTGAAAACCAAATGAGTCAGAGGTTCAGGGACTTAATGTGTGTGCTCTCCGTACCTCCAAAATCATTTCCAGGTATGACCATATCCCTCAATTACACTATATTTCCAACAAAGTGATTATGTAAATAACGCTTAAAAACAATAGCCAGAAGAAAACATAACAGGAAGCAACTGAACAATAACTTCACCATTCTTCTGAAAGAGAAGAATTATTGATGACAGATCTTTATTTATGAAATGCTTAATCATTCTAGACACGTAAATGGTTTATAATTATGGAAGAGGTGATTTTAAACAAATTTGCCATTTCTCAATAAAGGGAAACTCATCTGGATGCAAGGTTGGAAGTTCGCGATCTTGAAGGGTATTCATTATCCGTGTAGCCTGACCAAGAAGTTGGGCTGCAGCATTAACAGTCGTCTCCCTATTCTCTATCACTTTTGTGTGACATTTCATAACGACGACTTGTGGTAAGTTGGTCAGACAAGCAGCCAATATATCAGAAATCATTGATGATAATTCCAAGAATAGTTCCTCCCGGCTAACCTCATCAATATCAGTGTTGTACGAAAGCAAGATTGATTCAGTGATACGATACATTGAGTTGGCAGTAATAGACCTATAGATGGCATTATCATTTACGCTTCGAGTATCCATACTATTGACCTCATTGACAATGTTTTTAGCTGTATTCTTGAACCATTGAAGAATCATTCCTGTTGTATTTAAGTGAGAAGGGTTTTGCAGCTTGTTTCCTAACCATTTGTGATAAACTTCAACTTCTAGCCACAAGATTTTAGCTGCATTTTGAATGCTTGCATAGCCATCGCTAACATTCAGATTTTCTTCCACAAGTGTGACGTATGCAAGACCTTCACTCACACTACTTAGCAAGCTATCAACAGTGTCCTTCGGAATGTTAGGAAGAGATAAAGCGATTGTTATGAGAGTTATCACCGGTAAGCTCCAGCAATTAAGACATTCTACTGAAAGTAACGTTGGAACACAAGAGCTATCAAACTTTTTAACTCCTTCAAAACCTCTAGACTTCTGGAGAAGTTTCAAAAGATTGACTGGTTGTCGCTTCTCAGCCTTTCGGATCAAACGGTTCACTGATTTCATTATGCCTTTTAATGTTCTCTCTGCAAGCTCCATATCGTCCTGAAGTTGTAACACGTACCGGCTTAGATCTTGTTTTTGTTCTAGTTGATCTCGATTTATTACTAACCCTATACCAGAGGCACTAAACATAGACTTAATCCATTCCCAACAGCGAATAAAACACAAGACACATATCAGAAAAAAACTCGGGATCAGAGCAATCACCTTGCATACTACAACAACTGTCTTCTGAAATCCTATACAAAAACTCAGAATCTGGCCTTTTAGATTTTGGAAGATAATCTTGAATCTGCGGCTACTAGATGGAAAAAGAACACTGCTCTGTTTCCAATCAGATAACATTTGAGTCCAGTAGCTCTCTACATTAAAGACCTTGATATGGTTCAGAATCCATTTAGTGGACATCTTAAAGCTTAAGGTTGCAAAACATCTCGAAAGTGGTGCAATTGTACCCAATATGGTTCCAATAAATTGTGCTATGAGAATCACTAACATTGACCGCTTATAATCCGATTGATAGTCCTTCATCCATGGATATATGTAGATCATAATAACTATATGCAACGCAGTACTAGCAGCGCATATCACCCCAGATGCAGAGGTCGTAGCAGAGCAAGCAGAGATGAATTGGGGGCTGCCGGTTCCTGCCATTATCCAATGGTTGCTCACATGCTGTTTTAGCTTCTCAACGGTTAATCTCCCAGTTGGCTGTTGCAACTCTAATTCTTCTAAAGCTGTTTGACGGCGTGTTTGATATTTTGATTCTAAGTATTGTTTAGACTTCAGAATTGTTAAAGCTGAGCATATATGTATTAACAGCAACACGAGTAGCATAACCACATAAATGGATGCTATCCAACTGTAACCAGTGTAAATAATAGTGGTTTTCATTTGAATTCAAACATTCACAATTAAGGTTATCACCAGAATATCCAAAGCTATGATGTTTGTGAGAAGTTCCTTGCTCTCCATTGTTGCTAAAGATGGCAATAAATTAGCCATCATGGTGCACATAAAGACAGCCACTGAGCATCCTATCCTATAGACTATAAGCCCACCCTTTATGGCTTATCATGATACTTTTCAGCTTATTTTTTAGAGAAATTTTATTAAACAGCATAACAGAAAGAACACACAGAATTAACTCGCTTAATTTTTGGCTTATATAAGCTTAATACGACATGATAACCCTGGGCATTTGTTTTGGCTTATGGCTTATTTGGCTTTGGGTTTATGTTTCGTAAACCCACTTACTTTTCGTGGCTTATTTTGAAACTATTCGGGCTTATATAAGTTTATTATAATGAACTTGTATAAGCCGAAAAGTTTCAAAACAAGCCATGAAAAGTAAGTGAGTTTACGAAACATAAGCCCAAAACAAAATAAGCCATAAAAAGTGAGCTCATGAAACATAAGCCCAAGACCAAATAAGCCATAAGCCCATTGCATAAGCCGAAACGAACACCTTATGGGTTTCTATAACTTTTCAAAACCTTTTTTTTCCACCTTTTTATCATAAGCTAATCCAAACACTAAACCTTAGCTTATGAGCTTATCTATTATACATTCATAAGCCATAACTTCGAAAAGGGTAGTCGCCCTCGGATTAGACGTCTCACAATTTCGATCGGAAACCCAGAAAATAGATTTCGACTATAGTCATCTAACTTTTCAAACGGTTTTTTTGTTTACACGTTTCATCAAAGAGTTAGTGTATATCAGTTGGTTAATGAATACTCAATTCATCTTTACCTTTATTGCAAATTTAAAACTCATACATGATAATGGAGATTAGTCCCATACTCATCTAATATGTATTATAGTAATAGAATCTGTAAAAACATAGCATAACTAAATAATTATATGAACTTAGATGTATAAAAAGCCTAATTAAACTAATAAAATAACAGATGTCATACATGTATTTAATTTGATACCTGATGAAAAGATATGAAGATGAAGCAAATGTGATTTACACCGGATTGAAACTGCACATTATCAAAGATCGATACAGATTTGGGGATATCGATATTAATTAGGCAGATTAACAATGATCAAAACTTCTTGAATGATGAATAGTGGGGTAAGGATTGGGGTAAGGTTTGGAGATGAACGGTGGATGGATTGTCAGATATAGCATAAATCTTTTGAGAGAAATGTGTTTGTGTTTGTGTGAGATTAATGTGTGGGTTGGAGGTGGCAGAACACTAGTGTGCAAATACTGTTCAAATCACTGTGCAAAATACTGTGCAAAAACAAGTACAACCGAAAGTCGCATACAAATAAATTTAGTTTTAGATAATATAAAATAGTTTTTTTTAATTAAAATATAAATAAAATTGAATTTAAATTAATTAAAAAAAAAGTAGCATAAAAAAGTACACTTACACATTTCTTACACAAAAAAGAGTACTTTCTTAGGATGAATAGTAATTTTATTAATTTAATATTAAAGTCGCTTAGGTAGCTTAAAGTAGCTTAGAGTAGCTTAATGTAGCATAAGGTTGAATAAGGTAGCTTGAGGTCGTTTGGTCTATATATGGAACTTTAAAGTCGCTTAGGCTATTTTGGCAAATCTACTTAAAAAGTGGTCTATTTGGGTAATTAACCCAAAAGAAAAAACATGCATGCAAAAATTTATACCCTTTTTTTAATTTAATTAGAGTTGAACATTAAATAAACAAAATAGCACACATATTTTTAGAAGGTTGCCCGTATAATTATTTTTTTTACATTCTCTAACTAAACTACATTTGGTGAAATAAAAATCGGTGTGACTCGTGATACACCCAGCTCCTATGTAAATCGATCTCAACTTATAGACGATAAAGACAAAACGAGGAAAAAATATAAGAAATCACTCTTAATTCAAACGTACAAATAGTTTAGAAGGAGAAGAATATATTATCAACGAAATTTTTTTAAAAGGAATTCTTAGAAGTTTATGTAGTCTTCTTCGGAACCTACTGATCTACGTACATGAGAGTTGACCTAATAGTGCAATATGTGGGGAATGGAATACTAAATTGATGATATAACTTCCATGTTAATAATGTTATCATATGCTCAGAAAAATCAAATTTATGATTTTGCAAATCATTTCAAACGTAAGCGTATGAATATAAAACCATAAAAATTTATTCCTAACCAGATATCCAATGTCAACACATATTATTTATGTGTAAACGTATGAAGACCGTTATGGTAGTCCATCTAGTTAGGTGACAAACACCAATCATACATTAAATTTTTATGCCCATTTGTTACAATGACATGTAGAGAAGAATGGACCTTAAAAAACAATTCTTGTCCTTGGTCTTTATTATCAGAAATGCTCAAGTAAAGTGAGATATGAAATTTTCAATGGAGGGTGTAGTCATACATCTTCTGTTTTGTTTTCTTTTTGTTCTTAAAATATATGCTGCTGAACTCGACCTCATTTCAGATACACAGTTCTTGACAAGTGGAGATACGTTGGTTTCGCAAAGCAGAATTTTCGAACTAGGGTTTTTCAGGCCGAATAACTCTGAGAACAGATATCTCGGTATTTGGTTCAAAAACATATCTGTTAGAACGGTAGTTTGGGTTGCCAACAGAGACCAACCGCTCCCTGATACACAAACACTTGTGGTGAGAATTACTGATTCTGGAGCTCTTAGCATCTCCAACAATATCAGCATAATCTGGTCATCTAATACAACATCATCACAGAAGGCAACTGCAAAGCTTCTTGACACTGGTAATCTGGTTGTCACGGACGAACTTTTTGGAACGATTCTATGGCAGAGTTTTGATTATCCAACTGATACTCTTCTGCCTGGAATGAAGTTAGGTAAAGATTACTCTAGGGGAATGGAATGGCATCTTTCATCATGGAAGAGTAGTCAAGATCCGGGTCAAGGTGCATTCGCTTGGCAAGCTGACACACTTGGTTATCCAGATTTCGAGCTGAAAGACAACGGGGTCATCAAACACCGTGGTGGACCATGGAGGAATGAAAGGTTTAGTGGTATTTCAATTGGAAGGATAATCTTGACCTTTGTAATCGACGTAGTTATCATTGATACTGAGGTTTCTTATTCTTATTATATTGAAAACAACACTTTTATCCTATCGAAACTCACAATGAATTCTTCTGGAGTGCTAGAAAGTATGGTTTGGGTGGAAGAAAGTAAAAAGTGGCAGACATTCTTGTCATTTCCAAGAGAGGCATGTGATGCATACAACGTGTGCGGTAGTTATGGAAGGTGCACTACTGTTAGTTTGGTCGAAAAGTCTTGTGATTGCTTTGATCAGTATAGATTTGTGCCAAAGGACGATGATTCGTCAGGTGGTTGTGTTAGGCGAACACCATTGGATTGCAAAAATGGATCAGAGGGATTTATCAAGTACTCTAATATCAAACTGCCGGACACAAAGAGTACTTGGTTTAACACGACCATGAGTTTGGAAAATTGTGCAAAAAAATGCCTACAGAATTGTAGTTGCATGGCATATGCAGATACACAAATTAGAGGAGAGGGAACTGGTTGCTTGATGTGGTTCAATGATCTAACAGACATCAGAGTATTAGTACCTGTAGGTGGTCGTGATATATTCGTAAGAACAGCTTCCTCTGAAATAGGTAACATTCTCTTGCTAAGTTTCTGTTAACAAGCACACGTACTTAATAAAAAAGTAAATAATACGTAGTAATACACAGATGGCCCTTGGCCTATGCTCAGATTTTTCATCTTTTTAGCACTTAAACTGACAGTCCCTATAGTTCTCGAAGTTGCATTCCCTTCGTTAAAGGTAATCTGAAATCATATACTTTGCTGAAGTGATGATTCATCCCTTTAAACTTTTACACCTAAATCCCTAAAAAAAAATTTAATCTTTTACTTCAAATAATTCTATTTTGGAAGTAAAAGAGACCACTGCCTGCTAGCACTTTTACCACCAGCCACCTACATCACCTTTAAAGGATACCACCATGGCACCATAATATTCTTCACCTCTACCTTTAAATCCGTTGCTACCATTTTTCTTTGGTGACCATTACGGTTCAAGATGGACATATAGAGTTGACAAAGAAGGCTTGCTGCAACGCCAGAGTGGCAGCACCTGAAGCCAGAGTTAGCTTTGACCTAGTTAACAAAAGTGGGTATCACCTAGTCCTAGTATTCTACTGATTTATGGTGTGTGTCAAAGATATTCACGGGGATACCTGGTTCACGGGGTTGGGGAGATCATGAAAATATTCTTGTTCCCTTTAGAGTGAATAATATTGTAACTAATTTAATTTCAGTCTCCATGATTACTGATGGGTGTTTAAATAGTTTAGTGCAATGATACTTGAAGCAATTTACACACATACTACGCTTAAAGTTTTCTACGTTTATAACCACACCAAACAAGATTCACGATAACCACTTGAAGGTGGTTAAAATACCATAGTTAAAGAATTTTAACACTTAAAATAACCCTAGAGTATGAGGTAGGTCTCTATCCAGTTCTTGGCCTACTTGCTATTTGCATCATTCTACACCAGTATCCCCGTGAACCCACCCTCTCATTCTATTTGGTGTCTAGAGGATGTGAGGGTCTTTCCACGGAGTGAAAACACACATACACACACACACACACACCCATATATGCATGTGTGCGTATGCGCGTGCACACACACACCTCTTGGTAAACGCAGCCACCCTCTTCCTATAGTCCCGCAATACTTATGATTCTATTCATGTAGTAGTGTCTTCCTTTTAATTTACACTACGGCATGTAAAACTCATTAATAACCTTCTAATCAACAGGTTCGTCTTCAGATCCAGCAGGTCCATCTGATTTACCTTCGGATCCAACAGGTTAATCTTAATTAGCATACAAACTTATACTTGTTTCCTGAACATTTCTTACATGTATGGAAGTTGATGGTGGTGTTTTTTTAACATATAATGCAGCTGGCAAAGAAAAGGAAGGATCAAAAATCAAAATTATCTTGCTCACAGTTTTTCCAGGGATTCTTCTTATAGGCTTCAGCATTCTATTGCTAACATGGATGAAAAAGAAACATGCTGGTCAAATGGTTAAAGGTAAGAGGTTGTACAATCTCGAATCATCGCGTACTATAAAGAAACTCCCCAACGGTTAAGTTTTTATTGTTTTTACTGCATAGGAAAAGTATTGGATCAATCTGAATCAGTGGAGCTTCCATTATTTAGTTTCTCTACAATAGCTGATGCCACTGCTAATTTCTCACCAGAAAATAAAATTGGAGAAGGTGGATTTGGACCTGTTTATAAGGTACTAATGGAGCGCAAATTTCATACAGTTACTATAAGGAGTTTGTGTATCCGAGTCATAAAAAAGATTCTATATGCCTTTTGAATCAGTTGTATTTTTGACTTGAACAAGATACAAAACAATTTTTTAATGACTCAAATTATGATTCAAAATGTACACTCATTAAACCTTGAAGAAAAAAAACATCCACTCAAATCGCATTCGAGTAGTCCAATGCTTAAGTTGCAGTGTCATGACATACTTATAACATGAGTTTATGCATGTATGCTCCTTATAAAAAAACAAAGATATAAATGGAAGTCACCTTTGCACTTTATTTAGCTTTCACATTCCAAAATGGTAATCGTCAGGGTGTACTAGAAGAAGGGCTACAGATCGCAGTTAAGCGTCTCTCTAAGACTTCCAACCAAGGAGTTGAAGAGTTCAAGAATGAGGTCATCTGCATTTCAAAACTTCAGCACCGAAATCTTGTGAAGCTACTTGGCTGTTGCATAGAAGGAGATGAGAGGCTGTTGATCTATGAGTACATGCCAAATGGAAGTTTAGATTCTTTTATTTTTGGTCAGAATTCTCTAATACATATATATTACATAATATGTTGGTATTGGGGTTTATAATCAGCTAGTTTCTGATAGCTAACCAACCTATTTGGGCAGATAAAAAACAAGGCGTGCTTCTTAACTGGACAAAGCGCTTTGACATTATTAAAGGGATTTCGAAAGGACTTGTTTACCTGCATCAAGATTCACGATTAAGAATCATTCATAGAGATCTTAAAGCTAGCAACATTTTACTAGATATGAATATGAACCCAAAAATATCCGACTTTGGCATAGCTAGAAGATTTGGAGGAAACGAGACCCAAGCAAATACAGATAGAGTTGTTGGCACATAGTAAGTCATGTAAATCTATTTTATTATCTCTGATTTATTAGTCGGTTTTTATATTAGCATTTTGTATACGCAGTGGTTACATGTCCCCGGAGTATGCACTAGATGGTATTTTCTCAATAAAATCAGATGTATTTAGCTTTGGCGTATTGGTGATCGAGATTGTGAGTGGGAATAGAAATAGGGGATTCATGAATCCTGAGAACGGCAATAATCTAATTGGACACGTAAGTTCCCTAGAAATTAATAGACTTATACTCTAGCTGCTACCTAATAATAACATGTTAGATTCAATAATACATTCAGGCCTGGAGTTTATATAACGAAGGCAGGTCAATGGAGCTGATTGATACAAGTTTAGTTGATTCATGCAATCCACCTGAAGTTTTAAGATCAATCCAAGTGGGACTTTTATGTGTTCAGCAAAATGCAGGGGACAGGCCAAACATGTCATCTGTAATTCTAATGTTGGGCAATGAGGGTGAATTACCGCAACCTAAGCAGCCAGCATTTTTCATGGAAAAGGATTTACTGATAGCCGACTTCTCTTCAAGCAACCCAGCTGGTTCAATCAATAGTTTAACTGTCACGGAGGTAGATCCTCGATAGGCGCGGCAGTCATATATTGCTCAAATGATATTACTGTATCACGTATAATATTTATGAGTCACTGCTACAAATTTAGTGACATTCTAGCACAAGTTGATGGCATTTAGCTTGTACATAGCAAAGGGGAGGCACTTTATCACATTGTGATGGTCAATTTTAGTGACATTCTAGCACAAGTTGGTAATTAGGTTTGAACAAGTCTTGTAAATTTTGAAGTTCAGACTTTTTGGTCATATAAAAACTGTCCCCACGCGCAAAACATGATATATATTAGCGCGCTTTGTTTTCAGTTTCTACTTTCTAGTATGGGTTAAACATAACCATCGGTAATCTTGGGTATGTTGTTTTCACATGCGCGAGATCTCAGGTTCGAATCTCTTCATAGGTCTTTTTTTACAAAGGCCGAAACAGAGAAAAGGATTGAGGTTTATCCCCTAAAGCTTTTTTTACAAAGGCGGAAACAGAGAAAAGGATTGAGGTTTATCCCCTAAAGCGAAGGTTGATAACTTTAAAAGAGTAGTTTATAGCTATATTATTACTTGTAGTTTATAAAACTACATGCCACGCACAGAAACACTATTTGAGCAAGGAGCCGATCATTTTGATTCGGGTATGTTAAAAATCAAAGCTCACGACATCAACACATTAACTAAATAATTCACGCTACCAAAGCACAAAAACACATGCATAGATATTAAAAAAAACGCATACATAGGCATTCAAAATTTAACATGAATTACGATTCTGGCCTACAACATCCAAAATAACTAGAAAACAATAAAGAGCTCATATAGAAAATCAATCCAAATTTAACACAATGGAAATTCAAAAGTGTTGCATACCTATGTAGATTATGAATTAGGTTTAATGAAGAACCGCTAGCCGGCTACGAGAGGACCATCCTTGGTAAAACATCACAAAGAAACACATATCTTCCATACATGCACTAGCCAATAGGTAAAAAGTCGATATTTAGAGCGCGATGGTGATTGTTATGGTGATAATCAAACTAATCAAGGTCAGGGTAGTTTGAGAGCATGATGAGGGAATGGAGGAGCCAATTATATGATTTTTGGGGGGAAATGGGCGGGAATATTTTCTAGATGGGATATTACACTAGTTTATACCAATGAAACTGAATTAAACCATATGTTTCTTTCATGTACAAACCGCAAATTGTAATGTTGGATGATCAAACTAATCAAGGTCAGGGTAGTTTGTGTGTATGTGACTTGTCATTGTGCAAGGACTTCTTTTGATAAGAGACGAAAGTGTGCTATAGGCTTGGATTCTCTGGACTCGATCGTTGGCTCCTTCTGGGCCTCAGCCCATTTACTTATATCCTTTCCTATTAGCTAGGTTAGGGGATAACACACATAGTATTATTCTATCTAGTATCTACTATCTCTCTTCAATCGTTTAGGCTTATTCATGGGAGGACCTGTGTCTTAGTATTTTATTAGTTTTGTGTGTTGAGAGATCTTGGTGTGAGAGAGATCGGATCAACCTAGTTGAGACGATCTCAATATTTCTTTTGTATTGTTGGTTAGCATTCGTTTGGGAACTAAGTTTTATCTTGTACTTTGATTACTTCATTATTCTCAGTAACGAATGGATGGTTTTGAGTGATAATCCTAGTTTCATATTATTTGTTTTAAACTTTAACATGGTATGAGAGACTTGAATCTCAATCTAGTGTTTGGTTCTTGATCTTGTGTTTAGAGAGGTCTTTTGGTGCTCTAGAAGCTTGTATGGCTTTGCTCTGTTGGTTTATTGAAGGTTTCGAAATTAGGGTTTGTAAAACTCAAATTGTACTTTTTGAGGTTTGTTATTCTGGTGTTCGGTTGGTGACTTTGGAGTGGTATGTTGCCTAATGAGACTAAGTAAATCTAAAAGGAACAGATCAAGCTTGTTGTGCGTGCTCCGCAATATCTCTCTCGCCCTTCCTCTTAAGGTTTTTTAGGTTTTTTATTTAGAGGGTGTTAGGTTGTTGATGGGAGTAGATAGTCTTGTGGATTGATTGTTTTTTAGGTCAATAAGTTCTTTGTATTTATCTGTGATTAGAGAGATACAAAGAGGATTATCTGATTTTTTTGTGTCGTTCTTTGTCTGTGTTTTTCTAGTGGTTCTTGCATGGTTTGATTTTTATTCATGAATGCTCTTGGTGGAGGACTCCCTCCTCTTGTTCCACCACCTACTGTGGTTTTGGTGGTGTCACTACTATCTTAATCAATAACTTGGATATTGTTAATCCTTTACATGTTCAAAACAATGATAGTAGTGGTTCTGTGTTAATGCCTTTCAAATTATTTGGAACTTAGAATTATAAAATGTGGATAATGCTATGAAAATGACCTTATGGCTAGAAACAACTATGGTTTTTTTATGGCTCGTGTTTGAGAGATACTTATGCTAATAATAAATTTCTTGTTTCTCAATGAGATAGATGTAATGTTATGGTCTTAACCTAGATTATGAATGTTGTATCTCAAGATGTCTATATGGGCTTAGTTTATTTTGAAAATCTTGCTTCTGTTAGGAATGAATTAAGTGAAAATTATGACAAGGTTGATGGGTCTGTAGTTTATAACTTGCTTTAAGATATTACTCTATTAAACAAAAGGTGGTACTTATGTGGCTGAACATTAACACAAACTTAACTCCTTGTGGAGGGAATTTTATATAATAATTAAAAGGTGGTAGTTAAGTGATCATGTGTTGCTAGCACTGAATTGGCTTTGCATCAACAGCTCATGAAGCTGATGCGGTTCCTAATGGGGCTTAATGATTGTTATCAACCTGTATGACTACTCTTCTCACTAGGGATCCACTCCCTGATGTGGAAGATGCTTATTCTACCGTGTCAAAGGAGGAATCTCATAAAGGGATGCTTGACACCTTTGGTGCTACATAATCTAAAATGAATGCTACATCTTTTGTTGCAAACACTTTTAATCAAAACATAATGGGTAATACCACCTACCCTAAGAGGAACAACACCAGGGGAGGTACCTCTAACACCTTTAACATAGATCCTAACCCTAACCTAGTGTGTCAGAATTACAACATGACTGACCATACCATTGATAGATGTTTTAAACTTATTAAATATTTTCTTTGATATAAGAAAGGTCTTAACTATATGAAGAAAACTGGTCTAAATCATAACTTTAGTGCCATTAGTGATGTTAATGCTAATGAAAAACAACAGTCTACAGTGTGAGATACACCATCTTCATTCACTCCTGACCAAATGAAGAAACTTCCTACCCTGATCAATGATTCATCTTTTGGAAGTAGTCATGCCAATATGTCAGGTAGATCATCTTTCTTTATTAGAAATGTCTGGTTTAACATTAATTTTTCTTAATTTTATTATGGCGTACACAGTTTTGTGTTAAACAATTACTTTATAGTGGGTCATATACTCTAGATGTAATCAACATTTAAATGTGTCTGTGGTTGGTATGTTTAATGTGATAGATGTGTCTAACCTAAACTTAACTGTAGGGCATCCCAATGGTACTTTAGCCACCATTAGTCATGTGGGGAACTTAAAAATGTTCAACAATGTGATCTTATATGATGTTCTAGTTGTTCCTAGTTACTATGTGAGTTTACTATATGTTAAAAAAAATCAAATATATAAAACTATTTGTTGGTTTTGATAAAGATAAATACTATATTCACAATTTGAACAAAGGGATAACTCTGGGACTGGTAGTGAATCTAGAGGCCTTTAGTTGTATGATAAAAATACACATAAGTGTGTAGGTAATTCTAATATGATTATGTGCTTTAATGTGTCCAAAGATCTGTGCATCTGTTCGACAACCCTACTGACCAAGTTCAAAATATGTTAGAGAAAAGACCTTCACTTGACGAATAACACATATGTGTCTGCTTGTAAAACTTGTCATAGGGCTAAAAAAAGTAGGAAACCCTTCCTTTTGAGTAACCATGAGTCCAAGAGGCTTGGTGAACTTGTTCACCTAGACTTGTGAGGCCCTTCTAAGGTTCCTAGCAGAGAAGGGTTCAAGTATATCTTAACCATTGTGGATGATTACTACAGGGTAGTCTGGGTGTATCTTTTAAAATTCAAAGAAGAGGTATTTGATGTATTTTTTAGTTTTATAAAGTTGATTTTAAATCAGTTTGAGGTTAAGATAAAAACTTTTAGGTCTAACAATGGCACTGAATTTGTTAATAAAAAATATTTCACCTATTCTTTGAAATGGGTATCATCTCCCAAACCTCTTGCACTCATATTCTCTAGAAAAATGGCATTGCTAAAAGGAAATGCACGAACTTGATAAATGTAGCAATGAGCCTTATGTTTCAGGGAGATTCCTCTTAGATTTTAGTCTGACTCAATGCTAATTGTTGTCTATTTGATTAACGGGCTTCCATCCCCTGTCCTAAGTAGTATGTCTCTTTATGAGTTGGTGCATAGAAAAAACCAAATCTCTCTCGTTTAAGATGTTTTGGATGTTTGCGTTTCTCTACTATTCTTAATAACATTCACAAACTCACCTCTAGAATTGATAAATGTGTTCTAATGGATTATTCCACTGTAAAAAAGGCTTACAAGTTTTTTAAGTCTTGACAATAGGAATGTTCAGTTCTCTAAAGATGTGAGATTTTATAAAAAGGTTTTTTCTTTCAAAATGAGAAACACTAAAGGTAAATATTGATAAAGAAAGTGATGTTGAGCATTTAACCTTCTATGATAATCAAATGTATGTAAATTCCAATGATGAAAAGAGAGCAGCATCTTTTCAGGATGGTAGGGACCCTTCAAGGACTGATTTTTCTTCTCATCATATACTTGAGGAGGTCTCAGCAACCCAAGTAGATGACAACTGCCTATACGAGGGCAATATCTTGGATATTAATCATGTTATTGAATATGTGGATACTAATCCTGATTCCCATGATTTTGTGCCTAACTTAGGGAGTAACCATAGTCTTAATGATGTTTAGTCAAATATAAGGAAGTCTAGTAGACCTTCCAAGTTACCTACTAAATTTAATAACTGTCATTGATAAAAAAAACTTAAGTATAACATTAAAAAACATGTTAATTACTCTAAACTGAATGTTGTTAATTTTTGTTTGGCCACTACTTTGAACAAATCTGTAGAACTTGCTACCCTTTATGAGGCTATTAAAGATGTTAAGTGGGTGGAGGTCATGAATCATGAAATAGAAGCTTTAATTAGAAACACCACTTTGACCCTAAGTGATATACCTAAATAAAGGAAGGCTATTGGCAACAAGTGGGTCTATAAAATTTAATATGGAACTTATGGTCAAGTTGATAAGTATAAATCTACAATAGTTGCTAAGGGCTTTGGTCAAAGAGAGGGTATTGACTTTGATAAAAACTTTAGCCTTGTTGTTAAAATGGTACCTGTATTAGGTATCTTATGTGCATTGTTGTGTCCAACAACTGGCCCTTATTCCTGTTAGATGTTAACAATGCCCTTCTATGGTAATTTATATGAAGATGTCTACATCACTCTTCCCTTGGTTTTGAGTGTGCTAATAAAACCAAGGTGTGAAAATTGAGCAAGTCCTTATATGGGTTAAAGCAAGCCCCAAGAAAGTGAAATGCCAAACTTACCACTGCCTTGGCTGAGCATGGCTTTACCCAAAGCAAACTTGACTATTCCTTGTACATTAAACAGTGTGATAATGTGTTTATTGCTCTCTTGGTTTATGTGGATGATGTCATTGTCATTGGAAAAAGTAAGGTTGAAATTGACAACTTCAAAAATTTTATTAAAGCGGATTTATGATCAAGGATCTTGGATCTATGAAATATTTCTTAGGTATTAACGTTTTAGAAAACAGCATGGGTGTTTCCATAACTCAAAGGAAGTATTTCCTTGAGCTTATTCATGAATTTGGGTTTTTAGTTGCTAAACCTGTTACCACTCCTTTACTTGAAAACTATGTTCTTACTATTGATGAAAGTTATATGATAAATATTTAAAAATATCCTTGAATATCAAAATTTTTGGAAAATCTTATCTATCTTACTCACATTAGACTTTATATTTCATATGTTGTCCATTACTTGAGTTAGCATATGCATGCCTCCTTCAGCCTCACCTAAAAATTGCCTTGAGGGTAATAAGGTATCTCAAAAACTCACCTAGAACTAGAATTCAAATCTATAAGGATAATAATCTTAAACTATTTTGCTTTACTGAATCTGATTGTGCTAAGTGTTTAAAAACTAGAAAATCAGTTTTTGGATACTGTGTTTTTCTTGGTAAAACTCTTTTCTCTTAGAAAATCAAGAAACAAACCACTCTGTCTAGATATTCTGTTGAAGCAGAATATAGATGCATGGCAAGTGCCACTTGTGAATTTATTTGGATCACTAACTTGCTCAAATGGCTTTCTAATTACCAACCTCCTTCCTGTTAAACTATATAGTGATAGCATGTCTACTATCCAAATTGATGTTAATCTTATGTTCCATGAAAGGACGAAACACTTTGAGGTGGATGTTCACCTTTTAAGAGAAAAGGTTCAAGCTGGTGTGATTAAAACCTTTAAAGTAGCATGAGCAGATAAAATTGTTGACCTATTTACCAAAGGTCGTGGAACTGCCCAACATTAGAAGTTATGTAACCAACTTAGCCTGGTTACCATGTTTGGAAGATAACCTGCTCTCCCTTTCTTAGTTTGAGAGAGGGTGTTGGAATATCAAGTTAATCAAGGTCGTGGTAGTTTGTGTGTTTTTTTATTGTGCATGGCCTTCTTTTGACAAGTGACGAAAGTGTGTTATGGGCTTAGATTCTGTGGACTCGGTCGTTGGCTTTTTTTGGGCCTCAACCCACATATTTCCTTGTATTTATATCCCTCCTCATTATGGTTAGCGATGTCACACATAGTATTTTCTCTATGTTCTCTCTCTTTGGCCGTTTGGGCTTGTTCATCGGAGGATCTTTGTCTTAGTGATTTATTAGTTCTGCGTATTGAGAGATCTTCTTGTGAGGGAGATTGAATCAACCTAGTTGGGACGATCTTAATATTTCCTTTATATTGTTGGTTAGCATCCGTTTAGGGACTAACTTTTATATTGTACTTTCACTACTTCATTAATATCACTAAGGGGTGGATGGTTGAGTGGTAATACTCGAATTCATATTATTTGTTTTAAACTTTAACATGTATATATAAATAAATAAATTGAGTTATAAATATATGAACAAGTAAACATTATTCTACAAAAAAATTGCTCTTCTCTAAATATAACTTTTAGAAGGCTAGTCGTTATCGTGGATTGTGCACCACTTCCACACCACTCATGACTCGTGGTTCCCCATCGTCAACAATAAATATTTAAAAGATTGATTGAAGTTATCGCCTTGATAACCCACCAAAGATAAACTTTTGAGGGTCGTTTGTTGTGTATGGAACATAATACTACAACCAACATTACTAAAACCATCTCATTATTCGCACCTACACAACAAAGTATACATCATAAATATGATCCACAAATGTATCCACCATAAATATTGACGGTTCTTCATCACAACCTCCACCTACCTCTCCCATTCATCCATTTATTGTTGATGATATACCTATGCACGAACCCTGATTTTTTATATGCTTTTACGACTCTCGCGTCGAAAAAGTTCCGCCCCCAATCAAGAATCCTTCAAAAAGGTGTTAAAACAGGACGTCAAAAAATGAAGACGAAGTGATTTTCATTCCTGTACCACTAAAGAAGAATTTATATTGCACAAATGTTGGGTTCATACATCCAAAGATAGCTTGAGGAAATACGAAGAATTCAAATGGGTTTTGCGTGGAGGTTTTAGGTTACGTTTAGCAACAATTAAGGTATCCGGTGTTAGAATCATTGTTATATTTAGTCTACGTATTAGTGTCGTAATGTTAAGCTAATAAGCCAAGTAGTAGAATAAGCAGTCGGTTGGTTAGGCTGTGTCACAAGCCCAACCCATGCTTGTATTAGTCGGCTACCTCCACCTCATCTCTATAAAAAGAGGTGAGGGGGAGGGGATTAAATGCATTCTTGTAATTATACTAATCAATTGATAAGGATTACCTTGTTGTTCTTTATTTTTCTGTCAACTACTGGTGTGTGTCATAGCTTCATAGATCGTCAAATATTTTGTATCTAGTTAACCAGGATTGTAGAGATCGAATCTCTACAAGTGGTATCAGAGATCGGGTGTTCGAAGATCTCTTATGGTTTCTAGGAATTGATCGTTGAAGGTGCTTGTTGGTCAGATCGTGATCAATAAGGAGGAGCAATAGGGTATCCACTGAAATGGTTTCTTCTTGTGGGTTCGATTGAAAGGGTTTTTCTTAATGAAGTTATTGTACACCACTAATGTGGTGACGGGTGATTCAAGCCTTATTCTGATAACATCATTCAGAAAAAGACTTATAGCACATTGATCTTGTGTTTGGATGATCGGGTCTTACGGGAGATCACCAATGAGACGACTGATGCGGGGATTTGGAAAAATTTAGAGACTTTATTCATGACAAAGTCTTCAGCTAATTGTTTGTACTTGAAAAAAAGTTATACACTTTTCAAATTAATCATGGTAGGAGTCAGTCTAAACATATTGATGAGTTTCATAAGCTTGTTAGTGACTTAGCGGCTATATATACTACTATATCAGATGAGGATCAAGCATTATTGTTACTCATGTCTTTATCATCTTCCTACGATAATTCCGTGGAGACTTTGTTCTATGGTCCCCGAATAATTTGAAGCTAGAATACGTGCTCATGACACTTAATTATAGGGAATTTAGAATATGACGGAATCAAAGGGTGATGGTGGTGAAGGGTTGTATGCGAGGGAGAGATTTGGTCAGAGAGATAGGAAGCAGGGTACAAATAGTTTGTGGTCAAAGTCACAAGGAAAGAGCGACAGACTCAAGTGTTATATATGTCAGTCTGAGTATCATTTGAAGAGGGATTTTCCTAGGTATAATCACAAAAAATCTCAAGGTTTTGTTAGGAATAAAGATCATATATCCATTTATAGAGATGATGGGTATAACAATGCTGATGTGATGATGGTTATGAGTGTTGAACAACTTTTGGGATAAATCATGGATTCAGGGGGATCATACCATATGACACACAAGAGAGATTACTTGTATGATTTTAAAGAGTATGATGGAGGTAATGTACTGCTAGGTGATGGTAGGGAATGCCGTGTACGAGGGACGAGTATGGTTCGAGTACAAACCAGGAATGGGTTAAGTTTCCATGTTCTGGAATTAAGATGAAACTTCATATCACTGGGCACTCTTGAAAAAGAGGGTTTCACCGTGTAGATTTAGTTAGGCAAGATCAAGGTTATAGAGGGTTCGTCGGTGGTACTATCATGAATAAGAAAATCTAATTACGTATATACCCTGGACGGTCAGGCAGTGACCAGGTTTACATAAAAGGGTAAGAAGCAATTAGGAGAATTTCAGACTGGGTGGAAGATCAAGATGGGGTAATGTTCTTGATTCTTGTAATCAGATGGCTACACAACAATGTATGAAGAGTGGGCTCGCCAAAAATTTGGGTGTTGCAGGGTTACAACAACATAATGGGTTGATTGAGGAGACAAACGTGACACTCTTGTCTAAGGCACATTGTTTTATGATCCAGTCTGGTTTATCCAAGGTTTTTTTTTTGCAGATACAACCATGTCTACATATCTAGATATTAGGTCACCATCAATAGTGATTGGATTAAAAACGACTATAGATTTGTTTGGGGTTTTTTGGTTGGCTTGCTAGTATTAAGAAAAGGATGCTCGAACTAGTTAAGGTCAAGCGCATATTCTTGGGATACGATAAAGGTATGACTGCTTATCAACTTTGGAGGTTAGATGACGTTACTTCAAATGTAGTGCTTTATAGTAATATTTGTTTCAATGAAAGTGGGCAATACAAGAAAACTTTCATTGGTTCTGGTGTATTTACAAGTTTAGTGCAACTGTTGCAAGGAGTTGCGGTTGAGGTTGAACCTCGGGAGGATCATGCATTTAAGGTGGAACCTCAAGAGAATGTGTTCTAAAGAAAGTACAAACTCGAGATTTGATATACTATCATCTAGCACGTGATAGGGAGCAACACTTAGCACGAGAACTATTCAAGTATAGATAAGAGAGTAATGATGTTGTTTTTGTAGTTGTTGTAGTGGAAAAGGTATATGCACATGAGTCGTCAACTTTCAGTGATACAGTTTCTTGCCAGGTTCTTTCCAAGTGGATGGTTAGATTGAAAGAAGAAATAGATACTCTGTTAGATGTGTATGTCCTCAACAACGGTTGCAGGAAAAGTAGTGACGACAAATACGGCTATTACTGGGAGTATACACCAGGTATGTTCATACATCAATTTCTATATATAGAGTGTATTGTATTTTCTTGTGGATGCAATGTTGAGATCTTGGTTACCAAGGGTTTGTTGGTTAAAGTAAAGGAAAATATACTTGCTATTAAGATCATCAGGAATCAGAGTGGTAATACTCTGAGGGTGTCACAGTCTAGGATTTACAACGGAAAGTGGGTACCGAGTTTTTTGAAGTAACACTCTACACTGTCGTTAGAGGGTAGTCTATCAGGTGATTGTGATATGGAAAAGAATGGTAAGTGGTCATATATACGCGGTTGGAAGCTGAGAGTATCAGGTAGTCTGCACGAGACTTGACATAGCATCTATAGATGTGGGTATGTAGGTTAGGTTTAATCGTGGATTGCAGACATACGTACACGTTTTTGTGGAATTTTACTACGTCATGATAAGATCGATCACTGTCATGGGTAGATCAATCACAGGGTACGGGTTGCTGATACATGGATGTGTGAGGAGCTAGGAAGGTAGTTTGCAGAACATTGAGGCTTTGTAGACTACTAAAGCATAGTATATGACATTTATGGAAGCTGTAAAGAAGTTATTTGGCTAAGGGGACTATTGGAAGAGTTGGGCGTAAAGATTGACACTGTTACAGTTAATTGTGATAATCAGAGCGCGATTCACTTATCATAGAATCATGTCTTTCATTAAAGGCCTAAGCACATCAATGTGTGTTATCACTTTATTAGAGATGTCTTGTAAGTAAAGACGGTTGAAGTTCTGAAGGTGGTATCGAACGCAATATTGTAGATGCCTTGACGAAGGTGGTACGTGGACTCAAGCTACAACACTGTTTGGAGTTACTGAGTGTCGGTATAGGTTAATATGAAGCCTAAGGTGGAAATTGTTATATTTAGTCTTCGTATTAGTGTCGTAATGTTAAGCTAATAAGCTAAGTAGTAGAATAAGGAGTCAGTTGGTTATGCTTGTGTCTCAAGCCCAACCCGTACTTGTATTTAGTCGGTTACCTCCCCCTCATCTCTATAAAGGAGGTGAGGGTAAGGGGATTTAATGCATTCTTTTAAATATATTAATTAATTTAATGGTTATGGATTACCTTGTGTGTTCTTTATTTTTCGATCGACTACTGGTGTGTGTCATAGCTTCGTAGATCCTCAAATATTCTGCATCTAGTTAACCAGGGTTGTAGAGATCGAATCTCTACAATCTACGATTACACACATGAGAAATGGATGATTTTGTGCCTTAAAATGACTCAATTTTGTGGAATGTGTGATAATGTCTTTCGAAGTGTGCATAGTTGATCCTGTTGATCCCAAACTTAGATCGATTAGCTTTGTTTATACGAGATTAGATCAAGTAATACACGCAGAGAAACCTTTGTATATGCTTTATGAATCTAAGTGTTATGCGGAATTTAACACTTAAACAAGAACACACAGGATGTAAACAAACTTTCACTTTGATTATGAATGTCGAACTTGCTTACAATGAAAGATGTTTACGAACAAAAACTTATATGAAAACTAATTAATAAACATTAACCTAAAGGCCTTCTTTTATAGACATAAGAAGCCTTGTACAACAATCTACGTATCAACTATTCTAGGTAAAGATAAATATAGAAAATACATTGTCGTTTCTATCCTTACTAGAAGTATTCTAGAATATAATAAACGTGTAGATTATATCTTCCATCAGTGCTTGTCTTCAATGTGTCAACGCTTGACTTTAACTTGTCAACGCTTGAGCTGTCAGCGCTTGCTTTGTTCTTGTCAATGCTTGAATTGTTCTTGTCAGCGCTCAAGTGATCTGGCCTTAATGTATTCCCAACAATCCTCCCCTAAACTTGATATCCACTCTTATGATCAAGTTTCTGAATAAGCATTAAGGACTAGGAGGAATCTTACAAACCTTCTCATATTGGTAATGAATAAATCTGATCAAATCTTTTGCCACGTCACTTGAATAATCTATCTCCAGCTGAGTGTCCTTCATCTTTTCCAAAATAGCCTTGGATATGAAATACTGAGCATCCACAAGTAGATACTCAGCAAACTTTGTAGAACTCAAATGGTATACACCAGCAGCTGAATATAACCTCCATTGAAGACCACTGAGGTCATCTTCAAGATCCTTCCATATTGTAGGATCCTCATCTTTTGGTCCACACATTCTTTTGAATGTGGTCCAAAGTTTTATTCCATTAGCTGAAGTTGGTGCTTCAGCCTCATACTTGGTCTCCAGCAACCTCCAAAGGTCCACCAAGTCTTCTCTATCACAACTTGCAAACAAAGATATGAGAGTGGTAAAAGTGTGTACCTCCTTGCCAAATCTGCCAATTTTCCAGAATCCACATTCATCCTCATCATAACTCACAATTAGATTCCTGGAATCTAATGGTAACACTTGCACCATATCTGAAGCTTCTAATGGGGAGAGCTTGAGGCTCTTTCTTATAACTGCTTCACTTGGATATAGTGGATCCATATCTTTTGGAAACTCAAATTTAATTCCCTTCTCCACTGGCCTGGGAATCATCATAGCTTTCCTGATTTCCATTTCTTCTGCAAGTTCCTCCTTTCTTTCATCTGAAAGAAGTCTGAGAGTGTTTGCTTCTTGCACTCTCACCCAAATGGGATAAGCCCTGTTTTCCAACTCATCAAATGTCAAGGCCTTCAACTTCTGATATGTCCATCCAACTCCATGACATCTGAGCAACATAAAGTAGAGCTCTCTTCTATCCCTTTTCAACTCTGAGAGAATATTGCTTGCCTTGTGTTTCAAAATTACCTGGCAATCCTTCTGAACTCTAAGAAGAAGCTCCAAACCCCATATTTGATCTGAAATGGTCAAGTCTGGATTATCCATGCAGCTTTCTTCCCAAGAATTGTACATTTGAACCACCTCTGGCATGTCAAACTCAACCTGCAATTTCAATTCTCTCAGCTTCTCTTTGGCCAACTCATCTCCATACTAAAGCCTTTCAGGTTCTATAATCATTACACTTGAGTCTGAGCTAGCTCCATCACTTTCTTCTTCTGAAGACACAACAAATGGTGACTTCTCCTTTTCATCTTGTTCCATAATTTGTGCAGCTAATCTTCTATCAAACTCAACTTGAGCTGCATCTTTTGGAACAATCTCTTCTACCATTTTACCCTTACCCTTATCTGATGGTGCAATGGTTGGTAAGGTAGATGGTAATACCTGAGTAGAAACCTCCTTGATGATAGATGATGACTGGGATACATCACCTTCATGTGCAGATCTGTCAACGCCCAAATTTGTTCTATCAGTGCCCAAAATACTTCTATCAGCGTCCAAATTTTCCTTGTCAACGCTTAAATATTTTCCCTCAGCGCCTTGTGTAACCTCTCTCAACATAGCTGTAAATGATAAATTTAAGTTGGCGGGAGAGATTAAGGACGTATCAAAACCTGTTTGTTTCTTCGAAGTTGTAAGGGCTTCAGCAACATCCATTGATTGACCATCATGGCTGCCCTAATCACTCAGATTTATTTGATCTTCCTCCCCTTTGGAAGATTCCTCTATACCCCTCCTAGCACGATCACTTTCCAAAACAACAATCCTCTCCCTCAATTGCTTGAGTTCAAGGCCTTGTGAGCTGACAATTTGTACTAAGTCTGCATTTTGCTTTTGCAAGCTAATGCAGACTGCCGTCAATTCCATAAGAGTCATTGGTTCCAGTCTGCCCTCTTCTAAAATGGGGATTTGACCTCCCAAATCAGATTCATTGGGCAAGGATGAGGACTTAATAATGGTGGGACTGCCTTGGCCAGCTTCTAAGTCAGAACCAATAGTCCCAGCCTCATCCAGGTCACCAGCCACACTTGTGGTGGTGGTTCTCTCTGCTACATGGCTAGGACCACCAGAGGAGAACACTCCAATAGTCCTTTGGCGTTTCATCAACCTATATTCAGGGGGTGTGGAAGATGGTGTGGAAGAATGAGTAGATGTGGGTTGGTTAAGGGGTGTTTGGGATTGTGAAGGTTGTGTATCAGCGTTGGAAATAGGCACATCAACGCCAACATTTAATGTATCAGCGTTGAAGGATTCAGAGTCAATTTGCATTTGTTCAGGTGAGGGTAAAGGTTCAGGAATTGGTTCAAGTTGTGGTTGAGGGTCAATTTGAGGTTGGGGGTCTGGTTGGGGTTGTGCTGCTGCAATAACAACAAGCATGGCTTGGGTTAAAGGTAGGTCTCTATGGGGTGGTGAATCCATCTTCATAAAAATAGCTTTCTTTTGCTCAGGGATCTTATAAAAATCATTGTGATCCCTTGAGCAGTATCCTTGATCATCAAAAACCATTTGCAGAAAACGGGGATAAGCTAAAGTCATTTTTGTCCCCTTGTTTTTACACATCCCCTCAAAAATCATTTTAGAATAGTTATATTTTTGCCACGTTGCAATGCACACAATAGCACTTGTAATGGATCTATTGATCTCATTGTGTGCAGTACATTTGGGACTCAAACATTGAAGGAGGACGTGTATGAGGTACTTCCAGGCTGGGGGAAATTCCTGCTTATGATACTTATTAAGAGTACCTTCATCAGGAAAAGGATATCCCAAAGCCCTAAGCCCTTGTTCTATTTCATTTATGGGAAGGGTGGCTATACCATCAGCATCATCAAGATGCAAGGCTTGGCGTACCAAAGCCTTAGTAACCACCCAAGATCTCCCATGAACAATAGAAGTCAATGTGGTCACTCCATTAACTGTTGAGGAACTAACAGTGTTCCAAAACTGCTTAATGTGTGTGACTGGAATGAGTGGTGCATGAGAAAGAGCATACCTTAGTGGGGATGCGTTCAAATACGCCACCATTTGTGTGTATTGAGGAAACAGAGTATCATCAGCAGCAAGATAAGCAATCATGTTGTGTTGTGATCTGAACCCCAATGCCAATTCTGCTGAGTTAAACTTTGGTGCCATTGATGAAAGCTGTTAATTTTAAGTGTAGAAGATGAAGTTGATAAGAGAAAATTGTTAGACAAGAATTATAGATACCCTGTTTAAAATAGGAGCCAAATTTATAGGAGAGAAAGAATGCATGTGATTGGCCCAAAAATAGGCAAAGATTTTCAAAAATCAATCATGAAAATATTGAAAAAGTTATAAGTTATCTCATGCATTAAATGAAAGTAACAACTCCTAAAATTACGGCTTGAAAATATGTCAAAAAGTAACAACTGGGTAGGTCCCATTGAGTGTCAACGGTCAAAAATAACCTATCAACGCCCAACGGCTATAATCTTGTCAACGTTTGCCTAAAGCCATGTCAGCGTCCAATTTGGTCACAACAACGCTTGGAAAATTCTTGTCAGCGTCCAAAAATAAAAATATTTTAAAAAGTGAAAAATGACCTTAACAAGTAATTTATCCTAGAGAAGATAACCAAAAGCTGATAATTATCATAGGGCGGCAAGCACTGTCCAGTTATGCACACTTGCATAAGCAAGATAGACATAACAGTCCTCTAGTGTCCCTTGCTAACCAAGACTCTTAACAACAAAGTTACCTTATAAAATCCTTGTTACTCCCAGGTAAATCCCATATCAAAATCATTCCCAAGTCTCCCAACAGACCACAACCAATTCTAGGCCAAAAATGTCTTGGCAGCATGCAAAGTTGATATACTATGCATGCTACAGTGCCTCATGATTTAGTAAAACTAACTCATACTCACCTGTGGACACAATCTAGAATTGTGATAAGAGTATCATATGGATACCCAAACATCCTAAAGGTTCCTAAAACCTCCCCTTAAACTATGATACAAAAAGTTTGCTAAAATCATGCATGAACATAAAAAATTTATGTCAAGATAGGAATGAAACATTCCAACCATCATCCATAAATAAAAACTTGTCCAAATGCTTCTCCATTGATCCATAAGCAACTCTGTATCCAATGGTATACTGCTAACACCATCTGCACATTTAGATTGAAAACCACAAAACTAACATTGTTGCTGACAACGCCCCGATAACACATGACAGCGTTGAGGGAAGCTTTGTCAGCGTTAGACAATTATATTGCTGACAACGTTACAAAAACACTTATCAGTGTTCAAGTAACCTTTGTCAGTGTTAGAAAAATATAGTGGAAAATCTAAATCATCAATAAAACCAACAATAATAATAATGCATCATCCTGTACATACTTTTACAAAAAGAATCCAAAACACATATTATGTGAGATTAACCATTCCAATACTTGTTACCAAGTATTGAAATCTCCCAGCATCAAAAGGTTTAGTTAATAAATCTGACACATTTTCCTCAGTGTCAACCCTATCTGGTTGTATTAAACCTTTCTCAAAGCAATCTCTTATAAAATGGTGTCTAATTTCTATGTGTTTAGTTTTAGAATGATGTACAGGATTCTTAATGATGCATAAAGTACTATTATTGTCAACAAATATCTTAGTATGCATGAAATTATACCCATAGTCCAACAGCTGGTTCTGAATCCACAACACTTGGCCACAACATGCTGCTGCAGCCACATACTCTGCTTCAGTTGTAGAATTAGCCACCACTGTTTGTTTCTTGCATTGCCAAGATATTAACCTGCTCCCAAGAAACTGACATCCACCAGTTGTGGATTTCCTATCAAACTTATCACCTCCATAATCACTATCTGAATATGCAATCTGCTCCAATGGTGAATCCTTTGGGTACCACAAACCAAGACTAGGATAGCATCTTAGGTACCTAAAGATCCTCTTCACAGCATAAAGGTGACATTCTTTAGGAGTCACTTGATGGCGTGCACAAGCACACACAGCAAACATAATGTCAGGTCTGGAGGCAGTAAGATACATCAAGGATCCAACCATGGATCTAAAATGCCTGACATCAACATCTTTCCCATCTCCAATCTTTCCCCAAGGGTGTTCTCTATCCATAGGAGTAGTAGCCCTCTTTTCATGTGGAGAAAAGCCAAACTTCTTCAAGATCTCAGCAACATATTTGTCCTGGGAGATGAAGATACCATCTTCTTTCTGCTGAACTTGTAAACCTAGAAAGAAGTTCATCTCCCCCATAACACTCATCTTAAATTTGTCTGTCATAAGCTTGGAGAAATCCTCACTCATCTTTGGATCAGTAGACCCAAAAATGATATCATCAACATAGACCTACACAAGCAACACATCCTTGCCTTTGTTCTTTGTAAGCAGTGTCTGATCTATGGTGCCCCTCTTGAATCCATTGTCCACCAAATAGGTAGATAGAGTACCATACCATGCTCTAGGGGCTTGATGAAGGCCATACATAGCCTTTTTGACTCTATACACTTTATCTGGATGCTCTGGATCCTCAAAACCAGGAGGTTGCATTACATATACTTCCTCAACAATGGTGCCATACAGGAAGGCACTCTTGACATCCATTTGATAGACTGTGAAGCCCATGCAAGAGGCATAGGCTAGAAAAATCCTAATAGCTTCAATCCTTGCAACTGGTGCAAAGACCTCCTCATAGTCTATCCCCTCCTCTTGTGTATAACCTTGAGCCACTAATCTTGCCTTGTTTCTGACCACAATGCCTCTTTCATCTCTTTTGTTCCTGAGAACCCATCTCGTCCCTATAGGTCTGACATATCTAGGACAATCAACCAGCTCCCAAACATCCTGAATTGCAAATTGGTGAAGCTCGTCCTGCATTGCTTCCACCCAACTTGGTTCTTTGAGAGCATCAAATATTTTCTTGGGTTCTTCTTGTGACAGAAAACATGCAAACAAACATGCTTGCACAAGAGGGGTATCAACCTTCTTGTGTATATTGGCAATAAACCCACCAAGACCTTGATGAGATCTTCTAGTCTGAACTGGAGTCATAATATCACCAATGATCTGAGATGTAGGATGATTCTTCATTGTGGAAGTGAGAACCCCTCCTTCAAAAAGTCTGGTGTCCTCAACCTCACGCTCCATGTTGCCAATATCTTCTTCATCAGACTCTCTTTGATCAATGTGAACTTCTTCAAGTATATTGGAAGGTCCACCTTGTTCAAAACTGGAAGAGAAAAGATGCCCATAAGTGTTGTCAACGTCTGAATCTTGGTTGTCAGCGTCTGGGCTAACAGCGCTTGAAATGTTGTTGTCAACGTCTGAGCCATCAACGTCTGAATTGGTCTTGTCAGCGCTAGATTTGCCTTTGTCAGCGCCTGAAGGACCATGCATGTTTGTATCTGGTGGTATTTGGAAACCACCATTATCTTGTCCAGCAGCAGCAGCAGCAGCAGCAAAAGCATCTGTCCAAATGGGAATTGTGACATATTCTAATGTAGGAGATGCCTTTTCTGCTTGTGACCCAACCTTCTCATGAACCTGTGTACCTGAAACATTAACAACTTGTTCCTCCACAACATTTGAAGTTACCTTCACAATGTCTGGATTAGTGACAGGCATATAATTTAAAGTTCTAGATAAGGGTTCCAAATCAAACAACCAATTAGGACCACTTTCAGGATCACTAGGTTTATTCTCTAAGAACCTAACATGTACTCTCTCAACTATACGTTTGTCCTCTTTAAGATAAACCCTATAACCCTTGCTCTGCACTGAATACCCCATGAAATAGCCCTCATCACCTTTTGCACTAAATTTCCCTAAGGCATCACTAGTATCCAATACTACTACATGACATCCAAAAGGTCTGAGAAAACCAATATTAGGTTTTCTTCCCCAAAGTAACTCATAAGGTGTTTTGTTCTGAATTTTGTTGACCAATGCTCTATTTTGCACATAGCAAGCTGTATTAACAGCCTCAGCCCAAAAGGCTATTGGAAAGTGAGCATCAGCCAACATTGTTCTGGCTGCTTCAATTAGGGTTCTATTTTTCCTCTCAGCAACCCCATTTTGTTGTGGGGTTCTAGCAATACTAAATTGCCTAGTAATTCCTTTCCTGGAACAGAAATCATCTAGCTTGTTGTTCCTAAATTCTCCACCATTATCACTCCTAAGCATTTTAACCTCATTGCCAGACCTTTTCTCAATCTGAGTGATAAAATCAATAAGAACATCAGCTGTGTCACTCTTCATAGCTAGAAAGAATGTCCAAGTAAATCTAGAGAAGTCATCTGTGACAACAAAGCAATATGACTTACCATTCAAACTTTCTATATTTGTTGGACCAAAGAGGTCCATGTGAAGCATATGAAGAGGTCTGGAACTAGTATGCACCTTTTTGGACTTGAATGAGACCTTGTGCTGCTTGCCTTTAAGACATGCAACACAAGAGTGGTCATTGTGAAAGGCCTTCTCAGGCAAACCATCAACTAAACCAAGCCTCACAAGTCTATTTATATTTTCAAAATTTATGTGCCCTAGTCTCCTGTGCCACAAATTACTCTCATCTACTGAGGCCTTAGCATAAAAACAAGACATATTGGTATTCATTTTAATCCCATTTAAATTCATATTATATATGTCCTTATTCCTAGGTGTTCTATACTCAATATATTTCTCATCAGGGATCTTAAAATCCTTGCTTAACACCAAACACTCAGTATCAGTAAAAAGAACTTTATTTTTGTTATCATAAACTTGTGATACACTAAACAGGTTGTAATCAAGTTCTTTTACCAGGAAGACGTTCTCAAAACGCAGATTATTGGTGAGAAGGGTTCCTTTGCCTGTGATAGTTCCATATCCACCTCCAAAGTATACCTTGTCACCATCTTTAATAGGGGTGAAATTCGTCAGATAGTCTTCCTTCCCTGTCATGTGCCTTGAGCATCCACTATCCCAATATCCATAATCATTGATCTGTCTTTGAATGCCCTGCACATAAAGAAAACAAATTAGTTTTCATTGGGAACCCAAGTCTCAAAAGACTTGGATTCATCTGGTTGTTCAATAAGAACAGACTTAGTTCTCACAACAACCCCATTCTCATCCTTTTTAGGATGAAATACCCAGTTAACCCCAATAGGTTTTGTAATGACCTTTGAAATGTAATTAAATCTATTGCAAGTCATTGAAATCCCATTATCATTAGGGTTTTGATCTTTCTTGGGTCTCCATGTTAAGCTTGAAGAAGCTTTAGACCCCTTACCTTGTGGCTGCAAGTATTTAGGTGATAGGTGTGTAAACACCCATCCTTTTACCACTTAATTCGGGCTAAAACGAGACCAAAACACGTATTTAATATCATTTGTTTGGAATTATGCGTGGTTTTTGTGTTTATTGTGTTTTCAGAGACAACCGGATGAATATTGAAGAAAACATGGGATTGCACGGGTTTTACTGAAGAAAAAGACTCAAGATAAAGTCTATTGTCCAAGAGATGCAAAAGATTTGAAGTCACTGGGCCTATTCGAAGATTTATCGAAGAAAAGGACCAAAGATGGAAGATTTACATAAGTCGAAGAAACACAAGTCTATTAAACGAAGAAATTAAAAGACGAGTTGAATTTAATCGACAACGAATCCCGAATCAGAATCGAAAACGGAAACTTTTCTGAAAAGACGAAAAGACAAGAAGAACGGGAGAAAGCCCACTCACCAACCAAAGGACAAGCCTATAAATAGCCCTCCCCTCACAACATTTAGACTAGTTTTTTTAGTTTTTTAGTTTTTTCTAAACCCCCATTCCTTTCTCTCTGTTCCGTTTCATCACCATCACCACTAGGGTGATTGGTGATTTTAATTTTTGTTTTCTAAATCTTGTTATTTTAATTCTTGTTTGATCTTGTTAAAACATTAATCATTCAATACAAAGTTTTGTTTAATCTTTCCATTTAATCTTGTTCATCTTCATCTTTATCTTCAAGTTCTTAAGTTTTTTATTTTCTTGATTTGATCTTCAAAAGTTGTTGGGATTCGTGTTTTTATTGATGGGATTAGTAGTTTATGATTAGTAAATGCTTTGTGATTGATTTATTTTAGTTTTTGGTGAAAAACTTGGTGAATTTTGGATTAAACATTGCCTCCGTGTTCTTCGTTACCTGCTACTGTTCTGGGATTCCAGAAGTTCCGAACGAAGCTAAAGTTCCGAATCAAACTCAATACTTCCGAACCAAGCCTTCATCCGGAAGTTTCCGAACCAAGCCTTCTTCCGGAAGGTTCCGAATCAACCCCTCATCCGGAAACTTCCGAATCCACCCCTTCATCCGGAAGGTTCCGAACCAAGAAAACTTCCGAATCAATTTTCAGATTTCCGAATCAGTGAGTTCCGAATGAGTGAATAGTAACTTCCGAATCAGAAAGTTCCGAATGAGTTCTTAAGTTCCGGATGAATCCAAAAGTTCCGGACCAAGCACGAGTTCCGAATGAAGAATGAACAGTAACTTCCAAATCAGTTATCTTTGGGTATTTTAAAGTTTTACTGTTTCTTAACTATTTCTTTACTGTTTCCTTGATTTAATTTTAACTTTCTTTTAAGCTTAATTCTAATTTAAATTCAAGTTTAAATTCTAGTTTTTATTACTTATAATTAAAGTAATTGTCTTTGATTTAAATTTTCATTTCCACTATTTTAGACTTGAAAACCAAACCCTTTTATTTAGTAACCAAGAACAATCATTCCACTTAAGACTGAGATCAATTCGAGAGGATATCGAGAATTAGAACCCATAGCAAAAATCATGATATCAAATGGCGCCGCTGCCGGCTCTTCTCGTTAAGATCAAAAGTTTTTTGTGAGAACTTGGATTTTGGGATCCGTTCCCCGTGAACGTTACTTTTTCAAAAATTTTCAAAAACAACTAAAAAATATAAAATTTTCAAAAATCCTAAAAATTAAAAAGACAATAAAAACCAAAAATATTTTTGCTTTGTTTTTCTTTGTTCGTTCTTTTGCAGGTGTATGCGCACTCGAGCCACGTCTTATCAAGAGCCCGAGCTTCTCGATAACTTAGACATGGCTGGTGTACAAAACAACAATAACATACCACCTCCTAACAACAATAATAACAACAACAACCCGCCTTTCAACAACAATGAGCACCTTCCGGATAATCGCCCAATGATTGAATTGCTGCAAGCTCATGTCGATGGCAATACGGATCCAATTGTTATACCACCAATTGCCGCCAACAATTTCGAGCTAAAGTCAGGCTTTATCCAGATGGTCTCAGCTCAACAATTCTTGGGACGAACCATTGATGACCCACACGACCATATCAAGAGATTTCTACAACTCACCAACACGGTCAAGTTCAATGGAGTTCCACAGGAGGTTATAAGGTTACAACTTTTTCCCTTTTCTTTAGAGGGACAAGCCCGGCATTGGCTTGCTAAGGAACCGCCACAGAGTATTCTCTCGTGGACGGATTTGGAAACAAAGTTTATCAACTACTTTTTTCCACCCTCTCGTACTACCGCTTTGCGGAATGAGATCATAAATTTTGAACAAAAGTACGATGAGTCATTCAGTGAATCTTGGGATCGCTTTAAAGATCTTTTAAGAAAATGCCCACAACATGGTTTTACCAAAGTACATCAAATCAATACTTTTTACAATGGTTTAAGCATGAGTGACCAAGATTCACTGAACAGTGCCTCGGGGGGTAATTTATTGGCTAAGACTTCCAATGCTGCTTGGGATATCATTGAGAACAAATCTCGTGTACAAACCAAGAGTGTTAGGACCAATGTTGCTAGTGCTAGCACTAATGACAGCGACAAGCGACTTGACAAAATCACCACGCTTCTTGAATCGCTTGTTACCCACACCGTCAGCAACAACAACAGCAACAACGCCAAAAACGCACAAGTGAACGCTGTCAGCCAACCTTGTGAGATATGCGGTGGTCCTCACTCTTACACAACTTGTACCGCCACCCAAGATTACCCTGCTGAGAATGTGAATGCGGCATATGGCACCTACCAACAACCTGCTTATCAAGCTAGACCTCAAGGTGACCGTAACTTGCTTAGCTATCGATCAAACAACTATCTTTCACCACCTGGCTTTCCTCCTACCAATCCAAACCAACAACAAAACCTCAACCGCTCTCCTCAACAACAACAACAACCTCGACAACCATACATCCCACCTCACAAGCAACAACAACCACCTCAACGTAACAACCAAGTCTACCAACAACCAGCTTACCAACCACCTACATACAATGCTCCTTCCAACCAAACCACCACTGCACTACACCAAGAGGTTGCAACCTATATGAGGACCAATGATGTGATAGTGGGAAATCTCCAAGAGGAAGTGCGCAATTTGAAGGCAGACTTGGTCAAGCAAGGAAATGATTTGAGAGCCGATATGAGAAATACGTTGGATAGCCAAACAAATGACCTGAGGAACATGATGGCTAGTTTCTTCCAAGGTAATCAACCCTCTTCTTCGGGTACTCTTCCGAGTAACACCGTTGCGAACCCAAGAGGGGAGATGAAAGCAATCACTACTCGAAGTGGTAAAGGTACCAAGGAACCCGAGCTTCCTATACCTCCACTGGTGGTTGTGACTAAGGAGAACGAGTCGCCTGCTCCTATTCCTCCTCCTTCTCCTTCCCCAATTTCTCCACCTCTTCTTTCTACCCCTCCTCCACCCGTGGTTGTGAGTGATCCTATTCCCCTAAAGCCTTCCTCTTCTTCCAATATACCTTATCCTTCAAGGTTGAGGAAAGAGAAGCAAAAGAGCAAGGATGATATTCAGGTTTCGAATTTCCTTAAAATGTTCAAACAACTGAATTTCAATATCTCCTTCGCTGAGGCTCTCGCTCACATGCCCAAATACGCCAAAATGTTTAAAGATCTTCTGAGCGACAAGGAAAAGCTCCTCGATATTGCCGACACCCAACTTAATGAGAACTGCTCTGCAGTGCTCTTAAGGAAATTGCCAACCAAGCTTGGTGATCCGGGTCGTTTTCTTATCCCTTGCAATTTCACAGGAGTAGAGAATTGCATGGCCCTAGCCGATCTAGGTGCCAGTATTAATCTCATGCCTCTAAGTGTTTGGAAGCAATTATCTCTCCCAGAGCTAGTACCCACCAAAATGACTTTGGAATTAGCTAACCGTACGGTTGCTTATCCAGTGGGGATAGCCGAAGATGTTATTGTAGGAGTCGACAAATTCACCTTCCCTGCTGATTTTGTTGTCGTCGACTACGAGATGGACCCCCGTGTGCCACTAATTGTTGGTCGTCCATTCTTGAGGACCGGTCGCACTCTCATTGATGTTGAAGCCGGTGAGCTTATCATGAGAGTGGGTGACGATAAAGTAGTCTTCAACATGGGAAAGTTGTCTAAACAGCCTTATTCATATGAGAGCGTTAATTGTATTGACGTTCTTGATGAGGCTTGTGAAGAACACTTTAATGATGCTTGCAAAAGTATTCCTACCTCTCTTCCCACTGTTGAGACCGTGTCCTCCATTGATTCATCATTGTCTCTATTTGGAGATGGTGATTTATTTTGGAACAATCTTGAAGATACCATGGGAGATGTGAATTTAGCTACTAATGATTCTCCTACCGAGGGGGATGAAGACATAAATTTCTTTGACAATCTTCTCACTGAAGACAAACCTTCGCCTCCATTTCCCACGGTCATTGCTATCGATACTCCGACTTTGAAAACGCCTCCCGTCGAAAATCCTCCGGATTTGGAACTTAAGGAGTTGCCGCCACATCTCGAGTACGTGTTCCTTGACGACAACAAAAAGTCGCCCGTCATTATTGCAACGGATTTGAAAGATGAAGAGAAGACTCGCCTCGTCGCTGTGTTGAAAGATCATAAGAAGGCTATCGCTTGGAAGATTTCCGATATTCGTGGAATTGATCCTCACTTCTGCACACACAAAATTCTCATGGAGGACGACTTTAAGCCCACAATTCAAAGCCAACGAAGGGTGAATCCAAAAATACATGAAGTCATCAAAACAGAGGTTCTCAAACTTCTTGATGCGGGTATGATCTACCCTATTTCGGATTCACCATGGGTTAGTCCAATCCATTGTGTGCCCAAGAAGGGCGGAATAACCGTTGTTCCCAATGAACACAACGAGTTGATTCCCACTCGTCTCGTTACTGGGTGGAGAGTTTGTATAGACTACCGCAAACTCAATGATGCCACGAGAAAGGATCATTTCCCTCTACCTTTCATGGACCAAATGCTTGAACGATTAGCCGGTAATGAATATTACTGCTTTCTTGATGGTTTCTCGGGTTATTTTCAAATACCCATCGATCCCCAAGATCAAGAGAAGACTACATTCACTTGTCCCTATGGCACTTTCGCTTACAAAAGAATGCCTTTTGGCTTATGTAATGCGCCCGGGACTTTCCAAAGGTGCATGTTAGCTATCTTCCATGACATGGTTGAACAAACCATGGAAGTCTTCATGGATGATTTCTCGGTCTTCGGGGATTCGTTCTCTTCTTGCCTTGCCAATTTAGAACGTATGCTAAAGCGGTGCGAAGACACTCGCCTTGTTCTAAATTGGGAAAAATGCCATTTTATGGTAAAAGAAGGCGTCGTGCTTGGACATAAGATCTCGAAAGCCGGTCTTGAAGTTGACCGTGCTAAAGTCGATGTTATCGCAAAGTTGCCTCCACCTTCAACTGTGAAGGGTGTGAGAAGTTTCCTGGGTCATGCGGGCTTTTACCGTCGATTCATCAAAGATTTTTCTCAAACCGCTCGCCCGATGACCCACCTCTTGGAAAAAGATACACCCTTTATCTTCTCCAAAGAGTGTCTTGAAGCCTTCAACTCGCTTAAGGATAAGCTCACTAAGGCACCTGTCTTGGTTACCCCTAATTGGGAGCTTCCCTTTAAGTTGATGTGCGATGCTAGCGATTTTGCTATTGGAGCGGTTCTTGGACAAAGAGTGAACAAACACTTCCAACCGATCCATTACGCTAGCAAGACAATGACAGGGGCACAATTGCATTATACGACAACCGAAAAAGAGCTTTTAGCTGTTGTCTATGCTTTTGAAAAATTCCGCCCCTATCTTGTCCTTTCTACCACTATTGTGTACACCGATCATTCCGCGCTGAAGTACTTGTTGACAAAGCAAGATTCCAAACCAAGACTTCTTCGCTGGGTTTTGCTGCTCCAGGAATTTAAAATCGAAATCCGCGATAAAAAAGGAGCAGAAAACTTAGCCGCGGACCATCTTAGCAGACTTGAGGATCCTTACCAAGGGGATCATCCGACCAAAGAAATCAATGATTCTTTTCCCTTGGAGACCTTAATGTCTATAAACTCAAAGTCGAATGAAACCCCGTGGTTTGCGGACTTTGCAAACTACTTGGCGGGTGGAATTCTCAAGGAAGGGTTGACGTCCCAGCAAAAGAAAAAGTTCTTCACCGACATCAAGACTTACTTTTGGGACGACCCTTACCTATTCAAACAATGTGCCGACTTGATTATTCGCCGATGTGTTGATGGACCGGCAGCGTCTGAAATCCTTAATGCTTGCCACAAAGGACCCACCGGTGGTCACTTTGGTCCCAACTACACCGCAAAGAAAGTGTTTGATTTGGGATTTTATTGGCCCTCCATATACCGTGACGCTCACGATATGGTCAAACGATGTGATGTTTGCCAAAAGCAAGGCAAAATCACACATAAAGACGAGATGCCTCAGAGTTTTATTCAAGAGTGTGAAATTTTTGATGTTTGGGGTATCGACCTTATGGGGCCATTCCCTTCGTCTAAAGGAAACAAATACATCCTTGTAGCCGTTGACTACGTTTCAAAGTGGGTTGAAGCCAAAGCTTTGCCTACTAATGACGCAAGGGTGGTTTGTAACTTTTTGAAAGCTCTTTTCGCTAGATTCGGTGTGCCTCGCGCCATTATTAGTGATCGTGGGACTCATTTCTGCAATGACCAATTTGCTCGAGTCATGGCTAAGTACGGTGTAAATCATCGTCTTTCCACAGCCTACCACCCACAAACTAATGGCCAGGCTGAAATATCCAACCGAGGGCTGAAGCGAATTCTTGAAAGGACTGTGGGAGAGCATCGTGCCTCATGGGCTGATAAACTGGATGATGCTTTGTGGGCTTTCCGTACTGCTTACAAGACCCCAATCGGCTGTACGCCTTATCGTCTTGTGTACGGGAAAGCGTGCCACCTCCCCATTGAGTTGGAGCACAAGGCTTATTGGGCCTTGAAGTGGGCTAATTTTGATATAAACAAAGCCGGTGACCTACGCAAAATCTAACTCAATGAGCTGAATGAACTCCGTAATGAGGCTTATGAAAATTCTTTGATCTATAAGGAAAGAACTAAGCTCATTCACGACTCCAAGATCAAAAACCGAGAGTTCCATGTTGGAGACAAAGTCTTACTTTTTAACTCTCGGTTGAAAATCTTTTCGGGAAAGCTCAAATCTCGTTGGTCCGGCCCATTCACCATTGCCCAAATTTTTCCATATGGTACTCTCGAGCTCGCTCATCCTGATGGACCAAATTTTAAGGTGAATGGCCAACGAGTGAAGTTGTACTTTGGTGAGGACACCTCTGAGGAGGTGATTCCATCCCTCACCACGTTCCCCATGAACTAATTTTGGGTCGAGTCAGGCTCGTGACTCGGTTATCAAAAACAAGCGCTCCTCGGGAGGCAGCCCGAGTATCTATCCGTTTATGTTTTAATCCCCTAAGTGTAGGGGGGGCTTCTATATGTGTTTGTCTTTGTATGGTGATGTGATTACAGGGATTAGTGCACTCTTGGAAGTTTTTAAAGAACCGTGCTCCCGTGTTATCCGAAATCCGGTTCTATCTCTCAACTATCGTGATTCAATTTTCTTCATACTCACATTTGAAATTGATCACTTTAGTCGTCTCTTCCTTAACTTGAGTTAACCAACGTGCACAATGTCATAAGTGTAGGGGAAACTTTTCCCACATGCTTAAACATTGAGGACAATGTTTATCTTAAGTGTAGGGGGGGCTTCTATCGAAGTTTTAAGTGGACTTTTCCATGAAAATGCCTTCAATTAACCAGAAAATCCTATTTTTCAACATTTTTCAAATTTTTTATTAACTTTGGCCAATTAGTTGTAATTTTTAATTTTTTTATCATTGCTTTCATATGTATATATCCCGCAATAAATTCAAAAATTTTAAATAAAGTGGTGTAGCTAGTTTAGAAATCTTTGACATATTAGGCCCGCTGCGTTTATTTTGACTCAACCCGAATAGACTTATCCAAGTTTATTCTAGCTAGTATCCTTAACCATGTATACCTTAATTGGTTTATTAGGCTAAGTGTCCACGAGTCTCATTACTTGAGATTTTAAATTGTGGAGGACGAGAAATGATAGAGTCAATTATAAGTCGGTATTCTTGCACAAGCTCACTTGGTGTAATTATTTGCCTATTCTCCCATCACTTGCTAATAATTTATCTGCAATAAGTAAGGTCGTACGATTTGAAAAGTTACTTAGCTTCTAGCCCAAGATCGTTTAAAAGTTGCTCGGTAATGATAAGAGTTCATAGCCAAGGCATAACTTATGAAGCGGGGCGTGAAGATTGGCGAGTCCGAAAAAGCCCTAACAAGGCATGAGGATTCAATTTTATTGCTGAAGATCCAAAGTGATGTGAAAAACATTATTCCTAAAATCAATATGAAGGATCAAGACTCACGACGAAAAGCAATCAACTCCCATAAAGATCATGGAGAAGTCTATCCGAAAAGACCCTAACAAGGTATGAGGATAAATAGATCCAAGTCCGAAAAGGAGGCGGATCGTTGTATCTCAAAATCCCAATTAGAGATTGAAGAAATAATCATGAAGTCGTGGTCAACAAAGTTGGAGTACCCCTCAAAAGTCTCCAAGCGAAGAAATTCTATTATGATGAGAAGACCATTATCTCAAGAACGTCTCTCGAAGATATGAAGTATGAAGTACATGCCAAATATCGGCCCGAGAAAGGTCTCAAATCGTGAACCAAGTTATGCCAAGATATGAACTTTTTGATATCCCGAGAAGCAGTTTTAAGAGATTTTGTCCTTTAGCTAACTATTGATCAAATCGTCCTACTTTGCTTTCAGCCCTAAATAACTATCGAAATAAGTCCAAAAATGCATCTTCATGATCATTCTAAGACAAAAATAAAATATAAGAGATACACCTAGGAATAAGGGAGTTTAAGCATTTAATTAAGCCATGTGTGTAAGTGTTTGAATTGCTAACTTATAATAACAATGATCTCGTTTTTAAGCTTAGTTTGGGGAACGTGAAACTTGAGGGTGATAAATCTTCGCAGCACCAAAGCCCTAATGTAAGTCATCGATTTCTTTGCAAGTTTTTTCCATGTAGCTATTTTCAAGTGAAAATGGTTTTCTATCCCTTTGTTACCTTTAAAGTTTTATTTCTTTAATTTTTGTTTAGTAGAATTTAAATAAGGCCAAGGTTGATTAATTATGAGAAAAGTGTAAGCTTGCTTTATCACTAAGCATTGCATGAGGGCATGGCAATGGTTAAGTGTAGGGGATTTGATAGGTGTGTAAACACCCATCCTTTTACCACTTAATTCGGGCTAAAACGAGACCAAAACACGTATTTAATATCATTTGTTTGGAATTATGCGTGGTTTTTGTGTTTATTGTGTTTTTAGAGACAACCGGATGAATATTGAAGAAAACATGGGATTGCACGGGTTTTACTGAAGAAAAAGACTCAAGATAAAGTCTATTGTCCAAGAGATGCAAAAGATTTGAAGTCACTGGGCCTATTCGAAGATTTATCGAAGAAAAGGACCAAAGATGGAAGATTTACATAAGTCGAAGAAACTCAAGTCTATTAAACGAAGAAATTAAAAGACGAGTTGAATTTAATCGACAACGAATCCCGAATCAGAATCGAAAACGGAAACTTTTCTGAAAAGACGAAAAGACAAGAAGAATGGGAGAAAGCCCACTCACCAACCAAAGGACAAGCCTATAAATAGCCCTCCCCTCACAACATTTAGACTAGTTTTTTTAGTTTTTTAGTTTTTTCTAAACCCCCATTCCTTTCTCTCTGTTCCGTTTCATCACCATCACCACTAGGGTGATTGGTGATTTTAATCTTTGTTTTCTAAATCTTGTTATTTTAATTCTTGTTTGATCTTGTTAAAACATTAATCATTCAATACAAAGTTTTGTTTAATCTTTCCATTTAATCTTGTTCATCTTCATCTTTATCTTCAAGTTCTTAAGTTTTTTATTTTCTTGATTTGATCTTCAAAAGTTGTTGGGATTCGTGTTTTTATTGATGGGATTAGTAGTTTATGATTAGTAAATGCTTTGTGATTGATTTATTTTAGTTTTTGGTGAAAAACTTGGTGAATTTTGGATTAAACATTGCCTCCGTGTTCTTCGTTACCTGCTACTGTTCTGGGATTCCAGAAGTTCCGAACGAAGCTAAAGTTCCGAATCAAACTCAAAACTTCCGAACCAAGCCTTCATCCGGAAGTTTCCGAACCAAGCCTTCTTCCGGAAGGTTCCGAATCAACCCCTCATCCGGAAACTTCCGAATCCACCCCTTCATCCGGAAGGTTCCGAACCAAGAAAACTTCCGAATCAATTTTCAGATTTCCGAATCAGTGAGTTCCGAATGAGTGAATAGTAACTTCCGAATCAGAAAGTTCCGAATGAGTTCTTAAGTTCCGGATGAATCCAAAAGTTCCGGACCAAGCACGAGTTCCGAATGAAGAATGAACAGTAACTTCCAAATCAGTTATCTTTGGGTATTTTAAAGTTTTACTGTTTCTTAACTATTTCTTTACTGTTTCCTTGATTTAATTTTAACTTTCTTTTAAGCTTAATTCTAATTTAAATTCAAGTTTAAATTCTAGTTTTTATTACTTATAATTGAAGTAATTGTCTTTGATTTAAATTTTCATTTTTACTATTTTAGACTAGAAAACCAAACCCTTTTATTTAGTTACCAAGAACAATCATTCCACTTAAGACTGAGATGAATTCGAGAGGATATCGAGAATTAGAACCCATAGCAAAAATCATGATATCATTAGGTCTGGTCACGTTTCTGTCAGCGTTAGAATTTGTCCTGTCAACGCTGAAATTACCCTTGTCAGCGTTGAACCTAGGGTTTGCTACAGGAACCCATTGCCTATTTGACCAGGTGTTTGTCTTTTGAAATGGTCTTTGTCCATGAGTGTTAGACCTTCTAGAAAAGAATGGGGCAGGTCTAATCACTTGTGGACTTTGCTGCACACAAGGTTTGGGTCTGACAACGTTTGACTTTCTAACAACGTTGACTTTCAACCTGTCAGCGCTGAAATTGTTCCTGTCAGCGCTGGCTTTGGGAGCGTTGACACACTTGTATGCCAAATGTGAAAAGCTACCACAAGAGTAACAGGCTTTCTTGGACACAACCTTAGGTCTAGAAGAGAAGAAACCTGTTCCATGATTGCTAACTTGGCTCTTGGGTGACCTATTATTCCTATACATCTCTGCATATTTAATGGTAGGTCTTCTAACAGTGTTTGAGCCTAGGTCAACAGCTTTACTAGTGATTGGGTGAGTAACCTTAATGGGTGGTGATTCATTGGGACTTTCACATAGCAAACCTCCCTTAACAAATAAAGTAGGGTTAGCTTTCTTCCACTCATTTAGGTTAGTCAATTTTTGTTGATACTCTTCCACTGGAGTGACAACTCTTGGTGGAGGAATGAATTCCTCCTCTTGGCATTCTGGTATACCAGTCCAAGACAAGTCCTTTCTAAGGACACCATAGAAGTCACCAGCTGGTGGTGGAACCAGAGAGTAATCATTCATCCTAATCCCAGTCATGTCCTTAGGATCCCTTTGTTTAGCTACACAGTCTCCTAGGGTTTGGGTGGCTCTATCAAATCTTTGAATTTTGAGGTCAACATTATCTTTGTTCTTAATGGCCTCATCTAACTTAGCCTGTAATTCACTATTAACCTTTTTCATGATGTTTCTAACATCCATACTACCCTCTAGCTCATGTTTTAAGATATTGATCTTATCTTTTAAGTCAAATTCCATTTTCTTGTATTCAGAAACGGTTTTCTCAGTTTCAGTAAGAGCTAGTTGGTAATTAGACAATTTACACCTTTCAGTACTCATATCATCTTTTAGTTTTAACACCTCTTTGTTAAGTCTTTCAGTGTTTAACCTACAACCTTTGCTACAAAAAGCATCATCATATACCTCATTATCAGATGAAGAGGAGGAGTGTGCCATGAGAGCATATTCAACATGCTCTTCTTCTTCAATATCAGCAACCAAAGCTTTATCCTCTTCAGCATTCTTAGCCAGATAGCTCCAATCCCATCCTGTACCATCAATTCCTTAAATTACAACCATGGCTTTGGAATCCTGAGCTTTAACAACCTGACTTGAGGGTTTACCAGCATCAGATCTTCTAGGAGATCTGCATTCCCTCATGAAGTGCCCCATACGATGGCAATTGTAGCATTCAACTTTGGATTTCTCAAATCCAGCTGTGTCTTTAGCATTGAAGGTCATTTTCTTCTTGAACCTTATGTTCCACCTATTTGCTCTTATACTAGCAAGAGCCATGTTCCACTTGATGTCCATCTCTTCCAAGTGCTCATCACTTATCTGCTCAAGGTCCTCATATGTAATCACTGAACCATTGGGCAGAGAAGCAATGTAAGCACAAACAGTATCCAAATCCAAACCAGCAGGTTTAACTCTTGGGGAGTCATTCTTGAATGTGTCAGCGTCTGAAAAGGAGACGTTGACAGGACTTGTTCCAGCGCTGACATATGATGATCCAGTAACTGGATGCATATAAGAGTCCTTCTGATTGAATTGACCTTCACTATGAGAGAAGAAGGCCATGTTGCTGGTGCTAGATTTGCTTCCATGCTCTGAAAGAGTTTCATCTTCCAACAGTCTTAGTTTGTTGTAGATGTCATCAAACGAGGAGCTCTTGTAAGTATTGTTGGCAAGAATATATCTTGCCTCAATCTTCTATGCCTCACCAAGACTTTTAAGAAAGGTAGCATTGGTGTCAACATCACCAACTTGTGTCCCCATGAAGGACAACTTGCTTGTGATGTCAAGCAATCTGCTTCTCACACTACTCAGTTTCTCATTGGGTTGAGCTTTGAAGACAGCATAATCATGCAGAAGTTGCTTTTTCTTTTCTTCCTTAGTGTCTGCATTGCCATCATATGCAACTTCAAGAGCTTCCCAAAGATCCTTAGCAGATTCATAGCCTCTATATTTATGCTGATTTTCTTGTCCCAAGGAAACTTTCAGAATATTTAGGGCTTTCATGTCAACCCTTTTCTTTGCAATATCATCAGCAGCTACAGCTCTACCATCTCCAGGTTTTTCTTTCTTATCCTCTTCAGGGCATCCTTCAACAGCTGTTCTTTGACTAATGGCATCAAGAATCTTTTGAGCCTTATTGAATGTGTTTCCATATTCAATAATCTCCCAGAGTGTGAAGTCATAGATCCCCAGATATTGTTCAAAGTTGAACTTCCATAAGTCAAAGTTGGTTGCATCAAGCATGGGAATCTTGATGTTTGGTAAAGGTGAGGAGGAGGAGGTTATTGCTTCAGACATGATGTTGTTAGGGTTTCTGAGAAAATTAGGGTTTTGGTGTTTTTAGGGTTCTGGTGTTCTTCAAAGATCAAAAGTTCCTCAACAAGCTCTGATACCACTTGTTGATCCCAAACTTAGATCGATTAGCTTTGTGTATACGAGATTAGATCAAGTAATACACGTAGAGAAACCTTTGTATATGCTTTATGAATCTAAGTGTTATGCGGAATTTAACACTTAAACAAGAACACACAGGATGTAAACAAACTTTCACTTTGATTATGAATGTCGAACTTGCTTACAATGAAAGATGTTTACGAACAAAAACTTATATGAAAACTTATTAATAAACATTAACCTAAAGGCCTTCTTTTATAGACATAAGAAGCCTTGTACAATAATCTACATATCAACTATTCTAGGTAAAGATAAATATAGAAAATACATTGTCGTTTCTATCCTTACTAGAAGTATTCTAGAATATAATAAACGTGTAGATTATATCTTCCATCAGTGCTTGTCTTCAATGTGTCAACGCTTGACTTTAACTTGTCAACGCTTGAGCTGTCAGCGCTTGCTTTGTTCTTGTCAACGCTTGAATTTTTCTTGTCAGCGCTCAAGTGATCTGGCCTTAATTTATTCCCAACAAATCCAAGTATGAGGATTACACATGATGAGACTGCTTTTATACATGGTCTCATCTTCCAAATAAGGCTTAAAATGCATTAAATATCATCAAAATACCCAACTATATGCTTGTGTTTGTTGCATGTGTATTTTAGGTACGGATATTGAGATAATGACAAAAGATCACAAGAATCATGCAAAAACGAACACGGGAAACGAAGCCGCACAATGAGCCAAGCCCTAATGAAGACTTTCCAAAGATCAACCCTTGAAGATTTGAAGAATTATGAAGAAGGGTCCTCCAATTATGAAGAATTGACACTTTATACCCTTGTATCCTCATAATTACAAGTTTGGTCCCTAAAGTTTGTCAAAATTACAAAAAGGACCCTTAACTTTGAAGAATTAGCAAGTTTAGCCCCTCAACAAAGCTAAATTGTCAACCAATATCATCCACAAAGTCAAATACATCATGAAGTCCTTCAAAGTACAAGAAATGACAAGTTTGGTCCTTTGAAAATCTCAAAATTACAAAAAGGACCCTCAACTTTCAACATTTGGCAAAAATGGTCCCTCAATCATCAAGACTTGGCAATTTCAGTCCTCCAAAATGTCAATATTGCAAGTCTAGACCATTATCATTGAAGAAAATACCAAACCAGCCCTTGAAGAATTCAAATATGGCAAGAAATACCCCTGATTACACTTTGTAAAAGTTTTTGGGCCAAAAATGAAAAAAGGCAAAAGTTGATAAAGCTTGTTATGGCGTTGATAGAAGTTTGGATTGCATTTGACAAGTTTCTGAAAGATGGGGGTGTTAAGTTGGCAGACAAAGAAGAAACCTAGACTAGTGGTGGGGTGACACGTGCCCCACTCACTCTCTCCACCAATCATACTTCACCATTCCTCCATGTCATCATCCACTCACAACCAGATTTAACAAACTTAATTAATTAAGTTTAAAAGTGGCGGTTAACATGTTTTTAAACTTAAAACAAGATCAAAACCTTGTTCTTGGAGTTCATAATCCGAATTGGGGATTTACTAATTACAATGAATTAGGCCATGATCTTGTCCAGATTTATGATTAAGCTAATCATAAACACAACCCAACTTTAAAAACCCATGCCACATCATCCCTTTGTCACATGTTAAACCCTGCTTTGTCACCTTTGAGGAAGAAGCCAAAACCCTGCCAGAGAATCAACCATCCAGATACAAGCTTACATTTTAAGCTTTGTTTGAGCCCTTGGATCAAATTTCAATAGCTATCTACTTCACATACGTCCAAGAATCAGTCACATGAAGCATTTGAGTTCAAATTCAAGAGGGCATTTTTGGAACTTCAACCATTAGGGTTTTTAGTTTTTAGTTGTTCCTTAGTCATTTGTATGCCTATATAAAGGCCTTAGGGTGCTTCATTAAACGTTTGCTTTTTGATTTTTCCTTGTTCAAGTTTCTGTAAATCCTATTTCTAAGTTAATGAAATTGAGTTTGAAATCTTGAAGAAAAGTCATTGGCCAATCTTATTTACTTCTTTCATTTGTTATATGCTTGTTAGTTCTTAAAGTTCAAAACCTGTTTTTCAAAGAGGAGTGTGCAAAAGTTTGCATATTTTCCTTATTTTCTTGATATTTCGCTAAGTCTTGTTCCAATCTTGGAATTCTTGGGCTATAGGGCTGATCATAACATCCTAACTGAGTTGGTTAAGGTGTGGTGAGGCTTATAACTTGGGGATAATCAAGTGTGGGGTAACAAGTTTGCATTAATCAAGTTTTTCCAAGTTTCTGATTTTTATGATATTGTGCTTAACCCTTGTTCAATCTTAGCAGGCCTTTTGTGGAAGCTTGTGCTTGTTCTTGCTTGCACATAAGCTCAAAATTCGTGGGTGTGGATGTACATCCATGAGGTTTGTATACTTAATCTCCAAATCTGCTTAAATTCTGATTTTTGGTGACATTTGTATGAAACTGTTGTTCTTGTGAATTTTGTGGCTTGTTCTTGCTTGAATCTGTTTATTATACTTGTTTGAGAGTGTTTTGCTGCAAGTTTTTGGGTTTGAATACTTGAATTAATCAATCTGCTATATAGACCTTGTTTCTGCTTGTTTTAACCTAGGATTTTGGGAACACTTAGTGTGTATGCATGCTTAGGGATAAAAGTGGTTTAAACAAAGTTAATATAACCTGTTTGAAAGATTTGAGGTGTTGAAATTGGCTTGTGTGTCAAATACATCAGCAAAAGTAGAAAACTGCATGTGTTAGTGTTCATCAGTAACTTTCATTGCTTGAATCTTGCTTAATTCTTTGAACCAGTGCATGAAACCTGTTTAGACTTGTTTATTGGAGTTTATTATAGCTTTTGTGTGCATTTGGTTGAATTTGGCTGGCTGATTTGTGCTAAAACTGCTCTTAAGTGCTAAACTGCTTATTGTTCATGTCTGTATCATGTCTGATGAATGATTGATTAAACTGTATCAATTGGGTGTTAGTGATTGTGTTATTTTTATTGTGATTGACTCCTTTTGATCCAAAGATCATTTGGGTGCCTTTGTGAAATCTGAATCCAAGAAAAAGTCACTAAAGACAAAAAGTCAAAATAGTCAAGCAGTGGAAAAAGTTTCCACTGCTCAACATCCAAAACTAGCCCCTGCTAGTGCAATTTTGTCATCAGCTTATCAATAAGCTATTCTAGCTTATTCTGACTTGCAACAACTTATTTTTTGTGATAGATCTTCATTATTTGACCCATTTAAGTGAACTGGAGCTTATGAGACTTTGACTTTGACTTTTTACTAGAAAACCAACTTGTTTGACTTTTAACATAAGTGCTTATTTGATTTTCCAGCTTATTGAGTGTGCTTATTTGAAAGGTCTTTGGTTTTTAAGCTTAGTTTTGTCAAAAGAAACATTTTGCAACTTGAATCAGCTTCTGAGGTGGTCTAGATCATAAAAACGACTATTTTGTCGTTTTGTGAATAAGTTTGTGACTTGTTTCTGGCTTATTAAGTGGGTTTATTGGAAAATTCTTTTTGCAGAAGTCTTAGTTAGGTCAAAAGAAGGTTGTGTGTTAAATTTTAGCTTATGGCAACAGCTTATAGCTTAATGGGCCAAAAAGCCCATTAAGAATAAGCTGCTTATTATAAATTGGCTTATTTCACATTTTCAGTTTTTGGGCCTTTGGAAAAAGTTGTTTAAAATCAAATTTTGAGTCAACCTGTGCTTTTTGGGCTTAATTTGAACACTTTTTCTTATTGGGCCTTAATTAAGCCCAATAAGGGACTGTTTTGGGTTTGGCCCATTTTCTAGGCCCAATAGGGGTATTTAGGTAATTTCACTTTCATTTCTGAGTTTATTAGGTTAAATTAAGCTAGTTTGCAAGTTTTTAGAATTTTTTATAATTTTTGGATTTTTAATATTATTTTAATATTATTTTATTATTAAAAATTAAAAGTCTGATTTTCTAGGTTTTTATATTTATCCTAGGTTCTAAATACTTAATTAGGATTTTTGCAACTTTCCAAATATTTTTTTAGGTCTTTTAATTATTTGTTATAATTAATTTAAGATTTAATTGATTTTAGGAGTTTTTAATTGTTTAAAAATAGTTTTAATTGGTTTTAAAATTTTGAAAAATAGTTTTTAGCTTAATTAGAGTATTTTTGAGGTTTACAAACTTGAAAATCTTGTTTAGGGCTTTTTAATAATTAATTTTGATTTTTAGGGCTTTAATTAGCATTAAAAAGTCATTATCTAATTAATTAAAAGGTTTTTGCAAGTTTTGATTTTTTGTAAACTCTTATAATATTATTAGGGATTTTTTGGTAATTTTTAGAAATTTTTAGGTTTAAATTTTTATTTTGGTGGTTTTTACGACTTTACGTGTACGCCTTTTTAGAATTAGTTTAATCCGTCTTGATAACCGTCATTCTCTTCTAATCCCTTTTCTATTTTTCTTTCTCAAATATAATCACAAATTAATCCATATCATTACACACATAACACACTAGCCTCCTTGAGAACGAACTTGAACTTAATTGGTCATTAGTGCTTGGTTTTCCTAAACCGACACTTAATACTTGCCACTTTTGCTCTCTTTTCCTAAAGAGTAGTAAAAAACACAACATCATTTTGGCGCCGCTGCCGGGGAGGCGTGTTGTGTTTTGATTTGGCATTGTTGTTTTTATACTAACCATAATTAGTATTTGTATTAGTAGCACTCTACTAATACGTATTATCGTTTTTCGGTTTTTGTGTGAATATTATTACTATTTTGTATACGTAGAACAATAAATTCACAAGTACTCCAAATACGTGAGAAATCACAACCTTGACTTGGGAGGTCATTACCCAATCATTGTATTCGAATCTCAAACCAAAGAAAAAGGCAAAAATAGATAAATACTTTCGTGAAGCTTAATCTTGAAAATACAAACTATAAGGTGGGTATAAGGCGGATATTATAAAATATATCCTAAGGAAAAAGGCTCTTAAGTGCTTCGCGCCGCCTCGTTTCCCCGCTTGCTTGTGAGTATTTGATTGTGAGAGTGAATCGAGGGTTTTGCCGCCCAAAGTATTACTAAGTATCATATATATTTTCTTGGTTTCTATTGATTAAACCCTCTTGAACGATTTGGTGTTCCACCATTGTTCTAAAGTCATCGAAGGCGTTCACTCCACGTGATCGTTTTCATTCCTTGAGGCTTCGTTAATCAAGAGATTTGATTAAGGAGGAGATTTGTGGACTTTTTGTCTACTTAATACATTTCACCAATCTCCAAAAAAGGTTAATACAATCCAAAACCACAAAAAAATTGAAAAAATACAAAACACCAAAAAGAATCTTCTTTGCTCGTCCCCTCGTTGTACGTGACATTTATGCTAACTCGAAATCAAGCAAGACGTGCACGTAAACGAAAGAACAAAACTCCCACTCCCAACAATTCTAGTGAGGAGTCTCCTATTGACGAACCCATTGTAAGAGAAGCACCAACCATGGCGAATCGAACTATGATGGAGTTACTTCAAGCACCCACCGAGGGTTATGGAGAGGCTATTGTGATTCCCGCTATCCTTGCGGAGAATTTTGAGGTTAAGACGGGTTTGTTGTCCATGATTCAAAACAACAAATTCCGTGGTGATGAGAAGGACAATCCACACAACCATATCCGCCAATTCAATCGTCTTACCGCTACTTGCAAGTTTAAGGATGTCTCTAACGACTCGATTAAGATGATGCTTTTTCCGTATTCCTTAGCGGGGCCTGCAAAAATTTGGTTAGAGAAAGAGCCACCCAATTCTATATTGACGTGGAAGGATCTCGTGTCTAAGTTTGTGAACCAATTTTTTCCGCCCACTAAGACTACGCACTTGAAAAACGAGATTTCAAAGTTTTCACAAGAATTTAATGAAAGTTTTTCAACGGCTTGGAATAGGTTTAAGGAAATGTTACATGAATGTCCTCATCACGGTTTTTCCGATTTGCATCAAATTGACACGTTTTACAATGGACTTAATGATCATGAAAGGGATTATTTGAATGCCGCCGCGGGTGGTAATTTTTTGTGTAAAACGGTTGAGGAAGCTTTGGTGATAATTGAAAATAGATCTAAGGTGTATAGTCCTCGTAGCACGTCTAGTGTTCGTAAGGCTTCGTCTTCGGCTTCACCTTCTTTGTCTAATACCATCGATGCTTGCCAAATTGAGGCAAACTTGGAAAACAAGATTTTTTATAAGTTGAAAGGACTTTTGATTGAGTTTAAAGTTGGTGAACCAAGTGCTCCCGCTACGGCTAAAGCGGTTGAGGTTTCTTGCATGTATTGTGGTGGAGGTCATGATTTCTCCGAGTGCATTACCAACGGTGGTAACACTTCGAGTGCCTTTGCGGCCACAGGAAATTACAACCAAAACGGTCAAGTTTCCCTCTCTAATCAAATGACTCCACCGGGTTTTGGTTCAAATCAAAATGCTAACAATTATCGCAACAATCAAGTTGGTTTTAAGAACAATTACAACAAGGGAAACTATGGGAATCAAGGGGCTAATAATCAAGTTTCAAACAAAAATGATTTTTAAAATAACAACAAAAGTTTGCAAACACTGAAAGATCTTCCAAGTGAGTTTGTTGAATATGCTAGTGGGAATGATGCTAGGTTTGACAATATTCAAAGAGAAATAATTAGCCTAAGATCCGAGTTTAAAAACGACTTGAAGAAAGAGTTGAAAAATGAGTTAGCTAATGAACTTAAAATCCACACCAACAAGATGGAAGGAAATGTCACTAGGTTGCAACAAAACCAACAAAAGATGGAACAAGGGAAACATGAGATTAAACAAGAGATGCTTAAGGCCGAGAAAAGGCAAACCAAAGCCGTATTCAGGCAATCTAATTTTGAAGATAAAATCTCGTCTATGTTTGAGGCAATAATGTGTAAACCGTCGTCAAGTGGTCTTCCTAGCAACATCATATCTAACCCTAAGGGTGAGATGAAAGTGATTACCACACGTAGTGGTAAGACACTTAAGGAGCCGATTCCTCAACCAATTGCTCCTACGGAGGAAGCAATTGATGAAGAACCCGAGGTGGTGGTCCAAAAGGAGCATGTTCCAATCCCACGAAGTACCGCTCATGCCACACCTACGGTTGACCCATTACCATCATTGGAACCCGAGATTTCAAAGGCTATGCCTACTATGCCTCAACCCACACCACCTTTGCCCTACCCATCGAGACTTAGGAAGGAGAAACGTCAAGAGCGCGACAATTACCAATTTGAGCTTTTTATGAAAATGTTTCGTGATTTGCACCTTAATGTGAGTTTCGCCGATGATTTGGTCATGATGCCTCGATTTGCCGCTAACTTTAAGAGTATGTTGAACAACAAGTAGAAATTGCATCAATTGTCTAGTTGTTCGTCGGTTTATCTTAATCGCATACCTCAAAAAGTCGGTGATCCCGGTAAATTTTTGATCCCTTGTGCAATCCAAGATATGGAAGAATGCTACGCCTTGGCCGATCTTGGTGCTAGCTTTAACTTGATGCCACTTGCAATCTTCAAGTCGCTCAATCTTCCTAATCTTACTCCTTCACTAATGTCTATCGAGTTGGCCGACCATTCCATAATTCCCGCATGTGGTTTGGCGGAAGACGTTTTTGTGAAAGTGGGGAAGTTCTACTATCCCGTAGACTTCATTGTTGTTGATATCCCCACGGATCCTCAAGTTCCTCTTATTTTAGGTCGTTCGTTTTTAGATACGTCTATGGCTTTAATTGATGTGCATGCTAGAAAGATCACCTTACGTTTCAACGACGAGGAACTTGTTATAAATGCAACTCAAAACTCTCAAATTTCTCATGTTTATTCCGTTGCAACCATAAACCTCGTTGATATAATGGATGTGGTTTGCGAGGAATTTTCACAAGAAGTTCTAGGTTTTGGTGATGAAGAAACTAGTGGCAATCCCACTATGTTGGATCCAATTCTTGATAACTCGACACCAACCTTCACTCCTTTTGAAGGTGGTTGTTTTACGTTGGAAGAATGCAATGTTCCACGTACTTGTGACGAAGACCTCGACAACGATGAGTACTTCTCGATTATCAAGGATTTTCTCAACGATTTCCCATTTCCTCCACCCGAGGAGGTTATGAGTATCGAGCCCAAATCTTCACTTGAGGAACCACCTATTCTCGAGTTGAAAGATTTACCTCCTCACCTCGAATATGTCTATTTGGAGGAGGACGACAAGTTACCGGTTATTATTGCGAAGGATCTTTCGAATGATGAAAAAACCGCACTTGTCGATGTTCTTAAGGACCACAAAGGGGCGATTGCGTGGAAGTTATCCGACATTAAGGGGATCGATCCCAAATTTTGTACCCACAAAATCTTAATGGAGGAAGATTTCAAGCCAACAATCCAAAGTCAAAGGAGGGTGAACCCCAAAATTCATGACGTCATCAAAAAGGAGGTCCTTAAACTCCTTGACGCGGGAATGATTTACCCTATTTCCGATAGCCCTTGGGTGAGTCCTATTCATTGTGTCCCTAAAAAGGGAGGGATGACCGTTGTGCCAAACGATGCCAACGAGTTGATTCCCACTAGACTCGTGACCGGATGGAGAGTGTGCATTGACTATCGAAAGTTGAATGAAACCACTCGAAAAGACCATTTTCCCTTGCCCTTCATGGACCAAATGTTGGAGTGTCTTGCGGGAAACGATTTCTATTGCTTTTTAGATGGTTTTTCCGGTTACTTCCAAATTCCCATCGATCCTCGTGATCAAGAAAAAACTACGTTTACGTGTCCATATGGAACATTTGCCTATCGTAGAATGCCATTCGGACTTTGTAATGCACCGGGAACTTTTCAACGATGCATGATGGCTATTTTTCATGATATGATCGAGAAGACGATGGAAGTCTTCATGGATGACTTTTCCGTTTTTGGTGATTCTTTCACTTCGTGTTTGTCGAATCTTGAGAGAATGTTAAAACGTTGTGAGGAAACCAACCTTGTGCTCAATTAGAAAAATGTCATTTTATGGTTAAGAGTGGGATCGTCTTAGGGCACAAGGTCTCGAAAGCGAGGATTGAGGTAGATCAAGCTAAGGTAGACGTCATCGCCAAATTACCTCATCCCAAAACCGTCAAGGGAGTTAGGAGTTTTCTAGGCTACGCGGGCTTTTATCGTCGATTCATCAAGGATTTCTCGAAGATTTCTCGACCCATTACACATCTTCTTGAAAAAGAGGCACGTTTTGTCTTTGACGAAGATTGTGTACGAGCCTTTGAGATCCTTAAGAGGAAACTTACCGAAGCTCCCATCCTTGTTGCTCCCAATTGGAACCTCCCCTTTGAACTTATGTGTGATGCAAGTGATTACGCTATTGGGGCCGTTTTGGGGCAACGTCATGATTAGCACTTCTTGCCTATTCACTATGCTAGCAAGACGATGACCGAGGCTCAACTTAAATACACTACAACGGAAAAGGAGTTCCTTGCCGTGGTGTATGCATTTGAGAAATTCCGACCTTACCTCGTCTTGACGAAATGCATAGTGTATACGGACCATTCGGCTATTAAGTATCTCATGGCAAAGCAAGATGCTAAGCCGAGATTACTTCGTTGGATTCTCCTCCTTCAAGAATTTGATCACACCATTGTTGACAAAAAAGGAGCCGAGAATCTAGCGGCCGATCATCTCTCTCGTTTGGAAGATCCTCACCAAAGTGTTTACGAGCCCAAGGAAATCACCGAAACATTTCCACTTGAGACACTTGGTGTAGTGAATTCCCAACTTGATTCTTCCACCCCATGGTTTGCGGATTTTGCAAATTACCATGCGGGTAACTTCATCGTTAAGGGTATGACGACTCAAGAAAAACGAAAATTCTTTCGTGACGTCAAGTTCTACTTTTGGAACGACCCTTACTTGTTTCGAACTTGTGCGGATCAAATCATCCGGCGTTGTGTATTTGGCACCGAAGCTTCTAACATCCTTAGAGCTTGCCATGAGGGACCCACGGGTGGTCACCACGATGCTAATCTCACGGCTAAAAAGGTGTTTGATGTCGGCTTCTTTTGGCCTACTATTTACCGAGATGCACAAATTCTTGTGAAGTCTTGTGATGCATGCCAACGACAAGGAAAAGCCTCACAAAAAGATGAAATGCCACAAAATATCATTCAAGTATGTGAGATCTTTGACGTTTGGGGTATAGACTTTATGGGGCCGTTCCCATCATCTCGTGGTAATAAGTACATTCTCGTTGCGGTTGACTACCTATCTAAGTGGGTGGAGGCGAAGGCCTTGCCCACTAATGATGCTCGTGTGGTAGTTAAGTTCTTGAAAAGCTTGTTTGCTCGGTTTGGAACCCCTCGTGCGATCATAAGCGATCGTGGAACCCATTTTTGTAATGACCAATTCGAAAGAGTCTTAAGGAAATATGGGGTTACACATCGTCTTTCTACGACTTATCACCCACAAACGAGTGGGCAAGTCGAGGTTTCAAACCGAGCGTTGAAGAGGATCTTGGAGAGATCCGTTGGAGAAAACCGACAAACTTGGTCGGATAAGTTGGACGATGCTTTATGGGCCTTTAGGACCGCTCATAAGACACCCATTGGGTGCACTCCCTATAAGCTTGTGTATGGAAAGAATTGTCATTTGCCTATCGAGTTAGAACACAAGGCTTATTGGGCCCTAAAGCATTGTAATGATGATATGGAGACCGAGGGAAAACACCGGAAAATGCAATTAAATGAATTAGATGAATTGAGGGATATTGCTTATGAAAATTCATTGATTTATAAAGAGAAAACTAAAAAGTTTCATGATTCAAAAATTAAAAACCGGGTTTTTAACATTGGGGATCAAGTTTTGCTTTTTAATTCAAGATTAAAAATCTTTTCCGGTAAATTGAAATCCCGTTGGTCCGGTCCATTCACCGTGACTCAAGTGTTTCCGTATGGGACCATCGAGCTAGCTCAAGATGATGGTCCTAACTTCAAGGTGAATGGACATAGGTTGAAGCACTACTTTGGCGGGGAAGTTCCATCCTTGAACTACCTCGACCAAGTCACCTTCCCCAATGATAATTAGTATTGAGGGGATCGAGTCGAGCTCATGACTCGGTAATCAAAAACGAGGTGCCTCGTGGGGGAGTCCCATGCTTATCCTATGTACATATTATCGCTTTCTTAGTCTAATGTAGCTTACGTGTGGGGATTTGTGCCCTTCCAACCTTTGTTCCGTGGTTGTTTGTGATATGTGGTTTTTAGATCATGATCTTCACGATTGGAGCCTCTCGTGTTCGTTTTATGGGAGCACTCGATCGTTTGCTTTGGAGACATTTCTCAATATCCATGATATATCCTTTTGATGTTCTAACCTTAGGTTTATAGCACACTTCATAAACGGCTATTAATTTATTGGTTACACCCTTTCCATGCTAGATTAGGCATTCGACTACGTCTCTAGTATGGGGGTGTTTGCACCCCTAGACTCGAAACATTGAGGACAATGTTTAACTTTAGTATGGGGGGTGAATAGATACTTTCCTTGCCAAACCTTCACGCTTTCCAAAGTTTTTGTTTTGTTATCATTTTTGTTGCAAAATAAGGCTAAAAATGGCCAAATTTTAAAAATTTTCTCATGTTTTATAAGTGTTGAAGACACGAATGTAGGTTTTCCGATGGCGAGAATAAGAGTAATTTTTGACTCGATCGTGCGTGTTGAGCACTTAGCTTTGATTCCTTAACTACACATTAGGCTAAGTCTCTTAAATGAGGACGAGAAATGATAGGGTTAATTATAAGTTACTATGCTAAACGTAGAGTACTCATATTCTTTCAAAAACTCATGTGTTCTCGTTGCTTGCTTATTCTCCCTTCGCTTATAAATATTTTTTGCTTAATAAATATTGACTTAGCGGTTTAGTTAGGATTGTTGGGTTTCTAGTCTTTTCTAGTAGCTTCCGTGTAATTAAATTGGGAAGACATTAAGGTATCGCCAGCGTCACGGTTTTGAAGTATTGGCACCCCAATACTTTATTCTAGCATTGCGTGAGGGCACGACAATGGTTTAGTATGGGGGAGTGATGAGACTGCTTTTATACATGGTCTCATCTTCCAAATAGGGCTTAAAATGCATTAAATATCATCAAAATACCCAACTATATGCTTGTGTATTTTAGGTACGGATATTGAGATAATGACAAAAGATCACAAGAATCATGCAAAAACGAACACGGGAAACGAAGCCGCACAATGAGCCAAGCCCTAATGAAGACTTTCCAAAGATCAACCCTTGAAGATTTGAAGAATTATGAAGAAGGGTCCTCCAATTATGAAGAATTGACACTTTATACCCTTGTATCCTCATAATTACAAGTTTGGTCCCTAAAGTTTGTCAAAATTACAAAAAGGACCCTTAACTTTGAAGAATTAGCAAGTTTAGCCCCTCAACAAAGCTAAATTGTCAACCAATATCATCCACAAAGTCAAATACATCATGAAGTCCTTCAAAGTACAAGAAATGACAAGTTTGGTCCTTTGAAAATCTCAAAATTACAAAAAGGACCCTCAACTTTCAACATTTGGCAAAAATGGTCCCTCAATCATCAAGACTTGGCAATTTCAGTCCTCCAAAATGTCAATATTGCAAGTCTAGACCATTATCATTGAAGAAAATACCAAACCAGCCCTTGAAGAATTCAAATATGGCAAGAAATACCCCTGATTACACTTTGTAAAAGTTTTTGGGCCAAAAATGAAAAAAGGCAAAAGTTGATAAAGCTTGTTATGGCGTTGATAGAAGTTTGGATTGCATTTGACAAGTTTCTGAAAGATGGGGGTGTTAAGTTGGCAGACAAAGAAGAAACCTAGACCAGTGGTGGGGTGACACGTGCCCCACTCACTCTCTCCACCAATCATACTTCACCATTCCTCCATGTCATCATCCACTCACAACCAGATTTAACAAACTTAATTAATTAAGTTTAAAAGTGGTGGTTAACATGTTTTTAAACTTAAAACAAGATAAAAACCTTGTTCTTGGAGTTCATAATCCGAATTGGGGATTTACTAATTACTATGAATTAGGTCATGATCTTGTCCAGATTTATGATTAAGCTAATCATAAACACAACCCAACTTTAAAAACCCATGCCACATCATCCCTTTGTCACATGTTAAACCCTGCTTTGTCACCTTTGAGGAAGAAGCCAAAACCCTGCCAGAGAATCAACCATCCAGATACAAGCTTACATTTTAAGCTTTGTTTGAGCCCTTGGATCAAATTTCAACAGCTATCTACTTCACATACGTCCAAGAATCAGTCACATGAAGCATTTAAGTTCAAATTCAAGAGGGCATTTTTGGAACTTCAACCATTACGGTTTTTAGTTTTTAGCTGTTCCTTAGTCATTTGTATGCCTATGTAAAGGCCTTAGGGTGCTTCATTAAACGTTTGCTTTTTGATTTTTCCTTGTTCAAGTTTCTATAAATCCTATTTCTAAGTTAATAAAATTGAGTTTGAAATCTTGAAGAAAAGTCATTGGCCAATCTTATTTACTGCTTTCATTTGTTATATGCTTGTTAGTTCTTAAGTTCAAAACCTGTTTTTCAAAGAGGAGTGTGCAAAAGTTTGCATATTTTCCTCATTTTCTTGATATTTTGCTAAGTCTTGTTCCAATCTTGGAATTCTTGGGCTATAGGGCTGATCATAGCATCCTAACTGAGTTGGTTAAGGTGTGGTGAGGCTTATAACTTGGGGATAATCAAGTGTGGGGTAACAAGTTTGCATTAATCAAGTTTTTCCAAGTTTCTGACTTTTATGATATTGTGCTTAACCCTTGTTCAATCTTAGCAGGCCTTTTGTGGAAGCTTGTGCTTGTTCTTGCTAGCACATAAGCTCAAAATTCGTGGGTGTGGATGTACATCCATGAGGTTTGCATACTTAATCTCCAAATCTGCTTAAATTGTGATTTTTGGTGATATTTGTATGAAACTGTTGTTCTTGTGAATTTTGTGGCTTGTTCTTGCTTGAATCTGTTTATTATACTTGTTTGAGAGTGTTTTGCTGCAAGTTTTTGGGTTTGAACACTTGAATTAATCAATCTACTATATAGACCTTGTTTCTGCTTGTTTTAACCTAGGATTTTGGGAACACTTAGTGTGTATGCATGCTTAGGAATAAAAGTAGAATATTGATAACCTATGAATCTATGAAGTGGGTTGATGTTTTCTAGTGAGAGAAACTAGAGAGAGAAAGTGAGAGAAAATGTGTGTGATTTTATTACTATGAAAATGCAAATGGAACAACAACCAACCCCTTTCCATGGTGGAAAGGGGTATTTATACTCCAAGCCTAACATTGGGCTTGGGCCGGTCCATGACAAACCCATGGACCGGTTCTTACTTAACTTAATAAGTAACTAATAACTATTTGCTAACTACGAGCTATTACAACATAAATCATATTGTGGAGTGACCGATACTTCTAATATACGTAAAAACGTATTTCTAACAATCTCCCCCTAAGGGAGGTCACTCCACGTTACAAAGTTCTAAACCTAGCATACTATACTAAGTCTTTGTTCTTTAGCTCGTAGTCTTTTCTTCTTTTCTTTCTTTTGTTGTGAATATGTTGATTTGATCTTTTTGGCTTTGACTTGAGAGCATTGTTCTTTGGCCTTTCACGTGCGATCTTTGCCTTTCTTGTGAACTTTGCCTCCTCGTGACTTCATGTTCCACACACTTACGTCTTTTTGTTGAATTTTCGAAAGCTTCAGAGTTTGGTACAGCGGAAGACTTCATCTTGTACTTTCTTGAATTTTTGCTGAACTTTGTTGCAAAAGACATAAGCATGTGGGAACGACTTTTACAGGTACACCGCAACACCACCGTCTTCACTGGTACACAGCAACGCCACCGTCTTCAACAGGTACACAGCAACGCCACCGTCTTTAACAGGTGCACAGCAACAACACGAATAAAATGGCTTTGAACATTTTATTCTAATTCGGTAGCATTTTACCTCCGGTCGGTGAAGACCGTTGGACGATATTAGATATCGTACCCGTGACGGATAGTTTCAATTAAGTAACTTCCTGACAGGATTTCGCGGGTAAACCCGTTCTCTTTATTCGACCGTCCAAAGCTGACTGCGAACATAAAGAGTGAATCACTTGGATAAATTATCCTTGTGATTAAAAGCCGTCAATTCATGAAACCTGGAACAAGTGAATTTCAATTAAGATTTTCACCATCGTTGCTTTCCAGTTGTCACGAGCTCAATTCATAAAGAATCTTGCACGTCACCTACCAAGTGCTGTTTGATGTTGACACTAGAAGGATTTCCACTCGTCACTGTGGTCAATAAAGAGTCACTCTGAGTGTTCTGGCAAGATCATATGATAATGCGAAGAGGCCTGGAACGAGTTTAAGTTCAATTAAGAATTAAACCACTATTACCTTCCAGTTTTTCATAAGATTGGTTCTAAAAGAACCGCACGTGTAACCTACCATGAGCTTGTTTGATGTTGGCTCAAGCAGGATTTCCATCTTCATTGTAATACTTGCGTATTACTCGGATGTTCTGGCAATATTACAGGAATATTGCGTAGGACTCATGAAAATCTCTTACTTTTCACAGTGTGTGAGAAAGCAAGGAATAAATGAAAAGTGTCCTAATGAGACTTTTGATGATCTCTTGGCTCTAGACTCGATTGTGCGTTTTAATTTAGTGAGCGATGGCTGGAGAGGAGTGCCACCTTTTCAATACCAGTCTATTCGGAGTGAATAAACCAATAGATAACATGTTGATCTCCGTGTGATTAAAACAAATACCTTTTGAGAGATATTTGAGTTAGCTGGGAAGGGTTGTGCATTGCATCACTGGGTCCATGATGTCTTTCTTCAATACCGAGAATCATTAGCAAAAATGACCTCAATAGCATATGTATTGACCCGGTTTCTGCCTAAATTTGTAAGGAGGGCTTCTTTCTTTACACCTTTTATCTTTACAATTCTTTTTCATTCTTCAACCCCTTCAATGCTTACCAATACGTCATCACTAGCACCTTGTTGTGATTGTTCCAGTGCTAGATAAAGTACTTGGTCGGCATTCAGCTACGTTCACATTCTTTCTCCATCTTTCCTAGGACTTCTAGTTCTATCTAGGGAATTGTCCTTGGGAAGATTCCATCGGCTCTGATGAATCATTGGACTAAACCTATTCCTACCACCCTTTTGTCACCACATTCGTCGTGAATTTAGTGTGTTTTGGGAAGGAATTGCCACCATGAAAAATCATTGAAAATCACTTAAGGTACTTGTGATATTGAAATCAAAAGTTTTGTACCTTAGGTGTTTTGTTCATCAAAAACGCTCCCCCTTAACACGTGCTTTACACATATTAAGTTGGATAATCGTTAAGTCTTTTTCATCTTTTAGCCAAGTATCAGTTAAATCTCCTTAATCCCATTTTCTCCCCTTATCCAAAATGTTAACCATTAATATTTGGGATATTGAATGGATTAACCGGTCTTTGGGTAAAAATGAAATCGATGTTTGGCCATAGAACAAGTTATTGCTCCCCCTTAAATTAATAAGGGATAGTTGTAGTGCTTTAGTATGAGATATTTTGAAAGATTTAGAATCTCGTGAGAAATTCTTGAAAAGTTATCATACCTTAACACTACAACAAGCCATTAAAGCACATTATTCACAAATATACATATTCACAAATAATACCAATATAGAGTGACCTGAAATGTACGACCCATTAGATGGATCGTTGTAGTGTCCTGTAGTGCACTCCATATGGTCTACCACCCACGAATCTTTCCAAGCTCCTCATCAATCTACGTTCACGGAGCTTCTGATCGATCTTCTTGATCACGTACTTCGCCATCTGCCGGTAACCCGGATGCCAATCCTCCGTCATTTCTGGCAAAGTCCCACCCGAGTTCAGATGCTCCAACTTTCCTCTGACTTGTAGAAGAGTCCCATCACTGTACTTATGGAGCTCACCCACCCTCATAAACTTCATTAAACCTCGACTGTTCAAGTAGAAGATGCCGTAATTCGGGACAGAAATACCGGTATAGGGACATCTTTCTAAATGTTGAGGTAGGACTTTATTCACTGGACGGGTTAGGTTAAGCTTCCTTTGATAGCTTTCGACTCCCAACTGAAGATCTTCAACTCGTGTCTTGATGACAATGCTTCGTGTGAACATACGAAGTGCTGTATTCAAAGCAATAAGGTCTTCACGAGGAATATGTGTGAGTTGATCTCTGGTCATCAGAAGCAGCATATCTTCGATATCCTCAAGGCGAATGATGGAAAAATCTCCCTGCTGGATTTTGTATTCCCTGTCATCCTCCCTTTTCAAACGAATCTCCGTCACATGATAATAGCCATTCTTGGCTTCAGTTTTCATTCCTAAGATGCTGGAGATACGGATGTCGGATCTAACATTGCTTCCAGAATTGACCAAGCAGCAACCCCTGTACGCCCTTCGGACTCGTTCGTCCCAATGAGATGCACCTATGACAGCATACATATCATAATTACGATTTATCTTAGGGACCCAGAGTCGGTTTACCTTTTCCTCGATAAAGGGTATTGTCCCCCAGTTGGCAGCTTTCAACAAGGTCAGGGAGGTTGCGTACTTTGATGACCCCTTCAGTAGATACACAAGATCATTGGTGACGAAGAAGTCAAGAGCAATCTGATTATCTTGAGTAGGATCCATTGGAGGTGGAGCTCTTTCTGATTCATGAAGACCTGGCCGTTGAACGGTATTCAGAGCCTTCAGAATCTCATCGGCATAATATTCGAACTCCATTTGGGTCAACCGGGTTTTGGCGCGAAGTCTTTTATCCTTCAGTACCTTCTTCACCAAAGATGGAGTAACCGAAGTCTTATACTCATGAGCAAGAAATGCACATAAGTCAATCGGACTGCGGATACGAAGATACAAGACATCTTTGTCGGCGTCGGTGATCGGATCATACTGCGCCGCTGCCGTGATCCAAGCCTGTGGTGGTGCAGTCTCGTCGATTTCCAACGTGTCCGCCCAGTCCCTTGTGCTTGGTTCAGGAATAGTAGATTGTGGGTTTTGTTGCAGAGGAGTGGAGACGTGAACATCTGCTTGTTCTGATTCAGGCATTTCAGCAGTGTCATGGACGGGTGAATGTTGTGCAGCTTCAGGTTCGGTTACCGATTCTGCAATCACAGGAACAACAACAATGGAACTAACAGGGTTAGTTGTAACAGGTATGGATGCAGGGATAAATGTACCAGGAATAGATGACCCTGTAGTGGCATTCACATCGTGGCGCCACTTCGATCGTCTGGATTCCGTGGAAGTAGATTTCTCCTTTGCTTTTGCATCTTTCTTTGACTTGGTGCCAGACTTGTCAGGTTTCTTTGAGCTGGCAGCCTTATCCCGTTTCTCAGGCTGTTTACCCCCATCAGCATCCTCATTATCATCCCCGTTGCTCCCCCGAACACTCTCCTCATTACCAACACCACCATCATCGCCATCATCATCATCGTCATCATCATCCTCATCATCAGTATCATCATCCTTATCATTATCATCCTCATCATCCTCGTCATTCTCATCCTCATCATCCTCATCATCATCCTCATTCTTATCTTCTTCTTCTTCTTCTTCCTCTTCTCCACCTGTACCCTCTTCTTCGTCACTCTCTTCCCTTTCTTCTTCAGGGAGAATGTGGTAGGGTACCACACTTCCAAACGTCTTGAACAACCTATCATCCTCCATGATAGCGTCATTCAGGGATTTGAAGAGAGCCCGTTGAATCCTCGATTTATCAAACGATCCAAGTTCCTTCATTCGAGCTTTGAGGATCTTCTTAAGTTCAAAATCCGTCAAGTCATAAGCAATCTTGTAGGCGGCTTCTGAAGGATTGGATGATTTGATCATTAAGTTGTCAGCAGCAAGCGTCTTCAAATCATCACGCAGTTTAGGCATTAAGGATTCAATGGAGTCTTTCACTCTCTGCTCAATAGAAGCTTCAAGAGCTGCTTTTTGCTCTTTAAGGTCATTCTTAATAGCTTTAAGTCTCGTGATTCGTGCTTGATGCCTATCAGCTTCAGCCTTTTTAACCCGAGCAAGTTCTTCTGCATGAGTTTTCCGTGTAAATTCCATGTCTGCAGCGAACTTGGCAATCAACTCTTCTTGAGCTTTCCTTGATGCTTCTTCACTTTGAGCTCTTCTATTTAGCTCTTGGCGAAGTTCATCCATTTCTCTCTTGTGAGTATCCACATGTTTATCCAACATCTCGGCCATTACCAATGCGGCCATTGCAGACGTTGCAGAGCTGCTTTGGGTTGATGGAATAGGCTCGGTTGTAACTGCTGTACTAAGGATGGGCTTTATTGGTGGTGGAGGAAATGGTGTTGAAACCGGTTTGGTTGGTAAGGGTTGAGTTGGTTGAAGTTGAGTTGCTAAAGGTTGGGTTGACATCGTGATCGTAGGAGCAACAGACTCCTTTTCCATACTTGCTGAAATAGGGATTGATGGCTCCTTCGAAGTGGAATAATGTTCAGGTGACCCAAACTCATCAACATCATCTGGTTCCATGTACTCATCCTCAACGTCTACCCTTGCACCTGAACCACTACCGCCAGTATCTTTCCTGCTCCTTTGAATAGCTATCTTCATCATTTGTTTCTCAGTTTTATCAAGAGCAGGATCAACAATGTTTTCTTCGTCACGTAGACGCATCTCATCAGCCTTACCCTTTCCTTTCTTACCCTCTGTCTTCTTCTTCTTGGTTTTGGGTTCAGGTAAATCTGTTTGCTTCCTTTTACCTTTGCTCTTAACCGTGGTAGATGAATCTTCACCTGCTAGAATACTTGCTCGTTGATTCTCAATTTCTGTTAGCAAGTTCTTATAAGCATCAGATGCAATAATCTCATCGGTCAGAAGATGACTGGGAATGGGACCAGGAATAACCGTATTCGAATGAGTCTCCTGCCTTAAGTCTACCAAATCATCATCATCTATCGTGTGGTGACGACTACCTGCACGCTTGTTAATGGATGCATCGTTTTCCATAAAGTAATGTATGATCAACTTAATAAACCTAGGGTACTGGTAGCTTTTAACCTTACCCTTTGTGTTTGTAAAGAGTTGAAAAGTAAACTCCTCCCACAGCAGTGATGCATAATCAATACCCATACCTTTGAACATACCATAAAACATCTTGATGATTGGTGGACGAACAGCATCAAACCCAGTTGTTTTGGGTGTTAAACATCGGCTTAGAATCCCAAAAATAGCTTTCCATGGTTGACCAACTTTGGCAGTAGTAAACTCAGATGGGGTTCGTATGTCAAGACATCCAATGGCGGTGAACATCTCCATGATCTGGTCCTTGGTTGGGTTGGGTGAGTATGATGGTAGACCTTTGAGTATCGGTCGAAAGCCAAAGATCTTCCTGAAGTCTGACACAGTAAGCGTCTGCTGCTTGTTGTCCAAGGAAAAAGTGATTTTGTTCGACGTCCTCTCTTTGGTAGCCCAGAACTCGTAAAGATATTCATAGGGCACTGAAGCACTTCTCCTTAGCGCATGCTTGAAATGAGATTTATCAAGCATGGCTGTACCTACCTTAAATCCATTATGGGTAGAGTGAGATACCTCCTTCAAACGGAAGTTGTTTGGAATAAACTTTAGAGTCTTGGCTTCAGCAATGGCGGCGGCTCTGTTGTCTTGTAGTTGTTGTACGGTAGGGTTAGTCATCGTCTCTGCTTAAGATAAAACACAAAGGTTGATACATACAAGTATGAATATCATGATGACTTTAGACCTAAGCATTGTACATATGACATAATCCCTTAAGCTTTGAAACCATTCAAACATCTTCTATATGGAATAATCATTCAATTCGGAATAATAGGTCTATGCTGAATATGAATCCTATGCGGAACATAGGTCTATTCGGAACATATAACCTATGCGGAAAAACATCCCTATTCTGAATAAAAAGGCTATTCGGAACATTTATCCTATGCGGAAAGAAATTCCTATTATGAATAAAATTTCTATTCGGAACATTTGGCCTATGCGGAATAAATACCCTATTCGGAACATTGGGCCTATGCGGAACATTTGGTCCTATGCGGAATAAATTCCCTATCCGGAACATTTGGCCTATGCGGAATAAAGTCCTTATTCGGAACATTTGGTCCTATGCGGAATAAAATCCTTATTCGGAACATTGGGCCTATGCGGAATAAATTCCCTATTCGGAACATTTGGTCTATGCGGAATAAAGTCCTTATTCGGAACATTTGGTCCTATGCGGAATAAAATCCTTATTCGGAACATTTGCCTATGCGGAATAAAATCCTATTCGGAAAAAGTTTCTCTATGCGGAAAGATTTGGCCTATGCGGAAAACTTTAGTCTATGCGGAAAAACTTTTCTATTCGGAAAAAACAGCTTCTATGCGGAAAGTTCTTTCTATTCGGAATGTCATTCTTACGCGGAAAGTTTTCAACACTTATATATTTTCTAATTAAGCATGAAATCGTTTGATTCAAGTGTTCTAAAGGACAAATCTGTGCAAATAGATCTATTCCGAATACAACCCAAGCAAAACCCCCAAATTAATTAACCCTAATTAAGCAGTAATTGCAATCGATTGATTTTAAATAAGAGAGTTAATTAACTTGATATGCTTGAATGATTTAAACCGATTATATACCTTTTTGATGATCTTGATCTAGAAAAATGATGATTGATTCGTGTTTGTTTGATTTCCGTGAGTGTGTGTGTGTTTGTTTGTCAATGGCGGCAAAGATGATAGGGGAACAGTGAAAGAAGAAAGGGAATGGGGGGTGTGTGATTTTGACTAAGTCAAATTTTTTACAAGTTTGACCTATTGTCAACTTTACCCCCTCAATTTTTCTACTTTCAACAAACAAAGTTCTTTTGTTTTCCCAAGTTCTAATTCGTGTCATTTTGACCCTATCTTATGTTAACTGCCCGAGCCTTAGTGATTAACTTATCTTAACACAAGCACAAAACTATCCATGACAAGCTTATAAGCAACAACAAGACAAATGCCAAAGCAATCCAACCATTAACCATTAAGCTTTGTGAGTTTCCTTGAAAACTTTTGAAGATCTTTTTGATGTGAAAGATGATGAAACATTTTCTCCCCCTTAAACGATGACCCGTTTTCTATTTAAAGAGCTGTAGTCATTGTTTAACGAGGCACAGGATGATGAAAAACATTTCCCAATTGATATCTTGAAAAAGTTTGATTCGTGGTGTCAATAAGATTTCTCTTATTTTAACAAATTAATGCACTGAGACGTACACTAATTCGTGTTAGACCAAGTTGTAAAGTAAACTTGATCCCTTTGCATGATTTGGCTTGTAAATCACGCCCGAGAAAATTAATTCCCGTTCTGAGTCAACGTTTTCCAAGGAAATACGTGACTTTAATATGAAAACCGGGTTGCAGTCAGAAATAACTACAAGCCATAATGGGCATGTTTTAAAACATTACAACTTTTATACGGACTCTATTTATGGCACCGTGTCAATATTGATCGACATTTCTAAGGCCGTAAATATTACCGTACTAAAAGACATGCCCGTTTTAAACGAAAAATATTTTTGGATTTTCTTGATTTTATAATTTTTATGGTTTTTCTAGGTTTTATATTTTTTTATGGTTTTTCTTGGTTTTATAATTTTGTATTTTCTTTTTGTGTTTTATATATTTACGATAATATACATGATCACGAACAAAGGATACTCTGAATAGTTTACCATGACTATTCAGCTGATTCTTCTGCCAACTCTTTGAGAGTCGCTGGAGTGAATGATTTCATGCCAAGCTTGTCGATCAAAAACTCGATTCGTCCTCGATCTAAGGCTTTGGTGAACATATCCGCCAGCTGGTACTCATTAGTGACAAAATACAGCTCGATCACTCCGTTCTCCACCTGCTCCTTAATGAAATGGTAGCGAATGTCTATGTGCTTGGCCCGGGAGTGTTGAACATAGTTGCAGCAAAGGGCAATGGCGCTCTTGTTGTCACAATACATCGGGATTTTGTTAAATCCAAGACCGTAGTCAGTTAATTGTGATCTCATCTAAAGGACTTGAGCACAACAACCGGACATGGCGATGTATTCAGCCTCCGTGCTTGATATTGCAGCGCTTTTCTGCCTTTTTGAAGACCAACTGGTCAATCTATCTCCAAGGAGTTGCACAGATCCAGAAGTGCTACGCCTCGTGTCTTGACATCCAGCATGATCGGCATCTGCGTATGATATTAAAGCAATCGAGGAATCTTTCGGATACCATAGACCACGATGAAGTGTTCCTTTTAGATACCGAAAGATCCTTTTAACTACATGTAGGTGCTTTTCGGTAGGCCGAGCCTGATACCGGGCACACATGCATACAGCAAATTGCAAATCAGGCCTGCTAGCAGTCAGATATAGAAGGGTGCTGATCATCCCACGGTAAAGTTTTGGATCGACAATAGTCCCATTCCTATCTTCATCTAACTTGTATTTCTCCACCATTGGAGTGTCCACGGGGTCACAATTTTCAAAGTTATATTTCTTAAGAGATTCTAGAGCATATTTGGATTGATTAATAAAGATGCCTCTGGGATTCTGAGAAATCTGTAATCCTAAGAAAAATGAAATTTTTCCCATCATCGACATCTGAAAGCGTGTGGACATTATCTTCTCAAATCGATTTGACAATTCTATGTTAGTGGCAGCAAATATTATATCATCAACATAAATTTGTACCAGAAGCATGTCGTTGCCTTCCTTGAGAGTGAATAGAGTGGGGTCCACTTTGCCTTTGGAGAAGCCTTCCGACATGAGATATGTTGACAGGAGATCATACCACGCGCGTGGAGCTTGTTTCAACCCATAGAGAGCCTTCTTAAGCTTGTACACATGATTAGGAGACTCCGTACTGACGAACCCATCCGGTTGACTAACATAAACTTCTTCCCTTAGTTCACCGTTCAAAAATGCCGTCTTCACATCCATTTGATAGACGATCATGTTCATATGAGCAGCAAACGCAAGGAATAGTCTAATCGCCTCCAATCTAGCCACAGGAGCAAAAGATTCCTCAAAGTCTATACCCAAGGCTTGTTTATATCCTCTAGCGACCAATCTAGCTTTATTCTTCAATACCGCACCCATCTCATCAAGTTTAACCTTATAAACCCATAACAAAGTAAGGATGTTAACCTTGTCAGGGCGAGGAACCAATTCCCATACTTCAAGTCGTTGGAATTCGTTTCGTTCCTCCTGCATAGCTTCAATCCAAGATGATTGGGTCATAGCCTGCTGCCAATTTTTGGGTTCAACTTCAGAGAGAAATGCATCAAAGTAACAATAAAGTGCATTCTCTTGTAATTGATGGCGTGTAGAGACTGGTCGATCTAGATCTCCAATAACATTCCTAATTGGGTGATCTTTTGTCCATTTAGTGCTATGGTTTTCAATCCTAGGTGGTCTGGAGTGAACAATAGAAGGAGCTTCTTCTGAGGTAGACGCGGCTGAAGGGTTTTCAGGGATCGCTACACCAAAGAAAGGAAGCTCTTGCAAGTGAGCATATTCCAAGTCGTGATCAGTAGAATCCTCTTCCACATCATTAGGCACAAGTAGGGGTGATGATTCAGGTGTAGTTTGAGAATCACTTGGTGAAGGTGCATCCGGTTCAATGTGAATTGTAGATGCATTAGATAAAGGTTCATTAGCTTGAGCAACCACTTCAGGTATTGGAGCAATTACTACAGGTGCTGGAACTTCATCAGTCGGGGGATCGAAGAATTCATCAAACAACGGTTGAAACAGTTTATCCCACTCGGGCCTTGTTGGTGGTAAAAATGATGTAGAAGTAGGATTATTGGGAACTAATCCGGAACTAATAGCCCCGGTTCCCATCTCATGAAGCGCGGGTTCAGAGCTGTGTTGCTCAGAAGCCATCGCTGTCAGCTCGTCGAAATCTGCGTCCATAGTTTCTACAATCTTGCCAAGACGACGGTTATAGATTCGGTATGCTCTTTTGGACGGTGAGTAACCAATGAAAATACCTATATCGGCTTTCGGTTGAAGCTTACCCAAGTTCTCACTATTGATGTTTGGATAACAAAGAGCACCAAACACATGGAAAAATGAAACATCGGGTTTACGGTCATGTAAAAGCTCATAAGGTGTTTTTCCATGGCGTTTCCGAAGGATAGAACGGTTTTGGGTGAAACATGCAGTAGAAATAGCCTCTGCCCACAAGAACAATGGAGCGTTCGCATAAACAAGCATGGTCCTAGCAGCTTCCATAAGTGTACGATTCCGTCTTTCAACGACACCGTTTTGTTGTGGAGTGCGTGCAGCGGATGTTTCATGTGATATACCAACTCCTTCATAATAATCACGAAGAGTCTGGTTGACGAACTCTGTACCATTGTCTGTACGAATACGGCGGACAGTGGTATTCAAACATACCTGAATGAATTTCAGAAAAGTGATGATAGCCTTCGGTGCTTCATCCTTTGTACGTAGAAATCTAACCCATGTAAACCTTGAGAAATCATCCACAATTACCAGAATGAATTTCTTACCGCTCACACTTTCAGTTCTCATCGGTCCACAAAGATCCATATGCAAAAGATGAAGTTTTTCTTGATTAGTGTCTTCAGCTTTGGGTTTGTAAGATTTCTTGGTGCTTTTCCCCCTTGAACACGCGGAACATAAATGGTCCTTGTGAAATTTAAGCTTTGGAAGACCACGAACTAACTCGTTTTTAGCCAGATGATTAATAGCATCAAAATTAAGATGAGATAATCTGCGATGCCATAACCATGACTTGGTCTTAGATGCTTTAGAGAGAAGACATACTGGAGAGGCGGCCATCATATCTTGTAGAGACAACGTATAAAGATTTGCACCACGAGATCCCTTCAACAAATCTTTTCCTTCCAAGTTGCGGATGAAACAAGTGTGTTGTCGAAAAGCAACCTCAAGGTTGGAATCACAAAACTGTCCTACTGAGAATAAGTTATGACCAAGACCTTCTACATAGTATACCCTAGAAATCGTCACGTTTCCAATCTGATATTCACCATACCCCATAATCTTTGCTATATGATCATTCCCGAATTTAACCGTACCAAGAAACTTGCTGACGAAATTTCGGAGCATCGAGCGATTTCCGGTCATATGTTTTGAACAACCGGAGTCCAAATACCACAGGATGATTTGGACCACCTGAAAATATCACCACACAAAGACAATGTAGAGGTATCGGAATCTGAGTGTTCCTTGTTATTAGCAGGTACAGATTTAATAATCTTAGATTTGCTAACTCTAGGTTTCTTAGATTTCCTAGCCTTTTTCTTCTTAATTGGTGGTGTAGATTCTAGTTGGCTTAAATCCTGAGGTATTTCTTCACTGATAGGCACTATAGTGGGGGCTGACCTAATTAAAGGGCGCTGTTTCCATACTTGAGTGCGAGTGTTCCTAACTAAAGGACGCTCAGACCTAACCTCAATGGATGCATTCCTAGTTAAAGGGCACATTTTTCCATCTAATGTAAAGGTCCTACCAGTGGGACGCCATTGCCAGCCAACTTGGACACGAGTTCTACCCGTTGGCTTCCATTCAAGACCATTCTTAATAGCATTCATTTCATTAACGTGATCAATCAGACACAAATCATGAAGCTGGGAAAACATACATTCATTACAATTCCAACAATTTAAATCAGAATTCACGAATGGTTTAGGCTGCTGCACAGGCGCAGAGCTTTTAGTCTTAACATGATTCTTTTTATTTAAATCTGAAATAGCATTCCTATTGTGGACTTCTACTTTCTTCTTTGTGGAACTACTAGTGGAGGGCTTGATCTTAGCTTTCTTGAGTGGCGATCCTTTAGCCTTAGTAGTCTCTTTTAATCCTGTAGAAGGCAAAGTGGGAACATTAGCAACAGATTTTAAAGGTGTCTTACTTGATTGTGCCAATGACGGTTTCGCTCCTGGAGTCTTATTAAATGGAGTGACAGCAATGGGCCTATTATTAAGTAGTGCAGAACCTGGTGTACCTATGTATTGCAAATATGCTAGGCAATATTGAACTCGCTTAACATATTCATGAGCCGAATAATAGTCACTACTTGAGGGATCTAAGGCATAAAGATCGTCTAAAATATCCCTAAGAAGATCGACATGCTTAATGGCATTCCTCATATAATCATCGTAGGTAACCGGGTTTCTCTTATGAAGCGGATTCTTATAAAGCACTACTGACTTGGTTGTTGGAGCACTAGTGGACGGTGCAGAGTCGGTAGCTAAGTTATCAACAACTTCTTGTCGGGTGAGAAGAAGTGTCTCCTTTAACTCAGCCAAAACCATATTTTTGTCTATGAGCATGATGTTCAAATCAGAGATTTCCTCGCACTTTTGGTTCAGTTGTTCAACAAAAGATTGTTGCTGTGCCGCATTAAAAGCGAAGGGTTCTTCTAGTGAACCATAAAGAGCGGATAATCCCTGTCTTGTCCGATCCATCTCCCCTAGAACAGACGAAAGTCTAATTTCTAAGACTTGGTTTTTAGACTCTGCAGCCGCTAGTTCCATTTTGAGTGTTTCATTTGATGACACATCTCTCTTCAATCTGATTATCTCTTCCTCTAATGTCTTAACAATTGCAATCATCTTGTCACTATTCTCAACACCGTTTTCACAAACATTTGATATCAAAAGATTCTCATTTTGAGTTTGTTGTTTTAATTCTAAAGATATACAATGTTGTTCTAGTTGATTAAAGCGTTTTGAAAGTAAATTGTAAGAATCTTGTAGCTTTAAAAACTCAGCGTTAGATTCGTGACAAGACTGATTTTCTACCTCATTTACAGTATCAGCAACATTTACAGAGATATCACAAACATCATCACAAATATCATTACAAATATTCACAGCATCACAATTAATCATAGCGGATGTAAGCTCATTCGAATAAATAACATTTACAGTAGTAAGCACATCACACGAGATTACTGCAGACAAGAATCGGTCATATTCGGTTAAAATCTTTTCTTTTTCAACTAGTTGTAGTTCGTAAGCGGTGTCCATTTCATAAAACACTTTTTGAACTTCACCAATTTCAAAAACAAGATTTTCCTTAAGAGATGCAAAAATTCCTTTTAGACTTTCGACAAACGGATTGATCTCAGTTTTAAACACCTCGTTCATATGTTCGAAAGCCCATTCTCCGGCGTTTAGGCCATTTGAAGTCGTACGTTCCAAAATGACCTTGTCAAAATTAGTAAAGTATTGATTAATCTCTTGCAAGTTTAACCATACAGTGCTAACAGGTTGAAGATCCTTTGGAATTTCCTTAGGACCTTCCATATTGACAAGTGTAGGAAACGTACTAGGGTTTTCTTCATCTAATATGTAGGTTGGTGCTGTTATGAGATCTTTGTCCATATGGAAGCGAATTCTAAAATCCGTTTTTGCAAGCTCCTTATTCAATTTAAAATAATCACACTCGGGATATTTTGCAGAATTGTATGACCGATCCTCATCAACTAGTTCCTTACTTGTTCGATCACCAGGAAAAACAATCGGTTCTAAGGCCAATCCTAATTGAGTTGCATTATAAAGTCTAGGACTATGTCTTAAAGCTTGTTTTGCATACCGTGGATTAGGGGGAAGGCCTTTTTGACGTGATAAGTTAAATTCTCTAAATGAAGCATCAAATAAGTGAACTAGTTGGGAAGCAGCGTATTGTCTTAAAAGCAAATAATCTAGGCTTCTAATCTTATTAGTAGCATTAATCTCCATTTCATTCTTCTTAGACTCGAGTGATTCAAAATCTGTTTGAAGTTTTTGAAAATTAGTGACCACTAACTCCTTTTCTTTAAGTTCATTAGACAAATTTGCTCTTAAGTTCTCAATTTCTTGTAAGTGACCCATTTGTTTGTTTCTAAAATGATCATATTCGAGATTAGTTAGAACACTAGACGAGGGCACTAATTCCAAGGTTTGAACTTTCTCGTTGCTTAAGGTAAGCTCATCAGACAAATTCTTATTCTTAGCTAAGGTTTCTAAGAGTGCAGCATTCATTTGGCTAAGTAATGTAGCAGGAACCATGACCAAATCTTGTTGAGCAGGAGTAGGCGTTTGCGAAATGGGTCCCGGTTGTGATTCACTCAAAGTCGGGGGACTCACATTGATATTGCTATCATTGTTTGTCTCCTCATTTGAAAGACTCGCCACCGAAGATTCATTCGAGTCAGCACTCTCTTGCACAACTTGATGTGGTTGAATACTAGCATCAGTGGCATTATCGGTGGTATTAATAAGTACCTCAGATCTCTTTTCTGGCCCTAAGCTGGAGATAGTTGCCATGAGAGCAGCCTTTGCAGATTGAAAGTCATCACAGTCGGAGTCATACGCATCAAGATCATCGGCTTGGTAAGCTGCATTCTGCGTAGTGACAACGTCTTGTTCAGCAATCCCTGGATCAGCAAGAAATGCAAGCTCCTCTTCATCAAGTTCCCTTCCTTGTGCTTGAGCATTAACCAGATAGATCTTTTCTGCAAACCATTGTCCATCCCTTCTCCTCTTGGGTTTCTTACAATCCCTGGACATGTGACCCTCTTCCTTGCAGTTGTAACATGTAATCATTCGCAACTTGCCCGTGGAATTAGCCCGTGGAGCAGGATTGGCCATTGGTGCCTGATTGACCGTGCGAGCATTGGTGGTTGATGTGGTAGGTCTCCCCTGATATGGTTGAATAGGCTGAACCATGACCCTGCCATTCTCAATAGTAGCTTGTTGACGAGAATTGGATGAATTCCTCAACTGATTGTTGGTAGGAGCTGATCCTCTGTATCCTCGTTTGCTTAAAGTTCGTGTGAGATAAGCAGACATAGTAGTTAGCACTTCAACTGGGTCAGCTCCTTGTTGGAATACAGGAACGGGGACTTCCTCATCATCACAATACAGTGCTTGATCTGGATGAGCTGCATAATCACTAGAAGGAATACTCATTTGATCAGGATAGCTTGTTGGATATGCTGCATTCTCTTGATAAGAAGAATATGAAGGCTGAGCATAAGGTGCAACATTTCCTGGATGAAGTTGTGAACCATACTGTGGTGAAGGTGCATTGAACCAATATTGTTGCTGATGTGAGGTGGGTGGTTGCGGTAGAATCGAGTATTGTGGGAAGGTTGGTGTCATGTAAGGTGGTGGATGATAGGCTTGATGTCCCAAGATATAAGGTGTGTTGTTGTGTGACAAGCTTGGTTGATTCGCCATCAAAGCTAAGGAATCTGGGTACATACCGCGAGGAGAACGGTGCATAATCACATGCTTCTCATGCTGCTGAAGAAAAGCATAGATTTGATCTAAGTTGCACTTATGCAAATCCCGGGTTAACTTCACATCGGTAATATACTCACCCCATTCAGCTTGAGGTAAAGTATTCAAGAACTTGGTGTTAACCTGGAATGGAGCAATCACGAGATTGTATACATTCAGATCATTCATTAGAGTAGTGAATCTGAAGTAATAATCATGTAGTGTTTCCCCTTGGCTGTACGTGAATCTATCAAACAGATCATACAGCTGACACTCCCTTTCCTGTTTTGTGAGAGACGTGCCTTGTAACAACACCTTTAGACGTTCCCACAAATCTTTGGCAACCGTATATTGACTAACCATACGATAAATATCATGCGGAAGAGCTTGGAGAAGTGTCTGTAGAGCCTTTTCATCAGCATCAGCAATGAGTTGTTGTGCCGGTGTGAGTTCTTCATATTCTCTTGGTCGAGACACGTTATTTGCCACAATGGTACCATAGTCGAGTGGACCATTCAAAATCGATTTGACCATAAGCCTTCCGTATGTTGGTTTGCCCTTCAAGTATTGCATCATACGGCCCTGCCATGCTTCAAACACCTCTTTAATAAGCATCGGTGGACGACTATCAGTCCCCGTTATGATCGAGATATCCGTAAGAGATGTCATCTGAGGCATTAATGAACTTGGATTCATTGTGATCACTTAACAGACTCAAAGATTATCGGTTGATCGAGCAGTGTAGAAAGGTTGAGAATTTGTGTTGTGTTGGTTGAACTTAAGATTAAATCCACTAAAGATCGTCGAAAAAACTCAAATACCCCTTGAACTTGATTATACGGAATAACCAACTCAGAATAAACCCTATTCGGAATAACACCTATTCGGAATAATCCTATGCTGAAAATACCCTATTCGGAATAAACTCTATGCTGAATAACCCTTATGCGGAAAAACCCTTATGCGGAATATTTCTTCAATTCGGAATATCTGGCAATTTGGCTTATTCGGAAAAAACCTCCTATTCGGAATGATGGGCAATTCGGAAAGATATTCGGAATATTTCTCCTATGCGGAAAAATTTTGGCTATTCGGAAAAAATTTTGGCTATTCGGAAAGTTTTTGGTTATGCGGAAAAATTGGCTATTCGGAATGTATTTGCTATTCGGAAAAAACTGCTATTCGGAAAATCCCTTCTATTCGGAAAGTGTATTCGGAAACTTCTGCTATTCTGAATATTTCTCCTATTCGGAATCCCTATTCGGAATGTTCTGAAAAAATTGTTTCCGAGACTTAAAAAACAGCTTTTAACTCCGATTTTTGATCCAAAACCACAAAAAGTATTATGATTTTTACCAAAATAAGCTAAACCCAATCCTTATCAATCAATCCCAATAACAAAAACACCAAAAACAACAAGATTCAAGATTGATTTTTTCTAAAGATCACTAATAGATTCAAAAACTAAAAAAGCAACACAATCCTTACCTTCAATCACCCCATAGCTCTTGATACCAAATGTAGAATATTGATAACCTATGAATCTATGAAGTGGGTTGATGTTTTCTAGTGAGAGAAACTAGAGAGAGAAAGTGAGAGAAAATGTGTGTGATTTTATTACTATGAAAATGCAAATGGAACAACAACCAACCCCTTTCCATGGTGGAAAGGGGTATTTATACTCCAAGCCTAACATTGGGCTTGGGCCGGTCCATGACAAGCCCATGGACCGGTTCTTACTTAACTTAATAAGTAACTAATAACTATTTGCTAACTACGAGCTATTACAACATAAATCATATTGTGGAGTGACCGATACTTCTAATATATGTAAAAACGTATTTCTAACATTAATATAACCTGTTTGAAAGATTTGAGGTGTTGAAATTGGCTTGTGTGTCAAATACATCAGCAAAAGTAGAAAACTGCATGTGTTAGTGTTCATCAGTAACTTTCATTGCTTGAATCTTGCTTAATTCTTTGAACCAGTGCATGAAACCTGTTTAGACTTGTTTATTGGAGTTTATTATAGCTTTTGTGTGCATTTGGTTGAATTTGGCTGGCTGATTTGTGCTAAAACTGCTCTTAAGTGCTAAACTGCTTATTGTTCATGTCTGTATCATGTCTGATGAATGATTGATTAAACTGTATCAATTGGGTGTTAGTGATTGTGTTATTTTGATTGTGATTGACTCCTTTTGATCCAAAGATCATTTAGGTGCCTTTGTGAAATCTGAATCCAAGAAAAAGTCACTAAAGACAAAAAGTCAAAATAGTCAAGCAGTGGAAAAAGTTTCCACTGCTCAACATCCAAAACTAGCCCCTGCTAGTGCAATTTTGTCATCAGCTTATCAATAAGCTATTCTAGCTTATTCTGACTTGCAACAACTTATTTTTTGTGATAGATCTTCATTATTTGACCCATTTAAGTGAACTGGAGCTTATGAGACTTTGACTTTGACTTTTTACTAGAAAACCAACTTGTTTGACTTTTAACATAAGTGCTTATTTGATTTTCCAGCTTATTGAGTGTGCTTATTTGAAAGTTCTTTGGTTTTTAAGCTTAGTTTTGTCAAAAGAAACATTTTGCAACTTGAATCAGCTTCTAAGGTGGTCTAGATCATAAAAACGACTATTTTGTCGTTTTGTGAATAAGTTTGTGACTTGTTTCTGGCTTATTAAGTGGGTTTATTGGAAAATTCTTTTTGCAGAAGTCTTAGTTAGGTCAAAAGAAGGTTGTGTGTTAAATTTTAGCTTATGGCAACAGCTTATAGCTTAATGGGCCAAAAAGCCCATTAAGAATAAGCTACTTATTATAAGTTGGCTTATTTCACATTTTCAGCTTTTGGGCCTTTGGAAAAAGTTGTTTAAAATCAAATTTTGAGTCAACCTGTGTTTTTTGGGCTTAATTTGAACTCTTTTTCTTATTGGGCCTTAATTAAGCCCAATAAGGGACTGTTTTGGGTTTGGCCCATTTTCTAGGCCCAATAGGGGTATTTAGGTAATTTCACTTTCATTTCTGAGTTTATTAGGTTAAATTAAGCTAGTTTGCAAGTTTTTAGAATTTTTTATAATTTTTGGATTTTTAATATTATTTTAATATTATTTTATTATTAAAAATTAAAAGTCTGATTTTCTAGGTTTTTATATTTTTCCTAGGTTCTAAACACTTAATTAGGATTTTTTCAACTTTCCAAATATTTTTTTAGGTCTTTTAATTATTTGTTATAATTAATTTAAGATTTAATTGATTTTAGGAGTTTTTAATTGTTTAAAAATAGTTTTAATTGGTTTTAAAATTTTGAAAAATAGTTTTTAGCTTAATTAGAGTATTTTTGAGGTTTACAAACTTGAAAATCTTGTTTAGGGCTTTTTAATAATTAATTTTGATTTTTAGGGCTTTAATTAGCATTAAAAAGTCATTATCTAATTAATTAAAAGGTTTTTGCAAGTTTTGATTTTTTGTAAACTCTTATAATATTATTAAGGATTTTTTGGTAATTTTTAGGTTTAAATTTTTATTTTGGTGATTTTTACGACTTTACGTGTACGCCTTTTTAGAATTAGTTTAATCCGTCTTGATAACCGTCATTCTCTTCTAATCCCTTTTCTATTTTTCTTTCTCAAATATAATCACAAATTAATCCATATCATTACACACATAACACACTAGCCTCCTTGAGAACGAACTTGAACTTAATTGGTCATTAGTGCTTGGTTTTCCTAAACCGACACTTAATACTTGCCATTTTTGCTTTCTTTTCCTAAAGAGTAGTAAAACACACAACATCAACACACAAAAGGCGTTTGAAAAGTATTGTGTTGATTATGGATTACCTTTTACACTTGTTAATGCGTGAAGAGTTTTAAAATAAACTCTGTAATAGAAGCATGTAGAAATTCCAAATATTCCAGTATCTAAATTGGGGAGACAAAAACAGTTCAAGAAATTCATTAGGGTTTGGTTCATCAAATTGCAATCAATAATGGGTGATTATAATCTTAAACAAATAGAGGGAGACGAGGAAAAGTAGTAAGTTCGACCAACGGGCAGGGACATAATAAAAAAGAAAGCATCGACATCATTCATTCCAATACTAACGTGAGCAACTGGAAATGATGAAGGACTGGCTAGGTTGTTCGCCAACAAACATACTAGTCAAACCTAGTTATTTGTGACGATGAAGAAAGCATAACAAGAAACCTTTTTTGATATCAAGGGCTTGAAACTGAAGTGCAACAAACAAGTTAGAACGGAAGCAACAATTGTTCGTCTTTCATCAATAAAAACAACGACAAGACAAATAATTGTTCCATATGCGCCTATTTAATCATTTGAACGGGAATGCACCACGAAAAGGTGTTCTAGATGAAGTAAGCAATCAAGGAGAAATGTAGTTTATAATATTATTTTATATTTTCGTTTTCGTATGTTTATATTTTTAATTATAATACGTTATGTTTTTTTATTATGAATAAACATTTAATTTAGTTTATAATTAAACTCGTTAGAAATGGAAAAAGGTGGTTGGTTTGTTGATGACCATAGCGAGTAAAAGTTGATGGGTTTAGTGGTATGAAATTGATATGTGGATCATGTACTCTGGTTAAATTTATAAACCATAATGAAGAGTCTTGTGTCTATATTGATAACTCATATCTCAAATGAATAAACTAAGCAACCCTAAAAAGCTACCAAGCAAACCCAAAGACCACCACCTTCGCCTCCAATAAAACCAATGCGCTTCTCAAGAAATGAAAATTTTTATCTCTAAATCCGGAGTTGATTAATCATTATCAATAGGGTTGTGGCTTTCTCCAATTACATTATTTGGATGTCGTTCAATAAAGTTTTAGTTTACATGGCATCCGCCCAACATTTAAGCTTTTATAGATCCTCGGTTAAACTTCCTTCTCATTAAAAACCTAAGTCAAATCGGAGAAAACCTTCTTCAGCTCTTTATCACCTTATCATCCTCGACAATGGACTGGTCGCTCTACACAAGCATCTAATCCTTGATTATGAGAGATTTAGCAGCCAATTTTCAGGCTCACTAACTTAACCATTGTTTTTACTTTTCTTGAATGTGTATTTTTTTATGCGTTATAAATATATGTTTGTAAAGAGATGGCATAATGCATCCTATAAACAACTAGAAAAACTAAGGAGGCTATATAACTAATGGGAAAGCTGATAGTCAAAATTCTCGTAGCGAGCTTTTAAGAGTGGAGGGTGTGGTGGAGCAAAATGCTTCGCCGAGGTGAGGTGGCAGTCTCGTTGAGGCTCGTCGTGCCTCGCCGCTACAACCACCCTTGGTTCGTCGAGCACTCGTTGCCCAGACGGCGAACGAGCGGAGAGGGAGGAGAAGGAAAATTAGCCGTTGGGAACGAAAAATTTTTCAAAAATATATATATATTTTTTTTTTAACTTTTACTATTATATATATCTCCGTTTAACAATTTTAACATACACATATATATCCAAATCAAAAAATAATATGGCTTGTTCAGTTCCACACACTTTTGATTAAATCAAAACTTGGTTTATAAACTAATTAAAGAAGACAGTGTTCGACAAAAAGCGATTATCGGTTTAGCCCTCCAATATGAAAGTGCATCCACTGCTAAATTTGAATTGCAAGAAGCATTGAAAAATAAACTGATATTCCAAAAGAGAGACGTGATTCGATCCTCAAATTTTTTAAACAAGAATCAGACAAAGATTATGAGATGCATAATGCCTTGTTTCGAAAAGCGGTTAAAATAGAAAAACAAATGGAAGCTAACTCGGAAGTGGTGCCCAAATTCTAATTTAAATTCCCGTGTTGTTATTTTAATTTTCGTATTGTATTTTTAATTTCGTATTGTAATTTTCTTATCGTATTTTTAAGTTCCGTATTTGTATTTGAATTTAAACATTTGTAATTTTTATTTGAATGAAATGAATTTAAATTTGTGTGAAAATGAAAAAACTGAAATAAAAAAATAGTGGTGGGCCCAAAGTGGAGAGATGTTGCCTCTCCACTACAAGGTGGTTGGTTAGGTTAGTTTCTTTATGATGATATGGCGCTGCTATGGCAACAGTCAGACAAAATAGAGAATGGTTGCCTCTCCACTACACATTCCGCTCAAAAAACTAAATAGTTGGTGTATGGGTTTCTCTAAAATTTAAACCAAGGAAATTCATGATCGTGTTTCGAATTAGTAGTATAATGGGTATTTTAATTACATAAATATAATGAGCGTCATGCAAAGAATTGGGGCCTTAGCTTACGCAAAAACTAACTGAATAAGCACCATTATAAAAAAACGTACCAAATTTAAATATACATGAAAGATAGGAAAACTTTATAACAAACCGGGTATACAAAAATCAAATGCGACTGCATTTAATATAGAGCTGTCGGTCCTTCAAAAGTATTAACACACACTTTTTAAAGATACTTATAGCTAACGCATGACAACCGATCTCATGCCTCGAAAAACTGACATTTATGTTGCATACAATATCATCGTATACAGATGCTCTGCGATAACACGCGGACAATAACCCTTGGTAACAACCAAACTAAAAATCGAATACCAAAAAACAATAATGTTTTTTCTTTCTTAATAAAGACGAGATGGTCGCATGAACAAAAAGTTCTGAGTAGTCTGTCATACAAAATTACAACGGTTGTTCTAGTAGAAGAAAGGTTAACTATGAACACACTTTTCACACCATTGGCACAAAACACACCATGATTTCACATCATATTACCTGAGTCGAACAAATGTAGGGATGAGCATTTGGACCCGAATCCCGAATTGAACCCGAACCGTTCCCGGAACCGTACCGATTCCCGATACCCGAATCCCGTTCGGTACGGTACCGGGACTACGAAATAAGGTGAAAAAAAATTCGGGACCACTAATTCGGGACGGGACCGGTACCAAATCGGGAAATTCCCGAAAAAGAACGGGAAAATCCTGATTTCCCGGTACCGGTACCGATTCCCGTACCGGTACCGATACCCGAATCCCGTTCGGTACGATACCGGTACCATAAATTTATGCTCGGGAAATAATCGGTACCACTAATTCGGGACGGGTTCGAGACGGGACCGATACCAAACTCATCCTAAACAAATGTTATCCACCTACCCTCAAGACACTTATTAAAAATAAAGGGGCCGCATGGTTCACATTGTAGAAACCCTATTGGCTAAGTTGTGGAACACAAAATTAAAATTAGACTATTTTAAGAATAGGTGCTACTATTGAAACAAGGGTACACAAATCATTTTTTCCCTCTTTTTTTATTCATGTGAAAATTACCTAAACAGACACTTTACTGATCACTTGTCTTCAGAGGAGAAAAAAGCTTCAACTTCGTCCTCCGCATCTTCTTCGAAAACAATTTACCAAAAAAACCACATATTCACGAGAATTTTCCTAGTGGAATTTTTTTTGGGACACGTGGCGCAATTTGATTGATTGCTTAAAAAAAACTCTTTCGCCCTTTAAAACCCGTGGAATAGAATAAAATAATATAAAAACAATAAAAAATAATTTCAACCACAAAATCCTGCGAAATGAGAAATATAATAAAATAATGATAGTGGCCTGGGAAACCGTGTTTCTTTAATTCAATCTAATAAATTTTTTATGGAAGTGTATTAGCGTGTTTAAAATTGATGTAGGGTTGTGTTATCTTCTTGACGATATAATTTAAGTTTTTTTGGTCATTTGTCTCATGTGTTTAATAAGTACTTTCTAATGATGTAAATTTTGAGTTATGTTAAGTTACGAGTAAAAATTTGTGAAGCTCCAAAGTAGATCACTTAGTTCTTTCTAAACAAATTTTTAAGATATGATTTTGATGTTTAAGGTGATTTTGTAAACATCATTGTGTAATTATACTGATTTTATAATTACTACTTTTAAGGTGCTCTTGTTATTCTTAACGAGCTGTTGTATATAATATAAATTTTTTCCAATTTTTTGTTTTGAAATATTAGTTGTGAAGCTCGAAAGTAGGTTAGTTGTGAAGCTCGAAAGGATATATGTTTGTGTATTTAAGCGAAATGTTCGTATTTAACTGAAAATCATTGATGAAATATAAAGTTACATAATAATGAATCAACAAAAATATAATGGTCAAATAATTGAAAGGATATAAGTAAAGAAGTATGCTTCATCCTAAACGATATATTCATTTTGTTTACGGTTGTTGAGTATTAACGATTCTTTGTTTACGATCCTAGAAAAAACGAACCAGCATTGCCGTGAATAGCATCATTTTTTTAAAAGATAAAGCTATTGGACAAAACAAACAACCGTCAACAAAATGAATTTATCGTTTAGGATAAAGGATCGTTAATACAATGATGCTATTCACGGGAATGCTGGTTCGTTTTTTCTACGATCGTACAAAGAGCCTCAATGGTGTTTCAAAATTTGCGGGCCTTTTTTTAACTGTTACATTTTATATAAAAAAAAATCACAATACCCTTTTTTAACTTAGGGGAATTTACTTAAATAGGCCGAGAGATTTATTTCTTCCATGTAGCAGGTAGTTTAGTGAAAAAGTCCAATTTTATTAGGCGTGAAGTCACGAATCTCTTAAGCCGTGTGACTCCACTAAAAAGTGGGCACATGTCCTAGGATTGGTACTTTTACGTCAGAAAATGGTTTTTTCTCCATATAAAAGAATTGTAGTCGAGTTATTTTGTTTTTATCTCTTACAAAACGGACAAAAAAATAACACTTTTTATAAAACTCGAGCATTTATAATTTTGGTGTTATTTTTTTGTCTCGAGTTTTCTGTTTTCATCCCCGAGTTTTCGCAATTTTCATTCCTCCAGTTTTCTGCCAGCACAAGTTCTTAAGCAGATTAACCAGATGGGTAACCAGACGACCTACGCAACACAATAGTCTAATTCTCCAAGGTTGTAGAAACTGCTAGGCGCTAGTCGGGGGGTCGGCCACCTTCGAGGCAGAATTCGTTTGCCGCCTAAGTGGATGATAATTTTATGTATATAAATATTATAAATAATACGTATAACAATACATAATACTTCTAATTTCAAAGAATTCAAAGTTCACATAGTTTGAAGTTGCAAAATAGACAAATAGACATAACAATTTAAGTACTTAAAACTACAAACATAAACATATAATTCAATTGGTTCCAGATTCACATGAAAAACCCATTATTTTGTGTTTACAATCATTGGTTTATCTTTTATTTTTAGATGTTATGTTAAAATAAATATGAGCACTGTATATTAGAAAGAAAACCGTTAATTGTTTGTTAAAAATAACTATTAGTTGACTTTGTTGACCGCCTAGGAGGATGTTTTACCCCCCCCCCCCCCCCCCCCCCCCCCCCCCCCCTTGACTTTTCCGCCTAGCCTGACCGCCTAGCCATAAATCGAGGTGGAGTATGACCGACTAGCACCTAGGATCCGCCTAGCCTGCTTTTTACAGCACTGATTCAATGACAAAAAAAACACAAGCATACGTTGAATTTGTCATCCAATTATGTCTTCTACGACAGAAGAAAACATAATTGAAGTACTGAGTAAGGTAATGTATCTCTAGGTTTTTTTTTAATATAATTGAATAATGTTTAAATTTATTTAGGTTTAATTTAATAGGGCTTTGAATATATCTACCAATTAAAGTTCTGTATAAGGAAACCTTTGGTAAGGGTTCTCCATCAGTGTTATTGAGTTTAATTAGAGAAGCAAGAGGGTTTTGAAAAGGTTTGTCAGTAAGGACTCAAGTTGGGTTAAGCATTTCTAGATCAAACTCTCTTTGTTTCATAGTTTAGTAATTGTATCCTTGTTCCTCAAAAATTCAATTCCAAGGTATTATTTTAAGTTTCCCAAGTCCTTCATACTAAATTTTTGATCGCAACTGTTGTTTGAAATGATTGATGAGGTTGGTGTTATTGGCAGCAATGAGGATGTTATCCACATAGATCACAGGGGCTAGGAAATCTCCTTCTTTCTTGTATGTGAGTAATTAAAGATGTATCTTCATCACTCTCTTAGAAAACTTTTGATAAAAAACCCTGCATTGCATATGCTCTTAGAAAACATCTGCGTATTTGCTTGTTTCAGACCATAAAATGTATTTTTCAATTTTTCTTGTTGGATTGAAAATAGAAGGTGGTGGTTTGTACTATTCTTCGTGTAGATCTACATGGAGTAAGGCATTGTTAGTATCCATTTGAGCTATGCACCCGTTGACATCCACATTGCGACTTTCAAGATCACTATAAGCTTGTCAAATGGAGAAATTTGATAGGATTCCATCATTTCTTCTACACATCAAAACATCTCACAAATTTACGAGCTAGCTAATGTTCATGATCATGTGCTTTCTCATTAAGATAGAAAGCTTGTATTTATTTGCATTAAAAAGTTGAAAAGGTGTATAAGATCACACATGTCAAACTTGGAGATGTAAGAGTGAAACTGTGCTTTGCTTAAACCTATGGTAACCACATATGTAGCTTGTTGGGTAGTAGAGATGTAGGTAGGAAGAATTAAACCATCTTTGATCTTTTCTCTAACAAATTAAAGTGCCAATCAATTAATATGTTTAGTTCTAGCATGTTTCACCGGGTTAGATGCTAAAGCAATAAAGACTGATTGTCACACATAATAAGAACATGCTTAGTGATTAGAACTTGTAGATCCATTAAAACCATAATAGGCTTTGTATCCACGTAATCTCATATGTGCAATCAGCCAAGGCTCTGTATGTTGCTTCTGTAAAACTTCGTCAACTACCAATTGCTTGTTCTCACTCTCACGAGTTAATGCATGAACTAATAAAAATGTAGATCCAGTGATAGACCTGATTGTGACAGTGCAACTTGCCCAATCATAATATTGGCTTAAGCAGTCTGCAGCATAAGAAACATATAGCCTTGTGACTGTGAGGTATAGGAGTTTACCAATTAAATTTTAGTATAAGAAATCTTTTGGCAATGGTTCTCCATCAGTGTCATTGAGTTTAATTAGAGAAGCAAGAGGGTTTTGAGAAGGTTTGTCATTAAGGACTCAAGTTGTGTTAAGCATTTCTAGAGCATACTCTATTTGTGTCATAGTTTAGTGATACCATCCTTGTTCCTCATAAATTCAATTCCGAGGTAGTATTTAATTTTCCCAAGTCCTTCATAATTAATTTTTTATCGCAACTATTGTTTGAAATGATTGATGAGGTTGGTGTTATTGGCAGCAATGAGGATGTTATCAACATAGATCACAAGGGCCGGGGAATCTCCTTTTCTTGTATGTGAGTAATTAAGGATGTATCTTCATCACTGTAAGTGAAGCATAACTGGATGTGATCTTAGAAAACTTTTGATAAAAAAACCGCATTGCATATGCTGTTAGAAAACATCTGCATATTTGCTTGTTTCAGACCATAAAGTGTATTTTTCAATTTTGCATATTGGATTGAAAATAGAAAGGGGTGGTTTGTACTCTTCTTCATGTAGATCTCCATGGAGTAAGGAATTCTTAATGTCCAGTTGAGCTATGCACCATTTGACATCCACATTGCTACTTTCAAGATCACTATAAGCTTGTCTGGCGGATAAATTTGCTAGGATTCCATAATTTTCCCAAGTCCTTCATAATTAATTTTTTATCGCAACTATTGTTTGAAATGATTGATGAGGTGGGTGTTATTGGCAGCAATGAGGATGTTATCAACATAGATCATAAGGGCCGAGGAATCTCCTTTTCTTGTATGTGAGTAATTAAGGATGTATCTTTATCACTGTAAGTGAAGCATAACTGGATGTGATCTTAGAAAACTTTTGATAAAAAAAACCGCATTGCATATGCTCTTAGAAAACATCTGCATATTTGCTTGTTTCAGACCATAAAGTGTATTTTTCAATTTTGCATATTGGATTGAAAATAGAAGGGGGTGGTTTGTACTCTTCTTCATGTAGATCTCCATGGAGTAAGGAATTCTTAATGTTCAGTTGAGCTATGCACCATTTGACATCCACATTGCTACTTTCAAGATAACTATAAGCTTGTCTGGCGGAGAAATTTGCTAGGATTCCATAATTTCTTCTACACATCAGAACATCTCACAAATTTATGAGCCAGGCTAATGTTCATGATCATATGCTCTCTCATTAATCTAGAAAGCTTGTATTTTTCAGATTAAAAAGTTTCAAAGGTCGGGGTAGAATGAATCTGAGTTTTTCTAGTTTGTATTTTAATAGCGTTTTGACGAAGGTACAAAGTTGAAAAACTCGGGTTAAAATGTTGGAAACTTGGGATATAAATTTGAAAAACTTGGGTTAAAAACTTGAAAAACTCGGGATAGTAAATGGATGCAAGTTTTCTAGATTTTGTATTTTATTAGTTTTTTATGACTTTTTCGGTTTATGAAAACGCCAAACAATTCTTGCAAAAGAAGTTATATTTCGTGAAAAAACATAAAAATCGGGCTAAAAAACATCCTCGTACAGAATGACACTTGGCAACATTTCTATGGAGTCGCGCACTCGTGCTATCGCACAAAAAAAACTTCGAGCAGTTTATATAGTGGAATTCGACTTTTGAAATTAGTGAAATCCCATATCAATTATAACAAATCAAACCCTAAAACACAAAAATACCAAGTTTTATGTGAAAAAAGCAGTATTATGGGGTATTCTTTGTTGATTGTGATTTTGTAGGTAAAATGATACGATTTGGTGCAAACAAGGATTTCAAGGCATTAATATTAAAGAAAAGACAAAAGAAGGACTCATTGTGACAAGTCTCCAAAGATCAAGGACCTTTCATGACAATCTGTTAAAGAAGGACTTAAAGTGTAAATTCAACAAAGTCAAAGAGCTTATGAAGAAAGTCTACCAAATTCAAAGGTTCAATGTTGTAGAAACTCCAAGTCAAAGGGCTGATTATATCAAGGTTTTGAAGTATTATGAACAAAAGCTCAATCTGCCAAAGCTGGGGGACTGTTTTTGCCATTTTTGATACTATTTTGGAGTTCAATCCATGTGCTACGCCATCTAACCAATCAGAATGACTATATGCCTTCACACGGATCATTAACCAAAGGTCAATGCAATAAATGAGCTGCTAAACATTTATGGGGCGAATCAGAACAGTAAAACCTACTCAACTTTATTATCCAATCACAATGCAGCCTTTCATTTCACACGGATGCTACTATTCATTCAGATATCGATCCACAACTCAATTATTGGACCAACCACACAACGCCACGTGGCATGATTCACAAAGCCCATAATTTTGAAGACAATCTAGATCGTTTCATGAAAAACTTTCAACATAAGAAATGATCACCACAAGGAGGCGAATACATCCCACTCACTCAATTATAAGGAAATCAAGGGAATCAAAGTTCCCCAATTTGATCAAGAACTCTTGAATAAGCTTTGACAGAATTTGGACACTTGGCAGCTTCTCATTGGCAAAGACATGTCATTGACTTCACCTACATTTCCATTTCAGTCCATAAGTGGTGTTTGGAATATCTGCTATCTTTTGATTCAGTTAGTGAGAGTGAGTAAATCTTGTTTCTACATATTCACATACTGGTCTGGTACATGTGTGTAGAGTTTGGAAGTCAAACTAATTGTCAAAAAGATAAATGGAACTAAAATGTTGTGGGTCAGTGTTTTATGCCTAAAACAGTCCACTTTCAATCTATCATAACTAGCTCAAATCACGGTATTAGAAATTTTTTCTTGGTTCTTTGGAATGTCCAACATCCTAGCTTTCAAGGTTGATAAGCCATTAGATACAATTTTTACTATAGAATAAGCTAGAAGCCATTGAAAGTCTCTATGATAATAGCTTATATCTGTCATAGCTTATTTTCATTTCCCACGGAATTACTTCATAAACTTGGCCATATTATTGCACAATTCAGTTGTATAAGTCATAAAAACAAGATTTGAACCAGGTCAACTTTTGGTCAACGCTGGTCAAACTTGGTCAACATAAGCAGATTGAGCTTATTCGATTTTCTGGGTTATTATGTGGATGTTTTTCAGATTTTCTTGGATAGGTGCCAATATTTTGGGCTTATAATCATTTCTTGTAAAAATCAGACCAGGTGCTTCTTCAAATAAGCTGTTCTCGTAAAAGTAGCTTATTGAAAAGTGCTTATTTGAGATTTAGTAGGTTTTAGCTTATTTCCTTGACATTGCCTAGCTAAAATTGAATTCTGAATCTTTTGAGACTTGTTCCAGCTTATTTGGTCCATTAGAACTCTAGATATGCCTTATTTTTTAATAAGCATGTTTTTTCTTAAAAAACTTTCAAAAATTGCCATTTAGTCCTTGGGTTTTGGTTAGTTGCTGATTAGTTGGAAACTAGTTATACTTGCTAGGTTTTGTTGTTTAGTCCTTGAAGTTGTTAGGGTTGTTGATTTCAGTTACATAGTTTATTAAGTTTGTTACTTTTGGTTAGTAGTTTACACATTTTACCATTTCAGTCCCTATACTTTGCACATTTACACTTTTAGCCCTTATATTTTCATAGACTTTACAATTTAGCTTGTAATTCTTGTTTTGCATTAATTAGTTGTACTTTGTGCTTAATACATGGTATGTGCAACTTGTTTTTAGACTAGTACGGTTACGTAGACGATATTATTTTTACACTTTTGGCGGTTTTGTAGGAAGTAGAAATAGAATACCATAACTTTTACATTCAAATACCAAGAACAATAAAGTGACTTGATTGATATCGATCATTCAATTCGTAAAGATATCGAGAGAAACGAACTTTAAAAAGACGAATATTAACGCTGCTGCCGGTTCTTTACGTGGAGGTTGACGGTTGATTAACTGTTACATATTGGATTTTGGGATCCGTTCACTTGTGAACGTTCCTTTTACGTATTATAAATAAAAAAATCAAAAATATATAAAATATAAAATATAAAAAAATCACAAAAATCCCAAAAATCAATTCTTTCCTAAGAATTGAACCAAAAAAATTTTAAAAAACAAAAAGTAATCTTTTTCCCAAAAGATTACACCAAAAATATATTGCATATATTGTATTCACTCGTTTTTATGTACATATTATACTTTCATAAAAAATCAAATAAATACAAAAATATTTTCTCTATATTATTATATGTAAATAAGTATACGTAGATACGAACAATCAATCTACCTACTTCCATAAGTATTGCCTTGGAAATACACCGTATTTGGGGGTGTTCAGATCCCAAATACGTGTATCGATAAAACAAAATAAAGGAAAAAAATAGATAATTACTTTCGATAAGCAAGAATTCGAGGAATACGAACAATTAAGTGAATAGAAAGGCAACTTTGCTATAAAATGCAAGCCTAAGGGAAACAGGTACTTAAGAGCTTTGCGCCACCTCATTCCCCCCGTTCACTAGTAAGTATTTCGAGAAGGAAGGCTTGTTGGGGATTTTGCCGCCCAATTAGTATTACATATATATTATACTTTCTTGTGTTTTTCAATATTGAACCTCGAAGGAGATAATCTATTCTCTTTCAAAGTCGACCGAGAGCTACTCTCTCATTCCTCGTGTTAAGTTACATGCGCACTCGAGCGCGTTCACATATACCTAGTGGTGTACCACTTCCTCCCAAAAGGAAGAAGAATAAGAACAAAACCTTCCCTCAAGCCGATCACGAGCATCGTGTTCGACAACTTAAATGAAGCCATGGACAATCGACCATTAATTGAGATTCTCTAATCCAACGTGGATGGGAATGCGGATGCCATAATCATTCCCGAGATAGCCGCTGACATGCATGATACAAATGGTTTTTTCTATACCTTTCCTAGGGAGACCTATGGATGACCCTTGATAGGTGTGAAAACACCCATCCTTTTACCACTTATTTCTTGCTAAAACGAGACCAAAACATGTATTTAATATCATTTGTTTGGAATTATGCGTGGTTTGTGTGTTTGTTGTGTTTTCAGAGTCAACCGGATAAATATTGAAGAAAACATGGGATTGCACAGGTTTTATCGAAGAAAAAGACGAAAAGACGAAGTCTAAAGTTCAAGAGATGCAAAAGATTTGAAGTCAATGGGCCTATTTGAAGATTTATCGAAGAAAAGGACCAAAGATGCCGGATTTACATACGTCAAAGAACTCAAGTCTATTAAACGAAGAAATTAAAAGACGAGTTGAATTTATTCGTCGACAAATCCCGAATCAGAATCGAAAACGTCAACTTTACTGAAAAGACGAGAAGACAAAAAGAAAGGGAGAAAGCCCACTCACCAACCAAAGACAATGCCTATAAATAGGACCTCCCTTCATACATTGAAGACTAGTTTTTTATTTTCCAGTCTTTTTCTTTCTTTGTTTCGTAGGGTAACCAACATCATTAAGGTGTTGGTGATTTTTCATTTTTGTTGATTCACAAATCTTGTAAGTTTTAATCCTTCCTTTTGATTGTTTAACCTTAATCTTTCAATATAATCTTTCCTTTAATCTTGTTCATCTTTCTCTTTTTTATTCAAAGTCTTAAGTTCTTATTTGGTTGATTTTGATCTTCAAAAGTAAGTGGGTTTTGTGTTTTTATTGTTTTGGTTTGATGTTTATGATTAGTAGATGATTAATAGTTATCTTGGTTAAATTTTTGGTTAAAAACTTAGTGATTTTGGTTAAATTCGTTCTTGGTTGTTCTTACTGTTCTTCGAGTTCTTCAAGATCCCCAGATTCCGGATCAACAGCGAGTATTCCGAACCAAAGTTTTCCTTAAATTGTTCCGAATCAGTGTGTTCATCCGGAATAATCAATATTCCGGATGAGTTGTTATATTCCGAATCAGTTCTTTTCAAAAATATTCCGAATCAGTTCTTTTTGTTCCGAATGAGTGATATTGTTTAATTATTCCGAACCAGTGTTTTTACCTTAATTATTCCGCATCAAGCCATATTCCGAATCAGCATTTTCATTCAGTCATTCCGAGTCAGTGTCTTCATTCGGAATAATCAATATTCCGAATGAACGATTTTTATTCCAGATCAGTGTTTTTTTTTCTTTCGAGTGAGCAAGTGTTCCGAATCACCAAATATTCCGGATGAACCAAAATGTTCCGAATCAAAGGTTTGTCAGATTATTCCGGATGAACAAGCAATGTTCCGAATGAAGTGTTTTTCTTAATTATTCCGCATGAGTAGATTGTTCCGAACGAAGCATTTTTTATTCTAAATCAAGGTTGTTCCGAATCAAGCCTTTGTTCTAATTATTCCGCATGAAGAATATATTCCGAATCAAGGTTTCTATTTAGTATATTACAGATCAAGCATAAATATTCCGAATCAGTGACTTTTTCTGAGTTAAGGTTTTTAACTATTTTAATTCAAGTTTTATTTTTATTAATTGCTTTTAATTAATTGCTCTTAGTTTATCTTTATTTAATTCACGCATTTACCTTTTTAGTAGCATAGAAAATCAAACCCCTTTTTAGTAACCAAGAACAACTATTCCACTTTGAACCGTGATCGATTCGAGAAGATACCGAGAACTTAATTGAACCCCTAGCAAAATCTCTTGTATCAAATGGCGCCGCTGCCGGCTCTTCTCGTAAGGATTGACAGTTTTTTGTGAGAAATTGGATTTTTGGATCAGTTCACCGTGAACGTTACTTTTTCATAAAAAATTTCAAAAAAAAACCTAAAAAATATAAAATTTTCAAAAATACAAAAAAATTAAAAAACATAAAAAACCAAAAATATTTCTTGCTTTGTTAGTTCTTTTACAGGTGTATGCGCACTCGATCAACGTCTTATCAAGAGCCCGAGACTCTCGATAACTTAGACATGGCCGGTGTACACAACAACAATAATAACCCACCTTAAAACAACATGAATAATAACAACAATGAACCTCTACCGGACAATCGTCCTATGATCGAACTTTTACAAGCACATGTGGAGGGCAACAACGATCCTATTGTCATACCCGCGATTGCAGCCAACAACTTTGAGCTCAAATCCGGCTTTATTCAAATGGTATCAGCTCAACCATTCTTGGGGCGTACCATTGATGATCCTCATGACCACATCAAAAGGTTCCTTCAACTCACGAATACGGTCAAATTCAATGGTGTTCCACAAGAGGTAATCCGCTTACAACTTTTTCCTTTCTCCTTAGAGGGACAAGCCCGGCATTGGCTTGCAAATGAACCGCCACAAAGTATTCTGACGTGGACGGACTTAGAGACCAAATTCGTAAACTAGTTTTTCCCACCCTCTCGTACTACCGCTTTGCGGAATGAAATTATTAATTTTGAACAAAAGTACGATGAAAGTTTTAGTAAATCTTAGGACCGTTTTAAAGACCTTTTACGAAAGTGCCCACAACATGGTTTTACCAAAGTGCACCAAATTAATACCTTTTACAATGGTTTAAGCATGAATGATCAAGATTCACTAAATAGTGCCCCGGGGGGTAATATTTTGGTTAAGTCTTCTAATGCCGCTTGGGATATTATTGAGAATAAGTCTAGAGTGCAAACCAAGAGTGTTCGGACCAATGCCGCTAGTGCGAGCACTAGTGACAACGACAAGAGACTTGACAAAATTACTTCGCTTCTTGAATCGCTTGCTGCCCAAACCGCTACCAACACCAAAAGCATCAACGCTCAAAACGCTCAAGTCAATGCTGTAAGCCAACCATGTGAAATATGCGGGGGTCCTCACTCTTACACTACTTGTACCTCCACCCAAGACTATCCTTGTGAGAATGTTAACGCAGCATACGGTACCTATCCTCCGGCCGGTTATCAAGCTCGTCCTCAAGGTGACCGCAACTTACTCAGCTATCGCTCAAACAATTTTCTTTCCCCGCCGGTTTTCCTCCAAACAATCAAAACCAACAACCAAACCTTAACCGAACCAACCAAAACCAACATCGAGCACCATACCAACCACCTCAAAGACAACCATATCCACCTCAAAATCCTACTCAATTTTACCAACCCGCTCCTTACCAACCACCTGCTTATCAAGCACCTCCTTCTACCCAACTCACCGTTTTCAACCACGAGGTCGAAAGGTACATGCGGACAAATGATGTGTTGGTGAAGAATCTGCAGACCCAGATTATTAATTTGAAGGGAGACATGGTGAAACAAGGGAATGATCTTAGAGCCGATATGCGAAACTCTTTGAGTAGTCAAACGAATGACCTAAGGGACATGATGGCTGGTTTCTTTCAAGGTAATCAAACCTCTTCTTCGGGTACTCTTCAGAGTAACACCGTTGCTAATCCAAGAGGGGAGATGAAAGCAATCATCACTCGCAGTGGAAAAGGTACCAAGGAACCCGAGCTTCCTATACCTCCACCGGTGATTGTGACAAAGGAAAACGAGTCCACTATTCCTATTCCTCCACCTCTTACTTCCACCCCTCCACCACCCAAGGATGTGAGTAATCCTACAATCCCAAAGCTTTCCTCTTCTTCCGATATACCTTATCCCTCAAGGTTGAGGAAAGAGAAGCTCAAAAGCAAGGACGATATTCAAGTTTCAAACTTTCTCAAAATGTTTAAACAATTGAATTTCAACATCTCCTTCGCTGAGGCTCTCGCTCACATGCCTAAATATGCGAAGATGTTTAAAGATCTTCTTAGTGACAAGGAAAAGCTTCTTGATATTGCTAATACCCAACTTAATGAGAATTGCTCTACGGTTCTCTTAAGGAAATTGCCAACCAAACTTGGTGATCCGGGTCGCTTCTTAATCCCTTGCAACTTCCCGGGAGTAGAGAATTGCATGGCCCTAGCCGATCTAGGTGCTAGTATTAACTTAATGCCATTAAGTGTTTGGAAGCAATTATCTCTCCCCGAGCTAGTCCCCACCAAAATGACTTTGGATTTAGCTAACCGTACGGTTGCTTATCCGGTGGGGATAGCCGAAGACGTTTTCGTTGGCGTTGACAAATTCACCTTCCCGGCGGATTTTGTTGTCGTTGACTACGAGATGGATCCTCGTGTTCCATTAATCGTTGGACGTCCATTCTTGAGGACCGGTCGCACTCTCATCGATGTAGAAGAGGGTGAGCTTATCATGAGAGTTGGTGACGATCAAATTGTATTAAACATGGGTAAGATTTCTAAAAAACCTTATTCATACGAGAGTGTTAATTGTATCGACGTTCTTGATGAGGCTTGTGAAGAACACTTTAATGATGCTTGCAAAAATAGTCTTACCTCTCTTCCCAATGTTGAGACCGTTGCATCTATTGCTCCATCACTAACTCCATTTGGAGAAAGTGATTTCCTTTGACTGAATTTGAAGCTACTTTGGGAGATGTGGACTTGCAATATGACGATTCTCCCTCCAATTCGGATGAAGACATTCGTACCATTGAGAAACTTCTCAATGAGGACCATATTTCTCCACCATCTCCAAAGGATATTGCTATCGATGAACCGAATTTGAATACACCTTCCATCAAAAATCCTCCAGATTTAGAGCTTAAGGAGTTACCGTCCCATCTCGAGTACGTGTTCCTTGAAGATAAGAAGAAGTCGCCCGTCATCATCGCTAAGGACTTGAAAGATGAAGAAAAATCTCGCCTTATCGCCGTGCTTAAAGATCATAAGAAGGAAATTGCTTGGGAAATTTCCGATATCCGCGGGATTGATCCAAACTTTTGTACTCACAAAATTCTCATGGAAGATGACTTTAAACCCGCAATCCAAAGCCAAAGAAGGGTTAATCCTCGAATTTATGACGTCATCAAACAAGAGGTTATCAAACTTCTAGATGCCGGCTTGATTTACCCTATTTCGGATTCGCCATGGGTAAGTCCCGTCCATTGTGTGCCAAAGAAAGGCGGAATAACCGTTGCTCCCAATGAACACAACGAGTTGATTCCTACTCGTCTCGTTACTGGGTGGAGAGTTTGTATCGACTATCACAAACTCAATGATGCCACGAGAAAAGATCATTTTCCTTTTCCTTTCATGGATCAAATGCTCGAGCGTCTAGCGGGTAATGATTACTATTGCTTCTTATACGTTTCTCCGGGTATTTTCAAATTCCCATCGATCCCAAAGACCAAGAGAAAACCACATTCACTTGTCCCTACGGAACATTTGCTTACAAACGCATGCCTTTCGGTTTATGCAATGCTCTTGGGACGTTCCAAAGGTGTATGTTGGCTATCTTCCATGACATGGTTGAAGAAACTATGGAAGTCTTCATGGATGATTTCTCGGTTTATGGTGATTCTTTCTCTGCTTGCCTTGCCAATTTAGAACGTATGCTTAAGCGGTGTGAAGACATTCGCCTTGTTCAAAATTGGGAAAAATGCCATTTCATGGTAAAAGAGGGCATCATGCTAGGACACAAAATCTCCAAAGTCGGTATTGAAGGGGACCGTGCTAAAGTCGATGTTATTGCTAAATTGCCTCCACCTTCTACCGTCAAGGGTGTGAGAAGTTTCCTTGGTCATGCGGGTTTCTACCGTCGATTCATCAAAGATTTTTCTAAAATCGCTCGCCCGATGACCCATCTCTTGGAAAAAGATACTCCTTTTATCTTTTCCAAAGAGTGTATTGAAGCCTTCAACCTTCTTAAGGATAAGCTAACTAAGGCACCGGTCTTGGTTACCCCTAATTGGGAGCTACCTTTTGAGTTGATGTGCAATGCTAGCGACTTTGCTATTGGAGCGGTTTTGGGCCAAAGAGTGAACAAACACTTCCAACCAATCCATTACGCTAGCAAGACAATGACGGGAGCTCAGTTGCATTATACCACTACCGAAAAAGAGCTTTTAGCCGTAGTGTATGCTTTTGAGAAATTCTGCCCCTATCTTGTGCTTTCCACCACCATCGTTTACACCGGCCATTCCGCCTTGAAATACTTGTTGACCAAGCAAGGTGCTAAACCGAGACTCCTTCTTTGGGTTTTGCTCCTACAAGAATTTAAAATCGAAATTCGTGATAATAAGGGAGCGGAAAACCTAGCCGCGGATCATCTTAGTAGACTTGAGGATCCTTATCAAGGGGAATCTCCAAATCAAGAGATTAATGAATCCTTTCCCCTTGAGACCTTAATGTCTATTAATTCCAATCTTGATGATACCCCATGGTTTGCGGACATTGCAAACTTTTTGGCGGGTGGTGTTCTTATCGAAGGGTTATCGTCCCAACAAAAGAAAAAAATCTTCAAGGACGTTAAAACGTACTATTGGGACGACCCTTATCTTTTCAAACAATGCGCTGATTTGATTATTCGCCGATGTGTTGATGGACCGGCAGCTTTAGACATTCTCGAAGCTTGCCACAAAGGACCCACCGGTGGTCACTTTGGTCCCAACTTCACCGCAAAGAAAGTGTTTGACTCGGGATTTTATTGGCCCTCCATTTATTGTGACGCTCACGAAATGGTGAAAAATTGTGATGCTTGCCAACGACAAGGCAAGATCACACATAAAGATGAGATGCCTCAAAATTTCATACAAGAACGTGAAATCTTTGATGTATTGGGTATCGACTTTATGGGGCCATTCCCTTCATCTAAAGGAAACAAATACATCCTTGTAGCCGTTGACTACGTTTCTAAATGGGTTGAAGCCAAAGCTTTACCCACTAACGATGCAAGGGTGGTTTGTAACTTTTTTAAGCAGCTATTCGCTAGATTCAGTGTGCCTCGTGCCATTATTAGTGATCGCGAGACTCATTTTTGCAATGATCAATTCTCAAGAGTCATGGCTAAGTATGGTGTCAATCATCGTCTTCCCAACGTTTACCACCCACAAACTAATGGCCAGGCTGAAATCTCTAACCGAGGGTTAAAGCGAATTCTTGAACGAGCCGTAGGAGAGCATCGTGCCTCATGGGCCGATAAACTAGATGATGCTATATGGGATTTTCGTAATGCATACAAGACTCAGATTGGTTATACACCATATCGTCTCGTGTACGGGAAAGCATGCCACCTCCCGATTGAGTTGGAGCACAAGGCTTACTGGGCCTTGAAGTGGGCTAACTTTGACATCAACAAAGCCGGTGACCTACGCAAAATCCAACTCAATGAGCTCAATGAACTCCGGAATGATGCTTATGAAAATTCCTTGATCTATAAGGAAAGGACTAAGCTCATTCATGACTCCAAGATTAAAAACCGAGAGTTCCAAGTTGGAGACAAATTTTTACTCTTTAACTCTCGGTTGAAAATCTTTTCGGACAAGCTGAAATCTCGTTGGTCCGGCCCATTCACCATTGCCCAAATTTTTCCATATGGTAATCTCGAGCTCGCTCAACCTAATGGACCTAAATTTAAGGTGAATGGCCAACGAGTGAAGTTGTACTTTGGTGAGGACATCTCTCATGAGATGATTCCATCCCTCACCACGTTTCCCATGAACTAGTTTTGGGTCGAGTCAGGCTCGTGACTCGGTTATCAAAAACAAGCGCTCCTCGGGAGGCAACCCGAGTATCTATCCCTTTCAGTTTTTCCTCCTAAGTGTAGGGGGACCTATATAGGTTGTTTGTGTTTGTGTGGTGATGTGATTACAGGAATGAATGCACTTTTGGAACCTTTGAAGAACCGTGCTCCCGTGTTATCCGCTATCCGGTTCTATCTCTCAACTATCGTGATTCAATTTTCTTCATACTCACATTTGAAATTGATCACTTTAGTTGTCTCCTCCTTAGCTTGATTTAACCAACGTGCACAATGTCATAAGTGTAGGTGAGACTTTTCCCACATGCTTAAACATTGAGGACAATGTTTATATTAAGTGTAGGGGAGACTTCTATCGAAGTTTTAAGTGGACTTTTCCATTAAAATGCCTTCATTTAACCGGAAAATCATCTTTTTCAGCATTTTTCAATTTTTTAATTAACTTTGGCCAAATAGTCGTAATTTTAAATTTTATCGTTGCTTTCATATGTATATATCCCACAATAAAGTCAAAAATATTAATAAAGTGGTGTAGCTAGTTTAGAAGTCTTTGACATATTAGGCCCGTTGCGATTATTTTGACTCAAACCGAATAGACTTATCCAAGTTTATTCTAGCAAGTATCCTTAACGATGTAGACCTTAATTGGTTTATTAGGCTAAGCATCCACGAGTCTCATTACTTGAGATTTTAAATTGTGGAGAACGAGAAATGATAGAGTCAATTATAAGTCAGTATTCTTGCACAAGCACACTTGGTGTGATTATAAGCCTATTCTCCCATCGCTTGCTAATAATCTATCTGCAATAAGTAAGGTCGTACGATTTTATTGAATAACTTAGCTTCTAGCCCAAGATCGTTTAAAAGTTGCTCGGTAATGATAAGAGTTCATAGCCAAGGCATAACTAATGAAGCGGGGCGCGAAGATTGGCGAGTCCGAAAAGGCCCTAACAAGGCACGAGGATTCCATTTTATTGCTAAAGATCCAAGGTGATGTGAAAAGCATTATTCCCAAAATCAATATGAAGGATCAAGACTCACGACGAAAAGCAATCAACTCCCATAAAGATCATGGAGAAGTTTATCCGAAAAGACCCTAACAATGTATGAGGATAAATAGATCCAAGTCCGAAAAGGAGGCGGATCGTTGTATCTCAAAATCCCAATTAACGATTGAAGAAATAATGATGAAGTCGTGGTCAACAAAGTTAGAGTATCCCTCAAAAGTCTCCAAGTGAAGAAACTCTATTAACGAAGAGAAGACCATTATCTCAAGAACGTCTCTCAAGATATGAAGTATGAAGTACATGCCAAATATCGGACCGAGAAAGGTCTCAAATTGTGAAGCGAGTTATGCCAAGATATGAACTTTTTGAGGTCCCGAGAAGCAGTTTTAAGAGATTTTGTCCTTTAGCTAACTATTAATCAAATCGTCCTACTTTGCTTTCAGCCTAAATAAACTATCGAAATAAGTCCAAAAATGCATCTTCATGATCATTCTAAGACAAAAATAAAATATAAGAGATACACCTAGGAATAAGGGAGTTTAAGCATATAATTAAGCCATGTGTGTAAGTGTTCGTTTTGCTAACTTATAATAACAATGATCTCGTTTTTAAGCTTATTTTGGGGAACGTGAAACTTGAGGGTGATAAATCTTCGCAGCACCGAAGCCCTAATGTAAGTCTTAGATCTCTTTGCGAGTTATTTCCATATAGCTATTTTCAAGTGAAAATGGTTTTCTATCCCTTTTGTTTCATTCAAGCTTTTATATATCTCTTTAGTAGTAGTGGTTATTATTAATAAGGCCAAGGTTGATTGATTATGAAAAAAGTGTAAAATTGCTTTGTAACTAAGCATTGCATGAGGGCATGGCAATGGTTAAGTGTAGGGGATTTGAAAGGTGTGAAAACACCCATCCTTTTACCACTTATTTCTTGTTAAAACGAGACCAAAACACGTATTTAATATCATTTGTTTGGAATTATGCGTGGTTTGTGTGTTTGTTGTGTTTTCAGAGTCAACCAGATAAATATTGAAGAAAACATGGGATTGCACGGGTTTTATGCAAGAAAAAGACGAAAAGACGAAGTCTAAAGTCCAAGAGATGCAAAAGATTTGAAGTCAATGGGCCTATTTGAAGATTTATCGAAGAAAAGGACCAAAGATGGAGGATTTACATACGTCAAAGAACTCAAGTCTGTTAAACGAAGAAATTAAAAGACGAGTTGAATTTATTCATCGACAAATCCCGAATCAGAATCGAAAACGTCAACTTTACTGAAAAGACGAGAAGACAAAAAGAAAGGGAGAAAGCCCACTCACCAACCAAAGACAAGGCCTATAAATAGGACCTCCCTTCACACATTGGAGACTAGTTTTTTATTTTCCAGTCTTTTTCTTTCTTTGTTTCGTAGGGTAACCAACACCATTAAGGTGTTGGTGATTTTTCATTTTTGTTGATTCACAAATCTTGTAAGTTTTAATCCTTCCTTTTGATTGTTTAACCTTAATCTTTCAATATAATCTTTCCTTTAATCTTGTTCATCTTTCTCTTTTTGATTCAAAGTCTTAAGTTCTTATTTGGTTGATTTTGATCTTCAAAAGTAAGTGGATTTTGTGTTTTTATTGTTTTGGTTTGATGTTTATGATTAGTAGATTATTAATAGTTATCTTGGTTAAATTTTTGGTTAAAAACTTAGTGATTTTGGTTAAATTCGTTCTTGGTTGTTCTTTCTGTTCTTCGAGTTCTTCAAGATCCCCAGATTCTGGATCAACAGCGAGTATTCCGAACCAAAGTTTTCCTTAAATTGTTTCGAATCAGTGTCTTTATCCGGAATAATCAATATTCCGGATGAAGGGATATTCCGAATCAGTTCTTTTCAAAAATATTCCGAATCAGTTCTTTTTGTTCCGAATGAGTGATATTGTTTAATTATTCCGAACCAGTGTTTTTACCTTAATTATTCCGCATCAAGCCATATTCCGAATCAGCATTTTTCATTCAGTCATTCCGAGTCAGTGTCTTCATTCGGAATAATCAATATTCCGAATGAACGATTTTTATTCCGGATCAGTGTTTTTTTTTTCTTTCGAGTGAGCAAGTGTTCTGAATCACCAAATATTCCTGATGAACCAAAATGTTCCGAATTAAAGGTTTGTCAGATTATTCTGGATGAACAAGCAATGTTCCGAATGAAGTGTTTTTGTTAATTATTCCGCATGAGTAGATTGTTCCGAACGAAGCATTTTTTATTCCGAATCAAGGTTGTTCCGAATCAAGCATTTGTTCTAATTATTCCGCATGAAGAATATATTCCGAATCAAGGTTTCTGTTTAGTATATTCCGGATCAAGCATAAATATTCCGAATCAGTGACTTTTTCTGAGCTAAGGTTTTTAACTATTTTAATTCAAGTTTTATTTTTATTAATTGCTTTTAATTAATTGCTCTTAGTTTATCTTTATTTAATTCACGCATTTACCTTTTTAGTAGCATAGAAAATCAAACCCCTTTTTAGTAACCAAGAACAACTATTCCACTTTGAACCGTGATCGATTCGAGAAGATACCGAGAACTTAATTGAACCCCTAGCAAAATCTCTTGTATCAACCCTCATGACCACATCAAGAGATTCTTGTAACTTTTGTAACTCCATCAAGTATAATGGGTACCTTAAGAGGCGGTTAAGTTGATATTATTCCCTTTCTCTTTGGAGGGAAATGCTAGGATTTGGCTAGATAAGCAACCCTCTAGTAGCATTCTCACTTGGGAGGACTTAAAGAAGAAATTTGTGAACAAGTTCTTTCCACCTTCAAGAACCACCGCATTAAGGAATCAAATCATATGCTTTCAACAAAAGAGAGATCAAACCTTTAGTGAAGCTTGGGAAGAGTTCAAAGAGTTGGTAAGAAAGTGACCTAACCACGGTTTTGACCAAGTTCACCAAATTAACACCTTCTACAATGGTTTAAGACCACACCATCAAGATTCTCTTAACTCGGCCGCGGGTGGAAACATTCTTGCTAAGTCTATCCAAGATGCAATGGATATCATTGAAACCAAATCCATGGTTCAAAGCAATAGGGATAGAGATGAAATGGTACATGTTGTGCAAGAGAGTGCTCCTCAATCACTTGATAGTCAAATACTTAAACAAAACAATGAATAGCTTCAAAAGCTTTGTGAGATTCAATTGAGCAACTCTTATACCAACAATGTTTATGCCATCATCCTTCAATGTGAGACATGTGGAGGCCCTCACTCATACTTAAATTGTGACAAAGTTCAAAACTTTAGAGGAGAATGTTATGCTTACGATGATGATGGAAGGGCCCATTTCAAACCAAACATTAATCCTAATCACCTTTCATACAAATCCAAGAATTACCTTGCTCCACCGAGTTTCCCTCCCCAACAACCCACCCAAAACCAACCAAACAATCCACAAATGCTAAATAGAAACCAAGGGCCAAGAGGAAATTATCAAGGGAATAACACCAATAGAGGGCCAAATAACGTTCAAAACCAAGGGAACAACTTTCATGGAAATAACCAAGGGTTTCACAATCCACCTCCATCTTTCCAAAACCAAGGATACAATCAAGGGAATGGACAAAATGAAACCATTGAGCTACTTCATCAGATGAATCAAGAGAATGAAAGAAGGATTCGTGAGAGTGAAAGAAGAACTCAAGATCAATTGAGGGCAATGCAAGAGGAGACAAATAATAAATTCATGTTGCTCTTAAACCAAAGACCTCAAGGTGATTTACCCTCCAATACTCAAACCAATCCTAGGGCCATTGTTAATACCATCACTACAAGGAGTGGGAAAACCAACGTGGGACCTTCCATTCCTCCGACATCAAAGGGGGAACAAGGCCTAAAGGTAATAATGAGTACTCCTACTCACCCTTTGGTGACTCCTCCCATGGTCCCTCCTTGTGACATTCGACCATAAACCACTCCTACACCTTCTAAGCCTACCCTTGAAGAAACCCAAGAAGAGATTCCTCCAATACCCTCTACTCAACCTTTACCCAAACCTAATCTACCATACCCTTCTAGGTTGAGGAAAGAGAAGTTAAAGAATAAAGATGACATACAAGTGTCCAACTTCTTGAGGATATTTAAGCAATTGAATATCAACATATCTTTTGCGGAGGCTTTAGCTTACATGCCTAAGTTTTCCAAGATGTTTAAGGACCTTCTCTCAAACAAATAAAAATTGGTTGATATGCCTAACACTTCATTGAACGAGAATTGTTCCGCGGTGTTGTTGAAGACTTTACCTATTAAACTTGGTGATCCGGGCCGTTTCTTAATTCCATGTAATTTCCCGGGGGTAGAGAATTGTATGGCACTAGTGGACCTTGGTGCAAGAATAAATTTGATGCCTTTGTCGGTTTGGAAACGACTTTCTCTTCCCCGAGCTTACACATACTAGAATGACACTCGAATTAGCAAACCGTTCAATTGCTTATCCGGAGGGGATTGCGGAAGATGTTTTTGTAGGAGTTGATAAATTCACATTCCCCGTGGATTTTGTAGTTGTGGACTATGATATGGACCCTAGAGTTCCCCTCATTGTAGGAAGACCTTTCTTAAGAACCGGTCGCACTCTTATTGATGTAGCGGAAGGGGAACTAATTATGAGGGTAGAGGATAAGAAAGTTGTGTTTATGTTGTCCCATATAATATGTGATGATTAAACAAGAAAGGTAGATAGAAGATAGATGAATTCTAGAGAGAGAAAGTAGAGAGAGAAAAGAGAGAGAATGGTTGGAACTTTGTGAATATTAGATTGAGAGAGAATGAGAAAAAATGAACCAACACCATTCCTAACATGCTAGGAAGGGTATTTATAGTCCCTCTACATGTAGGCTTGCTTATGGACTATATGTTTGGGCTGGGCTTATCTTTTGGGCTTTAGTTACTTATGAATGAACTTTAGCTTAAAGTTAAACCCGTAAAACACGACTAACCTACTACCTATTACAATATTCTAAAATATGATACATAATAAACATATGACCGAACATTCTTGTTTAACTCAATATTTTGAGGCTAACAATCTCCCCCAATAAGAGGTCATTACCCTTTGTCATTTGGAGATTTGTAGAGATTACTAATCTCACCATAAATGAGTCTTGAACGTGTAATAGTAGTCTTGTTCCTTCATGCTGTGATCTTTGATCCTTCGTCTTTGTCTTTCGACTTTGTCTTTAATCTTGAGATCTTCAAATCATCCTTGACTTGTCTTTGTCATCTTGAGATCTTGTGTCTTTATCCACATGCTAACACTATTAATTGTTGAATATATCTTTAGGCATGAGTATGTGGTTTAGAATCTTTAACTTTGCTGAGTACATCGTAACGCCACCTTCTCGAGACAAAACATTGACACGGACTGAATGGGTTTGACATTCGTCCTAAATCGGTAGCGTTTTACCTCCGGTCGGTGAAGACCGCTATACGATATTAAATACCGTACCTGTGATTAGGTAGATTCAATTAAGAATCTCCTTGACAGGGTTTCGCGGCTATACTAGCCGTTCTCTTTAATTGACCGTCTCAAAGCAAGATTGCGAACATAAAGAGTGAATCAATTGGATAAATATCCGCTTGATTAAAGTCGTCAATTCAAATTCCTGGAACAAGTGTGATTCATAAAGAATCTTACCATTGTTGCTTTCTAGTTGACACAAGCTTGATTTATAGGAATCTCACAAGTCACCTATCGTAGCGCTGTTTTGAGGGTGATGCTAGAAGGATTTCCATTCGTCACTATGAATATTAATTAATATCACTCTGAATGTTCTGGCAAGATCATAAAGATATTGCGTAGAAAAATGAAACGAGTTTGAGTAAATTCAGAATCAAACCACTGTTGCTTTTCAATTCTACATATGTTTAATTCATAAAGAATCTTACATATGACCTTCCGCAGTGCTGTTTGATGTTAACACTGGAAGGATTTCCACTCATCATTGTGAATACTGAGTAGTATCACTATGAGTGTTCTAGCAATATCGCAAGGATATAGCGTAGGACTCTCTTTATCATCATTTCGTGTGTCCTAATGAGATTTGATTGATCTCTAGGCTCTAGACTCGATTTGTGCACTTTTAATGGTCGGAGGCTGGAGCAGATGCCACCTATTCAATATCAACTATCTCGGAGTGAGAAAGTAAATAGAAGTCATGGTGTTCTCCGTGACAATAAAACAATCTTCTTTTGAGAGAAGCCTGAGTAGCTTAAGTAAGGGTTGTGCATTACATCACTGGGTCCATGATGAGTTGTCTTCATGATGTGTTGACCCGGTTTCTTCCTAAGTTATATGGAGGACTTCTTTCTTTACACCCTTTATCCTTACATCTCTTTTTCATTCTTCAACCCCTTCAATGCTTACCAAGACATCATCACTAGCACCTTGTTGTGATTGTTCCAGTGCTAGCATCAGTACTTAGTCGGCAGTCAGCTACGTTCACATTCTACTCCGTCTTTACTAAGGACTTCTAATAATCTATTGAATTGTCCCTGGAAAGATCCCTCCGGTTCTGGGTGGATCATAGGACTTAAACCTAACCACCCTTTTTACACCAATAACGTCGTAAATTAAAGATGTTGTGGGTATTTGATCGTAACCATAAAAACTACTTCAAATGTCTAACAAGGTGTTTGAAAAACAATTAACACCTTGATAGTTTTGTCGTTTCAGAAATGCCCCCCCCCCTTCACATGTGCATCGATAATTGAAAGTGTTTCGCACATGTGGGTAAGAGTTAAAAGTGCTTGAGTCCATAAATCACATTTTCTCCCCCTGTCTCTAATATATAAAATCTTTTGATATTAGAGATACCAAATTTGATTAAAATATATTTTGAAAAATAGTCTTTAATATCTTCGGGAGAAAGATGTGTCAAACTTAGCATGAATTTTGAAAGCCCCCCTCAACAATTGATCCAATTGAATTGTCATTACGAGGATATGATCCACATTAAACTTTTGAGGATAGGAGTTGTTGAACACACAATTTTAGAAGATTTTGAATAATCATTGAGAAATTCTTGAAAAAATTATGTTCAACGCTTTTCGAAAAACTCTATTTCTTTTTGGCGAAGAGGATTTTCTAAGGCATAAACTTGAGTTCATAGACTTTGAATGTCTTGACAAATCCACTCAAGTGTAAGAAGATTTCTCTTCTTTTGCTGAGGGTAAGGGCACTAAAGCGTACACTCCCCCGTGAATATAGATCCAGGTTGCAATCTAAAAGTGATTACAAGCCATTTTGTTGAGCTCAAAACGTTGAATGTTTTGTGACAAGCTCAACCTACGATAGATTGCTCTACCCGTTGTTGGAAAATTGTCCAAAATAGAAATTTTACTTTATTAAAAGTATAAATGACATGTTTTGAAAAATATTTACAACTTTCATTCGAGCTTTATGTACACACCCGTGTCGTTATTGAGCTACATTTCTAGGCACGTCCATATTATCGATACTGAAATACATGTCGAGAAGAATATTTTTGGATATTTAAAGATTTTTAATTTTGTGTTTTGCTTTCATATGTTTTATATTTTTGTATTTTGCTTTTCAATGATATTTACAAGTAGATGTTTGATAGATATATCAAGCAGGCACCTTTGCCAGAATCTCCAGGTCTGTTGGAGTCAAATATCTCTTACCAGTTTGCCTAACGAGGTACTCAAACCTATCTTTCGACAGAGCTAATTGGTAATCCGTTCCAACAAAGTATAGTTCAACGATACCTCTTTCAACTTGTTCCTTTATGAAGTGGTATCTGACATCAATGTGATTTATACGAGAATGTTGTACCGGATTGCAGGAGATGGCTATGGCCGACTTTGAGTCACAGTACATAGGTACTTTATCAAAGTGGAAGCCATAATCAATGAGTTGTGTTCGCATCCAAAGAACTTGAGCACAACACGCAGATTGAGACACATACTCCGCTTCGGCTGATGAAAGTGACGTGCAATCCTGCTTCTTAGAAGACCATCCCACGAGCTTATCTTGACCTAGGAATTGTGCACCACCAGAAGTACTTTTTCGTGTATCAAGACACCCTGCATGATCAGAATCTGAATATGCAGTTAGAAAGAAATCGGTTTCCCTCAGATACCAGAGTCCCAAATTAATGGTATTCTTGAGGTACCGAAAGATACGTTTAACCTCCTTGAGGTGCTTTTCAGTGGGTCGTGCTTGATATTGTGCACAATAACACGTAGCATGTGAAATATAAGGTCTGCTTGCTGTCAAGTACATGAGGGAGCTGATCATGGAACGATATTTCGTTTGATCTATGGCATTTCCCTCCAAGTCAGCATCTAGCGATGTGGTTGATAATGGTGTCCCAACGGGGTCACATGAATTCATACCATGCTTTTTGATTATCTCTTGACAATACTTAGCTTGGTTTATAAAGATAACACTTGGGGATGGGTGAACTTGAATTCCTAGAAAGAATTTTAGTTCGGCCATCATTGACATTTCAAATTTGTTGTGCATTACTTTTTCAAACCATTTTGAAAGTTTTGGGTTTGTAGACCCGAAAATAATGTCATCAACATAAATTTTCACGAGAAAAATGTCATCCCCATATTTATAAGTGAACAGAGTTAGATCAATGGAACCTTTTGAGAAACCTTTAGATACCAGAAATTTCGAGAGCTCATCGTACCACGCCCTTGGAGCTTGGTTACGTCCATAAAGTGCTGTGTGGAGACGATACACCTTGTCAGGATATTAAGGATTGACGAATCCTTCTGGCTGCGTGACATAGACTTCTTCCTTCAAAGGACCGTTACGAAATGTTGTCTTCACGTCCATTTGATAAACAGTGAATCCCTTATGTGCAGCATACGCAAGGAAAATCCTGACCGCTTCCATACGAGCAACTTGTGCAAATGATTCGTCAAAGTCAATTCCCTCTTTCTAGCCATACTCTTTAGCCACTAGCCTAGCTTTGTTCTTGATGATCGTGTTTTCTTCATCCATCTTGTTTTTCCAGATCCATCGAAGATTTAACGGAATCACGTTGTATGGTCTGTCAACAAGTTCCCAGACCTTAAGTCTTTCAAATTGTTAAAGTTCATCTGTCATTGATTCAATCCAAGCATGCTTAGCCATGGCTTCTTTGATGTTTTTCGGTTCAGTTGTACTCACGACGAGTGCGAACATACAAAAATCGCCATCAGTTTCTAGTTGTCGTCTTGTACGAACAGGTTGTGAAGGGTTTCCAATTAAGGGAACCAAAGGATGATCTCGGGTCCAATGATGTGTTGACGGATGTCGTTGATAAAACATATGCATATTTGACGGATCAACATGGCGAGTAGAAGAGTCTCCAGTTTCGTGTACCAATGTACCGAATGGGTTGTGAAAATCATCATCGTCAGATAATGCATCGTCTGCTTGATTTGTGTTTTCTAGAGCAATGACAGTAGTTGTGGATGTTGTAGGATCGATTGTTGAAGTGATATTCTAAGGAGGAAAATCTGCAGCAACCCGTGTTGAAGTAGATGAAGTTGTATCCTTTTGTTGATGATGATCGGTATCATCATTCTCATCATAAGTGACAGCGGAAGACTTTGATACAACATGTTTCTCCCCCGTGAAATATTCATCAAACATTGGTCCATATAACATTTCCAACTCTTCAAGTATCGTGTCCACTATCATATCTGCTCTTGGAACATGTTAAGGAACCAGCTTTGAACTTGACGGTTCATTTCTATGGTCTTGAGTTCCGAGTTCCGTGCGGTTGTGCACAGAAGTCTTTTGTCATTGTGGATCGGGACTTAAACTGCTTTGTTCAAGTGCCATTTCTTGCAATTCATCAAATCTGATATGAATAGACTCGACTATCAATTTTGTTCTCTTGTTGTATACTCTATCCCTTAGACTGAGTTGCATATCCCACTAGAATGCATGCATCACCTTTCTCTTTCATCTTATCCAGGTTTTCACCATCTCGAATTATGTAACACATACAACCATAAACATGAAGGTGTTTGAGTGAAGGTTTGCGGTCATTAATTATGTGATATGGTGTCTTTTCGTGTCTAGGGATAATTAAGGATTGGTTTTGTGTGTAACATGCGGTTGATACGGCTTCGGCCCAAAAGAATAATGGTTGTTTTGAAGCAGATAATAATGTTCGAGCAGCCTCAACTAAAGTACGGTTTCGTCTTTCAACAACGCCATTTTGTTCAGGTGTTATAGCAATAGATGTTTCATGTTCAATCCCTTCGGCTTCAAAATAATTCTTCAGAGTTGAATTCAAGAATTATGTGCCTCTGTCAGTACGTACCACTTTCACTTGAGCTTGAAGACCACGTTGTATCAGTTTAAGGAAGTTGATGAGAACGTCGGGTGTTTCATCCTTAGACCTCAGGAAGTGAGTCCACGTGTACCTTGAGTAGTCATCGATAATTACCATAACGTATTTCTTCCCATTGATGCTTTGAACACGCATGGGGCCACACAAATCTATATAAAGAAGATCTAACCGTCCTTTAGAGCTTGGCGTAGTATTTCTCTTGAAACTACTCCATTTAGCTTTACAAAGCTCACAAGAAGAACAAAGATGATCTTTGATGAATTTCAAGTTTGGAAGGCCTCGCACAATATCTTTCTTGGAAAGCAAATTGATGGTATCAAAGTTAAGATGAGATAATCGTTGATGCCATAACCAAGCTTGAGTCGTTGAAGAAGTGGAGTCTTGAAGTGAAATAGTGTAGAGATCAGTACCCCGTGTACCGGTAAGTAAGTCATTCCCATCATAATCACGAACAAAACATGTCTTCTTTCTGAAAGCAACCTCCAAATCCGCCTCACAGAATTGACCAACCGAGAAAAGATTGTGATTGAGCCCTTCGACGTAGTAAACCCTTTTGATTGTGATATTCCCTTGAACCAAATCTCCATACCCTAGGATCGGTGCAAATTGATCATTTCCGAATCAGACCGTACCCAGGAACTTCTCCACGAAGTTAATTAGAAGCTTGAGATTCCGGTCATGTGCTTCTTGCATCCGGAGTCCAGTATGAAGAGAATTATTTCGATCACCTGCAGAAGTATTAGAACATGATGGAGCATTTGCTAAATTAGATTCCATGTTAGTTGTAATATCCGAATCATTAGTTTCCATAGTTCATCAGTTAAAGGCACACTAACGCTAGTTGTCACATTTTCTGTCCTAACCTTAGGCATCCATTTATATCCTTGAAGACATTGATTAGCAAACCGCAATTTCCAAGACTTGCTAGCAGACTCATATAATTCCCTAATTTTGCTTCTAGGGTTCTTAGTGGTGGAGTCTGATGCAATACTTTTCTTAAGGGGGGTTGCACCATAATGGTTCACTTTGCGTTTGGGTTTTCTAGCACTAATGGGCATCACAATTTGCTTCTTAGTTCTAGGATCTACGCCTTTGACATTATTCGAAACACACATAGCATGATTAGTATTGGCACATTTTCCACATTTCACACAAACAAACTTAACATTCAAAGCGTTTAAAGTCGAATCATTTAAATCGTCATTACACGCGATTACAGACGTTTTATTCTTAGAAACATTCAAATTCCTAGGGTGGTCTTCTACTTTCTTCATCTTCCCTTGACTTTTGTTTTGCCAAACCTTTTCATTCATTCGAGTGCTCTTAAGCTGAGGCCAGCCAACACTAGCAGTGGGGACTACTCCTGTAGTAAAAGACACACGTCTATTAGTGTTTCTAGAAGTCTGAGGTGATTGACTTTCTTTGTTGTGTGTGGGTTTAGTGGTCAATCTATACATCCCTGGTTTAATCACATTTGTGTTCTTAATGCTTTGTGATCGAATATGTGTTTTGGGAGTAATCTGTGGTAACCTATCCTTCCCAACCGTCTTGGGGGCAAACCCAGGTTTTGCAAATGCAAAATTGGAGAAAACAGATGGTTTTCCCAAGACAGAGGGTTTAGTCACTTTGTGCGCATTGGGTTGTCTTACAACAGGTTTCTTAATGCTAGGTTCCACAATTTTCCCACCCATCTTAGCAACGAGTTTCTTCAACTCTGCTATCGCTATTTCCCTGTCTTGTAACTGAGCTTTCAACTCTTTAATTTCCAAACTCTTTTCATTCATTTCTCAGCACATTTGAGAAAGTTTTTCTTGCAATTTATTATCATGTGGAAAACTTCCGATGTCTTTTTGCAAAGCAAGTTCAAGAGAATGACAATGTTTTTGAAGGAAATCAGTTTTGTGTTGAAGTAACTCAAAAGTCTTTTTATCAACATTTTCTTTACGTTTCAAAAGCTCAGTTTCAAGCCATTCACAATGTTTGATCTTATCAAGATATTTACATGCCACATCAGAATATTCATCGATATCAGCACATGATTGAAGAGTAACACACAAAATATCTTTGGAGAGTCATTCTTCTAAGAATAGATCATATTCGTTTGAAAAATCTGATTTGTCATTTTGAAGCTCATCAATTGCTTTTTCAAGAGACTCAACATATTTCAAATCATCGAACATTTCAGACCGAATTAATTTTTCAAACTCAATAACATTTTCTTTGATTATCTTCGTATTTGGTATTAAAAGTTCTTTCACAAGAACAGTTATGTCGTGAGGAACCTCTGTTTTCCACTTATCCTTTTCACGTTTTCCCAATCGCTTTCAACAATTGACTGAACATTATCAATGTGGTGTTTAAGAATACCAAGTGTTTTCCTACTTTTGCTTTTAGAAGCATCAAGAGGCAAATAGTTAATATATTGAAAAACATTTGGTTTCTTAGTGGCAAAAAATTTCTTCCATTGAATTCTTTGTTGTTTGCATTCAAGAAATAATTCCTCACGAGACTTCTGTTTTTGTGAAGTGAAAAGACCATAAAGACTGTTTTCATAAGCATAATTATATGGTGTCACAAAATCTTTATTGGCCGGTGATCTACTCTCCTCATCTCGAAGGGACGTCTCTTCACTATCGAGCCTAACTACTGGGCAATCAAGATCGATCCTTTCGGACTCATCAAGATATAAGTGAGGGTTTGCAGCTTGAGGTTGTTCGAGGTACTTGGGACTTGCAAAACTAGGTTGACCCTTGAAAAACGGCCGAGGTGCTATCATTCTAATGGTTTGAATAGAGTCATGCGTTTTATAGACAACTTTTTTCAAAAAATCGACTTGTTCTTCGAGATCCTTTACTTTTTCAGTATCTTTGCCTTGTCTATTTTTGAAATCTTGTTTTAATTTTTCAACCTCTTGTTTCTTTTCGTCAAGAATTTTAACAGAATCAGTGGTATTCATAGAAAGCCTCTGTTCAAGTTTATTAACTTTTGTTGTAGCAAGGTACGTTTTTTGACGTTCATCATTTAATAAAACATTAAATTGACGTTTTTCTTTAGTTAACAAAGCAAGAGATTCGTTGTATTTATTTTCAAAATCGTCCTTTTTAACGTTAATAACACGACTTTTGTACCCCTCAAGCTCTTTGGTCTTTTGAAGAAGCTCAGCTCTATAACTATCAATTGTCTCACTAGATTTTATGAGAGCGCCTTTGCTTTCTTCAAAGTTTTGAGTGAGCGCTGCGTTTACCTTCTTTAATTGCTTTTAACTCTTTCTATTTTCATTGACGTCTTTTTGTAAACTAGTAATTAAATTATCAAGCGCGACACGCTCCTCATCATCATACTTATTTGCATGTTGATCATCCTCAAACTCATTATTGCACATGTCTGATGAATCAGGTGTGGTATTGCTATCAACCGTTTCCATCATACACGTGTCAGTAATTGTTGTTGGTAGATCACTATGCTCATGTGTATCACCAAACACATTATATTCATCATCACGTTGTACCTTATCAATTGGCTCGGTATCAAAGATAGGACCATTGTCATCTTCAGTGACGTTAAGGACCTCATGAATCTTTGCCATGTATGAATAAAGTGCCTCGAGTTCTTGGTCGGAGAGTTCATCATCTGTGTCGTCAAGCATTTCTCCTTCCTCAGCTGATAACTTGATCTCAACTTCCATTTTCTTGCACAATAGCATCTTTTCCTTATGATAACCATAATCTTTAACCCTCTTTGGCTGCCGGCATTCCCTAGCCAAATGCCCAAAACCTCTGTAGTTAAAACACTAAATCTCACTTTGTTGCACAACTTGAGTACCAACAGTTTCCCTATTCCCAACAATAGTAACAACCCTCTGATTATCATACTTCACGGGTTGTCGATCATAATTTGGAGGACTCTCAGCACGCCTTCGTTTGTCAATCCTTGGAGGACTCTAAGCATAATTGTTCCTCGTGTTAGATGATGTTCTGAGGTTGTTGTTGGTGGGTTTGTAGATTTTCTTGTATTGCTTCATAATGAAGGCCATTTGTTGCTTGAGTTCCCTATCCTTTTGAGCTAGTTCTTTATCACTGTCTTCTTTAGATGATTGCTCAGGTGTGGGTGATGGTGCTGTTGCAACTTCTTTGCCTCAGGATCTTGTTGAAGCATGTGACTTAGAGACAGTGGATGATCGTGGTGATGATGATTGAGTAGAGTAGGTCTTTCGAGCACGAGAACGATAATCTGGGTAATGTTGAGTGGTAGACACCAAAGCAAGTGGATTTGAAACCTTTGCAACTCGTTCAACTCGAAGTTCATTTGCCTCATTTTGAAATTGTTTCAAAATGTCAAAAGAGCGTGTGATATGAAACTTCGTCTAAATTTTGTTGTTGTTTCACCAAGGTGACAAACCGTGTCCACTCGGGTTGAAGTTGCTGTAGAAATTGGACATTGATTTGCATGGTGGAAACTTGCAAGTTGTTTCGGGTCATGTCATTCATCATTTAGTAGAATCAAGAGTAATAAGAATCAAATGATTCCCCATCCTTTGATGTAAACTTACCAAAGTCCCAAAACATCTTAGTTTTCATGTCTTGTTTGTTAAGTGATGCTCCTTGTTGCATTCTTTCAATAGCCATCCACATTTCTTTAGCAGTAGGACATGCATCAACCGTGGAATAAATATCATCTCTAATGACACTAAGAAATAAGTAAATTGCTTCCTTATTTGCATCAAGCCAAGCACGATTCTCTGGTGTGAGATCGTTTCTCTTTTCATCACGTTCATATGTTGGTTGTTCATCAGTTGTGTCTGTGGTGGGTACTACATGAACTTTTATCCTTGAGAATTTATAGAGTCTGTCACACCCCACCATGGCGGAATATGGGGCGCGACGTATGGATATCATCACAACAATAGCTTGTCTATAGAGATAACTAAATGAAATGGAAATATCATAAATGGTGACACAATGTCATGAAGATATCTCAAACAATGCAGGCGTCTAGGTAAGTAGGTAACAGGTCTACCTCTTACCAAAGACATACAATTAACAAATAACAAACATATAGGTGTCTACAAAGTATCACTTATTCAAACATAAATTAAGACTAAGAGGAAAGGGGGTTCCTCCAAATGCAATCCTAAGTCTTCCAGCTAGCCTCTCCTATTCTCACGCTTAACCACATTCTCACCTGAAAGAGACACTAAAACACGTCAACATAAAGTTGGTGAGAGTCATAGGTTTAGACTCCAACGCCAAAATCAAACCATAAGCTGTGAACAACAAACCACTAACAAATGAACATATGGACAATGTGATACAAACATGCATTAACAACTAATATTCAAGATTTAACAAACCAAACCAAATCCAAGGCTCCCAGCCTTACCAAACACCATGGTACCATAGGCGCCCATACACCTATGTACCAATCCCAAGGCCCCGCCTTGTCATTATACATTGGTCCCATAGATGCTCACACATCTATGTACCTCCCCAAGGCCCCGCCTTGTCAACATCCCCTTGGTACCAAGTCAAAACATAAAACAATCATGAATCAACTAGCAGTTAATCACATAAGTATGCACAAGTCCATCACCAAACACAAAAAATTCACAGCATAATTTATAAAAACAAGACAGTGTCTCTTCCATCCCATCTGGAATTCAAAATCATTAGTAGACATGGGACTATGAAACTCACCTGATTGAGCTTCTCCAAAAGTCCGCGCACTAGCAAAAAGCTAACAAACAAAAACACACAATCAAAACATAAACCAAACACTAAAATGGCTCATCAACCTATGATGGACATCTAACCTTCTCCCATATATATACCTCATTTATATGCTCTAAGCATCTCATTACACCCCCTATAAAGCCCTTAACTCAGTTTACTTCATAACCCGTCCCGTTAACATTTTACCCAAAACAGTCCCGGTTTTTAGGTCTCCAAACTATAAGCCAAACGCCCACCTAATCATACCCATGATCTCTGTAAAGGAAACCCTATGCCCTTACATATGTTATCTAACTCCTCCTTTTTCCCCAATCTTAAAGCTACTGTTAAGGCCCCGATATATATATATATATATATATATATATATATATATATATATATATATATATATATATATATATATATATATATATATATATATATATATATATATATATATATATATATATATATATATATATATATATATATATATATATATATATATATATATATATATATATATACTTTTGTCTATTTGGATTTTACTGATTTTGAACATACAAAAAGTTTGTTATGATTAGGGGGTCTTACCCTAACCCATTTGCTTAGCCACCTTTCAGGTCTCTTATTTAATATATAAACCAACTACCATGCTCATTATAGGGCTCAAGTGTACTCCTAAGTACCCCAATCACCTTAAAACATTAAATTAAACCCGACTGATTTCAAAACTGTTTTGACCTCCGATTGTTGTAACCTGTTTTTAACCCACCTTCCCACCTAAAATTTAGTTCTCGTTTCTTGAATTTGAAAGCCAACTCAATTAACTTTCTAGAGATACTTGGATCGCAAAATAAGAGTTTGTAGAACTCTATATATGGTCAAAACAATTGACCTAAAATTCTGCCCACTTTTTAAAAAACGATTTTCTCATAATTAATCTAATTAATCATACATAAACCCTAATTAAAACCTAAAAACAATTTCCAATGATAAAAACCAATTAAGTACATCATTATTACATATTATTGACAAAAACTAAATAAAAATTATGAACGTTAAACCCTAATCCATCATATTAGGTTACATACGTAAATTAAACGTTAATTAAGCATAGTTTTAGTGCATACCTTAAACCATAATTGAATTATTGGGTTTTCTTGCTCCTCCATTGATAGAAACGACTGATATTAGGTTTAGGGAATGCTAAAATCGTTTTTGGGGCTAAAGGGATTAGTATGGGTAATTAAAACTAACCAGGAAGCCTAATAGTACTCAAACTGGGCTCCCCTTCCCTTCCTTAAGCAAAATTCGGCCCAAAACCAAGCCCAACACCCTATGGCCGACTTTTTTAATTTAATTACTGTAAATTAACTATTAATTATTATTACCTTAAATTCCCTTAATTTATTTCAGCTCCTAAAGCCTCCGAAACCTCAAAACCGCAAAACTAGTCAAATTTACGCGTATACCGTAAAAGACGTAAAAATATACAGTTTTATTAAAACTCTTAGAATATAAAATAAAATATATAACTAAGTCCTAAATGACTTAAAACCATCCCGTAAATTATTCCCGTCACTAAATACCTCTTCCGAGACCCCTAAATGCAAAACCCTAAACCGTAAAAATACGATTTTCTATAATACATATACGTATACGTAAAACCACTAAACAACACCATCTCATTTCATATTCACTACATTGTGATGTCATGAACATGAAATCATCACACATCGTTTCACTCACAAGGTACCCCGTACCCAAAACGATATCCAAACCACAATCTATACACACCAATTAGCACATAAACACGTAAAGACACGTAACTTGCACAAAATAAAACTAAGTGACGAACCTCAAAACCGTGGTTGTCACATCACTCCCTCCTAATATAAATCTCGTCCCGAGATTTACTCCTTTGGATCAAACACACAAACCACAAATCACATGTGGATACTTGTTCTAAATGAACTCCTCTCATTTCCATGTGTACTTTAGTTCAAGTCTCAAATTACCACATATACTAACCAACAATATTTAAATTCATTCCGAAACTCTTGACCTCACAGCCAATAAATCTCACAAATGACTCTTTGAAAAAAAACAAAGACTCTTATTAACACAAATCCCGAATAAGCGAACATGCAAATATGCATTCTGAAACAACATTTATCAATCTTAATACATGAAATATATCATGTATACCACTCAATTCCCCCAGGTAATTATATACTCATAAGCTACTGGTCCGATCTTTCCAAGGATCATAAATAGACCTACAAAACTCTACATCAACTTTTCCATTTTACCAAAACATACCACCCGTTACTATGGGTAAAACTTCCTACATAACTTTGTCACTAAACTCTAGTGGTTTCATCCTTTTCAACATAGCATATCTTGGTGCTCTCATCGTTTCCCACAAACACCATTTCTACATTAGTAGTCTCTTTCACGAATTTTAGTCCACCATAAGGACAACACACCCTATCCTTCCATATAGTGCCTCAAATGGCATTCATCGACTTCTAGTATGATAACTATCATTCTATGAAAACACAGACATCGCTAACGAGTTTCCCACATACCTCTAAATCAGTCACCCAAGCTCTCAACACGACTCCTATACTTGTATTAATTTCCCACTTCGTCCATCCTTTTCCAATTAGTTGGATATACTCATATCCAATCATGTTCATCAACTCCCTTTGGTCCATACCGCAAACTACTTAAAATTCCAATTTCCTTACACAAGTGACCTATGACAATATTTCACATATTGATTAGTTTATCATAACAAGGATCTTCCAATCCAAATCAACTTATGATCTATACATATCACCAAAAGGACGGTTATCTCAGTTAGTCTATCAAGGAGCTGAAAAAAGGTTAGTACATGCTTGTATATGATGAGATGTGGATTGTGGGTATATTTAATGTTATCACAATGATATAGACATGATTAGAATAATTAGGGTTAATGATTAACATGATGAGGGTAATTAATTTGGTTAATTTACCTACTTACCTAGACTCCTGCATTGATGAGATATTGTCATGACATTTGTGTCACCTTTTATGACATTTCTAATTCATATAGTTCTCTATGGACATGCTATTGTTGTGATGATATCCATGCGACGCGCCCCATATTCCGCCATGGTGGGGTGTGACAGAGTCCATCAAAAATACATTGCCTTAATGCATCACCGTTAGGTTTTGTGTCAAGATAGCATAGAAAACGGGATTGCCATTGATCATATGATCAGACACAAGCATTGGTGGTCTCTCTTTTTTAACCGCCACCATGATGTTGTTTTTTGTTACACGATATTCTGAAGTAGAATCCATCTCAATCTTCTCTAAAATGATGAAGTGAATATAGATCTTAAGTAGATGTTATAGTGATTGTTGTTGACGTGAAAAATTGTTGAAATCCCTTAAAAATGTTCTTGAAAAACCAAAAAATTCTCCAAGACCAAAAAACACACGAGTTCGAAATTTTTTAAGTGTATTTTTGGTATTTTTCAAACAATCCTCTAGTCTGTCGCAATGTCTACACCTTGTCGCAATAACACAAAGATTATGTCGCAATGTCTCACAAGACTTCTGTCGCAATACTCAAAAAACAACTTCTGTCGCAATGTCTAAAATGAAGCCGTCGCAATGACACCGATCGCAATAACACCAATCGCAATACCTCCTATCGCAATGTTTGTTATCGCAATGTATAAACCGTATCGCAATACTTCCTGTCGCAATACCTATCACAATACTTCCTGTCGTAATACCTATCGCAATGTGAAACCATATCGCAATACTTCCTGTCGCAATACCTGGAGTAGTAACCTATCGCAATATTACCAAGAAACACCAATCGCAATGATAAACCCTAGTCTATTGCGATGGAAAACAAGCTAGGTAGTTCTGTCGTAATGAAGGTTACTGTTTCCGAAACTTTAGATCAAAAAATGAGATTTTTGCCTAGAAAAACGTGATTTTAACCAAACCAAAGCAACCAAATCCCTACCACAACTATGTAGGAGATTTATATCAAGATTTAGAGCATGAAAAAAACAAAAACAATTGAATCCGAGATGATTTATGGATTAAATCATACGAATCAAATGATATAACAACAACCAATCACAAATCTACCCCATGGTGATTGATACCAATTGTTGTCCCATATAATATATGATGATTAAACAAGAAAGGTAGATAGAAGATAGATGAATTCTAGAGAGAGAAAGTAGAGAGAGAAAAGAGAGAGAATGGTTGGAACTTTGTGAATATTAGATTGAGAGAGAATGAGAAAAAAATGAACCAACACCCTTCCTAACATGCTAGGAAGGGTATTTATAGTCCCCCTACATGTGGGCTTGCTTATGGACTATATATTTGTGCCAGGCTTATCTTTTGGGCTTTAGTTACTTATGAATGAACTTTAGCTTAATGTTAAGCCTGTAAAACACGACTAACCTACTACCTATTACAACGTTCTAAAGTACAATACATAATAAACATATGACCGGACATTCTTGTTTGACTCAATATTTTAAGGCTAACAGTTTAAGATGGGAAAAGTAACTAAGAAATGTCAAGGTTGTGAAACTGTTAACATTGTGGATGTTCTTGATGAAGTATGTGATGAACACTTTCATGAGGCTTGAAAGAGTAGTAATGAGGACATTCCACATGTTGAGACCGTAGCTACCATTTATCCTTCCTTGACTCCTTTTGGAGCAAGTGATTTTCTTCTACAAGAATTTGAGGCAAGTTTAGGAGATGTGGATTTACCATATGACGATCCTCCCACCGATTGGGAAGAAGATATTCGTACCATTGAGAAAATTCTCAATGAGGATAATACTTCTCCACATACTCCTAAGGAAGTTACCAATGATGATCCTTCATTAGTGAAACCTTCTATTGATATTCCACCTACCTTAGAACTTAATGATTTACCATCACAACTTGAGTATTCTTTCTTAGAGGGAGAGGATAAGCTACCCGTTATCATTGCTAAAGACTTGAAGGAAGATGAGAAAAAGAAGCTTATAGAAGTTCATAAGAAGCACAAAAAGGCTATTGCTTGGAAAATATCTGACATAAGGGCGATTGATCCTAACTTTTGTACTCACAAAATCCTTATGGAGGATGATTACAAACCCGCCATTCAAAACCAAAGAAGGGTTAACCTAAAAATCCATAAAGTCGTCAAAAAGGAAGTTATCAAACTCCTTGATGCGGGTATGATTTACCCAATTTCTGACTCACCATGGGTTAGCCTGGTGCATTGTGTGCCTAAAAAGGGTGGAATCACCGTTGTTCCAAATGAAAACAACGAGTTGATTCCCACAAGACTTGTCACGAGTTAGAGAGTTTGTATAGATTATCGAATGCTTAATGATGCTACTAGGAAGACCATTTTCCCTTACCTTTCATGGACCAAATGCTAGAGCGTTTAGCAGGAAACAAATACTATTTCATTCTTAATGGATTCTCGGGTTATTTCCAAATACCCATTGATCCAAAAGATTAAGAAAAGATCACATTCACTTGTTCCTATGGCACATTTGCTTACAAGACAATGCCTTTTGGATTGTGCAATGCTCCTAGGACATTTCAAAGGTGTATGATGGCAATCTTTCATGACATGATAGAACACACCATGGAAGTGTTTATGAATGATTTCTCGGTGTTTGGATATTCATTCACTTCTTGTCTCTCCCATTTAGAACGCATGCTTAAAAGGTGTGAAGAAACTCGCCTTGTTCTAAATTGGGAGAAGTGCCATTTCATGGTTAAAGAAGGAATAGTTTTGGGGCATAAGAAAGGACTAGAAGTGGATCGTGCTAAAGTTGATGTTATTGCCAAACTTCCCACACCAACTACGGTGAAAGGAGTTAGGAGCTTTTTGGGACATGCGGGTTTCTATAGACGTTTTATACAAGATTTTTTTAAGATAGCTAGACCCATGACCCACCTCTTAGAAAAAGAGGCTCCTTTCATATTCACACAAGAGTGTTTAGAATCTTTTGAGATCCTTAAGAAGAAATTGACCAAGGCTCCAGTTTTGGTTTCACCAAATTGGGATTTGCCTTTTGAGCTCATGTGTGATGCTATTGATTACGCCGTGGGGGCCGTTTTGGGACAAAGGATAAATAAACACTTTCAACCTATACACTATGCTAGTAATACAATGACGGTGCTCAATTGTACTACACTACCACGGAAAAATAATTGTTAGCCATTGTATATGCTTTTAGAAATTTCTCCCCTATCTTGTTCTTTCGAAGACCATAGTGTATTCAGACCATTCCACCCTCAAATACCTTATGACAAAGCAAGATGCTAAGCCTAGATTGTTAAGATGGGTTTTGTTGCCCCAAGAGTTTACAATAGAGATTCGTGATAAAAAGGGAGCCGAGAATTTAGCCGTAGATCATTTGAGTAGACTTGAGCATCCTTTTCAAGGAGAATTGCCTCATAAGGAAATAAATGTATCCTTTCCACTTGAGGAACTCATGTCTGTCTCTTCACAATAGGATGCTACCCCTTGGTTTGTGGATACTGCAAACTATCTTGTGGGGGATGTGCTAATTGAGGGTCTTACTTCCCAACAAAAGAAGAAGTTTCTCAAGGAAGCTAAATACTACTTTGGGATGACCCTTACCTCTTTAGGCAATTTGTGGATCAAATCATAAGACGATGTGTAGATGGGCCCGAAGCTTTTAAAATCCTAGAGGCTTGCCATAAAGAACCCACGGGGGGGGGGGGGGGGGCATTTTGAGCCTAACTACACGGCTAAAAAAGTCTTTGATTTGGGTTACTATTGGCCTACAATCTACAAGGATGCCCAAGAGATGGTGAAATATTGTGATGTATGTCAAAGACAAGGAAAAATTAATCAACGAGATGAGATGCCACAAAATTTCATACAAGAATGTGAGATATTTGATGTATGGGGCATAGATTTTATGGGACCTTTTCCATCTTCCAAAGGGAATAAGTACATACTCGTAGCGGTGGATTATGTTTCAAAGTGGATTAAGGCCTTGTCTACTAATGATGCTCGAGTTGTAGTGAAATTCTTGAAGCAATTATTTGCTAGATTTAGTGTACCTCGTGCCATTATTAGTGATCGCATGACTCATTTTTTTAACGATCAATTTACAAGAGTCATGAAGAAGTATGGTGTTAACCATAGACTTTAGACTGCGTATCACCCACAAACCAATGGGAAACTGAGGTCACAAATCGTGGTTTGAAGAGAATTTCGGAACGTACGGTGGGAGAGCATCGAGCTTCTTGGTCGGATAAACTTGATGATGCATTGTGGGCTTTTCGAACCGCATTTAAGACACCAATAGGTTGAACACCTTATAGGCTTGTATATGGAAAAGCATGCCACCTCCCATTTAAGTTGAAACACAAGGCTTCATAGGCTCTTAAATGGGCTAACTTTGATCTTAATCAAGCTGGTTCACATAGGAAAAACCAACTCAATGAGATGAATGAGCTTAAAACCGATGCCTATGAAAACTCATTGCTTTACAAAGAAAAGACTAAGCAATTTCATGATGCCAAGATTAAGAATCGTGAGTTCAAAGTTGGAGTGTCAGTTTTACTCTATAACTCATGGTTGAAACTTTTTGCGGGCAAGCTTAAGTCACGATGGACCGGTCCATTCACTATAGCTCAAGGGTTTACATATGGAACCATTGAGTTATCTCAACCAAATGGCCCAAATTTCAAAGTGAATGGTCATCGTGTGAAGCATTATTTTGGGGAGGACATTTCCTTTGAATTGGTCCAAGAGACCCCCATTTTCCCCATGAATTAATTCATTGTGGGAAGAATCGAGCTAGAGACTCTTTTTGGTGTTTGTAGGGTTGCTCTCTCTCATTTCATGCTTGGAGCATATGGAGGAGGCCCTAGTATCGGGTTCACTTTGATACTTTTGTGATTCAAAATTTACTCTTAATAATGTCTAAAATGAATTCACGTTAGTAGACATTTCCTTAGCTCGAGTTAAGAAAAGTTATCTATGTCATAAGTGTAGGGGAGTTTACTCCAATACTCTTAAACATTGAGGACAATGTTTATCTCAAGTGTAGGGCGCCTTCTATCGAATTGACCTTACCTAGACAATTGCCTTGCCTTCATGATAATTGGGAAAATTAATTTTTCAACATTTTTCAAATTTTTGATCTACTTTGGCCACAAAAATATGCATTCATAATTTTTTCATAAATCATTTTTCATTTGCATAACACATTTGCATTGTATTTTATTTCTTTTCAAAAATATATGAAAAAGTAAAAAATATAATAAAGGATATGGTTTAACGAATTTAGATATATTTGACATATTAGGCCTGCCATGAATATTTTGACTCAACCCGAGTTTTCTTATTCAAGCTTACTCTAGCTAGTAACCTTAAGTATGTAGACCTTTATTGGTTTATTAGGCTAAGTATCCACGTGTCTCATTATTTGAGATTTTAAACTGTGGAGAACGAGAAATGATAGAGTTTGAACTAAGTGTAAAGGGCTAGATAAACCTCATATAAATTACTTGTGGCTTTTATATCCCCTTTCGTAACCTTTACTTTCTTGTCAACGCATGTATATATTGTTAATAAATAATCAAGAACGGTTTTAATTTGTTTGTAGTCTCTTATGCATTTTTGACTAATCATTCATGGTTGGTATAAGTACGTCTTAAGATTCTAAGTTAGAATGTTTTATGTGTACTAGACTTATGTCATGCTTAATACTTAGCGGGTGTTGTTCTTTTAATTATTTCTATTCTTTATGAGGAATCAAGAAAAATAAGAGCGACTTATAAAAAAAATGAGTGGCTAGAAAAAAAAAGAAAAAGAAAAAAAATAATTATACAAGACTCCCAAGAGGGGCAGTGAAGTGTTAATTATAGTAGCTATTAAATTCCAATATTACTCTCACAAGGGTTGCGGGGATTTAATAGTTGCTCCAATCCAATATTACCTTGACGGTGTTGTTCCCATATTAATTCACTTCACCATGATAGATTTATCGAAATAAAGAAGAAAAGAGATGATTTCTAGAGAGAGAAAGTAGAGAGAGAGATGATTAACTAGGTGAAATTAGATTAAGAAAAATGAAATCACCAACCCTCCTAACATGCTAGGAGGGTGCTTATATAGTCCACCCACATGCGGGCTTTCTATTGGACTATATTTATTTTGGGTCGGGCTTGAATAAATGCTTAATACCTTGAAAGAGGCCTTTTAAGCTAGTCATCAAGCTCGTAATGTCACGACTATTTTAACTAACTATTACAACGTTCTAATAAATATTACAATAAAAACCTATGACCGAACATTCTTGTTTGACTCAATATTTTGAGGCTAACAATCTCCCCGAATGTGAGATATTCCTCTTTGATATTTGGAGTTCAATAGAGATTACGAATTTCGACATAAATGAATCTTGAACGTGTAATAGTAGTCATGATCCTTTATGTTGTGATCTTTGAGCCTTTGTCATTGTCTTTCGAATTTGTCTTTTATCTTGAGATCTTCAAATTATCCTTGACTTGTCTTTGCCATCTTGCGATCTTGTGTCTTCATCCACATGCTCATACTTCGCACCATCTTGAAAGCTTGCTAACAATCTCCTTTGAATATAGGTCATTCCTCTACATTAATTGTTAAAGAAGATTTTGATCATCAGAGTTGCGGAAGTCTTTGGCTTTCTTGATTGTTGAATGTCTTTGGGCATGAGTATGTGGTTTTGAATCTCTGACTTTGCTAAGTACAACGTAACGTCGCCTTCTTGAGACAAAACTTAGACACGGACTGAATGGCTTTGACATTCATCCTAAATCGGTAGCGTTTTACCTCCGGTCGGTGAAGACCGTTACATGATATTAAATATCGTACTTGTGATTAGGTAGATTCAATTAAGAACCTCCTTGACAGGGTTGCGCGCCAGTACTAGCCGTTCTCTTTACTCGACCGTCTCAAAGCAAGACTGCGAACATAAAGAGTGAATCAATTGGATAAATATCCGCTTGATTAAAGTCCTCAATTCAAATTCGTGGAACAAATTTGATTCATTAAGAATCTTACCATTGTTGGTTTCGAGTTGACACAAGCTTGATTCATAAAGAATCTCGCAAGTTACCTACCGTAGCGTTGTTTGATGTTGACGCTAGAAGGATTTTTGTTCATCACTGTGAATATTAATAAATATCAATCTGATTGTTCTGGCAAGACCATAAAGATATTGCGTAGAAACCTCAAACGAGTTTGAATCGATAAAGAACCAAACCACTGTTGCCTTTCAGTTTACACATGTTCAATTCTAAAAGAAACTTACACATGACCTACCGTAGTGCTGTTAGATGTAACACTGGAAGGATTTCCACTCATCATTGTGAATACTGAGTAATATCACTCTGAGTGTTCTAGCAATATCGCAAGGATATAGCATAGGACTCTCTTGATCTTCATCCGTGTGTCCTAACGAGATTTGATTTATCTCTTGGCTCTAGACTCGATTTGTGCACTTTTAGTGGTCGGAGGCTGGATCAGATGCCACCTATTCAATATCAACTATCTCGGAGTGAGAACGTCAATAGAAGTCGTGTTGTTCTCCGTGACAATAAAACAAACTTCTTTTGAGAAACGCTTGAGTCAACTGGGGAGGGGTTGTGCATTACATCACTGGGTCCATGATGCGTTGTCTTCATGATGTGTTGACCTGGTTTCTGCCTAAGTTGTATGGAGGGCTAGTTTCTTTTCACCCTTTATCCTTACATTTCTTTTTCATTCTTCAACCCCTTCAATGCTTACCAAGACATCATTACTAGCACCTTGTTGTGATTGTTCCAGTGCTAGCATCAGTACTTAGTCGTCCTTCAGCTTCGTTCACATTCTACTCCATCTTCCCTAAGGACTTCTAATAATCTATTGGATTATCCCTGAGAAGATCCCTCCGGTTCTGGTTGGATCATAAGACTTAAATCTAACCACCCTTTTGACACCAATAACGTCGTGAATTAAAGATGTTGTGGGTATTTGATCAAAACCATGAGTGCTTGAGTCTTTAGATCACATTTTAATCACATTTCTCCCCCTGTCTCTAATATATTAAATCATTTGATATTAGAGATACCAAATTTGATTAAAATATATTTTGAAAAATAGTCTTGAAAATCTTCGGGAGAAGAATGTGTCAAACTAGCATGAAATTGTTTGGAACGCTCCCCCTCAAAAAATGATCCAATTAAATTTTCATTGTGAGGATGTGATCCACATTTCACTTTTTGAGGATGGGAGTTGTTGAACACACAATTTTTGAAAGATTTTGAATAATCATTGAAAAACTCTTGAAAAGATTGTGTTCAGCGCTTTTCGAAAAACTCTATTTCTTTTTGGCGAAGAGGTTTTTCTAAAGCATAAACTTGAGTTCATAGACTTTGAATGTCCTGACAAATCCACTCAAGTGTAAGAAGATTTAAATTCTTGTGCTGAGGGTAAGGGCACTAAAGCGTACACTCCCCCGTGAATTCAGATTCGGGTTGCAATCTGAAAGTGATTACAAGCCATTGTGTTGAGCTCAAAACGTTGAATGTTTTGTGACAAGCTCAACCCAAGATGGATCGCCCTACCCGTTGTTAGGATAAGTTATCTTTAAATATACACTTTTCTTTATTTGAAGTTCGAGTTACAGTCTGACATTTAACTGTAAGTCGTTTACATGAGCTTAAAAACTTTGAACGTTTTTATCGTAAGCTCATGACCGAGAAAAATTATTTTTCTCGTTGTTAAGGATAAGTCATCGTCGTGATAAACTTTCCTTTCTTTGAAGCACGGGTCACAATCTGAGGTAATTGTAAATCATTTTACAGCTTAGTTGTGAAACCCTTTAGACACTAGTTTCTCAGATATCTGCTTCTTCAGCAACCAAACTCTGAGTGTGTCTTTTGTTGAACGGTATTTAAAGATTGGACCTTTGTGTGTCCGTTGAGTCTTGACTTTGGTACCTGCACTCTTTACATTAGTTTGTATGCTTGCATATTTGTTAGTGATATCTTTGTGAGAACCATGTGGGGGTTCACAGTGAACCTTTGTCGTGCTAGAGGTAAATATTTTTCTAGTAGGAACCCATTTAAGACCAGTTTTTTTGAAGATTCTACCTGTTGGTATCCACTTAAGACAAGGTCTAGGAAACCTAGTTTTCTCATGCACAGCGGAAGACTTAATTAGAGAAAAACTATTTCCTATAGGGTTCCATCTTTGAGATGCTCTAGCTTTTTGGTTCACCTTGTTCAGGACTTTTGTGATGTAATCATCAGGAATGGCATTAAACACGCATTTGATACATTTCGTGCAAACAATTTGCTTAGCATCTGAGAAGGATCTAGTGTTCCTAGGATAGGCTGATTTGGGCACATCATAGAAGGGTCTATAATTCCTAGATGTGTGATTAGCGCTGCTAGGTTTCGGTTGGATCCTATCTCATGCTTGTGTCTTTATTTTAGCATCCTCTAGATAGCTTTTATGACCCGTGTCATTTGAACTACTCTGAGGCATGTTCTTGGAGCTATTTCTAGAGTTTCTTGAAGCATTCATGTGATTGGGTTTTGCATAGGCAAAATTTGTTAAGGGGGGTCTAGATAGTGGAGTGACTACTTTTTGGCAAATTGCTACGCATGTCAACTTGGGATGCAAACCTCGAGTTCGATGTTTTGGGTCGTTCAGATTTAAACGCATTCGGTTGTCTGGCAACTGAGCGGTTTCTGAATGGTTGAGTAGGAGGTTTCCCCAAGATTGACTGATTTTCTAACTTAGTATCCACACTATTTCCTTTTAGCTTCATTAATTCATTTTTCACCGCTGTTAATGCAAAAACCTTTTCCTGAATCTGAGATTTCAATTGCTCATTTTGTAGAAGTAATTAACCGACACGTTGTTCTAACTTAATGTTCATATTATCAAATATGTCGTTATCAGCATTCGCGTCATTACTATCTACAATGTCGATAGGTTGCACAGATATTTCGTTTAATGAAGCAGGCGGCGGACTTCGATTTTGAGAAGCCAACTTTGATTCTAACAAATTTATTTGTTTCATAAAATGTTCTTTTTCCGCATTAGAATCTTGAATCTCACGATCCAGTTTTTGTTCAAGAACAACGTTTGCTTTTTCAAGTTTTTCAAAATAAGCTTCAAAATTGTCATTTTTCTTCGAAAACTCAAGTTTGGCATCCTCAAAATCTTTTGTCTTTTGAGCTAACATAGTTTCAAGCTCATGAATCTTAGAATCAATATATTGATGATCATCATACACAACATTTAATTGTACTTCAGCCATTGGCTCCTCATCATATATGGGTCTGATATCTGTATCATTGGTTGTTTGACCATTCCTTGAGTTGTTGTTGGTATGCTGCTTTTCTGATTCTGTCCCACTGCTTTCTGTGCTAACCGAACGAGCATCCAATGTTTAAACATCATCGACATTGCTCTCATTCTTATGCATTAATCTGTTATTCACCCTTCTTTCAACTTTTAGTTTATGACGTGTTCTTTCAGCAATGGACTTCCTTATAGCACTCATGTGTTGAAGAAATGTCTCCTTGAATTCTTGAACTTCTAACCGAGTATAATCAAAGAAGTATTTGTTTATGAATTCTCAATCATAGTGTAAAGAGACATGTGTATCAAGGAATTGTTGAAACTGATTCTCGAGAACCAAAACGGCATCTAAGGATTCGACCTCTTGAAATTCATCGTTGGCAAGTTGTTGTTCAAGGTGATCTACATTGATTAGCATTGTGCTTGTGAATGTCTCAACATCTTGACCAGTGAGTGCCATGAATACCTGTTTGAATCCAAGTTCGACGCGAGTGCCTTTTAAATCATCATTTGAAAGAACTTGAAGGTGTGACTGGAGTGATCTAAAGTGTGTCATGCATCGTTCTTTTGCAACTAACATCTTGGATTTGAGTGCATGCACATCTTGTGTTGCGGAATCCATAATGAATGTTTCAGATGATGAAGTGACTTTGGATCTTAAGTAGATATGGTGTGATTGTGCTGTGGTAGAAATTCCGAAAATTCCGATTTTTTCTCAGTCCGACAATAAATTCCTTAGTCCAACAAAACGGTAAACCAAAAAACTTTGAATTACCAAATTTTGAATTCAAGTTAGAAATAGCCAATAACTAGTAGGGAAAAATTTTGAAAAAGGAAAAATTTTGACAAAAATAAAACTTAAAAATTTGAGTGTCCGAAAATTTGAATTTTTGGTCGAAAATTATTCGCATCACCAAAATTTGAAATCCAAGCTTAAATGGCCTCAAAATGGTCTAGGAAAAAATAAATTTTACTTGGGTTTTCGCGCCAAAAAAGTCATTCTTTTTTTTAATCTTTGTGTAAACTATGTTCCGGGACTAGTCTAAATAGTGGCTAAGTCTGAAAAAGCTTCAAATAAAATGATTTTCGGAATGTTTACCTTAGGATCTTTAGAATATTTGTATCTGAAAGGTGTGAAAACACCCATCCTTTTACCACTTAATTATAATAATAACCAAACCAAAACGTGTATTTAGTGTCGTAAAAGTCGGAATTATGCGTGGTTTGTGTTTTTGTTGTGATTTAGGACCAAAATGTGAAAAGGGAAGACACGGGCTTTCACGGGATTTTATCGAAGAAAAGACAAAAGACGAAGTCAAAAGATCAAGAGTGCAAAAAGAACGGAAGTCAAAGGCCTATTCTGAAGATTTATCGAGGAAAAAGTCTATAGACGGAAGTTTAACGAAGTCGAAGAACCAAATCTAATAAAAGAAGAAAATTAGAAGACGAGTTCATTTCATATCGACAAATCCCGAGACAACGTCGAGAAAAATGAAGAAATTAAAAGACGAAAAGGCGAGAAGAAAGAAGAAAGCATCAACACATTTCCTCCTCCTACATATAGTCCTTAATGCTTCATTTAGAAGGGGTAGATTTTAGTTTTCCTTAAGGTAAGTAGGAGTAGGAGTATTTACTTTCTCTCTCTAGCTTTAATTTCTCTCTCTAAATTTTCTTTCAATTGCTTAAATCTTTCATCTTTAAATCTTGTAATCTTGAATCTTTAATCTTTATCTTAATTTTAAGCTTTTCATAATCAATCTTATTCTTCCTTTCTTGTTTTAATCTTTTGTTTGATTGGGTATAAGTATGTAGTTTGTTTCATCTTGATGTTTATTTGATTAAAGTGCTTATTTTTCCATTGTTCTTATCATTTTCATGCAATTTATGATCTTACCTTATTGTGCTTTTTGCTTAATTTGTGTTTAGCTTATTTGCATTTAAGTGTTTTTAAAAGTTTAATCTTTTTAAAGTTGATTTTATAAATTTTCTTATTTGGTGTTTTGAGAGTTTTTAAATTCATGGCTTATTTTGTTCTTCTTAATTTTGATTTGGTTAAGTTTTTGGTAAGTGCTTATTATTAAAGTGCTTATTTGGTTTTGGCTTATTTCCTTTTTTGCATTCCATTGTAAAAGTTTAAGGGTTTTAAGGTTCCGATCGAGTATTGTGATCGCATAATCCTTAGGGTTTCTACTTGTGATCAAATACTGCGATCCCCATATTGCGATCACAACTTGTGATCTAAACTGCGATCTCGTATTGAGATCGTTGGTTGCGATCCGAGTTACGATCCAGGGCTACGATCTGTGGTCACGATCCAGGGTACGATCTTTGGCTGCGATCTAGGTTGCGATTGCTTGATTGCGATCCAAGTCATGATCCAAGCTACGATCACTCGTTGCGATCCAGGTCACGATCCAAGCTACGATCGAGAGTTACGATCGGATCGCAGTTCTTAGTTTTTATTTCCTATTTTTATTTTAAGTTCAAATTTAACTTTTCCCGCCATTTTCTTTAGTTTAATTTTAAACTTATTTTATCTTAGATTTAATTAAAGTTTGTATTTTTATAATGTCTTAAGTTTTCAAATTTACTTTTAAAGTTTTAAGATTTCGTCATTTATCTTTAAGTCTTAATTTTTAGTTTAAATTTTAAAGCTTTCGTTTTTATCTTTACTCAACGACATTTTCATATTTATTATTAAAATAGATAATCACATTTACTTTCTTTTCACCAAGAACGATTGAGTCGCACATTTAACCAGGTCAATTCGAATCGAGTCGAGACGATTTTCACTTTAATAAAATCTATGTATTAAATGGCGCCGCTGCCGGCTCTTTTCGTGAAGACTAACGGTTTTTTGTGAGAGACGCGTTGGATTTTGGGATCCGTTCACTTTTGAAAGTTGTTTTTCGTGTCAAAAATTTTCAAAAATCCATAAAAATTAAAATTTTCAAAAATCCAAAAACGTTTAAAAAAGTCATAAAAGCAAATCTTTTTCAAAAGTTTTGCACCAAAAATATTTTCTTTTCACATTAACTTTTATTTTTCTATTTCTTTGCTATTCTTTTCTTGTGTAGGTGTATGCGTACTCGTTCATGCAAAAGGAAGTCCTTTAAAGCTGATGTCATCGAGCCTCTGCCTGTTGTTAACACAATGGATAACCGTCCAATGATCGAGCTCTTGTAGTCACATGTTGAAGGCAATGAAGATGCGATTGTGGTTCCGGCTATTGATGCGAATAACTTCGAGCTCAAGACCGGTTTCATTCAAATGGTTTCCGCAACACCTTTCTTAGGCCGCACCCATGATGATCCACAGATCACATAAAAAGGTTTGTTCACCTAACCAATACCGTGAAATACAATGGGATTTCACAAGAGTCAATTCGTATGCTCCTCTTTCCTTTCTCCCTTGAGGGATAAGCCCGGCTTGGCATGATAAGGAACCACCCCAAAGTATTACAACATGGGAGGACCTTGAGACCAAGTTTATCAATTACTTTTCCCACCCTCACGTACTACCGCTTTGCGGAATGACAACATTAATTTTGAACAAAAGTACGGTGAGACGTTTAGTGAATCTTGGGATCGTTTTAAGGAACTTTTAAGAAAGTGTCCACAACACGGTTTTACAAAGTTACATCAAATTAATACTTTTTATAATGGATTAAGTTTGAATGACCAAGATTCACTGAATAGTGCTTCGGGGGGTAATATTCTTGTCAAATCTATTAATGAGGCTTGGGCAATCATTGAGAACAAGGCCAAAGTTCAAACCAAGAGTGTTAGGGCTACTATGGCTAGTGCCAGTGAGAGTGAGTTGACCAATCATCTTAAGGAACTTACTTCAGCTGTAAAATAACTTGTTTTAAGAGACAACCCTCCTAATCAACATGCCCATGCTCTCAATATTACTTGTGAAACTTGTGGTGGACCACACTCTTATGCTAATTATGATAAAGCTTATGATCAAACTCACGGGGAAGTGTATGCTTACAACAACACGGAGAGAGTTCATTTCAAGCCTAATGTCGATGTTAATCACTTGTCTTACAACTCGATGAATTACTTGGCTCCACCCGGTTTTCAACAAAGACCTCACCCACCCACCCATAACAACCTAGGGCCACCAAGAGCAAATGTTCAACAAAGTACAAATGTGAGGGGCTACAATGCAAATCAAGGCAATTATCAAATGCCAAATCAAGGCTATCAAAACCAAGGTTTTCAACCATATAACCAATACCCAAACCAAGGTTTTCAACAACAAGGGTTCAATTTACCTCTTTCGCACATGGACTTGATTCTACAAAAATTAACCGATCATGAGAAAACCATGAAGGAAATGCAAGAGTCTACGGATAGGAAATTCGTTCAAATGTTTAAAACCCTTCGACCCCAAGGTGCTCTTCCTTCTACAACTGAAACAAACCCTAGAGCTCATGTGAGTGCCATTATTACACGCACTGGAGCAACTCTAGTAGGACCTTCTATCCCTTCGCAAGTTACTCCATCTACACCTCCTCCACCCCCATTTATCCCTCTTACTTCCACGCCTATTACTAGTTCTACATTACCATCTCCACCTCTTACGGAAGAAGTACCCAAGAAAAACCCTTCACCATCTCAACCGTCACCATCTCAACCTTCACCTCTACACCTACACCTCCTAAACCCAATATTCCTTATCCTTCAAGATTAGACAAGTGCAAAGTGCTCACTAAGGAGGATTCTCAAATCACTACCTATTTGAAGATGATCTCCCAAATGAATTTCAACATTAGCCTTGTTGAAGCACTTGTCCAAATGCCGAAATTTGTCAAAGAATTCAAGGAATTGCTTAGTAAGAAGGAGAAGATGGCTGAGTTTGTCAACACACGCTTAAATGAAAATTGTTCTGCTGTCATTCTTAAAGAACTTCCGAAAAAACTTGGAGATCCCGGTCGTTTTGTGCTTCCTTGCATTTTTAACAAAGTTGAAGAATTTAATGCCTTAGCCGATCTCGGGGCAAGTATAAATTTGATGCCATTAAGTGTTTGGAAAAAGCTATCATTACCCGACCTTACACCAATAAAGATGACTCTTGAGCTAGCAAATCAAACTCTCGATTACCCCGTAGGTATTGTCGAAGATGTTTTCGTTAAAGTTGGTACCTTCACTTTTCCGGTCGATTTTGTTGTTTTTTACTATGAAATGGACCCTCGTATTCCGTTAATACTTGGACGGCCATTCTTGAGAACCGGAAAATCTTTAGTCGATGTTGCCGAAGGTGAACTAACTCTAAGGGTCGGGAATGATCAACAAGTTTTTAAGATGGGGAAGATTACAAGCAAATCAAATGGAAAAGAATCGGTGTAAATGATTGATGTTCTTCAAGACGAGCTTGATACAATTCTATTAGAAAGTACAAAGCTTGATGATTTTGTGCTACATGACAATCCTCTTTTCGAGTCCTGCTATGATAATCTACTTTTTCAAGACCATGTGGACGACTCTCATGATTCTCTCTCCAATTTGGATCCCCCGTCAATTTCTGAATCTCCATCGATCTATGATGACTATGATGATGATTCTAGTTCCGATGTGGATGATTATGATGATTTTTCTTCTGAGTATAGAATATGCCAACTTATGATGACTTTGATGATGTTGACACTCTTTTGAGTGATTCTTCAAGTGTTATGTCTTCTACTGATGATTATGCTCCTATTTTTGATGAAGATCCTCCTCCCATAACGCTTGATCCTACTTTGGATGATACTTATTTGAGGAAGATTTTGCTACTTTTCTTAATACATACTTTTCCAATGAGCATGATTCTCCTTCTTTGGACTTTGGTTATGGTCTTTATCCTCCTTCGGATATTAAGAAACCCGTTTCAAAGGAGAAGAAACCGGAAGACACCAATATCGGTAGTACATATGTCTTGACACCTCTCTTTCCACCTTCTTACGATGAGATTGTGCGGTTTATGGGCGAATCTTCAAGGTCTACTGAGCCTAAGTCTTATTTTCCCCTAAAGGAAAAGGTGTTCGATCCGGGTATCGCAATTTTTAAGCCATCTCAGTATTCATCTGATGAAATAAAAGGAAAGACTTTTGGAAACAATTGAGCTATGCTTTCACTTCATCCTACTTTCTACCACCGTGCTCAACAATTGTTTAAGGGAACCTCGCCTACTCTTCTTTGGCTTGTCTTGTTCACCTTAAGCTTGTGCTATTTGTTGGACGAGAACCATGTATTTGACCCTGGTGGATGTTCTTCAAGCTTCTTACCATTGTAATCAAGCTCGAGTCAGGCTCACGACTTGGTGAATAAAAACAAGCGCTTCTTGGGAGGCAACCCGATGATCTATCCTTTTTATCCGTTTTTATAATAAGTGTAGGGGGAGACCCTAGAATGTGTTTGTTGTTTTCTTTCTTATGATGTGCAGGGGTTCGAGCTTTCAAAGATCCATTCTTGATGACTTTTGACGATCTGTGATTCCGTGTTCCCGTCTTCCCGGTTCTATCCTAAACTCTTTTGATTCACTATTTTATATTCTTCAATATTAAAATAGGAATCACTTTAGTTGTTGTTGGGAATAAATTTAGGCCAGAACACTTGAACGCTGACAAGAACAACTCAAGCATTGACAAGAGCAAAGTGAACGCTGACAGCATAAGCGTTGACAAGATAAAGTCAAGCGTTGACAGATTGAAGACAAGCACTGATGGAAGATGTGAGCTACACGTATATTATATTCTAGATTACTTCTAGTAAGGATAGAAACGACAATGTATTTTCTATGTTTATCTTTACCTAGAATAATTGATTTGTAGCTTATTGTACAAGACTTCTTGTTCTATAAAAGAAGATCTTTTAGGTTAATGTTTAATATCAGTTTTCATAGTATTCGCAAGTTAAACCTTTCATTGTAATCAACACGATTATTCTAATACAAGTGAAAGTTTGTTTAACATCATTGTGTTTTAGATCAAGTGTTAATTCCGCATAACACTTTGTTACTTTATTCATAAGCAAAGGTTTCTCTACGTGTAGTACTTGATCTAATCTCGTATACACAAAGCTAATCGATCTAAGTTTGGGATCAACAAGTGGTATCAGAGCTTGTTGAGAAACTTTTGATCTTTAAGTAACGCAGAACCCTAAAACACCAAACCCTAAAAACCCTAAATTCTCAAAACCCTAAAAACACCATGTCTGGCACAAATCAACCTCCTGCTTTGCTGCAAAACAACTTCTCAAACCCTAGTATCAAAATTCCCATGTTTGATGCCAGGAACTTTGAGCTTTGGAAATCCAATTTTGAGCAATACATAGCTATTCATGACTACACTCTTTGGGAAATTATCGAATATGGGAACACATTCGATAAAGCAGCAAAGATTACTGCTGCTATTGCTACAAGGACAGCTGTTCCTAATTGTCCTGAATCTGATAAGGTGGAAAAACCTGAAGATGGGAGAGCTGTTGCTGTTGAAGATATAGCCAAGAAGAGGGTGGACATGAAAATCCTGAACATCTTGAAACATGCCCTAGGTCATGAGAATCAGCACAAGTACAAACGATTTGAGTCTGCAAAAGAGCTTTGGGAAGCTCTTGAAGTAGCACATGGTGGCAATGCTGACACAAAAGAAGAAAAGAAGAAGCAACTCTTGCATGAGTATGCTGTCTTTAAAGCTCAACCTAATGAGAATCTCAGCAGTGTGAGAAGTAGACTTCTTGATATCACAAGTCAACTTTCCTTCATGGGAAAACAGATTGATGATCCTAAATTGAATGCTACTTTTCTCAAAAGCCTTGGTGATGTATGGAAGATTGAGACAAGATCTATTCTTGTCAATAACACCCACAAGACTTCCAGGTTTGATGACATCTTCAACAAGTTAAGGCTGTTGGAGAATGAATGGCAATTGGAGAGTGATAACAAATCTTCCAGCAGCAACATGGCCTTCTTTTCACAAAGTGAAGGCCAATTTGATTCCATGAACTTCTATGGACATTCAGCAACTGGATCTCAAGGTGTCAACGCTGGATGTCAATCTGTCAGCGCTGGATCATACCCTGTCAACGCTTTGTACTCAAGCGCTGACACACACAATCATGGCGCTGATAGAATTAAACCTGCTGGTTTTGATCTTGATACTGTGTGTGCATTCATTGCTTCTTTGCCTAGTGATTCAAGGATTACTTATGAAGATCTTGAGCAGATAAGTGATGAACAATTGGAAGAGATGGACATCAAGTGGACTATGGCTCTTGTAAGTTTAAGAGCAAACAGGTTCAATAAAAGGTTCAAGAAGAAAATGACCTTTAATGCTAAGGATGTTGCTGGCTTTGACAAGTCCAAGGTAGAGTGCTACAACTGTCATAGGATGGGGCACTTTATGAGGGAATGTAGATCTCCAAGGAGATCTGATGCTGGGAAGCCTTCTAGCCAAATGATTAAGAACCCAGATCCCAAGGCCATGGTTGTTGTTCAACAAATTGATGGCGTTGGAGAATGGGATTGGAGCTGGATGGCTAAGAATGAGGAAGAGGACAGAGCTTTGGTTGCTGAAGTTAAAGAAGAGCATGCTGAATATGCTCTCATGGCACACTCCTCCTCTTCATCAGATAATGAGGTATATGATGATGCTTTCTGTTCTAAGGGTTGTCGTTTAAATACTGAAAAATTAAAACAAGAGATAGTTAAATTATTAGATGATGCAAGTACTCTAAGATGCAAAGTATCTAACTATCAAATTGCTCTTACCCAAACAGAAAAGACAGTAGCTGAGTATAAGAAAATGGAGTTTGATTTAAAGGATCAAATAAATATCTTAAAACATGAGTTACATCAGAGTAAGGATGTTCAAGATATAGTAAATAGGGTTAATCTTGATTTGATAGCTCAGTTAGAGGAGGCTAACAAAAACAAAGATAATGTGAGTCTTAAAATCCAGAGATTTGATAAGGCCACACAAACCCTAGGAGAGTGTGTTAGTAAACAAAGAGACTCTAAGGATATGAGTGGGATTGGGATGAATAATTATACTGTTGTTCCACCACCAGCTGGGGATTTCTATGGTGTCCAATCAAAGGACTTATCTTGGACTGGCTTGCCAGAATGCCAAGAGGAGGAGTTCATTCCTCCACCTAGAGTGACTTCCCCAGTTGAGGAATATCAGCAAAAGCTGACTGACCTAGAAGAGTGGAAGAAAGCTAACCACACTTTGTTTGTTAAGGGAGGGTTATTGTGTGAAAGTCCAAATGAGCCCACACCAATCACAAAACCAATTGATGATCCTAAACCTATTAAGATCACACACCCTACCACTGGCAAACCTGTTGACCTTGGCCCACAAAATGTTAGAAAACCTAGTGTTAAATATGCAGAGATGTATAGAAATTCTAGGTCACCAAAAAGCCAAGTTAGTAACCATGGAACAGGCTTCTTTGCTTCTAAGACTATGTCTAGAAAAGCTTGTTACACATGTGGGAGCTTCTCACATTTGGCCTACAAATGTGTCAACGCTTCCAATGTCAACGCTGACAGGAACCATTTCAGCGCTGACAAAAGTCAACATAGGTCAAACACTGTCAGACCCAATACCTTTGTGAACAAAAATTCACAAGTTGTTAGACCAGCCCCATTCTTTTCTAGAGGGTCTAACACACAAGGCCTAAGACCTTTTCAAAAGTCAAATACTTGGTCAAATAGGCAATGGGTTCCTGTAGCAAACCCTAGGTACAACGCTGATAGGAGCAATCGGGGCGCTGACAAGAGAAATTTCAGCGCTGACAAACCTAGGTATTTGCAGCCACAGGGAAATAGGTCTAAAGCTTCTACTAGCTTAACATGGAGACCAAAACAAGACCAGAACCCTAATAATACTGGTATTTCTATGACATGCAACAGGTTTCATTATATTTCAAAGGCATTGTCAACACCAATTGGGGTTAACTGGGAATTTCATTCAAACAGGGATGAAAATGGGGTTGTTATGAGAACCAAGTCTGTTCTTGTTGAACAACCAAATGAATCCAAGTCTTCCAAGGCTTGGGTTCCCAAAGAAAACTAATGTGTTTTCTTTATGTGCAGGGCATTCAGAAGAAGATCAATGACTATGGATACTGGGATAGTGGATGCTCAAGGCACATGACTGGAAAGGAAGACTATCTGACCAATTTCTCTCCTATTCAAGATGGTGATAAGGTATACTTTGGAGGTGGCTACGGCACAATCACAGGAAAAGGAACCCTTGTCACCAACAATCTTAGGTTTGATAATGTCTTCTTGGTGAAAGACCTGGATTATAATTTGTTTAGTGTATCACAAGTGTGTGATAACAAAAATAAGGTTCTTTTCACAGATACTGAGTGCTTGGTGTTAAGCAAAGATTATAAGCTCCCTGATGAGAAATATATAGATTTTAGAACACCAAGGCATAAAGACATATATAATGTGAATCTTAATGGAATTAAGGTAAATAATAAAATGTCATGTCTGTATGCTAAGGCCTCAGTAGATGAAAGTAATCTTTGGCACAGGAGACTAGGGCACATAAACTTTAAGAATATTAATAGGCTTGTGAGGCTTGGTTTAGTTGATGGTTTGCCTGAAAAGGCTTTCCACAATGACCACTCTTGTGTTGCATGCCTTAAGGGCAAGCAGCACAAGGTCTCATTCAGGTCTAAACAGGTGCACTCTAGTTCTAAACCCCTTCACTTATTGCATATGGACCTCTTTGGTCCTACTAATATAGAGAGTTTGAAGGGTAAATCATATTGTTTTGTCATTACTGATGATTACTCCAGGTTCACATGGACTTTCTTTTTAGCCAAGAAAAGTGAAACTGCCCTAAGTCTGATTAATTTCATTACCCAGATTGAAAAGAAAAATGGTAATGAGGTCAAAATTATTAGAAGTGACAATGGGGGTGAGTTTAGAAATCAGTTATTAGATGATTTTTGTGCCAAGAAAGGGATTACTAGACAGTTTAGCATAGCTAGAACCCCACAACAAAATGGGGTTGCTGAAAGGAAGAATAGGACCCTTATTGAAGCAGCCAGAACCATGTTGGCTGATGCCCACTTTCCTATAGCTTTTTGGGCTGAAGCTGTTAACACAGCTTGTTATGTTCAAAATAGGGCATTGGTCAACAAGATACATAATAAGACACCTTATGAATTACTTTGGGGAAGGAAGCCCAATATTGGCTTTCTTAAGCCATTTGGTTGTCATGTAGTTGTGTTAGAAACTAGTGATGCCCTAGGTAAATTTGATTCAAAAGGTGATGAAGGCTACTTCATGGGTTATTCAGTGCAGAGTAAAGGATATAGGGTTTACATTAAAAAGGAAAAACGTATACTTGAAAAGGTACATGTTAGGTTTTTAGAAAGTAAACCTAGTGATCCTGAGAGTGGTCCAAATTGGTTGTTTGACTTAGAACCTTTGTCTAGAGCTTTAAATTATATGCCTGTTACTGATCCAGACATTGTGAAGGTAACTTCAAGTGTTTTGGAAAAGAGAATTGGTAATGTTTCAGGTATACAGGTTGCTAAGGAGGATGGACCACCAGCAGTTATATCATCTCCCATACAAGAATTTGTTACACTTCCTATATGGACAGATGAGTATTATGCTGCTGCTACTGCTGCTACTACTGCAAGGAAAGATAATGGTGGTGTTCAAATACCACCAAATACAAACATGCATGATTCTTCAGGCGCTGACAAAGGGAAATCAAGCGCTGACACGACCAATTCAGACGCTGATGGCTCCAACGCTGACAACACCAGTTCAGGCGTTGTTAGCCCAAACGCTGACACACAAGGATCAGACTTTGGAGACACCTTTACACAGCTTTTCTCTTCTCATTTTGAACAGGGTGGACCTTCCAATATCCATGAAGAGATTCCTGTTGATGAAGAAGAAACTGAAGAAGATATTGGCAACATGGAGCGTGAAATTGAGGACACCAGACTTTTTGAAGGAGGCGTTCTCACTTCCACAGCAAAGGATCACCCCACATCTCAAATCATTGGTGATGTTATGGCTCCAGTTCAGACAAGAAGATCCCATCAAGGTCTTGGTGGATTTATTGCCAATATACACAAGAAGGTTGATACCCCTCTTGTACAAGCATGTTTGTTTGCCTGTTTTCTGTCACAGGAAGAACCCAAGAAGATTTTTGATGCTCTCAAAGAACCAAGTTGGGTGGAAGCAATGCAGGATGAGCTTCACCAATTTGCTATACAGGATGTTTGGGAGCTGGTTGATTGTCCTAGGTATGTGAGACCAATTGGGACAAGATGGGTTCTAAGGAACAAGAAAGATGAAAGAGGCATTGTGGTCAGAAACAAGGCACGTTTGGTAGCTCAGGGTTATACACAAGAGGAAGGCATAGATTATGAAGAAGTCTTTGCTCCAGTTGCAAGAATTGAGGCTATCAGAATTTTCTTAGCTTATGCTTCTTGCATGAATTTTACTGTTTATCAAATGGATGTGAAGAGTGCTTTCCTCTATGGCACAATTGTTGAGGAGGTTTATGTAATGCAGCCTCCTGGTTTTGAAGATCCTGAGAATCCAGACAAGGTTTATAGAGTAAAGAAGGCAATGTATGGCCTTCATCAAGCCCCAAGAGCATGGTATGGTACATTGTCCACCTATTTGGTGGAAAATGGTTTCAAGAGGGGCACCATAGACCAGACACTGTTTACAAAGAAGAAAGGAAAACATGTGTTACTTGTGCAGGTCTATGTAGATGACATCATTATTGGCTCTACTGATCCAAAAATGAGTGAGGAATTTTCCAAGCTCATGACAGATAAATTCAAGATGAGTGCAATGGGTGAGATGAACTTCTTTCTAGGTTTACAAGTTCAACAGAAAGAAGATGGTATCTTCATCTCCCAAGACAAGTATGTAGCTGAAATCTTGAAGAAATATGGTTTTTCTCCACATGAGAAGGAGGCTTCCACTCCTATGGATAGGCAATACCCTTGGGGAAAAATTGGAGCTGGAAAGGATGTGGATGTTAGGCACTATAGATCAATGATTGGATCATTGATGTATCTTACAGCCTCAAGACCTGACATCATGTTTGTTGTGTGTGCATGTGCACGCCATCAAGTGACTCCCAAAGAATGTCACCTTTTTGCTGTGAAGAGGATTTTTAGGTACCTAAGATGCTACCCAGATCTTGGATTGTGGTACCCAAAAGATTCTCCCTTGGACCTTATTGCATATTCAGACAGTGATTATGGTGGTGACAAGTTTGATAGAAAATCCACAACTGGTGGATGCCAATTTCTTGGGAGCAGATTAATATCTTGGCAATGCAAGAAACAAACAGTGGTGGCAAACTCTACAACTGAAGCAGAATATGTGGCAGCAGCTGCTTGTTGTGGACAAGTATTATGGATTCAGAACCAGCTGTTGGATTATGGGTATAATTTTATGCATACCAAGATTTTTGTAGACAATAACAGTACTTTATGCATTATTAAAAATCCTGTACATCATTCTAAAACCAAACACATAGAAATTAGACACCATTTTATAAGAGATTGCTTTGAGAAAGGTTTAATACAACCAGATAGGGTAGATACTGAAGATAATGTAGCTGATTTATTAACTAAACCTTTTGATGCTGGAAGATTTCAATATTTGGTAACAAATATTGGAATGGTTAATCTCACTTAATATGTGTTTTGGAACATTTTTGTAAAAGTATGTACAGGATAATGCATTGTTATTGGTCTTTGTGATGATTTAGATTTTCCACATTATTTTTCTAACACTGACAAAGGTGAATGTAACGCTGTCAAGTGTTATTTTGCCGTTGTTAGAAATATTATGGTCTAACGCTGACAAGAGTTCCTTCAACGCTGTTAAAGTGTTGTCGGGACGCTGTTGGCAACAAATGTTAGTTTTGTGGTTTTCATCTAAATGTGCAGGTAATGGTAGCTTTATGCCATTAGATACAGAGTTGCTTATGGAACTTTGAAGAGCTATTTGAACATGTTTTGTTTATGGATGATGGTTGGAATATTTATATTCCTATCTTGACATAAATTTTTAATGTTCATATATATGTTTTGAGAACTCATGTATCACAGTTTAAGGGGAGGTTTAAGGAACCTTTAGGACTCTTGGGTATTCTTAGAATACTCTCATCACAATTCTAGATTGTGTCCACTGGTGAGTATGGGTTAGTTTTACTAAACCATGAGGCACTGTAGCATGCATAGTATATCAACTTTGCATGCTGCCAAGACATTTTTGACTTAGAATTGGTTATGGTCTGTTGGGAGGCTTGGGAATCCTTTTGATATGGGTTTTACCTGGGAGTAACAAGGATTTTATGAGGTAACTTGGTTGTTAAGAATTTTGGTTAGCAAGGGACACTAGAGGACTGTTATGTCTATCTTGCTTATGCAAGTGTGCATAACTGGACAGTGCTTGCCGCCCTATGATAATTATCAGCTTTTGGTTATCTTCTCTAGGATAAGTTACTTGTTAAGGTCATTTTTCACTTTTTAAAACAATTTTATTTTTGGACGCTGACAAGATTTTTCCAAGCGTTGTTGTGACCAAAATGGACGCTGACATGGCTTTAGGCGAACGTTGACAAGATTATAGCCGTTGGGCGTTGATGGGTTATATTTGACCGTTGACAAACAATGGGACCTACCCAGTTGTAACTTTTTGACATATTTTCAAGCCGTAATTTTAGGAGTTGTTACTTTCATTAAATGCATGGGATAACTTATAAACTTTTTCAATATTTTCATGATTGATTTTTGAAAATCTTTGCCTATTTTTGGGCCAATCACGTGCATTCATCCACTCCTATAAATTTGGCTCCTATTTTAAACAGGGTATCTATAATTCTTGTCTAACTCTTTTCTCTTATCAACCTTCATCTTTTATACATCAAATTAACAGCTTTCATCAATGGCACCAAGATTTAACTCAGCAGAATTGGATTTGGGGTTCAAGTCTCAACACAACATGATTGCTTATCTTGTTGCTGATAATACTTTGTTCCCTCAATACACTCAGATGGTGGAGTATTTGAATGCATCCCCTTTAAGGTATGCTCTTTCTCATGCACCACTCATTCCAGTCACACACATTAAACAGTTTTGGAACACTGTCAGTTCCACAACAGTTAATGGAGTGACAACATTGACTTCTATTGTACATGGGAGACCTTGGGTGGTTACTGAGGCCTTGGTACGCCAGGCCTTGCATCTTAATGATGCTGATGGTATAACCATGCTTCCCATATCTGAAATAGAACAAGGGCTAAGGGCTTTGGGATACCCTATTCCTGATGAAGGTACTCTTAATAAGTACCATAAGCAGGAATTTCCCCCAGCCTGGAAGTACCTAATTCACATTCTCCTTCAGTGTTTGAGTCCCAAATGTACTGCACACAATGAGATCAATAGATCCATTGCATCTGCTATTGTGTGTATTGCAACAGGGCAAAATTATAATTGGTCTAAAATGATTTTTGAAGGAATGTGTAAAAACAAGGGGACCAAAATGACTTTAGCTTATCCCCGTTTTCTGCAAATGGTTTTTGATGCTCAAAGATATTGTTCAAGGGATCACAATGACTTTTATAAGATCCCTGAACAAAAGAAGGCTATTTTCACCAAGATGAATTCACCACCTCTTAGAGATCTACCTTTAACCCACGCCATGCTTGCTGTTATTGCAGCAGCACAACCCCAACCAGACCCCCAACCTCATATTGACCCTCAACCACAACTTGAGCCTATCCCTGAACCTTTACCCTCACCTGACCAAATGCAAATAGACCAAAATCCCTTTGACGCTGACACATCTAATGTGGGCGTTGACATGCCTATTTCCAACGTTGACACCCAACCATCACAATCCCAAACACCCCTTAACCAACCTACATCTACACCATCTTCTACACCATCTTCCACACCACCAGAATATAGGTTGATTAAACGCCAAAGGACTGCTGGAGTGTTCTCCTCTGGTGGTCCTAGCCATGAAGCAGAGAGAACCACCACCACAAGTGTGGCTGGTGACCTGGATGAGGCTGGGACTATTGGTTCTGGCTTAGAAGCTGGCCAAGACAGTCCCACCATAATTAAGTCCTCATCCATGCCCAATGAACCTGACTTGGGAGGTCAAATCCCCATTTTGGAAGAGGGCAGACTGGAACCAATGACGCTTTTAGAATTGACGGCTGTCTGCATTAGCTTGCAAAAGCAAAATGCAGACTTAGTACAAATTGTCAGTAACCAAGGCCTTGAACTCCAAGAATTGAGGGAGAGGATTGTTGTTTTGGAGAGTGCTCATTCAAGGGGAGGTATGGAGGAGTCTTCCAAAGGGGAGGAAGCAAGAAATCTGAGTGATAAGAGCAGTCAAGATGGTCAATCATTGGATATTGCTGAAGCTCTTACTAGTTTGAAGGAACAAAAAGGTTTTGATACGTCCTTAATCTCTCCAACAAATTTAAATTTATCATTTACAGATATGCTGAGAGAGGTTACACAAGGCGCTGAGGGAAAATATTTAAGCGTTGATACGACAAGTTTGGACGCTGACAGAAGTATTTTGGGCGCTGATAGAGGAAATTTGGGCGTTGACAGATCTGCATATGGAGGTGATGTATTCCAGTCATCATCTATCATCAAAGATGTTCCTACTCAGGTATTATCATCTACCTTACCAACAATTGAACCAACGGATAAGGGTAAGGGTAAGTTGGTAGAAGAAGTTGTTCCAAAGAATGCAGCTCAGGTTGAATTTGATAGAAGATTGGCTGAGCAAATGATGGAACAAGGTGAGAAGGAAAAGTCACCATTTGTTGTGACTTCTGAGGAAGAAAGTGATGGAGGCAGCTCAGATTCAAGTGTGATGATTGTTGAACCAGAAAGACTTGAGTATGGTGATGAGCTTGCTAAGGAAAGGCTGAGAGATTTGAAGTTGCAAATTGATTTTGATATGCCAGAGGTAGTTCAGATGTACAATTCTTGGGAAGAAAGCTGCATGGATAATCCAGACTTGACCATTTCAGATCAGATATGGGGTTTGGAAATTCTTCTTAGAGTTCAGCAGGATTGTAAGGTGATGTTGAAGTACAGGGCAAGCAACATTCTCTCTGAATTGAAAAGGGATAGAAGGAAGCTCTATTTTATGTTGCTCAAATGTCATGGAGTTGGATGGACACATCAAAAGCTGAAGGCTTTGACATTTGATGAGTTGGAACATAGGGCTTATCCTATTTGGGTGAAAGTGCAGGAAGAGAACACTTTCAGACTTCTTTCAGATGAAAGAAAGGAGCAACTTGCAGAAGAGATAGAAATCAAGAAAGCTATGATAGTCCCTAGACCAGTGAAGAAGGGATTTGTTCTTGAGTTTCCAAAAGATATGTCTCAACTGTATCCAAGTGAAGCAATCATTAGAAAGAGCCTCAAGCTCTCCCCATTAGAAGCTTCAGATATGGTTCATGTGTTACCACTAGATTCCAGGAATCCAATTATAAGTTATGAGGAAGATGAATGTGGATTCTGGAAAATTGGAAGATTTGGCAAGGAGGTACACACTTTTACCACTCTCATATCTTTATTTGCAAGTTGTGACAGAGAAGACTTGGTAGCCCTTTGGAGGTTGCTAGAGACCAAGTATGAGGCTGAAGCACCAACTTCAGCCAATGGAATAAAACTTTGGACCACATTCAAAAGAATGTGTGGGACAAATGAAGAAGATCCTGAAATATGGAAGGATCTTGAAGATGACCTCAGTGGTCTTCAATGGAGGTTATATTCAGCTGCTGGTGTATACCATTTGAGTTCTACAAAGTTTGCTGAGTATTTGCTTGTAGATGCTCAGTATTTCATATCCAAGGCTGTTTTGGAGAAGATGAAGGACACCCAGTTGGAGATAGACTATACAAGTGACGTGGCAAAGAATTTGATCAGATTTATTTATTACCAATATGATAAGGTTTGTCAGACTCCTCCAAGTTCTTAATGTTTATTCAGAAACTTGATCATAAGAGTGGATATCAAGTTTAGGGGAGGATTGTTGGGAATAAATTTAGGCCAGAACACTTGAACGCTGACAAGAACAACTCAAGCGTTGACAAGAGCAAAGTGAACGCTGACAGCATAAGCGTTGACAAGATAAAGTCAAGCGTTGACAGATTGAAGACAAGCACTGATGGAAGATGTGAGCTACACGTATATTATATTCTAGATTACTTCTAGTAAGGATAGAAACGACAATGTATTTTCTATGTTTATCTTTACCTAGAATAATTGATTTGTAGCTTATTGTACAAGACTTCTTGTTCTATAAAAGAAGATCTTTTAGGTTAATGTTTAATATCAGTTTTCATAGTATTCGCAAGTTAAACCTTTCATTGTAATCAACACGATTATTCTAATACAAGTGAAAGTTTAATTAACATCATTGTGTTTTAGATCAAGTGTTAATTCCGCATAACACTTTGTTACTTTATTCATAAGCAAAGGTTTCTCTACGTGTAGTACTTGATCTAATCTCGTATACACAAAGCTAATCGATCTAAGTTTGGGATCAACAGTTGTCTCTTCCTTAGCAAGATTTAAACAATGTGCACAATGTCCTAAGTGTAGGGGTGTTTACTCCCACATGCTTAAACATTGAGGACAATGTTTATCTTAAGTGTAGGGGGACTTCTATCGATGTTAAGTGGGCTTTTCCATGTATCTGCCCTCATTTTAACCGAAAAATTGATTTTTCGACATTCTTCAAAAATTTTGATCTATTTTGGCCTATTAGTATTTTCCTTTGTTATCGTTATTTTCTTTCATTAGATTAAATTTTAAAAAATGGTTTTAATAAGTTTATATGTCTTTGATATATTAGGCCCGTCATGAATCTTTTGACTCAACCGAGTTTACTTATCCAAGTTTACTCTAGCTAGTATCCTTAACATTTTTAAATCAAGTTTTGCTAGGATTTTATATAGGGAACTTTAAAACGCGAAAGTCTTAACTCTTACGGGTTAAGAAAAAGAACTTTTCGCAAGTTCCTATAATTGATCCTAGAAAGTCGTTTATCAAGGGAACTTTAAAATGCGAATTCTAAAATTGAAAAAGTCTAAGAAGTTGCAAGATCCTATAGATGACTTGAAAACTCAAAACTTCGATTTAATAGGCTAAGAATCCACGAGTCTCATTCCTTGAGATTTTAAATTGTGGAGAACGAGAGATGATAGAGTCAATTATAAGCTTGGTATTCTTTCGCGAATATATGTGAGTTAATTATGAGCTTTTTCTCCCATCGCTTGTTAAATCATAATTGCAATAAGTAAGGTTGTACGATTTGAAAAGTTACTTAGCTTCTAGCACAATATCGTTTAAATGTTGCTTGGTATTAATTAGAGTTCATAGCCAAGGCATAACTTATTGAAGCGGGATGCGAAGATTGGCGAGTCCGAAAAGGCCCTAACAAGGCATGAGGGCTACATTTTGTTGCTAAAGATCCAAAGTGATGTGAATAATCATTTATCAGAAATCAATATGAAGGATCGAGACACACGACGAAAAGCAAATACTCCCCTAAAGATCATGGAGAAGTCTATCCGAAAAGACCCTAGCAAGGTATGAGGATAAATAGATCCAAGTCCTAAAAGGAGGCGGATCGTTGTATATCATAATCCCAAATAAAGATTGGAGAAAAAAATGAAGAAGTCGTGGTCCAAGTTGAAGAATCTCTCAAAAACTTCAAGTGAAGAAATTCCTATTATGAAGAAAAGACCATTATTTCAAGATCATCTCTCAAGATTCGAAGTATGAAGTCAATGCCAAATATCGATCCGAGAAAGGTCTCAAATCGTGAAGCGAGTTATGCCAAGATATGAACTTTATGAGGTTTCGAGAAGCAGTTTTAAAAGATTTTGTCCTTTAGCTAACTATTGATTAAATCGTCCTACTTTATTTTCAACATAAATTAACTATCAAAATAAGTCAACAATGCATCCTCGTGATCATTCAAGACAAATAATAAAATATAAGAGATACACCTAGGAATAAGGGAGTCTAAGTGAATAATTGAGCCACATGAGTTTTTGTTTAGTTTGCTAACTTATAATAACAATGATCTCGTTTTTAAGCTTAGTATGAGAAAAGTGAAAGTTGAGGGTGATAGACATTCATGACATCCAAAGCCCTAATGTAAGTCTCTGATCTCTTTACTTGTTTTCTTCCTTTAAATATTTTTGTAATTTTCTAACTTTTTATGTTTCCTTAATGTCTTGTGTTTAATAAAGGCCAATGTGGGTTAATTATGATGGAAAATGTAAATCTTGCTTTGTAATTAATGCATTGCATGAGGGCATTGCAATGGTCAAGTGTAAGGGATTTGATAGGTGTGAAAACACCCATCCTTTTACCACTTAATTCTAATAATAACCAAACCAAAACGTGTATTTAATGTCGTAAAATTCATAATTATGCGTGGTTTGTGTTTTTGTTGTGATTTAGGACCAAAATGTTAAAAGGGAAGAAAACACGGGCTTTCACGGGCTTTTATCAAAGAAAAGACAAAAGACGAAGTCAAAAGATCAAGAGTGCAAAAAGAACGGAAGTCAAAGGCCTAATCTGAAGATTTATCGACGAAAAAGTCTAAAGACGGAATTTTAACGCAGTCGAAGAACCAAATCTAATAAAAGAAGAAAATTAGAAGACGAGTTTATTTCATATCGAAAAATCTCGAGACAACGTCGATAAAGACGAAGAAATTAAAAGACGAAAAGACGAGAAGAAATAAGAAAGCATCAACACATTTCCTCCTCCTATATATAGTCCTTAATACTTCATTTAGAAGGGGTATATTTTAGTTTTCCTTAAGGTAAGTAGGAGTAGGAGTATTTACTTTCTCTCTCTAGTTTTAATTTCTCTCTCTAAATTTTCTTTCAAGTTTGCGTAAATCTTTCATCCTTAAATCTTGTAATCTTGAATCTTTAATCTTTATCTTAATTTTAAGCTTTTCATAATCAATCTTATTCTTCCTTTCTTGTTTTAATCTTTTGTTTGATTAGGTATAAGTATGTAGTTTGTTTCATCTTGATGTTTATTTGATTAAAGTGCTTATTTTTCCATTGTTCTTATCATTTTCATGCGATTTATGATCTTACCTTATTGTGTTTTTTTCTTAATTCGTGTTTAGCTTATTTTCATTTAAGTGTTTTTTAAAGTTTAATCTTTTTAAAGTTGATTTTATAAATTTGCTTATATGGTGTTTTGAGAGTTTTTAAATTCATGGCTTATTTAGTTCTTCTTAATTTTGATTTGGTTAAGTTTTTGGTAAGTGCTTATTATTAAAGTGCTTATTTGGTTTTTGCTTATTTTCTTTTTTGCATTCCATTGTAAAAGTTTAAGGGTTTAAGGTTCTGATCGAGTATTGTGATCGCATAAGCCTTAGGGTTTGCGATCAAATATTGCGATCCCCATACTGCGATCACAACTTGTGATCTAAACTGTGATCTCGTATTGAGATCGTTGGTTGCGATCCGAGTTACGATCGAGGGCTACGATCTGTGGTCACAATCCAGGCTACGATCTATGGCTGCGATCTAGGTTGCGATTGCTTGACTGTGATCCATGTCACGATCCAAGCTACGATCACTCGTTGCGATCCAAGTCACGACTTAAGCTACGATCCAGAGTTGCGATCGGATCGCAGTTCTTAGTTTTTATTTCCTGTTTTTATTTTAAGTTCAAATTTAACTTTTCCCACCATTTTCTTTAGTTTAATTTTAAACTTATTTTATCTTAGATTTAATTAAAGTTTGCATTTTTATAAAGTCTTAAGTTTTTAAATTTACTTTTAAAGTTTTAATATTTCGTCATTTATCTTTAAGTCTCAATTTTTAGTTTAAATTTTAAAGCTTTCGTTTTTATCTTTACTCAACGACATTTTCATATTTATTATTAAAATAGATAATCACATTTACTTTCTTTTCACCAAGAACGATTGAGTCTCACATTTTACCGGGTCAATTCGAATCGAGTCGAGACGATTTTCACTTTAATAAAATCTATGTATTAGTATCTTCGGAATAAGGGAACTTCGGAATAAATCACTTTGGAATCCCACTTCGGAATCCCACTTTGGAATAACCACTTCGGAATCCCACTTCGGAATCCTACTTCGGAATAACCACTTCGGAATAACCACTTCGGAATATTTCATTTCGGAATAATGCACTTCGGAATAATGCACTTCGGAATATGTTCACTTCGGAATCCAATTAACTTCGGAATATGTTTACTTCGGAATCTCAAAGAATTTATCTTCGAAATATTAAGGAAGTTATCTTCGGAATAATCAAACTCCTTGTGATCTTGGGAATTTAAAACAACTTCGGAATCTAGCAAAAAAAGAGTGACTTCGGAATCCTGTGCAAAATTAACTTCGGAATTCTGTTGATAAGTGACTTCGGAATAATGAACTTGTGAACTTCGCAATAACTAACAAAATCCACTTCGCAAAAATTAACTTCTGAATAATCGTGTGATGACTTCGGAATCTTGGAATACTTGACAACTTCGGAATAAAAAAAATTGCACTTCGCAATTCAGAAATCCTAGACACAACTTCGCAATATCCCAATTATTCCGAAGATACCAATTGTTGTTCCCATATTAATTCACTTCACCATGATAAATTTATTGAAATAAAGAAGAAAAGTGATGATTTCTAGAGAGAGAAAGTAGAGAGAGATGATTAACTAAGTGAAATTAGATTAAGAAAAATGAAATCACCAACCCTCTTAACATGCTAGGAGGGTGCTTATATAGTTCACCCACATGCGGGTTTTCTATTAGACTACATTTGTTTTGGGTCGGGCTTGAATAAATGCTTAGTACCTTGAAAGAGGCCTTTTAAGCTAGCCATCAAGCCCGTAATGTCACGACAATTTTAACTAACTATTACAACGTTCTAATAAATATTACAATAAAAACCTAAGACCAAACATTCTTGTTTGACTCAATATTTGAGGCTAACAGACGGGTTGCGGGATTGAAGATCCAAGGTCTCAAAAAGGCGGCGAATATAAATTATTGCGTGAGTTCTATTTTCTTTTCTTAGCGAGTGAGTAGCTACTTATTAATGCATGTCATAAGGATCTTACACATAAGGTGAATGACTTATTATTTTGGGTCAGACTTATATCAATTGTGGGCGGTTTTTCAAGTAATGGATAAGATGGTTACTTAGGATTAAAACCATGCTTCCTTATTTTCAGATTTTACATTTCTTATATTTCACGCTTTAAATAATGACAAATTTGCTCAAAAGCAATATGCTCAAATAATAACCGGTCTTAGAGGCAAAATAGGTAGGGGTATAATGGTAACATAGTTAATTTTTATGAATAAGTCGATGCACTTTCACTTATGAATAACAATGATCTCTTTTTTAAGCTTGGTATAGGGAAAGTGAAACTTGAGGATGATAAGTATTCATGGTACAAAAGCCCTAATCAAAGTCATTGAGTTTTTTTATGAGTTATTCCCATCAAATCATTTCAAGGAAAATACAAAAATATATATAGAATTGTTTTCCTTGCATTACATTGTAAAAATCAAAATCATGCATCATATAGTCGTAGACGTCGGTCTTGACCATCTGGTGATAGCCTTCACCTTCGCAGGATTGTCTGAAATTCCTTTTTGCTGAAATAGAGTGGCTCCGAAACGCCACCTTGTTCAACTGAAATTCACATCTAGGAAGCTGCGTATATAATTTTCTTTTATCAGAGATTTATACAACTATGAGAAGATGATTCTCGTGTTCCACTCTAGAATTTAGTAGATCAGAATGTTATCAATGATTATACTGACGATTTTGTCTCAGAATCCATGGAAAAATTTTATTCATCATTTCATACTATAGCTGGAGCATTTGGGAGCTCAGAAGTATAACTCAAGATTTTAGAGAGACCATAACGCGCGCAAAAAGGAGTATTGGAACATATTGTTCTTTCTATCACCACTGATAGTAGCATGATCAGGAATCGATCTGGAAAAAAAATGTTTAAGACATCGTAGCAGGTCAGATAGAGCTTCTATACGTGAGATGAACATCGATTTAAAATGGTGATATGGTAAATTTTCTGGTGGTTGATACATGATCTCATGTTACTGGCCTTCTTTCTGATAGAAAGAAACGCTGCACCTTCTGGTGGTGTGATAGGGCGATTAAAGCCTCGTTCCAACAATTTTTGCAGTTAGTCCTGTAACTCTTTTAGCTCAGCTAAATACATGCGATAATAAGTTTTGAGCACAAATCCTATTCTTGAGACAAGCTCGATGTTAAATTCTGTCTCGTAGTTAGTAAGGAGTTTCTAGAAAACCTTCTGGAATTTCATCTGAAAACTTTAGAATAATATGCTGATCGTGAATTTAAGGAACTTCATAAGTGGATTTGTATCTTGTAGCTATAAGTCTTCGTAGCTTTGGACGGATAAGTCACGCGCATGTAAGGCAAAAATAATTTGTACTGATTATTCTTGGCAGAAAATATAATGAATATATTTGGGTTTTAGTAAGACGGATCTCGTCGTTAACTGAAAGGAAAACCTTAATAAATATGGGTAATACTGTGGGGTCTTTTCTGGATGGGAGGGCGGTAAATACCTGTTTTAAAATAAAGTTGACATAGGAATACGTGGAGTAAACGTGGCGACTTTCACTGAATGTGTTCGTCTGTAACCTCACCGAGTGAATACTTCGTGTCTAACCTGAATAATACACCAGTGGTGGTGACTGAATTTTTAATGTTCTGATTTATGCGTGGCATGTCACAACGGGTATACCCCCTTGGAGGGTACCCTGAATTTCCGAGGGCCTGGTTTAAAAAACATACGGAGTTATGAGTTCTAACTCGTACTTTGAGAAGATATTCGTATGACGTGTATCATGACTGGTTTCTTGACAAGTGTCTTCTGAAATGATACTAGAGACCTGTGTCTTGATTGTTGTCTGGACATGTATTTTAATGGGTGAGTCTGAATAATGTTAAGAATTCCTGGTAACTGCTAGGGTTGGCGGACTGATTAGATTGTTGACCTCTTTATTTTTGGTCACGTCCGTTCTAGAGTTCTGATGGCTACTGACTGATAAATATAAGCACGGTGGTTGTCATTATCGCTTTGTCTGTCAGTTTCACGATGGTCATTACTACGACCGAAATTCCTGTAACTATTCTGCTGAGTGGCCGGCTGGGTACCGGTTCCAACTCTTCTGAATGAAGGTCGGCTGAGTGAACTGTGACATCTAGCTGAGAAAGTAAAGGCATGGAATAGAATGGTAGTGTCTGATGGTTGAAGTTTATTCTTGTCAGAAATTAAATCAAATTTATATTTTTCGTCCATGTTCGGCAGGGTCTTCATAGTATAAACAGCATCAGCATCTTGAGAAATCTCCAAAGTATCAGCAACATCAGCATTTGTGAGGTCTTCAAAGTGTTAGCAGCATAAGTATCTGGTAAAATCTTCAACTCACGAGTAGCATCAGCATCTGGTAGAATATCGACAAGTGGAAACGCCTGAGATGATTGAGGATCAATTAGCAATATCCATGGAGTAGGGTACATGGAGTACACCTGGACTACTGTACATGAAGTAAAAAATGAATACTGCACATAGAGCATATCTGAGACACTGTACGTAGAGTACACATGAAATACTGTACATTGCACTGGTGGAAATTTTATGGGATGATCGATACTGGTGTCAGTTGTCTGACAGGATCAAAGAATAAATTGATTTAAACGATAGTAGACTGAACTGAAATGAGTAACATGATAGCCTGGTAATTCCTAAGTAGACTTAATGCTGGTTGTATAGAGGTTCAAGAATATGATTAAACGAAATTTCAACAATGGTCAGCATGAAGACATGACTGATGAAGACCAAACATGATTTATTATGAAAACATGATTTTACTGTAACCCTTCTGTATCTTAGCATGAAAACATCATCACTTTGCTGAAAACGTAATCCTCATAAGGAGACATGAACTTAATCAGCATGAAAACGACATCCACGTGAGGGTATGGAAACTTGATGTTGCAAAGAAAATAAAAGTATAATCAACTGAAATTAACATCAACTGATGTGGATGGCTATGGTTCAATCCACATAATTCAAAGGGGAAAACATGTGACTAAGTATGGGCGATTATGGTTCGATCCATACTTGTCAAATTTCATGAGAACTGTCATGTATAGAAATTTACAATCTGGGACTAAATATGGTTGGTTGTAGTCCAATCCATACTTGTCAAAATTTTATAAAATGTCATGATATGACAAAGGTGAACAACTATGGATCGGTTCACAAAACAACATTCGACTGAAAAGCATGAAATTTGACCTGAGAAATGGTGAACGCATATGGGTCAGTTCACTTAATAACATTCGACTAAAAACATGAATCTATCATGAGTAAGGGTAAACGCCTATGGGTCGGTTTACCAATACAAAATCTGAACGGCAAGGGTGAACGCCTATGGGTCGGTTCATAAAAACAAAAATTTACAGAAAAACACATGCGACTAAATATGGCCAGTCCTGTACCAACCCTTTACTTAGGCAAAAACTTTCAGAAAATGATTGATAAATGGAGAAAACTGACTGATAAATGCATGAGAAATATGAAAGATAACAACGCCAAAATCTGGAAAGTTCCTGGTGACTCCCCACTAGTCACAGGTCAAGTTTTAGAGCCTACAGGTCGAACCTTGCGCTCTAATACCATAATTGCAACACCCCACTTGGATAAGTGGACCCTTATGTGTATTTATGGCGTGTCATCAAAGCATAAGGTAAATGTCCTAAAACATTAACTTACCATAAAGGAAATACCGGAATCAAACATCAGTAATCCAAACATAAACTCAAAACATAAAAGTAGATACTGGAGGAAAGGACTAAAGAATGTCCAAATAAGCAAAATAATGTAAGAAGTGCATAAAGTAAGAAGTCTGGATAGCTTCCATCCCAATGTACATGCTCTCCGAATCCTAAGAGCGTCCCAGTGTACCTGTCGTTAGAACATGAAAGTAACTACGGCTGAGCATAACGCCCAGTGAACGGATATAAAGCATGATAAGAAATACTAAAATGAAGCAGATGATAAAATACTAAATCTGTGAGACTAATAAGTAAATTTGCAGCAGAAAAATGTGTATAATCTGAAAGGTCTGATATAAAAATAGTAAAGTTGAACTATAATTGTTAAGTCTGAAAACATACTTTTACTGTATTTTAATTGCCAAGAGCTTATATAGGTCATGTGCTGTAACAACGTCTGCATGAATACATGGAGGGGTGACCTCGTCATGCTGTAGAGGGGTGACCTCTAAATAATGTGCTGGGTGGAGGGATCAACTCCAGTGTGAAGGATGTGGAGCACACACCACATTCACCTGATAAGCTGTAAACTGATAACTTAGGATGCATCCATACGCCACGCTAATAATACTGATAAAATGACCAAGCTGAAATAAATGGGACGCTGCGAAAAATCACTCCCCCGTAGAGGAGTCATGAAACTGGTGCCTCAAGAGTCATGGTTACGGTACCTCCGTAACTACTACATAACTGGTCATGCTTGTATATAAAGCTCAGGCAAATTTAACTTAATTATTAAAATAATTACTGATAAAACTTAGAACACATACTGGGAAAACATTTGGCTGTAGACGGAGAATCCTAATCATGCGTAGAAAATAAGTCCTTACTGAAGGACGGGAAATCCGTACCTCGTGTCCAGTAATGAAATAAGAATTAAAGCTGAAAGATCTGCTCTGACTTCACGGATACAACATATATAAGGGGCGCTGAAATGACAGATATCGGTTTATTTTTACTGATCTTAACTGTTCTCAGTTTCATTTATTTTATACTTGTATTACTGTTTGTATATAATCTGATAAGTTCTGACTGTTTGATAACATTACTGATTAGTGTATAACTCTTACTTCTGACTAATGTATATTTATACTGTATTCTGATGTTTATGATATTACTGTAAATAGTAACCTGCTATAAATAGAAGTTTCCTAAATTAAGAAGGTTTCCAAAATAGTTTCTTGAGATTAAACCATTTAACTAGACCAAGCATTTTAAATTAATAAACTAATTAAAACATTTTAATTTAATTTACTAATTAATTTAATAAAACATTTATATTTTGGTCAATCCATAGTATATCTTAATTGGTAGGAAAAAAATGATTTAATATGAATTAAATATAACCCTTGCATTTTACATCGAACGTGTACTTGGAAATCAGAACCAAAACCTTCCCCGAGACACCTACGTCTCGGGTCAGCCCAAACCGAGCCCACTCCATGGACCCCCTGCTGACGTCACCAAGTAGCAGCCACTGCTGCTCCTTGAGTTCCCACTGCTCCTTTCCCTTTCCCACTGCTTAGTTATTTGTTCCCACCATTTTATTATAGTTTCCCACTGTTTGGTTAATCGGTTCCCACTGCTTCAAACAAACACCCCCCTGTCTGCTTATGGTTCCCACTGTTTGGTAAACCAAACACCCCTGCTGGACGAATCTAAACCCAAACATCCCCCCTAGGTCTTTTTGTCGCTGCTGTCCCAGACTAAAACCACCCCACACCTTAAGTGTCGCGGCTAGTTCCCAAAAACACACCGAGACCTTCTAGGTCTCGGTTCTCGTGACACCCACACAAAACGCAGCCAAGGTTTTGCTTAATCCCCTGTTTACCTTTAACATTTGTATACAACCTTAATGTAAACCCCCCTGAATTCGTTATTATTACAAGAAAAGGAAAGATGAAATACCTACGATGGGTGATTAAGGAGCAGCAAAACACACTTGAATATGGAGATTAAGATACAACCGAACTCCCTTTTTCTTTGTCTTTCTGTCGGCAGCCAACAAGAAACCCTAAATCCCCTTTTCTTTTTTTCTTTGATTACCGTTTGTGAGAATAGGTGGGGTGAACCCCGTTTATTATTTTTTTATGTAGTGAACCAGGCCTAAAAGCAAAATTCCCTTTTTTTCTTGGTTTTAAACGCGGCCCGAACAATGATACTTATGTTTTGATCGTTTTTGTTTTCACTTCGATTATAACATTTAACTTGCGTTTCGTGTTTTAAAGACCCCGTCATGTATTTATTTATTTTTACTGAAAATAAATACGTACGTAATACTGATTAACTATTTTCTGAATTATTTTCTGAATAATTAATTACGTCCCGATCTTAATTAAAACTGAGACTGTGTGAATTTAATATTCGTGGATTTTAAGCATTTGCGTACTTGTTCGTATATTAATCCTCGTAAATATATTCTGACGTGAATGATTTATTTCCTAAATGAATAATAATTTCGTAATACTTGAATTATACGGTTATTTATTATCTGAATAAATAGTTACGCAACATTTAAACTAAAGTTGTGATTGTACGTAATTAATGTTCGTGGACTTTTAAGGCGGGTTTTACAATTCTTACCCTCTAAAAAAATAATTCGTCCTCGAATTAAGGATGCGATAATGTTGGGGTTTTACAATTCTTCCCCTCTAAAAAGGAGAAATTTATCCTCGAATTAAAGGTAATAAGTTGATGAAGTCATAAAAGCTTAAAGGACACATATGCTGAAAGAGCATGAAGGCTGAAAAGACATATAAGCTGAAGGATCATTCGTCCTTGATTTAGAACATAATGCTGCTGAAAGGGTATAAACATGACATGACTGAAGTGAACATGGAACGTGACATGTCTGAAAGAACTTAACCGGGTTATTAAAGGAAAAGGATGAGAGGTCAGGATGGACTCCTCCGTTTCTAGTGGCTTCCCGCTCGAAATGGTTCCTTCAAAGATCTAAATATGATGAAAAATCTTGGTCCTGATTATGCTTAATAGTTTCTGGTCCATACTTAAGATGGATTTCCTGAATCTGATAGAATGAAAAGCCATAGCATGTAGGATACATGAAACGATACGTATAAATATTCTGAAAAGGTAACATTTATATCTCTGGCCAAGCTGCTAAAAATATATAGGGACGAACTACGTGAACAATTGCGAACGTGCTACGTAAGCAATTGTGAACGTGGTTCGCGATCATCTGATGAATGTTGGGCATGGAATATATCATGAACGTATGCTGAATGAGGAAGAATGCCAAACGATACGGCCTGAGACATGAATCGGCTGCCTGAGTATGGCAAAGTTGTGCTAAACTTGAGTCTGGTTTCTTAAGCTTTCCATAACCGTATTCGGTAACAAGCTGTGAAACGTGTATCGCGAGATGGAACACGAACCTGAACGCGAACAATGTCATGAATATGGGCGTGAATTTAAATCACGAGATGGTACCAAAATATGGACTGAAGCAACATCATAATTGTGAACGTGAGACGTAAACGTAAAGATAAACATAAGCATAAACGTGAAAACGAAGGTGAACGTGATTGTAAATCGTGAATTTCTGTCTGATATAATGGTCGATGGAATACCTTGAAATCTTACAATTTATTGCTGAATTTCCTGTAGGTCTGCTACTGTGAAATCTCTTCGGATGAGAGAAAACGCGTAGGTTGGTTTAAATGGTCGGCAATGACTTTGATAGTATCATATTTTTCTGAGTTTTGTGGTAAGCTAATAACAATCTTCATGGAATCGTGTCTCCTTTCTGCTCAGAAATTCTACTGGTAGTAATAACTCGATAGCATGACGGCGTTCTATCTTAAACCTGTTGGAATGGCAGGCATTAGATATGAACATAGCTGCCTCAACGTGTTATACTGTTTCCATTAAAATTCTGCATGGGTTTATGGTACATTATGGTGGAATCTGGGTGAATAGTCACGAAATAATTTTGAGTCTTGGTAAATTAGATCTCTCCTAGAGTGGGATCTTATGGAATACAACATTTTACTATATGTCCTCTTCGTTATGCGTAACCTTAATCATGGAAAAATAATCATGAGAACTTTCTGCAATTTCTGTGGTAGTAGTCAACTGAGTTCTAGAAAATTTTGTACATTAGTCGTAAACGTCGGTCTTGACCATCTGGTGATAGCCTTCAACTTCACAGGATTGTCTGAAATTCCTTTCTGCTGAATAGGGTGGCTTCGAAACACCACCTTGTTCAACTGAAAATCACATCTAGGAAGATGTGTATATAATTTTCTCTTATCAGAGATTTATACAACTGTGAGAAGATGATTCTCGTGTTCCACTTTAGAATTTAGTAGATCAGAATGTTATCAATGATTATACTGACGATTTTGTTCAAGAATCCATGGAAAAATTTTATTCATCAATTTCATACTATAGCTGGAGCATTTGGGAGCTCAGAAGTATAACTCAAGATTTTAGAGAGCATAAAGCCGCGCAAAAAAGAGTCTTGGAACATAATGTTCTTTCTTTCACCACTGATGGTAGCATGATCGGGAATCGATCTGGAAAAAAAAATTTAAGACATCGTAGCAGGTCAGATAGACCTTCTATACGTGAGATGAACATCGATTTAGAATGGTGATCTGGTAAATTTTCCGGTGGTCGATACATGATCTCATGTTACCGGTCTTCTTTCTGATAGAAAGAAACGGTGCACCTTCTGGTGGTGTGCTAGGGCGATTAAAACCTCGTTCCAGCAATTTTTGCAGTTAGTCCTGCAACTCTTTTAACTTAGCTAAAGCCCTACGATAAGAAGTTTTGAGCACAGATCTTGTTCTTGAGACAAGCTTGATGTTAAATTTTGTCTTGTAGTTAGGAAGGAGTTTCTGGAAAACCTTCTGGAATTTCATCTGAAAACTCTGGAATAATATACTGATCGCGAATTTAAGGAACTTCATAAGTGGATTTATATCTGGTAGCAATAAGTATTCGTAGCTTTGGACTGATAAGTCACGCGCTTGTAAGGCAGAAATAATTTTACTGATTTTTCTTGGCAGAAAATATAATGAATATATTTGGGTTTTAGTAAGACGGATCTCGTCATTAACTGAAAGGAAAACCTTAATAATTATGGGTGGTACTGTGGAGTCTTTTCTGGCTGGGAGGTCGGTAAATACCTGTTTTAAAATAAAGCTGACATAGGAATACGTGGAGTAAACGTGGAGACTTTCACTGAATGTGTTCGTTTGTAACCTCACCGAATGAATACTGCATGTCTAACCTGAATAATACACCAGTGTTGGTGACTGAATTTTTAATGGCCTGATTTATGTGTGGCATGACACAACGGGTATACTGATAGGTGTGTAAACACCCATCCTTTTTACCACTTAACTACAATAATAACCGAGTCAAAACGTGTATTTTATGTCGTAAATATCGGAATTATGCGTGGTTTGTGTTTTTGTTGTGATTTAGGACGAAATCGTGAAAAGGAGAGAAAACACGGGCATTCACGGGCTTTTATCGAAGAAAAAGACAAAAGACGAAGTCAAGAAATCAAGAGTGCAAAAAGAACGGAAGTCCAAGACCAATTCTGAAGATTTATCGAAGAAAAAGTCAAAAGACGGAAGTTTACTAAATGCCAAAGAACTCGAGTCTAATTTATTGAAGAATTATAAGACGAGTTTAAAGAAATCCCGAGACAAAGTCGTTAAAGTCAAAAGATTAAGAAGACAAGGACTTAATCATGCAATTAAGAAAAGAAGAAAGAGGGGAGGAAGCTTCCTAAGCACCTCCCTAATCTCCCCTATAAATATATCATTAGTGTTTTCATTTCATTTTGTTGGCTAAGTGTGACAATTAGTCTTCCACCTTTTAATTACTTGTTCTTTAAATACATGTCATTTACTTAATTGTCAAATTTAAATACATTGTCTTGCACCTTAAATACCTTTAATTTCAAGTAAGTGTTCTTAATTTTGTTGCATTAATCTTTATTTACTTTTGATCAAGTTTCTTTTATCATTCTCTTTCTACCTTTTTCTTGTTTTTGGTTTGTTTTAAAATTCGGATTAAGCAAGGTTTGCTTTATCCCTTTGCTTATTTGATTAAAAGTTTTGTCTTTTCTTTTCCCTTTAAGTTTTCATACGAAATAAGCCACAAGTTTGACAATCTTATGTGCTTATTTGGTATTTAGCTTAAATGTTTTCAATTTTTTCTTAAAAAGTTTTACCTTTTAAATTCCATTTCATTAAGTTTCGTCTTTTAAAGTTTTACCTTTTAAAGTTTCTTAAAAAGTTTTACCTTTTAAGTTTTTTTTTGAATTCAGCTTATTAGTTCTAGCTTATTTGGACTTGTGCTTATTATGAATTTGTAACTCCATCAGAAAGAAGGGAACCTACACGTTGCGACAGCCTCACTTAGCCACATTCCGATTGTGACAGAATTGGGACAAGAGTTTTGCATTCCGATCCGGGATTGCGATCTAGAGTAACAACACCCTCATTCCGATCTGGGATTGCGATCGCACATTGCGATCGCACATTCCGATGGCTCTTGAGGTTTTCTAAGTCGAAGTGCTGCCCGATTTTCCTTAGCAAATTTCTGATCTGAGCCACATTCCGATGGGTGTATTCCGATGGGAGTGACATTCCGATAGCTTGTATATATTCCGATAGACTGCATTCCGATAGATTCTCTTTTCAACATTCCGATAGATCCACTTTTATACATTCCGATAGCCACATTGCGATCTGGATTCCGATGGTATGGTGACAGCATTCCGATCAAACATTTCGATGGTCTTGGGTTTGGGATTATATTTTGCTTTATTTTGTTTTTAAGTCACATTTTTAATACTTCGTTAAATTTAATTTTCTTCACGCTTTAGTTTTAAGTCATTTAATTAATTTACTTTTAAAAGTTTTAATATTGCACATTTAAGTTTTAATTAGTCTTAACTTTAATTAATCGTCATTAACTTTACGTCCTGCACATTTAATATACTACAACGACAAAATCTTTGTTTCCACCAAAAGACGACTGAGTCGCACTTAAACCAGTAATCAATTCGATTAGACATACATCAACGAAAATTAAATTTTTATACGGGAAAAACCCGTGTATCAAATGGCGCCGCTGCCGGCTCTTTTTGTAAAGATTAACGGTTTTCTGTGAGAGACGCGTTGCTTTTTGGGATCCGTTCACTTGAGAGCGTTATTTTTCTTGCTTAAAAAATTTAAAAATCCATAAAAATTAAAAATTTTCAAAAATCCAAAAAGATTTTATTTTTATCTTTATAGTGTATATATATTCTCTTTGTGTTTGGTATCTTTTCTTTTGCCTTTTTAGGTGTATGCGTACTAGATCTTCTGCTTATCAAGAGCCTGAGACTCGAGAAGATTTAGCTATGGCAGGTGTGAACAACCACAATAATCCACCGCACCTCAATAATAACAACAACAATGTTCTTCCACAGCCCGATCTTCGGACAATGGAGGAGCTTTGTCAACCCACCATGTTTGGACGAGGACCGATTGCGCCGATGTAAATCACGGCTCCGGAGTTTTCGTTGAAGCACCACATGATTCAGCAAGTGCAAACTAATCCATTCCGCGGAATGCCTGATGATGATGCCAACAAACACCTCGACAAATTCATTACTATCACTCAAAGCATGAAGTTGCCCGGTGCCACTATGGATGTTCTACGCCTTCAACTCTTTCCACATACGTTATCACACCACGCCGAGAAATGGTTTGATCGTCTCCCGAAGAATTCCATTCATACTTGGGATGACATGACTCAACGCTTTTTGTCGCGCTACTTTCCACCATCCATGGTCACGAGCCTTCGAAATCAAATCAGCGGTTTCATGCAAGAACCCGATGAATCACTCTTTGATGCTTGGGAAAGATATAATGTTTTGATCTATCGTTGTCCAAACCACAACATGATCCCTGTGACCTTAATTGATACTTTCTACAACGGTTTGACTTTTCGATATCGTGATACGATTAATGCAGCCGCCGGTGGCACATTTATGAAAAGAAGACCCGAGGAGTGTAGAGAGCTTATTGAGAACATGACTACTCACCACAAAAACTGGGATTCCTCCGCTTCTTCAAGGAACAACCCGAGAGTCAATGTTTCTTCTACTTCAGCAAACCCCGACATGGCCGAATTCACCCGCATGATGGCCGAAATGAACAAAAATATCTTGCTCCTCGCTACAAACTAACAACAAGTTAAAGCGGTGGCTAATCCTTGTGAGACATGCGACGGTCCTCACTCATAAACTGATTGTCCTTCTACTCAAGGAAATCTGGAAAACGTGTATGCAGCTTATGGTAATTATTCACCGGAAAATTACCAAGCCCGACCTCAAGGGGATAGAAATTTGCTAAGTTACCGGTCAAACAACTATCTTTCACCCGGTTTTTCTCCTCAAAACCAAAACCCCAACAACAACTACAATAGAAGCAACCAAATCCCACCTAGAGCTTCTAATCCTTATCATCCATCCGCTCAACAAGCCCTACCCATGAATCAAGATATTGAAGCCTTACTGAGAACCCAAGGTGAGCAAATTAAGAATCTGCAGAGCCAAATTATCAATTTGAAAGGGGATATCACCAAGCAAGGGAATGACATTAGATCCGAGCTTCGAGATAATATACAATCCTCCTTCAGCAATCAAACGAATGATTTCAAGAATATGCTGGCTAGTTTCTTACCAACCACTCAACCCTCTACTTCGAGTTCTCTACCTTCAAACACTGTCACCAATCCGCGAGCGAATGTGAGTGCTATTACTACCCGTAGTGGAGTTACTTTAGTAGGACCACCTATTCTGCCCCCATCATCTACACCTCCTCCACCACCATTTATCCCTACTCCTCCCACACCTAGTATTAGTACACCATTACCGTCTCCGCCTCGTCATGACGAAGTACCCAAGACGAACCCTTCAACATCTCAACCTTCACCAACTCAACCTTCACCTTCTACACCTCAACCACCCAACCCCAGCATTCCTTACCCTTCTCGACTCAACAAGGCTAGAATTTTGACAAAGAATGACCTTCAAGTCGCTAACTTTTTGGAAAAGATTGTCGGCATGAAAATCACCTTTACCCTTGTTGAAGATCTTGCTCAAATGCCACAATTTGTCAAGATGTTTAAGGAATTTCTTAGCAACAAGGAGAAGATGGCCGAGTTTGTTAATACTCTATTGAATGAAAATTGTTCTGCCGTCCTTCTTAAAGAACTTCCGGAGAAACTTGGAGATCCCGGTCGTTTTGTGCTACCTTGTACTTTTAACCAAACCGACAAATTTACTGCCTTAGCCGATCTCGGGGCAAGTATTAATTTGATGCCGTTAAGTGTTTGGAAAAATTTATCATTGCCCGACCTTACACCCACCAAAATGACTCTTGAGCTAGCCAATCGCACTCTCGCTTACCCCGTTGGTATTGCCGAAGATGTGTTCATTAAAGTTGCCACATTCACTTTCTCGGTCGACTTTGTTGTTGTTGATTATGAAATGGACCCTCGTATTCCGTTAATACTTGGGCGCCCATTTTTGAGAACCCACGAGCTTTAATAGATGTGGATAAATGTGAGCTCATCTTAAGAGTCGGGGATGATGCCCAAGTTTTTGAAATGGGGAAGCTTACAAGCAAATCCTTTGGAGGCCGAGAATCAGTGAATATGATTAATGTGCTTGATTACTTTGTCGTCTACAACAATCCTCTATTCGAGTCTTGCAATGATAATCCACTTTTTCAAGATGATGTGGATGATTCTCTCTCCAATTTGGAACCTTCACCCATATATGATTCTCCACCGATCTATGATGCTTATGATGATGATTCTAGCTTCGATGGAGATGATTATGATGACTTTACTTCCGAGTATCCCGACATGCCCACATATGATGATTTTGATGAGGCCGATACTCTTTCGAGTGATTATTCACATGATGAAGATCCTCCGCCATCACTTGATCCTACTTTGGATGATTACTCATTTGAGGAAGACTTCTCTACTTTTCTCAATACATACTTCCCTCATGAGAGTGATGCTCCTCCTTTAGATTTTGATAATTATGGTCTTGATCCTACTTTGGATTTGAAGAAAATTCTTTCAAAGGAGAAGCAACCGGACGACACCAACATCCGCAACACGTATGATTTGACACCTCTTTGTCCACCTTCTGAGGACGAGGTTGTGCATCTTCTTCGCGGATCTTCTTCAAATTCTGCTGAGCCTGAGTGTTATTTTCCCCTAAAGGAAAAGGTGTTCGACCCCGGTATCGATATTCTTCAGCCATCTCAGTATCCATCTGATGTAATAAAAGGAAACATTTTTGGAACTACTGAAGATATGCTTGCACCTCTTCACCCTTGCTACCACCGTGCTCCATCTTTGCTTAAGGGAACCTTTCCTATTCTTCTTTGGCTTGCCTTGTTCGCCTTAAGCTTGTGCTACTTGATGGACGAAAATTATGTATTTGATCCCGGTGGATATGTTTCATGCTTCTTCCTATGATAATCAAGGTCGAGTCAGGCTCACGACTCGGTGAACAAAAATCAAGCGCTTCTTGGGAGGCAACCCATGTATCTATCTATATCCTAAGTGTAGGGGAGACCCGTTGGTGTTTGCTATTTCTTCTCTTCTCATATTCAGGGATTCGAGCGCTCAATGATCCACTCTTGATGATTTTTGACGACCCGTGATTCCGTGTTCCCTTCTTCCCGGTTCTATCCTACACTCTTTTCGATTCACTATTTTATATTTTCCAATACTAAAATAGGAATCTCGTTAGTTGTCTTTCCCTTAGCGAGATTTAAACAAAGTGCACAATGTCCTAAGTGTAGGGGAGTTTACTCCCATATGCTTAAACATTGAGGACAATGTTTATATTAAGTGTAGGGGGACTTCTATCGAAGTTAAGTGGTCTTTTCCTTGTATTTGTCCTCATTTTAATCGGAAAATCAATTTTTCGACATTTTTCAAAATTTTTGATCTATTTTGGCCTATTAGTTTTTCCCTTTGTATAGTTATTTTCTTTCTTTACTAGAATAAATTTTAATAAAGTGGTTTTAATTTTCAAACGTTGGGAATCTTTTGACTCAACCCGAGTTTACTTATCTAAGTTTACTCTAGCTAGTATCCTTAACGTGTTTAAGTCAAGTTTTGCTAGGCTTTTATATAGGGATCTATAAAACGCGAAAGTCTTAACTCTCACGGGTTAAGAACAAGAACTTTTCGTAAGTTCCTATAATTGATCTTAGAGAGTTGTTTATCAAGGGAACTTTAAAATGCGATTTCTAAACTTGAAAAAGTCTAAGAGTTTGCAAGATCCTATAGACGACTCGAAAACCCAAACCTTTGATTTAATAGGCTAAGCATCCACGAGTCTCATTCCTTGAGATTTTAAACTGTGGAGAACGAGAGATGATAGAGTCATTTATAAGTTTGGTATTCTTTCGTGAATTTATGTGAGTTAATTATAAGCCTATTCTCCCATCGCTTGCTAATAAATTTATCTGCAATAAATAAGGTTGTACGATTTGAAAAGTTACTTAGCTTCTAGCCCAAGATCGTTTAAAAGTTGCTCGGTATGGATTAGAGTTCATAGCCAAGGCATAACTTATTGAAGCGGGATGCGAAGATTGGCGAGTCCGAAAAGGCCCTAACAAGGCATGAGGGCTACATTTTGTTGCTAAAGATCCAAAAGTGATGTGAAGAATCATTTATCGAAAATCAATATGAAGGATCGAGACACACGACGAAAAGCAAAAACTCCACAAAAGTCATGGAGAAGTCTATCCAAAAAGGCCCTAACAAGGTATGAGGATAAATAGATCCAAGTCCAAAAAGGAGGCGGATCGTTGTATATCAAAGTCCAAAATAAAGATTGGAGAAAAATGAAGAAGTCGTGGTCCAAGTATAAAGAATCTCTCAAAACTTCAAGTGAAGAAATTCCTATTATGAAGAGAAGACCATAATTTCATGAACGTCTCTCAAGGTTTGAAGTATGAAGTCGCTGCCAAATATCGGTTCGAGAAAGGTCTCAAATCGCGAAGCGAGTTATGCCAAGATATGAACTTTATGAGGTCCCGAGAAGCAGTTTTAAAAGATTTTGTCCTTTAGCTAACAATTGATTAAATCGTCCCACTTTATTTTCAGCGTTAATAACTATCGAAATAAGTCAACAATGCATCCTCGTGATCATTCAAGACAATAATAAAATATAAGAGATACACCTAGGAATAAGGGAGTCTAAGTAAATAATTGGCCCACATGAGTTCGTGTTAGTTTGCTAACTTATAATAACAATGATCTCGTTTTTAAGCTTGGTTTGGAGAATGTGAAAACTTGAGGATGATGATCATTCATGACATTTTCAAAACCCTAAGGTATGTTTTTTATTTCTTTACTTTGAATGTTTATAATTTTCTATCTATTTAATAAAGGCCAAGGTGGATTGATTATGATGAAAAGTGTAATCGTGCTTTGTAACTAATGCATTACATGAGGACATTGCAATGGTCAAGTGTAGGGGATTTGATAGGTGTGTAAACACCCATCCTTTTTACCACTTAACTACAATAATAACCGAGCCAAAACGTGTATTTTGATTTCGTAAATATCGGAATTATGCGTGGTTTGTGTTTTTGTTGTGATTTAGGACGAAATTGTGAAAAGGGGAGAAAACACGGGCATTCACGGGCTTTTATCGAAGAAAAATACAAAAGACGAAGTCAAGAAATCAAGAGTGCAAAAAGAACGGAAGTCCAAGACCAATTTTGAAGATTTATCGAAGAAAAAGTCAAAAGACGGAAGTTTACTAAAAGCCGAAGAACTCGAGTCTAATTTATTGAAGAATTACAAGACGATTTTAAAGAAATACCGAGACAAAGTCGTTAAAGTCAAAAGATTAAGAAGACAAGGACTTAATCATGCAATTAAGAAAAGAAGAAAGAGGGGAGGAAGCTTCCTAAGCACCTCCCTAATCTCCCCTATAAATAGATCATTAGTGTTTTCATTTCATTTTGTTGGCTAAGTGTGACAATTAGTCTTCCACCTTTTAATTACTTGTTCTTTAAATACATGTCATTTACTTAATTGTCAAATTTAAATACATTGTCTTGCACCTTAAATACCTTTAATTTCAAGTAAGTGTTCTTAATTTTGTTGCTTTAATCTTTATTTACTTTTGATCAAGTTTCTTTTATCATTCTCTTTCTACCTTTCTCTTGTTTTTGGTTTGTTTTAAAATTCGGATTAAGCAAGGTTTGCTTAATCCCTTTTCTTATTTGATTAAAAGTTTTGTCTTTTCTTTTCCCTTTAAGTTTTCATACGAAATAAGCCACAAGTTTGACAATCTTATGTGCTTATTTGGTATTTAGCTTAAATGTTTTCAAGTTTTTCTTAAAAAGTTTTACCTTTTAAATTCCATTTCATTAAGTTTCGTGTTTTAAAGTTTTACCTTTTAAAGTTTCTTAAAAAGTTTTACCTTTTAAGTTTTTTTTGAATTCAGCTTATTAGTTCTAGCTTATTTGGACTTGTTCTTATTTTGAATTTGTAACTCCATCGGAAAGAAGGGAACCTACACATTGCGACAGCCTCACTTAGCCACATTCTGATTGTGACAGAATTGGGACAAGGTTTTTGCATTCCGATCCGGGATTGCGATCTAGAGTAACAACACCCTCATTCCGATCTGGGATTGCGATCACACATTCCGACGGCTCTGGAGGTTTTCTAAATCGAAGTGCTGCCCGATTTTCCTTAGCAACTTTCCGATCTGAGCCACATTCCGATGGGTGTATTCCGATGGGAGTGACATTCCGATAGCTTGTATATATTCTGATAGACTGCATTCCGATAGATTCTCTTTTCAACATTCCGATAGATCCACTTTTATACATTCTGATAGCCACATTGCGATCTGGATTCCGATGGTATGGTGACAGCATTCCGATCAAACATTCTGATGGTCTTGGGTTTGGGATTATATTTTGCTTTGTTTTGTTTTTAAGTCACATTTTTAATACTTCGTTAAATTTAATTTTCGTCACGCTTTAGTTTTAAGTCATTTAATTAATTTACTTTTAAAAGTTTTAATATTGCACATTTAAGTTTTAATTAGTCTTAACTTTAATTAATCGTCATTTACTTTACGTCCTGCACATTTAATATACTACAACGACAAAATCTTTGTTTCCACCAAAAGACGACTGAGTCGCACTTAAACCAGTAATCAATTCGATTAGACATACATCAACGAACATTAAATTTTTATACGGGCAAAACCCGTGTATCATATACCCCCCTTGGAGGGTGCCTTGGATTTTCGAGGGCCTGGTTTAGAAAACATACGGAGTTATGAGTTCTAACTCGTACTTTGAGAAGATATTCGTATGACGTGTATCATGATTGGTGTCCTGACAAGTGTCTTCCGAAATGATACTTGAGACCCGTGTCTTGACTGTTGTTTGGACATGTATTTTAATGGGAGAGTCTGAATAATGTTAAGAATTCCTGGTAACAGCTAGGGTTGGCAGACCGGTTAGACTGCTGACCTCTGTATTTCTGGTCACGTCTGTTCCAGAGTTCCGATGGCTACTGACTGATAAATATAAGCACGGTGGTTGTCATTACCGCTTTGTCTGTCAGTTTCACGACGGTCATTACTACGACCAGAATTCCTGTAACTATTGTGCTGAGTGCTCGGCTGGGTACCGGTTCCCACTCTTCTGAATGAAGGTTAGCTGAGTGAAGTGTGACATCTAGCTGAGAAAGTAAAGGCATGGAATAGAATGGTAGTGTCTGATGGTTGAAGTTTATTCTTGTCAGAAATTAAATCAAATTTATAGTTTTCGTCCATGTTCTATAGGGTCTTCATAGTATAAACAGCATCACCATCTTGAGAAATCTCCAAAGTATCAGCAGCATCAGCATTTATGAGGTCTTCAAAGTGTTAGCAGCATCAGTATCTAGTAAAATCTTCAACTCACGAGCAACATCAGCATCTGGTAGAATATCGACAAGTGGAAACGCTTGAGATGATTGAGGATCGATTAGCAATATCCATGGCGTAGGGTACATGGAGTACACCTAGACTACTGTACATGAAGTACAAAATGAATACGGCACATAGAGCATATCTGAGACACTGTACGTGGAGTACACATGAAATACTGTACATGGCACTGGTGGAAATTTTATGGGATGATCGATACTAGTGTCAATTGTCTGACAGGATCAAATAATAAATTGATTTAAACGGTATTAGACTGAACTGAAATGTGTAATATGATAGCCTGGTAATTCCTGCGTAGACTTAATGCTGGTTGTATAGAGGTTCAAGAATATGATTAAACAAAATTTCAACAATGGTCAGCATGAAGACATGACTGATGAAGACCAAACATGATTTATTATGAAAACATGATTTTACTATAACCCTTTTGTATTTTTGCATGAAAACATCATCACCTTGCTGAAAACATAATCCTCATAAGGAGACATGAACTTAATCAGCATGAAAACAACATCTACGTGAGGGTATGAAAACTTGATTATTACAAAGAACATAAAAGTATAATCAACTGAAGTTTAACATCAACTGATGTGGATAGCTATGGTTCAATCCACATAATTCAAATAGGAAAACATGTTACTAAGTATGGGCGATTCTGGTTCGATCCATACTTGTCAAAATTTCATGAGAACTATCATGTATAGAAATTTACAATCTAGGAATAAATATGGTTGGCTGTAGTCCAATCCATACTTGTCAAAATTTTATAAAATGTCATGATATGACAAAGGTGAACAACTATGGATCGTTCACAAAACAACATTCGACTGAAAAGCATGAAATTTGACCTGAGAAATTGTGAATGCATATGGGTCAGTTCACCTATTAACATTCAACTAAAAACATGAATCTGTCATGAGTAAGGGTAAACGCCTATGGGTCGGTTTACCAATACAAAATCTGAACGACAAGGGTGAACGCCTATGGGTCGGTTCACCAAAACAAAAATTCGTAGAAAAACACATGCGACTAAATATGGCCAGTCATGTACCAACCTTTTACTTAGTCAAAAACTTTAAGAAAATGACTGATAAGTGGAGAAAACTGACTGATAAATGCATGAGAAATATGGAAGATAACAACGCCAAAATCTGGAAAGTTCCTGGTGACTCCCCACTTGGATAAGTGGACCATTACGTATATTTATGGCGTGGCATCAAAGCATAAGGTAAATGTCCTAAAACATTAACTGACCATAAAAGAAATACCGGAATCAAACATCGGTAATCCAAACATAAGCTCAAAACATGAAAGTAAATACCGGAGGAAAGGTCTAAACAATGTCCAAATATGCAAAGTAATATCTGGATAGCTTCCATCCCAATGCACATGCTCTCAGAATCCTATGATCGTCCCAGTGTACCTGCCGTTAGAACATGAAAGGAACTACGGCGGAGCATAACGCCCAGTGAACGGATATAAAGCATGATAAGAAATGCTGAAATAAAGTAGATGATAAAATACTGAAGCTGTGAGAATGATAAGTAAATTTGCAGCGGAAAACTGTGTATAATCTGTCTGATATAAAAATAGTAAAGTTGAACTATAATTGTTAAGTCTGAACTCATACTTTTACTATATTTTAATTTCCAAGAGCTTATATAGGTCATGTGCTGTAACAACGTCTGCATGAATACATGGAGGGGTGACCTCGCCATGATGTAGAGGGGTGACCTCTAAATAATATGCTAGGTGGAGGGATCAACTCCAATGTGAAGGATGTATAGCACACACCACATTCACCTGATAAGCTGTAAACTGATAACCTAGGATGCATCCATACGCCCCGCTGATAATACTGATAAAATGGCCAAGCTGAAATAAATGGAACGCTGCGAGAAATCACTCCCCCGCATAGGAGTCATGACACCGGTCCCTCAAGTGTCATGGTTACGGTACCTCCGTAACTTGTACATAACTGTTCATGCTTGTATATAAAGCTCAGGCAAATTTAACTTAATTATTAAAATAATTACTGATAAAATTTAGAATAGATACTGGAAAAACATTTGGCTGCAGACGGGGAATCCTAATCATGCGTAGAAAAGAAGTCCTTACTGAAGGACGGGAAATACGTACCTCGTGTCCAGTAATGAAATAAGAATGAAAGCTGAAGGATCTACTCCGACTTCACGGATACTACGTAAATAAGGGACGCTGAAATGAGTTGACAGATATCGGTTTATTTTTACTGATCTTAACTGTTCTCAGACTGATTTATTTTATACTTGTATTACTGTTTGTATATAATCTGATAAGTTTTGACTGTTCGATAACATTACTGATTAGTGTAGAACTCGTACTTCTGACTACTGTATATTTATATTGTATTATGATGTTTATGATATTACTGTAAATAGTAACCTGCTATAAATAGAAGTTTCCTAAATTAAGAAGGTTTCTAAAATAGTTTCTTGAAATTAAACCATTTAACTAGACCAGGCATTTTAAATTAATAAACTAATTAAAACATTTTAATTTAATTTACTAATTAATTTAATAAAACATTTATATTTTGGTCAATCCATAGTATATCTTAATTGGTAGGAAAAAAATGATTTAATATGAATTAAATAAAACCCTTGCATTTTACATCGAACGTGTACTCAGAAATCCGAACCAAAACCTTCCTCGAGACACCCACGTCTCGGGTCATCCCAAACCAAACCCACTCCGTGGACCCCCTTGCAGACGTCACCAAGCAGCAGTCACAGCTGCTCCTTGAGTTCCCACTGCTCCTTTCACTTTCCCACTACTTGGTTATTTGTTCCTACCGTTTTATTATAGTATCCCACTGTTTGGTTAATCGGTTCCCACTGCTTCAAACAAACGCCCCCCTGTCTGCTTATGGTTCCCACTGTTTGGTAAACCAAACACCCCCGCTGGACGAATCTAAACCCAAACATCCCCCCTGGGTCTTTTGGTCGCTGTTGTCCCAGACTAAAACCACCCCGCACCTTAAGTGGTCACGGCTGGTTCCCAAAAACACACCGAGACCTTCTAGGTCTCGGTTCTCATGACACCCACACAAAACGCAGCCAAGGTTTTGCTTAATCCTATGTTTACCTTTAACATTTTTATACAACCTTAATGTAACCCCCCCCCCCCTCGAATTTGTTATTATTACAAGAAAAGGAAAGATGAAATACCTACGATGCGTGATTAAGGAGCAACAAAACACACTCGAATATGGAGATTAAGATACAACCGAACTCCTTTTTTATTTGTCTTTTCTATCGGCAGCCAACAAGAAACCCTGAATCCCCTTTTCTTTTTTTTCTTTGATTACCGTTTGTGAGAATAGGTGGGGTGAACCACGTTTATTATTATTTTTATGTAGTGAACCGGGCCTAAAATCCCAATTCCCTTTTTTTTCTTGGTTTTAAACGCGGCCCAAACAATGTATACTTATGTTTTGATCGTTTTTCGTTTCGCTTCGATTATAACATTTAACGTGCGTTTCGTGTTATAAAAACCCCGTCATGTATTTATCTATTTTTACTGAAAATTAATACGTACGTAATACTGAATAATAATTTTCTGAATAATTAATTACATCCCGATCTTAATTAAAACTGAGACTGTGTGAATTTAATATTCGTGGATTTTAAGCATTTGCGTACTTGTTCGTATATTAATCCTCGTAAATATATTCTGACGTGAATTATTTATATCCTGAATGAATAATAATTTTGTAATGCTTGAATTAATAAGGTTATTTATTATCTGAATAAATAGTTACGCAACATTTAAACTAAAGATGTGATTGTACGTAATTAATATTCGTGGACTTTTAAGGGGGGGGGGGTTTACAATAATGGTAACACAATTAATTTTTATGAATAAGTCGATGCACTTTCACTTATAAATAACAATGATCTCGTTTTTAAGCTTGGTATGGGAAAAGTGAAACTTAAGGATGATAAGTATTCATGGTACAAAATCCCTAATCATAGTCATTGATTTCTTTATGAGTTATTTCCATCAAATCATTTCAAGAAAAATACAAAAATATATAAATAGAATTGTTTTCCTTGCATTACATTGTAAAAACCAAAATCATGAATCATATAGTGTAGTATAGTGTAAAAGCATTTCATCTTGGCCAAGGTGGATTAATTATGAGAAAAATGTAATTTAGAGTTTTGAAATGTTGCATTGCATGAGGCCATGGAAATGATCAAGTGTAGGGGATTTGATATGAGTGAAATTTCATATCAATTATAACAAATCAAACCCTAAAACACAAAGAAAAATACCAAGTTTTATGTGAAAAAAAGAAGTATTATTGGGTATTCTTTGTTGTTTGTGATTTTGTAGGTAAAATGATACGATTTGGTGCAAACACGGATTTCAAGGCATTAATATTAAAGAAAAGACAAAAGAAGGACACATTGTGACAAGTCTCCAAAGATCATGGACCTTTCATGACAATTTGCTAAAGAAGAAGGACTTAAAGTGTAAATTCAACAACGTCAAAGAGCTTATGAAGAAATTCAACCAAAGTCAAAGGGTCAATGTTGTAGAAACTCCATGTCAAAGGGCTTATTATATCAAGGTTATGAAGTATTATAATCAAAAGCTCAATCTGCCAAAGTTAGGGGACTGTTTTTGCCATTTTTGATACTAATTTGGAGTTCAATCCATGTGCTACACCATCTAACCAATCAGAATGGCTATATGCCTTTACACTGATCATTGACCAAAGTTCAATGCAATAAATGAGCTGCTAAACATTTATGGGGCGAATCAAAATAGTAAAACCCACTCAACTTTATTATCCAATCACAATGCAGCCTTTCACTTCACACGGATGCTACTATTCATTTAGATATCGATCCACAAATCATTTATTGGACCAACCACACAACGCCACGTGTCATGATTCACAAAGCCCAGAATTTTGAAGACAATCTAGAGCGTTTCATGAAAAACTTTCAACATAAGAAATGATCACCACAAGGAGGCGAACACATCCCACTCACTCAATTACAAAGAAATCAAGAGAATCAAAAGTCCCTAATTTGATCATGAACTCTTGAATAATCTTTCACAGAATTTGGACACTTGGCAGCTTCTCATTGGCAAAGACACGTCATTGACTTCAGCTACATTTCCATTTTAGTCCATAAGTGGTGTTTAGATTATCTGCTATCTTTTGATTCATTTAGTGAGAGTGAGTAAATGTAGTTTCTATACATTCACATACTGGTCTAATACATGTGTGTAAAGTTTGGAAGTCAAACTAATAGTCAAAAAGGTAAATGGAACTAAAATGCTTTGGGTTAGTGTTTTATGCCTAAAACATTCCACTTTCAATCTATCATAACTAGCTCAAATCTTGGTATTAGAACTTGTTTCTTAGTTCTTTGGAAGTCCAACATCCTAGCTTTCAATGTTGATAAGCCATTAGATACACTTTTTACTATAGAATAAGCTAGAAGCCATTGAAAGTCTCTATGTTAATAGCTTATATCTGTCATAGCTACTTTTCATTTTCCACTGAATTACTTCATAAACTTGGCTATATTATTGCATAATTCAGTTGTATAAGTCATAAAAACAAGATTTGAACCTGGTCAACACTGGTCAAACTTGGTCAACATAAGCAGATTTAGCTTATTCAATTTTCTGGCTTATTCTGTGGATGTTTTTCAGATTTTCTTGGATAGATGCCAATAATTTGGGCTTTATAACCATTTCTTGCAAAAATCAGACCAAGTGCTTATTCAAATAAGATGTTCTCTTAAAAGTAGCTTATTGAAAAGTGCTTATTTGAGATTTAGCAGGTTTTAACTTAATTCCTTGACATTTCCTAGCAAAAATTGAATTCTGAATCTTTTGAAACTTGTTCCAGCTTATTTGGTCCGTTAGAACTCTAGATATGGCTTATTTTTGAAAAAGTTTTTTCTAAAAAACTTTCAAAAATTGCCATTTAGTCCTTGGGTTTTGGTTAGTTGCTGATTAGTTAGAAACTAGTTATACTTGCTAGGTTTTGCTGTTTAGTCCTTGAAGTTGTTAGGGTAGTTGATTTTAGTTACATAGTTTGTTATGTTTGTTACTTTTGGTTATTAGTTTACACATTTTACCATTTCAATCCCTATACTTTGCACATTTACACTTTTAGCCCTTATATTTTCATAGACTTTACATTTTAGCTTGTAATTCTTGTTGTGCATTAATTGGTTGTACTTTGTGCTTAATACATGGTATGTGCAACTTGTTTTTAGACTAGTACGGTTACGTAGACGATATTAGTTTTACACTTTTGACGGTTTTGTGGGAAGTAGAAATAGAATACCATAACTTTTACATTCAAATACCAAGAACAATAAAGTGACTTGATTGATTTCGATCATTCAATTCGTAAAGATATCGAGAGAAACGAACTTGAAAAAGACGAATATTAACTTTTTTGGCTCATTTAAGTAATTAACTCTTTAACTTATATATACCCACAACTTAATTTTCAAACACAATTTCCCGAACATACTCTCCAAAATTTACTTCTCACTTGTTTTTCTTCAGAAAACACTCACAATGGCTATGGAACCAAACGATGTGAGAAAAGCTACCATTAGCCGACTAAAGCAAGAACCTGTAGCTGATGTCAAACTGGTGAACTATATGTTATTTGAGTTGAATCGGTACCTGGATCGACTGTGTACCCATGCCTCAGAATTGTTGAGGGTGGAGGCGCTCCTTAATCATCCTCTTATCAACTATGGTGTTATTGCTTTGGAGAGGACGAGTTGGGCCGATATGACAAACTCAAATAACTTGGTGACTATTATGACTAAATTGCTATGATTCATTGCTGACAAGGAAGATATGATTAACCATTACAAAATAACGTAACGATTCAAATCATGTTTGAGTTTGAGTTTTATTATTTCGTACACTCATTATGTGAACTTAATAGAGTTTGAATAAAAGTTTTTAACTAACTTGGTACGGTTATTATTTTTTCGTTTTTAATTTCGTATGCTTACGTTTACGTTGATGTTAGTATCTAAATAAAAATAAAATGGGTACTGAGTTGTGAGTTAATGATGAGTATTGTGTTTAAGTAATGAGTGTGAATGAATCGAAGTGAAAGAAGAAAGAAAACAGATGTAACATCGTAACATTTAGATGAATGGTAAGTTTTTTGCTCCTCTCCCTTTAGCATAAAATCAAGTCTTAAAATTAATCTTTACTACTTATAAAGCATTTAGATACCCCTAACAATTAACGGATTATGTACGCACCACATATATATTAATAATTTTTCATCCACAACATTTTATTCTTTTATTTATTATTAAATTTGAATCAGTATAGGTTTTTATGAATAAATATGCACATATTAGTTAGTAAAATTTAAAAGTGCATACATGAATACAAAATTAAAAAATATTATATTGTAAGATTATCTCGATAATCAATTTAGAGTCTTTTTCTCGATAAATTTAACTAGAAGAGCAAACAAAATATCTTTTATTGAAATCAGATAACTTTTTGAAGATAAATGATGCATTAATTTGTATTCACAATTGATAATTTATTTGATCTTAGACATGTTACACATATTTATATCTATATCTATAATACTTATAAAGCATTTAGATATATATCTCTCCTAAAGTTTTTAATAACTCATTAATATAATTTATAATAACTACAATTAATTTATTATGTACACACTACATATGTATAACTCCCTCCGTCCTAAAATTATTTTCCCCCGACAAAAAACACAGAGTTTAAAAAAAATATTTATTAGAGCATTCTCTTTCTTACTTTTTGACAGTTTGACAGTTTTTCCATTTGCTAATTAACTTAACTCTTTTTTAAATTTTGTAATTATAATTTCAAGCAATGGTAATATGCTAACTTGATCAAACTTTCTTTTCTATTATTAGTATTGGACAATTAAATTGTGACATACAAAAAGAAAACATGGAAAATAATATTGGGATTTTCTTCCACATCATTTTAATGCTCACTTATTAATTTTTAATTAGTATATGTTTTTTATGAATAAAAATGCACATATTAATCAGTAGAATTTTAAAGTACATGCTTGAATACAAAGTTAAAAAGAATTATTAAATTGTAAGAGTTTCTCAATAACCAATCTAAATAAGTTTTGGAGTTTTTTTTTTTCGATAAATTAAACCACAAAAAACAAAAAATTATCAATATTACATATAAAAGAGATTGATATCTCTCTTATTAATTATTTAAGTAATACATGTTTATATCCATATTATACAAGCTATCTATACCACATATTTAAGTAATAAATATTTGAATAGTTATATGCACATTATACAAATTAACATAACACTTCAGTTACAAAACTTGAATTGAATTTTATTATTATTATCATGTCCATTATTAATTTGATAAAAACATGTTCAAATATAATAAAACTTAATATAAAATGGTTTACGATGGTTACTCCTTTAAATTTTCGTCATGCATGAATTCGTTATTATTAAAAATACTTAATCGAACAATATCGCTCGCTAAAAATATAATTACAGGGTACTTGCCGCCGCATTACGTGGGTACCCTGCTAGTTTTTTATTAAAAAGGGACAATTTTTAAGACAAACTATGCAGATGTACAAAGTCTTAGGTGCTAATTTAATGATGATATATTAATAATCATAATGACAATTGTTCTATCCACATCATTTTTTAAACATTTAAGTTTTTAATAGATTATAAACACTTTTTTGTTATATTTTCTATATATGTGTGATAAAATCAATAAACTTGCTAATAGTATAATAGTAAACATGATAGTAAAATTATACAAAAACTTTTACCATTTCTTAAAGTCTTTTTAAGTGGTTTTCACTATTGCCTTACAACTTTTTTGCCAAATGTTTTTACAAAGACTTGTTAAACACTAAGTCTTTCGTAAAAACCTTAAGCATTAATTGCATATGCATTAATGACATTCGTTGCATCTAAACTAGAAGGGATGGATGGGGTGCATAGTTTCACTACTTAAATATTGGTTTATAAAAATCCTTTTAAAATTAAATTCGAGTGATTTATGTGAAACATTCTTATACACAATATGAAAAAGTGATAGAGTTGTTAAGCTAATAATAACAAATTATATGCAAGTATGAATAACGAATGCAAAGAGATAAAGGAAAGGAAAGATCAAACCGAACGCTAAATATTTATAGTGGTTTGGCCACGAAGCTCTATCTTTGTTCCTACTCCACTCCTTGAGTATCCTACTCGAGAGTTCACTTATCAACAAGCTCCTTGAGGTGGAGAAACCTTACACGTCGCTTAACCAATTTCCGACTCTAAGCTAAAAGTCGAGCTCTAATCTTAGCTAGGACCAATTTACACCAATATACTTTTAGGCCTAAGTATTAACTATAATAAATACACAACTTCCAAATTATACACCAATTTGGTTCACAAATACACAATAATGGAATAAAGTTTGGATCTTGAACTTGACACAACACTTCAAGAATGATAGTGTTATTCTCATTGCACTTTAGAGGATGAGATGGGAGGAGAAAGATTCACTTCTTAAACAAGGATAATCAAAAAAATGATCAAGTATTTGAAAAATTATAGAAGTGGTTTTGAATATGAGAAGTGTGTGCAAAAGAGGTGGAATAGAAGTCTGGAAAGTATCTACTATTTTTAGGAAAAGGGGGGTAACAGATGTATCTGACCGTGGTTCATTAAATGTCCCTGTGGTTCCTTATATATAAGGAACTGTTGGCACATATGAGGAACCGCCGGCTCTAGACTTTCGCTCCTTTTTGTTCAGTATTGAGGAAAGCTTATCCAATAAGGTTAACACCTTTTGAGGAATATCCTAAGGTATATCTTAAGGAATATCCTAAAGAATATTCTATGGAATATCTTATGAATATCTTATAAGCTTTTTCATTTCCATTAAAATATTTTTTTAAAATAAAGTTGATTATAAAACTTTTGTCACTTTTAATTAAAAGTGAGGTTTAAGAAAATAGTCTATCATTGATCACTTAGTTAGGTTAAGAACTTGTTTATTTATACCTTAAGTGATTGTAGATGAAATGGAAGATTGATGAACTCAAGAATTCGATATTCGTTGTTTTTGCTAAATGCTTGTTTATATATATTGTTGTAATAAAAAAAAGTGAGACTACAAAATGCAAGTAACATTTTTAGACATTATTACATTAACAACATCAAGTCTTTAAGATTTGAAAGACTTGTTGTATTGTATATACTCTAAAAAAATCCAAAATGCTCTAAGTATTCAATAAATTAAATCATTTAAAAATTAATGTTCAAATTACAATGTCTTAGAAACATTTATATAAATATTACAAACAAAAAAGTTTTTTCCTCAAAAACTTACATTAGCCAACTCTTTCTTCCAAGTTATCCAAAAAGTCTTTCTATATAATTGTGAAAAGTTATTGAAAGTTTTTTCAAATAGTAAAAAATATTTTTTCAAATAACTTATTCCAAATGCTCTAAATATGTTTTAAAAAATGTATGTTACTTTACAAATTGTATATTCATAAAATTATTTTTTATAAATACATAAAAATTATTTTTAAAGTTTTGTGTGATATTTTTTAAAAAAAAAAGAAATTATTTACTTATTTAGAGATGTAGTTTAGTATTAATTAGTTTTATATTATCAATTAATTTTTAAAAGTTAATTAAATTCAATATTAATAGGTTGGTGTTTTCGGTTAAGTACTGTACAATAAAATTTCTGAAAAGGACATAGCAAACAGTTTGACCAGTAATTAATAGGTTGGTGTTTTCGGTTAAGTTGGACCGACCTCCACCTCGAGCAGCGGATCTACACTTACTACTTATGTGGGCCCAAATCCAGTTCAGTTACTAATTATCTGTCCACATTATTGCCCAATCACAAATTTTCAAAATTGTACTAGTACTTAACCTTATCTATAAGACTATAACGAAATATTACGGTCGCGTTTTCTCGTAAAGGCTAATACTCGCTAACTATGTTATATGGAGAGTTGAAATCAATGTAAACTCGATAACATAAAATAGAAAAACTCATTTATCATCATTTTTAAAAAAAAAAAATATTTACTAAACGATAAATCGTCAAGAAATAAAAAATACATCATTAAAACAATAATTAAATTATCTTTCCAACGAATGACACATATATAAACTTTCGACGAACTTTTTTTTCATTAGAAAATCATATATGATTCGTATCACGAATCATATATGATTTCCCGGAATCATATATGATTTCAGAAAATCATATATGATCCGTGATACGAATCATATATGATTTTCTCAGACAAAAAGAAAATGTTCGGCGGAAGTATATACTTGCGTCTCTCGTTAGAAAGATGATTTAATTCTCGTCGCGATTCTATGTTTTGTTTTGCGTAACGATTAACGGTTTGTAAAATATTCAATTTTTAAAAAATGATGAAAGTTGATAGATAAAAGAAAGGGTAAATAGCATAAAATGTACCCATCTTAAGTCAAAAATCAATTAAAGGTACCCAACTTTTTTTTCTCAATTTAAAATATCGATCTTTTTTCTTGTTGCAATGTTGAACAATTAACAAATTTAAAGGTTATGTATTAACGATCGTTTACTTTATTATTGTATCGTTAGTCCTTTACATTAACGACACTTTATAATAAACTCAAAATTAATTTTGTATTGTTTTAGACCGTTTTCACCCTTTTCGTCTGATTTTTACCGTTTTCGTTTACTTTTAGTCTTTTTGGTCTATTTTTACAACATTTGTCGTTCTTTTACCGTATTCAACAGTTTTGTCTATTTTTATACATTTTCGAGCCCTTCTGACCGTTTGTTTCCTTTTACGGCTTTTAACTGTTTTCGTCTGTTTTTCCTTTTTCGGCTTCTTTTTTTTACCATTATTGAACGTTTTTGTTTGGTTTATTTATTTTTTTGTCCATAAAATAAATAGGCGATAACGACAAGAAACAGACGAAAACAGTAAAAAAAAGGTCGAAAACGATATCAAACACATTAAAGAAGGTCGAAAACGGTAAAACCGATAAAACGACAAAAACGGACTAAAACGATTAAAAACCGAATTAAAATGGTAAAACTCAAACGAAAAAGATAGAAAACGGTCTAAAACTGTAAAAAAACAAATTTTGAGTTTATTATAAAGTGTCGTTAATATAAAGGATTAACGATACAATAATAAACTAAACAATCGTTAATATACAACCTTTAAATTTGCTATTGTCCCAACATTGCAACAAGAAAAAAGATCGGTACCTTAAATTGAGAAAAAATAATTGAGTACCTTTAATTGAATTTTAACATAAGATAAGTACTTTTTTATGCTATTTGCCCTAAAAGAAATGGAGAGTTGGATTGATTCATTGCGTTGATGAGATTGATTCATTAGACTGAGATTGAACATGGATATGATAATCTTGAATTGTTACTATATTTTATACAGTAATATTTTTACTCAGAAACATGGAATCAAAAGTAACAACAAAAAGTATTGATGTACTTTTATCAAAGATGTAAATAGCGTGAAGCGTAATGTATCGGTATTGCGAAGCTTCAAGCTACAGAAGCTCGTGAAGCGTAGCGTATCAGTATTCCGAAGCTTCAAGCTACAGACACTTTAGTGAAACTACGACGTTTTCTGAAGCTTGATATATAGCGGCACAAAATATTTATAAGTTAATATTTTTATAGTAAGTTTACAAAATGAAGCAATACTTTAAATCAAATTTAAGACAAAATCAACAGCTAGTTACTCAAGGATTTATCTCTATATAGTAAATTATTAATCCAAAGTATACTTAATAGCCAGAAACTAGTAAACAATCCCAATTTCTGTAAATCAGCAAAAAGATTAAAAAAAAGTGTCAAGCTACGCCCTATATCACGCTTTATGCCGCTTTTTAGCACGCTAGGCTTAGAGACGACGCTTTAGTCTTTTTCGTAACTGATATGAGTGAAATCTCATTTCAATTATAACATATTAAACCCTAAAACACAAAGAAATATACCAGATTTTATGTGTAAAAGCAGTATTATGGGGTATTCTTTGTTGTTTTTGCTTTTGTAGGTAAAAAGATACAAATTTGATGCAAACACGGATTCCAAGGCATTTATATTGAAGAAAAGACAAAAGAAGGACTCAAGATGATAAGTCTACAAAGATCAGGGACCTTTTTTGCCAAACTATCAGACTTAAGGGACTTAAAGTGCAAATTCAACAAAGTCAAGTGCAAAGTCAAAAGACCTCAAGTGAAAGTCAACTTCAGTGAAATGGTCAAAGATGGTCAAATAACAAGTCAAAGGGCCAAGGATGTCAAGTTATGAAGATTTAAGCTCAAAACAACAAACTGCTAATCAAAAGGACCAAAATTGCCATTTTTGGAAAGAGTATAGAGCTTAATCCGTGTGTCAAGTATGTTAACCAATCAGAAACAAGAATGAAGTGGGTTTGGATTGCCAACTAGACGCAATAAATGAAGAAAGAGGAAGGAGCCACCGTATCTCAATAGTGCAGCGCACTCAAACTTTCCTCCAATCAAAAGTCACCATGTCAACGATCCTAACTATTAATATGGATAACGATCTGTTGGGAATCTAAGTTTGTTAGATTCCCTGATTATAGATTTAAACACAAATTAAGCTGTTAGATAGTCACTTGCATGTGCCTAGGAGACAGACAAGTATCGCAAGACTCACAGAGATCCAAGTCTTTGTGAGCAACCTCAGAGGAGTCCATGTCAGAGACATTGTCAAGGAAGTCAAAGATTACTTGAAGACATACTCATTGGCTGTGATGGATAACAGCCAAGATGTATCAGGGACTCTGAGGGGTTGAGGGTTAACAGGGGTGGCAATACCCTGTTAACACTCAACACACTTTGGACATGCCATTTGTGTGTACGAGACAATGAAGAAAAAGGAAACTGTTTCAAGATCTGTTTCCTTAAAGCATCATGGCAAACTACCAAGAATAGAAGAGCATCTTGTGACAGATGTCTGAAAAGTGAATGTCTTGTGTAGTCACCATCAACTAGTACTTAGGTCAACCTCGTATCACTATAAATAGGATGTGTATCCCAGCATTAATTTTTAACACTTTGAGAATATTCACACCATTAATGCTTAGAACTTATTGAATCAAACAGCTGTGACTGTATTCATAAGTTAGGGTTTATAGTTGTTCAAAGTGTGCACAACACATTTTCATCAAACGGTGTTATCTGTAACACTTGTAATTCTTTATTATACAATAATAAGATTACGTTTGAAAAGTAATAACTTGTGTTGATTAGTTAAGTTTAGTGTTTCTAGCATTGATTAGGGACTTTCAATTGGTATCAGAGCGGTGTTTGATATTAAAACCTTCAAGAAACATCGTTCTCAGTTTTATAATCAAGATCCACCATGCCAGAAACTTCTAACCCACCACAATCGCCTTCTGGAAACAACAACAATACATCACCATCTTCACCAAGACTCACCCCTCGACCTCCTAATGACGATGATCTACCCCAAATTCTTGACTCAAGAGGTGGATCACATGTCACCAGTGTACCAGTCTTTGATGAAGAAGATTTTGCTAGTTGGAAGAGTCAATTCCTTGTGTATCTCGATGGACTTGAACCATTTCTTCTAGAAATTCTCGAAAATGGTCCTTATGTTCCCATGGCGCTTACCTCTACTGAAGAAAACCCTCTTCCCAAACCTCTCAAACAATGGACCCCAGCTGATAGAAAATTGGCAAACCAAGATAAACGTCTCAAAAGCATCATCATATCCTGTCTTCCCAAACACATCATGAAGTCTGTCATTCAGTGTCCCACAGCTAAGCAAATGTGGACAGACCTCATCCTTGGCCATGAAGGACCCTCTGAAACCATAGAAACCAAGATTCAGGCACTCAAACTTCAGTTCAATGCTTTCAAGTCACTTGAAGGAGAAAATGTTCAACAAACCTATACAAGGCTGAAGGTTCTTCTCAATGACCTAGCTATGAATGATGTCACCATTGGTCAAGCTGAGATTAATGCCACATTTGTCAACAGCCTTCCAAGAAAGTGGCTGAGTATGAATCAGACTCAGAGAGCCAATAACTCAATCAAGAATGACACCTTAGCTCAGCTTTATGGAAAGTATAATTATAAAGAAGGGCTAATTGATACTATATACAAGTCAGAGACTGAAAGATTTGTAGTTCAAGGAGCAACTTCCAAAGCATTGATCTCTGCACCACATCCTCATGACAGCGACTCTGATGTTGAAGAAGACACCCGCGGCAGCCAAGAGTTCTTGACAGACCTTAATGCTGAGTTTCATGAAAGAGCCTTGCTAGCCAATCAAAGAATATTCTTCAAAAGATCATGGAGAATAGAATCAGCTAGTAAACAAACTGACAGATCAAAAGAAACTTGTTTTGCCTGTGGAAAGCTTGGACACTTTCAAAAAGACTGTCCTTCCACCAAGACATCCTCACCTTCCTATCCATCATCTTCCACCAAACCTTACAAGTTCAAACCACAACACAACAACTCATCTCACCAATCCAACTCATCAGACAATGAGAAGAAGGATTACAAGAACAAGTACAAGGCACTTAAAGCTGAGTTAGAACATATGAATTTGAAGCTTGAAGCTCTGTCTAAGAAGAAAGGAGGTGATAAAAAGACAGAGAAAGGATTGGTAGCTGAAGCATATGATTGGAATGATGAGCCGCTAACTTCAGATGAGGAAGATACTACTAGAGTCAGGGCTTTCATGGCTATAGCTGAGGATGAACCAGCTGTTGGGAAAGGTGATGTAAGATCAGGACAATGGGTTGACATCACAATGAAAAAGGTACACAAGCTTTTATCTATGTCTGATAGTGATGAACACAAACATGTCCTTTATTACACCATTGTTGATTTGCACTTTGTTGAGGAACAAAGAAAGAACCTGCTTGATAAGTTTCACTCTGTTAAAAATGAACTGCTTAATGCTAAATCTGAATGTGAAACTCTCAAACGGGTTAATTTAGAGAAAATATCCCTTCAAAATGAATTCAGTAGGTTAACCTTGAAAAATAGTGCCTTAAATGATCAAGTATCTGAATTAAACAAGGTTATTGAAAAATGGCTGTGTAGTAGGTTCACTATAGATCAATTGCTTAATGATGAACGACCTGCTGACATTAAAAGGGATGTATTTGCTAAGAAAAATAAGCTGAATATTCTCACCAAACCCAAAGAGATTGTTTTTAAATCTACAGAGACTATTCATATGTCAGATTCCATTCTGACTGATGACCCTGTCTCTGAAGATGTGGCTGAATTACCACCTTTACCCAAACTCTCTGGAGTTGAACCCAACAGTTCCTCAAGATGAGCTAAGGGTGAACTTAAAACAAATGTTGAGAAACCACCAGCTAAAATATTTTCTATACCTGCTAAACAATCTGTTAAGCAAGTTGCATTTAAGTCTGTCTCAATAAAAGCTGTGAACAAAGTTGAATCCTCAACTGAAGAACGCCTGTTGTCTCTCATGAAAGAAGTAGAACTCTTAAAACAACACATTAAGCCTTCCGCTGAATGCTCTACTTCTCGTGAACCTAAGTCTGTCCTAGGTGAACCCACAGGGGAAAGGTTAGTCAAACCTTATTGCAATATCTGTAAGAACTCTCATCACATGACCATAGACCATGATAGACAAATGGCTGCTAAGAGAGCTCAGACACCTTTTAGGGAAAGACATCAGGGTTCTAAAAGACAACAAGGGAACTACAGACCTTATCCTCCCTGTAAATTCTGTGGATTCACAGACCATCACTCAGATGAGTGTGGTGACTTCCCAGGTTGTGATATCTGTGGAAGTTTTACCCATGAGACAGCTAATTGTTCTTCCCATCGCCAAAAGTTCTACAGGAACTCAAGAATTGCTAATCAGCAATTCAGGGAACCCACTGGAAAGTGGGTTCACCATAGGAACTAACTTGTTTCTATGTATCTGTGCAGAAACATCTTAAGGAATCGGTATGGTATCTAGACAGTGGTTGTTCTAGACACTTGACAGGATTAAACAATACCTGCACAAATACTCAAGGGAGCTAGGTCCTAAAGTGGTGTTTGGAGATAATTCTTCAGGCGACACAGAGGGATACGGCTCAGTGAACTGTGATAGGTGTGTAAACACCCATCTTTTCTACCACTTAATTACAATAATAACCGAGCCAAAACGTGTATTTTATGTCTTTTATGTCGGGATTATGCGTGGTTTGTGTTTTTGTTGTGATTTAGGACGAAATTGTGAAAAGTGGAGAAAACACGGACATTCACGGGCATTTACGGACTTTTATTGAAGAAAAAGATGAAAAGACGAAGTCAAGAAGTCAAGAGTGCAAAAAGAACGGAAGTCCAAGACCAATTCTGAAGATTTATCGAAGAAAAAGTTAAAAGACGGAAGTTTACTAAAAGCCGAGGAACTCAAGTCTATTTTATTGAAGAATTAAAAGACAAGTTCAAAAGAAATCCTGAGCCACAAGTCATTAGAGTCCAAGTTTAAAGAAGATTAGAAGGAAAAAGGACTAATGGTGCAATTAATGAAGATTAAAGGCTTAAAGACCTAATGACGCAATTAAGAAGAAAGGAAGGAGGGGAGGAAGCTTCCTAATCCTCCCCTATATATAGATTAGATCTTAATTACTTTCATTTTGTTGGATAGTTTGACACACTATTTCTTCCACTTTTAATTACCTTGCAATTTAATTACCTTGTCATTTACTTTATTGTCAAATTTAAATACCTTGTCTTGCACCTTAATTTCCATTTAATTTCAAGTAAGTTTTTCTTTTAATTCTTGTTAATTTTTATCTTTATCTTGTTAATCTCGTTCTACCTTTATTTAATCTTTGTGTTGATTTGTTTATGTTCATGTTCTTAATTTTTGTTGATTTATTTAAGTGTGTTTTGATTATCTTGATCTTTATTGTTAGTTTTGTTGTTTTGGATTGATTGTTTATGCTTAATAGATGTTTTGTTATTAGTTTGGTTTAATCTTTTTGTTGATTTGGTTAAGTTTCTGTTAAATTCGTGCATATTTCTTGCTCCTTGTTCTTCGGGAATTTGTTTCTGTGACTTCCCAGGTTCTGATCTTCACTATTCCGAGTAAAGGATTTTCAGAGTACCCTATTCGGAATAATCTTTATTCCGGATCAAGGTTCTAGCCTAGTGGGTTATTCAAAACATTCAGTTATTCCGAGTAAGCCAGGGATTCCGCATAGAGGAAGTATTCCGAGTAAGGGTATTATTCCGCATAGTGGTTTATTCCGCATAGACCAGGTATTCCGAATAGGCCTATATTCCGCATAGTAGTTTATTCCGGATAGAGTTCTTATTCCGAATAGGGTGAAAATATTCCGGATAGGGGCACATTCCGAGTAGGCTAAATATTCCGGATAGGGTGGATATTCCGAGTAGACCAATATTCCGAATGGAGGTATATTCCGGATAGGTGACATATTCCGAGTAGGCCATATATTCCGAATAAGGGTAATATTCCGGATAGGCTATTTTCCGTTTCTTTAAATTCAGTTTTTAATTTCAAGCTTTAATTTTCCCGCCTTTTTACTTAGTCGCACTTTAAGTTTAATTGCCTTAGATTTATTTTAGCCGTGCCTTAGTTTGAGTTTTAATTTTAGTTGCGTTTTAAGTTTGCCTTAGTTAGATTTAAGTTTGCGTCATTTACTTTTAGTGCCTTTTAATTTTAGTCTCGCTTTTAATACTTGCACCATTTACTTTAAATTAGATTTAGATTTACTTTAAAGTCATTTACTTTAATTGTTTTTGCACATTTTATTTATAAACAACCAAAAATATTTGTTTTACCAAAATCAACTGAGTCCTACTTTAAGCCGGAAATCAATTCGTTAAGACTGGAACTTAACTTTTAACCTGAGTAAAATCTAGTCATTAAAATGGCGCCGCTGCCGGCTCTTTTCGTAAAGATTAACGGTTTTCTATGAAAGACGCGTTGCTTTTTGGGATCCGTTCACTTGTGAGCGTTATTTTCTTGCCTTAAACAATTCAAAAAATCATAAAAATTAAAAATTGATAAAAATACATAAAAATTAAAAATTTCAAAAATCCAAAAAGATTTTATTTTTATTGTGTATATATATATTGTCTTTGTGTTTGGTTTCTTTTTCTTTTGCATTTTCAGGTGTATGCGTACTAGATCTTCTAATTATCAAGAGCCCGAGACTCAAGAAGATTTAAGTATGCCAGGTGTCAACAACAATAATCATCCACCGCACCTCAACAATAATAACAACAATGTTCTTCCACAGCCCGATCTTCGGACAATGGAGGAGCTTTGTCAACCTACCATGTTTGGACGAGGAGGACCGATTGCGCCGATGCAAATCAACGCTCCTGAGTTTTCGTTGAAGCACCACATGATTCAGCAAGTGCAAACAAATCCTTTTAGAGGAATGCCTGATGATGATGCCAACAAACACCTCGACAAGTTCATTACAATCACCCAAAGCATGAAGTTGGCTGGTGCCACAATGGATGAACTTCGCCTACAACTCTTTCCACATACTTTATTACATCATGCCGAGAAATGGTTTGATCGTCTCCCGAAGAATTCTATTCATACTTGGGATGACATGACTCAACGCTTTTTGTCGCGCTACTTTCCACCATCCATGGTCACGAGCCTTCGCAATCAAATCAACGGTTTCATGCAAGACCCCGATGAATCTCTTTTTGATGCTTGGGAAAGATATAATGTCTTGATTGATCGTTGTCCAAACCACAACATGCTCCCTGTGACCTTAATTGATACTTTCTACAACGGTTTGACTTTTCGAGATCGTGATACGATTAATGCAGCCGCCGGTGGCACATTCATGAAAAGGAGACCCGAGGAGTGTAGAGAACTTATTGAGAACATGACTACTTACCACAAAAACTGGGATTCCTCCGCTTCTTCAAGGAACAACCCGAGAGTCAATGTTTCTTCCACCTCAGCAAACCCTGATATGACCGAACTCACCCGCATGATGACTGAAATGTGCAAAAGTATCACGCTTCTCGCTTCAAACCAACAACAACAACAAGTTAAAGCGGTTGCTAATCCTTGTGAAACATGCGGCGGTCCTCACTCATACACCGATTGTCCTTTGACTCAAGGAAATCCGGAAAATGTGTATGCAGCTTATGGTAATTATTCACCGGAAAATTACCAAGCTCGACCTCAAGGGGATAGAAATCTGGTGAGTTACCGTTCCAACAACTACCTTTCACCCGGTTTTTCTCCTCAACACCAAAACTCCGCCAACAACTACAATAGAAGCAACCAAATCCCACCAAGAGCTTCTAATCCTTATAACCCACCCGCCCAACAAAACCCACCCATTAACTCCGATGTTGAAGCCATTATGAGAACCCAAGGTGAGCAAATCAAGAATCTACAGAGCCAAATAATCAATTTGAAAGGAGATATCACGAAGCAAGGAAATGAGATAAGGTCCGAGGTTCGCGATAATATTCAATCCTCCTTCAGCACTCAAACGAATGAATTAAAGAATATGTTGGCTAGTTTCTTGCCCTCCACTCAACCTTCTACTTCAAGTTCTCTACCTTCAAACACCGTCACTAATCCGCGAGCTAATGTGAGTGCTATTACTACTCGTAGTGGAGTTACCATCGTAGGACCACCAATCCCACCCCCATCATCTGCACCTCCTCCACCACCATGTATCCCTACTCCTTCTACACCTAGTATTAGTGCACCATTACCGTCTCCGCCTCGTCATGACGATGTATCTAGGAAGGACCCTTCAACATCTCAACCTTTACCTGCTACACCTACACCTTCCACCTATAAACCCAACATCCCATACCCTTCTCGCTTAGGCAAGACCAACGAGCTAACCAAGAATGACTCTCAAGTGACGAGCTATATAAAGATGATTTCTCAAATGAACTTCAACATTAGCTTTCTTGAGGCACTTGTCCACATGCCGAAATTTGTCAAAGCATTTAAGGAATTGCTTAACAAGAAAGAGAAGTTGCTTGAACTCGCCAACACACGCTTAAATGAAAACTGATCTGCAGTTATTCTCAAAGAACTTCCGGAAAAGCTTGGAGATCCCGGTCGTTTTGTGTTGCCTTGCGTTTTCAATAAAACTGAAGAATTTACTGCCCTTGCTGATCTCGGGGCCAGTATTAATTTGATGCCACTGAGTGTTTGGAAAACACTATCATTGCCCGACCTCACTCCAACGAAGATGACTCTTGAACTTGCAAATCGTACTCTCGCTTACCCCGTTGGTATTGCTGAAGATGTGTTCATCAAAGTTGGCACATTTACTTTCCCAGTCGATTTTGTCGTCGTTGATTATGAAATGGACCCTCGTATTCCTTTAATACTTAGTCGGCCATTCTTGAGAACCGGACGAGCTTTAGTGGATGTAGCCGAAGGTGAGTTAATCTTAAGAGTCGGGAATGATTCACAAATTTTTAAAATGGGGAAGCTTACAGGCAAATCCTTTGGAGGCCGAGAATCAGTGAATATGATTAATGTGCTCGATGACTTTACCGTCTACGACAATCCTCTATTCGACTCTTGCATCGATAATCCACTTTTTCAAGATGATGTGGATGATTCTCGCCCCACTTTGGACGCTTCTCCCATTTATGATTCTCCACCGGTCTTTGATGCTTATGATGATGATTCTAGCTCAGACTCGGATGATTATGATGACCTTACTTCTGAGTATCCCGAGCTGCCCACGTATGATGATTTCGATGAGGCTGATACTCTTTCGAGCGATTCTTCACATGATGAAGATCCTCCGCCATCACTCGATCCTACTTTGGACGATTACTCATTTGAGGAAGACTTCTCTACGTTTCTCAACACTTACTTCCCTCATGAGAGTGATGCTCCTCCTTATGACTTTAAAGATTATCGTCTTGATCCTACTTTGGATTTGAAGCACATTCTTTCTAAGGAGAAGAAACCGGTCGACACCAATATCCGCAGCACGTATGAGTTAACACCTCTTTGTCCATCATCTGAGGACGAGGTTGTGCTTCTTCGCGGATCTTCTTCCCACTCTGTTGAGCCTGAGTGCTATTTTCCCTTAAAGGAAAAGGTGTTCGACCCCGATATTGAAATCTTTAAGCCATCTCAGTATCCACCTGATGAAATAAAAGGAAAAATCTTTGGAAATTTTGAAGACATTCTTGCACCACTTCATCCTTGCTTCCACCGTGCTCCATCACTGCTTAAGGGAACCTTGCCTACTCTTCTTTGGCTTGCCTTGTTCGCCTTAAGCTTGTGCTATTTGATGGACGAAAACTATGTCTTTGATCCTGGTGGATATGTTTCATGCTTCTTCCGTTGATAATCAAGGTCGAGTCAGGCTCATGACTCGGTTAACAAAAATCAAGCGCTTCTTGGGAGGCAACCCATGCATCTATCCTTTCGCTTTCTTTATCATAAGTGTAGGGGGACCCTTTGGTTTGCTCTCTCCTCTCTTCTACTAATCAGGGATTCGAGCTTCAATGATCCACTCTTGATGATTCTTGACGACCCGTGATCCCGTGTCCACTTCTTCCCGGTTCTATCCTAAACTCTTTTCGATTCACTATTTTTATATTTTCCAATATTAAAATAGGAATCTCTTTAGTTGTCTTTTCCTTAGCGAGATTTAAACAACGTGCACAATGTCCTAAGTGTAGGGGAGTAATACAAGGGATTTTGTATGCTTGAAAAAGTTCGATTATTCTCGGAATCCTCTCGAATTGATCTCAGTTAAAAGTGGAATGATTTGTTCTTGGTGACAAAAAGTGGATTTAGTTTTCTATTCTAAATAAATGAAGTAAATAAAGATTAAGGCCAGAAACAGTAAATCACTAAAAATAGAACATCAATTTAAATTAAACAATTAAATGATAAAGCTGGAAGAATACCCTTACTGAAAAATAATCTATGCGGAATGAAGCTCAATTCGGAATGAAACTCAATTCGGAAAACAAGGCCCTATGCGGAATGTATGTCCATGCGGAAAACATTGGCTACTCGGAAAGTAAAATCTATGCGGAAAAACAGTGCTTATTCGGAAAGTTCCTCCATTCGAAAAGCAAAGTCCTATTCGGAATAAATTCTTACACGGAATAAAAGTTCTATGCGGAAAAGGAATGCTATGCGGAAAGTTCGGCTTATGCGGAAAAAATGGTGCTATTCGGAAAAACATGTGCTATTCGGAAAATATGGTCTATGCGGAATAATAAGCACCTATGCGGAAAACATGTGCTATTCGGAATATCTGGGATATTCCGAATAAAGAAGAAATATAACCTCTACTCGGAATAATTGAAATATTCCGAATAGAGACACCCCCAGAATTCCTATTCGGAATCTGGGAAACTCAGAACTGTAGAAATGCGAAGAACAGGGGACTCGGTTAATCCAAAATCAGACTTGACAAGCAAAAAGGTTTTTACCAAATCAAACACAAATCATTTAAATACCATAAGTAACAAATCCCACCAATAAAAACACTAAATCAACAACTTTTTAAGATCAAACTAGAATCAAGTTAAAACTTAAGAACTTGCAATAGATGATGATGAAGAACAAGATGAATGAAAAGATGGAATTGATTGATTAATGTAAAAATAACAAGAGTAATGATTAAGGGGTTACACGATTAAAAGAAAAAGATGAAAATCACCAAACACCCTAATGGTGTTGGTGAAGCCACGAATAAAGAACTGGGAAAAAAGGAAAAATGAAGCTAACTCCCTCATATGTGAAGGGAGAATCTATTTATACTCCTAGTGGTTGGTTGGTGAGTGGGCTTTCTCCCTTTCTTCTTGTCTTCTCGTCTTTTCAGAAAAGTTGACGTTTTCGATTCTGATTCGGGATTTGTCTTCGATTAAATTCAACTCGTCTTTTAATTTCTTCGTTAAATAGACTTGAGTTTCTTCGACATATGTAAATCTTCCATCTTTGGTCCTTTTCTTCGATAAATCTTCAAATAGGCCCATTGACTTCAAATCTTTTGCATCTCTTAGACAATAGACTTCGTCTTTAGTCTTTTTCCTTGATAAAACCCGTGCAATCCCATGTTTTCTTTAATATTCATCCGGTTAGCTCTGAAAACACAATAAACACAAAAACCACGCATAATTCCAAACAAATGATATTAAATACGTGTTTTGGTCTTGTTTTAGCCAGAATTAAGTGGTAAAAGGATGGGTGTTTACACACCTATCAAATCCCCTACACTTAACCATTGCCATGCCCTCATGCAATGCTTAGTGATAAAGCAATTTTACACTTTTCTCATAATCAATCAACCCTGGCCTTATTTAAATTCTACTAAACAAAAATTAAAATGCTAAGAGAAATTAAAACTTTAAAATAAACAAAAGGATGGAAATAACTTGTAAAGAAATCAGGGACTTACATTAGGGCTTTGGTGTTGCGAAGATTTATCACCCTCAAGTTTCACGTTCCCCAAACTAAGCTTAAAAACGAGATCATTGTTATTATAAGTTAGTAAATCAAACACTTACACACATGGCTTAATTAAATGCTTAAACTCCCTTATTCCTAGGTGTATCTCTTATATTTTATTTTTGTCTTAGAATGATCATGAAGATGCATTTTTGGACTTATTTCGATAGTTTATTTAGGCTGAAAGCAAAGTAGGACGATTTGACCAATAGTTAGCTAAAGGACAAAATCTCTTAAAACTGCTTCTCGGGATATCAAAAAGTTCATATCTTGGCATAACTCGGTTCACGATTTGAGACCTTTCTCGGGCCGATATTTGGCATGTACTTCATACTTCATATCTTCGAGAGACGTTCTTGAGATAATGGTCTTCTCATCATAATAGAGTTTCTTCACTTGGAGACTTTTGAGGGGTACTCCAACTTTGTTGACCACGACTTCATGATTATTTCTTCAATCTCTAATTGGGATTTTGAGATACAACGATCCGCCTCCTTTTCGGACTTGGATCTATTTATCCTCATACCTTGTTAGGGTCTTTTCGGATAGACTTCTCCATGATCTTTGTGGGAGTTGATTGCTTTTCGTCGTGAGTCTTGATCCTTCATATTGACTTTAGGAATAATGCTTTTCACATCACTTTGGATCTTCAGCAATAAAATTGAATCCTCATGCCTTGTTAGGACCTTTTCGGACTCGCCAATCTTCGCGCCCCGCTTCATACGTTATGCCTTGGCTATGAACTCTTATCATTACCGAGCAACTTTTAAACGATCTTGGGCTAGAAGCTAAGTAACTTTTCAAATCGTACGACCTTACTTATTCCAGATAAATTATTAGCAAGTGATGGGAGAATAGGCAAATAATTACACCAAGTGAGCTTGCGCAAGAATACCGACTTATAATTGACTCTATCATTTCTCGTTCTCCACAATTTAAGATCTCAAGTAATGAGACTCGTGGACACTTAGCCTAATAAACCAATTAAGGTCTACATGGTTAAGGATACAAGCTAGAATAAACTTGGATAAGTCTATTCGGGTTGAGTCAAAATAAACGCAACGGGCCTAATATGTCAAAGATTTCAAAACTAGCTACACCACTTTATTAAACTTTTTGACTTTATTGCGGGATATATATACATATGAAAGCAACGATAAAAATTTAAAAATTACGACTAAATGGCCAAAGTTAATAAAAAATTTGAAAAATGTTGAAAAATATGATTTTCCGGTTAAATAAAGGCATTTTCATGGAAAAGTCCACTTAAAACTTCGATAGAAGTCCCCCCTACACTTAAGATAAACATTGTCATCAATGTTTAAGCATGTGGGAAAAGTCTTCCCTACACTTATGACATTGTGCACGTTGGTTAACTCAAGTGAAGGAAGAGACGACTAAAGTGATCAATTTCAAATGTGAGTATGAAGAAAATTGAATCACGATAGTTGAGAGATAGAACCGGATTTCGGATAACACGGGAGCACGGTTCTTCAAAGATTTCCAAGATTGCAGTTATCCCTGTAAGCACATCACCACACAAACACAAACGACCAAAATAGGTCCTCCCCTACACTTAGGGGGTTAAAGGGATAGATACTCGGGCTGCCTCCCGAGGAGCGCTTGTTTTTGATAACCGAGTCACGAGCCTGACTCGACCCAAATTCAGTTCATGGGGAACATGGTGAGGGATGGAATCACCTCCTGAGAGGTGTCCTCACCAAAGTACAACTTCACTCGTTGGCCATTCACCTTAAAATTCGGTCCATCAGGTTGAGCGAGCTCGAGAGTACCATATGGAAAAATTTGGGCGATGGTGAATGGGCCGGACCAACGAGATTTGAGCTTGCCCGAAAAGATTTTCAACCGAGAGTTAAAAAGTAAGACTTTGTCTCCAACATGGAGCTCTCGGTTTTTGATCTTGGAGTCGTGAATGAGCTTAGTCTTTTCCTTATAGATCAAAGAATTTTCATAAGCCTCATTCCGAAGTTCATTCAGCTCATTGAGTTGGATCTTGCGTAGGTCACCGGCTTTGTTTATATCAAAATTAGCCCACTTCAAGGCCCAATAAGCCTTGTGCTCCAACTCAATGGGGAGGTGACACGCTTTCCCGTACACAAGACGATAAGGCGTACAGCCGATCGGGGTCTTGTAAGCAGTGCGGAAAGCCCACAAAGCATCATCAAGTTTATCAGCCCATGCGGCACGATGCTCTCCCACGGTTCTTTCCAGAATTCGCTTTAGTCCTCGGTTGGATATTTCAGCCTGGCCATTAGTTTGTGGGTGGTAGGCGGTGGAAAGACGGTGATTTACACCGTACTTAGCCATGACTCTAGCAAATTGGTCATTGCAGAAATGAGTCCCACGATCACTAATAATGGCGCGAGGCACACCGAATCTAGCGAAAAGAGCTTTCAGAAAGTTACAAACCACCCTTGCGTCATTAGTAGGTAAAGCTTTGGCTTCAACCCACTTAGAAACGTAGTCAACGGCTACAAGGATGTATTTGTTTCCTTTAGATGAAGGGAATGGCCCCATAAAGTCGATACCCCAAACATCAAAAATTTCACACTCTTGAATGAAATTCTGAGGCATCTCGTCTTTATGTGTGGTTTTGCCTTGCTTTTGGCAAACATCACATTTTTTAACCATATCGTGAGCATCACGATATACGGAGGGCCAATAAAATCCCGAATCAAACACTTTTTAGCGGTGTAGTTGGGACCAAAGTGACCACCGGTGGGTCCTTTGTGGCAAGCATCAAGGATTTCGGATGTTGCCGGTCCATCAACACATCGACGGATAATCAGGTCATCACATTGTTTGAATAGGTAAGGGTCGTCCCAAAAGTAAGTCTTGATATCGGTGAAGAACTTCTTCTTTTGTTGAGACGTCAACCCTTCCTTGAGAATTCCACCCGCTAAGTAGTTTGCAAAGTCCGCAAACCACGGGGTTTCATTCGGCTTCGAGTTTATAGACATTAAGGTCTCCAGGGGAAAAGAATCATTGATTTCTTTGTTCGGATGACCCCCTTGGTATGGATCCTCAAGTCTGCTAAGATGGTCCGCGGCTAGGTTTTCTGCTCCTTTTTTATCGCGAATTTCGATTTTAAATTCCTGGAGCAGCAAAACCCAGCGAAGAAGTCTTGGTTTGGAATCTTGCTTTGTCAACAAGTACTTCAGCGCGGAGTGATCGGTATACACAATGGTGGTGGAAAGGACAAGATAGGGGCGGAATTTTTCAAAAGCATAGACAACAGCTAAAAGCTCTTTTTCGGTTGTCGTATAATGCAATTGTGCCCCCGTCATTGTCTTGCTAGCGTAATGGATTGGTTGGAAGTGTTTGTTCACTCTTTGTCCAAGAACCGCTCCAATAGCAAAATCACTAGCATCGCACATCAACTCGAAGGGAAGCTCCCAATTAGGGGTAACTAAGACGGGTGCCTTAGTTAGCTTATCCTTAAGTGAGTTGAAGGCTTCAAGACACTCTTTAGAAAAGATAAAAGGAGTATCTTTTTCCAAGAGGTGGGTCATCGGGCGAGCGATTTGAGAAAAATCTTTGATGAATCGACGGTAGAAGCCCGCATGACCCAGAAAACTTCTCACACCCTTCACGGTTGAAGGTGGAGGCAACTTTGCGATAACATCGACTTTAGCACGGTCTACTTCAAGACCGGCTTTCGAGATCTTATGTCCAAGCACGATGCCTTCTTTTACCATAAAATGGCATTTTTCCCAATTTAGAACAAGGCGAGTGTCTTCGCACCTCTTTAGCATACGTTCCAAATTGGCAAGGCAAGAAGAGAAGGAATCCCCGAAGACCGAGAAATCATCCATGAAGACTTCCATGGTTTGTTCAACCATGTCATGGAAGATAGCTAACATACACCTTTGGAAAGTCCCGGGCGCATTACATAAGCCAAAAGGCATTCTTTTGTAAGCGAAAGTGCCATAGGGACAAGTGAATGTAGTCTTCTCTTGATCTTGGGGATCGATGGGTATTTGAAAATAACCCGAGAAACCATCAAGAAAGCAGTAATATTCATTTCCTGCTAATCGTTCAAGCATTTGGTCCATAAAAGGTAGAGGGAAATGATCCTTTCTCGTGGCATCATTGAGTTTGCGGTAGTCTATACAAACTCTCCACCCAGTAACGAGACGAGTGGGAATTAACTCGTTGTGTTCATTGGGAACAACGGTTATTCCGCCCTTCTTGGGCACACAATGGATTGGACTAACCCATGGTGAATCCGAAATAGGGTAAATCATACCCGCATCAAGAAGTTTGAAAACCTCTGTTTTGATGACTTCATGGATTTTTGGATTCACCCTTCGTTGGCTTTGAATAGTGGGCTTATAGTCGTCCTCCATGAGAATTTTATGTGTGCAGAAGTGAGGATCAATTCCACGAATATCGGAAATCTTCCAAGCAATAGCCTTCTTATGATCTTTTAACACAGCGACAAGTCGGGCTTTCTCTTCATCCTTCAAATCCTTAGCAATGATGACTGGTGACTTCTTTTCTTCTTCGAGGAATACATACTCAAGATGGGGCGGCAACTCCTTAAGTTCCAATTCCGGAGGATTTTCGACGGGAGGCGTATTCAAAGTCGGAGTCTCGATAGCAATAACAGTGGGAGATGGAGGGGAAGGATTGTCTTCTCTGAGGAGGTTTGCAATGAAACTGAGATCGTCATCCCAATTGGCAGTAGAATCGTCATTGTCTTGCTTCACATCTTCCAAGGTGGCTTCCAAATCTTTCCAAAGAAAATCACTTTCTCCAAATAGAGATAGTGATGAGTCGATAGAGGAAACGGTCTCAACATTGGGAAGAGAGGTAGGAATGTTTTTACAAGCATCCTTGAAGTGTTCTTCACAAGCCTCATCAAGAACGTCAATACAATTAACACTCTCGTAAGAATAAGGCTGTTTAGAAAGCTTTCCCATATTGAAGACTACTTTATCGTCACCCACTCTCATGATAAGCTCACCGGCTTCAACATCGATGAGAGTGCGACCGGTCCTCAAGAATGGACGACCAACAATGAGTGGCACACGGGGGTCCATCTCGTAGTCGACGACAACAAAATCAGCAGGGAAGGTGAATTTGTCGACTCCTACAATGACGTCTTCGGCTATCCCCACTGGATAAGCAACCGTACGGTTGGCCAATTCCAAAGTCATTTTAGTGGGGACAAGCTCGGGGAGAGATAATTGCTTCCAAACCCTTAGAGGCATGAGATTAATACTGGCACCTAGATCGGCTAGGGCCATGCAATTCTCTACTCCCGGGAAATTGCAAGGGATAAGAAAACGACCCGGATCACCAAGCTTGGTTGGCAATTTGCTTAAGAGCACTGCAGAGCAGTTCTCATTAAGTTGGGTGTTGGCAATATCGAGGAGCTTTTCCTTGTCACTCAGAAGATCTTTAAACATTTTGGCATACTTGGGCATGTGAGCGAGAGCCTCAGCGAAGGATATATTGAAATTCAGTTTTTTGAACATTTTTAGGAAGTTCGAAACTTGAATATCATCCTTGCTCTTTTGCTTCTCTTTCCTCAACCTAGATGGATAAGGTATATTGGAAGAAGAGGAAGGCTTTAGGGGAATAGGATCACTCACAAGCACGGGTGGAGGAGGGGTAGAAAGAAGAGGTGGAGAAATTGGGGAAGGAGAAAGAGGAGGAATAGGAGCAGGTGACTCGTTCTCCTTAGTCACAACCACCGGTGGAGGTATAGGAAGCTCGGGTTCCTTAGTACCTTTGCCACTTCGAGTGGTGATTGCTTTCATCTCCCCTCTTGGATTCGCAACGGTGTTACTCGGAAGAGTACCCGAAGAAGAGGGTTGACTACTTTGGAAAAAACTAGCCATCATGTTCCTTAGATCATTAGTTTGGCTATCCAACGTATTTCTCATATCTGCTCTCAAATCGTTTCCTTGCTTGACCAAGTCTGCCTTCAAATTGAGCACCTCTCTCTGTAGATTTCCCACTATCGCATCATTAGTCCTCATATAAGTTTCCACTTCTTGGTGAAGAGCGGTGGGTTGGTTGGGAGGAGCATTGTATGCAGGTGGTTGGTAAGCAGGTTGTTGGTAGACTTGGTTGTTTCGTTGAGGTGGTTGTTGCTGCTTGTGAGGTGGGATGTATGGTTGTCGAGGTTGTTGTTGTTGTTGAGGAGGGCGGTTAAGGTTTTGTTGTTGGTTTGGGTTGGTAGGAGGAAAACCAGGTGGTGAAAGATAGTTGTTGTTGCGGTAGCTAAGCAAGTTACGGTGACCTTGAGGTTTAGCTTGATAAGCAGGTTGTTGATAGGTGCCATATGCCGCATTCACATTCTCAGCAGGGTAGTCTTGGGTGGTGGTACAAGTTGTGTAAGAATGAGGACCACCGCATATCTCACAAGGTTGGCTGACAGCGTTAACTTGAGCGTTTTTAGCGTTGTTGCTGTTGTTGTTGACGGTGTGGGTGACGAGCGATTCAAGAAGCGTAGTGAGTTTGTCTAATCGCTTGTCCCTGTCACTAGTGCTAGCACTAGCGACATTGGTCCGAACACTCTTGGTTTGCACACGAGATTTATTCTCAATGATGTCCCAAGCAGCATTGGAAGTCTTGGCCAATAGATTACCCCCCGAGGCACTGTTCAGTGAATCTTGGTCACTCATGCTTAAACCATTGTAAAAAGTATTAATTTGATGTACTTTGGTAAAACCATGTTGTGGGCATTTTCTTAAAAGATCTTTAAAACGATCCCAAGATTCACTGAACGACTCATCGTACTTTTGTTCAAAGTTTATAATCTCATTCCGCAAAGCGGTAGTACGAGAGGGTGGAAAAAAGTAGTTGATAAACTTTGTTTCCAAATCCGTCCACGAGAGAATACTCTGTGGCGGTTCCTTAGCAAGCCAATGTCGGGCTTGTCCCTCTAAAGAAAAGGGAAAAAGTTGTAACCTTATAACTTCTTGTGGAACTCCATTGAACTTGACCGTGTTGGTGAGTTGTAGAAATCTCTTGATGTGGTCGTGTGGATCATCAATGGTACGTCCCAAGAATGGTTGAGCGGAGACCATCTGGATAAAGCCTGATTTAAGCTCGAAATTGTTGGCGGCAATTGGTGGTATAACAATTGGATCCGTGTTGCCATCGACATGAGCTTGCAGCAATTCAATCATTGGGCGATTATCCGGAAGGTGCTCATTGTTGTTGTTATTGTTTGGAGGTGGTACACCGGCCATGTCTAAGGGATCGAGAGGCTCGGGTTCTTGATATGACGTGGATCGAGTGCGCATACACCTGCAAAAGAACTAACAAGGCAAAAACAATACAAAAATATTTTTGGTTTTTTATGGTTTTTTACTTTTTAGGATTTTTGAAAATTTTATATTTTTTTAGTTGTTTTTGAAAATTTTTATGAAAAAGTAACGTTCACGGGGAACGGATCCCAAAATCCAAGTTCTCACAAAAAACTTTTGATCTTAACGAGAGGAGCCGGCGGCGGCGCCATTTAATACAAGGGATTTTGTATGCTTGAAAAAGTTCGATTATTCTCGGAATCCTCTCGAATTGATCTCAGTTAAAAGTGGAATGATTTGTTCTTGGTGACAAAAAGTGGATTTAGTTTTCTATTCTAAATAAATGAAGTAAATAAAGATTAAGGCCAGAAACAGTAAATCACTAAAAATAGAACATCAATTTAAATTAAACAATTAAATGATAAAGCTGGAAGAATACCCTTACTGAAAAATAATCTATGCGGAATGAAGCTCAATTTGGAATGAAACTCAATTCGGAAAACAAGGCCCTATGCGGAATGTATGTCCATGCGGAAAACATTGGCTACTCGGAAAGTAAAATCTATGCGGAAAAACAGTGCTTATTCGGAAAGTTCCTCCATTCGGAAAGCAAAGTCCTATTCGGAATAAATTCTTACACGGAATAAAAGTTCTATGCGGAAAAGGAATGCTATGCGGAAAGTTCGGCTTATGCGGAAAAAATGGTGCTATTCGGAAAAACATGTGCTATTCGGAAAATATGGTCTATGCGGAATAATAAGCACCTATGCGGAAAACATGTGCTATTCGGAATATCTGGGATATTCCGAATAAAGAAGAAATATAACCTCTACTCGGAATAATTGAAATATTCCGAATAGAGACACCCCCAGAATTCCTATTCGGAATCTGGGAAACTCAGAACTGTAGAAATGCGAAGAACAGGGGACTCGGTTAATCCAAAATCAGACTTGACAAGCAAAAAGGTTTTTACCAAATCAAACACAAATCATTTAAATACCATAAGTAACAAATCCCACCAATAAAAACACTAAATCAACAACTTTTTAAGATCAAACTAGAATCAAGTAAAAACTTAAGAACTTGCAATAGATGATGATGAAGAACAAGATGAATGAAAAGATGGAATTGATTGATTAATGTAAAAATAACAAGAGTAATGATTAAGGGGTTACACGATTAAAAGAAAAAGATGAAAATCACCAAACACCCTAATGGTGTTGGTGAAGCCACGAACAAAGAACTGGGAAAAAAGGAAAAATGAAGCTAACTCCCTCAAATGTGAAGGGAGAATCTATTTATACTCCTAGTGGTTGGTTGGTGAGTGGGCTTTCTCCCTTTCTTCTTGTCTTCTCGTCTTTTCAGAAAAGTTGACGTTTTCGATTCTGATTCGGGATTTGTCGTCGATTAAATTCAACTCGTCTTTTAATTTCTTCGTTAAATAGACTTGAGTTTCTTCGACATATGTAAATCTTCCATCTTTGGTCCTTTTCTTCGATAAATCTTCAAATAGGCCCATTGACTTCAAATCTTTTGCATCTCTTAGACAATAGACTTCGTCTTTAGTCTTTTTCCTTGATAAAACCCGTGCAATCCCATGTTTTCTTTAATATTCATCCGGTTAGCTCTGAAAACACAATAAACACAAAAACCACGCATAATTCCAAACAAATGATATTAAATACGTGTTTTGGTCTTGTTTTAGCCAGAATTAAGTGGTAAAAGGATGGGTGTTTACACACCTATCAGGGAGTTTACTCCCACATGCTTAAACATTGAGGACAATGTTTATGTTAAGTGTAGGGGGGACTTCTATCGAAGTTAAGTGGCTCTTTTCCTTGTATTTATCCTCCTTTTAACCGGAAAACCAATTTTTTGACATTTTTCAAAATTTTTGATCTATTTTGGCCTATTAGTCTTTACCTTTGTATAGTTATTTTTCTTTCTTTGCTAGAATAAATGTTTAATAAAGTGGTTTTTATTTTCAAACGTTGTGAATCTTTTGACTCAACCCGAGTTTACTCTAGCTAGTATCCTTAACGTGTTTAAGTCAAGTTTTGCTAGGCTTTTATATAAGGAGCTATAAAACACGAAAGTCTTAACTCTCACGGGTTAAGAACAAGAACTTTTCGCAAGTTCCTATAATTGATCCTAGAGAGTCGTTTATCAAGGGAACTTTAAAATGTGATTTCTAAACTTGAAAGAGCCTAAGAATTTGCAAGATCCTATAGGCGACTCGAAAACCCAAAACTTTGACTTAATAGGCTAAGCATCCACGAGTCTCATTACTTGAGATTTTAAACTGTGGAGAACGAGAGATGATAGAGCCAATTATAAGTTCGGTATTCTTTCGTGAATTTATGTGAGTTAATTATAAGCCTATTCTCCCATCGCTTGCTAATAAATTTATCTGCAATAAATAAGGTTGTACGATTTGAAAAGTTACTTAGCTTCTAGCCCAAGATCGTTTAAAAGTTGCTCGGTATGGATTAGAGTTCATAGCCAAGGCATAACTTATTGAAGCGGGATGCGAAGATTGGCGAGTCCAAAAAGGCCCTAACAAGGCATGAGGGCTACATTTTGTTGCTAAAGATCCAAAAGTGATGTGAAGAATCATTTATCGAAAATCAATATGAAGGAGCGAGACACACGACGAAAAGCAAAAACTCCCCAAAAGTCATGGAGAAGTGTATCCGAAAAGACCCTAACAAGGTATGAGGATAAATAGATCCAAGTCAAAAAGGAGGCGGATCGTTGTATATCAAAGTCCAAAATAAAGATTGGAGAAAAAATGAAGAAGTCGTGGTCCAAGTATGAATCTCTCAAAACTTCAAGTGAAGAAATTCCATGATGAAGAGAAGACCATAATTTCATGAACGTCTCTCAAGGTTTGAAGTATGAAGTCGCTGCCAAATATTGGTCCGAGAAAGGTCTCAAATCGCGAAGCGAGTTATGCCAAGATATGAACTTTATGAGGTCCCGAGAAGCAGTTTTAAAAGATTTTGTCCTTTAGCTAACTATTGATTAAATCGTTCACTTTGTTTTCGGACTAAATAAACTATCGAAATAAGTCAACAATGCATCCTCGTGATCATTCAAGACAATAATAAAATATAAGAGATACACCTAGGAATAAGGGAGTCTAAGTGAATAATTGGCCCACATGAGTTCGTGTTAGTTTACTAACTTATAATAACAATGATCTCGTTTTTAAGCTTGGTTTGGGGAAAGTGAAAACTTGAGGATGATGATTATTCACAACATTTCCAAAACCCAAGGTATGCTTTTGATTTCTTTATTTTGAATGTTTTTTTTAATTTTCTATCTCTTTAATAAAGGCCACTATGAATTGATTATGATGAAAAGTGTAAACGTGCTTTGTAACTAATGCATTGCATGAGGACATTGCAAAGGTCAAGTGTAGGGGATTTGATAGGTGTGTAAACACCCATCTTTTCTACGACTTAATTACAATAATAACCGAGCCAAAACGTGTATTTTATGTCTTTTATGTCGAAATTATGCGTGGTTTGTGTTTTTGTTGTGATTTAGGACGAAATTGTGAAAAGTGGAGAAAACACGGACATTCACGGGCATTTACGGACTTTTATTGAAGAAAAAGATGAAAAGACGAAGTCAAGAAGTCAAGAGTGCAAAAAGAACGGAAGTCCAAGACCAATTCTGAAGATTTATCGAAGAAAAAGTTAAAAGACGGAAGTTTACTAAAAGCCGAGGAACTCAAGTCTATTTTATTGAAGAATTAAAAGACAAGTTCAAAAGAAATCCCGAGCCACAAGTCATTAGAGTCCAAATTTAAAGAAGATTAGAAGGAAAAAGGACTAATGGTGCAATTAATGAAGATTAAAGGCTTAAGGACCTAATGACACAATTAAGAAGAAAGGAAGGAGGGGAGGAAGCTTCCTAATCCTCCCCTATATATAGATTAGATCTTAATTACTTTCATTTTGTTGGATAGTTTGACACACTATTTCTTCCACTTTTAATTACCTTGCAATTTAATTACCTTGTCATTTACTTTATTGTCAAATTTAAATACTTTGTCTTGCACCTTAATTTCCATTTAATTTCAAGTAAGTTTTTCTTTTAATTCTTGTTAATTTTTATCTTTATCTTGTTAATCTCATTCTACCTTTCTTTAATCTTTGTGTTGATTTGTTTATGTTCATGTTCTTAATTTTTGTTAATTTATTTAAGTGTGTTTTGATTATCTTGATCTTTATTGTTAGTTTTGTTATTTTGGATTGATTGTTTATGCTTAATAGATGTTTTGTTATTAGTTTGGTTTAATCTTTTTGTTGATTTGGTTAAGTTTCTGTTAAATTCGTGCATATTTCTTGCTCCTTGTTCTTCGGGAATTTGTTTCTGTAACTTCCCAGGTTCTGATCTTCACTATTCCGAGTAAAGGATTTTCAAAGTACCCTATTCGGAATAATCTTTATTCCGGATCAAGGTTCTAGCCTAGTGGGTTATTCGGAACATTCAGTTATTCCGAGTAAGCCAAGGATTCCGCATAGAGGAAGTATTCCGAGTAAGGGTATTATTCCGCATAGTGGTTTATTCCGCATAGACCAGGTATTCCGAATAGGCCTATATTCCGCATAGTAGTTTATTCCGGATAGAGTTCTTATTCCGAATAGGGTGACAATATTCCGGATAGGGGCACATTCCGAGTAGGCTAAATATTCCGGATAGGGTGGATATTCCGAGTAGACCAATATTCCGAATGGAGGTATATTCCGGATAGGTGACATATTCCGAGTAGGCCATATATTCCGAATAAGGGTAATATTCTAGATAGGCTATTTTCCGTTTCTTTAAATTCAGTTTTTAATTTCAAGCTTTAATTTTCCCGCCTTTTTACTTAGTCGCACTTTAAGTTTAATTGCCTTAGATTTATTTTAGCCGTGCCTTAGTTTGAGTTTTAATTTTAGTTGCGTTTTAAGTTTGCCTTAGTTAGATTTAAGTTTGCGTCATTTACTTTTAGTGCCTTTTAATTTTAGTCTCGCTTTTAATACTTGCACCATTTACTTTAAATTAGATTTAGATTTACTTTAAAGTCATTTACTTTAATTGTTTTTGCACATTTTATTTATAAACAACCAAAAATATTTGTTTTACCAAAATCAACTGAGTCGTACTTTAAGCCGGAAATCAATTCGTTAAGACTGGAACAATGATACTTAAACGATATTTTCAACTAGTAAAATCTAGTCATTAAACTGCAATGGGATAACTTTTACAAGGGTTGCACATGTGAATGGTCTTAAACACAATCTCATTAGCATCAGCCAATTGTGTGATGCTGATTAAAAAGTTTTGCTTACTAAGACTCAGGGAACCATATTCAACAAGAACAATGATGTTGTGCTTATTGCACCTAGAAGGAGAGATGTTTATTTCATCAACATGGTTGTTTGCTCTGAAGACAACTCAAATTGTTTTCTTACTAAAGCCTCTGAAATTGTCAATTGGCTATGGCACAAAAGACTGTCTCATCTCAACTTTAAGAACATCAACAAGATAGCCACACAAAATCTGGTTGCTGGTCTACCTTCAGTGATGTTTTCTAAAGACAAGACTTGTTCCGCTTGTGTCAAGGGAAAGCATCACAGGTCTTCTTTCAAGACCAGGCAATCATTTTCTATTAACAAGTGCTTACATCTCCTTCACATGGATTTGTTTGGGCCTGTCAAACCTCAGACCATTAATCACAACAAATTCACCTTGGTCATAGTTGATGAGTTTTCAAGGTATACATAGGTGTTCTTCCTCAGAAGGAAAAGTGATGCAGCTGATACCATCATGTCCTTCATCAGACAGGTTGAAAATATGAATGATGTTAGAGTCAAAGCTCTAAGAAGTGATAATGGTACTGAATTCAAGAATCATCAACTTGAATCTTTTTGTGATGAAAAGGGTATATCACAAAACTTCTCTTCAACTGGCACCCCTGAACAAAATGGTGTGGATGAAAGAAGAAACAAGACTTTGATTGAAGCAGCCAGAACTATGTTGAATGGTGCAGCCTTACCAAAGCAATTTTGGGGAGAAGCTGTTCACAATGACTGCTACACACAAAATAGATCAATCATTGTCAAAAGACATGGTAAAACTTCCTATGAAGTTTTCAGAAACAGATCTCCAGATGTCAGCTATTTTTATGTTTTTGGATGCCTGTGTTCATTTATAACTACATGGATAAACTTAGAAAATTTGATGAAAAAGCTTATGATGGTTTCTTCTTGGGATACTATCCAACAGACAAAGCCTTCAGAGTATTCAACATCAGAAGACAAGAAGTAGAAGAAACCTTTCATGTCAGATTCAATGAAGATGATGATGTCATACAGAGAACTGGAACAGAGGGTGATGAAATTGATTTTAATGAAAATGTGTCATTTCCAAGTGATGAATTCTCCGAACCTAGACCTGCCAGTCATCACCATCATCACTCCAACACTCTCACTCCTTATGTTCCTGCTTTTGACCCTCTGTCTACACACAACATTGAAGTTCCTACCTCTCAGGAACTTGATGAAGAAGAACCACAACCTTCTTGTAGTCCTTCTTCCTCTACTGCTATTGATGACTCACCAATTCTTCAAATCCCTGAAGAAACTCCTGCTGATAATGAACTTGTACCCCTTGATATGGCTGAAGTAGACTCAGACACTGAAGTAGTCTTTGAAGAAATCCCTCCTAATCAGCAGGATGAAACTCAAATATTACCAGCTATTCCCACAAGTGTTCCTGTCTAAGATTCCCTAGCTCCTCAAACCAAGTGGTCAAGAGATCAACACATTCTTCTTGTCAACATCATTGGGGAACCTAATGCAGGGGTTACTACTAGACAGCGAATTCATGACTCAGAGTCTGCCTCAGCCAATGAATGTCTCTTTGCCAAATTTCTCTCTCAAATTGAACCGAAGAGAGTAGTTGAGGCTCTTGTAGAAGATGGGTGGGTAGCTGCTATGCAGGAAGAAATCAATCAGTTCAAAAGGAACAAAGTATGGACACTAGTGCCAGCTCCACCTGGAAAGAATATCACAGGCACTAGATGGATCTATAGAAATAAGATGGATGAAATTGGAAACATCATCAGAAACAAGGTCAGGCTGGTGGCACAGGGGTATACTCAGACTGAAGGAATTGATTATGATGAAACATTTGCTCCGGTAGCAAGACTTGAAGCCATCAGAATATTCCTGGCTTATGTTGCTTATATGAACTTCACTGTGTATCAGATGGATGTTAAGAGTGCATTCCTCAATGGAGATTTGGCTGAGGAAGTATATGTTGAACAACCTGAAGGATTCGAGAACAGCGAGTTTCCCAATCATGTGTACAGATTACACAAAGCCATGTATGGGCTGAAACAAGCTCCAAGAGCGTGGTATAAAACTCTTTCTAATTTCTTAACTAAAAACAAATTTGTCAGGGGTTCTATTGATAAAACACTCTTTACCTTCAAGGATAAGAGTGATTTCATCATTGTGCAGATTTATGTGGATGGTATCATCTTTGGGTCAACAAATGTTAATCTTAGTAAACGTTTTGCTAAATTAATGACCAAGAAATATGAGATGAGTATGATGGGTGAATTAACTTACTTTTTCGGTTTTCAAATTAAACAATGTCCTAAGGGAATTTCAATTTGTCAAGAAAAGTATGTTAAAGATTTACTTAAAAAATATGACTTAGCTGATTGTGCATCAGTGAAATGCCCCATGCTTCCACCCAACAACTTGGGTCCTGATGAGTCAGGGGTCTCTGTTAATGAGACTTTATACAGAGGCATGATTGGGACACTCATGTATCTAACAGATAGTCGTCCTGATATCCAATTCTCCACATGTCTCTGTGCAAGGTACCAAGCTAACCCAAAAGAATCCCATCTAGTGGCTGTTAAGAAAATTTTCAGGTATCTCAAAGGAACACCCTCCCTAGGTCTATGGTATCCCAAGAAATCAGGCTTTGATCTCAAGGCCTATTCAGATTCAGACTATGCAGGATGCTGTATTGACAAGAAAAGCACCTCAGGTAGCTGTCAAATCCTAGGAGGAAAATTGGTTGGATGGAGTGCTAAGAAGCAAAACTCTGTGGCCATGTCTTCAGCTGAAGCAGAATATGTCGCTGCTGCCAGCTGTTGTGCTCAGGTGCTCTGGATGAAAAGTCAGTTGGCTGACTATGAAATCTTATATGACAAAGTGCCAATCTTTTGTGACAACACCAGTGCCATTGCCATCTCCAACAACCCTGTTCTTCACTGACGTACCAAACACATTGATACCAGGTATCATTTTATCAGGGATCACATAATGAAGGGAGATATTAAGCTGCACTTTGTTCCCACGGAGCTGCAACTAGCTGATATTTTCACAAAGCCTTTGGCTGAACCTTCATTCAACATGTTAGTTGCTGAGCTAGGGATGCTCAATATCTCAAAGCCTGTGGCTTGATAATAAATGTGTTCATTAAATGACTGATTCTATATTAAATGTTTTTCACATGAAACTAGGTAGTTACTTTCCAAGTAAATGCTAAAAAAACATTCTCAATATTTAATCATTTATTTTCGAATAGCGAGGAGACAAATAAGTTTTGAAAGGTCAAGGGACCCACATGAGCAGTCATTTTCCCACTTTGCATTAAATGCGGTTGAATAACTGTTTTCATATTTGAATATATATATATATATATATATATATTGTCTCACGTCTCTCCTCACCTACCACTATTCTCATTTCACAAATCTCTCTCTCTCTCTCTAAGCTCTCTCTCTAAACCCATCCTCCACTTTCGTTCTTCTTCGACCTTGAATCCATGGCATTCCCAGTTCCCAAGGCAGCAAACGTCAACTTTGAACTCAACGAAAGCATTCTTGCATCAAACAACTCCATTGGATGGATCAAGGCTCCTAACGAATCCTACTCAGATCTGGTTAACTTCATGCAAAATTGTGATGAAAGTGAAGCATTCACAAAATCCCCAAGCACCTTCTACCAAGAATACCTTAGGGAATTCTGGTACTCTGCTGAAGTCGTTGATGACACCATTACCTTTAGCCTCTCTTGCAAAGAACACCCATTTGCCTTCTCACTCAAAGATTTTTCTAGTGTGGATGGGTTAAAACATGGTGATGAATGTCTAAATGTGGTTGACAAAAAGGCTGTTAAGGACGCCCTGGCCACACTTAAACCCTTTCATGATGTGCACCCTGCTCTTACACCCGCTGAGGTCCTCTCTAAGTCTCCTCTGAAGATCAAGTATTTTACCCATATGTGGCGTGTCCTCTTCACCCACATAGTCAAATCCCTGGGAGGAATGCAGGGATCCCAAGATCAGATGTCCTTCAACCACCAATCTATTGCTTATGGGCTGATCTGGGGAGCTGATGTTGATGTAGGAAGTATTCTCTTCTCCAATCTAGTTGAACAACTGAAAGGAAGGAACCAAGTCAGGGAAAAGAACATTTGCTACGTTCGCTTTCTATCGTTGATCTTCGAAAGCCTGTTGGGTGACAGCTATCATAACTCTGCACTCACTTCTCTGAAGCCCTATCGCATCACAGGTGCCATCTACAAGGAAATTGGAGCTGAAGATGTCCCTGTCACCTCCCACATGATGAACATTGCTAACAAACAACCCTCAGCTGAGAAGTCCTTGCTCCCTTCATCAGAGAAGGTGATTACCTCTGGTGTGTCTGGCAAGTCTAAGTCTTTGACCTTTGGGCAGCACACCACGACGTCCAAGGCTTCAACTGGCCAACAACCTAAGAAGAAGAAAAACCCATCTTCTTCCCACACCAAATCTGTTTTAAAGTCCAGGGGAAAGAAGACTGTGAACCTTGACACCTCCTCTGTTCCAGAGACTCATGTGGAATCAGAGACTTCAGCTGACCAACAACAAGGGTCTAGTGTCTCGATGTCAGCCGAGACAACAGGGAACCAGCCGAATTCTGCTGATATCACACAGGTAATCAGTGTAAATTTTTAGAGGTCCACAAGCAGCCACTCTCAAATGTCTGTAGGTGAGAGTGGTGAAGTTAGGGTAATCCTCGACCCATAGAAGTCTGTCTATGCACTTAGAACTCTTTAAGACTTCTTTACACCCTGTCTATGCACCAGGGAATGATTCATTTGTGTTTATAAAGCACCCCGATGACCCTGCACCCTCTAGACAATATTCAGGCAAACAACAACCTGAATACATATATGTCTCGACCTTGACCAGTTGTACCTCACACGGCCTCTTGGTTCTCTCATAAAAAGAATCCCAAAAGTTTTACTTTTAGGTGAGCTGAATAATCATCCTCAGCTCTTCTAGGGACAGCGTAATAAGACGATCTTAACCCACATCTTTTTCACCATTAAAAGAATCCCAAAGGATTTATCCTTTTCAGGGGGAGCTGAATCATCACCCTCAGCTTTCCTAGGGACAATGTAACAGGCGACCTTCACCCACATATGTTTCATTACTAAAAGAGTCCCAAAGGTTTCTTAACCTTTTTGGGGGGGGGGGGGGGGCTGAATAATCACCCTCAGCCTTCCTAGGGGCAGCGAATGGCGATCCTTAGCAACATATGTTTCACAATCAAAAGAGTCCCAAAGGTTTTATCCTTTTGGGGGGGCTGAATAATCACACTCAGCTTTCTTAGGGGCAGCGAATGGCGATCATTAACCATATAATTTTCACCCTTAAAAGAATCCCAAGGATTTATCCATTGGAGTGGCTGAGTAATCACCCTCAGCCTCTCTAGGACATCAAAATGGCGACCAATCCCCTTACTTATTTCCCTGTTACTAATAAAAACAACTTGCAGGCTGAAATTGTACAGCCAGACACAGAATCCCTGGAGCAACAAGATAAAGAGGTTGATACAATCATTCAGGATCAACCATATGACGAAGAGCCCCTGCTTGATATTGAAGAAGAAGTGCTGTCATTAGTTGATGATGTCTCTGATCCTGAATCGATGCCCGAGGATGAAATCCCTGTGGGGATGTTTGAGGAGGAGGATGAAGAAGAAGAAGATGATCAACAATCTGTGTCTCCTCCCAAAGAAATAGTTGTGTCCACACTAGCTGATAATAACACACCTCCTCCCAAGGAAGCTGTTGTCACTCCCACCTCTACTACCTCCACCACATCAGTCTTCCAAAGACCTGCTTATGATCCAACTATTGAATTCCTTATGTTTGATCATCCTGCCCAAACCAACTTTGATCTTTTGCCAAGGGGGATGATTAAGCTCAACAAAGCCTGAACATCCATAATCTTCAGCCTGTTCATCATCAATCTGATATTGAACGCCTATCAAGAAAGCTGGATGTTATCAAGTCTAAGATGCATAACTTCACTGTCACATTTCCAGGGATCATCAAGAAGGCAGTCGAGGATGCAGTCACTGAACCCATCAAGGATGGTGCAAGAAAAGGTGTATCACTAGGACTTAGTCATTTGTCCACAAGAATCAAGGATGTCATTGACACAGAGGTCCCTGCTCTCTTTCATGAACATGAGTTAACAATGCACAGAGAGTTTGAAGCTATTCGAAGCAGGCAATATCATCATACAAACTTCATCATTAATCGTGTTCAGGGCAACACAAATGGAAACTACAACCTTCTGCTGAAGATTGCCAGAGCTTCAAGGACAAGGCAACGTGCTATGGCTGTCTCTGTTGAACAGATTGCAAGGCACTTTCAAACATGTTCATCCAAACGTCTGAAGAAACAGGCTGAACGTGAGGGGGAGAAGGAAAAGGTACTTAACCTTGAATCTGCCAAACAGGGCTCAACATCTACTGACAACACCATTTCTTCACTTGTTCCCCTCCAAGTCATCACACCTGTTATCATACCTGATGATGAGGATAACACTAAGGGGGAGCAACAGAATAATGATGGAGTTGATTCATCAAAGTCCCTGACTTTGGTTAACACCAGTGAGTCTGGGGATGATGGTGAACCAGCTGCCAAGAAGCTAAAGTTCACTGTTAGCTCCCTACCAAAAGCAATACAAACTCAAGCTCAGTCAGCGTTTATCAAAAGAGCTGAAGAGTTGAAAAATATGAGTATGGAATCCTCTGTCTCAAAGAAAGGAAAGGAGATAGTTTTGGTTGACACAGACACCAAACTAAAGAAGATAGCTGCGATGCTAGAGACAGGAGGGTCCACCACAGACCTTTCCCAATTTTCAACCTTCACACCTTCCAATGAGAATCCCTTAACACCTGAAGAAATAGAGAAACAGGCTGAGGAATTCAAGAGATTAAATGAAATCAAGAAAGCCAAGGAACTAAATGAGGCAACTCTAAGGAAGATGACTCCACCTGAAAGGGAGAAGCAAAGACAAAGGTTGAGGGAAATGGAAGCTAAACGCGCAGAGGCACTAAGAAAAGTAAAAGCTGATTATGATGTCTGCGTTAACAACAAGTATGCACCTGGCAAGATAACCAAGTTCAAATACACAATTCACAAGTCCACCAACACACCACAGATGATTTTGTGAAGAGACAACCAACAGGGTAATATGAATGTATTTGAGGACTTCAGGCTAAAGAAACTTGGGTTATCTGAATTGTTTGAACTTGAAGCCTTAGCTGCCAAAAGAACTGGTCAGGCAAATTTCCTTCTGCTTAAAACTCTTAAGGCTAAGCTCACCTGGATCAAAGAAACAGCAGCCAAACTCAAAATAGATCCCCCACTACAGCTGTTTGAACAAGAACCCCCAAAGTCTGGCAAGAAAAGAAGAAGGGTTTCTCAACTTGTTAAGGAAACCTTTGTCACAAATGATGTTCAAATGGATGGAATGCACAGGGATTTGATCCTACCAAATGGAATCGTTGGCCCTCTTGATGGTCAGACCTACACAGAGCCTGAAAGAGGTATGGCATTCATGAACAGAGTTTGCCAGTATGCATTTCAAAGAGAAGATGAGCTTGCTTAGCATCAACAATTCAGCTGCTTTGTCTCAAAAGGGGACTCAAGATTAACTCAGAGTATTCCAAAGTTTTTGCAAAAGCTTTGCAGGCATAATTGGATACTAGAACAGACATAGCTGAAGCTGAAGAAAAGATCAAAATGATGACTATTGAAGAAATTCACAGCTCAATTTTACCTTCACATTTTATTTCACTTTTGTAATGTACTTGTAATTTTCTTTAAGTATGAATAAAATCATGAGGTATGTTTGTTTAGATTTGTTATGAGTAAGAAGAAGCTGTTATCTCACTTACCTTAACTTAGATAGATCTAGCTATATTTATGTTTAAATAGGGGAGATTGTTGGGAATCTAAGTTTGTTAGATTCCCTGATCATAGATTTAAACACAAATTAAGCTGTTAGATAGTCACTTGTCTGTGCCTAGGAGACATGCAAGTATCGCAAGACTCATAGAGATCCAAGTCTCTGTAAGCAACCTCAGTGGAGTCCATGTCCGAGACATTGTCAAGGAAGTCAAAGATTACTTGAAGACATACTCATTGGCTGCGATGGATAACAGCCAAGATGTATCAGGGACTCTGAGGGGTTGAGGGTTAGCAGGGGCGGCAATACCCTGTTAACACTCAGCACACTTTGGACATGCCATTTGTGTGTACGAGACAATGAAGAAAAAGGAAACAGTTTCAAGATCTATTTCCTTAAAGCATCATGGCAGACTACCAAAAATAGAAGAGCATCTTGTGACAGATGTCTGAAAAGTGAATGTCTTGTGTAGTCACCATCAACTAGTACTTAGGTCAACCTCGTATCACTATAAATAGGATGTGTATCCCAGCATTAATGTTTAACACTTTGAGAATATTCACACCATTAATGCTTAGAATTTATTGAATCAAACAGCTGTGACTGTATTCATAAGTTAGGGTTTATAGTTGTTCAAAGTGTGCACAACACATTGTCATCCAACGGTGTTATCCATAACACTTGTAATTCTTTATTATACAATAATAAGATTACGTTTGAAAAGTAATAACTTGTGTTGATTAGTTAAGTTTAGTGTTTCTAGCATTGATTAGGGACTTTCACGATCTGTGGCTTAATTAATGGGCCAATCCACAAAGGACACATGGCTTCTCTTCTCCGGAACGTATAATGAGCTAGAGGCCATTTCAGAAGAAACTTACAACATGAAAATTATTGTTATTGAGAGACGAATGCAACCCAACATTTCAATTAACAATTCATCAACTCAATAATAAAACCCCAAATTCAATCAAGAACAGATTATGAGCATTATGCAGATTATGACACTTGGCATTCTCCTATTAGACAAGACACGTCATCAGCATTCCCTACTTCTCATCTCAGCTCTATAAATACCCCTAGATTAGTTCATTTGTGTATAGTAGCTTTAGTGTGAAATCATACACACTTTAGAATATTCTTACACTCTGTTTTTCTTTTAGTAGTTCAACTTCTCAGGGTGATTGACAACCACTATGAGATAGTTTGTTAGGCAGTTATAACCACTTGTAACCATAAACTCCATTAATGAAAGTTCAATTTTACTCATTCACTTCTCAATGCTCTCAAATACTTCTTCATTACTGTTCATAACTCAATTCCATGGAATTTGTTGTTCAAGTTTGAACAATAGAGTTTGTTAGTGTGTTTTGGAAGCTGTTTGTTGAAGATTAATCCTTGTTGCAGTCCAGTTCTAGCCAGAATTCATTCCAAACCTGTAGCAGATCAATCATGATGATCAATGGTGATGGATGGTGTTTTGGTGATTGTTGAGTATTGATAAGGTGTACATAAGGTCATAAGTGAGCTCAACGCTCATTTCTCCATCAAAGGAGGCAACATTGGCTAAAAAGTGCAAGACTGATTTACTTTTCCTCTAAAAATGTCTCTGCATGCTATTTTTCTAGTATTAGTGTAGAATTGTTTGCTATTGCCTACTAAATGATCTTAGTTATCCTGCTGATATGTTTTACTAGTTGATAGCTTAATTATGTTAGTATAATCAACTTTGCTTAGCTTAATTCTGTCTCAGACCTTTAACCAGTGTTTGGATCTTTTGATAGCTTTTGATTCAGTTTGTGAAATTGGTTAACAAATGGTGTTTTGTACTCACAAATTGGTTTAAAACTGATGTACAAGTTTTGGTAGTCAAATTCCAAGTCAAACAAGCTAAAGGTAGTTAAAAAAGTTTGGGTCAGATTAGTAGCTTAAAACATGCCAACTTTAAACCAACCTAAAATGTTCATTACTTAGATCTAGAAAGTGATTTTTGGTTGTAGGTAAAGCTTAGCATCCTAGCTTTTAGAATATATAAGCCACTTTATACAATTCTAAGATTTGAGTGAGAAATAAGCCCCTAAAATTCTCTTTAATAAGCTTAGGTTTCTGTGATAGCTTAGTTTCCATTCTGGCTTATTCCTTTCATAAAAGTGCTTATTTTCTTTCATAATTCAGCTTAATAAATCATAAAAATAAGTTTGGACTTTGGTAAAACTTGGTCAACTTTGGTCAACGCTAGTCAACATAAGCTCAAAAGTGCTTATTGGCTTTTCTGGCTTATTTCTTGGGTGATATTCAGATTTTCTTGGATAGGTGCTGTTTATTTGAGCTCTTAATCATCTTTTGACAAAATCAGCTCTTGTGCTTATTCCAATAAGCCAGTCTCTTAAAAGTAGCTTATTCCCAAAGTGCTTATTAGAGTTTTAGTTCACTTCAGCTTATTTCCTTGGAACTGGCTAGGTCATTTTGAATTTTCAAAATTTTTAAATAAGTTTCAGCTTATTTGGTTCACTAAATCATAAGATATAGCTTAATCACTAATAAGCCCGTTTTCTGTACTAAAACTTTTGTTAATTGCTTTTTGGTCCCTAAAAGTTAAGAAAGTGTTTAATTTGTTTTAACTGGTTAGAAAGTGTTAGGGTTTGCAAGTTAGTCCCTGATCTTGTTAGTTTGTTACAAATTCAGTTACCATTTTGTTAATTTTGGTTAAAATTTGTTAGTAGTTGTTACAATTTACATTTTTAGTCCTTCCACTTTCTACATTTACATTATCAGTCCCTCTACTTTCATTTACTTTACTTTTTGGCATTTTTACCTATTGTGCATTACTTGGTTGTACATTTAGCATATTAATTGGTATGTGCATGATGTTTTTAGCATAGTATGGATACGTAGATGAATCTATTTTTCACTTTTGACGGGTTTATGATAATTAGACCTAGATACCATAAATTTTACTAATCAAACACCAAAAAAAATTAGTTGACTTGATTTCTCTCAATCATTCAATTCGTAAAGATATCGAGAAAAACGAACTAAAAACAACAAATATTAGTAACGTAAAGGCGACGCTTCACGCTAGAGCCCACTATAAAGAGCGTTATGTCGCTATTAGAACCATAATTTTTATACATGAAGGTGAAATTCGCCATAACATTTCCTAATTAAAAAGTTTAAATTTAATATAGTATTAAAAATAGGTACAATCAAAGGCGGAGAAAGTGTATAGTTCTTCGGTGAGTCCAATAATATATTTCCTCCGTATCATCATAAGTGTTTATTATGGTATCTTTTGTTGTCTCATATTAAGTGTTTGTAAGGAATCTTAATAATTAATTTTCTTATTTTCCCTTTAAATACAATGCTTATATTTAAGTTTTTTTTTCTTTTGGACTTTTTGCATTAAATGAGGATATTATTATCATTTGATTAACTCATAGTGAGAAAAAAATATTAAATCTAAACTTTGTGTTTTTGTGTTTTGGACATTTAATATGAGGCGAAAAGAGTAGGTTTTAATAAGCTCAATAACTCATAACACAAGTGATTTATGTAACTTAGGGCTTTTTTTCCTTTTAAGAATTTAGTGGCTTTGTATACATACCTATTAGTTAGCCACATAGAGTTAAGTTATTTTCATCTTTTTTTTACTTACAAGTAAAAGGATTAATTCTAACAGTTCATGACATAAGATTAAATCCAATGAAAAAACATAGAGAGACTATTTTTGGTAAAATGTCAAAAAATTTACGGCGGAACTAGAGTTGTAAATTTGACGAAAAATATTTATCCATGGTGACATTTCACTAGTATATCACTAGTGATAACACAATGAAATATCACTCATGATATTTTATAAATATAATTATATTGTAATATCACCAGTGATATTTATTGTTTTATCACTAAATTTTATTTTTTAATCACTACTAAAGTATCAATAGTGATACAAATTAGTTTGAAAAATTTACAACTTTAATCCCTCCATTCTATTTATGAAACTTTTGGACATTGAGTAAAAATGGACCATTCACGTTTTTTTTAAATCTTAGGTTAATTTCCACCTTTAGATCAAAACAAAATAGATGGTGGGGATTCGTCCCGCTGCTTGTGAGTAAAAATAAGATTGCAATTGAACTTTTGTCTAGCCGCTTAATGGGTGGACAGAGGTTTTGCTGTATGTATAAAAAAATATTAAAAGATTTAAGTCCACCACTAACACCATTAAGCGGCATTAGTGAAAAAAGGAACACCCTCTAAACCTTCCTTAATTGATGTTATGTTGCAAAATCAAAATCACACAAATCGTCAAATTTCAAGAGTTAGTCATCTCGTGGTTAGTACTTGTTGTGTACCAGTTCGGAATGAGGAGGTAGAGGCTGATATCGATGAGGAGGTAGTTGTTGTGGAAGTTGAGCCACATGTTCTCGCATGTGCTTTGATCATTCCACCTGGGGAGCCGGTACTGATGGGTCGGTTATATCGTCGGTTTATAGGAGTTAGTTTGTAGATGAGGACTACTAGGAAGAGAGTAAGGGCACCATTGAGAGTCAGTTGGCATTGAGAGATGCAGAACTTGGACTTCTGTTATCTTCGAGCTCAGATTTATCTAGTTCTTTGGACAATGAGTATGTATTACCGTCAGATGGAGATAGACATTCCCGACCTTCACCATTTTCTGGTTTTTGATGTACTGGACATACATCTGCACCTTATTATCAGCGTGTTTTGGCTAGGACAGCTAATGCATCGAATGCTGGACATTGTGGTACTGCTACTAATGAGAGAGTTAGGAAACCAGTTGTCATGCTTGGGTCAGTTGATGGGTCAGATGAGACATGTATACGTAGATTTGAGGATGTTGTTATGTGACTGCATGAGGATGTGGAGACTATACATGATTGGTTGGGTGTTGAGCATGACCGTACTGTGATGCTTGAGAGAGAGAGAGAGAGTTGGAGAGAGATAGGAGCGAAGATAGGGATTTCATTTGGGGTCTCGGAGTGATGCGTTAGTATTTGGAGGACGTTATTATTGCCGCTGGATTTAGAGTTCACCATTGTTAGCGTTGTATGACTAGGTTAATATCTAATTTTGGGTATTGTAACGACTACGCTAGAGTTGTACTCAACTAGTTGGTGTGAATAATAGATGCGCTCAAACTTGTTATATTTTCCTATGTAACAATCATTCGATGAAATGAAATATTGATTTTGGCTATTTGAAGGGATCTAACGCATTCATGTTACTTATGAAGTTCATTTGGCTAACATGTTGATTATTTGCACTATCATTATATTTTATTGTACTTATCGTATGGGATATCTTACCATGTGTTATATTGTCTTGTCTTAGAATGGTGAATACACGTGCTGGATTATTGACGCCCAACTCGAGGAGCTTGTCGCTCAAAAATTTGCCTCCGCTATGAATGTTTTCCATGCCACTCAAGGATAAGGGAATGAGAACAATCTGAGTGCACCTACTGTTACTCCTAGGCATGCTAGGGAGTGTATCTATAAGGACTTCAAGAAGTGTGAACCCTTAAGTTTTGCTGGAACTGAAGGAGTTTTTGGATTAACAAGATGGATGGAGAAAATGGAATTTGTGTATCGTTAGTGGTTGTACTACTAAGAATGAAGTGCAGTTTGCCACTTGTACTTTGTCTACAGTTGCTTTGACATGATGGAATGCACATGTCCAAACTGTTGGGACTAACAATGTTTATGCTATAGGTTGGTCTGATCTTAAGAAGTTGATCACAAAGAAGTATTGTCCAAATAATGAAATTCAGAAGTAGAAACTAAATTGTGGAACTTAAAGATGAAGGGAAATGAAATTGTTTCCTATATAAGAAAATTTCAAAAGTTGTGCTTGTTGTGTCCGGATATGGTGTCAGACGAAGAAAATAAGATTGAAAGATTTATTTGTGGATTACCAGGAAGTGTACAAGGGAATGTGACTTCATATGAGCCGAAATAATTGAGTGATGCTATAAGGATGGCGAACAACTTGATGGATCAAGTGATCCGTACTAGTGCAGCAAGAGCTGCTGACAACAAAAGGAAGTTGGAGAATAATCATGGGAATGGTTATGTGCAAAAGCCAAACAAGAGGAATGGCAATTCAAGAGCTTACACAATTGGGAATGGAAGTGATAAGAAGGTGTATACTAGAACTTCACCTTAGTGTGGGCGATGCAAGTTGCATCATACCGGTGCTTGTACAATGAAGTGCCACAGTTGTGGGAAGATTGGTCACATTGACATTGATTATAAATCGCCTAGTGCTAATGGAAATCGAAGAGGACCAAACTCAAACCCGAAAGCAAATTTGATATTCCATGAATGTAGGAAAAAGGGACACATTCATTCCGAGTGCTCAAAGTTTAGGAATAAGAACACAAGAGAACAAGCAAAGGTTGGAGAAGCACTAGGAAGTGTGTATATTCTGGGTGGAGGAGAATCTGAACAAGACCCGAACGTTGTCACGGGTACGTTTCTTTTTTAAACTAGATATGCTTCAATTCTATTTTATACTGGTGCATATAAGAGTTTTGTGTCGATTGCCTTTAGTGCCTTAATTGATATTATCCCGTCGCCCTTAGGCACTAAGTACACTATTGAGTTAGTGAATGGAAAACTAATAGGAGCTGACACTATCCTTCGTGGTTGCACACTAAATTTCTTAGGTCGTACGTTCGTTATCGATCTTATGCCGGTAAAACTTAGAAGTTTTGATGTTATCGTTGGTATGGATTGGTTGTCGAAGTATCGCGCCGTGATAGTTTACGATGAGAAGTTGGTTCGTATACTGTATGGTGATGAGATACTGGTGCTACAAGGTGAACGGAGTGATGATGGAAGTAAGTCGCGACTTAATATTATCTCATGTACCAAGACGCATAAGTATTTATTGAAGGGATGTCTTGTATTTTTTTGTGCGTGTTATGACGAAGCAGACGAAGAGAAGAAGTTGGAGAATGTTCCAGTAGTGAGATATTTTCTGGAAATATTTCCCAAAGATTTTCCTAGATTACCACCGACTAGGCAAGTTAAATTTCAAATCGAATTTGTACCAGGAGCTGCTCCCGTGGCCCGAGCACCCTCTCGTGTTGCGCCATCGAAAATGTAAGATATGGCAATATAATTACAAGAATTGGGTGATAAAGGATTTATAAGACCGAGTTCTTCGCCTTGGGGAGCTCTGAATTTATTTGTTAAGAAAAAGAATGGAAGTTCTCGGATGTGTAATGATTATCGTGAATTGAACAAGCTTACTAATGAGTGTGTAAACACTCATATTTAATAACCCAAAAACCACTAAAACACGGCCAAAAATATCAGATTATATTGTAGAATATCATAATTACGCGTGTATCTTGCATTTGTGTGTTTTTAGGTAAAACAGATACATTTGGAACAAATACAAGCTTTCAAGGGATTTATCTGAAGAAAAGATGAAGAAAAGACAAAACAAGTCTCCAAGGACTACTTTTTCCATATTAATGAAGATTGAAGGTTTAAAGTTATGAAGATAAAAGTATCAAGGGCTTAAGATGCGATTTTCCAATGTTCATTATAAAGATAACAAATCTGCCATAGTTGAAAGTTTCAAGGGCTGATTTTGGCTTAAGTTGAAAGTATATGACGAAGTGGCCCAATCAGAAGCTGAATAAAGTAAGCACATGGATTTCCATGTAGACGAATCCCATCCATTCAAAGTGGATATATATCCAACGGTTCAGATGGGAATCCACCAAGTTACATCACAACCAATACATTTTTGCCACGTCACCCAAGATATTAGCAATTTATTCAAGGAGCTAGAGGTGATTTCAGAGATCAGGATAAAAAGGAGAAATGTTCACCAAGACCTCCTCATCACTCGTATACAATTTTATTGTACTCAAATTAACTCTATAAAAATTCCCCAATCTCATCCATCCCTTGATGAACCGTAACCTAGTATTTTCCACGTCACAAGGCTGCCTCAACAAATCTTCAACTTCTATAGATACCAGATCAATTATTCAGTTGTACTCATTAGTTAGACGATTAGCTTAAATGGTAATTTAGGAGTAGTGTAACAAAGCTTTTTCACACAGTTCTCTTGATTCTGTTTAGTCGTTAACAATTTTAGTTATCTTTATGTTATAAATGTAACTACTTCTTTCATTAATGAAATTTTACATTTCACTTTTTCAAAATCCTATCTACTGTTCATTAAGCATCCTGTTGAGATATAAGCTTGTGAAAGCTTGTGTTGTTCTTCTTTCGATGTCTTAATTCTGTCTCGAGTAGTCTAATAGTTGGATCAAAGTTTTTAAGTTAGAATTGTAACAAACTTTCCAACCATTAATGAGATTTCTTGCTTTCAAATTAGTTCTTATCTTTGTGTTTTCAAGTCTGCGGGTTTTGTTTTGGTATTGATCAAAAGTTGGTTATAGATTGTTTGATAAGTTGTTGCAGCTTTTAGTTTTGAGGAGTTTTGAAGTTGTTGACTTAGTAGGAATAAGGCGGGTTTACAATTGGTTCTATGATGTTTCAGTTCGATTCAGTTCTTGTTCAGCATTAGCAGATAGTTTATCTCCCACAATGGACTGGCTTGGAAGTCATGTATACTTCTTTTTAGTTATCCAAAATTCATAGTGTAATCTGCTTTAGATGAATTCAATGTTAAGATTTGATTATAAACTGTTAAATTTGCTTAAGTGAATATAGTTAACCATCTGTTATTGCTTGTAATTCAATAGTATTTCCATTTGCAGTCTAAATTTCCTTTCAGATAGTTAAACTGGTGTTTGGCATTTGGTTGAACGGATTTTGTTTTGGAAAGTTTGGTATTTGCTTTTGATTTGATTTGTGGCTGTTGAATTGTAATGTTATATGAGTTCTTGAGGATAGTTAAGATAGTGTGATATAGATCCTAGCATAATCAGTTCATAAGTAAATATACCGTTGATCAATTTTTATATAGAGTTTGTGTTTCAGTTTGAAAGTTTGAAAGTTGTTCAACTTTAGTCCTTTAACTTGTATGTAGTTCTTTCACTCATAGTCCATTTCAGTTAACTATTTAGAGTTGTTAGTCCCTTGGTTAAGATTTAGTTGCACCGGTAGACATTTTCAGTTAAATATATTAATAGGCTATTATTGGAATCTTATTAATCTGTTAGCTTAGGTCTTATAGTTGGGCTAAGTTATAAACGAGTTTATGATAAGATTTGGATTTCAGTTCATTCGTAGATAGAGAGTAATCAGAATTAAATTTCATTTGTGTAATTTGTTTTTAAATCAAAATTTGTATTTTGAGTTTTATAAAAAAAAATTTAGTTTTATAAATTGTATTTTGTATTTTCCATTTGTAGAATAAATTTACATTTTACATTTTTGTATTCTGTGCATTTAATTGTGATATTTGCAATATGTTTGTAGAATAGTACGTATACGTATAGATAATATTTTTACCTTTTTACATGCTTTTTCCCAAGTAGAAATACATACCAAATTACGATCTTTAACAAAAAACAATTAAGTCTTTTGCTTGAAACTTAAAATCAATTCGACTTGAGTTGAGGAAAAATGAATTGCACTAAAAAACGAATATTAAAGTGGTGTCGCTGCCGATTTGTGGTCGTTACCGTTGACGGTTTCTCGTGGGACGTATTGGATTTGGAATCCGTTCATCTGTGAATGTTATTTTTCTTTACAATGAAAAGTATAAAATAAAAAATCACAAAAGCAATTTATTTCCTAAGAATTGCACCAAAAAAATTAAAAAACCACAAAAGTAACTCTTTTCCTAAAGAGTTACACCAAAAATATTACGTATTATTACTATACATATTACTTCGTTTTCTCATTCTTGTGAATATACTTTCTCAAAAAATATAAAAAAATACAAAATATTTTCTTCTACGTAGTATATGTAAATACGTATACGTAGATAAGAACAACCAATACACCTACTTCCATAAGTATTGCCTAGTAATACACCGTGATTAGAGACGTTCTGGTGCTATTCACGCGTATCGATCAAATCAATTAAGGCACAATAGATAAATAGTACAAACTACTTGAGCTAGATAAAGAAGTCACTGTGTGGGGTATAAGGAGAGTGTATTTCACATTCGAAAAGAGAAGGCTCTTAAGTGCTTCGCGTCGCCTCGTTCCCCCGCTCCCTTGTGATTCTTTCGAAGGTGAGAGTAGTAAGTAGTGTGCCACCCAATTAGTACTACGTATATTAATACTCTTGTGGATATTAATTATTGAACCTCGATTGGGTAACCATCCCCTCTCAAAGTCACTAAGGGCATTCCCCTTACTCTTTGGTTTTTATTTGCATGTGCAAACATACCACCTTGTGTCTCACTTCCTCCCAAGAGGAAGAATAGACGTGCTGTGACACAACAAGCTGATCCCGAGAATCGAGTTGTTGACGTGGCCATGGATAATAGGCCTATTATCGAGATTTTGTAATCTCATGTGGATGGCAATGCTTACGTTATTGTGGTTCCTGATATTGGCGCAAACAATTTTTAGCTTAAGACGGGGATGATACAGATGTTTTCCGCCACCCCATTGTTGGGACGTTCTATGGATGACCCACACGATCACATTAAGAAATTTTTGTCATTAACCAATACAGTCAAATACAATGGTGTTCCACAAGATACGATTAAGCTAATGCTCTTTCCCTTATCTTTAGAGGGGCAAGCCCGGATTTGGCTTGACAAAGAGCCATCTAATAGTATTCTTACATGGGATGATTTAAAGAAGAAATTTGTGAACCATTTCTTTCCACCCTCTCGTACCACGCCCTTAAGAAATGAGATTATCGGTTTTGAGCAAAAATGTGGGGAAACTTTTAGTGAGGCGTGGGATAAGTTTAAGGAGTTGATTAGAAAGTGTCCTAATCATGGTTTTGATTTGGTACATAAAATTACTACTTTATATAATGGTTTGAGCTTAAGTGATCAAGATTCCCTTAATTCTGCTGCGGGGGGGGGGGGGGGGGGGGATTCTTGTTAAGACCACACAAGTAGCATGAGACATAATTTAAAATAAAGCCAAGGTTCCTAGTAATAGAACAAGGGCTCAAATGGCTAGTACTAGTGGATGTAGTGCTATTTCCTTGGATGAGCATGCTCAATCTCTAAAATAAACTGATAAAAAAATTGATAGACTTGTTGATTTAATGGAAAAAAATTGTTTTGAAAGAGAGCACTCCTCCTACTAGGACTATCAATGCCATTCATGAGACATGTGAGACTTGTGGTGGACCTCATTATGAATTTAATTGTGATAAAGTGTATTATAATTCTAATGGTGAAGTATATGCTTATAATGATGAAATAATGGGAGGGCTCATTTTAAACCCAACATTAACCCTAACCACTTGTCTTATAAGTCCAATAACTAGTTAGCCCCACCTGGTTTTCCACCCCACCACCCTACCCCACCCCAAATTCATAATAACCAAGTTCAAAATGGAAATCAAGGTCCAAATAGGGGAAATTTTCAAGGAAATGCTAATATTAGGGGTCCAAATCAATACCAAGGGTATCAAATTCAAGGAAACAATTTTCAAGGGCAAAACCAAGGTTTTTATAATCAAGGATTTCTACCTCAAAATCAATTCCAAAATCAAGGCTTTAACAATCAAGGGTTTGATAATCAAGCTAATCAAGGTTTTAATAAAAATAATTAAGGGAATAATAAAATGGATATGTGATAGGAGTAGTATTACGTCTTTTAGGAAAAAGAGCGTAAATTTAGGGGTAAGTACGACGGTTTAGGAAAATCGTGCACAAATGACCCAAAGGTGGGATCGTTCTCAAGGAGGCTAGTGTGTTATGTTAAGAGATGATTAAATCTTTGTTATTATGATTATGAAGAAATAAAAGAGAAAAGGATGACGGTTACGATTAAAATTACACTAAGACAAAAGTCGTAAACGTAAAACCGTAAAACGTGACGAAATTTAAAAATTACCCTAAAAATTAATTAAAAATAAAAAACAAATCTAAAATAATATAAATAAGAATAAAAATTTGACAAAAATATTTTAAAACTTATTTTCAATTTAGTACTCAATTTTAAATGCTATTTAAAGCCTTAAAATTCAATAAAATTAAAAATAAACCCAAAATATGATTTTATCAAATGAGAATCTTATTATATTATATAAAAACTAAAAAGTATTTTTTTTTTTGAAACTATTTTCTATTTTAAAATGACTAAAAACACTTTTTAAATTAAAATAATGATTAAAAATAATCAAATAATGCTAAAATAAATTTAACTTTTCTAAAAAAACTATATTATGATAATAAACAGTAAAAAATGAAAAAGTTCGAAAAAGTTATTTTTACCACTAAAAGACAAAACAAATTACTTAAAAATCTAATTAAACTCAAATTAATTCTAAAAAATAATTAAAAACAGTGAACAGTGACCTTTTTATACTAAAAATCTTAAAATAATATTCTCAAAATAGGAAAATTTGAAAAACTGAAAAATGTTAAATTCTTGCACTAAAAGACAAAAAGCAGTTTAATAAATACTAATTTAACTTAAAATAATTCTAGAAAATAATTAAATAAAGTTAAAAATGAAATTTCTTTTGTAAAAATCTTAAAATACTTAACTTAAAACAAGAAAATTGAAAAAACAGAATTTCAAGAACTTTTAGCACTAAATGACAAAAATAGATTAATTAAAATCTAATTTTAATTCAAAATAAAGAAAAAAATAGTAAACTAATCAGACAATTAAAATTACTTTTTCTAAAATTACTAAAATAATTCAAAGGTGATGAGAAAAAATTAGAATCTGAAAAACTAGGGTTTTGAAGCACTAAAAAAATTCAATAAGCTGATAGTGACAGGTCAAAAGATTTTTCTGGTAGTGTAGCAGTGGCTACACTTGCACTAACAATGGGAAGTTTTTTCCCACTGCTTAGTCAAAAAATGGGTCTGGTGCCCTTTTAGCTTAGGAAAGCTTTGCTTTTGGGTTTTACTTAGAATCAAAGGCACCCGTACACTCAGTGGAGTGTAGGGAGTCAGATTAAACGCAAAAAAATAGGCTAACACACAAAGATCACACCAAAATCATGCAAATTCAAGTTACTGATTAGCATATAGGACATGCAATGTTTTGCTGATATAATGTGCACTAAGACGAATTTCAATCCACTCACATAAGCTCAAATCACCACAAAACCATCACTATCTAACATGCAACCCTAAATTACATGATAATCTAACAATCGCCAAAATTAGGTTACACAAATCACTAAAACAAAGCAGTTTATAAGCCTACTGATTTTCGACTGTTTATATCCAAATTTTAAGCAAGCAAAATCCTATTACTTGTTGATCAGCTTAAACCAAGATAAAAACTAACAAAGTACACTAAAATGAGATAATCCAAACCAAAGCAAGTAACTTGTGTGTCACCCAAATCACTTTATCAGTTCAACCAAACACCCCTTATGAAACTGAAACTCAACTTTTTCAAGGACTTTTTGTTAATCAATCTAAAAACACCCTAACAGTTAACAATCTTGAGCATATTATCAAGCAATCAACATGTATCATGCACATAAACAAGACACTCTTATCAAAAAATTTCAAGTATCACTCAAATATTGAATATTTTCATAAACACTACAAGGTAAGTAGACTTACCTCCAAGGTGCACATCCACACCTTGGAGTGTGTGAGTTTAAGTGAAAAGAGTGCACTAGCTTCCAACCACCCCTGCTAAGAAAAGAAAACCACAAGATGAGATAATAACAAGATAGTATTAACTGATTTCCAGTTTTTATTTTCTAGCTAAGATCACATAAATCATGAGACGATTTATTGATATGTTAGCATGAAACATGAAGCTCACAAGTTGTATCTCCAAATTCAACAAACCACAAATTCTTAAAACTTTTTGGAACTCTTAACAAAAAGTAACAAAAGAAGTGATGCCTCACAACTTTCACCCAAATGTTATATGCCCACTAACCCTTGATATCATTTAATATCAGGGGTCTATGGTCACATATAAACTCAAATGAAAAACTATTGGAGCTTTCTCAACTTCCTTTCTTAACTGAAATAAGCTTAAACCTCACAAGACTTGTAAAAAAAACGTTTTCAGAAACTTAAAACTTGATTTTCAAAACTTGATTCACACTAAACATCAAAAAGTAAATGGATCTTGCTCTTTTTTGTCACAACAAACACCATTTTCATTCACTTGAAAAGGGATTTACAAATGCCTGACCAAGGAAAAAAACAAGAACAGAAACTAAGCTATAGGTCTTATGCCTTATATAGGCGTACAAATGATTCTAGAATGAAAAAGAAACATTAAACCCTAATCTTTGTATTTCCTGGAATGCCCTTGTCGAATCTTTAAGATGCCAATAAGATGCTGATTTTGAATTCCAGTTTGGATGACATGTGATGGATTCTTGGCTTGTTGTGAGTTGCCAGCAAGATATAGGTGATCTAGACCGTCCAAAATTGAGTATCTTCCAAGAAAATGGTTACAACCATTGATTTACTGTATCCTTTTTGTATTTTTGTTGCAGGGCAACGTGGGTGGGCTCCATAGGGTGATGGTGAAGGGTGGTTAAGGATGAAAAAATGATCAGTGGACCTTTAATCATGTATCTGGATGGTATCTTGGTTAATTACCAAAGATTAAATAAAAACCAAAATTTAGGGTTTATGTGATGAACTAGGGTATTTGATCTTTTTTGGGTTATAAAAACTGTTAACCGCCATTTTCTTGGTTTAAAAAAGGATTAATAAAAGTTATTAATGAGGTGGAATCCAACGTGGAGGGGTGATGTGAGGTGGAATGGTTTGATTGGTGGGAGGGTGACGTGTCATGACAGGATAGGTCTAGGTTAGTTCTTGTGTCTGCCATGTTTGGTCCCTCATATTACCAATTTTGTTCATTTGTAGTTTCAAACAGCCATGAAGCAAATCCCTTTGATAACAAGTTTCAAACTTCTCATTTTGGCCACAAACTTTTTCCAAAAGTATTTTCAAGGGTTTTTCTTGTAATTTCATGATTCTTCAAGGGTTCTTTTTTACATGCCTTCTTTCTTTAAGGTCTTTATTTGTATGATTGACTTTGTGGAGGACTAAAAATGACAAGTCTTCAATTTTAAGGGACCAATCTTGCCAATTCCTCAAATTTGAGGGTCCTTTTTATAAATTTGACAAACTTTAGGGACCAAACTTGTAATTATGAATAAACAAGGGTTTAAAGTGTCAATTCTTCAATAATGAAGGACCCTTCTTGTACAATCTTCAATTCTTCAAGGACTTTTCTTGGAAAATCAACTCTAGGGCCCGGTTCATTATGCGGCTTCGTTTCCCGTGTTCGTTTTTGCTTGTTTCTTGTGATCTTTTGTCATTTTCTCGATATCCGCACCTAAAATACACATTGAACAAACACAAGCATATATTTGGCACATTTTATGATATCTTAACCATTTTAAGCCCATTTTGGACGATGAGACTATGTATAAAAGCAGTCTCAATTCTCCCCCATACTAAACCATTGTCGTGCCCTCACGCAATGCTAGAATAAAGTATCTTAGCACCTCCAAAATTCATTTTTATGGACTTTTATTGAATCATAAACTTACTACACTACTACTACTTGCTACTACTTGCGTTTTAGACATAATGTAGGATTTTCATCGCAAAATGGGACGTTTAGGTTCATAGAACAAAAACACGTGAATGCTTCGTTAGAAATAATTTCGTCATCCTCGATTTTCACCCAATTCCATGCCAAGCGTGTAACGAGATCATTGTCATTTTAATTTAGTAATGCTAACACTACTCATATGCCCTAATCACGTACTTAGACTCCCATTTTTCTAAGTGGTATCTCTTATATTTTATTTTTGTCTTGAATGATCATGAGGATACATTTTTTACTTATGCGATGATAGAGATTTAGGTCTAAAAATAGAGTCATAACGGTGTAACCAAGACCATGAAATTAATAAACCTCCCTAATATATAACGATGTCAAAAAATTATGTCAATAAGAAGGATCGATAAACACGGTTTTATAATGGTTTTGAACATGAGACTTATTACCAAGACTTTTATATGCCCCCTAACGGATGGGCCTTATTATCATAGGTTTACCTCCATCTTTTATTCAACTCCGCCATGGACCTTTTATTATGACTTCGGTCTAGCCTTGCCTTTTATTTAACCTCGCCATGAGGTGTTTATTATGGCCAAAGACGTATATCCTCACGCTAAAAGCGAATTTTGGATCTTTAAAGCTTCAAAGATTAAGGCATAATTCACTTTCAATTTCGCATAGATTTTTCGGCCTTGTGAGCTTCAAATTGTTTGCTTGATTTAGGTGAGCACTTGAAATCTTATTATTAGGTGAAGCTTTCGATTATTCGGGTTTCCAATACTTCAAAACCGTGACGCTGGCGATACCTTAATGTCTTCCCAATTTAATTACATGGAAGCTACTAGAAAAGACTAGAAACCAACAATCAAGACTAAACCGTTAAGTCAATACTTATTAGCAAAATATATACATAAGCGAAGGGAGAATAGACAAACAACGAGAACACATGAGTTTTTGAAAGAATACGAGTATCCTACGTTTATCATAGTAACTTATAATTAACTCTATCATTTCTCGTCCTCATTTAAGAGACTTAGCCTAATATAAAGTTAAGGAATCGAAGCTAAGTGCTCAACATGCACGGTCGAGTCAAAAATTACTCTTATTCTCGCCATCAGAAAATCTACATTCGTGTCAAACACTTATGAAATATAAGAAAAAATTTAAAATTTGGCCATTTCTAGCCTTATTTTGCAATAAAACGATAAACAAAAAGATAAACTTTGGAAAGCGTAAAGGTTTGGAAAGGCAAGTATCTATTCATCCCCGATACTAAAGTTAAACATTGTCCTCAATGTTTCGAGTCTAAGGGTAGGATACCCCCATACTAGAGACGTAGTCGAATGCTTAATCTAGCATGGAAAGGGTGTAACCATTAAATCAATAGCCGTTTATGAAGTATGCTATAAACCTAAGGTTAGAACAATCAAGGATATATCATATGGATATCGAGAAATTCTTCAAAGAAAACGATTGAGTGCTCCCATAAAATGAACACGAGAGGATCCAATGGTGAAGATAATGATCATCTAAAAACCATAATGCACAAACAACCACGGAACAAAGGTAGGAAGGGCACAAATCCCCTCACGTAAGCTACATTAGAAAGCAATAATATGTACATGGATAAGCATGGGACTCCCCCACGAGGCACCTCGTTTTTTATTACCGAGTCATGAGCTTGACTTGATCCCCTCAATACTAATTATCATTGGGGAAGGTGACTTGTTCGAGGTAGTTCAAAGAGGGAACTTCCCCATCAAAATAGTGCTTCAACATATGGCCATTCACCTTGAAATTAGGGCCATCATTTTGAGCTAGCTCGATGGTCCCATAAGGAAAAACTTGGGTAATGGTGAATGGTCTGGACCAACGGGATTTCAACTTGTCGGAAAAGATTTTCAATCTTGAGTTAAAAAGCAACATTTGATCTCCAATTTTAAAAACCCGGTTTTTAATTTTAGAATCATGAAACGTTTTAGTTTTATCTTTGTAAATCAATGAATTTTCATAAGCAATGTCTCTTAATTCATCCAATTCATTAAGTTGCATTTTCTGGTTTTTTCCCGCGGTCTTAGTGTCATCATTACAATGCTTAAGGGCCCAATAAGCTTTGTGTTCAAGTTCAATTGGCAAGTGACAATTCTTCCCATACACAAGCTTGTAAGGAGTGCACCCAATGGGCATCTTATGAGCGGTACGAAAGGCCCATAAAGCATCGTCTAACTTATCCGACCATGATTGTCGGTTCTCTCCTATCGATCTCTCCAAGATCCTCTTCAACGCTCGGTTTAAAACCTCGACTTTCCCACTCGTTTGTGGGTGATAAGTCGTAGAAAGCCGATGTGTAACCCCATATTTCTTCAAAACTCTTTCAAATTTTTCATTGCAAAAATGGGTTCCACGATCGCTTATGATTGCACGAGGGGTTCCAAACCGAGAAAACAATTGTTTCAAAAACTTCACTACCACACGAGCATCGTTCGTGGCAAAGCCTTAGCTTCCACCCACTTAGATAGGTAGTCAACAGCGACAAGGATGTACTTATTACCACGAGATGATGGGAATGGCCCCATAAAATCAATTCCCCAAACGTCAAAGATCTCACACACTTGGATGATGTTTTGTGGCATTTCATCGTTTTGTGAGGCTTTGCCTTGACGTTGGCATGAGTCACACGACTTGACAAGTGCGTGTGCATCTCGGTAAATAGTAGGCCAAATAAACCGGCATCAAAGACCTTCTTCGCCGTGAGATTAGTACCATGGTGACCACCTGTGGGTCCCTCGTGACAAGCTCTAAGGATATTAGAAGCTTCGGTGCCAAAAACACAACGTCGATTAATTTGATCCGCACAAGTCCGAAAGAGATAAGGGTCGTTCCAAAAGTAGAACTTGACGTCACGAAATAATTTTCGTTTTTGTTGAGTCGTCATACCCTTAATGATGAAGTTGACCGCATGGTAATTTGTGATGTCCGCAAACCATGGGGTGGATGAGTCAATCTTAGAATTCACTACACCAAGTGACTCGAGAGGAAATGTTTTGGTGATTTCCTTGTTCTCGTACACACTTTGGTGAGGATCTTCCAAGCGGGAAAAATGATCGGTTGCTAGATTCTCGGCTCCTCTTTTGTCAAGGATTGTGACATCAAATTCTTGTAGGAGGAGAATCCAACGAAGCAATCTAGGCTTTGCATCTTGCTTAGCCATGAGATACTTGATTGCCGAGTGATCCATATACACTATGCATTGGGTCAAGACGAGGTAAGGTCGGAATTTCTCAAATGCATACACCATGGCAAAGAACTCCTATTCCGTTGTGGTATACTTAAGTTGAGCCTCGGTCATCGTCTTGCTAGCATAGTGAATAGGCAAGAAGTGCTTTTCATGACGTTGCCCCAAAACGCATCACACTTTAGTTCAAAGGGGAGGTTCCAATTGGGAGCAACAAGAATGGGAGCTTCGGTAAGTTTCCTCTTAAGGATTTCAAAGGCTCGTACACAATCTTCGCTAAAGACGAAAGGAGCATCTTTTTCGAGAAGGTGTGTAATGGGTCGAGAAATCTTTGAAAAACCCTTGATGAATCGACGATAAAAGCCCATGTGGCCTAGGAAACTCCTAACTCCCTTAACGGTTTTGGGATGAGGTGATTTGGCGATGACGTCAATTTTAGCTTTGTCTACCTCAATCCCCGCTTTCGAAACCTTGTGCCCTAAGACGATTCCTTCCTTAACCATAAAATGATATTTTTCCCAATTGAGCACAAGGTTGATTTCCTCACAACGTTTCAACATATGTTTCAAATTTCCTAGACACGAAGTGAACGAACTACCAAACACAGAAAAATCATCCATAAAGACTTCCATCGTCTGCTCGATCATGTCATGAAAAATAGCCATCATGTACCTTTGAAAAGTTCCCGGTGCATTGCAATGTCCGAATGGCATTCTACGATAGGCAAGCGTTCCATATGGACACGTAAACGTAGTTTTTTCTTGATCACGAGGATTGATGGGGATTTGAAAGTAACCGGAAAAACCATCTAAAAAGCAATAGAAATCGTTTCCTGCAAGACGCTCCAACATTTGATCCATGAAGGGCAAGGGAAAATGGTCTTTACGAGTGGCGGCATTCAACTTATGATAGTCGATACACACCCTCCAACTGGTCACGAGTGAAGTTGGAATTAACTCGTTGTCATCATTTGGCACATCGGTCATTCCTCCCTTCTTAGGGACACAATGAATGAGACTCACCCAAGGGCTATCGGAAATAGGGTAAATCATTCCCGCGTCAAGGAGTTTAAGGACCTCCTTTTTGATGACATCGTGAATTTTGGGGTTCACTCTCCTTTGGCATTGAATTGCGGGCTTGTAGTCTTCCTCCATTAAAATTTTGTGGGTAAAAAATTTAGGATCAATCCCCTTAATGTCGGATAATTTCCACGAAATTGCACCTTTGTGAGTCTTTAGAAAATCGATAAGTGCGGTTTTTTCATCATCCGAAAGATCTTTCGCAATAATAACAGGCAACTTGTCGTCTCCTTCCAAGAATACGTATTCAAGTTGAGGAGGAAGATCTTTCAACTGGAGGATTGGTGGTTCCTCGATTGAAGATTTGGGTTCGATACTCATTACCTCCTCGGGTGGAGGAAATGGGAAATCGTTGAGAAAATCCTTGATAATGGAGAAGTCCTCATCGTTGTCGAGGTCTTCATTACAAGTACGAGGAACATCAAATTCTTCCCACGTAAAACCACCACCTTCAAATAGAGTGAAGGATGGTGTCAAATTATCAAGAATAGGATCGAGCATAGTGGGATTGCCACTATTTTCATCATCACCAAAACCTAAAAATTCTTGTGAAAATTCCTCGCAAACAACGTCGATCATATCAACATGGTATATAGTCGCGACGGAATAAACATGAGAAAGTTGAGAGTTTTGAGTTGCGTTTATAACAAGTTCCTCGTCGTTGAAACGTAAGGTGATTTTTCTAGCATGCACATCAATCAACGCCATTGACGTATCCAAAAACGAACGACCTAAAATAAGAGGAACATGAGGATCCGTGGGAATATCGACTACGATAAAGTCTACCGGATAATAGAACTTTCCCACCTTCACAAAAACGTCTTCGGCCAATCCACATGCGGGAATCGTGGAATGATCGGCCAATTCGATAGACATTAGTGAAGGAGTAAGATTAGGAAGATTGAGCGACTTGAAGATTGCAAGAGGCATCAAATTAATACTAGCACCAAGATCGGCCAAGGAATAACATTCTTCCATATCTTGAATAGCACATGGAATCAAAAATTTACCGGGATCACCGACTTTTTGAGGTATGCGGTTAAGATAAACCGATGAACAACTAGAACATTGTTGCAATTTCTCCTTGTTGTTTAACATACTCTTAATGTTAGCGGCAAATCGAGGCATCATGACCAAAGCGTCGACGAAACTTATGTTAAAATGCAAAATCACGAAATTTTTTCATAAAAAGCTCAAATTGGTAATTCTCACGCTCTTGTAATTTCTCCTTACGAAGTCTCGAAGGGTAAGGCAAGGGTGGTGTGGGTTGGGACATAGTCATAGCCTTGGAATCTCGGTTTCCAATGATGGTAATGGGTCAACCGTAGGTATGGTATGAGCGGTACTTCGTGGGATTAGGATATGCTCCTCTTCGACCACCACCTCGGGTTCTTCCTCAATTTCCTCCACCGTAGGAGTAATTGGTTGAGGAGTCGGTTCCTTAAAGGTCTTACCACTACGTGTGGTAATCACTTTCATCTCTCCCTTCGGGTTTGACACAGTGTTACTAGGAATACCACCCGAAGTAGAGGCTCTACTCATCATGATAGCATCTAAAAGCCTATTTTCCGTCTTTTTACGTTCCTCCCTATCTTGCTCTTTCTTGGCTTTTGCATTTTGCTCTAACCTAAGTAAGGTTTGTTCAATCTTATGTTGACCTTGTTCCATTTTTTGTTGGTTTTGTTGGATCCTAACCACATTCCCTTCCAATTTGTTACTTTGAGTTTCAAACTTAGCCCTTAGGTTACTAACATCATTTGCCATGTTTGTGTACCTATCATCATTAGCCTTAAAATAGTTCCAAATCTCAATTGGGATGTCTTTTGGTAATGCATTTGAAAGCCCTTGATTAACATTTTGGAAATCACGATTTTGATTTTGGTTTTACAATTGATTGCTAGTCCCTTGATTCCTATTGTTTTTATTGTTACCCTTAGAGTTGTTCTTGTAACCACCTTGATTGTTTCGGTAATTGTAAGCATTTTGATTTTATGGAAAACCCGGTGGAGTCAATTGATTGGTGCGGGTAACTTGATAGTTTTGGTTATAAGTTCTCGTGGTCGCGTAGGCACTCGAAGTGTTACCACCGTTGGTAATGCACTCGGAGAAATCGTGAGCTCCACCACAATACATACAAGAAACCTCAACCGCTTTAGCCGTAGCGGGAATGGGTTGTTCACCAATTTTAAACTCAATTAACAATCCTTTAAGCTTATCAAAAATCTTGTTTTCCAAATTGGCCTCGATTTGGCATGCATCAATGGTTTGTGACAATGAAGGCGAAGGCGGAGCCTTATGAACACTCGATGTGCTACGAGGACTATAGACCTTAGACCTATTCTCAATAAACAACAACGCTTCCTCGACTGTTTTACACAAAAAATTACCACCCGCGGCGGCATTAAGATAATCACGCTCATGATCGTTCAAGCCATTGTAAAACGTGTCAATTTGATGCAAGTCAGAAAAACCGTGATGAGGAAACTCATGTAACATTTCCTTAAACATATTCCAAGCCATTGAAAAACTCTCATTATACTCTTGTGAAAATTTAGAAATCTCGTTTTTCAAATGCGTAGTCTTAGAAGGCGGAAAAAATTGGTTCACGAACTTCGAAACGAGATCCTTCCACGTTAATATAGAATTGGGTGGCTATTTCTCTAACCAAATTTTAGCGGGCCCCGCTAAGGAATACGGAAAAATCATCATCTTAATCGAGTCATTCGAGACGTCCTTAAACTTGCAAGTGGCGGTAAGACGATTGAATTGGCGGATATGGTTGGGAGGGTTGTCCTTCTCGTCACCACATAATTTGTTGTTTTGGATCATTGACAACAAACCCGTCTTAACTTCAAAATTCTCCGCAAGGATAGCGGGAATCACAATAGCCTCTCCATAACCCTCGGTGGGTGCTTGAAGTAACTCCATAATAGTACGATTAGCCATGGTTGCTTCTAGTTCTATGATAGGTTCGTCAGTAGGAGATTCTTCACTAGAAGGCGTTCCTTCCTTTCGGTTTCTACATTTACGTGCATGTCTTGCTTGGTTGCGAGTTTGCATAAACGTCACGTATAACGTGGGGATGAGCAAAGAAGATTCTTTTGGGTGTTTTTAACTTTTTCAATTTTTTTTGCTTTTGATTGTTTTTACTTTTTATTAGATTTTTGTGATGTATTACGTAGAAAAAATCTAAAAATCCCTCCTCAAATAAAATCTCTCGATTAAAGGAGCCTCAAGGAATGAAAACGATCACGTGAAATGAACGCCTTCGATGACTTTAGAACGTTGGTGGAACACCAAAACGTTCAAGAGGTTTTAATCTTTTGAAACCAATAAAATAAATAGATACGTAGATAATACTTTGGTTGGAAAAGCCTCGATTAGCCCTTTTTCTCTAAACACGCACAAGCAAGCGGAGGAAACGAGGCGGTGCTAAGAACTTAAGAGCCTTTTTCCTTTAGGTTGTGAAATACAACCGCCTTATACCTACCTTATAGTTTGTGTTTTTCAAAATCAAGCTTCACGAAAGTAATTATCTATTTTGCTTTTTTCTTTGTTTGAGATCCGAATACAATGATTGAGTGATGAAATGCCAAATCAAGGTTGTGTTTTCACACTTTTGGAGTACTTGTAAATTTATTGTTTTACGTATACAATATAATAATAATGATATTCACAAAAACGAAAACCGATAATACGTATGATTAGATTGCTAATCACACAAATAACTATTATGGTTAATATAAAAACAAACTTTTTCAAATCAAAACACAACACGCCTTCCCGGAAGCTGCGCCAAAATGATAGGAGTAGTATTACGTCTTTTAGGAAAAAGAGCGTAAATATAGGGGTAAGTACGACGGTTTAGGAAAACCGTGCACAAATGGCCCAAAGGTGGGATCGTTCTCAAAGAGGCTAGTGTGTTATGTTAAGAGATGATTAAATTTTTGTTATTATGATTATGAAGAAAGAAAAGAGAAAAGGATGACGGTTACGATTAAAATTACACTAAGACAAAAGTCGTAAACATAAAACCGTAAAACGTGACGAAATTTAAAAATTACCCTAAAAATTAATTAAAAATAAAAAACAAATCTAAAATAATATAAATAAGAATAAAAATTTGACAAAAATATTTTAAAACTTATTTCCAATTTAATATTTAGTTTTAAATGCTATTTAAAGCCTTAAAATCCAATAAAATTAAAAATAAACCCAAAATATGATTTTATCAAATGAGAATCTTACTTATATTATATAATAACTAAAAAGTATTTTTCTTGATTTTTTGAAACTATTTTTCTATTTTTAAATGACTAAAAACATTTTTACATTAAAATAATGATTAAAAATAATAAAATAACGCTAAAGTTAATTTAACCTTTCTAAAAATTCTATTTTATGATACTAAACAGTAGAAAAATGAAAAAGTTTGAAAAAGTTATTTACCACTAAAAGACAAAACATACTACTTAAAAATCTAATTAAACTCAAATTAATTCTAAAAAATAATTAAAAACAGTGAACAGTGAACTTTTTAAACTAAAAATCTTAAAATAATATTCTGAAACTAGGAAAATTTGAAAAACTGAAAAATGTTAAATTCTTGCACTAAAAGACAAAAAGTAGTTTAATAAATACTAATTTAACTTAAAATAATTCTAGAAAATTATTAAATAAAGTTAAAAATGAAATTTCTTTTGTTAAAATCTTAAAATACTTAACTTAAAACAAGAAAGTTGAAAAAACAGAATTTCATAAACTTTTAGCACTAAATGAAAAAAACAGATTAAATAAAGTCTAATTTTAATTCAAAATAAAATCAAAAAATAGTAAACTAATCATACAATTAATTTTTTTTTCTAAAATTACTAAAATAACTCAAAGATTATGAGAAAATTTTAATATCTGAAAAACTAGGCTTTTCAAGCACTAAAACCAAAAATCCAATACGCTGATAGTGACAGGTCAATTAGATTTGTCTGGTAGTGTACCAGTGGCTACACTTGCACTAACAGTGGGAAGTTTTTTCCCACTGCTTAGTCAAAAAATAGGTTTGGTGCCCTTTTAGCTTAGGAAAGCTTTGCTTTTGGGTTTTACATGGAATCAAAGGAACCCCTACACTCAGTGGAGTGTAGGGAGTCAGATTAAACACAAAAACAATAGGCTAACACACAAAGATCACACCAAAATCATGCAAATTCAAGTTACTGATTAGCATATAGGACAGGCAATGTTTTGCTGATATAATGTGCACTAAGACGAATTTCAATCCAGTCACATAAGCTCAAATCACCACAAAACCATCACTATCTAACATGCAACCCTAAACTACATGATAATCTAACAATCACCAAATTTTGGTTACACAAATCACTAAAATAAAGCAGTTTATAAGCCTACTGATTTTTGACTGTTTATATCCAACTTTTAAGCAAGCAAAATCCTATTACTTGTTAATCAGCTTAAACCAAGATAAAAACTAACAAAGTACACTAAAATGAGATAATCCAAACCAAAGCAAGTAACTTGTGTGTAACCTAAATCACTTTATCAGTTCAACCAAACACCCCTTATGAAACTAAAACTCAACTTTTTTAAAGACTTTTTGTTAATCAATCTAAAAACACCCTAATAGTTAACAATCTTGAGCATATTATCAAGCAATCAACATGTAGACACTCTTATCAGAAAATTTCAAGTATCACTCAAATCTTGAATATTTGCAGAAACACTACATGGTAAGTAGACTTACCTCCAAGGTGCACATCCACACCTTGGAGTGTGTGAGCTTAAGTGCAAAAAGTGCACTAGCTTCCTAAGCACCCTGCTAAGAAAATAAAACCACAAGATGAGATAATAACAAGATAGTATTAACTGATTTCCACTTTTTGTTTTCTAGCTAAGATCACATAAATCATGAGACGATTTATTGATATGTTAGCATGAAACAAGAAGCTCACAAGTTGTATATCCAAATTCAACAAACCACAAATTCTTAAAACTCTTTGGAACTCTTAACAGAAAGTAACCAAAGAAGTGATGCCTCACAACTTTCACCCAAATGTTATATGCCCACTAACCCTTGATATCACTTAATATCAGGGGTCTATGGTCACATATAAACTCAAATGAACAGCTATTGGAGCTTTCTCAACTTCCTTTCTTAATTGAAATAAGCTTAAACCTCACAAGACTTGTAAAAAAAACGTTTTTAGAAACATAAAACTTGATTTTCAAAACTTGATTCACACTAAACATCAAAAAGTAAATGGATCTTGCTCTTTTTTGTCACAACAAACACCATTTTCATTCACTTGAAAAGGGACTTACAAATGCCTGACCGAGGAAAAAAAACAAGAACAGAAACTAAGCTATATGGTCCTATGCCTTATATAGGCGTACAAATGATTCTAGAATGAAAAAGAAACATGAAACCCTAATGTCTGAATTTCCTGGAATGCCCTTGTCGAATCTTGAAGATGCCAATAAGATGCTGATTTTGAATTCCAGTTTGGATGACATGTGATGGATTCTTGGCTTGTTGTGAGTTGCCAGCAAGATATAAGTGATCCAGATCGTCCAAAATTGAGTATCTTCCAAGAAAATGGTTACAACCATTGATTTACTGTACCCTCTTTTGTATTTTTGTTGTAGGGCAACGTGGGTGGGCTCCATAGGGTGATGGTGAAGGGTGGTTAAGGATGAAAAAATGATCAGTGGACCTTTAATCATGTATCTGGATGGTATCTTGGTTAATTACCAAAGATTAAGTAAAAACCCAAATTTAGGGTTTATGTGATGAACTGGGGTATTTGATCTTTTTTGGGTTATAAAAAGTGTTAACCGTCATTTTCTTGGTTTAAAAAAGGATTAATAAAAGTTATTAATCTGGTGGAATCCAACGTGGAGGGGTGATGTGATGTGGAATGGTTTGATTGGTGGGAGGGTGATGTGTCATGACAGGATAGGTCTCGGCTAGTTCTTGTGTCTGCCATGTTTGGTCCCTCATATTCCCAATTTTGTTCATTTGTAGTTTCAAACAGCCATGAAGTAAATCCCTTTGATAACAAGTTTCAAACTTCTCATTTTGGCTACAAACTTTTTCCAAAAGTATTTTCAAGGGTTTTTCTTGTAATTTCATGATTCTTCAAGGGTTCTTTTTTACATGTCTTCTTTATTCAAGGCCTTCATTTGTATGATTGACTTTGTGGAGGACTAAAAATGACAAGTCTTCAATTTTAAGGGACCAATCTTGCCAATTCTTTAAAGTTAAGGGTCCTTTTTGTAAATTTGACAAACTTTAGGGACCAAACCTGTAATTATGAATAAACAAGGGTTTAAAGTGTCAATTCTTCAATAATGAAGGACCCTTCTTGTACAATCTTCAATTCTTCAAGGACTTTTCTTGGAAAATCAACTCTAGGGCCCGGTTCGTTGTGCGGCTTCGTTTCCCGTGTTCGTTTTTGCTTGTTTCTTGTGATCTTTTGTCATTTTCTCGATATCCGTACCTAAAATACACATTGAACAAACACAAGCATATATTTGGCACATTTTATGATATTTTAACCATTTTAAGCCCGTTTTGGACGATGAGACTATGTATAAAAGTAGTCTCATCAATATGATTCTTAAGTTGTTTCAAGATAGTGAGAAGAAAAGACAAGAAACTGATAGAGAGGTTAAACATCTTAAGGAAGAGCAACGTGCTTTTTAAAATCACCTTTTTCAAACCTTTAGACCTCAAGGTGCTTTAACCTCTAATACCTAAACAAACCTAAGGGCCAATGTGAATGCTATCACAACTAGGAGTGGGAAAACCACTATGGGACCTTCCATCTCTCCGCCAGTAAAGGAGAGACAAGGCTTGGAGATCATAATGAGTTCTACTCCACCTTCAGTGACTTCTCCCATAGCTACTCCTAGTCCTATACCACCTTTGATTGACCCTGTGATTTCAAATCCCGCACCTGAGGTTGTAATTGAGCATAGTCCTCCTAAGTCTTCTCCTCAACCTTTTACCCAAAAATCCAATATCTCTTACCCTTCAAGGTTGAGGAAGGGCAAATTGAAAAACGAAGATGATATTCAAGTTTTAAAGTTTTTGAGAATGTTTACACAACTAAATGTCAACATCACTTTTGCTGAGGCTCTTGCTAATATGCCAAAAATTTGCTAAAATTTTTAAGACCTCTTGTCTAATAAAGAGAAATTAATTGATGTGGCCAATACATCTTTAAATGAAAATTGTTCTACGATCTAGTTAAAAAAATTGCCTATTAAGCTTGGTGACCCTGGCAGATTTTTGATTCCCTGCAATTTCCCTAGGGTGGAAAATTGTCTGGCTTTGGCACACTTAGGAGCGAGTATTAATTTGATTCCCTTATTTGTATGGAAGCAACTATCACTCCCTGAATTAACCTTAAAAATATGACTTTGCAATTAGCAAACCGTATGGTTTCTTATCCTATGGGGATAGCTTAGGATGTATTTGTGGGAGTTGATAAGTTTACATTCCCTGTGGATTTTGTTGTGGTAGACTATGATATGGATCCTCGTGTTCCTGTTATTGTTAATAGACCTTTCTTGAGGACCGGGAGGACCCTTATTGATGTTGCTGGGGGAGAATTAATCATGAGAGTAGGGGATGAAAAAGTAACTTTATTTGGGAAAGATTTCTAAGAAGTTCCACGAGCTTAAGACTGTGAATATAATTGATGTGCTTGATGCAGTATGTAATGAACATTTTCACGAAGCTTGTAAGGGTGGGAGTTATGATATTCCAAGTGTTGAGACTATAGCTTCCATTACTCCTTCACTAAACCCTTTTGGAACTAAAGAGTCTAACATTGACGATTTTGTGATACAATCAACTCCTATTTTTGAAACATGGTGTGAAAACCTACTTTTTGAGGAGATACCTTTTGAGTCACCAATTTTTGATACCCTAATCTATGACAAAGATAGTCATGATGAGTCACGAATTTTTGATACCCCAATCTATAATGACTATAGAGACGATGCTCCTTTAAGTAATCACACTACTTTGGGTTCTGAGGAGATGCCTTTTGAGTCATCAATTTTTTATACCTAATTTATGATGACTATAGTGATGATGATGGTTCTCTCTTTTATAAGATCGATAAGTTTCTTGATATTAACACACATGTTGAGTACATATCTGGGTATTTTGATAAGGAAGGATATATTATTTTTCTAGATGCTTTATTGCAAGAAGATACTATACCTTATCTCCCTCCTGCCCCACCCTTTCATAATGTAAAAGAGAAGAAAGACACGGGGGTTTCTAACATTAGTGTTTTGACACCTACTTTTACACCCTCGTTGTCTATTGATGAGGATGAGTCTTTTATGGTTAACACGGAGTTGTCTTGCTATTTTCCCCTAAAGGAAAAGGTTTTTGATCCTGGTATAAACATTTTTGAGTTATCTTAGTATCCATCTGATGAAATAAATGGATAAATTTTTGGGAAAATAAGATCATTACCTTATCATAACACCATCCATTATCATTATGTTAATCTTTTTCCTAAGGGAACCTCGTACACTTTGCCCTTGTTTGTTATTACCACTTTAGGTTTGTTCTTATATTGGGATGAAAATCATGTATTTGACCCTGGTGGACTTTCTTCAAGTTTTCCCTATATGGGCATGACACTTCATTTTATCATGGAGAGATTTTCCTTCCTAGAAAATCTTGGTTTTTCCATGATTTCCTCATAAACAATAAAATTTAGGGAATCGAGCCAAGCTAGAGACTCTGGGATTAAAACCAAGCATCAAATAACTAGGTTAGAAAGCGTAGAGTAGCTCTCAATAGGTTAGGTTTAATAGAGGGTATAATAGTAGAGTTGAAGTGGAGGGTTGTGCTTTTCTTCGTCGTTTGATGTTTGTTTCAAGGTTTCCCTCTCTCATCACATTTAATGCTCTTATGGAGGAGGCCCATGTATCTGGTTTACTTTGATTTGTTTTTGCTATTGTGATATTCAAACTTTTCTAAAATGAATTCACTTTAGTTGTCTTTTCCTTATCTCGATTTAAAAAAGCTATCAATGTCATAAGTGTAGGGGAGCTTATACTGCAATACTCTTAAATATTGAGGACAGTGTTTATCTTAAGTGTAGGGGAGACTTCTATCGAAGTGACCTTGCCTAGACCATTGCCTTTTCCTTCATGATAAACGAAAAATTAAATTTTTAACATTTTTCAAATTTTTGATCTATTTACAAAAATATTGTTTTTGCTTTTGCATACATTTTCTATTCTTTCAAGTTCTTCAAAATAAATGAAAATGGAAAAAAAAATATTATAAAGGGTATGGTTTTGATTTGTTTAGACTTCTTTGACATATTAGACCCATAATGAATATTTTGACTTAAACTGAGTTTTCTTATTCAAGCTTGCTATAGCTTGTATCCTTAACCATGTCAATTGTTAACTCGATTGATTAGGCTAAGCATCCACGAGTCTCATTATTTGAGTTTTTAAATTATGGAGAATGAGAGATGATAGAGTTTGAAGTAAGTGGAAAGGGGTTTGATAAAGTTCATATGAAGTATTTGTGGCTATTTTACTCCCTTTCTTAACCTTTACTTTCTTGCCATCGCCTTATTAATTGTTAATAAATAATCAAGTACGGTTTTTAGTCTCTTATGCATTTTTTACTAATCATTCGTGGTTCATATAAGTACATGTTAGGGTTTTAAGTTGACCGCTTTATATGTGTTGGGTTTATATCTTGTTTAATAAGTGGCGTGAGAGTTAATTTATTATTAAAAAAAAGAATAAAATATACTAAATGGACAGTGATGTGTAAGGTTTCTATTGTGGTCCAATATTGCCTTGACGGGTTGCGAGAGCATGATATTAACTTTTCTAATCCAATATTGCCTTGACGGGTTGCGAGATTAAGAATCCAAGGTCGTAATAAAACATTCAAAAAGAATGTAAAAGAGACTAAGGATATAATTTATTGTGTGGGTTGTTTTATTGTGTGCGTAACCACTTATTAAGAAAATTATAAGTTTGGCACGTATAAGGTGATCGCTTAAAACTTTAATATGGACTTATATTAATTGTTGGTGGTTTTTCAATTAATGGATGAGATGTTTAACTATCGATTAAAACCGTGCTTCCTAATTTTTTTCAGAAGTTTTTTTAATATTTCACGCGAATAAAGAAAAATTTTCTCTCTAGCAATTTGCTAAAATTAAATCAGATAGAGGCAAAATAAGTGGGAGCATATAGTTAATACAAATAATTCTTATGGATTAATCAAGGTACTTTTACTTATGAATAACAATGATCTCATTTTTACGCTTGGTATGGGGAAGTGAAACTTGAGGGTGATAAATATTCATGGTACTAAAGCCCTAATCAAAGTCATTGATTTCTTTACGAGTTTCTTCCATCAAACAATTTCAAGTGCAAAATAAATAATTTAGATTGTATTTATTTTATTACATTATTAAATAAAATTCCAAAAGTCGTTGTATAGTGTATATAGTATATTAAAACATAAAATGGCCAAGATGGATTAATTATAAAAAAAGTATAATCTAGAGCTTTCAAATATGTCATTGCACGAGGGCATGCCAATGGTCAAGTGGAGGGGAATTTGATGAGTGTGTAAACACTCATACTTAATAACCTAAAACCCACTAAAACACAGCCAAAAATATCAGATTATATTGTAAGATATCATAATTACGCATGTATTTTGCATTTGTGTGTTTTCATGTAAAACGTATACATTTGGAACAAGTACAAGCTTTCAAGGGATTTATCTGAAGAAAAGACGAAGAAACGACAAAACAAGACTCCAAGGACTACTTTTTCCATATTAATGAAGATTAAAGGTTTAAAGTTATGAAGATTAAAGTTCAAGGACTTAAGATGCCATTTTCCAAATTCATTATAAAGAAAACAAATCTGGCATAGTTGAAAGTTTCAAGGGCTGATTTTGGCTTAAGTTGAAAGTATATGATGAAGTGGCCCAATCAGAAGCTGAATAAAGTAAGCACATGGATTTCCACGTAGACGAATCCCAACCATTCGAAGTGGATATATATCCAACGGCTCATATGGGAATCCACCAAGTTACATCACAGCCAATACAATTTTACCACGTCACCTAAGCTATCAGCAATTGATTCAAGGAGCTAGAGGCGATTTCAGAGATCGGGATAAAAAGGAGAAATGTTCACCAAGACCTCCTCATCGCTCGTATACAGTTTAATTATACTCAAATTAACTCTATAAAAATTCCCCAATCTCACCCATCGCTTGATGAACCCTAACCTAGTATTTTCCACGTGGCATTTTCTTATTGGTTTGACCGCGTCACAAGGCTGCCTCAACACATCGTCAACTTCTATAAATACCAGATCAATTATTCAGTTGTACTCATTAGTTAGAAGATTAGTTTAGATGGTAGGTTAGGAGTAGTGTAACAAAGTTTTTTCACACAGTTCTCTTGATTCTGTTAAGTAGTTAACAATTTTAGTTATCTTTCTGTTATAAATGTAACTACTTATTCCATTAATGAATTTTTACCTTTCACTTTATCAAAATCTTATCTACTGTTCATTAAGCTTTATATTGAGATCATAAGCTTGTGAAAGCTTATGTTTTTCTTCTTTAGCTATCTTAATTCTGTCTTGAGTAGTCTATTAGCTGGATCAAAGTTTTTCAGTTAGAATTGTAACAAACTTTCCAACCATTAATGAGATTTATTGATTTCAAATCAGTTCTTATCTCTCTATTTTCAAGTCTGCAGGTTTTATTTTGACGTTGATCAAAAGCTGGTATAGATTGTTTGATTAGTTATTGCAGCTTTTAGTCTTGAGGATTTTTGAAGTTGTTGATTTCAGTAGGAATAAGGCGGGTATACATTTGCTTCTGTGATGTTTCATTTCGATTCAGTTCTTGTTCAGCAGTAGTAAATAGCTTATCTCCCACAACGGACTGGCTTGGAAGTCAGGTATACTTCCTTTTAGTTATCTAATATTCATAGTGTAATCTACCTTAGATGAATTTAGTGTTAAGATTTGATTGTAAATTGTTAAATTTGCTTAGATGAATATTGTTAACCATCTGTTATTGCTTGTAATTCAATTTCATTTCCTTGTAGTCTAAATTTCATTTTAGATAGTTAAACTAGTGTTTGGCATATGGTTTAACAGATTTTGGTTTTAAAAGTTTGGTATTTGCTTTTGATTTGATTTGTGGCTATTGAATTGTAGTGTTATATATGTTTTTGAGGATAGTTAAGATAGTGTGATATAGATCCTAGCATAATCAGTTCATAAGTAAATATAGTAGATCAAAGTGTAGTTGCTAGGAATCGAACCCTTGATCAATTTTAAAATAGAGTTTGCGTTTTTGAAAGTTTGAAAGTTATTCAACTTTTGTCCTTTAACTTGTATGTAGTTCTTTCACTCACATTCCACTTTAGTTAACTAGTTAGAGTTCTTAGTCACTTTGGTTAAGATTTTGTAGCACCGGTAGACCTTTTCAGTTAAATCTGTTAATAGGCTAGTTATTGGGTTGTTATTAATCTGTTGGCTTAGGTCTTATAGTTGGGCTCAGTTATAAACGAGTTTAGGATAAGATTTGGATTTTAGTTCATTCGTAGATAGAGTGTAATCAGAATTAAATTTCATTTGCGTAATTTGTTTTTAAATCTAAATTTGCATTTTGAGTTTTATAAAATTAGTTTTAGTTTTATAAAATGTATTTTGTATTTTGTATTTTGTATTTTGGATTTTGTATTTTGTATTTTGTATTTTATATTTTGTATTTTGTATTTTGTATTTTTCATTTGTAGAATTTGCATTTTACATTTTTGTATTTTGTGCATTTAATTGTGATATTTGCAATATGTTTGTAAAATAGTACGTATACATATAGATAATATTTTTACCTTTTTACGTGCTTTTTGCCAAGTAGAAATAGATACCAAATTACGATCTTTTAACCAAAAACAATTAAGTCTTTTGCTTGAAAATTAAAATCAATTCGACTCGAGTTGAGGAAAAACGAACTACACTAAAAAAACAAATATTACTTACCGTAAAGAACCATCCTTTACCCCGAATCGACGACTTTTTTTATCAGTTGCTAGGCTCGAGTGTTTACTCGAAGAACACGATATGGATAGTATGAGTTTCAAGTGGTGCCATTCGGTTTGACAAATGCACTTGCCGTGTTCTTGGATCTCATTAATCGGGTGTGTATGTCGTATTTGGATAAATTTTTCATTGTGTTTATTGACGATATTTTGATTTACTCAAAGTGTAAGGAGGAGCATGAAGAATACCTTAAGTTGATATGGAATTACTTAAGATGGAGGAACTGTATGCCAAGTTCTCTAAGTGTGATTTTTGGCTTCGAAATGTACAATTTCTTGTGCATGTCATTGATAGTTGATGTCTATACGTTGATCCCGCCAAGATTGATTCAATCAAGGATTGGAATCATCGACGAATCTGAAAGAAATTCATCAATTTATAGGACTTGTCGGATATTACCAACTTTTCATTGAGGGTTTCTCGAAAATTTTCAAGCCATTGACAAAACTGACTCAAAAGAATGTGAGATATGAGTGGGAAGAAAAATCCGAGTCAGTATTTCAGAAGTTGAAGCAAATGTTGTGTAGTGCGCCTATTTTATCATTACGCGAAGGAACTGATGATTTTGTAGTGTACTATCACGTGTTAGTGAAAGGGTTGGGAGTTGTGCTGATGCAAAGGGATAAGGTCATCGCATATGCGTCTCGATGGCTCAAAGTTCATAATACTTATACAACACACCATTTGGAGCTTAGAGCTACATTTTTCACATTGAAGCTTTGGAGACACTACTTATATGTGACAAGGTGTGTTGTGTACACAAACCAAAAAAGTCTACAACACAATCTTGATCAAAAGGATTTGAACATGAGACAACATCGATGGATCGAATTGCTTAGTGATTATGACTATAAGATCCATTATCACCCGGGGAAGGCGCATGTGATGGCAGATTCTTTAAGTCGGAAGGAACGAACTAATCCGGTAAGAGTTAGATATTTAATGATGACCATCAATTTGAACTTTTCGATACGAATTCTCGAAGTATAATTTGAAGCTCTTAAGCAAGATAACGTAGGAAAGGAAAAGCTACGTGGAATGGATAAGCAATTTGAAGCAAGAGCCAATGGAAATAAATGTCTCGAAGGGAGAATTTGGTTGTACTCTTTGGAGATATAAGGGATTTGATTATGCACGAGTCGCATAAGTCTAAGTATTCGATACATCCTGGATCGGATAAGATGTATCACGACATGAAGAAGATGTATTAGTGGCCCAATATGAATGTCGATATTGCCACCTACGTTAGCAAATGTTTGACTTGTTCAAAGGTGAAAACACAACACCAAAAGCCGTCTGGTTTGTTGGTTCAACCAGTGATTCCCAAATGGAAAGGGGAGAACATAACTATGGACTTCGTTACAAAACTTCCTAAGACATCGAGTGGGTATGATACAATTTGGGTAATTGTTGACCCTCTTACGAAATCTGCACATTTCTTAGCTATGAGGGAAGATGATTCGATGGATAAATTTACGAGATTGTTCTTGAAAGAAGTAGTATCTAATCATGGTGTACCAGTTTCGATTATATCCAATAGGTATAGTAGGTTTACATCTCATTATTAGAAGTCTTTGCAAGAGGCGTTAGGTACTCAGTAGGATATGAGCACGCCTTATCATCCACAAAATGACGGACAAAGTGAGAGAACTATTAAAACACCATAGAAAATGTCACGCGCGTGCATGTTGGACTCTGGAAAAAGCCAGGATAAGCATTTGCCTCTAGTAGAGTTTTCATATACCAATAGTTATCATGCTAGTATTAAGGTTGCAACGTTTGAGGCACTTTATGGTTGCAAGTGTCGTTCACCTGTGTGTTAGGTTGAAGTGAGGGATAACCAACTCACTGAACCAAATATTATTCATGAAACTACCGATAATATAGTGCAAATCAAAAGTAGGATTCAAGTTTTCCGCGAGCGTCAAAAGAGTTATGATGATGTAAGGCGTAAGCCTATCGAATTTCAAGTATGAGATAAGGTAATGTTAAAGGTATCGCCTCAGAAAGGTATTATACGTTTGGCAAACAAGGGAAGCTAAACCCATGTTACATTGGACCTTTTAAGATTTTAGCAATGGTTGGAATCGTAGCCAATAGGTTGGAGTTGCCGCAAGCACTCAGTCGGTGCATAGTATCTTTCACGTATCAAACTTGGAGAAGTATCTTTCTGATGAAACACTTGTCGTACCATTGGACGAGATCCAAATTGATGAAAATTGAACTTTGTCAAGGAGCTTGTCGAGATTATGGACTATGAGGTCAAACGGCTGAAGCAAAGCCGAATCCAATTATTACGGTGAGGTGTAATTGTAGACATGATCCTGCGTTCACCTAGGAGCGTGAGGATCATTTCGCCAGAAATACCCGTACTTCTTTGTTGTTTCAAGTGTCGCTATGTCACTCTAAGCTTCGGGACGAAGCTTTATTAACGAGGGAAGACTGTAACAACCGGTAATTTCCCAAATTTTCCAAATTTTAGTTTTGCCCCTTTGACTTTGAATGTTGCCAAATTATGCTTAATTTTCTATTTAAACCGTAAATTTTTCCCGTGTCTTGTGAGAAACGTATGTTGACGTGTATTCTCTTTTCACTGTGCTAAGTTTACGTGTTGTGAACACTGTGATTGTGTCACTATTGGTTGCGTAATATATTTACGATCAATATTTAATGTTTTTGAAATTTATTTCTTGTTACGTGGTTGTGTGTGCCTAATCCGAGTAGGATTTAACTGTGTTACGTTTTACGTGAACTAACTACATTTAACTGTTGCCTGCGTATCTGTGAACGTACTGTGTAAACAATTTTGTTTGAATTAATTAATATAATTATTTTCATGATTCTTATTTAATCGTTTTCGTTTTCGCTATTACGTTTCGTCATAAACCGGATACTAGTAATCTTACTATTAGGTCACTATGACATTTATTAATTAAAACCCTAACTAGAAAAATTATATTTTATTAATGTCATTTATTACTCTTAATTATTTATTCAAAACCCTAATTAAACTTACACCTTTTATAATTAAAACCCTAAACTATCTAAACTTGACAACAAAGGACGTTACACTTTCAAAAATCAAAACATACCCCCTTGACCCTTTGACCGTCGGCACCTAACACCAAATATAGACTCCCACAAAACACTTAGTATGCTACATTTGAATTTCAAACATGCACATGCATGACCCAAGAGACAACAAACTTGTACCAAAAACTTCCTTGATTTCTGTTGGGAGATCATTTTGGTCCCCTTGGTCACTTGTCCTTAACCAAGCCAAATCCCTCATCTAGTTTAGGTTCATTTTTTACTTTCATGTTTAACACTTTAACTAACACATATTACTTCACATTTGTATAACACTTTCTCTCTCAAAAAAATACCTAGTAAAAAATCAATTCATTTTCCTCCCATGGCTCTTGAACCCACGGCTAGACTAGAAAATACAAGAAACCATACTTTTTCAATTGTCAAACATAAAATAACAATGATACACTAGTTATAGAGGGATTCCAAGTATTATTGAAGCAAACTTTAGCTTTGAGAAGGTTGATTTGGGTATTATAGAAGTGATTTAGCATGGTTTTATTGGGTTTATTATAGATGTTTCCTAAATTTGAGGAACATGTTTAGTTGGTTATTGCGGATTTGCTTGATGCTTTCTTTCTATCACTCTTTTCATTATATGTTCTTGTATATATTTTTCATGTATATCACTTGGCATGTGACTTCAAAATAAAATAGAAAGTTATGATTTTTATTTGATAAAATGAATTATTGTTGCAATAAAAGTATTAATGTTGATATATAAATTGTGAATATTGAATCTTTACATAGAGATGAGTTGGATATTGATATTGATATTGATATTGATGTGTTGGTTGAAAGTGGTGATTATGAATAAATTTGAGAAATAAGGAAGTTGTGATGTTGAATATGGTTAATTTGTTGGTTTTTGGTTAGAAATAGTTTGCTCTCCCAAATTATTTCGTGAGTAAAAGGTTTTATAAAACGGTTTTGGCATTTGTTTTAATCAAGATTATGAAAGTACATGTTCTTATTGCCGTTTTGATATATTAGAATTAAAAATCTTACTTAAATGAGTGAGATATGGCCATTTGAATGTTTGAGTCGAAAATACATTTTTACAAAAGTTGTCAACAATTTTGCTTGATGTTCGAAAATTAAGTGTGAGCTTTTGAGTCGTAAATGATGATAGTGAGTCAATAAAACTTCAAGATTTGGATAGAGTATGATGTCTAGATACCCTGAGATAGTTAGAACTATACGTACGGACTTAAAACGAGAAAGTTATGACGTTTTACATATAAATGGTAAAAATGGTAAAAGTTACAAGTATGATGTCTAGAAAGTTAAATGAGTCATACGAGCGTTTTCGAGTTAAACCATGGTATTTTGAGTGTCGAAATAGGTCTAATATGACGTGTAGATATATAAGGTTGGTTATAAAGATGTGAAAACAAGTTATATAGTCTTTGATTTAATAAAAATGTAAAGATTAAAATTTATCGAGTCGAGTATTAAAAATTGATTTTTATTATTTGGTTGAATTAGATTTGAGGAGTTATAGCGAGGAGGAAGACTTGTTTGAGTATTTGATTATGAAAAGTTGGGTAAAATAAATGGACGCCAAAAGGCTACCGAATTTACTATAAACTTATTAAAATGTAAATTCCAAATCAACGCTGAAAGGTTGCCGAAACGATCTTAGAACGAAAGTAATATTTTGCTTAAGTATTGAGTCGACTAAAATATACTCCGTAACAACTATTATTTTAACTTATGTTTTAATAATTAATTAAAATGCATTGCAAATGGGCGACATAATTGTTGCGATAGAATGTAATTTATTTGCTTGCGCCTACACTAGTATGCTATCACTACGTTGCTTCTAGGCGATTCTTGATATTTAATTGATTGTTGTTGCGTTGCTAGTGAGTCATAGCCAATTGTCTTTGTACGATTAATTATTTAAGGTGAGATAATGCTTTGTTGCTTTCCTATTGGACGAAAAATATGTTTTCTATTGTTGCTTAGCTAAATTTATTTTTGATATGCTATGTAGCAATAGCCCATTATTCCCCTTATCGTGAACTGTTAATTACTTTCGGGTGACCAGTAAAGTAAACACTTATGTTATGGATAGATCTATTAGAGTTTGACAACACCCGTCTAGGTGTCCAAATGCATCGCCATTGTCAAATGGACGTATACCATTTGGTTGTTGCTAGGTGGTCTCGGGTTAAACACCTATGTGGGGAAATCTTATATTTCATGCGGGCATCATTTGTGCATACTTGTCTTTAGCTTCGGTGTCATAATCTTAGTGTTATCATAACTATATATGCTATTTTCCCACATGTATGACATTATATTTCCTATAATCGTCTCATATGCCTTAAAAATGTTGTTTGTGGTTCATCAAATGTTATGTTTTTACTTAAACCTATGTGTTAGTGCAAACATTACGATGTTTAATCAATATAATCACTTTATATTTTGGTGATGACAAACGTATAACTCGCAAAATATTATGTAAAATGTGTAAGGTACTCGTAATCACTTATGCATCCATATGTACACTTCTCACGACGCCTCCAAACTCGCATTCGTCATCAATCACTTAAGGTATGAATAAACAAGTCATTAACCTAATCAAGTGATCAATGATTAATTATTCTTAAAACTTACTTTCATTTAAAGTGACAAAGATTTTTTATATAAATTTATGTTTAAGAAAATGTTTTTATTTAAATGGAAAATCTTGTTGGATATTCCATTGGATATGCCATTGGATATTCCCTAGCTGGTTACAGCCTGTCCAGAAAAGCTTTCACCACTAAAAGACAAAAAGGGGAACGTATTCTACGACATTGTTCCTTATGGGGACCCACGGTTCTTTATATATAAAGAACCATGCGGAATAATGAAGAACCGTAGCTTTATAGTCGTTGCTCCCTCTGTGCCTATAAGTAGTGGTTCATTTCCAGCTTTTTAAACAACCCTTTTTGCACATTCTCTCTAATTTTTCACACTTCTTAATCCTTGATTATTAGTTTTATTAATCTTGTTTATGATGTGATTTTATTCTTCAAACCTCTCTTCCTCTAAGTGCAAAGAGAAGAACACTGTAATCATAATAAAGTGTTAGGGTCATAATATGATGAGATCTCTCATTCTAAAGATCAAGTCATGATTATCTTTTTACTATCATATAGATCATGTAGATCCAAGTGATGTGTACACTTGGACTTGATGTATGTGTAGTAGATCAAGTGGCGGGTATACTTGGATGTGTTATAAGGGTAGCATATCCAAGTGATGGGTATTATTAGATAAGGTGTTAGGAGTGTAGATCCAAGTTTTGTGTATACTTGGAAGTGTCTTGTGTCTAAGTTCTCACTTGACTTTAAAGTGATGTGAGTGTGAGTGATATGTGTAGATTCTTCTACCTAAGTGATGACGTATAGTCCTTATTCGGGTAGAATAACCCGATCTACAGGAAGTACCCGTATCCATGGGGTATGGATCATTGCTTCGCAGCGAGCGCACGGCCAAGGAGGCCCAATAGCCGTTGTCGCACAACGGTTGGTTACTTAACCAGGTCCTCGTAGCACTGTGATAGGATCAGACATAATATAACTTATCTTATAGTTATATTCTCCTAAAGGAAGGGGATATGCACTTGTCTCAGTCACGCGATAAGGATCAAGCTATTTTGAGTCATTATCTCCTCCTTGGGCCGAAAGAAATGGAGAGGCCAGCTAGGACTCTCTCGAGTATAAAAGGAACTAGAGAGGTTCCACAAAAGGTACGATACACAATGCTCTAAAACTCTCACATATACTCAAACCGATTACTTACTCTCTCCGCCGAAGTCTAATCGTGGGAAATGGGCCCACGGTAAGCTTGACGATGTCTGTTATTTAGTGTGCAGGGTCTTCAAACAAGATTCACTTGGTGCAAGAGCCAGAGTCCACAAGACCCCGAATTAAGCCTATATTCAGGTCAAGCACCGTCCATCCAACTTTTGTATCAACAAGTTAGCATCATCTGTGGGACCCTACACAAAACCCTGAGTAATGAACAAAGGCGGCGCAAACCCATCCCATCCAAAGGGCGGGCCTAAGATGCCACAAGGGCCACCCTTGGGATTCGAATCACTCCTCAATCTGGGACGGAGACTAGGAGGAAAGGGACCACAAGTGCCCGCTCCCTCACTATTCACCCACAGACGACAGGGGATGCATCATCCTCGCGTGAAACCCCCGCTATTCCGCATAACGAGGCATTAAACGCAAGGATTGAGCTAACACTACAAACCACAATAGAAAATCCTCTTGAACCTGACCAAGACATGAGCCAGTATGTTGCAAAAAACTTTGTAGCTCTGGTGTCGCTCATGAAGGTACAAATGAAATCAAACCCAGAAAGAGACTAGAGGATCAACCTAGATTTTGATAGAGAGCTTAGGGCTCTTGAGGGGTCGAATTCTAAGAAGGAACTCCGAAAAGAAGGATGAAAAGGAGAAGAGAAGGGGAACTATACACGTCGACAGCTCACCTTGACGCGCCACTCATCGAAGGCGCACTATCTCCAAACAACTCCGTTAGCTCAAGAGGGGAAGATGCTTTCCTTACACTAGCAAACAACACGCGACATACGAACATGAAAGATAGGTTAGGACCTAACCCAATGGGAACCAACGCGTCGGCCGAGCCACACCCGTGTCGATGAAGTGTCCTCAAAAGATTAGGATCATTAAAAAGAAGCTCTTCCCCAGAATCTTACATACAGGAACGAAGCAAAAGTAACAGAAAAGCTCGGCGAGAAACTTTCTCAAGTGAAAACTCATCAGACTCTGATTCCAGCGATCACCATCTGCGACACAGGAGGATTGTTTCTTCATCCTCGGAACACAACAGGAAGCGTCGCAAAACGCCCAAACAGCCAAGAATACGCAGTGAGGAAGAGTGGACTCTCCCGTGGCGTCGCGATAAAGGAAGCGCGTTTTCAAAACGCATAACCATGTTTAAGGATAACAAGAAGAGATGAATATTGTCCAACGTCAAAATGTATGACGGAACAACAGACCAGGATTATCACCTAAAGGTGTTTGAATCCCAAGCAGGGATAGAACAATGGCCAGAAGCGGTGTGGTGCCACATGTTCAATTCAACCCTAATTGGGAACGCCACAAAATGGTTCGATCTACTCCCACGAAGAAGCATCAGCGGTTTGGAAGAACTAAGGAGAGCGTTCAGAAGGAACTATGTCCAACAAAAGAAGTGCGACAAGAGTCATGTCTCACTCGCAAGGGTCAAGTAGAGGCACAATGAAAGTTTGGAAGATTTCATGTAACGCATTAAATCCGAGTGTAACCAGATTAAGGAATGCCCAGAGATCCTAAAAATCTCAGGGTTCCTTGCAGGCATCACCGACCCATATTTAATAAGAAAACTAAACGATAGGACCCCATAAAATTTTAATAGAGTAATAAAGAGGGTTCGAGCGTTTATCCAAGGAGAGGCTGCAACACACAGCCGACAGACGACCTCAAATTACAAATTCCAAGATCGATCGAAGAAGCAGCCATACGGCCAGAACATTAGTCGTACCTTAGACTTCCGCAGCATAAAGAAACCTGGACGTAATAACAATAACAAATTCACTCCGCTATAGAAAACGTCTAGGGAAATATTCCTATCTGAAGGCGCGAATTTCCCAAAACCTAGTCCGATGACCGGTCCGGTAAACAAGAGGGAAAACAGCAAGCACTGTGAGTACCACAATGATAAGGGCCACGCTACTGATGAGTGTATCCAACTGAAAAGGCACATCGAGAACCTCGTCAAGGACGGTAAACTGAATCACCTCATACGGGACCGGAGAAAGGGTGTGGATGCAAAAAAAAGTGAAACCAAAAAACAGAAGGAAAAACCCATAACCATTTACATGGCACAAAGGAGTGAGTCCCGTATGCAGAGAAGAACGATACAAGAATTTGCGCATGATAAGGAGATATCATTTCCTATTCTTACCGATATGGACTATAGGATAGGATCGTTGTCGGTCAGCATCACACTGGGAATTCATGTCATACATGACATGTGTGTCGATGGGGGATCCGCAGCGAACATACTGAATGAGCATTGCTTCGCACAGTTTCCTATGGAGGTAAAGAATGAGTTAAAGGAAACCTCGTCCGTGCTCACAGGATTCAATGGTGACAAAACTCGACCATTAGTGCATCTCTGCACATAAGTAACGATTGGAAGCGTGGATCATTCGACAACTGTGTGGATGGACTTTATAGTTGTACGATCCCAATCATCATACAACATCATCATCAGACAGACATCACTCTTAACGTTGCGCGCTGTGCCCTCCACAATCCATGGCATGCTTAAATTTCCAGTGCAAAATGGAATTGTTACCATTCGTAACATAGATACAATCGAAGAGAGCAACAACATCCCTACCCAAAGTAGGAAAAGGAAGACTCTAGGACAAGACGAACGCAACACATAATCCAGTTCATACGCAACAAGAAGAAAGAATAGCCCAGAAAGCTACCAGGTAATACCAGCGAAAGATAACATATTCAGGGAGAAGGATCATCAACAAATCTCCCATGGTCCTTGCTCTCGACAGGCTTTACGCGTAGAGGAGGGCCATATGCAGGTCTCATCCTCACGGACCAGGGAGAAGTGCAAACCACTCACGTGTTGCGTTTTGAATTCAACGCTACGAGTAGTGAAGCGGATCACGAAGCCCAAATAGCCGGACTAAGGTTGGCATTGAGAATGGACGTAACCAAATCCGTGGCTTATGTATACAACCCATTAATAGCAAGAAGGGCTGTAGGGTTCTGCGAACCCCGGGGGAACACTGTAATCCAATACACACGAAAGATACGGGCCCTGGCCGCACAATTCACCAACTTTGCTATACGGGAAGTCTCGAAAGAGATCAGCGTAATGTCAATAGCCATGGATCGTATTTCAATCATAAACATGGAAAATCCCCCTAGGCAAGTACTTGTTGATCTCATCTTACCCAAATCTATACCTGCACAAACAACATCCGCTGCTACTAGGGGAAAATCACTCACATGGATGACACCGATTGTCAACTACCTGACAAATTGTGAACTACCAAGCAACAACGGAAGCGCCAAATGATTGCAGCACAGGGCAAGACAATTTGAGGTCATAAATAGGGCTTTATACAAGAAATCAACGCGCAGTAGGAAGCTACAATGTCTGGGACTAGATCGTGCAAGAATAGTTATGGAAACCGCACATAGGAAAGCACCCAACAACGTCCAAAAGCCATGGTGAACGAAGTTCTTCGCTCAGGCTACTATTGGCCTTTCATGCATAGGAACGCACATAAATTAGTGGTTCGATGTCGCCAATGCCAGATGCGCACAAACCATGCGCACAAACCATGAGGTACGGCCCCATACAATGCCTCGGAGTACATTAGAGGCACGCATGGATGGAAGAGGAATCCTTTCAACCCTAGGGCATACGTTGCATTCTCTCGTCGCAACAGCGAGCAGTATTGCGCACAGCTTAGTAACGATGCTTCCTTTGCGAGTTGATAACCAACAGGAAACTAAAGGAGTTGTCTTCCCGCCGGTAAAGGTGGCCACCGTCAACTCACATAAGGCACACAAGGACGACAATAGGCGGGGGGGGGGGGCAGGGTGCCGACAAATACAAGGAAGTTTGGGGGATGCCTCGCCAAAGCATGGTATGTGCAGACAGTCGTGCACAGTCGGTATCTAGGCAGACGTCACAAGAGTCGGAGAAAATGGAGGAAAACCAGGAACTCAAGCAGTATTATCTTTAAAAGTCATCGCATCACCAACGTGGTTCACTCTCCTAGTTGTAATCAGCTCCTAATAAAGATCCATGTATTTTTTTCTTTTCAGTATTTTAGGATTTACTCTTTGATGTTTTTTTAAACACTTGCAAAAGAATAAATAAAGGCCTGCGGTCCCTAGCTATTTCCGCAGTTCAAGTTCCTTTTTCTTTCAAGTATGAAAAGTACGCATTAAGTTTTTCACATTTTAAAATATACTTGACCCCCAGCGTACATGTACAATAAACGTTTCCAGGTGAAATAAGAGGAGTAAGTTTAACCTACTAATTAAACTTGTCACGGAAGAGGGATGCAACCCCAGTGGCGACGGATCAGGTATCCTTTGTTAGGCAGCTTACTATAAGACGTTTTAGTGAGTATGGCATTCCTCATGTTCCATGATGGACATACACAAGACACACTGTGCGCGCCTAGCAAACACGTCAAGATCAATGACATCGCTTATGGTAGTAGTGGCACGCCACACGTAATGAACTTTCAAATCACCCATAAGTTCTGAGTTACACTTCACTAAATGTACTCATAAACAGGAACTTATACGTACGATCTCAAGTGTCGGTAAAAAGACCTGGAAAACATATTTGCATTATGCAATATATAACTTTATATACAAATTATACAAAGATTATGCACATGGATTACAGGGTTACAAATAATTACAGGCAGCAATGCACGCCTTATAATAAATCTCCAACAGACATGGATCTTTTCAACTTCTGGTGCAGCGGATTGAGAGACGCGCGACGTTCCACCCAAGCCTCCCTCATATATTGCAAAAAATGCACCCGTACTCCAACTGATGGTAGACTTACCAGAACGCCGTCGGATCGACTAGGGGGTGCCAGACCCAATCCAATTATATCACTCCTCGCAGGGGACTTGTTCTTCTTGATAACACGCCTGGCATGGTGCTTCAACACCCTCTCCAAAGAAACCATGTCCACTGTACCGTCGTCAGTGGAATAGATATGGACCCTCAGCTGAGACACATCCGGCTTAACACAGTAGTCTAGTTCATCTTCCGCGCCCTCCTCAAAATGCTTCAAAAGAGTAAGTCTCGCCATGACGACGCTAATAGTATGATCTTGGTCTTTCTCAACAGCATCGATGAAAGGGATGTCGCAGTCTTTCAAAACTTGACATGTGGTCTCAAAATGTTCCTGAGCCTGTGGAGCATAAAAAAGCACATCCCCTAAAGACTTCGCCAATAAACCCTCTTTTGCGGCACGCTCCATAGCCATACTTTGGCCCAACACTCGGGCAGCGCTTAGAACATCCCAGGTGGCTCCGGATACTTTGGGTGAGTCCATCGCACCCTTAGCAGCTAGGGGTAGACCATATCTAACTAACCAATGCTTTTTTGCGTGTACCGCTAACAAGTGCGGATATAACTCCTCATCAAAGTCGATGCTCAAGCGCCTTAGGACTTCCTCTTTCTTAGCCATATCTTGTTGGAACTTCGCGGAAACATTCTCATAGTTCGCCGAAAAAACGCTCATGCCTTCTTCCAGTTTTTTAAGGGCCCAATGGTTGTCCTTTTCCTGTTTTTCGCGCAAAAGGCGTGCTTGGTTTAGAGACTCCAATAGAGATACTTTCTCTTCCTCAAGATATTGTATCAAACTAGCATTTAGGTTTGAGAACGCTTCAAGGCGCGCAAGATCCACCTTCGCACGTACCAGTTCATTATCTTTCTCATCTATAGCTCGGTTTAGGGAAACATCTTCGAGGCGTTGAGATAGGTGCAGTATTTTCTTGTAGAGATGGGATGTTAATGTTGCTTCACATGACACACCTATCGTCAACTCTCTCAATAATACTTCGTCTGATAGATCGTCGAGGTGTTGGACACGTCCGGGTGGAACAAGAGACTAGAGGAAAGCTTCGCAATCAGACCTGTTGATGAGCGTACAAGACCGAGTTAGCTTCCACTGAAGTAGGAAATTATTTCTTGGATCAGCACTAGTGCTAGCCCTATGCGTCGCATCTTTAGAACTGCAAATTTATAGTCGGAAAATTAGAAGTCATCCTTTTATTCTGTGAACAACGTGACATGACAGAACATCACATATGGTACCTCGAGATGATGGTTTTCGCATAAGGCTTGGCACGCGAGCCCCATGCAGTCATATGAGTGCATGACTTGGTAGTTTGTGATCTACTTCTCTTCGAAATTCTATGACTAGGTGAACAAGGTAACCTCTTAAACCCAGGAACAGGAATATCGTGGGGATTAAGGGTTGGACTACCCTCAGGAGTCGTTCCCTCGCCCTATGGGTACTCTGTTTCTTCGGAAGATATTTCTATCATACATGACACACTTTGAATGGGGGTCGCGTTCAGGACAACAACTCCCTCTGAGTTCATATTTATTTCAGGAGAAGGAGGTTCGAGGGCCATAGTGCGTCTACCAATGCCCCACCCACTCGCAAGCTCATTTGAGGTACATGGCCGAGGGCGCATGGTTGCGTCACAAGGATGATCGCGCTTCGCGAGTTGCGAGTAAGTTATCTCTGTGAATGATAAAAGGTCGAATTTAGACATATATGTACAAATACAGTCTCATTGGGAGTGCGTGGATAAGATTTATTACCATGGTCAAAGCCGTCATAATACTGCGGAAGGTGGCTCAAAGGTATGGGTGCATTAAAACTCAGATCCATAGCATATAGTAGCGATTCAGGGACTTCCTGCATTGGTATACGATCAGATTCTATCATCTGCGCATCTGCTTCGCTATATGTACCAGGGACTGGACGCTTGTCTTTTATCAACGTATGTGGAGTAATGAAGTCATACTCGAATGGGAATACACTCTTGTCTATCCAGAAAAATTTGTTGTTCCACTTCTTTAGCGAATATATCTTTGTTTTATTGCACTGAAGATGACCATGGCGTTTGGCGAAGGATATCCATCCATTGGTCCAGGATACACGATAGAATGCATGGAATAAGTTTATAGTTGGGTCGATGTTTTTCAAACGGAAATTTATCTCAAAATTGGATATTTTGGCTGCGCCAATACAATGTAACTGGGATAAGTGGATATTGTAGAAGCTTAACACGTCAATAAGAAAAAGGCTCAGTGGAATACGGTTGTTGTCAAACTCAAAGAATCTGGTATACACGCCAATCTTCCTAGGTGAAAAACTTCCAATATGCATTTGAGGATCTGGTACTATGAAGAGTAGGTCTATTGGAATACGATACTTGGTTATACACTGGGAAAGTTCTTGCTCGGAGATGCGGGATACTACATCAAATAATTGGGACACCATTTTTTCTGGTGACAATGCTTCGGTGTTGGATTATATCTTTTTTGTTCTGTGAATGCGTTTCTTTGCTAGTCTTGGTAATGGAAGAAGACAAAGTTAAGGAAATGATGAAGATTGATTTTCGATACAATGTATTTAGTAACATTTCAGGGTTAAAGGATCGTACGACATGTGTTGACCGTTAATTTCATCCAGCGGTCCATATAGGTTACCTTCGTATGACGTGGTTGGAGTCTTTCACAGTTTCCAAAGAAAGTACGTGATAGTGGATCATGACATGGATAGCTGTTGGCGGGATTATTTGAAATATTTGTTCCAAGGACACTCACGGGGGCATTTATTTCGCTATAGAGCATTGCATATGGAGACTTTGATGATTAATAGTCAGTAGCCACTGTCAGGACCTGTGACCACTAGACTAGGGGACATGATGACGTATAGTCCTTATTCGGGTAAAATAACCCGATCTACAGGAACTACCCGTATCCATGGGGTATGGATCATGGCTTCATAGCGAGCGAACGGCCTAGGAGGCTCAATAAGTCGTTGTCGCACAGCGGTTGATTACTTAACCAGGTCCTCGTCGCACTGTGACAGGATCAGACAGAATATAACTTATCTTATAGTTATATTCTCTTAAAGGAAGGGGATATGCACTTGCCTCGGTTACGCGATAAGGATCAAGCTATTCTGAGTCATTATCTCCTCCTTGGGTCGAAAGAAATAGAGAGGCCAGCCAGGACTCTCTCGGGTATAAAAGGAACCAGAGAGGTTCCACAAAAGGTATGATACACAATACTATAAAACCCTCACATATACTCAAACCGATTACTTACTCTCACGTTGGAGTCTAACCGTGGGACACGGGCCCATGGTAAGCCTAACGGTGTCTGTTATTTAGTGTGCAGGGTCTTCAAACAAGATTAATTTGGTGCAAGAGCCGGAGTCCACAAGACCCCGAATTAGGCCTAAATTCGGGTCAAGCACGGTCCATCTAACTTTTGTATCAACACTAAGATTAGAACTCGACATCTAGCCTTATGTCAAAAAATGGAATTAGGTGACAGATGTAGATTGGTCCTACTTAATATTAGGACTCGACATTTAACTTAGTGTCAAAAATGGTGTAAGCGACGTGTATGGTTTTCTCCATCAAGAAAGGATCTTGTTGATTAGTGAAGTAACTCTCGAATTGGGTACTCGAAGATTGGAGTATGGTGAATAAGAGCTTTGATAGGCGTGAAAACACCCATCCTTTTTACCACTTAATTACAATAATAACCAAGCCAAAACGTGTATTTTATGTCATTTATGTCGGAATTATGCGTGGTTTGTGTTTTTGTTGTGATTTAGGACGAAAAGGTGAAAAGTGGAGAAAACATGGCATTCACGGGCTTTTATCGAAGAAAAAGACGAAAGATGAAGTCGAAAGATCAAGAGTGGAAAAAGAACGGAAGTCCAAGAACAATTCTGAAGATTTATCGAAGAAAAAGTCAAAAGACGGAAGTTTACTAAAAGCCGAAGAACTCGAGTCTTATTTGTGAAGAAAATTCAAGACGAGTTCAAAGAAATCACGAGACAAAGTCATTAAGTCCAAGATTAACAAACAATTAAGAAGAAAAGGACTTAAGTGTGCAAATAAGGAAAAGAGGAAAGAGGGAGGAAGCTTCCTAAGCTCCTCCCTAATCACCCCTATATATAGATTAGGCTTAGTTCATTTTCAAGTTGTTGGTGGCTTGACAAGCCACACTTCCACCATTTTCATTTCTTGTCATTTAATTTCTTGCAATTTAATTTCATGTTATGCACTTTTAATTTCTTCAATTCAAGTAAGTCTTTTTATTTTGGAATCTTTTCTTTTAATCAAGTTCTTATCTTTAATCATCTTCTTCTCCCTTTCTTACTTTGCTTCTCTTTGATTCATGTTCATCCTTGATTTGTTTTCATCTTAATGCTTATTTGATCTAAAGTTTTCTTAAAAAGTTCATCTTTTTAATAGTTTGATTTGAAAGTTTGCTTATTTTTAAGTTTGATAAGTTGTTATTCATGCTTATTAAGTCAATTTCGATTTAGATTCGTGCAAGTTTTAGTTTGAGCTTATTAACCATAGCTTATTGCTTTTGCTTAATTTTCGGATCAAAAAGTTAGATCGGAAAGGGTAAACCCCTTTCCAATCACGTATTCCAATCACCTTGATTGGAAAAGGGTTTTACATTCCAATCAGCATTCCAATCAGCATTCCAATCAACATTCCAATTAGCATTCCAATCAACATTCCAATCAGCATTCCTTTCGCATTCCTTTTACATTCCTATTAGCATTCCAATCAGCATTCCAATCAACATTCCAATCAACATTCCAATTAGCATTCCTATTAGCATTCCAATCAACATTCCAATTAGCATTCCAATCAGCATTCCAATCAGCATTCCAATCAACATTCCAATCAACATTCCAATCAGCATTCCAATCAACATTCCAATCAACATTCCAATCAACATTCCAATCAGCATTCCAATCAACATTCCAATCAGCATTCCAATCAACATTCCAATCAGCATTCCAATCAACATTCCAATTAGCATTCCTATTAGCATTCCAATCAGCATTCCTATCAGCATTCCTATCAGCATTCCTTTTAGCATTCCTTTCAGCATTCCTTTTACTTATCGCAATTTACATTTTCATTTTACTTAGTAATAGATAACCAAACCATTTTCATTTCCACCAAGAACAATTGAGTCGCACTTTGAACCGGAAATCAATTCGAGAAGATACCGAGAAAACGAACTTTTTCAACTAGCAAAATCTCTAACATTAAAATGGCGCCGCTGCCGGCTCTTTTCGTGAGGATTAACGGTTTTTTGTGAGAGACGCGTTGGCTTTTGGGATCCGTTCACTTGTGAACGTTATTTTTTCGAGTCAAAAATTTTCAAAAAAAAAACCAAAAAAAAAAAAAAATCCAAAAACATTTGAAAAATCTTAAAAAGCATTTCTTTTTCAAAGTTTTGCACCAAAAATATTCTTCTTGCTTATCTATCTTTCTCCATGGATTTTTATGTCCATTGCGTCGGGTGTGGGAGACAACTGTACGGGAACGACTCTTGTCAATGGTGTTCATGTGAGCGGTGCGGAAACGATATCGACAACACACAATTCGGATTTTGTCCCTTGTGCAACTCGACTAATTCATTCTTTTTGAACCCACATCTTGTTCCCCCGTGCATCTATTGTGGAAGCGATTCTCATTGGCATGTTTCGTGCCCGGTTCGATACCCGTATGGTCACGGGCAAGAACCGGGGTACAATTATGACAATGAAAATAGCTATCCACAAGACGCACCCAGTCTTTTTCCTCACCCGTTTTGAAACAACTGTGGGGGTCCTCACGAAAGTTTTCACTGTCCTACAGGGGATCACAATTACTATAATTATACCCCTTCCAGTTTTGACCAACCCCTGCAATACCCAATTGATCATCAGCCTCGTCACGGGATGAGTTACCAAGAACCAATTGATGATCTTGCTACAGCCTTTCAAGAACAAAGAAACGATCTTGCTGCAGCTTTTCAAGAACAAAGCAAAGAGCTTTTACACACGCTGCAAACTTATATGGAGTCATTTTTACAGCAGCGAGATCAGACGAGTACTCATATCCCTGAGCTTATTATTGGCCCTTTAGGTAATGAGGAGAGCGATGACGATATTGAGGTTATTTTCGACGAGGAGGAATTTCTAAAGCAAAGCAAAACTTCTCCCCTTCCTCCTTCGTCTATTGCTATCACACCCGAGGAGCCCGTTGGCTCTCTCATAATGGAGGATTAGCATCTTGACATTATCTCGGCTATGGAATCGGACAAATCCCTAAAGTCTAGTGTCGAGGAACTTGTCGTCATCCCAAGTGAGCCCGCGGGTATTCCGGAAAATTTGTGTGATGTGCCGACTTTTGTGGAGCTTACGGACAAGTTTGCTTCGCTAGTTAATGATCACATACTCACAACTCCACATGCGATATTTGATCCTCCCAACGAGAGTTCAACATGTGGTGAGTATGATGATTTCGTCTTCGAGCCAGAGATTGCGGAAATTATCGACCGAGAGCTAGCTCTTTTGCCTCCGCTTCCACCTACAAGCGAGGTCGACTTTTCCAACATCGATGCCGAACTTGATGAGTTGGAACGTCTTATTTTTCATAATAATGACGAACCAACTCACATGCCCAAACATCCTATTCTCGAGGAGTTACCTAATCAACACTCCTCTTATGAGAATTACGTTTACCACATTCGTGAGGATTTAACTTATCAACAATCCCCACAAATGAATGATGGTTTCGTACTTGATCGTGGTCTTCTCAAACGAGTTTCTACACTCCTTCTCTACGATCATGAGGATAAATGCTTTGACCCGGGAGGTGACATGGACCATTCTATGATTGATACTTCTACGGCTTTGCCAATTGGTCTGCCTCCATTGTCTTTGGAGGATGACAATGTGATTCCCTTACCCACCCCACCTCCCGTCAATCTGGACTTCACTTGCTTTTCTGGTATTGAGAGGACCTTTCTCCCTTTCAAGACTTATCCCCCCGCCTCTCCATTGTTGATGTCAACCGGGAACGAGGACAAGGTATTTGATCCCGGTATTACATTCGAGGCTTCCCCATGGACCATTTAATTCGGGGACGAGTCAGGCTCGTGACTCGGTTAATATAAACAAGCGCTTTTTGGGAGGCAACCCAATTATCTATCTATCTTTACCATAAGTGTAGGGGGAGCCCCGTGGTGTTTCTTGCTTTCTTTCTTATCATGTGCAGGGATTAGAGCTTCAAAGACACACTCTTGATGACTTTTGACGAACCGTGACTCCGTGTTCCCTTCTTCCCGGTTCTATCCTAAACTCTTTTCGATTCACTATTTTATATTTCTCAATATTAAAATAGGAATCTCTTTAGTTGTCTCTTTCTTAGTGAGATTTAAACAACGTGCACAATGTCCTAAGTGTAGGGGAGTTTACTTCCACATGCTTAAACATTGAGGATAATGTTTATCTTAAGTGTAGGGGGACTTCTATCGAAGTTAAGTGGTCTTTTCCTTGTATTTGTCCTCATTTTAACCGGAAAATCAATTTTTCGACATTTTTCAAAATTCTTGATCTATTTTGGCCTATTAGTTTTTCCTTTTGTATAGTTGTTCTTATTAGAATAGATGTTTAATAAAGTGGTTTTAATTTTCAAACGTTGTGAATCTTTTGACTCAACCCGAGTTTACTTATCTAAGTTTACTCTAGCTAGTATCCTTAACGTGTTTAAGTCAAGTTTTTCTAGGCTTTTATTTAGGGAGCTATAAAACGCGAAAGTCTTAACTCTCACGGGTTAAGAACAAGAACTTTTCGCAAGTTCCTATAATTGATCCTAGAGAGTCGTTTATCAAAGGAACTTTAAAACGCGATTTCTAAACTTGAAAAAGTCTAAGAATTTGCAAGATCCTATAGGCGACTCGAAAACCCAAAACTTTGATTTAATAGGCTAAGCATCCACGAGTCTCATTCCTTGAGATTTTAAACTGTGGAGAACGAGAGATGATAGATCCAATTATAAGTTTGGTATTCTTTCATGAATTTATGTGAGTTAATTATAAGCCTATTATCCCATCGCTTGTTAATAAATTTATCTGCAATAAATAAGGTTGTACGATTTGAAAAGTTACTTAGCTTCTAGCCCAAGATCGTTTAAAAGTTGCTCGGTACGGATTAGAGTTCATAGCCAAGGCATAACTTATTGAAGCGGGATGCGAAGATTGGCGAATCCGAAAAGGCCCTAACAAGGCATGAGGGCTACATTTTGTTGCTAAAGATCCAAAAGTGATGTGAAGAATCATTTATCGAAAATCAATATGAAGGATCGAGACACACGACGAAAAGCAAATACTCCCCTAAAGATCATGGAGAAGTCTATCCAAAAAGGCCCTAACAAGGTATGAGGATAAATAGATCCAAGTCCTAAAATGAGGCGGATCGTTGTATATCAAAGTCCAAAATAAAGATTGGAGAAAAATGAAGAAGTCGTGGTCCAAGTATGAATCTCTCAAAATTTCAAGTGAAGAAATTCCTATTATGAAGAGAAGACCATTATTTCATGAACGTCTCTCAAGATTTGAAGTATGAAGTCGCTGCCAAATATCGGTCCGAGAAAGGTCTCAAATCGCAAAGCGAGTTATGCCAAGATATGAACTTTATGAGGTCCCGAGAAGCAGTTTTAAAAGATTTTGTCCTTTAGCTAACTATTGATTAAATCATTCACTTTATTTTCGGACTAAATAACTATCGAAATAAGTCAAAAATGCATCCTCGTGATCATTCAAGACAACAATAAAATAAAAGAGATACACCTAGGAATAAGGGAGTCTAAGTGAATAATTGGCCCACATGAGTTCGTGTTAGTTTGCTAACTTATAATAACAATGATCTCGTTTCTAAGCTTGGTTTGGAGAAAGTGAAAACTTGAGGATGATGATCATTCACGACATTTCCAAAACCCAAAGGTATGTTTTTGATTTCTTTACTTTGTATGTTTATAATTTTCTATCTCTTTAATAAAGGCCAACGTGGATTGATTATGATGGAAAATGTAATCTTGCTTTGTAACTAATGCATTGCATGAGGACATTACAATGGTTAAGTGTAGGGGATTTCATAGGTGTGAAAACACCCATCCTTTTTACCACTTAATTACAATAATAACCGAGCCAAAACGTGTATTTTATGTCATTTATGTCGGAATTATGCGTGGTTTGTGTTTTTGTTGTGATTTAGGACGAAAAGGAGAAAAGTGGAGAAAACACGGCATTCACGGGCTTTTATCGAAGAAAAAGACGAAAGATGAAGTCGAAAGATCAAGAGTGGAAAAAGAACGGAAGTCCAAGACCAATTCTGAAGATTTATCGAAGAAAAAGTCAAAAGACGGAAGTTTACTAAAAGCCGAAGAACTCGAGTCTTATTTATGAAGAAAATTCAAGACGAGTTCAAAGAAATCCCGAGACAAAGTCATTAAGTCCAAGATTAACAAACAATTAAGAAGAAAAGGACTTAAGTGTGCAAATAAGGAAAAAAGGAAAGAGGGAGGAAGCTTCCTAAGCTCCTCCCTAATCACCCCTATATATAGATTAGGCTTAGTTCATTTTCAAGTTGTTGGTGGCTTGACAAGCCACACTTCCACCATTTTCATTTCTTGTCATTTAATTTCTTGCAATTTAATTTCATGTTATGCACTTTTAATTTCTTCAATTCAAGTAAGTCTTTTTATTTTAGAATCTTTTCTTTTAATCAAGTTCTTATCTTTAATCATCTTCTTCTCCCTTTCTTACTTTGCTTCTCTTTGATTCATGTTCATCCTTGATTTATTTTCATCTTAATGCTTATTTGATCTAAAGTTTTCTTAAAAAGTTCATCTTTATAAAAGTTTGATTTGAAAGTTTGCTTATTTTTAAGTTTGATAATTTGTTATTCATGCTTATTAAGTCAATTTCGATTTAGATTCGTGCAAGTTTTAGTTTGAGCTTATTAACCATAGCTTATTGCTTTTGCTTAATTTTCGGATCAAAAAGTTAGATCGGAAAGGGTAAACCCCTTTCCAATCACGTATTCCAATCACCTTGATTGGAAAAGGGTTTTACATTCCAATCAGCATTCCAATCAGCATTCCAATCAACATTCCAATCAGCATTCCAATCAACATTCCAATCAGCATTCCTTTCGCATTCCTTTTACATTCCTATTAGCATTCCAATCAGCATTCCAATCAGCATTCCAATCAACATTCCAATCAACATTCCAATTAGCATTCCTATTAGCATTCCAATCAACATTCCAATTAGCATTCCAATCAGCATTCCAATCAGCATTCCAATCAACATTCCAATCAACATTCCAATCAGCATTCCAATCAACATTCCAATCAGCATTCCAATCAACATTCCAATCAGCATTCCAATCAACATTCCAATTAGCATTCCTATTAGCATTCCTATTAGCATTCCAATCAGCATTCCTATCAGCATTCCTATCAGCATTCCTTTTAGCATTCCTTTCAGCATTCCTTTTACTTATCGCAATTTACATTTTCATTTTACTTAGTAATAGATAACCAAACCATTTTCATTTCCACCAAGAACAATTGAGTCACACTTTGAACCGGAAATCAATTCGAGAAGATACCGAGAAAACGAACTTTTTCAACTAGCAAAATCTCTAACATTAAGCTTCGTGACCGAACTACTATAAATCATCGTGTCAGTTAGCTTTCCTTTACATTATGCACTTTACATTTATATCTTTACATTTATATCTTTACATTTATGTCTTACATTTATAGTTGCATAATCTATCTGTTGTGAGTTGATGTGTACATCTCATAATCTAAACATCTAAGTTGCAGAAAAGTTAAGGCTTAATACGTGTGTGCTTCGTGTTTAGATTGTGATCAAGTGTGCGTCCCTTAGTCTAAACATCTTAGTTGCAGAAAATCTAAGGCTTAGTAATTATGTGCTTAGTGTTTAGACTATTGCTTGATGTACTTTTGATTTGGTGTGTTTATGTGTTTCAGTACTTGTTATTTATTATTCTTATAGTCTTTATCTCAATTAACACATCTCATATTAAGTCAAGCTTAATTAAAAATTTGATACAAAAGAATGTTAAGGTTTAAAATGTAATAATACTTTCGTCCACTGATGGCGGTTCGTAAATAGCACATGCGGTTCCTTATTGATAAAGAACCATGGTCATGTTTATCGAACCGTGACTAGTAGGTTATAAGAAACTTTTTAAATCTTAATAAGAAACATATTCACCCCTCTATCGTTTCTACACTATTAACTCATCAACTTTTGTGTTGACACTTTTTAGCATTTATCTCAAGCATTTGATATGCTTGCTAGTTGCTTGTAAATGAGTCGCATGCATGTCATAATGGAGATTTAGAAGACTTTCTTCATGTTTTCAAACTATTATCTCGTTGTGAAATTAAACTTCAATTTTTCGTTGCTTTTGTTTAAACACTTTTATGTTGAACCTTGTAATTTAAATTTAATGCAACAAGGTAAGTTATTTTAAAACGACTCATTTAGAGTCGTTCTCTTGTGCCTTGTACTTTGGTATTATGAAGTAATAGCCCCTATACTTGTATGCTTCCACTATGGCATTTTGGGGGTGTTACAGTTTGTTGGTGAGATCTTGTGGTGAAAGTGGAGGCGGTTATGAATGATAAATCTTTAGTGTTAGGAACAGTCAAAGGGGTTAACGTCGAGAAACCTGGAGTGGTGTATCTTTTATTCCTTCTATTATGCCTAAAAAGTAGTAAGTGGTGTTTGACGGTTACAAACTTGGAATTAACAAGACTACGTGTAGCGATACCACGGATGACGTCACCGATTGTATAATAAACTTCACTCTTAAGCAGTGCAATGAGGATCGAATGATAAAAGGTTTCTGGCGAGTTTTTAAGTTGTTCTTAAACTGAAATAAGACAAATGAAGACACTGTGTTAAGTGAAGGACATAGGTTAAGCCCCGCAAATCAACTCAGGCGTGAGAGTGAGTATGTGATTTTAAATTGTTTAGTATGCTAAGGTAAGGTATAAGAATGTTTGAGGGCGTGATCAAACTTGCATGACATGCCAAACAATTTATAGGAGATGAAAATAGGCTCTTGCAATTAAACCAGAGATCACGGGTTGTCCCATGATATTAGATAACCCTCCGGAATAGTGTCTTACAGTTGCTATCTCGGTGAAAAAGCTTTTAATATGTTTGTAAATGTGGGTTTGAATTTTTCTCGTGTTCTTCCGTGACAATATCTTTGAATGACATTCATTGGAGGGAGTGAGGCTTCAATTGACGACTTTTGAGTGAGGTAACCGTTGTCCGAGAATGATTGTATGTCAAAAGAGATTTTAAGAGGTGTTACCAAGTTTGTTTGAAATGTGGTATCCGATTGAGATTGAAACAGATATCATTGAACTGTTCGAAAAGTTTACATAATATCAATCATAATTGTAACAACTTGTACAAGCATTGTAGAAAAAAGGGAAAAACTCTTTGGCACATTTAATTAAACACTTAGGTTGTCTATAATGGCTCGCTCGCAATGTGGGTCTTACTTGATCATAAGAGGGTCGCCCTATTGTGGGTTTAGTCGCTCGAAGGAAAATAGAAAACTAAGTCGTAGGACCGATCCAATTTCACACTTCACATGCGAAGTATGTATTTTAATTAATTAAAAGGAAATATAGTATGGTTTTTGTACTGTCTACGGTTTTATTGTGTGTGCTCGGGGTAGAAGTTTTATATAAAAATTTATCGTCATGCTATGAAGTTTTTGATTTAAGTTTTTTTTAAAGGTGGAATAGAATCAGGGGCGTACCTACATGGGAGCCGCGTGTGGCATGGGCTACACCCGATTTTAGGTCACGAAAGGTAAATATGTTATAAAATAGGTCTTTTCTCGATATGTGCAACACCCGTTTTTACATAATGTGAGTTAACTTCAGTATTAATAATCGTAAAAAAAATTGTGCAACAACCTGCTACAAATTCTGGGTCCGCCTCTGAATAGAATAACCTGTCATTTTTATAGTTAAAAAAAACCGTCGAATTATCATCGAATAAAAAAAGGTAAATTTGATAAAGATTTTTTGTAAATTGACTACGAGCACCAACCTTAAACTCGTTTGATTATATGTGGCAAATAGGGGTGTCAAACGGGTCGACCCAACCCGATTCGAACCCAACCCGAACCCGATAAAGTCTTATAGGGTTGGGTTCATTCGGGTTCAACTTGGCTTAGCGGGTCTATCGGGTCAACCCGACTAACCCGATAGCCTCATAGGGTCGGGTTAGGGTTGTTTTTGTTTTTCTTATCGGGTTCGGGTTCAACCCGATAACCCGATAAATGTAAAACATTCGTTTTTTTTTTAATATTTTAGGGGAAAGTTAGTGATTTTTGTTCAAAACATATATGCGAATGTTGATTATACTAAGGATGCTATATATGTTAAAATATTTGTACTTTTAGTTTGTTAACGTGTTTGATTTTATATTGGTATTTTGTATCCTGTATGTTATTGTATGTAGGTTGGATAACTAAATAACCTTATGTTGTGATTAGGAAAAAAGCCCTTTCAACTACATAAATATTAGCAGCTTGTTGTGTTATTAGCAGTATGTTCTCGCAATTTTTGTAATGTTCAAACTACATAAAAAAATTCTAGAGTCTTGGTTTTCGTTGTCGATCATTGAGATAAACCATTATAACATTCTTATCAATGTAGTAAAGTTATCTTTATGATCAATAAAATATTAGTTACTACGTATGTTACAAGCTACAGCCGATAACAAGAACCTGGTGGAAACGACTGTTTGATCCAAATTTTTACAAGTGTTACTCATGAACTTCTATGGTATTTATCTTAAACAAAGGCGCAAGATCACGGAGTCCCTCTGTTTCAGTTCCATTGTGGACCACAATTTGTGGTAGTCGAGTTTATTCATTATTGAAGGTACAAGATAAGTGAAATGGGAAATATGCAAACATCAATACATCATGATGCATATCAGCTGTTACCCGAGCATAAGCAAAGCAAAGCCTATAAATACATAAAAGTAGTTGTTTATAACCTTTTACCCCTATATTATAAATATTATAAAGTACATAAACGCACCTAGCGACTGCTTTTCTTTACATGTTCAACCCGATAGCAACCCGACAACCCAATCCGATATAACCCGACCCGATTTAACCCGAAACATGATAACCCGATATATTATAGGGTCGGGTTAGGGTTGATATTTGGGACACCAAAACCCGAATCGACCCGACAACCCAACCCGATAACCCGACAACCCAACCCGATAACACCCCTAGTGGCAAAGCCACCTAATAATAGTCCTTGGACAAACTGACAAATATTGGACGGCTACTTGGTGCTTAGTGTCGAGCTATTTTATCAATGGTCGTTATGCTCGTATTAATTTTACATTTAAATATGTTGATAATACTAGGAAAAATCTACTAATGGATAATGACATTTGCAATACCTAGACAATCACGAATTGGCCTGGTTTAAAAAAAAAAAAAAAAAAACATAACTGAAGCAGAAGAAATCCAGATTAAAAATGTGATCGTTTAATTTGACCAAATATAAGCATGCAAACAACAACAAAAATAATAAGAAATCCATTAATTTCATATCTTCAATCAATAACTTATATTTCAATAACAAGAATAAAAGGTGTGATCATTTGGAGCAAATGACTTGCATTGCATTTGAGCATAAGAAGTAGTTGGAGTAATTTTGTACACGTTAATAATATAGACGAGCTTTACATGTTAATCCAAAAGTAAAATAACTGCAACAATTTTGAAACAAGTTCAAAAAAGTGATCAAATTGATTTTAAAGTAAATGTTAATCTAGAAGATACCGAAATAACATATTCAATAAAGTGTTGATCAAAATATTGGTTTCCAGAGGTTCGAAGTTTTGTTTTCACTCGAAGAACAAAAAACAAATATTTTACTCGATATATACGAATGAAATACACATATAATAATATTTTAATAACAATAATAATTGCAGTTTGAACCAATGTATAAAGGGTCAGGTTATAAAGACCCCCCAAAAGTCCCATATATACCCCCCTGATTTTTAATTTTTTTTTATTTTTTTTTATTTTTTTTTTATTTTTATAATTTTGGTTTTGTTATAAAACTGTGAATCGAAAAATACGGTATCAAAAAAATAAAGTTTAACAGGTTAAAACTGTTAAACGGTTAAAAATACGGAACAAAAACTGATAAAAAAACTGTCCAGAAAAAACCTGGGAGACAAAAAGTACACAAATATTGTACTTTTTTGTACTTTTGAGTGGAGTAGAGGTACCAATAGAGGTACCCATGTATAAAGCCAGAAAACCAGTGCAAAAACACATAGAAAAGTTACATGTCCCCACAATGATTCAAAAGACACCCGTGAAGGCTGTGTGTCCCAATCAAAATTCTTGCTGGCATCAATCAAGCAGGCCTCACAAAATTTAATTATTTTAATCATAAAGAGTGAACAATAGTAAAAAACATTAGAGATGATTACAAAGATTATGTTTAAGGTGAAATGTTTTTAGCCTATTCACATTGATGATTGCTAAGGGATAATCTTTTTTTTAGCAAACAATTTGTCAAAAGTAATTTGAATTTAATAGTGCATTTATCATTTTCTTTTCACTGACATTTGAGCCAATTTTGCACTTTATTATATTTGACCAATCATAGTGTTGCAGTTTATTTCAACATTTAATTTTTACCAAATTTTATGTTTTACCACATGATTTGACCATGATTTTTGTTTAATCACATGATTCGACCATGTGTTATGTTTTATCACCAAAGGCTTATATTGGGGCATAAAAAATCATTTCTATCCGAGATATTGAAAAAAGAGGAATTCTACAAATACAAAAAATTTACAAAATTTTATCCACAAAATGATTTGGCAACAAGTAGTGGAGGGTGAATAAAAAGAAAGAGAAAACAAGATACAACATGATTAGGCCACTACACATGACATATCATTTTGTGGGAATAATTTTATAAATCTTTTGTGGATATAGAATTTCTCTTAAAAAAATTAACTTTACCTATGTTTTATGTACTATTTTTTAGTACCAGACAAGTCACCTTTTGGTATTGACCGAGCAACAAACCAATAAAAATAAACCACATTCTCAAATCTAAATTGTATATGTAGCTGATCTTAACGTGACATACATAATAATAAACCACATTAACAACAATATAAAAATGGAAAGGAATATAACCATAAGCAAGAAGATTAGTAGTTCTGATTAGATAAAAAAGATTTCAAAATTTACATTAGTACAATCCCCTAGCTAACCAAACATATTTTTTGGAAAACTGAAGCTAAATTAGCCCAAAAATAAAAATAACAAAGAAAAAATTAAAAATAAAAAGGTAAAGTTGTTAAATTTGGTGGCGATATCATCTCCTACATTTGAGCATCAAATCCGATCTCCTTTCTAGATCTCTTCTTCAAATTCAAAACATCTACAATCACAATCCCACATAATTAGCATAAATAATAATAATAGTATAAGATTCTAACTAAAATAAAGCAAACAGATGCATACAAAATAAAAAAGTAAGACTAGGAACATTTCATATGCGTAACAACCGGAGTATATTATTGCTTTAATTCCCTTTTTAATATTTGTTCAATAACTAAAAAGGAGGCGAATTATACTACCATTAAACAAGTTGTACTACTACTTTATCAATTGAAAATATTAATTCACCGTCATTAGCACATGCTTTAGTGTACTCTTTCAATAATTAGACATAATTTTCATTCAATGTACGCAACTAATATTTCAATTCTCCCATCGAGTTACCGAGCAAACTCTCATAATAGATTTAAAAAAACTAATATTTCAATTCAATAAGTAATAACCATGCATGTAACTCAAATTAAACTAAATTATTTTCAAAAATATAAAACCTACAATTTCAAAGACTAAAATTAGGTTGAAATCTATTTTAATGTTAAAAAAAACAAAACAGATCTAAGATTAGTAGATTACCTTCTGATTTACAATCTGGAGGGTCTTCAAACAAAGACAAAGAGAGCTGTTTATGAGCTAATCCAATATCAAACAAAATAAGCCCAGATTTAGGATCATCAACAATGATATCCTTAACAGGCAACCATAGGAATAATTCTTCTTGTGACAGCCCTTCAACACTTGTCAAACTCCCGTACGTTAGATTGGCTCTAACCGTACTTTCGTAAAATGCCATCGTATCGAACTTTGTTAGACATGGTCCACGTAAGAAAACCTCTAGTAAACCTGTGTCGTATAATGTGAATGATTCGACTTCCTTGGGGAATAAGCCGACTGGTAAGCCTTTTGATTTCAAGAGTTCATGGAGAGATGATTCTGTTACTGAATGTGAGTGTGTTAATGAAAGAAGTGATAGTACACATAGTGCATGTAGAAATGTGTGTGAAAAGGAAAATGAGACTGCTGCCATTGGTGATGAAAGAGAGAGAATGAGAGAGATGATGGAAGGTTTTTTCTTTTTATAATAAAGTTTAGGGTTGAGTTAGATGTTGTTTTGACGTAATTGGCCTTGGTGTACATGTCACATGTTTTGGTTTAGAAATTTGGATACTTTTTGCTTTCGGGCGAGCGTTTCGTGTTCAATATCGAAAATGAATAACTGTATTAGAGGGAACGGTATGGCAGCGAGCTTGGCTCGCCGTGCCTAGGTGGCAGGCTCGCCGCCGCTCGCCGCCCTTCGCCGCTACACCGACCCCCACTCGCCGGTTCTCAAATGTCACTTTGTGACATTGCTCGTTAGAAAAGAAGGTGGGGCCCAAAATTTTTTATTACCGTTACAACGGCTAAATTTAAAAAAAAAAAAAATTATTATTTTTAAACCCTATATAAACTCATTACCTTATACATTTTTAAACACACAAAATACATTCTACAATAAAAAAAACACTCCAAAAATCACAAAAAAATGTCAAACCTCCCAAACGATTACCTCAACTACGTTAACATCCTCAACCACGGCACGGATCCGAATCAATCGTCGTCTTCTTCTCCCGCGATGCAATCCGGCCAAGGATCCGGCCAAGGTTCCGGTCAAAACTATTCGCAACAATACTTTCCACCATTAACACCCCACCAAATTTATCAACAACAACTAGCGTTTCACCAAAATCAATATTCACCACCTCAATATCCATATCCACCATCTCAATATCCATATCCACCATCTCAATATCCACCATCTCAAAAGAGCTGTACGAGTCGAGGAAAGCTAAAGCCGATGCCGAGAAGGCTAAAGTGGATGCCGATATGGAGTTTAAAGAGCTGGAGTTTCTCTCCATTCGGACCGACGATTTGCCAGAACCTCAAAAATCGGTTATCATGAGGAAACAACTACAAATCGCGGCAAAATATCAACTCTAGGATGTTTTTTTTTTGTATTGTTTTTTTTTCGTATTGTCTTTTTTTCCCGTATTTTTATATTCGTAGCGTAATTTTATTTCTCGTATTTGTATTTTATTTTTTAGTATTTTGTAATTTTTAATTTTATGAAATGAATTTTTATTTTGTGTGAAAATTGAAAAATTAAATAAAATGGTGAGTGGTGGGACCCAAGTGAAGAGGAGAGAGACTAGTTGTGATAAAGGGGGTGTTTTTGGAGAAGAGGAGAGAGATTAGTTGGTATAACGTGGCGCTGATGTGGCGCAGTGAAGAGGTAAACACCTCTTTGTGATACCTTTCCCTCTTAGAATTGTATCGATTTTTGTTAATTGAATCTCGTTCGATATATTATCGATAATACGAAAAAAATGAAAAAAAATTTGATACCACTAATTTGATATGAGACCGGTACCAAATCGAGAAATTCTCAAAAAAAAAGAGAATCCTGATTTCTCGGTACCGGTACCGATATTCGAATCTCATTCGGGAACCGGTACTATTAATTTATACTCGAGAAAAAATCAGTACCACTTATCCGGTACGATACTGGTATCGTGCTCATCCCTACTTTTTACATTACCGTGCTTATTCCTACTTTTTGCATATAAGGGCGTAAATTATTTCACAGTAGATAATAAACGATATGTAACATTGTTATAAGTGATCCATATAACTTTTAAAATAAAACGTCAAAAGTTAATTGCAATTATTTCTAACATGTTATAATTATTGCTAACATATTATAATTAAACTGGAGCGAAATTTTTAACATCTATTAAGCAATATATTAAAATAGTAGTTTTGAGAAAATATTTTTAGAAAAGTCGAGTTCGAGTCTTATTAAGAATTTTAAGGAGCCGAATTAAATAGAAACAGTGGTTGGGTTAATCTCTTAATGAAAATGTTCGAGGCTTGCATAATACCTAATTGAATGTTATTGTAAGCTCGAATCAGTAACTACTAACTCGCCGTTCAAAAAACAATGCTCATAGAGTGCGTATTTTTTCTTATTTGACATGAGTTGTTTTATTAATTTGCAAAATAAGAATCATGATCAACGCTAATAAGAAATGTAGAAACGTCAATCCTTAATTATATTTCCTTAATTCAGTAATCGACTCAATGAGATAATCATCAACATTTGAAGTAATTTTATATGCTTGCAAATTAAATTAAATGACATTGTTAGTCTCGTATACGAAGATATCGACGGGTTTGATTCGGGCCATAAGACTCAATTGGTTTTGTTAAAAAGGATGCTTGAAAATGTCTAAAACATATTCTAAATTGGTTTTCAAAACCATGTGAAAGTAAAAGTTGCTATTTTCATGAAGATTTAAGTTCATTTGTATACCAAACTTATTTTATATATGAGGGACTCATTTCCACCTTCCATCTCCCTATCATCTAATGGCTGAGATTAAATCCCCATTTTACACTGGAGGGGTATTTTCGTCATTTCACCCACTCACTATATAAGCATTTTTCTCACTTATTTCTCATAAAACACACAACACACGCCGGCTTTCTATTTCTCTCTCTACTCGATCTATTTTCTCTCTCTAGAATGGATAGATCGAAGCTTATAATCACGAATCCCTCACGAACATCATCATGATTCCATCACGAATCGATTAATTATATCAATTAATCAACACGAATTCATGATTAGGCACTAATCTATCATCAGGTTTGTAGAAAATATATTCTTATATTTAGCTTATTTGATTTTGAATAAGCTTATTAATTTATTATCATGTTAATTATAAGCTTTAAGTTAGCTTATTTTGAAAGAATTATTTTGATTGATTGTTCTTACTTATTAGCTAACTTCTTAGGTGATTTATGTGAATACACTTATTTGTTTGAATAAGCTTTTGAAATAGATGAGAGTTATAAATAAGCTTGTGAGTTAGATGATTTGGATTTATTTTGTTGAATTATAAGTTAGCTTATTTTAACGAATTATAAGGTTTTATGAATAAGAAAGTTACGAATAAAGCTTATTTTCGTGTGAATAAGCTGTATTATTAGGATTATTTTTTTATGTAACTGATGTATGCTGAATTAAGCTTGATGTATCATATATGATACCTCATTTATCATATATGATATATGATAGGTGTATCATATATGATACATGGGTATCATATATGATGTTTCTGAATAAGCTTAAGTTAGTGTGAATAAGCTGTATTATTAGGCATTTTAACTATATTGCTGATGTAAGCTTATTAGGTTGGATGTATCATATATGATATCTCATTTACCATACATGATAGTTATATGATATATGATAGATATATCATATATGATATATGAGGTATCATATATGATGTATCTAAAAAGCCATATAAAAAAACAGACATTGATATTCTACATGATTTTTTACATTTTTGACCTATTGTGCATGTTGATATTGTCTGCTAGGTAATTCACTTGTTGATAAAATGGTGCCTAATATGTTCTTTCATCTTTTTTATTAATGTAGACTGTGTGAACACAACAACGAGTAGATATAGATGCGACAATTACCTGGTTGGAGCAATGCATGAGAACGTGCACACATATATGGTTGAAGATGAAGAAGAATTGATTGAAACTGAAGAATAGTTTTCTAATAATAAGAACGTTATAGTTTATGTTATGAATTGATTATATTCTTTTATTTTTGTATTTTTTATTTTATAAACAAGTGTTTTAATCGTGATTGGTTACATTCTATTTGAACAAGTGTTTAATCATTAATTGTATGCTCTTAAAAACACTTTTTTATTTTATGAACAAATGTTTAATCATTGATTCAGCAGGCTCTTTGTTTTAGTTATGAAATCAGCAAACCTTTTGTTGAATTTGTCAAAAATATTTGAGTATCATATATGATACATATATAAATATACTCTTTTTATTTTCTATACAAGTGAATCCAGCAGACTCCTTGTTTTTAATTATGAATTCAACACCATCATACTTGATGTTTAAAAAATGATAACATGTTTTCTATTCTAATGATCATCACTAATTTATCAAAACCACCATGACATAATACCAAGAATGTTAAACCATATTAACAAGAAGTTGTACAAGGTACCAATGGTTGACAAAATCGTCCATATACGTCAAAACTCCATTAGGAGATTACAAGAAAAAAAAAGAATACATTTTAAACATAAAATGAAAATTAATGAGCTTCTTCATTAAGCTTCTTGACCTTTTGGATGCTTGTAATGTTCAACATGTCCTGAAAACAATCTTCTCTACAAAAAAAAGAATTAATTCAATTTTCAAGCACATAATCATATATGATATATTTTATCATATATGATATTTTAGCTTATATCATATATGATATAGTATATCATATATAATACTTCACTAACAGATTATACTAAATCTATTCAGCGAGATTAAGCCATAAAAAAGAATTAATTCAATTTTCGAGCAAATAATCATATATGATATATTTTATCATATATGATATTTTAGCTTATATCATATATGATATAGTATATCATATATGATACTTCACTAACAGGTCATACTAAATATGTTCAGCGAGATTAAGCCATAAAACCTTATAATTCATGAAAATAAGCAAATAAGTTAGCTTATAATTCATCATAATAAAGATGATGATAATTTATAAGCTTATTCACATTAATCAACTAATAAGTTACCTCATGATTCGACATGTTAAATTCACGTAACTTATCAAATAAGCTATAAAAGAATAAGATGAATTATAAGCTTATTCACATCGAATAAGCTAAAAAAAGATGAATAAAAATAGATCGAATGAACTTTACCTTATTTATGAAGGGGATGATCGATTTACGATGGTGATGATCGATGGATTTGATGTTTGTCATGATAGATTAAGACCTGGATATGTGTAGGTGTGTGTGTTTTTGTGTGTGTTTTAAAGAGAAGAAGAAACAAGAAAACATCGATCCAGATCTAGGATGTGAAAGTGGTATGTGGTGTTGGGTGGGAGGGGTGAAATGACGAAAATACCCCTCCGTTTTTTTTAATTAAAAAATAAGAATTAATGTGAGCCTTTGATTAAGATTAGATGGAAGGTGGGGACTGGTTCCCTTGTATCCAAATGATACAAGGTATCCAATATAACCTTTCTCTTTCCATGAAATATAAAGTTAAATGAGTGAGTCTTACACTAAGTATTCGTTCCTATAACATCTCATTATTATTTTCATATTCTTGTCTATTTATTATTATGTATGTCAAAGGTAGATCAACAAAGGTGCTGTTTGAAATGGAATTAATTGACTTAATATGAAAAAAACTGAATTTATTAATTCAAGTGAAAATTGTTTGTTAATAACTTAATTATTAAAGATTACTTAAAATATTAAGTAATAAAACTGAAGCTGTCTGCAATAAGTCATCTGTTAATTAAACACGACTTAATAAAAAAAATAAACAAACACGCCCTTAGTATGAGAAAAGTCAGAGCGATGAGAGAACCTTTCTAAACGAAGATTAGTCTAAGTAAGGATAGTATGTGAGCTTTTAACCTTAAAACGTACTCGATGCAAATAGTTAAAAGTCTCATATATGACATAAAAAGTGTTACTCTTAAAAGGGCGTGGTATTGTGGTTGGTGGATTTGTACCATGGCACCAACCTAACTTTATGGCGCCACAACCATAACAAAACTCGTGCCGTTGCTGGTCACGCCCATACCCATCAGCCTACGTGGTGGGTTTGCTTAAATTTTTATCTTCATGTGATTTTTAGTGGGTTATATGTGGGTCAATGTGTGCCCATGACACTAAAATTATCAAATAAGGTGTTTTATGTTGAATGATATGTTCTCGTGTTATACTAAGCAAAAAATTTAAGGTGACATCAATTTTCCTACTACACCAAACCATACCTTACACTCTAAGAGCACAAGGTATCTTATGGTGCCGTGAGAAAAATATTGCCACCTCAATAGTTTTTTTATAAGAGCACTGGATACATTGGTGTGGTGGTATAGCAAAAAGTGGTGCCATAGCTGACACGTAGGCTATGTCACCAGAATGTTATGGTACCACATTATGTGAGGTAGTAGTGAGCCATGGAAAAATTGGTGCCATAGAGGTAAGAAGTGGCATAAGGGGTCCACATATACCCATTTTATGAATTAAAGAAAAAACAAGCAAACCAAAACGCCACAAAAGTTGAGCTGGGAAGTATGGCGCCAGCTTCATAAAGCGGCATGCTGGTGTGGTGAGCCATCACTTTTCTCGGCTGGTGGGGTACGACGCGAGCTAACAGCCCACCGTACCCTGGGCTCTAAGAATCAATCGCACAACATAAAACACCCTTCCCTAATTGTTGGTACCATGAGACATTCATGTTTTCTTACAAATAAAACAACACATTCAACTAAGATTAAAATTTCGTTAACAAAAGTCATATAATAAAAAAGACCAAAATAAAAGCAAGACGTAAAAAATAAAAATATGAAATCTAAACTAGTTTCGAGGACGATATTTTGCTCGGATTTACTTTTTGACCTCTAAAATGATTGCCGCGTCCGTCAGATCCACCCCGTCGGTGTTGATTTGAAGCATCCTAAAGCCCTCATTATGTGTTTAAGCTCGTATAAATTAGACTCTCGCCATATTCTTGCGGTTCAAACATTCCATCTTCGCCTCACAATCTAAAGCGTATTGTTGTTGCATCATTTCGTGAAATACTTTTATTATGAATGAGAAGTGGCGAGCGAGCTTAAACATATTTTAGACTATCTTTATTTACGAGGTGGATGTGGCAAACCATTATCTCTAAAAATCTCGAGTTCTACTTCGATTAGCCATCCTCGGTTTCTTGTTACTTGTGTCGACTACGGATTTTTTAATTCGTATTTTCTTTAAAAAACAAGCTTTTTTATGAGCATAATATTTCCTCTCGATGTATCTATACATAAGTTCTACATGTGACAACAAATCTTTATCATTTTTAGTAAGACCCACGGTTTGTCCAAGAAGCGAGTTAAACTTCCCGACTTCTCGATTTATCGGAGTCGCGCTCTTTGTAACCATTTTTCTTGACTTGCTTCTTGTATAAGTCGAGAACTTTGGGCTAGAAAATTTCATTGTTTGGTCGGAGCCAACACTCCGATACTTGGATACTTCTATAAGAAAATCCACCAAAATCAACTCTTTGTTTTGGCTCCAAACGCAGGACATGTGGATTCGTCAGTTTTCTTTTCTCCCGGTTTCTTACTATATTTCTTGCAACGTTTTTGGGTGACGGTGGGCCGCAACTTCATATTGTTGGTATTTTGGGGATTGTTGTTAGGAATTTAGAGGTTGTATAGTGTTTTTTGTTGGAAAATTTGTAACACCCCCCATTTTGGTCATATTAGCGGAAGGGTCCTTGGGTGTTACTATCATGATTCAAGGTCATAATCAAAGAAATCGGCTCAAAACAAGTCGTTTTGATAAAACATCCATTCATTCATTATTTAAAAGATAAACTTCACACATGGTCCCAAATAGTTTTAAAGTTTACAAAACATAACACACGATAAAAAAAATTATCTTGAATGGATACATTTTAGAAAAAGCAGGCCAAAGACATTTCAAATATGCAAGCTACACAAAACCGCCATCCGTGAATGCCTTCTTCATGGACCTGAGATAAAACATGCTATAAAGTCAACAAAATATGTTGAGTGAATATACAGAGTTTAAAGTATGTAAATCGAACACAAGTATTTAGACTAAACCTTCAACGGTTAACAATTATGTGGATCAGTCATAATTATTGTGTTATTTCATAAGTCTCATGACATTGAACGTTAACATATTATACTTCAGCCCACAACACACCTAGCCAAGTGTGTATGTTTCTCTTATACAAATATATCTGATGTGCTTTAATATACTTTGCGATAGCTAGTCGCGTCAGATTGTGCGTCACCCCGATAGATCTATCTATAGTATTAGCGTTCACTCATACCGAGTAATTAACAATTCATGATAAGTGGGTCCTTGAGGCTATAAGAAAACTTATGTAAATAACGTTCATATAAGCATACAATCGGGTCCCTTGTTTTTTATTTTAAAATAAGCATGTTATCTGATACAAGGTTTTTCAATAGTTCAAGATTATGTCTCGGAATCTTCTCGAATTGATCACAGCTCAAAGTGGAATAGTTGTTCTTGGTGACAAAAAGGGGTTTGGTTTTCTATTCTATTAAAAAGGTAAATGCGTGAAGTAAATAAAGATTTAAACCAAAAACAGTTAATGAAATAAAACTTGAATTAAAATTAAACAATTAAACAATTAAACAGTAGAATAACCTTGCTGAAAAAGAGCTTGATTCGGAATGTATGCTTGATCCGGAATAAATCAGACAAAAATCCTTCATGCGGAATAAACTACTCATGCGGAATATCTTTGCTTACTCAGAATAAATGGGAAAAAGCTTCATGCGGAATAAAATGCTTATTCGGAATAAAGGTTCATGCGGAATAAATAGCTTATGCGGAATAAAAGGGTCATGCGAAATGTAAGGATCATTCGGAATGTTGGTTGATCCGGAATAAATGATTATTCCGGATGAAAGGCTTGATCCGGAATATAAAATATTCCGGATGGACAATATTGGTTCGGAATAAAAATGAACTATGCTTTACTCGGAATAAGTAGCTGATCCGGAATATTAGATATTCCGGATGGATGAACTTTATGCGGAATAAAAAAAAGTGATGCGGAATAAATGGTTATGCGGAATGATGGATATTCCGAATAGACTATGTTGATCCGGAATATTAGATATTCCGGATGGATGAACTTGATACGGAAAAACAATGCTGATCCGGAATACTTTCTCAAAAACCTTGATGCGGAATCTGGGAATGTGAAGAACAGTAAAGAACTGGGGAACCAAAATAGCCACGATTTTAATCAAAATCACCAAAGTTTTTACCAAAAGTTTAAACCAAACTAAACACTTATCATTTACTAACCATAAACATCAAATCCCAACAATAAAAACACAAATCCCACTAACTTTTGAAGATCAAATCAACCAAATAAGAACTTTAGAACTTTGAATAAAAAAGATGAAGAAGAAAAAGTTTAATGGAAAGATTATATTGATGATTAAGGTTTAAACAATCAAAGGAAAAGATTAAAACTACAAGATTTGTGAAAACAAGAATGAAAGTCACCAACACCTTAGTGGTGTTGGCTTCTTTCCTACGAAACAAAGAAAAAGAAACTGGGAAACTAAAAACTAGCTCCAAATATGTGAGGGGGTTTTCTATTTATAGGCTAGTGGTTGGTTGGTGAAGTGGGCTTTCTCCCTTTCTTCTTGTCTTCTCGTCTTTTCAGAAAAGTTGACGTTTTCGATTCTGATTCGGGATTTGTCGAAGATTAAATTCAACTCGTCTTTTAATTTCTTCGTTTAATAGACTTGAGTTCCTTCGACATATGTAAATCTTCCATCTTTGGTCCTTTTCTTCGATAAATCTTCAAATAGGCCCATTGACTTCAAATCTTTTGCATCTCTTGGACAATAGACTTCGTCTTGAGTCTTTTTCTTCGATAAAACCCGTTCAATCCCATGTTTTCTCCAATATCCATCCGATTGGCTCTGAAAACATAATAAACACAAAAACCACGCATAATTCTAAACAAATGATATTAAATATGCGTTTTAGTCTCGTTTTAGCAAGAAATAAGTGGTAAAAGGATGGGTGTTTTCACACCTATCAAATCCCCTACACTTAACCATTTCCATGCCCTCATGCAATGCTTAGTGATAAAGCAAATTTATACTTTTCTCATAATCAATCAACCTTGGCCTTATTAAATACTACTAAACAAAAATTAAAGTACTAAGAGAAATTAAAACTTTAAAGTAAACAAAAGGATAGAAAACCATTTTCACTTGAAAAATAGCTACATGGAAATAACTTGCAAAGAGATCTAAGACTTACATTAGGGCTTTGGTGCTGTGAAGATTTATCACCCTCAAGTTTCACGTTCCCCAAACTAAGCTTAAAAACAAGATCATTTTTATTATAAGTTAGCAAATCAAACACTTACACACATGGCTTAATTATATGCTTAAACTCCCTTATTCCTAGTTGTATCTCTTATATTTTATTTTTGTCTTAGAATGATCATGAAGATGCATTTTTTGGACTTATTGCGATAGTTTATTTAGGCTGAAAGCAAAGTAGGACGATTTGATCAATAGTTAGCTAAAGGACAAAATCTCTTAAAACCGCTTCTCGGGATATCAAAAAGTTCAGATCTTGGCATAACTCGCTTCACGATTTGAGACCTTTCTCGGGCCGATATTTGGCATGTACTTCATACTTCATATCTTGAGAGACGTTCTTGAGATAATGGTCTTCTCATCGTTAATAGATTACTTCACTTGGAGTATTTTTGAGGGATACTCCAACTTTGTTGACCATGACTTCATGATTATTTCTTCAATCGCTAATTGGGATTTTGAGATACAACGATCCGCCTCCTTTTCGGACTTGGATCTATTTATCCTCATACCTTGTTAGGGTCTTTTCGGATAGACTTCTCCATGATCTTTATGGTAGTTGATTGCTTTTCGTCGTGAGTCTTGATCATTCATATTGATTTTGGGAATAATGCTTTTCACATCACCTTGGACCTTTAGCAATAAGATTGAATCCTCATGCCTTGTTAGGGCCTTTTCGGACTCGCCAATCTTCGCGCCCCGCTTCATAAGTTATGCCTTGGCTATGAACTCTTATCAGTACCGAGCAACTTTTAAACGATCTTGGGCTAAAAGCTAAGTAAATTTTCAAATCGTACGACCTTACTTATTGCAGATAAATTATTAGCAAGTGATGGGAGAATAGGCAGATAATCACACCAAGTGTGCTTGTGCAAGAATACTGACTTATAATTGACTCTATCATTTCTCGTTCTCCACAATTTAAAATATCAAGTAATGAGACTCGTGGATGCTTAGCCTAATAAACCAATTAAGATCTACATGGTTAAGGATACTAGCTAGAATAAACTTGGATAAGTCTATTCGGGTTGAGTCAAAATAATCGCAACGGGCCTAATATGTCAAAGATTTCAAAACTAGCTACACCACTTTATTAATATTTTTGACTTTATTGCGGGACATATACATATGAAAGCAACGATAAAAAATTTAAAAATTACGACTAAATGGCCAAAGTTAATTAAAAATTTGAAAAATGCTGAAAAGGATGATTTTCCGGTTAAATGAAGGCATTTTCATGGAAAAGTCCACTTAAAACTTCGATAGAAGTCCCCCCTACACTTAAGATAAACATTGTCCTCAATGTTTAAGCATGTGGGAAAAGTTTCCCCTACACTTATGACATTGTGCACGTTGGTTAAATCAAGCTAAGGAAGAGACGACTAAAGTGATCAATTTCAAATATGAGTATGAAGAAAATTGAATTACGATAGTTGAGAGATAGAACCGGATTGCGTATAACATGGGAGAACGGTTCTTCAAAGGTTCCAAAAGTGCATTCATCCCTGTAATCACATCACCACACAAACACAAACAACCTATAGAGGTCCCCCTACACTTAGGAGGTTAAAACGGAAAAGGATAGATACTCGGGCTGCCTCCCGAGGAGCGCTTGTTTTTTATAACCGAGTCACGAGCCTAACTCGACCCAAAATTAGTTCATGGGGAACGTGGTGAGGGATGGAATCATCCCATGAGAGATGTCCTCACCAAAGTACAACTTCACTCGTTGGCCATTCACTTTAAAATTAGGTCCATTAGGTTGAGCGAGCTCGAGAGTACCATATGGAAAAATTTGGGCAATGGTGAATGGGCCTGACCAACGAGATTTCAGCTTGCCCGAAAAGATTTTCAACCGAGAGTTAAAGAGTAAAACTTTGTCTCCAACTTGGAACTCTCGGTTTTTAATCTTAGAGTCGTGAATGAGCTTAGTCCTTTCCTTATAGATCAAAGAATTTTCATAAGCCTCATTCCGGAGTTCATTCAGCTCATTGAGTTGGATCTTGTGTAGGTCACCGACTTTGTTGATATCGAAATTAGCCCACTTCAAGGCCCAGTAAGCCTTGTGCTCCAATTCAATGGGGAGGTGGCATGCTTTCCCGTACACGAGACGATATGGTGTACAACCAATTGTTGGGAATAAATTAAGGCCAAATCACTTGAACGCTGACAAGAACAACTCAAGCGTTGACAAGAACAAAGTGAGCACTGACAGCACAAGCGTTGACAAGTTAAAGTCAAGCGTTGACAGATTGAAGACAAGCACTGATGGAAGATGTGAGCTACACGTTTATTATGTTCTAGAATACTTCTAGTAAGGATAGAAATGACAATGTATTTTCTATGTTTATCTTTACCTAGAATAGTTGATACGTAGCTTATTGTACAAGGCTTCTTAGTCTATAAAAGAAGGCCTTTAGGTTAATGTTTAGTATCAAGTTATATATAAGTTTTCATTCGTAAACATCTTTCATTGTAAGCAAGTTCGACATTCATAATCAAAGTGAAAGTTTTGTTTACATCTTGTGTTCTTGTTTAAGTATTAAATTCCACATAATACTTAGATTCACAAAGCATATAACAAAGGTTTCTCTACGTGTTATACTTGATCTAATCTCGTATACACAAAGCTAATCGATCTAAGTTTGGGATCAACAAGTGGTATCAGAGCTTGTTGAGGAACTTTTGATCTTTGAAGAACACCAGAACGATATACGAACACCAAAACCCTAATTTTCTCAAAACCCTAAAAACATCATGTCTGAAGCGATAAACTCCTCCACCTCATCCTTACCAAACATCAAGATTCCCATGCTTGATGCAACCAACTTTGACTTATGGAGGTTCAACTTTGAACAATATCTGGGGATCTTTGACTACATGCTCTGGGACATTATTGAATAAGGAAACTCATTCAATAAGGCTCAAAAGATTCAGGATGCCATTACGGCAAGATCAGCTGTTGAAGGATGTCCTGATGAAGATAAGAAAGAAAAACCTGGAGATGGTAGAGTTGTAAGTGCTGAAGATATTGCAAAGAAAAGGGCTGACATGAAAGCCCTAAATATTCTGAAAGTCTCTTTGGGACAAGAAAATCAACACAAATATAGAAGCTATGAATCTGCTAAGGATCTTTGGGAAGCAATTGAAGTTGCATATGGTGGTAATGCAGAAACTAAGGAAGAAAAGAAAAAGCAACTTCTGCATGATTATGCTGTCTTCAAAGCTCAGCCCAATGAGAAACTGAGCAGTGTGAGAAGCAGATTGCTTGACATCACAAGCAAGTTGTCCTTCATGGGGACACAAGTTGGTGATATTGACACCAATGCTACTTTTCTGAAAAGTCTTGGTGAGACATGGAAGATTGAGGCAAGATCTATTCTTGCCAATAATACTTACAAGAGCTCTTCGTTTGATGACATCTACAACAAATTAAGACTGTTGGAAGATGAAACTCTTTCAAGCAAAGCTAGCACCAGCAACATGGCCTTCTTCTCTCATAGTGAAGGTCAATTCAATCAAAAGGACTCTTTTATGCATCCAGTTACTGGATCATCATTTGTCAGCGCTGGAACAAGTCCTGTCAACGTCTCCTTTTCAGACGCTGACACATTCATGAATGACTCCCCAAGAGTTAAACCTGCTGGTTTGGATTTGGATACTGTTTGTGCTTACATTGCTTCTTTGCCCAATGGTTCAGTGATTACATATGAGGACCTTGAGCAGATAAGTGATGAACACTTGGAAGAGATGGACATCAAGTGGAATATGGCTCTTGCTAGTATAAGAGCAAATAGGTGGAATAGAAGGTTCAAGAAGAAGATGACCTTCAATGCTAAAGACACTGCTGGATTTGATAAATCCAAAGTTGAGTGCTACAACTGTCATCGCATGGGGCACTTCATGAGGGAATGCAGATCTCCTAGAAGATCTGATGCTGGTAAACCCTCAAGTCAGGTCATTAAAGCTCAAGACTCCAAAGCCATGGTTGCAGTTCAAGGAATTGATGGTACTGGATGGGATTGGAGCTATCTGGCTAAGGATGCTGAAGAGGACAAAGCTTTGATTGCTGATATTGAAGAAGAAGAGCATGTTGAATATGCTCTCATGGCACACTCCTCCTCTTCATCTGATAATGAGGTATATGATGATGCTTTTTGTAGCAAAGGTTGTAGGTTAAACACTGACAGACTTAACAAAGAAGTGTTAAAACTAAAAGAGGATATGAGCACTGAAAGGTGTAAATTATCCAATTACCAACTAGCTCTTACTGAAACTGAGAAAACCGTTTCTGAATATAAGAAAATGGAATTTGATTTAAAAGATAAGATAAATATCTTAAAACATGAGCTAGAGGGTAGTATGGATATTAGAAATATCATGTCAAAGGTCAATAAAGACCTACAGGCTAAGTTAGATGAGGCCATTAAGAATAAAGATAATGTTGACCTCAAGATTCAAAGATTTGATAGAGCCACCCAAGCCCTAGGAGACTGTGTAGCTAAACAAAGAGATCCTAAGGATATGACTGGGCTTGGGATGAATGAGAATGATTACTCTCTGGTTCCACCACCAGCTGGTGACTTCTATGGTGTCCTTAGAAAGGATTTGTCTTGGACTGGTATACCAGAATGCCAAGAAGAGGAATTCATTCCTCCACCAAGAGTTGTCACTCCAGTAGAAGAGTATCAACAAAAATTGACTGACCTAAATGAGTGGAAGAAAGCTAACCCTACTTTATTTGTTAAGGGAGGTTTGCTATGTGAAAGTCCCAATGAATCTCCACCCATTAAGGTTACTCACCCAGTTACTGGTGAAGCTGTTGACCTAGGATCCAACACTGTTAGAAGACCTACCATTAAATATGCAGAGATGTATAGGAATAATAGGTCACCCAAGTGCCAAGTTAACAATCATGGAACAGGTTTCTTTGCTTCTAGACCTAAGAATGTGTCTAAGAAAGCCTGTTATACTTGTGGTAGCTTTTCACATTTGGCATACAAGTGTGTCAACGCTCCCAAAGCCAGCGCTGATAGGAACAATTTCAGCGCTGATAGGAAGAAAGTCAACGTTGTTAGGAAGTCAAACGTTGTCAGACCCAGACCTTGTGTGCAGCAAAGTCCACAAGTGTTTAGACCAGCCCCATTCTTTTCTAGAAGGTCTAACACTCATGGACAAAGACCTTTTCAAAAGACAAATACCTGGTCAAATAGGCAATGGGTTCCTGTAGCAAACCCTAGGTTCAACGCTGACAAGGGTAATTTCAACGTTGACAGGACAAAATCCAACGCTGACAGAAACGTGTCCAGACCTAAGTATTTGCAGCCACAGGGTAAGGGGTCTAAAGCTTCTTCAAGCTTAACATGGAGACCCAAGAAAGATCAAAACCCTAATAATAATGGAATTTCAATGACTTGCAACAGGTTTAATTACATTTCAAAAGTCATTACAAAACCAATTGGGGTTAACTGGGTTTTTCATCCTAAAAGGGATGAAAATGGGGTTGTTATGAGAACTAAGTCTGTTCTTATTGAACAACCAGATGAATCCAAGTCTTCTGAGACTTGGGTTCCCAAAGAAAACTAATTTGTTTTCTTTATGTGCAGGGAATTCAAAAGCAGATCAATGATTATGGATATTGGGATAGTGGATGCTCAAGGCACATGACAGGAAAGGAAGACTATCTGACGAACCTCACTCCTATTCAAGATGGTGATAAGGTATACTTTGGAGGTGGATATGGCACCATTACAGGCAAAGGAACCCTTCTCACCAATAATCTACGTTTTGAAAACGTCTTCCTGGTAAAAGAACTGGATTATAATCTGTTTAGTGTATCACAAGTGTGTGATAACAAAAATAAGGTTCTTTTCACTGATACTGAGTGTTTGGTGTTAAGCAAGGATTTTAAGATCCCTGATGAGAAGTACATTGAGTATAGAACACCTAGGCATAAGGACATATATAATGTGAATTTAAATGGAATTAAAGTGAATGCAAATATGTCTTGTTTTTATGCTAAGGCCTTAGCAGATGAAAGTAATTTGTGGCACAGGAGACTAGGGCACATAAATTTTAAAAATATAAATAGACTTGTGAGGCTTGGTTTAGTTGATGGTTTGCCTGAGAAGGCTTCCACAATGACCACTCTTGTGTTGCATGTCTTAAAGGCAAGCAGCACAAGGTCTCATTCAAGTCCAAGCAGGTGCATACTAGTTCCAGACCTCTTCATATGCTTCACATGGACCTCTTTGGTCCAACTAATATAGAAAGTTTGAATGGCAAGTCATATTGTTTTGTTGTCACTGATGACTTTTCTAGGTTTACTTGGACATTCTTTCTAGCTATGAAGAGTGACACAGCTGATGTTCTTATTGAATTTATCACTCAAATTGAGAAAAGGTCTGGCTATGAGGTTAAGATGCTTAGGAGTGATAATGGTGGAGAATTTAGGAACAAGAAGCTAGATGATTTTTGTGCCAGGAAGGGAATTACTAGGTAATTTAGTATTGCTAGAACCCCACAACAAAATGGGGTTGTTGAAAGGAAAAATAGAACCCTAATTGAAGCAGCCAGAACAATGTTGGCTGATGCTCACTTTCCCATAGCCTTTTGGGTTGAGGCTGTTAATACAGCATGCTATGTGCAAAATAGAGCATTGGTTAACAAAATTCAGAACAAAACACCTTATGAGTTACTTTGGGGAAGAAAACCTAATATTGGTTTTCTCAGACCTTTTGGATGTCATGTAGTAGTCTTAGACACTAGTGATGCCTTAGGGAAATTTAGTGCAAAAGGTGATGAAAGTTACTTCATGGGGTATTCAGTGCAGAGCAAGGGTTATAGGGTTTATCTTAAGGAGGACAAACGCATTGTTGAAAGAGTACATGTTAGGTTCTTAGAGAATAAACCTAGTGATCCTGAAAGTGGTCCTAATTGGTTGTTTGATTTGGAACCCTTATCTAGAACTTTAAATTATATGCCTGTCACTAATCCAAACATTGTGAAGGTAACTTCAAATGTTGTGGAGGAACAAGTTGTTCATGTTTCAGGTACACAGGTTGATGAGAGGGTTGGATCACAAGCAGAAAAGGCATCTCCTACATTTGAATATGTCACAATTCCCATTTGGACTGATGCTTTTGCTGCTGCTGCTGCTGCTGGACAAACTAATGGTGGTTTCCTAATACCACCAGATACAAACATGCATGGTTCTTCAGGCGCTGACAAAGGCAAATCTAGCGCTGACAAGACCAATTCAGACGTTGACAACAACATTTCAGGCGCTCTCAGCCCTGACGCTGACAACCAAGATTCAAACGTTGACAACACTTATGGGCATCTTTTCTCTTCCAGTTTTGAACAAGGTGGTCCTTCTAATGTTCATGAAGAGATTCCCGTTGCTCAAAGAGAGTCTGATGAAGAAGATATTGGCAACATGGAGCGTGAAGTTGAGGACACCAGACTTTTTGAAGGAGGAGTTCTCACTTCCACAATGAAGAATCACCCCCCATCTCGGATCATTGGTGATGTTATGACTCCAGTTCAGACAAGAAGATCCCATCAAAGTCTTGGTGGATTTATTGCCAATATACACAAGAAGGTTGATACCCCTCTTGTGCAAGCATGTTTGTTTGCATGTTTTCTGTCACAAGAAGAACCCAAGAAGATATTTGATGCTCTCAAAGAACCAAGTTGGGTGGAAGCAATGCAGGATGAGCTCCACCAATTTGCTATTCAGGATGTTTGGGAGCTGGTTGATTGTCCTAGATATGTCAGACCAATAGGGACAAGATGGGTTCTCAGGAACAAAAGAGATGAAAGAGGTATTGTGGTCAGAAACAAGGCAAGGTTAGTGGCTCAAGGTTATACACAAGAGGAGGGGATAGACTATGAGGAAGTCTTTGCACCAGTTGCAAGGATTGAAGCTATTAGGATTTTTCTAGCCTATGCATCTTGCATGGGCTTCACAGTCTATCAAATGGATGTGAAGAGTGCATTCTTGTATGGCACCATTGTTGAGGAAGTTTATGTCGTGCAACCTCCTGGTTTTGAGGATCCAGAGCATCCAAATAAAGTGTATAGAGTCACAAAGGCTATGTATGGCCTTCATCAAGCCCCTAGAGCATGGTATGGTACTTTGTCTACCTATTTGGTGGACAATGGATTCAAGAGGGGCACCATAGATCAGACACTATTTACAAAGAAGAAAGGCAAAGATGTGTTGCTTGTGCAGGTCTATGTTGATGATATCATTTTTGGGTCTACTGATCCAAAGATGAGTGAGGATTTCTCCAAGCTCATGACAGACAAATTCAAGATGAGTGCTATGGGGGAGATGAACTTCTTTCTTGGTTTACAAGTTCAGCAGAAAGAAGATGGTATCTTCATCTCCCAGGACAAATATGTTGCTGAAATCTTGAAGAAGTTTGGCTTTTCTCCACATGAAAAGAGGGCTACTACTCCTATGGATAGAGAACACCCTTGGGGAAAGATTGGAGATGGGAAAGATGTTGATGTCAGGCATTATAGATCCATGATTGGATCCTTGATGTATCTTACTGCTTCAAGACCTGATATCATGTTTGCTGTATGTGCTTGTGCACGTCATCAAGTGACTCCCAAAGAATGTCACTTTTATGCTGTGAAGAGGATCTTTAGGTACCTAAGATGTTTCCCTAATCTTGGTTTGTGGTACCCAAAGGATTCACCATTGGAGCTGATTGCATATTCAGATAGTGATTATGGTGGTGACAAGTTTGATAGGAAATCCACAACTGGTGGATGTCAATTTCTTGGGAGCAGATTAATATCTTGGCAATGCAAGAAACAAACAGTGGTGGCTAACTCTACAACTGAGGCAGAATATGTGGCTGCAACAGCATGTTGTGGTCAAGTGTTGTGGATTCAGAACCAGCTGTTGGATTATGGGTATAATTTCATGCATACTAAGATATTTGTTGACAATAATAGTACTTTATGCATCATTAAGAATCCTGTGCATCATTCTAAAACTAAACACATAGAAATTAGACACCATTTTATAAGAGATTGCTTTGAGAAAGGTTTAATACAACCAGATAGGGTTGACACTGAGGAAAATGTGTCAGATTTATTAACTAAACCTTTTGATACTGGAAGATTTCAATACTTGGTAACAAGTATTGGAATGGTTAATCTCACTTAATATGTGTTTTGGATTCTTTTTGTAAAAGTATGTACAGGATGATGCATTACTATTATTAGTCTTACTGATGATTTAGATTTTCCACTATATTTTTCTAACACTGACAAAGGTTGTTTGAACACTGATAAGTGTTTTTACAACGTTGTCAGCAATATAATTGTCTAACGCTGACAAAGCTTCCTTCAACGCTGTTATGTGTTATCGGGGCGTTGTCAGCAACAATGTTAGTTTTGTGGTTTTCAATCTAAATGTGAAGATGGTGTTAGCAGTATACCATTGGATACAGAGTTGCTTATGGATCAATGGGGAAGCATTTGGACAAGTTTTTATTTATGGATGATGGTTGGAATGTTTCATTCCTATCTTGACATAAATTTTTTATGTTCATGCATGTTTTTTTTTTTAGCAAACTCTTTGTATCTTTGTTTAAGGGGAGGTTTTAGGAACCTTTAGGATTTTTAGGTATCCATATGATACTCTTATCACAATTGTAGATTGTGTCCACAGGTGAGTATGGGTTAGTTTTACTAAACCATGAGGCACTGTAGCATGCATAGTATATCAACTTTGCATGCTGCCAAGACATTTTTGGCCTAGAATTGGTTGTGGTCTGTTGGGTGACTTGGGAATGATTTTGATATGGGATTTACCTGGGAGTAACAAGGATTTTATGAGGTAACTTGGTTGTTAAGAATTTTGGTTAGCAAGGGACACTAGAGGACTGTTATGTCTATCTTGCTTATGCAAGTGTGCATAACTGGACAGTGCTTGCCGCCCTATGATAATTATCAACTTTTGGTTATCTTCTCTAGGATAAATTACTTGTTAAGGTCATTTTTCACTTTTTAAAACAATTTTATTTTTGGACGCTGACAAGATTTTTCCAAGCGTTGTCGTGACCAAATTGGACGCTGACATGGCTTTAGGCGAACGTTGACAAGATTATAGCCGTTGGGCGTTGATGGGTTATATTTGACCGTTGACACTCAATGGGACCTACCCAGTTGTTACTTTTTGACATATTTTCAAGCCGTAATTTTAGGAGTTGTTACTTTCATTAAATGCATAAGATAACTTATAACTTTTTCAATATTTTCATGATTAGTTTTTGAAAATCTTTGCCTATTTTTGGGCCAATCACATGCATTGTTTATCTCCTATAAATTTGGCTCCTATTTTTAAACAGGGTATCTATAATTCTTGTCTAACACTTTTCTCTTATCAACCTTCATCTTCTACACTTCAAATTAACAGCTTTCATCAATGGCACCAATATTTAACTCAGCAGAATTGGATTTGGGGTTCAAGTCTCAACACAACATGATTGCTTATCTTGTTGCTGATAATACTTTGTTCCCTCAATACACACAAATGGTGGCGTATTTGAACGCATCCCCATTAAGGTATGCTCTTTCTCATGCACCACTCATTCCAGTCACACACATTAAACAGTTTTGGAACACTGTTAGTTCCTCAACAGTTAATGGAGTGACCACATTAACTTCTATTGTTCATGGGAGATCTTGGGTGGTTACTGAGGCCTTGGTACGCCAGGCCTTGCATCTTGATGATGCTGATGGTATAACCATTCTTCCCATAACTGAAATAGAACAAGGGCTTAGGGCTTTGGGATATCCAATTCCTGATGAAGGTACTCTTAATAAGTACCATAAGCAGGAATTTCCCCCAGCCTGGAAGTACCTCATTCACATTCTCCTTCAATGTTTGAGTCCCAAATGTACTGCACACAATGAGATCAATAGATCCATTGCAACTGCTATTGTGTGTATTGCAACAGGGCAAAAATATAACTATTCCAAAATGATTTTTGAAGGGATGTGTAAAAACAAGGGGACAAAAATGACTTTAGCTTATCCTCGTTTTCTGCAAATGATTTTTGATGATCAAAGATATTGTTCAAGGGATCACAATGATTTTTATAAGATCCCTGAACAAAAGAAAGCTATTTTTACCAAGATGAATTCACCACCTCATAGAGACCTACCTTTAACCCCAGCTATGCTTGCTGTTATTGCAGCAGCACAACCCCAACCAGACCCCCAACCTCATATTGACCCTCACCCACAACTTGAACCTATCCCTGCACCTTTACCCTCACCTGAACAAATGCAAATTGACCAAGAACCCTTTGACGCTGACGCATCTAATGTGGGCGTTGATGTGCCTATTTCTAACACTGACACCCAACCATCACAGTCCCAAACACCCCTTAACCAACCCACATCTACTCATTCTTCCACACCATCTTCCACACCACCTGAATATAGGTTGATCAAGCGCCAAAGGACTACTGGAGAGTTCTCCTCTGGTGGTCCTAGCCATGAAGCAGAGAGAACCACCACCACAAGTGTGGCTGGTGACCTGGATGAGGCTGGGACTATTGGTTCTGGCTTAAAAGCTGGCCAAGGCAGTCCCACCATCATTAAGTCCTCATCCATGCCCAATGAATCTGACTTAGGAGGTCAAATCCCCATTTTAGAAGAGGGAAGACTGGAACCAATGACTCTTTTGGAATTGACGGCTGTCTGCATTAGCTTGCAAAAGCAAAATGCAGACTTAGTATAAATTTTCAGCTTACAAGGCCTTGAACTCAAGCAATTGAGGGAGAGGATTGTTGTTTTGGAGAGTGCTCATGCAAAGGGAGGTATGGAGGAGTCTTCCAAAGGGGAGGAAGATCAAAGAAATCTGAGTGATAAGAGCAGTCAAGATGGTCAATCATTGGATGTTGCTGAAGCTCTTACTACTTTGAAGGAACAAACAGGTTTTGATACGTCCTTAATCTCTCCAACCAATCTAAATTTATCATTTACAGCAATGTTAAGGGAGGTTACACAAGGCGCTGAGGGAAAATATTTGAGCGTTGACAAGACAAGTTTGGACGCTGATAGAAGTATTTTGGGCGCTGATAGAGGAAATTTGCGCGTTGACAGATCTGTATATGGAGGTGATGTATTCCAGTCATCATCTATCATCAAGGATGTTCCTACTCAGGTATTACCATCTACCTTACCAACCATTGCACCATCAGATAAGGGTAAGGGTAAGTTGGTAGAAGAAATTGTTCCAAAGAATGCAGCTCAGGTTGAATTTGATAGAAGATTGGCTGAGCAAATGATGGAACAAGGTGAAAAGGAAAAGTCACCATTTGTTGTGACTTCTGAAGAAGAAAGTGATGGAGCTAGCTCAGACTCAAGTGTGATGATAATAGAACCAGAAAGGCTTGAGTATGGTGATGAGCTTGCTAGGGAAAAGTTGAGAGATTTAAAGTTTCAAATTGATTTTGATATGCCAGAGGTGGTTCAGATGTACAATTCTTGGGAAGAAAGCTGCATGGATAATCCATATTTGACCATTTCAGATCAAATATGGGGTTTGGAAATTCTTCTTAGAGTTCAGAAGGATTGTAAGGTGATTTTGAAGCACAAGGCAAGCAACATTCTCTCTGAGTTGAAAAGGGATAGAAGGAAGCTCTACTTTATGTTGCTCAGATGTCATGGAGTTGGATGGACACATCAGAAGTTGAAGGCTTTGACATTTGATGAGTTGGAACATAGGGCTTATCCTATTTGGGTGAAAGTGCAGGAAGAAAACACTTTCAGACTTCTTTCAGATGAAAGAAAGGAGCAACTTGCAGAAGAGATGGAAATCAAGAAAGCTATGATAGTTCCCAGACCAGTGAAGAAGGGATTTACACTTGAGTTTCCAAAAGATATGAATCAACTATATCCAAGTGAAGCAGTTATTAGAAAGAGCCTCAAGCTCTCCCCATTAGAAGCTTCAGATATGGTGCATGTGTTACCATTAGATTCCAGGAATCCAATTGTGAGTTATGATGAAGATGAATGTGGATTCTGGAAGATTGGAAGATATGGCAAGGAGGTACACACTTTTACCACTCTCATATCTTTATTTGCAAGTTGTGATAGAGAAGACTTGGTGGATCTTTGGAGGTTGTTGGAAACCAAGTATGAGGCTGAAGCACCAACTTCAGCTAATGGAATAAAACTTTGGACCACATTCAAAAGAATGTGTGGGACAAATGAGGAAGATCCTGAAATATGGAAGGATCTTGAAGATGACCTCAGTGGTCTTCAATGGAGGTTATATTCAGCTGCTGGTGTATACCATTTGAGTTCTACAAAGTTTGCTGAGTATTTACTTGTAGATGCTCAGTATTTCATATCCAAGGCTGTTTTGGAAAAGATGAAGGACACCCAGTTGGAGATAGATTATACAAGTGACGTGGCAAAGAATTTGATCAGATTTATTTATTACCAATATGATAAGGTTTGTCAGACTCCTCCAAGTTCTTAATGATTATTCAGAAACTTGATCATAAGAGTGGATATCAAGTTTAGGGGAGGATTGTTGGGAATAAATTAAGGCCAAATCACTTGAACGCTGACAAGAACAACTCAAGCGTTGACAAGAACAAAGTGAGCACTGACAGCACAAGCGTTGACAAGTTAAAGTCAAGCGTTGACAGATTGAAGACAAGCACAGATGGAAGATGTGAGCTACACGTTTATTATGTTCTAGAATACTTCTAGTAAGGATAGAAACGACAATGTATTTTCTATGTTTATCTTTACCTAGAATAGTTGATACGTAGCTTATTGTACAAGGCTTCTTAGTCTATAAAAGAAGGCCTTTAGGTTAATGTTTAGTATTAAGTTATATATAAGTTTTCATTCGTAAACATCTTTCATTGTAAGCAAGTTCGACATTCATAATCAAAGTGAAAGTTTTGTTTACATCTTGTGTTCTTGTTTAAGTATTAAATTCCGCATAATACTTAGATTCACAAAGCATATAACAAAGGTTTCTCTACGTGTTATACTTGATCTAATCTCGTATACACAAAGCTAATCGATCTAAGTTTGGGATCAACACCAATCGGAGTCTTGTAAGCGGTACGAAAAGCCCACAGAGCATCATCAAGTTTATCGGCCCATGAGGCACGATGCTCTCCCACGGTTCTTTCAAGAATTCGCTTTAATCCTCGGTTAGAGATTTCAGCCTGGCCATTAGTTTGTGGGTGGTATGCAGTGGAAAGACGATGATTTACACCATACTTAGCCATGACTCTTGCAAATTGATCATTGCAAAAATGAGTCCCGTGATCACTAATAATGGCACGAGGCACACCGAATCTAGCGAATAGCGACTTCAAAAAGTTACAAACCACCCTTACGTCATTAGTGGGTAAAGCTTTGGCTTCAACCCCATTTAGAAACGTAGTCAACGGCTACAAGGATGTATTTGTTTCCTTTAGATGAAGGGAATGGCCCCATAAAGTCGATACACCAAACATTAAAGATTTCACATTCTTGTATGAAATTTTGAGGCGTCTCATCTTTATGTGTGATCTTGCCTTGTTTTTGGCAAGCATCACAATGTTTAACCATCTCGTGAGCATCACGGTAAATGGTGGGCCAATAAAATCCTGAGTCAAGCACTTTTTTGGCGGTGTAGTTGGGACCAATGTTGATCCCAAACTTAGATCGATTAAGCTTTGTGTATACGAGATTAGATCAAGTACTACACGTAGAGAAACCTTTGCTTATGAATAAAGTAACAAAGTGTTATGCGGAATTAACACTTGATCTAAAACACAAAGATGTTAAACAAACTTTCACTTGTATTAGAATGATCGTACTTGATTACAATGAAAGAGGTTTAACTTGCGAATACTTATGAAAACTGAATATTAACTTTAACCTAAAAGACCTTCTTTTATAGATCAAGAAGTCTTGTACAATAAGCTACGAATCAACTATTCTAGGTAAAGATAATAATAGAAAATACAATGTCGAGCTTATCTTTACCATACACATATAAAGAAACAAATAAACAAAAAGATTCGTATGAAGATATTCCATCAGTGTCAATCTTCAAGACTGTCAGCGTTGACTTCTTCTTTGTCAACGCTTGGCTGTCAGCGTCCAATGTCTTCTTATCAGCGTTGACATTCTTCTTATCAGCGTCTAGTGAACTGACCCATATTTTATTCCCAACAATCCTCCCCTAAACTTGACATCTATTCCAATGATCAAGTTTCTGAATAAAAACTTAAGGCTTAGGAGGAATCTTGCAAAAACTTCTTATGTTGGTGATAAACATATCTAATCAAGTCCTTGGCCACGTCACTAGTATAATCAATCTCCAAGGGTGTCTCTAGCATCTTCTCCAACACTTCTTTGGACAAGAAATAGTCAGCATCCACAAGTAAATACTCTGAAAACTTTGTAGAGCTCAAATGAAATACACCACAAGTAGAATAAAGCCTCCAATGAAGATTACTGAGATCATCTTCAAGATCCTTCCATATGGCAGGATCTGCTTCTCTTGGACCACACAAAGTCAAAAATGTGTTCCAAAGTCTTATTCCATTTGCTGAAGTAGGTGCTTCAGCTGTATACTTGGCCTCTATTAATCTCCATAGATGCACCAAGTCTTCTCTGTCTATGCTTGCAAATATAGAAATAACTGAAGTGAAAGTATGTACCTCCTTTCCAAACCTGCCAATCTTCCAAAATCCACACTCATCTTCATCAAAACTGATGATTGGATTTCTGTCATCTAGAGGTACTACATTAACCAAATCTGAAGCTTCCAATGGAGAAAGCTTGAGATGCTTCCTTATGACACCTTCAGTTGGAAAATACACATCCATATCTTTAGGAAATTGGAAAGGATCTCCTTTCTTCACTGGTCTTTGAGCAATCCTCATTTCCTTTTGAATTTGCATTTCCTCAGCAAGCTCTTGTTTCCTTTCTTCTGAAAGAAACTGGTAGACATTATTTTCTTGCACACTCCTCCAAATAGGATGTGCCCTATACTCTAACTCCTCAAAAGATAAAGCCAGCAACTTCTTTGATGTCCAGTTAGGTTGATGACATCTAAGCAACTTGTAGTACAACTGCCTTCTATCTCTTTTGAGCCAAGTCTTGACCTCTTGTGCATTAAACCTCAAAATCACTTTTATGTCATCTTGTACCCTAAGAAGAACTTCCAACCCCCAAATTTGATCTGACAAACTCATCCCTGGGTTGTCCATAACCTTGTCTTCCCAAGCATGGTACATTCTGGTGATTTCAGGAAGGTCCCAATCAATCTGATTCTTCAAATCATTCAACCTTTCCTTTGCTAGCTCATCCCCATACTCAAGTCTTTCTGGATCTTCAATAATTTGAACACTTGAATCTGAGCTATCATCTTCTTTTCCATCACCACTTTCTTCTTCACTCTCAGAAACAACAAATGGTGATCTACCACTCCTCCTCAAATCTCTTTCCAAAAGTTGTGCAGCCAACTGTTCATCAAATGCAATTTGTGCTGCATCTTTCTTTGGAACATCTTCTTTAACCAATTTTCCTTTACCTTTGTCTTTTGGATCAATAATAGGTAAAGTAGAAGAAGAAACCTATGTGGACACATCTTTGATGATTGTTGATGGCTGGAATACATCAACACCACCTGCAACTTTATCAGCGTTCAAGTTACCTCTGTCAGCGCCACGATTACCTTTGTCAGCGCTGGATGTGTCAGCGTTCAAACCTGTATCAGCGCCCATTGTTTCTTTGAAAGATCCTTCCAAGTTTAATGGTGTCACCTTGGATGTATCAATAACTGGGTGCTTCTTCAAGTTGGTGAGTGCTTCAGCAACCTGTAAAGATTCACTAAATTGTGAACTCTTCTCTGAACTCTTCTCACTAGCTGTATGAATCAGCTCATCCTCTTCATTCTCTTCATCCTCCCCTTTGGAAGATTCCTCCATTAGACTCCTGCTACTTGGATTCTCCAAAACAGTTACCCGCTCCCTCAATACTTGGAGTTCACGGCCCTGGTTGTTGACAATTTGTACAAGGCTGACATTTTGCTTTTGCAAGCTAATGACAGCAGCCGTCAATTCAGTCAAAGTCATAGTTTCCAATCTGCCCTCAGCTAGAATGGGGATTTGACCTCCTAAAATAGAATCATAGGGCATGGATGAGGTCTTAATGATGTTGGGACTGTCTTGACCAGCATCTAAGCCTGTATCAATAGCCCCAGCCTCATCCATGGCACCAGCCACACTTGTGGAGGTGGTTCTCTCTGCTACAAGGCTAGGACCACTAGAGGAGAACACTCCAGTAGTCCTTTGGCGTTTATTCAACCTAGATTGTAATGGGGTGGAAGATGAAGTAGATTGTGTGGGTGTTGGTTGGTTAAGGGGTGTTTGGGATTGTTCAGGAATGGTATCAGCGTTGGGATTGGCTGTGTCAGCGCCAACATTTTGAGTGTCAGCGTTGGGTTGGTCAATGTCCATGTGTTCAGGGGAAGGTAATGGTTCATGAATAGGCTCAAGTTGGGGTGCAGGGTCTGGTTGTGGTTGTGGTTGAGCAGCCTGAATTACTTCAAGCATGGGTTGGGTAAGAGGTATGGATCTGTTTGTGGAGCTCATTTTAGCAAAAATGGTTTTCTGTTGTTTAGGGATCTCATAAAAAGTGTCATGATCCCTAGAACAATATTCTTGTAAATCAAAGACCATTTGCAAAAATCTAGGGTAAGCCAAAGTCATTTTACTTCCCTTATTTTTACACATCCCTTCAAAAATCATTTTTGAAAAATTATACTTAAGCCCACGTGTGATACAAACCAAAGCACTTGCAATTGACCTGTTTATTTCATTAAAAGAAGTACATTTTGGACTTAAGCATTGTAAAAGGACATGTATCAAATATTTCCAGTCAGAGGGAAATTCCTGCTTATGATATTTATTTAAAGTGACATCAGCAGGAATAGGATAACCCAATTCCCTAAGACCTTGTTCTATTGTTGCAATGGCAAGGGTAGTCACACCATCAGCGTCATCAAGACGCAAAGCTTGGCGAACCAAGGCTTCAGTGACCACCCATGTTCTTCCATGAACAGTAGATGTTAATGTGGTCACTCCATTAGCTGTTGTGGAACTAGCAGTGTTCCAAAACTGTCTAATGTGTGCGACAGGGACTAATGGTGTATGAGAAAGTGCATACCTTAGCGAGGATGCATTTAAAAATGCCACCATTTGTGAATACTGAGGGAACAAATCAGGATCAGCAGTCAAGTAAGCTACCATATTATGTTGGCTCTTGAACTCCAATGTTAAATTCTTTGAGTTGAACTTGGGTGCCATGTTGAAAGCTGTTTAGGTTATGTGATATGGGAAAAATCTAGGAGAAAAGTGTTAGACAAGAAAATATGAATACCCAGAATAAAAAGTTTAACCAAATTTATAGGAGAGATGCATGATTTTGATTGGTCAAAAATGAGGCGGTTATATTCAAAGATCAATGATGAAAATATTGAATCAAATATAACTTATCTCATGCATTAATTAAAAGTAACAACTCCCCAAAATTACGGCCAAAGATTAGTCAAAAATAACAACTGGGTAGGGCCCACTAGGTGTCAACGGTCAAAAATAGCCCATCAGCGCCCAACGGCTATATTTTCTTGTCAGCGTTTGCCTAAAGCCTTGTCAGCGTCACGATTGGATGTAACAGCGTTTGGAGAAAAACTTGTCAGCGTCTAAAAATAAAAATATTTAAAAAGAAAAAGACCTTAACAAAGTAATTTATCCTAAGGGAAATATCTTACAAGTTGATAATAATTACTGGGCGGCAAGCACTGTTCATTTATGCACACTTGCTTAAGCAAGATAGACACAAATGTCCTCTAGAGTCCCTTGCTAACCAAAATACTTACCAACAAAGTTATTTCACAAAATTCTTTGTAACTCCCAGGTAAACCCATAACAAAACTATTCCCAAGTCTCCCATCAGACCACAACCAATTCTAGGCCAAAAATGTCTTGGCAGCATGCATAGTTTATCAACTTTGCATGCTACAGTGCCTCATGGTTTAGTAAAACTAACCCATACTCACCTGTGGACACAATCTAGAATTGTGATGAGAGTATTATAAGAATACCCAAGAGTCCTAAAGGTTCCTTAAACCTCCCCTCAAACTATGATACATGAGTTCTCAAAATATATATGAACATTAAAAATTTATGTCAAGATAGGAATATAAATATTCCAACCGTCATCCATAAACAAAAACATGTCCAAATAGCTCTTCAAAGATCCATAAGCAACTCTGTATCCAATAGCATAAAGCTACCACCTACCTACACATTTAGATGAAAACCACAAAACTAACATTTGTTGCTGACAGCGCCCCGACAACACTTATCAGCGTTGAAGGAACTCTTGTCAGCGTTAGACAATAATATCTCTAACAACGGCAAAATAACACTTATCAGCGTTACATTTACCTTTGTCAGTGTTAGAAAAATAAAGTGGAAAACCTAAATCATCACAAAGACCAATAACAATGCATTATCCTGTACATACTTTTACAAAAAGGTTCCAAAACACATATTAAGTGAGATTAACCATTCCAATATTTGTTACCAAATATTGAAATCTTCTAGCATCAAAAGGTTTAGTTAATAAATCAGCCACATTATCTTCTGTGGCTACCCTATCTGGTTGGATTAAACCTTTCTCAAAGCAATCTCTTATAAAATGATGTCTAATTTCTATGTGTTTGGTTTTAGAATGATGTACAGGATTTTTAATAATGCATAAAGTACTGTTATTGTCTACAAAAATCTTGGTATGCATAAAATTATACCCATAATCCAACAGCTGGTTCTGAATCCATAAGACTTGTCCACAACAAGCAGCTGCAGCAACATATTCTGCTTCAGTTGTAGAGTTTGCCAACACTGTTTGTTTCTTGCATTGCCAAGATATTAATCTGCTCCCAAGAAATTGACATCCACCAGTTGTGGATTTCCTATCAAACTTGTCACCACCATAGTCACTGTCTGAATATGCAATAAGATCCAATGGAGAATCTTTTGGGTACCACAAGCCAAGATCTGGATAACATCTTAGGTACCTAAAAATTCTCTTCACAGCAAAAAGGTGACATTCTTTGGGAGTCACTTGATGGCGTGCACATGCACACACAGCAAACATGATGTCAGGTCTTGAAGCTGTAAGATACATCAATGAACCAATCATTGATCTATAGTGCCTAACATCCACATCCTTTCCAGCTCCAATTTTTCCCCAAGGGTGTTCCCTATCCATAGGAGTGGAAGCATCCTTTTCATGTGGAGAAAAACCATATTTCTTCAAGATTTCAGCTACATACTTGTCTTGGGAGATGAAGATACCATCTTCTTTCTGCTGAACTTGTAAACCTAGAAAGAAGTTCATCTCACCCATTGCACTCATCTTGAATTTATCTGTCATGAGCTTGGAAAAGTCCTCACTCATTTTTGGATCAGTAGACCCAAAAATGATATCATCAACATAGACCTGCACAAGCAACACATGTTTTCCTTTCTTCTTTGTAAATAGTGTCTGATCTATGGTGCCCCTCTTGAATCCATTGTCCACCAAATATGTAGACAAGGTACCATACCATGCTCTAGGGGCTTGATGAAGTCCATACATAGCTTTCTTCACTCTATAAACCTTGTCTGGATTCTCAGGATCTTCAAAACCAGGAGGTTGCATGACATATACTTCCTCAACAATTGTTCCATAGAGGAAAGCACTCTTCACATCCATTTGGTAAACAGTAAAATTCATACAAGAGGCATAAGCTAGAAAAATTCTTATAGCTTCAATTCGCGCAACTGGTGCAAAGACTTCTTCATAATCTATACCTTCCTCTTGTGTATATCCCTGAGCTACCAAACGTGCCTTGTTTCTGACCACAATTCCCCTTTCATCCTTCTTGTTCCTTAGAACCTATCTTGTCCCAATTGGTCTCACATATCTAGGACAATCAACCAGCTCCCAAACATCTTGTATAGCAAATTGGTGAAGCTCATCCTGCATTGCTTCCACCCAACTAGGTTCTTTGAGAGCATCAAAAATTTTCTTGGGTTCTTCCTGTGACAGAAAACAGGCAAACAAACATGCTTGTACAAGAGGGGTATCAACCTTCTTGTGTATATTGGCAATAAATCCACCAAGACTTTGATGGGATCTTCTTGTCTGAACTGGAGCCATAACATCACCAATGATCTGAGATGAGGGGTGATCCTTTGCTGTGGAAGTAAGAACTCCTCCTTCAAAAAGTCTGGTGTCCTCAACTTCACGCTCCATGTTGCCAATATCTTCTTCATCAGACTCTCTTTGATCAACATGAATCTCTTCATGGACATTGGAAGGTCCACCTTGTTCAAAATGGGAAGAGAAAAGCTGTGTAAAGGTGTCACCAAAGTCTGATCCTTGTTTGTCAGTGCTTGGGCTAACAGCGCTTGAACTGTTGTTGTCAGCGTCTAAGCCATCAGCGTCTGAATTGGTCTTGTCAGCGCTTGATTTCCCTTTGTCAGCGCCTGAAGAACCATGCATGTTTGTATTTGGTGGTACTTGGAGACCACCATTATCTTTTCTAGCAGCAGCAGCAGCAGCATAATACTCATCTGTCCATATAGGAAGTGTAACATATTCTGGTGTGGGAGATGACTCAACTGCTGGTGGTCCATCCTCCTTAGCAACCTGTATACCTGAAACATTACCAATTCTCTTTTCCAAAACACTTGAAGTTAGCTTCACAATGTCTAGATCAGTAACAGGCATATAATTTAAAGCTCTAGATAAAGGTTCTAAGTCAAACAACCAATTTGGACCACTTTCAGGATCACTAGGTTTACTTTCTAAAAACCTGACATGTACCTTTTCAAGTATACGTTTTTCCTTTTTAATGTAAACCCTATATCCTTTGCTCTACACTGAATAACCCATGAAGTAGCCTTCATCACCTTTTGAATCAAATTTACCTAGGGCTTCACTAGTTTCTAAAACAACTACATGACAACCAAAAGGCTTGAGAAAGCCAATATTTGGCTTCCTTCCCCAAAGTAACTCATAAGGTGTCTTATTATGTATTTTGTTGACCAATGCCCTATTTTGAACATAACAAGCTGTGTTAACAGCTTCAGCCAAAAAGGCTATAGGAAAGTGGGCATCAGCCAACATGGTTCTGGCTGCTTCAATAAGGGTTCTATTCTTCCTTTCAGCAACCCCATTTTGTTGTGGGGTTCTAGCTATGCTAAACTGCCTAGTAATCCCTTTCTTGGCACAAAAATCATCTAACAACTGATTTCTAAACTCACCCCCATTGTCACTTCTAATAATTTTGACCTCATTACCATTTTTCTTTTCAATCTGGGTAATGAAATTAATCAGACTTTGGGCAGTTTCACTTTTCTTAGCTAAAAAGAAAGTCCATGTAAACCTGGAATAATCATCAGTGATAACAAAACAATATGATTTACCCTTCAAACTTTCTATATTAGTTGGACCAAAGAGGTCCATATGCAATAAGTGAAGTGGTTTAGAACTAGAGTGCACCTGTTTAGACCTGAATGAGACCTTGTGCTGCTTGCCCTTAAGACATGCAACACAAGTGTGGTCATTGTGGAAAGCCTTTTCAGGCAAACCATCAACTAAACCAAGCCTCACAAGTCTATTAATGTTCTTAAAGTTTATGTGCCCTAATCTCCTGTGCCAAAGATTACTTTCATCTACTGAGGTTTTAGCATAAAGACATGACATCATTTTATTATTTACCTTAATTCCATTAAGATTCACATTATATATGTCTTTATGCCTTGGTGTTCTAAAATCTATGTATTTTTCCTCAGGGAGCTTATAATCTTTGCTTAACACCAAGCACTCAGTATCTGTGAAAAGAACCTTATTTTTGTTATCACACACTTGTGATACACTAAACAAATTATAATCCAGTTCTTTTACCAAGAAGACATTCTCAAACCGTAGATTGTTGGTGACAAGGGTTCCTTTTCCAGTGATGGTGCCGTAGCCCCCTCCAAAGTATACTTTATCACCATCTTGAATAGGAGTGAAGTTTGTCAGATAGTCTTCCTTTCTTGTCATGTGCCTTGAGCATCCACTATCCCAGTATCCATAATCATTGATCTTCTTCTGAATGCCCTGCACATAAAGAAAACACATTAGTTTTCTTTGGGAACCCAAGCCTTGGAAGACTTGGATTCATTTGGTTGTTCAACAAGAACAGACTTGGTTCTCATAACAACCCCATTTTCATCCCTGTTTGAATGAAATTCCCAGTTAACCCCAATTGGTGTTGACAATGCCTTTGAAATATAATGAAACCTGTTGCATGTCATAGAAATACCAGTAGAATTAGGGTTTTGGTCTTGTTTTGGTCTCCATGTTAAGCTAGTAGAAGCTTTGGACCTATTTCCCTGAGGTTGCAAATACCTAGGTTTGGCAGTGTATCTATCAGCGCTGAAATTGCTCTTGTCAGTGCCCCGATTCCCTTTATCAGCGTTGAACCTAGGGTTTGCTACAGGAACCCATTGCCTATTGGACCAAGTGTTTGACTTTTGAAAAGGTCTTAGGCCTTGTGTGTTAGACCCTCTAGAAAAGAATGGGGCAGGTCTAACAACTTGTGAACTTTTGTTCACAAAGGTATTGGGTCTGACAGTGTTTGACCTATGTTGACTTTTGTCAGCGCTGAAATGGTTCCTATCAGCGTTGACATTGGAAGCGTTGACACATTTGTATGCCAAATGTGAGAAACTACCACATGTGTAACAAGCTTTTCTAGACATAGTCTTAGGTCTAGAAGCAAAGAAGCCTGTTCCTTGGTTACTAACTTGGCTTTTTGGTGACCTAGTATTCCTATACATCTCTGCATACTTAACACTAGGTTTTCTAACAGTTTGTGGGCCAAGGTCAATAGCTTTGCCAGTGGTAGGGTGTGTGATTTTAATAGGTTTAGGATCATTGGACTCCACAATTGGTATCATTTTTGGTGTGGGCTCATTTGGACTTTCACACAACAACCCTCCCTTAACAAACAAAGTGTGGTTAGCTTTCTTCCACTCATCTAGGTCAGTCAGTTTTTGTTGGTATTCCTCAACTGGGGAAGTCACTCTAGGTGGAGGAATGAATTCCTTCTCTTGGAGCTCTGGCAAGCCAGTCCAAGATAAGTCCTTTGATTGGACACCATAGAAATCCCCAGCTGGTGGTGGAACACCAGTATAATCTTTCATCCCAATCCCACTCATATCCTTAGAGTCTCTTTGTTTACTAACACACTCTCCTAGGGATTGTGTGGCCTTATCAAATCTCTGGATTTTAAGACTCACATTATCTTTATTTTTGTTAGCCTCCTCTAACTGAGCTATCAAATCAAGATTAACCCTGTTTACTATATCTTGACAATCTTTACTTTGATGTAACTCATGTTTTAAGATATTTATTTGATCCTTTAAATCAAACTCCATTTTCTTATACTCAGCTACTGTCTTTTCTGTTTGGGTAAGAGCAAGTTGATAATTAGATACTTTGCATCTTTCAGTACTTGCCTCATCTAATAATTTTACTATCTCTTGATTTAGTTTTTCAGTATTTAAACGACAACCCTTAGAACAGAAAGCATCATCATATACCTCATTATCTGATGAAGAGGAGGAGTGTGCCATGAGAGCATATTCAACATGCTCTTCTTTAACTTCAGCAACCAAAGCTCTATCCTCTTCCTCATCCTTGGCCATCCAGCTCCAGTCCCATTCTCCAACACCATCAATTTGTTGAACAGCAACCATGGCCTTGGGATCTTGGCTCTTAACCATTTGGCTTCAGGGCTTACCAGCATCAGATCTTCTTGGAGATCTACATTCCCTCATGAAGTGCCCCATCCTATGACAGTTGTAGCACTCAACCTTGGATTTGTCAAATCCAGCAACATCCTTAGCATTAAAGGTCATCTTCTTCTTGAACCTTTTATTAAACCTGTTTGCTCTTAAACTTACAAGAGCCATAGTCCACTTGATGTCCATCTCTTCCAATTGCTCATCGCTTATCTGCTCAAGATCTTCATATGTAATCCTTGAATCACTGGGCAAAGAAGCAATGAATGCACACACAGTATCTAGATCAAAACCAGCAGGCTTAATTCTATCAGCGCCAAAGTTGTGTGTGTCAGCGCTTGAGTATAAAGCGTTGACAGGATATGATCCAGCGCTGACAGACTGAGATCCAGCGTTGATACATTGAGATCCAGTGGCTGGATGTCCATAGAAGTTCATGGAATCAAATTGGCCTTCACTTTGTGAGAAGAAGGCCATGTTGCTACTGGAAGATTTATTATCACTATCCAACTGCCATTCATTCTCCAACAGTCTTAGTTTGTTGAAGATGTCATCAAACCTGGAGGTCTTGTGGGTGTTATTGACAAGAATGGATCTTGTCTCAATCTTCCATACATCACCAAGGCTTTTGAGAAAAGTAGCATTCAAATCAGGGTCATCAATCTGTGTTCCCATGAAGGAAAGTTGACTTGTGATGTCAAGAAGTCTACTTCTCACACTGCTGAGATTCTCATTGGGTTGAGCTTTAAAGACAGCATACTCATGCAAGAGTTGCTTCTTCTTTTCTTCTTTTGTGTCAGCATTGCCACCATGTGCTACTTCAAGAGCTTCCCAAAGCTCTTTTGCAGACTCAAAGCGTTTGTACTTGTGCTGATTCTCATGACCTAGGGCGTGTTTCATGATGTTCAAGATTTTCATATCCACCCTCTTCTTGGCTATATCTTCAACAGATACAGCTCTTCCATCTTCAGGCTTTTCCTTCTTATCAGCTTCAGGACAATTAGGAAGAGCTACCCTTGCGGCAATAGCAGTAGCAATCTTTTGAGCTTTGTTGAATGTGTTCCCATATTCAACAATCTCCCAAAGAGTGTAGTCATGAATAGCTATATACTGCTCAAAATTAGACTTCCAAAGCTCAAAGTTCCTGGCATCAAACATGGGAATTTTGATACTAGGATTAGTGGAGTTGTTTTGTAGCAAAGCAGCAGGTTGATCTGTGCCAGACATGATGTTTTTAGGATTTTGAGAATTTTAGGGTTTTTAGGGTTTTTGGTGTTTTAGGGTTCTTGCGTTACTTAAAGATCAAAAGTTTCTCAACAAGCTCTGATACCACTTGTTGATCCCAAACTTAGATCGATTAAGCTTTGTGTATACGAGATTAGATCAAGTACTACACGTAGAGAAACCTTTGCTTATGAATAAAGTAACAAAGTGTTATGCGGAATTAACACTTGATCTAAAACACAAAGATGTTAAACAAACTTTCACTTGTATTAGAATGATCGTACTTGATTACAATGAAAGAGGTTTAACTTGCGAATACTTATGAAAACTGAATATTAACTTTAACCTAAAAGACCTTCTTTTATAGATCAAGAAGTCTTGTACAATAAGCTACGAATCAACTATTCTAGGTAAAGATAATAATAGAAAATACAATGTCGAGCTTATCTTTACCATACACATATAAAGAAACAAATAAACAAAAAGATTCGTATGAAGATATTCCATCAGTGTCAATCTTCAAGACTGTCAGCGTTGACTTCTTCTTTGTCAACGCTTGGCTGTCAGCGTCCAATGTCTTCTTATCAGCGTTGACATTCTTCTTATCAGCGTCTAGTGAACTGACCCATATTTTATTCCCAACAACCAAAGTGACCACCGGTAGGTCCTTTGTGGCAAGCTTCGAGAATGTCTAAAGCGGCCGGTCCATCAACACATCGGCGAATAATCAAATCAGCACATTGTTTGAATAGATACGGGTCATCCCAAAAGTAAGTCTTAATGTCTTTAAAGAACTTCTTCTTTTGTTGGGATGTTAACCCGTCAATAAGAATTCCACCCGCCAAGTAGTTTGCAATGTCCGCAAACCACGGGGCTTCATCATTACTCGAGTTGATAGACATTAAGGTCTCCAGGGGAAAAGAGTCATTGATCTCTTTGTTCGGATGATCCCCTTAGAAAGGATCCTCAAGTCTACTAAGATGATCCGCGGCTAGGTTTTCAGCTCCCTTCTTATCACGAATTTCGATTTTAAATTCTTGAAGTAGCAAAACCCAACGAAGAAGTCTTGGTTTGGAATCTTGTTTAGTTAACAAGTACTTCAACGCGGAATGATCGGTATACACGATGGTGGTAGAAAGGACAAGATAGGGGCGGAACTTTTCAAAAGCATAGACAACAGCTAAAAGCTCTTTTTCGGTTGTCGTGTAATGCAATTGAGCCCCCGTCATTGTCTTGCTAGCGTAATGGATCGGTTGGAAGTGTTTGTTCACTCTTTGCCCCAAAACCGCTCCAATAGCATAGTCGCTAGCATCGCACATCAACTCGGAAGGCATCTCCCAATTAGGGGTAACCAGGACTGGTGCCTTAGTTAGCTTATCCTTAAGAAGGTTGAAGGCTTCGATACACTCGTTGGAAAAGATAAAAGGAGTATCTTTTTCCAAGAGGTGGGTCATCGGGCGAGCGATTTTAGAAAAATCTTTGATAAAGCGACGGTAGAACCCGCATGACCGAGGAAACTTCTCACACCCTTCACGGTTGAAGGTGGAGGCAACTTAGAAATAACATCGACTTTAGCACGGTCCACTTTAAGACCGGCTTTGGAGATTTTGTGTCCTAGCACGATGCCCTCTTTTACCATGAAATGGCATTTTTCCCAATTAAGAACAAGGCGAGTGTCTTCACACCGCTTAAGCGTACGTTCTAAATTGGCAAGGCAAGCAGAGAAAGAATTGCCATAAACCGAGAAATCATCCATGAATACTTCCATAGTTTCTTCAACCATGTCATGGAATATCGCCATCATGCACCTTTGGAACGTCCCAGGAGCATTGTATAAACCGAAAGGCATGCGTTTGTAAGCAAATGTTCCATAGGGACAAGTGAATGTGGTCTTCTCTTGGTCTTTGGGATCGATGGGAATTTGAAAATACCCGGAGAAACCGTCTAAGAAGCAGTAATAGTCATTACCAGCTAGACGCTCGAGCATTTGATCCATGAAAGGAAGAGGAAAGTGATATTTTCTCGTGGCATCATTGAGCTTGCGATAGTCAATACAAACTCTCCACCCAGTAACGAGACGAGTGGGAATCAACTCGTTGTGTTCATTGGGAACAACGGTTATTCCGCCCTTCTTGGGCACACAATGGACGGGACTTACCCATGGCGAATCCGAAATAGGGTAAATCAAGCCGGCATCAAGAAGTTTGATAACCTATTGTTTGATGACGTCATGAATGCGAGGATTAACCCTTCTTTGGCTCTGGATTGCCGGTTTAAAGTCATCTTCCATGAGAATCTTGTGAGTACAAAAGTTAGGATCAATTCTGCGGATATCGGAAATTTTCCAAGCAATTGCCTTCTTATGATCTTTAAGCACGGCGATGAGGCGAGATTTCTCTTCTTCTTTCAAGTCCTTCGCGATGATGACGGGCGACTTCTTCTTTTCTTCAAGGAACACATACTCGAGATGGGATGGCAACTCCTTAAGTTCTAAATCCGGAGGATTTTCAATGGGAGGCGGATTCAAAGTCGGTTCATCGATAGCAATAGCCGTGGGAGATGGTGGAGAAATATGGTCCTCTTTGAGAAGGTTCTCAATGAGACGAATGTCGTCATCCCAATCGGTGGGAGAATCGTCATGTTCTAAGTTCACATCTCCCATGGTGGCTTCCAAATCTTTCCAAAGGAAATCACTTTCTCCAAGTAGAGATAGTGATGAATCAATAGAGGAAACGGTCTCAACATTGGGAGGAGAGGTAGGAATACTTTTACAAGCATCTTTGAAGTGTTCTTCACAAGCCTCATCAAGAAGGTCGATACAATTAACACTCTCGTATGAATAAGGCTGTTTAGAAAGCTTTCCCATGTTGAAGACAATTTTATCGTCACCCACTCTCATGATAAGCTCACCCGCTTCAACATCGATGAGAGTGCGACCGGTCCTCAAGAATGGACATCCAAAGATTAATGGCACACGAGGGTCCATATCGTAGTCGACGACGACGAAATCGGCAGGAAAAGTGAATTTGTCGACTCCTACAAAAACGTCTTCGGCTATCCCCACTAGATAAGCAACCGTACGGTTAGCTAATTTCAAAGTCATTTTGGTGGGGACTAGCTCAGGGAGAGATAATTGCTTCCAAACGCTTAAGGGCATTAAGGTAATACTGGCACCTAGATCGGCTAGGGCCATGCAATTCTCTACTCCCGGGAAGTTGCAAGGGATTAAGAAGCGATCCGAATCACCAAGCTTGGTTGGCAATTCCCTTAAGAGAACCGCAGATCAATTCTCGTTAAGTTGGGTATTAGCAATATCAAGAAGCTTCTCCTTGTCACTAAGAAGATCTTTGAACATTTTCGCATATTTAGGCATGTGAGCGAGAGCCTCAGAGTAGGAGATGTTAAAATTCAATTGTTTAAACATTTTGAGAAAGTTCGAAACCTGAATATCGTCCTTGCTTTTGAGCTTCTCTTTCCCCAACCTTGAGGGATAAGGTATATCGGAAGAAGAGGAAGGCTTTGGGATCGAAGGATCACTCATATCCTTGGGTGGAGGAGGGGTAGAAGTAAGAGGTGGAGAAATAGGGGAAGTAGAAGGATGAGGAATATGAGTAGGTGTCTCGTTTTCCTTAGTCACAAGCACCGGTGGAGGTATAGGAAGCTCAGGTTCCTTGGTACCTTTGCCACTGCGAGTGGTGATTGCTTTCATCTCCCCTCTTGGATTCGCAACGGTGTTACTCGGAAGAGTACCCGAAGAAGAGGACTGATTACCTTGGAAGAAACTAGCCATCATGTTCCTTAAGTCATTCGTTTGACTTGCCAAAGTGTTTCGCATATCAGCTCTAAGATCGTTTCCTTGTTTCACCATGTCTGCTTTCAAGTTGAGCACTTCCCGCTGGAGATTGTCCATGATCACATCATTAGTCCTCATGTAGGTTCCAATATCTTGGTGTAATGCGGTGGGTTGGGTGGGAGGAGCATTGTAGGCGGGTGGTTGATAAGCAGGTTGTTGGTAAACTTGGTTGTTTCTTTGAGGTGGATATGGTTGTCTTTGAGGTGGTTGGTATGGTGCTCGAGGTTGGTTTTGGTTGGGTCGGTTAAGGTTTTGTTGTTGGTTTGGGTTGTTAGGAGGAAAACCAGGTGGGGAAAGAAAGTTGTTTGAGCGGTAGCTAAGCAAGTTGCGGTCACCTTGAGGACGAGCTTGATAAGCGGCCGGAGGATAGGTAGCGTATGCTGCATTAACATTCTCAGAAGGGTAGTCTTGGGTGGTGGTACAAGTGGTGTAAGAGTGAGGACCCCCGCATATTTCACATGGTTTGCTAACAGCATTGACTTGAGCGTCTTGAGCGTCTTTAGCGTTGATGCTGTTGGTATTGTTAGCGGTGTGGGTAACAAGCGATTCAAGAAGCGTAGTAATTTTGTCAAGTCTCTTGTCGTTGTCACTAGTACTAGCACTAGCGGCATTGGTCCGAACACTCTTGGTTTTCACACGAGACTTATTTTCAATAATATCCCAAGCGGCATTAGAAGTCTTAACCAAAATATTACCCCCCGAGGCACTGTTTAGTGAATCTTGGTCATTCATGCTTAAACCATTATAAAAAGTATTAATTTGGTGCACTTTGGTAAAATCATGTTGTGGGCACTTTCTTAAAAGATCTTTAAAATGGTCCCAAGATTCACTAAAAGACTCATCGTACTTTTGTTCAAAATTAATGATTTCATTCCGCAAAGCGGTAGTACGAGAGGGTGGGAAAAAGTAGTTTATAAACTTGGTCTCCAAATCCGTCCACGTCAGAATACTTTGTGGCGGTTCCTTTGCAAGCCAATGCCGGGCTTGTCCCTCTAAGGAGAAAGGAAAAAGTTGTAAACGGATTACCTCTTGTGGAACACCATTGAATTTGACCGTATTCGTGAGTTGCAGGAACCTTTTGATGTGGTCATGAGGATCATCAATGGTACGCCCCAAGAATGGTTGAGCAGAGACCATCTGAATAAATCCGGATTTAAGCTCAAAGTTTTTGGCTGCAATCGCGGGTATGACAATTGGATCATTGTTGCCCTCTACATGTGCTTGCAAAAGTTCAATTATCGGGTGATTGTCCGGTAGAGGTTCATTGTTGTTGTTATTGTTTTGAGGTGGATTATTGTTGTTGTTGTGTACACCGGCCATGTTTAAGTCTTCGAGAGGCTCGGGCTCTTGATAAGATGTTGAACGTGTACGCATGCACCTACAAAAGAACTAACAAAGCAAACAAGAAATATTTTTGGTTTTTATGTTTTATTAATTTTTAGGATTTTTGAAAATTTTATATTTTTTAGGATTTTTGAAAATTTTTTTGATGATGAAAAAGTAACGTTCACGGCGAACGGATCCCAAAATCCAAGTTCTCACAAAAAACTGTTAATCTTTAGGAGAAGAGCCGGCAGCGGCGCCATTTGATACAAGGTTTTTCAATAGTTCAAGATTATGTCTCGGAATCTTCTCGAATTGATCACAGCTCAAAGTGGAATAGTTGTTCTTGGTGACAAAAAGGGGTTTGGTTTTATATTCTATTAAAAAGGTAAATGCGTGAAGTAAATAAAGATTTAAACCAAAAACAGTTAATGAAATAAAACTTGAATTAAAATTAAACAATTAAACAATTAAACAGTAGAATAACCTTGCTGAAAAAGAGCTTGATTTGGAATGTATGCTTGATCCGGAATAAATCAGACAAAAATCCTTCATGCGGAATAAACTACTCATGCGGAATATCTTTGCTTACTCGGAATAAATGGGAAAAAGCTTCATGCGGAATAAAATGCTTATTCGGAATAAAGGTTCATGCGGAATAAATAGCTTATGCGGAATAAAAGGGTCATGCGGAATGTAAGGGTCATTCGGAATGTTGGTTGATCCGGAATAAATGATTATTCCGGATGAAAGGCTTGATCCGGAATATAAAATATTCCGGATGGACAATATTGGTTCGGAATAAAAATGAACTATGCTTTACTCGGAATAAGTAGCTGATCCGGAATATTAGATATTCCGGATGGATGAACTTTATGCGGAATAAAAAAAAGTGATGCGGAATAAATGGTTATGCGGAATGATGGATATTCCGAATAGACTATGTTGATCCGGAATATTAGATATTCCAGATGGATGAACTTGATACGGAAAAACAATGCTGATCCGGAATACTTTCTCAAAAACCTTGATGCGGAATCTGGGAATGCGAAGAACAGTAAAGAACTGGGGAACCAAAATAGCCACGAATTTAATCAAAATCACCAAAGTTTTTACCAAAAGTTTAAACCAAACTAAACACTTATCATTTACTAACCATAAACATCAAATCCCAACAATAAAAACACAAATCCCACTAACTTTTGAAGATCAAATCAACCAAATAAGAACTTTAGAACTTTGAATAAAAAAGATGAAGAAGAACAAGTTTAATGGAAAGATTATATTGATGATTAAGGTTTAAACAATCAAAGGAAAAGATTAAAACTACTAAGATTTGTGAAAACAAGAATGAAAATCACCAACACCTTAGTGGTGTTGGCTTCTTTCCTACGAAACAAAGAAAAAGAAACTGGGAAACTAAAAACTAGCTCCAAATGTGTGAGGGGGTTTTCTATTTATAGGCTAGTGGTTGGTTGGTGAAGTGGGCTTTCTCCATTTCTTCTTGTCTTCTCGTCTTTTCAGAAAAGTCTACGTTTTCGATTCGGATTCGGGATTTGTCGACGATTAAATTCAACTCGTCTTTTAATTTCTTCGTTTAATAGACTTGAGTTCCTTCGACATATGTAAATCTTCCATCTTTGGTCCTTTTCTTCGATAAATCTTCAAATAGGCCCATTGACTTCAAATCTTTTGCATCTCTTGGACAATAGACTTCGTCTTGAGTCTTTTTCTTCGATAAAACCCGTTCAATCCCATGTTTTCTCCAATATCCATCCGGTTGGCTCTGAAAACACAATAAACACAAAAACCACGCATAATTCCAAACAAATGATATTAAATACGCGTTTTGGTCTCGTTTTAGCAAGAAATAAGTGGTAAAAGGATGGGTGTTTTCACACCTATCATTATCCCCTCGCGGGTTTTATAAAACTTGTAAATAAGTTAAAAGCGAGGCTATAGACTCACCTTAGTACAAGAGTGGTAATGAGATGATCGCCGACGATTAGTGATGCCCGTTAAACACGAAAACTGCAACCTACAAAATAAGGCGCGCTCGTTAATAATTGACTCAAGTATAAACCATACTTAATAACAAAAAACTCAAAATTACAAAACCATGACAAATCCGAAGCATAACAATACAAGTGATACTTCTATACCCTTTTATATGTTCACTTTATTAAACTACACTCTCGATAAAAATATGCCGACACATACAAAATGTATAAGCTTATTTACCTTACTTAGACATGTCAAAAGTTTATGAAACGACTTGAGGAACTCAGTTACTATCTATGGAAAGTCCTCTAAAAAGTTCGTCAAAAGTTTTTACTTCTAAGACCTTCTGCCCGACACATCTTTGAATTACAAAAACCGGACAGTTTTACGCCTTCGACTCTTAAAACCATTTTGACCTTTCAAAACAACTCCGTTTACAGAACCGACACACGAATTTGAAAATAGACTCACAACCCCAGGTTTAGAGACTTAGAACAGCCCTTGACTCTTTTTAAAACTCATTCTATATTCCCCGAGATTCGATCCAAATATCAAGGAAAACTTTGAATTGTGTCGATACTCGTCTCCCGGTACACAAATAATCAAACTATTATAACTTCCTCCTCGTTTTGAGTTAGAAGCTCTAATTTATATCCAAACGAAGCTAATGAAAATCTCTACAACACTATCCTATTAGTAAAATAATAACTTAAACTTAATAAACCCAAAATCAGCCTCAAACTCACTGCCCTAAATCACCTTTCTAAAACTCACATCAGATCACTTTTTCAACCCATTTCAACCACTTTTCTACTATTTCTAACATCCTAATATTACCCATTTTAATTCCTAACACTTGATGTAACTTATAACAAAAACCAAAATCAAAATTTTAAACTTTTAACAATCAAAACATCAAAATCAAAGGAAGATCATTACATGCATGATCATAAAACACTTTCAACAACTCTTGTTCATATCAAAAATTTAAAACTTGTTGCATATAAGTAAAATTGGTACCAAAAAAATCACCTTTAAAGATATAGGATGGGACTTTTGTTAGCTTATCCAAAATCAAGTTGGTTAAAAAATTATTGAGGTGCTTGTGTGTTGGATAGGTCACGACAAACAAGGAGGGAGGAGGGGGGGGGGGGAGAAAGTGTGTGTAAAATTTTTGTAAGAAATGAAGTAGTGGAGAAAGTTAGGTGAGAATTTGATTTATATAGTAGTAGTAGTTGAGGGTAGTTTTTGTAATTCTTGTATTCTTGTGGACTAAAAAGCAAATAGTTAGTTAAAGAGCGAGAAATGACTATTAGTCAAATTTGAAAATATTCACGGGATTCGAGTTTAATAAAAATACTTTCAAAAGTTAAAACGCATATCAAATATAATAATATAGTTTAAACACGACTTAAAACGTAATTAAAACGAAAACGTCGAAAATATTAAATATCGAAACAATCGATAATAAAACGTAAATTATCGGGCATCCGTCGGTATCGCGATCACTAGTAGTCCTCGTCACTTGTTAAAACATAAAGCACGAGAAACAAGAATAAACACAATAAAATCATTCTTATGATAATCTGAGAATATAATATCGATACCTAACGTATTCCTTGCCGGTTTTCATCTAAACGACATTCTTACGCTAAGTTTCAAGCCATAACCTTCTCGGTTAGCCGATAATTAAAATTCTCATTAAAGTAAACACATAATACGTAATAGTCGAGATTAGAATAATGACCTGAAATTGACGGATTGTCACATCCTCCCACCTAATTAGGATCTTCGCCCTCGAAGATCAACTTGCGTTCTTCCTCGATCGCTTGTTGAAATCAAAGAGATGAGGATATTTCTTCCACATTTGATCTTCTCTTTCCCAAGTATACTCCGGTCCTCTCCGTGAATTCCATCGGACTTTGACAATAGGGATTCGGCTTTGTTTTAGTTGCTTGACCTCACGATCCATGATCTTGATTGGTTCTTCAATAAAGTGCAACTTTTCATCAACCTTAACCTCGTCCCACGGTATAATGAGTTCTTCGTCGTGTTGGGAATAAAATATGGGTCAGTTCACTAGACGCTGATAAGAAGAATGTCAACGCTGATAGGATGACATTGGACGCTGACAGCCAAGCGTTGACATTGAAGAAGTCAACGCTGACAGCCTTGAAGATTGACACTGATGGAATATCTTCATACGTATCTTTTGTTTATTTGTTTCTTTATTTATGTATGGTAAAGATAAGCACAACAATGTATTTTCTATTATTATCTTTACCTAGAATAGTTGATTCGTAGCTTATTGTACAAGACTTCTTGTTCTATAAAAGAAGATCTTTTAGGTTAAAGTCATATATCAGTTTTCATAAGTATTCGCAAGTTAAACCTCTTTCATTGTAATCAAGTACGATTATTCTAATACAAGTGAAAGTTTGTTTAACATCTTTGTGTTTTAGATCAAGTGTTAATTCCGCATAACACTTTGTTACTTTATTCATAAGCAAAGGTTTCTCTACGTGTAGTACTTGATCTAATCTCGTATACACAAAGCTTAATCGATCTAAGTTTGGGATCAACAAGTGGTATCAGAGCTTGTTGAGAAACTTTTGATCTTTAAGTAACGCAAGAACCCTAAAACACCAAAAACCCTAAAAACCCTAAAATTCTCAAAACCCTAAAAACACCATGTCTGGCACAGATCAACCTGCTGCTTTGCTACAAAACAACTCCTCAAATCCTAGTATCAAAATTCCCATGTTTGATGCCAGGAACTTTGAGCTTTGGAAGTCAAATTTTGAGCAATATATAGCTATTCATGACTACACTCTTTGGGAGATTGTCGAATATGGGAACACATTCGACAAAGCAGCAAAGATTGCTGCTGCAATTGCCACAAGGACAGCTGTTCCTAATTGTCCTGAAGCTGATAAGAAGGAAAAGCCTGGAGATGGGAGAGCTGTAGCTGTTGAAGATATAGCCAAGAAGAGGGTGGACATGAAAATCTTGAACATCATGAAACACGCCCTAGGTCATGAGAATCAGCACAAGTACAAACGCTTTGAGTCTGCAAAAGAGCTTTGGGAAGCTCTTGAAGTAGCACATGGTGGCAATGCTGACACAAAAGAAGAAAAGAAGAAGCAACTCTTGCATGAGTATGCTATCTTTAAAGCTCAACCAAATGAAAATCTCAGCAGTGTGAGAAGTAGACTTCTTGACATCACAAGTCAACTTTCCTTCATGGGAACACAGATTGATGACCCTGAATTGAATGCTACTTTTCTCAAAAGCCTTGGTGATGTATGGAAGATTGAGACAAGATCCATTCTTGTCAATAATACCCACAAGACCTCCGGGTTTGATGACATCTTCAACAAACTAAGACTGTTGGAGAATGAATGGCAATTGGATGGTGATAATAAATCTTCCAGTAGTAACATGGCCTTCTTCTCACAAAGTGAAGGCCAATTTGATTCCATGAACTTCTATGGACATTCAGCCACTGGATCTCAAGGTGTCAGCGCTGGATGTCAATCTGTCAGCGCTGGATCATATCCTGTCAACGCTTTATACTCAAGCGCTGACACACACAACTTTGGCACTGATAGACTTAAACCTGCTGGTTTAGATCTAGATACTGTGTGTGCATTCATTGCTTCTTTGCCCAGTGATTCAAGGATTACATATGAAGATCTTGAGCAGATAAGTGATGAACAATTGGAAGAGATGGACATCAAGTGGACTATGGCTCTTGTAAGCTTAAGAGCAAACAGGTTTAATAAAAGGTTCAAGAAGAAGATGACCTTTAATGCTAAGGATGTTGCTGGCTTTGACAAGTCCAAGGTTGAGTGCTACAACTGTCATAGGATGGGGCACTTTATGAGGGAATGTAGATCTCCAAGAAGATCTGATGCTGGTAAGCCCTCAAGCCAAATGGTTAAGAGCCAAGATCCCAAGGCCATGGTTGCTGTTCAACAAATTGATGGCGTTGGAGAATGGGACTGGAGCTGGATGGCCAAGAATGAGGAAGAGGACAGAGCTTTGGTTGCTGAAGTTAAAGAAGAGCATGTTGAATATGCTCTCATGGCACACTCCTCCTCTTCATCAGATAATGAGGTATATGATGATGCTTTCTGTTCTAAGGGTTGTCGTTTAAATACTGAAAAACTAAATCAAGAGATAGTAAAATTATTAGATGAGGCATGTACTGAAAGATGCAAAGTATCTAATTATCAAATTGCTCTTACCCAAACAGAAAAGACAGTAGCTGAGTATAAGAAAATGGAGTTTGATTTAAAGGATCAAATAAATATCTTAAAACATGAGTTACATCAGAGTAAAGATGTTCAAGATATAGTAAATAGGGTTAATCTTGATTTGATAGCTCAGTTAGAGGAGGCTAACAAAAATAAAGATAATGTGAGTCTTAAAATCCAGAGATTTGATAAGGCCACACAATCCCTAGGAGAGTGTGTTAGTAAACAAAGAGACTCTAAGGATATGAGTGGGATTGGGATGAATAATTATACTGGTGTTCCACCACCAGCTGGGGATTTCTATGGTGTCCAATCAAAGGATTTATCTTGGACTGGCTTGCCAGAATGCCAAGAGGAGGAATTCATTCCTCCACCTAGAGTGACTTCCCCAGTTGAGGAATACAAGCAAAAACTGACTGACCTAGATGAGTGGAAGAAAGCTAACCACACCTTGTTTGTTAAGGGAGGGTTGTTGTGTGAAAGTCCAAATGAGCCCACACCAAACATGATACCAATTGTGGAGTCCAATGATCCTAAACCTATTAAGATCACACACCCTACCACTGGCAAAGCTGTTGACCTTGGCCCACAAACTGTTAGAAAACCTAGTGTTAAGTATGCAGAGATGTATAGGAATACTAGGTCACCAAAAAGCCAAGTTAGTAATCATGGAACAGGCTTCTTTGCTTCTAGACCTAAGACTATGTCTAGAAAAGCTTGTTACACATGTGGTAGCTTCTCACATTTGGCATACAAATGTGTCAACGCTTCCAATGTCAACGCTGATAGGAACCATTTCAGCGCTGACAAAAGTCAACATAGGTCAAACACTGTCAGACCCAATACCTTTGTGAACAAAAGTTCACAAGTTGTTAGACCAGCCCCATTCTTTACTAGAGGGTCTAACACACAAGGCCTAAGACCTTTTCAAAAGTCAAACACTTGGTCCAATAGGCAATGGGTTCCTGTAGCAAACCCTAGGTTCAACGCTGATAAAGGCAATCGGGGCGCTGACAAGAGCAATTTCAGCGCTGACAGACACACTACCAAACCTAGGTATTTGCAACCACAGGGAAATAGGTCTAAAGCTTCTACTAGCTTAACATGGAGACCAAAACAAGACCAAAACCCTAATTCTACTGGTATTTCTATGACATGCAACAGGTTTCATTATATTTCAAAGGCATTGTCAACACCAATTGGGGTTAACTGGGAATTTCATTCAAACAGGGATGAAAATGGGGTTGTTATGAGAACCAAGTCTGTTCTTGTTGAACAACCAAATGAATCCAAGTCTTCCAAGGCTTGGGTTCCCAAAGAAAACTAATGTGTTTTCTTTATGTGCAGGGCATTCAGAAGAAGATCAATGATTATGGATACTGGGATAGTGGATGCTCAAGGCACATGACAGGGAAGGAAGACTATCTGACTAATTTCTCTCCTATTCAAGATGGTGATAAGGTATACTTTGGAGGGGGCTATGGCACCATCACAGGAAAAGGAACCCTTGTCACCAACAATCTACGATTTGAGAATGTCTTCTTGGTAAAAGAACTGGATTATAATTTGTTTAGTGTATCACAAGTGTGTGATAACAAAAATAAGGTTCTTTTCACAGATACTGAGTGCTTGGTGTTAAGCAAAGATTATAAGCTCCCTGAGGAAAAATACATAGATTTTAGAACACCAAGGCATAAAGACATATATAATGTGAATCTTAATGGAATTAAGATAAATAATAAAATGTCATGTCTGTATGCTAAAGCCTCAGTAGATGAAAGTAATCTTTGGCACAGGAGATTAGGGCACATAAACTTTAAGAATATCAATAGACTTGTGAGGCTTGGTTTAGTTGATGGGTTGCCTGAAAAGGCTTTCCACAATGACCACACTTGTGTTGCATGTCTTAAGGGCAAGCAGCACAAGGTCTCATTCAGGTCTAAACAGGTGCACTCTAGTTCTAAACCACTTCACTTATTGCATATGGACCTCTTTGGTCCAACTAATATAGAAAGTTTGAAGGGTAAATCATATTGTTTTGTTATCACTGATGATTATTCCAGGTTTACATGGACTTTCTTTTTAGCCAAGAAAAGTGAAACTGCCCAAAGTCTGATTAATTTCATTACCCAAATTGAAAAGAAAAATGGTAATGAGGTCAAAATTATTAGATGTGACAATGGGGGTGAGTTTAGAAATCAGTTGTTAGATGATTTTTGTGCCAAGAAAGGGATTACTAGGCAGTTTAGCATAGCTAGAACCCCACAGCAAAATGGGGTTGCTGAAAGGAAGAATAGGACCCTTATTGAAGCAGCCAGAACCATGTTGGCTGATGCCCACTTTCCTATAGCCTTTTGGGCTGAAGCTGTTAACACAGCTTGTTATGTTCAAAATAGGGCATTGGTCAACAAGATACATAATAAGACACCTTATGAATTACTTTGGGGAAGGAAGCCCAATATTGGCTTTCTCAAGCCTTTTGGATGTCATGTAGTTGTTCTTGAAACTAGTGAGGCCCTAGGTAAATTTGATTCAAAAGGTGATGAAGGCTACTTCATGGGTTATTCAGTGCAGAGCAAAGGATATAGGGTTTACATTAAAAAGGAAAAACGTATACTTGAAAAGGTACATGTTAGGTTTTTAGAGAGTAAACCTAGTGATCCTGAAAGTGGTCCAAATTGGTTGTTTGACTTAGAACCTTTATCTAGAGCTTTAAATTATATGCCTATTACTGATCCAGACATTGTGAAGGTAACTTCAAGTGTTTTGGAAAAGAGAATTGGTAATGTTTCAGGTATACAGGTTGCTAAGGAGGATGGACCACCAGCAGTTGAATCATCTCCCACACCAGAATATGTTACACTTCCTATATGGACAGATGAGTATTATGCTGCTGCTGCTGCTGCTAGAAAAGATAATGGTGGTCTTCAAATACCACCAAATACAAACATGCATACTTCTTCAGGCGCTGACAAAGGGAAATCAAGCGCTGACAAGAGCAATTCAGACGCTGATGGATCAGACGCTGACACCAATAGTTTAAGCGTTGTTAGCCCAAACGCTGACAAACAAGGTTCAGACTTTGACAACACCTTTGCACATCTTTTCTCTTCACATTTTGAACAAGGTGGACCTTCCTATGTCCATGAAGAGATTCATGTTGATCAAAGAGAGTCTGATGAAGAAGATATTGGCAACATGGAGCATGAAGTTGAGGACACCAGACTTTTTGAAGGAGGGGTTCTCACTTCCACAGCAAAGGATCACCCCACATCTCAGATTATTGGTGATGTTATGGCTCCAGTTCAGACAAGAAGATCCCATCAAAGTCTTGGTGGATTTATTGCCAATATACACAAGAAGGTTGATACCCCTCTTGTACAAGCATGTTTGTTTGCCTGTTTTCTGTCACAGGAAGAACCCAAGAAGATTTTTGATGCTCTCAAAGAACCAAGTTGGGTGGAAGCAATGCAGGATGAGCTTCACCAATTTGCTATACAAGATGTTTGGGAGCTGGTTGATTGTCCTAGATATGTGAGACCAATTGGGACAAGATGGGTTCTAAGGAACAAGAAAGATGAAAGGGGTATTGTGGTCAGAAACAAGGCACGTTTGGTAGCTCAGGGATATACACAAGAGGAAGGAATTGATTATGAAGAAGTTTTTGCACCAGTTGCAAGAATTGAAGCTATAAGAATTTTTCTAGCTTATGCCTCTTGTATGAACTTCACTGTTTATCAAATGGATGTGAAGAGTGCTTTCCTCTATGGGACAATTGTTGAGGAAGTATATGTCATGCAACCTCCTGGTTTTGAAGATCCTGAGAATCCAGACAAGGTTTATAGAGTGAAGAAAGCTATGTATGGACTTCATCAAGCCCCAAGAGCATGGTATGGTACCTTGTCTACATATTTAGTGGACAATGGATTCAAGAGGGGCACCATAGATCAGACACTATTCACAAAGAAGAAAGGAAAACATGTGTTGCTTGTGCAGGTCTATGTTGATGACATCATTTTTGGGTCTACTGATCCAAAAATGAGTGAGGATTTTTCCAAGCTCATGACAGATAAATTCAAGATGAATGCAATGGGTGAGATGAACTTCTTTCTAGGTTTACAAGTTCAGCAGAAAGAAGATGGTATCTTCATCTCCCAAGACAAGTATGTAGCTGAAATCTTGAAGAAATATGGTTTTTCTCCACATAAAAAGGATGCTTCCACTCCTATGGATAGGGAACACCCCTGGGGAAAGATTGGAGCTGGAAAGGATGTGGATGTTAGGCACTATAGATCAATGATTGGGTCATTGATGTATCTTACAGCCTCAAGACCTGACATCATGTTTGCTGTGTGTGCATGTGCACGCCATCAAGTGACTCCCAAAGAATGTCACCTTTTTGCTGTGAAGAGAATTTGTAGGTACCTAAGGTGTTATCCAGATCTTGGATTATGGTACCCAAAGGATTCTCCATTGGACCTCATTGCATATTCAGACAGTGACTATGGTGGTGACAAGTTTGATAGGAAATCCACAACTGGTGGATGCCAATTTCTTGGGAGTAGATTGATATCTTGGCAATGCAAGAAACAAACAGTGGTGGCAAACTCTACAACTGAAGCAGAATATGTGGCTGCAGCTGCTTGTTGTGGACAAGTCTTATGGATTCAGAACCAGCTGTTGGATTATGGGTATAATTTTATGCATACCAAGATTTTTGTAGACAATAACAGTACTTTATGCATTATTAAAAATCCTGTACATCATTCTAAAACCAAACACATAGAAATTAGACATCATTTTATAAGAGATTGCTTTGAGAAAGGTTTAATACAACCAGATAGGGTAGCCACAGAAGATAATGTGGCTGATTTATTAACTAAACCTTTTGATGCTGGAAGATTTCAATATTTGGTAACAAATATTGGAATGGTTAATCTCACTTAATATGTGTTTTAGAACCTTTTTGTAAAAGTATGTACAGGATAATGCATTGTTATTGGTCTTTGTGATGATTTAGATTTTCCACTTTATTTTTCTAACACTGACAAAGGTACATGTAACGCTGATAAGTGTTATTTTGCCGTTGTTAGAGATATTATTGTCTAACGCTGACAAGAGTTCTTTCAACGCTGATAAGTGTTGTCGGGACGCTGTCAGCAACAAATGTTAGTTTTGTGGTTTTCATCTAAATGTGTAGGTGGTGGTAGCTTTATGCCATTGGATACAGAGTTGCTTATGGATCTTTGAAGAGCTATTTGGACATGTTTTTGTTTATGGATGATGGTTGGAATATTTATATTCCTATCTTGACATAAATTTTTAATGTTCATATATATATTTTGAGAACTCATGTATCATAGTTTGAGGGGAGGCTTAAGGAACCTTTAGGACTCTTGGGTATTCTTACAATACTCTCATCACAATTCTAGATTGTGTCCACAGGTGAGTATGGGTTAGTTTTACTAAACCATGAGGCACTGTAGCATGCATAGTATATCAACTTTGCATGCTGCCAAGACATTTTTGGCCTAGAATTGGTTGTGGTCTGATGGGAGCCTTGGGAATAGTTTTGTTATGGGTTTACCTGGGAGTTACAAAGAATTTTATGAAATAACTTTGTTGGTAAGTATTTTGGTTAGCAAGGGACTCTAGAGGACATTTGTGTCTATCTTGCTTATGCAAGTGTGCATAAATGGACAGTGCTTGCCGCCCAGTAATTATTATCAACTTGTATGATATTTCCCTTAGGATAAATTACTTTGTTAAGGTCTTTTTCTTTTTAAATATTTTTATTTTAGACGCTGACAAGTTTTTCTCCGAACGCTGTTACGTCCAATCGTGACGCTGACAAGGCTTTAGGCAAACGCTGACAAGAAAATATAGCCGTTGGGCGCTGATGGGCTATTTTTGACCGTTGACACCTAGTGGGCCCTACCCAGTTGTTATTTTTGACTAATCTTTGGCCGTAATTTTGGGGAGTTGTTACTTTTAATTAATGCATGAGATAAGTTATATTTGATTCAAGATTTTCATCATTGCTCTTTGAATATAACCGCCTCATTTTTGACCAATCAAAATCATGCATCTCTCCTATAAATTTGGCTAATCTTTTTATTCTGGGTATTCATATTTTCTTGTCTAACATTTTTCTCCTAGATTTTTCCCATCTCACATAACCTAAACAGCTTTCAAACATGGCACCCAAATTCAACTCAAAGAGTTTAACATTGGAGTTCAAGAGCCAACACAATATGGTAGCTTACTTGACTGCTGATGATGATTTGTTTCCTCAGTATTCACAAATGGTGGAATTTTTAAATGCATCCTATCTAAGGTATGCACTTTCTCATACACCATTAGTCCCTGTCGCACACATTAGACAGTTTTGGAACAATGTCAGTTCCACAACAGCTAATGGAGTGACCACATTAACATCTACTGTTCATGGAAGAACATGGGTGGTCACTGAAGCTTTGGTTCGCCAAGCTTTGCGTCTTGATGACGCTGATGGTGTGACTACCCTTGCCATTGCAACAATAGAACAAGGTCTTGGGGAATTGGGTTATCCTATTCCTGCTGATGTCACTTTAAATAAATATCATAAGGAGGAATTTCCCTCTGACTGGAAATATTTGATACATGTCCTTTTACAATGCTTAAGTCCAAAATGTACTTCTTTTAATGAAATAAACAGGTCAATTGCAAGTGCTTTGGTTTGTATAACTCGTGGGCTTAAGTATAATTTTTCAAAAATGATTTTTGAAGGGATGTGTAAAAACAAGGGAAGTAAAATGACTTTGGCTTACCCTAGATTTTTGCAAATGGTCTTTGATTTACAAGAATATTGTTCTAGGGATCATGACACTTTTTATGAGATCCCTAAACAACAGAAAACCATTTTTGCTAAAATGAGCTCCACAAACGAATCCATACCTCTTACCCAACCCATGCTTGAAGTAATTCAGGCTGCTCAGCCACAACCACAACCAGAACCTGAACCCCAACTTGAGCCTATTCATGAACCATTACCTTCACCAGAAAACATGGACATTGACCAACCCAACGCTGACACTCAAAATGTGGGCGCTGACACAGCCAATCCCAACACTGATAACATCCCTGAACAATCCCAAACACCCCTTAATCAACCTACACCCACACAATCTACTTCATCTTCCACCCCATTACAATCTAGGTTGAATAAACGCCAAAGGACTACTGGAGTGTTCTCCTCTAGTGGTCCTAGCCTTGTAGCAGAGAGAACCACCTCCACAAGTGTGGCTGGTGACATGGGTGAGGCTGGGGCTATTGACACAGGCTTAGAAGCTGGTCAAGACAGTCCCAACATCATTAAGACCTCATCCATGCCCTATGATTCTATTTTGGGAGGTCAAATCCCCATTCTAGCTGAGGGCAGATTGGAACCTATGACAATAATTGAATTGACGACTGCTGTCATTAGCTTGCAAAAGCAAAATGTCAGCCTTGTACAAATTGTCAACAAACAGGGACGTGAACTCCAAGTTTTGAGGGAGCGGGTAACTGTTTTGGAGAATCCAAGTAGCAGGAGTCTAATGGAGGAATCTTCCAAAGGGGAGGATGAAGAGGATGAAGAGGATGAGCTGATTCATACAGCTAGTGAGAAGAGTTCAGAAAAGAGTTCACAGTTTAGTGAATCTTTGCAGGTTGCTGAAGCACTCACCAACTTGAAGAAGCACCCAGTTATTGATACATCCAAGGTGACACCATTAAACTTGGAAGGATCTTTCAAAGAAACATTGGGCGCTGATACAGGTTTGAACGCTGACACATCCAGCGCTGACAAAGGTAATCGTGGCGCTGATAGGAGTAACTTGAACGCTGATAAAGTTGCAGGTGGTGTTGATGTATTCCAGCCATCAACAATCATCAAAGATGTGTCCACATAGGTTTCTTCTTCTACTTTACCAATTATTGATCCAAAAGACAAAGGTAAAGGGATTCTGATTGAAGAAGATGTTCCAAAGAAAGATGCAGCACAAATTGCATTTGATGAACAGTTGGCTGCACAACTTTTGGAAAGAGATTTGAAGAGGAGTAGATCACCATTTGTTGTTTCTGAGAGTGAGGAAGAAAGTGGTGATGATAAAGAAGGTGATAGCTCAGATTCAAGTATTCAAATTATTGAAGATCCAGAAAGGCTTGAATATGGGGATGAGCTTGCAAAGGAAAGGTTGAGTGAGTTGAAGAATCAGATTGATTGGGACCTACCAGAAATCACCAGAATGTACCATGCTTGGGAAGACAAGGTTATGGACAACCCAGGAATGAGCTTATCAGATCAAATTTGGGGGTTGGAAGTACTTCTCAGGGTACAAGATGACATAAAGGTGATTATGAGGTTTAATGCACAAGAGGTCAAGACCTGGCTCAAAAGAGATAGAAGGCAGTTGTACTACAAGTTGCTTAGATGTCATCAACCTAACTGGACATCCAAGAAGTTGCTGGCCTTATCTTTTGAGGAGTTAGAGTATAGGGCACATCCTATTTGGAGGAAGGTGCAAGAAAGTAATGTCTACAAGTTTCTTTCAGAAGAAAGGAAACAAGAGCTTGCTGAGGAAATGCAGATTCAAAAGGAGATGAGGATTGCTCAAAGACCAGTAAAGAAAGGAGATCCTTTTCAATTTCCTAAAGATATGGATGTGTATTTTCCAACTGAAGGTGTAATAAGGAAGCATCTCAAGCTTTCTCCATTGGAAGCTTCAGATTTGGTTAATGTAGTACCTCTAGATGATAGAAATCCAATCATCAGTTTTGATGAAGATGAGTGTGGATTTTGGAAGATTGGCAGATTTGGAAAGGAGGTACATACTTTCACTTCAGTTATTTCTATATTTGCAAGCATAGACAGGGAAGACTTGGTGCATCTATGGAGATTGATAGAGGCCAAGTATACAGCTGAAGCACCTACTTCAGCAAATGGAATAAGACTTTGGAACACATTTATGACTTTGTGTGGTCCAAAAGAAGCAGATCCTGCCATATGGAAGGATCTTGAAGATGATCTCAGTAATCTTTATTGGAGGCTTTATTCTACTTGTGGTGTATTTCATATGAGCTCTACAAAGTTTTCAGAATATTTACTTGTGGATGCTGACTATTTCTTGTCCAAAGAAGTGTTGGAGAAGATGCTAGAGACACCCTTGGAGATTGATTATACTAGTGACGTGGCCAAAGACTTGATCAGATATGTTTATCACCAACATAAGAAGTTTTTGCAAGATTCCTCCTAAGCCTTAAAGTTTTTATTCAGAAACTTGATCTTTGGAATGGATATCAAGTTTAGGGGAGGATTGTTGGGAATAAAATATGGGTCAGTTCACTAGACGCTGATAAGAAGAATGTCAACGCTGATAGGATGACATTGGACGCTGACAGCCAAGCGTTGACATTGAAGAAGTCAACGCTGACAGCCTTGAAGATTGACACTGATGGAATATCTTCATATGTATCTTTTGTTTATTTGTTTCTTTATTTATGTATGGTAAAGATAAGCACAACATTGTATTTTCTATTATTATCTTTACCTAGAATAGTTGATTCGTAGCTTATTGTACAAGACTTCTTGTTCTATAAAAGAAGATCTTTTAGGTTAAAGTCATATATCAGTTTTCATAAGTATTCGTAAGTTAAACCTCTTTCATTGTAATCAAGTACGATTATTCTAATACAAGTGAAAGTTTGTTTAACATCTTTGTGTTTTAGATCAAGTGTTAATTCCGCATAACACTTTGTTACTTTATTCATAAGCAAAGGTTTCTCTACGTGTAGTACTTGATCTAATCTCGTATACACAAAGCTCAATCGATCTAAGTTTGGGATCAACACGTCGGATAAACATTTCTTCAGATTTGATACGTGAAAAGTATTATGAATCCCATACCGTTCTTGTGGTAGTTCAAGTTGGTATGCCAAGGGACCTACTCTTGATATTATCTTGAATGGTACGATATAACGAGGACTCAACTTCCTACGTTTTTAAATCGTACAACACCTTTCCATGGTGATACCTTTAGCATTACCTTATCTCCCACATTAAACCCCAATGGTTTTCTTCTTACATCAGCAAAACTCTTCTGTTGGCTTCGCGCATACAACAACCTATTCTTAATTTGCACAATCATATCCGTTGTCTCTCTAATCATTTCTGGTCCAGTGAGTTGAGCATCACCAACCTCACTCCAGCTCACGGGTGATCTACATTTTCTCCCATAAAGTGCTTCAAAAGGTGCAGCTTTAATACTTGCGTGATAACTGTTATTGTACGAGAATTCGGTCAAAGGTAAGTGCTTATCCCAGCTACTTCCAAAGTCTATCACACAAGCATGCAACATATCCTCCAACGTTTGGATTGTTCTTTTGCTTTGCCCATCAGTTTGTGGATGATAGGCTGTGCTCATATCCAAATTGGTTCCTAAAGATTTTTGAAGCGATCTCCAAAATCCAGAAGCAAAACGGCTGTCTCTATCGGAAATGATTGAAATGAGAACACCATGCTTACACACGATTTCCTTCAGATAAAATTCAGCGAGTTTATCCATACTGAACTTCTCGTTGATTGGAATGAAATGAGTGGATTTAGTTAAACGATCGACAATAACCTAGATTGCATCGAACCCAGACGATGTCCTTAGGAGTTTTGTGATGAAGTCCATTGTAATTCGCTCCCATTTCCAGATTGGAACTTCTGGTTGGACAAGTAATTCCGACGGCTTCTGATATTCAACTTTTACTTTTGCACACGTTAAGCATTTCACGACGTATGTTGCAATATCAGCTTTCATATTCGGCCACCAGTATAACTTTTTCAAGTCTTGGTACATTTTGTCCCATCCAGGATGAAGAGAATACTTGGACTTATGGGATTCTAACATGATCGAGTCTCTCAGTCCACCATAGAATGGTAACCAGATTCGACCTCTCAAACATTTGACACTAGCGGCTCGCGTCTCAAACGGCTCGCCTTCTCCTCTAAATCTTTCAGCTCCAATATTTTCCTTTTGACATGCTTCAATTTGTGCGTTTCGAATCTGCTCAGGTAAGTTATTATGAACTGCCACCACCAAAGCACGCACTCGAATCGGTTTTTCCCTTTCCTTTCGACTTAACACGTCGGCTACCACATTCGCCTTTCCTGGATGATAACGAACTTTGTAGTCGTAATCACTCAAGAGTTCAACCCATCGACGTTACCTTATATTCAACTCCTTTTGATCCAATATATATTGTAGGCTTTTATGATCAGTGAATACTGTACACTTTGTGCCATATATATAGTGTCTCCAAAGTTGCAGAGCAAAAACCACCGCACCTAATTCCAAGTCATGGGTAGTGTAGTTCTCCTCATTCTTCCTTAATTGTCTAGAGGCATATGCGATCACCTTTTCACGTTGCATAAGAACAACATAGTATCCTTGAAGAGATGCATCACAATAAACAACAAAGTCTTCAATTCCTTCATGTAACGATAAGATTGGTGCACTACATAATCTCATCTTCAGGGTTTGGAAAGTTTCTTCTTCGTCATCGGCCCACACATACGGTTTATTCTTCTGAGTCAGCTTAGTTAATGGTTTTGATATCAAAGAGAATCCTTCAATAAACCTTCGGTAATAACCTACCAAACCTATAAATTGTCTTACTTCTGTTGGAGTAGTGGGAGCACTCTAATTTTTGATGGCTTCGATCTTTGCAGGATCAACATGTACCCCACTTTTATCAATCACATGTCTGAGAAATTTTACGGAACTAAGCCAAAAATCACACTTTGAGAATTTAGCATACAACTTTTTGTTCTTTAACAAGTTCAAGATAATCCTTAAGTGTTCGACATGCTCTTCATTGCTCTTAGAGTAGATTAGGATATCATCGGTGAACACAATCACGAATTTGTCAAGATACGGCTTACAAATGCGATTCATTAGGTCCATGAATACAGTAGGTGCATTGGTCAAACCAAAAGGCATAACCCGAAACTCATAATGACCATAACGAGTTCTAAACGCCGTCATAGGAATATCTTCCTCGCGTGCACGAAGTTGATGGTAACCAGAACGAAGATCAATCTTGGAGAAAACACGAGAACCTTGAAGTTGATCAAATAGATCATCAGTTCTTAGAAGCGGGTAACGATTCTTGATCATTAGCTTATTCAAATCTCGGTAATCGATACACATACGAAATGAACCATCTTTCTTCTTAACGAATAAAACAAGATCTCCCCAAGGTGACAAACTCGGTCGAATAAAACCTTTATCAGATAGTTCTTGCAACTGCATAGATAACTCCTTCAGCTCGGATGGTGCTAATCGTTATGGCGCACGAGCCATGGGTGCAGCACCATGGATTAGATCAATTTGGAATTATACTTGCCTTGGAGGCGGAAGCCCTGACAAATCTTCCAGAAACACTTCAGGATAGTCACGAATGACTAGAACATTCTCGACGTGTTTCTCCTTCGATTCCTTCTCCGATACATGAGCTAGGAATAACTCACTACCTCTTTCGATATACTTACGAGCTTTAATGCACGAAACGATTTTCAGTTGGGAATTACTTTTATCACCTTCGATCACTAAGGTCTTGTTATCCAAAGGAATCCTAACTTTCTTTTCTCCACACAAAATAGATGCATTATACTTAGATAGCCAATCCATTCCAATAATAATATCAGTACTTCCCAATTCGATGATCATTAAGTCTATCTTGAAAATACGGTTCAAAAGATTAAGAGAACATCCTAAAAGTGCACTATTGGTACTCACTAATTTACCATCAGCTAGTTCTACTTCATAACTCGCGTCTAATTCGACTGGTTTGATATAAATAAGGTACTAAAACTTGTAGACACAACACTTTTGTGGGCACCAGAATCAAATAAAGCTGTAGCGTAACGGTTATTTAGCAAAAACGTACCAATGACAACTTTCGGGTTTTGCTTAGCATCGACATCACCCAATTTATAGGCTTTTCCATGGTTATTTCCACCACGTGCATTCTTCTACGGTTGATGGCACTCATTCTTTATGTGTCCTTTCCCTTGTCAATTAAAACACGTCGCCCCTTTCTTTCTTGGTCCCCAACAGTCTTCAGTCTTGTGACCTAGCTTGTTACACTTCCCACACTTCGCACATTCACCAGAATGAAACTTTTTGCATCGTTGACAACAGGGTCCCTTATCAGTAGGTGCAATTTTAGTCATCGCATTTGTATTACCCATACTTCGGTTCTGATTCTTATTGTGAGATTGACGGTTATCACCTCGATCATTACTTTCCACTTCAGCCTTTCTTTTATTACCTTCAGAAACACCATCAGCCTTATCTTGGATAATCTGTCCCGTCAGTTGGTAGGCCATTCGAACAGCTTCATCAATATTGGCAGGTTTAGATGAGGTCACATCACCACGGATGTTAGCAGGTAACCCTCGAATATACTGCTCCACCTTCAAATATTCTAGGTTCACTTTGTTTGGGCAAAGTAGAGCAAGTTCGTGGAATCTGTTAGTGTATCCATTGATATCAGTACCCTTTAGTCTCAGCTGATACAGTTCCTGTTCTAACCTTTGAATAACATTCCTTGGACAGAATTCCTCGGTCATCCACCTTCTCACTTCAACCCAAGGTGTAGCATAAGCATCATCCATCCCTACTGACACCATTCTTCCATTCTACCAAGTTAATGCTCGCCCTTGAAGAGTAGCAGAGGAAAACATCACCTTGTCTCCTTCCTCACTTCCACTAAACCAAAATACGGATTCCAATTTTTCAAACCATTGCATTAACCCAGCAACACCTTCAGTACCCTTAAAAGTTGGAGGTTTGCATTTCATGAATGAGGTGTAAGTACACTTCTTGTGTTCAAGAATTACTGGGCTATCAGCACCACCAGTTCCAGCACCAGTACCAACATTGTCAGCTCCAGCACCAACATTGCCAACTTCAGTATTGCCATCTCCAGTATTACCAGCTCCAGTATTGCCAGCTCTAGTATTGCCAGCTCGAGTGTTGCCAGCTCCAGTATTGCCAGCTCCACCGGATCCACCAACTCCACCGGATCCACCAAATCTATTATTCATATTTTCCAAAAATGCATTCATAGAGACCTCGAATTGATCAGCTACTATAGCGCGTAACTGCGCCTTAGTCATTGTTTTTAGCGGCATGATCCTGTTACACAATTCAGTATTCAATCAACGGTTGTGATAACAAAACATGAATAACACGAAATCAGAATTAGATAGATAACGAGGAACAAGAATGGATGATAGAAAAAAGAATAGAATTTGAACAAGAAATGAAGATTCACGAGGAATGAGTCAAAAGACAAGAATTTCTATTGTGACAATCTGCGTCATTTATAAATTACGTATTGGTAGTATAGTAATCAAATAATTAACATTTATAATTAAATAAATGTAATCCATCATGCTTTAAGCATAAGTAATAATTAAGTATTTACAACATATATATACTATTCCATATATATAAAATTTTCTCATCCTCGTCCATTGGCAACTCGGAGGTTTCGCTTGCAGTTGTTATAGTCAAAATATTTCAAAAATTTATTTTTGAAAAATCTTTTCGTTCTCTATAACTTGAGCTCTGATACCAATTTGTAACACATCCAATTTCGGTTATAGCAGCGGAAGGTTCCTTGGGTGTTACTATCATAATTCAAGCTCATAATCATAGAAAACGGCTCAAAACGAGTCGTTTTGATAAAACATCCATTCATTCATTATTTAAAAGATATAACTTCACACATGGTCCCAAATAGTTTTAAAGTTTACAAAACATAACACACGATAAATGTTTTTTGTCTTGAATGGATACATTTTAGAAAAAGCGGGCCAAAGACATTTCAAATATGAAAGCTACATGAAACCACCTTCCTCGAGTGCCTTCTTCATGGACCTGAGATAAAACATGCTATAAAGTCAACAAAATATGTTGAGTGAATCTACATAGTTTAAAGTATGTAAATTGAACATAATTATTCAGAATAAACCTTCAACGGTTAACAATTATGTGGGTCAGACATAATTATTGTGTTATTTCATAAGTCTCATGACATTGAATGTTAACATATTATATTTCAGCCCACAGCACACCTATCCATGTGTGTATATTTCTCTTATACAAATGTATCCGATGTGCTTCAATACACTTTGCAATAGCTAGTCGCGTCGAACTGGGCATCACCCCGATAAATCTATCCATAGTATTAGCTTTCACTCATACCGAGTAATTAACAATTCATCATAAGTGGGTCCTTGAGGCTATAAGCAAACTTATGTAAATAACGTTCATCTAAGCATACAATTGGGTCCCTTGTGTTCTATTTTAAAATAAGAATGTTATCCCCCTCGCGGATTTTATGAAACTTGTAAATAAGTTAAAAGCGAGGTTATAGACTCACCATAATACAATAGTGGTAATGAGACGATCGTCGACGATTAGTGATGCCCGTTAAACATGAAAACCGCAACCTACCAAATAAGGCGCGCTCGTTAATAATTGACTCAAGTATAAACCATACTTAATAACACAAAACTCAAAGTTATAAAATCATGACAAACCCGAGGAATAACAATACAAGTGATACTTTTATACCCTTTTATATGTTTACTTTATTAAACTACACTCTCGATAAAAATCTGCCGCCACACATACCAAATGTATAGAAAGTCACTTACTATCTATAGAAAGTCCTCTAAAAAGTTCGTCAAAAGTTTTTACACCTAAGACCTTATGCCCGACACATCTTTGAATTACAAAAACCGTGCAGTTTTACGTCTTCGACTCTTAAAACCATTTTGACCTTTCTAAACAACTCCGTTTACAGAACCGAAACTCGAGTTTGAAAATAAACTCACAACCCTAGGTTTAGAGACTTAGAAAAGCCCTTGAATCTTTTTAAAACTCATTCTATAGTCCCCGAGATTCGATCCAAATATCAACGACAATTTCGAATTGTGTCAATACTCGTCTCCCGGTACACGAATAATCAAACTATCATAACTTCCTCCTCGTTTTGAGTTAGTAACTCTAATTTATATCAAAACAAAGCTAATGAAAATCTCTACAACACTATCCTATTAGTACAATAATAACTCAAACTTAAGATACCCATAATCAGTCTCAAACTCACTGCCCTAAATCACCTTTCTAAAACTCACATCAAATCACTTTTTCAACCCATTTCAACAACTTTTCTACCATTTCTAACATCCTAATATTACCCATTTTCATTCCTAACACTGGCATATCACTTATAACAAAAACCAAAATCAAAATTTCAAACTTTTAACAATCAAAACATCAAAATCAAAGGAAGATCATTACATGCATGATCATAAAACACTTTCAACAACTCTTATTTATATCAAAAATTTAGAACTTGTTGCATGTAAGTAAAATTGGTACCAAAAGAATCACCTTTGAAAATCTAAGATGAGACTTTTGTTAGATTATCCAAAATCAAGTTCGATAAAAAATTATTGAGGTGCTTGTGTGTTGGATAGGTCACGACAAACAAGAGAGGGGGGGGGGGGGGGGAGAAAGTGTGTGTAAAATTTTTGTAAGAAATGAAGTAGTGGAGAAAGTTTGGTGAGAATATGATTTATATAGTAGTAGTAGTTGAGGGTAGTTTTGTCATTGTTGTATTCTTGTGGACTAAAAAGCAAATAGTTAGTTAAAGAGCGAGAAATGACTATTAGTCAATTTTGAAAATATTCATGGGACTCGGGTTTCATAAAAATACTTTTCAAAAGTTAAAACGCATCATAAATATAATAATATAGTTTCGACACGACTTAAAACGTAATTAAAACAAAAACGTGGAAAATATTAAATATCGAAACAATCGATAATAAAACGTAAAATATCGGACATCCGTCGGTATCGCGATCACTAGTAGTCCTCGTCACTTGTTAAAACATAAAGCACGAGACACAAGAATAAACACAATAAAATCATTCTTATGATAATTTGAGAATATTATATCGATACCTAACGTATTCCTTGCCGGTTTTCATCTAAACGGCATTCCTACGCTAAGTTTCAAGCCATAACCTTCTCGGTTAACCGATAATTTAAAATTCTCATTAAAGTAAACACATAATACGTAATAGTCGAGATTAGAATTATGACCTAAAATTGACAGACTGTCACATCAGGTGTGTTTAAGTTAATATTGTTACTGTAGTTGAATTTGGTCGGGTGTAGATTGATTGAGAAATATGTTAAAGTTGGGGAATTAGTTTGACATTTGGTATGTCGAGTCGTAATGGAAGTTGGTTGATGTTTGAGGTGATAAAAGTTGTAAAAGTTGATGTATTTGAATTAGAGGATGATGAGGAATTCGGTATTTTATTTTGCAGGTCATTGAGCATAAAGTTAATACATCGTTGACTAGGATTCATTTATGTTAGTATAGAGGTAGAAGTAAAAGAAGTATTGTTGAATTTACAAAAATAGAAATGAATGTAGAATTGTGTAAAAATTGAAAGATTAATACGATTTTATAGATTAGGAAATTCATTAAAATTGAGTATTTTTATGTAAAAAGATTTTCCGGTTTTAAAGCCCATTGTCTACCTTTTTTGTTACTACCATTAAATAACATTCAAAATAAAAGAAAAAAAGAGGGGAAGGGAATCCTTTTACCACCGCGTGAACCGATCATGATGGTGCTAAAAGTCATGGTGTCATGCACTGTATCGATTTGGCATTGGCGCCATGGGTTAGGCTAGTAGGGTGGCACAAGAGCCACCAACTATGTGTACTAAGTTCTCTAAGGCTAAACTGAGTAAGACGAAATTCACCTAGTGAGTTAGAAACTCAAGCGTGTATTCCTATTACAGTGAGTTCTAACTCATGCTTGAGTTGAGCTTCTATGAACGGTGAAAAATTCACCACTAGTGAATTTCTAAACACGTACCATTCATTATATATTCGTTTGACATATAAAAAAAATTACAATACCTCTTTTTACCTATAAATACCCAGTAGTTCACACACTTTTAAAATACAATTTTTTAAAAACTGACCGTTATTGTACCCACTTTCTCATTATTAGATTACAAATACCTAGATTCTCATGAACGAGTATACGTTTATGTTTTTCCATTTAATGAATGAAGATAAAGAAGCTATTTTGAATAACATGTAGACGCGTTTTCTTATTCAAGCGATGATGTTTTTTCTAGCAATAGATGATGAGAAAATCAAGTGACGATAAACCTCGTACATCGAGATCGTTATTGTGCTCATGAGCTTTTAATCGCCGCATTTTTACTAAGAACCCGATGTACAATGCTATGACCTTCTAGATGATGTTTCGAATGACTCACCTACTTTTCAAATGTACAATTGTGGAGGTAACTTCTCATGATTCATACATCAAAGTTACTAATGACTGAGCCAGAAGACAAGGCATTTCCTCCTGGATATCGTACACTACTGCAATTCGTCAATTGACATACATCATTATTCCTAGCTTTCTAGATGAGTTTTAACAAATAAGTGAGAGAACTTCACGGGAAGCTCTTGATCATTAGTGTAATTATGCTATGGAAATTTATGGACCATAGTATTTGAGCGAACCTACGGTGACTGATGTTGATTTACTTTATCAGTGTCACGAAGAAAATCACGGGTTTCCAAGGAGGCTAAGAAACCTTAATTGTACATATTAGGAGCGGTTCCGTTGTACTTTTGCCTTTTAAGGGCAACATCTTAGACGTGATCATGGTTTGAATCCGTTTATTTACTGGAAGTTGTTGCGTCGGAAGACTTGTGAATATGACATGCTTTATTTGGTGTTTCTAGATCTAACAACATCAATGTTTTATATCAATCTCCTTTCTTTAACGATCTCAAAATTGGACGAGCACCAAAGGTTGCTTTTGTGGCTAACGGCGTAAGTTTCCCATGTGGATACTATCTTGTTGAATAGATATATTTGGAATTCGTGCCACTCGTTAATATAAATCCAGAACCAGCTGACGATGACGACAAGTGAATATTGTATAGGCACAAGCAGAAATTGGCAAGGTAAGATGTGGAACGAGCTTTTGGTGTTCAGAAGAAGAAATGAGTCATAATATCCAATCCCGCACGTGCGATGGAAAAAAAGAATATGTAATATGTTGTACACATGCATCATATTACATAATATGATTTGAAAATATAAAAAGAAATATATATCCCAACTGGTGCCCGGAGGAAGCATTTCAACCGGGCAACCTCTTAAGAACCGATGAACGAGTGTGTTACATTATGAGGTACACTTGATCGTCACTAGTGCATCAAAAGTTTCAATCTGATTTGGTCGAACACTTGTCTCGTAATGTTTATTTTAGTTTTAATCGTTATATTTTTAGTACTCAAAGTATGTAGTGTTTTAAATTATGAATACATTTTTTAAATATACTATATCTTACGTTCATTGATTTTGTACTTTTATGTTTACATTTTATTTACATTTTTATTTTAAGAATAAAAGTATCAAAAATGGGTGCGAACTATGAGTTCTTGATCCTTACTACGACTCAATGACGATTTTGAATGTGTTAATTGAAAGGAGAGATAAAAATTTGATGTGACACTGAAATAATATTGTTTCTTAAAATTTAAAAGGTGTTTAGTAATTAAATAGTTTACTCTAGTATGTCTTACAAGCATCTTAATTAGAAAAGCGTGAGGAGTAAGCATTTTGAGCTCACATTTATCTTCTTTAGCATAACAATATTATATGTTATATTACATAAGAAGTAGTAATTATTGAAAAATGAAGAACAAAATGATTACATACTAATCAACAGTGATAACATAGCAAGTTTTATATAATTAAATATGGTTAGCATGACAAAGTAGGGTATCATATCTATGTCCATATGCAATATATTTTTCACATGATTGATTATATTAAAAAAAGTAAATTAATTCAAACTTTAGCTATACTATTATTCAAAAGTTTAGCTCCAATATCTAAACCCCCATGAATTCATTCTTCATGTTTTTGTAAGAGAGAAGGGTATCATAGAGATACTTTGCCTCCACTTTGTCCCCACTATTGTCACACCAGCGTTATATCAGCACGAAGCAACTAACCAAAACACCTTTTGTAGTAGAGAGCCGTAGAGGATGCTAAGAAAAAGACACAAGCAAGAGATATGAAAAAGCCAAAACCTAGGAGCGTTGATCACACATCTAGGAATTCTAGACCCTTCTCGGATGTGCACAAATCCACCAACCCTAGGAACTCTAGATCCTTCTCAGATGCTAAGCACTTTGTTTGCACAAAATGTAACAAATGCGTGTTTAATGCCATTTATGATGATTGTATCACTAAAGTCCTGAACAAGGTGAACAAAAAAGATAGAGCACCTCAAAGACGGAACCCTAAAGGAAATAGGTTTTCTCCAACTAAGTCTTCTAATATAGGAAGTTTTGTGTGTAAGAGATTAATGTTCGTTTTCCCCGGCAGCGGCGCCAATTTAATAGCCTATTTAATAACCGTCTTTTAACAAGTTATTTTACAAGTTTATAATTTCTTGACTCGACTCGAATTGATATCAAATTTCTCACAAGATTTATCATTTTTGGTTAATAGTACTTGTTTGGTATCTATGTCTATTTAAACTAAAATAGGGAAAATTATTTTGGGCTAGAGAATATATAGAAATAAAAATGTAAATAGTTCACATAAAATTACTCTAAAATGCAATAAAATTATACTACAATTTAAAATCTAGATTAAACTAATTAAATCTAAGATGCAAAAAAACTATATTATAATTAAAAATGCAAAATTAATCTAAATGCGAGCACGTAATAACAAGTAAAAATGACAAAAAATTAATCACAAAGATAAACTTAAGAATAAAGCGTAAAGCTTTAACCTTTATAGCTTATTAATCTTTTTAGATGATAAAGCTTAAAGCTTTATATACTAATAAGCTAATCACAAAAGGTGTAAACTTTAAACTAAAAATAATCTTATCTAAATGAAAACTAATTTATACAACTTTTAAATCTATTTTTAAAACAATAATAATTTTTTAAAACTAATTAAAATGGTATCTATAAAAGAGATATTATTTAAAAACAATTTAAACTATATGAATCTAATTAATAAAACTAAAACGATTAAGCTAGATATTTAAAAAGGAAAGAACTTAGTACCCATTGTCCAAAGAAAACACTCTAAACACAATCAACATAAGCAACAAAATATGGCCCGTAAAGTACACGACCTCCCATATGAAACTTAATCAAAAGCGTAACTCGGCTCGTAAAGTACACGGCCTCCCAAATCAAACTCGAACCAAATCTATACAAACCATAAGCTCTTTACCAAACGTAATGGATCGATTCGCCAAGATCAAAATAACACAAGAGGTTAGGGTAATAAGCAACAATTAATATTTGATAAAGAGATTCAAACAAATCTAATAGATCTAGACTATTTTTTTATATTTTATAAAAATATTTTAATTTTTAAACTAAAAATTAATGGATATACACTATTTTACCAAATACCTAATCGATCTAAACTAATTTTTCTGGTTTTATAAAAATACTTTAATTTTTAAACTTAAAACTTATAGATCTAAACTAATTTGTATAAAACACTAATAGATCTAAACTATTTTATAGGTTTTATGAAAATAATTAAATTTTTAAACTTAAAACTAATAGATCTAAACTATTTTTTATTAAAAAAACTAATAGATCTAACCTAAAAGAAAATAATTAAAAAGCTAGCTTATTAATAAGTTGTAAGCCTAAGCTTAAAACTTATGTGATTCAAAAAGTTTGAAAGCTAAATGAACAAATCACCCACAATAAACTAGATCTAGAAAAATAAGCCCACACTAAGCTTGAAATAAGATAACTCATTTCAAACTTATATATAAATCTTAACTTATTTGGAAAAAGTAAAAAAAGTTAATCCCAAAATAATAAGCTAGATTATTAAGAAAAGATTAAGAAAGGTAGAATGAGAATTAGCTAAGAGAATAAGCTAAAACATAAACTTTAATTAATAAAAAGGTGCTTAATAATAAGCTATTACAAAGCTTGGAAGAAAATAAAATACAACTATATGTAAAACTAATACAAAGAAAAAAAAAATTTTCAATATAATTATATGGGGAACTATTTATATGCTGTGAAATAAGGGGTAATATAGTCATTTCTCCTCTCCCATTCTCTTGTAAAATCCGCCAGTGGAGGCCAGGTTTAGCCTCTCTCGGATCACACGCCCATAATGAGCTGACACACGCCTCTGCCATATGATCCTAGGACTGACACGCGCACAGTGCCACGTGGCACGATCTGATTGGTCAGCCGCCCTGACGTGTCTGACACTCTGCCACCTGCTACTGAAATGTCGGCGCCGCCGCCACGTGTCACACTTTGGTTGGTCAGCCGCCCTGCCATGTCTGAACCTCGTACCTACAACGTCAGCGCCGCACTGCCACGTCTGAACCTCGTACTTGCACAATAATCAATTTTGTTAGTGCCACGTAGCGCGCTGGCATTGGCCAGCCGCCGCCACATGTAATGCTGACGTCATCATGACGTCAGCTGTCTAGACGGGGTCCGGTCTGGATTGGGTCGGGTCTGGCTCGGGTCTCCACGTGGACCACTAAGGTGGTGCCACGTGACAGCTGGTAAAAATACCCAGCGATTTGCCAACGACAAGGCTCGAACACGGGTCTCTACGTTCAAACCTTAAGGGATGAGAGGCTGCTAGCTGAGCTGGGCAACCTTTCAATTTTACATGCACAAAATTTATTATATGACCCCCTTCGTTTAGATGGCCTGGTAGATTTATATAAACCCCATTTTAACTAGTTACTAATAATAAAAATAATAATGATAATAAAAATAAAATTTTATACATATTTTATTTAATTATTCAGAGATTTTCAAAGGCTCAAGACATTGGAGCGCGCGCTGCTGTACATATTTTTCATAGAATAGGTTTTACCATTGCTAAAGGGGTGGGAGCGCAGATAGTATCTCGACTCCCATCCAATTTGTTGTAAATCCCTTTTTGTTTCTAATAAAAGTGATGGTTTATAACAAATAATGATAATAAAAATAATAATAATGATTAAATCCTATTATCTAATAAAGTGTTGATTATAATTAAAAAAATGATAATAATAGTAATATTAATACGATAATTTATTTTAATTTTTATAAAAACTTTATTTTTTTTTATTTTCGAAAATATATTTTTATTTATATTATTTATTATTTATTAAAAACTATTTATTTAATTTAAAAAACTTAATAAACTTAAAAAAATCATAGAAAATAAACCGTGAGGAGTTACGACGCTTGGTCGGGACCGATGGCTTCATAATTTTGTGCTCTTCCATGTGGTTTATTAGTGGATGACTTTGGAGAATGGGAAAAATGGTCCTCGTTGTTAAAGCTTCATTAAATCTTCATCCTTAGCCCTCCAAACTTCATTCTTTTGGCACTTTTGGTCCTTTGACTTTATCTTTGATAAATGTTCGTGAAATCCCGTGTTTTCTTCTTTTATAATCTTTTGTACCTATTTCACACAAAACACAAAACCACGCGTAATTCTAACTTTTAACATATTAAATACACGTTTTGGTTTGATTTTCCTTGTTTTAAGTGGTAAAAGGATAAGTGTTTACGCACTTATTAAATTCCCTACACTTGACCATTGCAATGTCCCCATGCAATGCACGATTTTAAAGCACAAATTTATATTTTTCATCATAATTAACCCATCTCGGCATTTATTACGATATACTACTACTACTATAATTAAGAAAAAACTTGACAACGATGAAAAAAATCAAAACTTTATAAAGGATATAACAATTCCCATTTAATTATTAACTTTTAAATTTTTTGATGGAAGAAACTCGTAAAGAAATCTAAGACTTAAATTAGGGCTTTTGGTGTCATGAATATTTATCACCCTCAAGTTTCACGTTCCCCATAGCAAGCATAAAAACGAGATCATTGTTATTATAAGTTAGTAAAGCTAACACTTACTCATGTGGTTTAATTATTCACTTAGACCCCCTTATTCCTATGGTGTATCTCTTGTATTTTATTTTTGTCTTGAATGATCACAAGGATGTATTTTTGACTTATTTCGATAATTTATTAAGGCCGAAAATAAAGTAGGACGATTTAATCCACAGTTAGCTAAAGGACAAAATCTTTTAAAACGGCTTCTCGAAATTTCATAAAGTTCATATCTTGGCATAACTCGTTTCACGATTTGAGACCTTTCTCGGACCGATATTTGGCATGTACTTCAAACTTCAAATCTTGAGAGACGATCTTGAAATGGTCTTCTCTTCATTTTGGTATACATCTTCATTTGGAGTGAGATGCTTCAAACGTTGACCACGACTTCTTCATTTATCCTTGTCTTTATTTAGCATTTTGATATACAACGATCCGCCTCCTTTTCGGACTTGGATCTATTTATCCTCATACCTTGTTAGGGTCTTTTTGGATAGACTTCTCTATGATCTTTATGGGAGTAATTGCTTCTCGTCGTGTGTCTTGATCCTTCATATTGATTTGGATTAATGATCTTCACATCATCTTAGGATCTTTAGCAAAAAAAGTGAATCCTCATGCCTTGTGAGGGCCTTTTTGGACTCGGATATCCTCATGCCTTGTTAGGGCCTTTTTGGATACGCCAATCTTTGCGTCCCGCTTCAATATGTTATGCCTTGGCTATGAACTCTAATTAATCCCGAGTAACTTTTAAACGATTTTGGGCTAGAAGCTAAGTAATTTTTCAAATCGTACGACCTTATTTATTGCATTTATTTATTGAAAAGTGTTGGGATAAAAAGCTTATAATTAACTCACATAAGTTCATGAAAGAATACAAAACTTATAATTGACTCTATCATTTCTCGTTCTCCACAATTTAAAATTCTCAAGGAATGAGACTCGTGGATGCTTAGCCTAATAAACCAATTACGGTCCATATGGTTAAGGATACTAGCTAGAGTAAACTTGAAATAGTAAAATCGGGCTGAGTCAAAATATTCACGAGGGCCTAATATATCAATGACGTCTAAACTCGTTAAAACCATTTTATTTATTTATTTATTTTATTTTGACTCTTTTTGACTTTATTAATGGAATATATACATATGATGGTGGTGACAAAAGGAAAGGAGATAAAAGAAAATAAACGAAAAATACTACTAGGCCAAAATAGATCAAAATTTTTGAAAAACGTCAAAAGATATTAATTTTCCGGTTAAAATGAGGACAAATTAATGGAAAAGCACACTTTACTTCGATAGAAGTCTCCCCTACACTTAATATAAACATTTTCCTCAATGTTTAAGCATGTGGAAGTAAACTCCCCTACACTAGGACATTGTGCACTTAGTTTAAATCGAGCTTAAGAAGAGAAAACTAAAGTGGTCAATTTTTCAACTTTATTTATATACAAGTATGAATCACAATAGTTTTGATAGAACCGGTATCACGGGTACACGGGATCACGGGTCGCGTCGAAAGCACTAAAAGTGGAATGATTAAAGAACATATCCCAGCACAACACCACAAAACAACAACCTACTTGGCTCCCCCTACACTTATTGGTGGAAAAGGTGAAAAGGTGGAAAAAGGGGAAAATCTAACCTAGTTATACGATGCTTGATTTATTTATCATGAGTCTAGCTCGACTCGATTCCCCGAATATCATCATTCAAATAAGGAAAATTATGGAAAAAACAAGATTTCCAAGGGAGGAAAATCTCTCCATGATATAGGGTGAAGCATACTCATATAAGGAAAACCCCATGAAGGTCCACCGGGTTCAAACACATAATTTCCATCTCGAAAGGAAATCAAGCCCAAGATGGTAAAAGCACACAAGTATAAAACAAGAGGGTATCCTAATCAAAAATCTCTTACAAGTGGTATGGTGATATGGAAATGATAGCACTAAAGTCTCTATTCCCGGATCAAACACATTTTCCTTAAGGGGAAAATAGCAAGAGGTGTTTTCCATAAAGCTCAAAATGTTATCAAAATCCAAAGTAGGAAAGTCTTCCTCTTCCAAACTCGATGTGAAAACATAAGAATCATCGCAGTCATAAGAAAACCCATCCTCGTGATGGAAATAGGAATTTAGAAAGATATTTAAATCCTCCTAAAATGGAATATCCTCTAAAACAGGGTCAATCTCTAAAGGTGGAGGATCAAAAGTCATATCTCCCAATATAGGAGTATAAGAGTCAAAGGCAGACTCAAGAATAGGAGGATCACTCATAGAGATAGTAGGATCAATAGACTCACTAGGTGTCTCATAAGAACCCAAATAAATGAGATAAATTAAAGAAGTGTCGTCATCATAGTCATCGTAGATCGGGGTATCAAAGATTGGAGGCTCTAAAGTTGTATCCCTAAGATCTAAAGGAAAGTGAGCACTTGGAGAAGTGTCATCACTATCGGTATCTAAATGGGATTATCTAAGAGTGGAGGCTCAAAAGGTGGTTCCTCTAAATCCAAAATAGTGTGATCACTTGAAGAAGTGGCATCACTATAGGTGTCATAGAGTAGGGTATCCTCAAATTCCAAAGTGGAATGATCACTTAAAGAAGAGGCATCACTAAAATCATCATTAGCTTCCTCATTTTCTTCAAAAAGTGGATTATCATTTGAAGTTTCAAAAAGTGGATTTGAATGTATCACAAAATCACTAAGGTTAAAATTTTTAGTTTCAAAAGGATTGATAAAACTTTCTTCATTATCAAAATTAAGCACATCAATCATATTGACCGATTCTTTTCCATTTGATTTACTTGTGATCTTTCCCTTTTTAAAAATTTGTTTATCATCGTCAACCCTAAGAATTAATTCTCCTTCAGCTACATCAACTAACGCTTTTCTGGTTCTTAAGAATGGTCTACCAAGTATTAACGGAATACGAGGATCCATATCATAGTCAACTACGACAAAATCTACGGGAAAAGTGAATGTACCAACCCGAACAAAAAAGTCTTCGGCAATACCAACGGGGTATGCGAGAGTTCTATTGGCTAACGCGAGAGTCATACGAGTCGGTACAAGGTCGGGTAATGATAATTGTTTCCACACACTTAAAGGCATTAAATTGATACTAGCCTCAAGATCCACTAAAGCTACATAATCCTCAATTTTAGGAAATGAGCAAGGGAACACGAATAAACCGGGATCTTTTAGCTTTTCGAGAAGCTCTTTGAGGAGAATCGCAGAAAACGAGTGTTAACAAGCTCTACCATTTTTTCTTTCTTATTGAGAAAATCTTTAAACATCTTAACAAATTTGGGCATTTGAGCAAGAGCTTCAACAAGGTTAATGTTAAAATTCACTTGTTTAATCATTTACAAAAAGTTGGAAACGTGAACGCCATCCTTGGTAAGTAACTTAGTCTTGTCCAACGTATAGGGATAAAGGATATTAGGGTTAGAAGTTGAAGGTTGAGAAGGAGAAGGACTCGCTTCTTGAACAACCTTAGGGTTATTCTCGTTAGGAAATGGAGAACTAGTACTAGGAGTGGTAGTGGGAGGAATCACCGAAGGGGGAGTAGGATTACTCATTTTTACCTCCGGGCCTTGTCTCTCCTTTATGGGAGAAGAGATGGAAGGTCCCACTAAAGTGGCTCCAATTCGAGTAGTAATAGCACTCACATTAGCTGAAGGGTTAGTCTCGGTATTAGAAGGTAAGGCTCCTTGGGGTCTAAGGGTTTGCAACATTTGTATGAATTTCCTATCTGTGGACTCTTGCATTTCTTTAAGCTTACGGTCTTGCTCATTAAGTTTTTGAAGAACCAAATCCATTTAAGGATTATGCATATTGAACCCTTGATTTTTAAACCCTTGATTTTGAAAACCTTGGTTTTGAAAATGATTAGCATTTTGAAAGCCTTGATTATTAAAACCTTGGTTTTGCCCTTGAAAATTACCTTGATTAAAACCCCTCATATTTGGATTCTCTTGAAAATTACCCCTTTGTGGACCTTGGTTCATTGGTGGGTATTGGGGATTGGTTAACAATTGTGGAGGTGGTCTAACATGAGGTTGAAAACCGGGAGGAGCCAAATAGTTAGTAGATTTATAAGACAAATTATTAGCATCCACATTAGGTTTAAAATGAACCCTCTCATTAGTGTTGTAAGCATACACTTGTTGTTGAGATTGATCATAAACCTTATCACAATTTAAGAACGGATGTGGTCCACCACAAGTCTCACAAGACTCACTCATGGCATGAACGTGCCCAGTGGGACGGGTGTCGAATTTTAAAGCAAGTTTTGTCACAATTTAAGTAAGCTCTTGAATTTGATTATTAACCTCACTATGACCAGCACTAGCCATAATAGCCCTTACACTTTTAGTTTGAACTTTGGCCTTGTTTTCAATTATATTCCAAGCATCATTTATTGATTTAACCAAAATATTTCCCCCCGAAGCACTATTTAGTGAGTCTTGGTCATTCAAAGTTAATCCATTGTAAAAAGTATTAATTTGATGAAATTTTGTTAAACCGTGTTGAGGACACCTTCTTAAAAGATCCATAAATCTATCCCAAGGCTCACTAAAAGTTTCCCCACATTTTTGCTCAAAAGTAATTATGTCATTCCTTAAAGCGGTGGTCTGAGATGGGGGAAAGAAGTAGTTAATGAACTTGCTCTCTAAATCCTCCCATGTAAGAATACTTTGGGGTGGTTCCTTATCAAGCCAAATCCAGGCTTGTCCCTCGAGGGAAAAAGGAAAGAGCAACAAACGTATTACCTCTTGAGTCACCCCTTGTATTTCACCGTATTAGTCAAATGTATGAATCTCTTAAAATGATCGTGAGGTTCATCTTGGGAACGACCCAAAAATGGTGTAGCGGAAACCATTTGAATAAAACCTGTTTTAATTTCAAAATTATTCGCTCCAATATCGGGCACCACTATCGCGTCATCATTGCCCTCCACGTGGGATTGCAAGATCTCAATCATCGATTGATTATCCGTTGCCATCGTATTGTCGAAAGCTCGACTCTCGGGATCAACTTGAGAGACGGTCTTTTTGTTCTTCTTTTTCTTTTTGGAAGAATTAGAAGTATTTGGTACACCACTCGATATGTGTGCACGCGTGCGAGTTCGCATACAACTAAACACGAGGAATGAGATAGGAGACCTCGGTCGAATTTGAAAGGGAAGAGATTATCCCCCTCGAGGTTCAATATGAAAAAGCTACAAGAAAATATATACGTAATACTACTTGGGTGGCAAAACCCTCGATTAGCCTTCCTTCTCAAAATACTCACAAGTGAACGGGGGAAATGAGGTGGCGCGAAGAACTTAAGTACCTAGCTTCCCTTAGACGGCCTTTTATAGCACGTCGCCTTTCTATTCACCTTATAGTTCGTATTATTTTGATGTTTTGCTTAACGAAAGTATTTATCTATTATTGCCTTTTATTTTGTTAGATCGATACACGTATATGGAACCGAAACGCCTCCAAATACGGGGTATTGCAAGCAATAATTATGGAATATTGTGTATTGGGGTTCGTATACGTAATATCTATAGTAAAAAGAAAATCTTTTTATATTTTTTATTTTTTAAAATATATTCACAATAAAAACAAGAGAAATCGAAGTAAAAAAAATAATAATACTTAATATTTTTGGTGTAATACTTTAGGAAAAGTATTACTTTTTGATTTTTAAATTTTTTTGTTGCAATTCTTACGAAAAAAATATGCTTTTGATGATTTTTTTTTAATATTTTTTTGTATTTTTATGTTTTTGATTTTTTTGTATTTTTTATTTTTTAATCAAGAAAAATAACGTTCAAAAGTGAACAGATCCCAAAATCCAAATCGTCTCACGAAAAATCGTCAATCGTAACGAGATCGAAGCGGCAGCGGTGCCATTTTAATATAGGAAGTTTTGTGTGTAAGAGATTACGGGTTAATATACACAAAAGTTACTAAAGTTTGCCAAGAAATTCGATTACGTTACCAAAGTTTAAAACCTAACAGATAGGTTACTGAAGTATACGGATTTTTGTTTTGGGTTATTGAACGTTAAAAAAATACACTCCAATTACTCTCTTAAAGGGTTACCGGTTTACAGCCGGTTTCACTTGCCATATTAGAATTTAATAGGTCCCACACATTAATATATTATAGTTAAGATATTTGTTTCACCCACCATTCTCTTCCTCAATTAACTCTTCCCCACCGAGCCTCCATGACCCGAGAATAAATTGGGTCACAAATGAAAGGACACAACAATTATTTGAAAATGGGAATAACACGTTCAGTTGTCATTTAATAAATAAAAAGAATTATAAATAGAACAAAGGTAAATAAGATTACAACAATATGAGATTCATGATTTTTTTTGCAAATTGGCCTACAAAGGAATCAACCTTCCACTGTATTTGACAATTAACGTGTATTAACATTAACACATTTTTTATTGTTTGTTTCTTGAGACAACACAACGCTTGCCATTTATCAAATTCGTGGATTCTTTTTTTTGTGTGCCACAATCAAGCTTCCAGTGATGGATTCACCTTCAGGTACAGTCAAAACCTTTTCCAGATATAGCACCGCCTGCTTCGATCGTGTATTCTAATTTTATATTATTATAGATCTAAAGGGTTGTATACCGTGAGTGGTGTAATACCAAGTGGGTACAATGAAGGAGGCTTTTCGAAATATAATTGGGTGGGAGATGAGTGAGGGTGGCGATGATTATTGAATCTGGGTTTCCATAACTGGGAGTTGTGGTGTTGTTTTTGCTAAGTGAATGGTAGGGGTCTGAAGATTGGCAATGGTAGGGTTTGAACTTTGAAGAGTTAGCAAGTTGAGTGAGTCGAAATGCAAGGTCTAAAGATTTGGTCGTCCAGGTGGAAGAGGGCGAGTTCTAAAGGAGGAAGTGGTAGGAGTGTAAATTGTTAGGGATGCGATCATATTTACATTTAAAAAATATTAATAAAGTATTTCTTTTAATTAATAAGTATTGACACGTAGGATATTTAACAGGTAATAATGGGTTAAAACTTAAGCAGTAACTTATGTAACCGGTAAACCAAGCTTCGGTAACCTATATGTTAGCTTTTAAACAATAGTAACGTAATCGAATTTTTGGGTAAACTTCAGTAACTTTTGTGTATATTAACCCAAGAGATTAATGTTCGTTTTCCCCGGCAGTGGCGCCAATTTAATAACCTATTTAATAACCGTTTTTAACAAGTTATTTAGCAAGTTTATCGTTCCTCGACTCGACTCGAATTGATATCAAATTTCTCACAAGATTTATCGTTTTTGGTTAATAGTACTTGTTTGGTATCTATGTCTATTTTGAACTAAAATGGGGCAAATTATTTTAGGCTCGGGAATATATAGAAATAAAAACGCAAATAGTTCACATAAAATTACTCTAAAATGTAATACAATTATACTAGAATTTAAAATCTAGATTAAACTAATTAAATCTAAGATGCAAGATAACTATCTTATAACTAAAAATATAAATTACTCTAAATGCAAAATTAATCTAAATGCGAGCACGTAATAACAAGTAAAAATGACAAAAATTTAATCACAAAGATAAACTTATGAATAAAGCGTAAAACTTTAACCTTTATAGCTTATTAATCTTTTTAGAAGATAAAGCTTAAAGCTTTATATAATAATAAGCTTAATAATCACAAAAAGGTGTAAACTTTAAACTAAAAATAAGCTTATCTAAATGAAAACTAATTTTTACAAAATTTAAATCTATTTTTAAAACAATAATAATTTTTTAAAACTAATTAAAGCGATTTCTATAAAAGAGATATTATTTAAAAACAATTTAAACTATATGAATCTAATTAATAAAACTAAAACGATTAAGCTAGATATTTAAAAAGGAAAGAACTTAGTACCGTGGTCCGAAGAAAACGCTCTAAACACAATCAACATAAGCAACACAATATGGCCCGTAAGTACACGACCTCCCATATCAAACTTAATCAAAAGCGTAACTCGGCCCGTAAAGTACACGGCCTCCCAAATCAAACTTGAACCAAATCTATACAAACCATAAGCTCTTTAGCAAACGTAATGAATCGATTCACCAAGATTAAAATAACACAAGAGGTTAGGGTAATAAGCAACAATTAATATTTGATATAGAGATTCAAATAAATCTAATAGATCTAGACTATTTTTTATATTTTATAAAAATATTTTAATTTTTAAACTAAAAATTAATAGATCAACACTATTTTATCAAATACCTAATAGATCTAAACTAATTTTTTGGTTTTATAAAAATACTTTAATTTTTAAACTTAAAACTTATAGATCCAAACTAATTAGTATAACAAACTAATAGATCTAAACTATTTTTTAGGTTTTATGAAAATACTTAAATTTTTAAACTTAAAACTAATAGATCGAAACTATTTTTATTAAAAAAAACAAATAGATCTAAACTAAAAGTAAATAATTAAAAAGATAGCTTATTAATAAGTTGTAAGCCTAAGCTTAAAACTTATGTGATTCAAAAAGTTTGAAAGCTAAATGAACAAATCACCCACAATAAACCTAGATCTAGAAAAATAAGCCCACAATAAGCTTGACATAAAATAACTTATTTCAAACTTATATATAAATCTTAACTTATTTGGAAAAGTTATAAAAAAACTAATCCCAAAATAATAAGCTAGATTATTAAGAAAAGATTAAGAAAATTAGAATGAGAATAAGCTAAGAGAATAAGCTAAAGCATAAACTTTTATTAATAAAAAGGTGCTTAGTAATAAGCTATTACAAATCTTGGAAAAAATAAAATACAACTATGCGTAAAACTAATACAAAGAAAAAAAAACTTCTCAATACAATGATATGGGGAACTATTTACAAGCTATGAAATAAGGGGTAATATAGTCATTTCCCCTCTGCCAATTGATCTTAGGACTGACACGCGCACAGTGCCACGTGGCACGATCTGATTGGCCAGCCACCCTGACGTGTCTGACACTCTGCCACCTTGTACTAAAATGTCGGCGCCGCCGCCACGTGTCACACTCTGGTTGGTCAGCCGCCCTGCCACGTCTGAACCTCATACCTGCAACCTCAGCGCCGCCCTGCCACGTCTGAACCTCGTACCTGCACAATAATCAATTTTGTTAGTGCCACGTGGCGCGCTGGCATTGGCCAGCCGCCGCCACGTGTAATGCTGACGTCAACATGACATCAGCTGGTCTAGAACGGGTCCGGTCTGGTTCGGGTCTGTTGATCCCAAACTTAGATCGATTTAGATTGTGTAAACAAGATTAGATCAAGTTATACACGTAGAGAAACTTTGTTTATGTATGAAACAATTTAAGTGTTATGCGAAATTAACACTCAAACAAGAACACAAACAGTTGTAAAACAAACTTTCACTTGATTGATAATAACGAAATTGCTTACAATGAAAGTGTTTTAACGTGGAAAACTTATTATGAAACATAACCTAAAGGTCTTCTTTTATAGACATAAGAAGCCTTGTACAAGAGTCTACGTATCAGCTATTCTAGGTAAAGATAATTATAGAAAATACAATGTTGATCCTATCTTTACTAGAAACAAACTAGAAACATAATACGCGTAGACCATATCTTTCTATCAGTGCTTGTCTTCAACCTATCAGCGCTTGACTCCTTCATGTCAACGCTTGATCTGTCAACGTTTGTTTTCTTCTTATCAATGCTTGTTTTCTTCTTGTCAGCGTTCAAGTGGACTGGCTACATTTTATTCCCAACAATCCTCCCCTAAACTTGATATCTACTCTAGTAATCAAGTTTCTGAATAAAAATTAAGAACTAGGAGGAATCTTACAAATCTTATCATACTAACATGCCTAATCAAATCTTTGGCCACGTCACTTGAATAGTCAATCTCCAGCTGTGTTGTCTTCATCTTGTCCAAAACTTCTTTGGACATGGGATACTGAGCATCTACAAGAAGATACTCAGCAAACTTTGTAGAGCTCAAATAATACACACCAGCAGCTGAATACAAACTCCATTGAAGACTACTGATATCATCCTCAAGATCCTTCCAAACATGATCTTCTTCTTCTGGTGCACACATTCTCTTGAATGTTGACCAAAGCTTTATTCCATTGACTGAAGTAGGAGCTTCAGCCTCATACTTGGCTATCAACAACCTCCAAAGTTCTGCCAAGTCTTCTTTATCCATACTTGCAAAGAGAGACATAAGGGTAGTAAATGTGTGTACCTCTTTCCCATATCTGCCAATCTTCCAAAACCCACTTGCATCTTCTTCATAGCTAATGATAGGGTTTCTGGCATCAAGAGGTAACACTTGTACCATATCTGAAGATTCCATGGGTGAGAGCTTGATGCTCCTTCTAAGAACAGCTTCACTGGGAACCACTTTATTTAGATCTTTAGGAAACTCAAGTGGGACTCCCTTCTTCAAAGGCCTTGGAACAGTCATTGCCTTCTGAATCTCCATCTCTTCTGCAAGTTCTTCTTTCCTTTCATCTGAAAGAAGTCTAAGAGTGTTCATTTCCTGCACTTTTGCCCAAATTGGATAAGCCTTGTACTTCAATTCTTGAAAAGATAATCCCTGCAATTTCTTGAAGGTCCATCCAGTTCCATGACATCTGAGTAGCATGTAATAAAGCTCTCTTCTATCCCTCTTCAGCAGTGAGAAAACATTGCTAGCCTTGTGTTTCAGAATTACCTTGCAGTCTCTTTGAACTCTTAGAAGAATCTCCAATCCCCAAATCTGGTCTAAAATTGTCAAATCTGGATTCTCCATAATCCTATTCTCCCAAGCATGGTACATCTGAACTACTTCTGGCATATCAAAGTCTACTTGCAATTTTAACTCTCTAAGCTTCTCTCTTGCCAAGTCATCACCATATTCAAGTCTTTCTGGTTGTTCAATTATCATCACACTTGAATCTAAACACTCTTCATCACTTCCTTCTTGTTCCTCTAAAGTGACAACAAATGGTGATTCACCAACCTTCTTCATCTCTTGTTCCACAAGTTGTGCAGCCAACCTTGAATCAAATTCTACTTGTGCTGCATCCTTTGGAACTTCTACTTCTACCATGATTCCTTTACCCTTATCTAATGAATCATTGATGCGTAAGGATGATGGTAATACCTGTGAAGACACTTCTTTGATGATAGCTAATGACTGGAATAGATCAACCATATCTGCAGGTCTGTCAACGCTCAAATTCCTAGTGTCAGCGCCCAAATTACTCTTGTCAGCGCTTGGTGTGACAGCGTTCAAATTTTGCTTGTCAACGCCCAACTTACTTGTCTCAGCGTCTCTAGTGAACTGCTCCATCATAGCTGTAAAAGATAAGTTCAAATTTGTAGGAGTAATCAGAGACGTATCAAAACCTGATTGCTTCTTCAATTCAGTGAGTGCTTCAGCAACACCCAAAGATTCTCCATCATATGAGCCTTTTCCACTCAAATCAAATGGCCTTGTAGCAGCTTCATGTGAGCCTTTATCACTCAAATTAACAGGCTCTGTAGCAGCTTCCCCCCATTTACAAGAATCCTCCTCTGATAAAAGGACTCTTGTCTGCCTTCTCCAAGACTCAGCAGTTTCTAAATGAACAATCCTCTCCATCAATTGCTTGAGTTCAAGGACTTGTGTACTGACTGTTTGTACCAAGTCTGCATTTTGCTTTTGCAAGCTAATGTAGACAGCCGTCAATTCCATCAGTGTGTATGGTTCTAACCTGCCCTCCTCTAGAATGGGTATTTGACCTCCCAAAGTAGAGTCATGGGGCATGGATGAGGTCTTAAAGATGTTAGGACTGTCTTGGCCTGCATCTAAGCCAGAACCAATAGTCCCAACCTCATCCATAGCACCAACCACACTTGTGGTGGTGGTTCTCTCTACTACATGGCTAGGACCACTAGAGGAGAACACTCCAGTAGTCCTTGCGCATTTTTTCAACCTATATTGAGGTGGGGTAGAGGATGATGTGGATTGGGTGGATGTTTGAAGGTTAAGGGGTGTTTGGGTCTGTGAAGGAAAGGTGTCAACGTTTGGATTACTTGTGTCAACGCCAACATTTAATGTGTCAGCGTTGAAGTGTTCTTGGTCAATTTCCCTGTGTTGAGGTGAAGGCAAAGGTTCTGGTATTGGGTCAAGTTGTGGTTGTGGGTCTGGTTGGGGTTGTGCTGCTACAATAACAGCAAGCATAACTTGGGTGAGGGGTAAATCACGGTGAAGGGGTGAATTCATCTTAGTAAAAATAGATTTCTTTTGCACAGGGATTTCATAAAAATCATCATGATCCCATGTGCAGTAATTTTGCACATCAAAAACCATTTGCAAAAATCTGGGATAAGCCAGAGTCATCTTATTCCCTTTGTTTTTACACATGCCATCAAAAATCAGTTTTGAATAATTAAACTTTTGCCCATTTGCAATGCACACAATTGCACTAGCAATTGATCTATTAATTTCATTGTGTGCAGTACATTTGGGAGTCAAACATTGTAGGATGACATGTATGAGGTACTTCTAGGCTATGGGAAACTCTTGTTTATGATATTTGTTTAAAGTGCCCTCATCAGGGAAAGGATACCCCAAAGCCCTAAGTCCTTGTTCTATTTCATTAATGGGGAGGGTGGTTATACCATCAGCATCATCAAGATGCAAAGCCTGGCGAACCAAGGCTTCAGTAACCACCCAAGTACGCCCATGAACAATAGCTGATAATGTAGTCACATTATTAATTGTTGAGGAACTAACAGTGTTCCAAAACTGCTTAATATGAGTGACAGATATGAGAGGAGCATGAAAAAAGAGCATACCTAATAGGGGATGCATTCAAATACGCCACCATCTGGGTGTATTGTGGAAACAGAGTATCATCAGCATCCAAATAAGCAATCATGTTGTGTTGACTCCTGAATCCCAATACCAAGTCACTTGGTTTAAACTTTGGTGCCATTGTTGAAGAAAGCTGTTTGTGAATTATTGAGAAAGATGAATTATAGGAGAAATTTGTTAGACAAGAATATAAGATACCCTGTTTAAAAATAGGAGCCAAATATATAGGAGAGATAGGCACATGTGATTGGTAAAAAATTAGGCAACTATTTTCAAAATATAATGATGAAAATATTGAAAAGAAAATAAATTATCTTGTGCATTAATTAAAAGTTATCTGCTCCCAAAATTACGGCCCCAGAATTTGTCAAAAATAACAGCTGGGTAGGTCCCAATGAGTGTCAACGGTCAAAAATAACCCATCAACGCCCAACGACTATATTCTTGTCAACGTTTGCCAAAGCCATGTCAGCGTCTAAATTGGTCATAACAACGCTTGGAAAAATACTTGTCAGCGTCCAAAAATAAAAGTAATAAAAATGAAAAAGGACCTTAACAAAATAATTTATCCTAGTAAAGATAAGCTACAAATTGATAATTATTATAGGGCGGCAAGCACTGTCCAGTTATGTACACTTGCTTATGCAAGATAGACATAACAGTCCTCTAGTGTCCCTAGCTAACCAAAATTCTTAACAACTAAGTTATCTCATAAAATTCCTTGTAACTCCCAGTTAAACCCATCATAAATCCTTCCCAAGTCTCCCAACATACCACAACCAATTCTAGGCCAAAAATGTCTTGGCAGCATGCATAGTATATCAACTTTGCATGCTATAGTGCCTCATGATTTAGTAAACTAACTCATACTCACTTGTGGACACAATCTAGAATTGTGATAAGAGTATTATAAGAATACCCAAAAGGCCTAAAGGTTCCTAAAACCTCCCCTTAAACTGTGATACATATGTTGCCCAAAAATATGCATGAACATAAAAATTTATGTCAAGATAGGAATATAAATATTCCAACCATCATCCATTAAAGAAAACATGTTCAAATGATTCTACAAGGATCCATAAGCAACTCTGTATCCAATGGTACAATGCTATAAACGGCTGCACACTTAGATCAAAAACCACAAAACTAACATTGTTGCTGACAATGTCACGATAACACTTATCAGCGTTAAGATAACCTTTGTCAGCGTTAGACAAATATAGTCGAAAATCTAAATTTTCAAAAAGACTAATAACAATGCATATCCTGTACATACTTTTACAAAGAGACCCCAAAACACATATTAAGTGAGATTGATCATTCCAATACTTGTTACCAAGTATTGAAACCTTCCAGTATCAAAAGGTTTAGTTAATAAATCAGACACATTTTCTTTTGTGTCAACCCTATCTGGTTGTATTAAACCCTTTTCAAAACAATCACTTATAAAATGATGTCTAATTTCTATGTGTTTTGTTTTATAATGATGTACAGGATTTTTAATAATGCATAAAGTACTGTTATTGTCTACAAAAATCTTGGTATGTATGAAATTATAGCCATAATCCAACAGCTGGTTCTGAATCCATAGGACTTGTCCACAACAAGCAGCTGCAGCTACATACTCTGCTTCAGTTGTAGAATTGGCCACCACTGTTTGTTTCTTGCATTGCCAAGATATCAACCTACTCCCAAGAAACTGACATCCACCAGTTGTATATTTTCTATCAAATTTATCACCACCATAGTCACTGTCTGAATATGCAATAAGCTCCAATGGTGAATCTTTTGGATACCATAATCCAAGGTCTGGATAACATCTAAGGTACCTAAAGATTCTCTTGACAGCATGAAGGTGACACTCTTTGGGAGTCACTTGATGGCGTGCACATGCACACATAGCAAAAATCATGTCAGGTCTTGAGGCTATGAGATACATCAATGAACCAATCATTGATCTATAGTGTCTGACATCCACATCTTTTCCATCTCCAACTTTTCCCCAAGGATGTTCTCTATCTAGAGGAGTACTAGCCCTCTTCTCATGTGGAGAAAAGCCAAACTTCTTCAAGATTTCTGCCACATATTTATCCTGAGAGATGAAGATACCATCTTCTTTCTGCTGAACTTGTAACCCTAGAAAGAAGTTCATCTCCCCCATTGCACTCATCTTGAATTTGTCTGTCATAAGCTTGGAAAAGTATTCACTCATCTTTGGGTTGGTAGAGCCAAAGATGATATCATCAACATAAACCTGAACAAGTAAGACATCCTTACCAGTCTTCTTTGTAAATAAGGTCTGGTCTATGGTGCCCCTTTTGAATCCATTTTCCACCAGATAAGTGGACAATATGCCATACCATGCTCTTGGGGCTTGATGAAGTCCATACATAGCTTTCTTGACTCTATACACCTTATCTGGATGTTCTGGATCTTCAAAACCAGGAGGCTGCATAACATATACCTCCTCAACAATTGTGCCGTAAAGAAAAGCACTCTTCACATCCATTTGATAGACAGTAAAGCCCATGCAGGAAGCATAGGCTAGAAATATCCTTATAGCCTCAATCCTTGCAAGTGGTGCAAAGACCTCCTCATAGTCTATCCGTTCCTCTTGTGTATATCCTTGAGCCACTAAACGTGCCTTGTTTCTGACCACAATGCCTCTTTCATCTTTCTTGTTTCTTAGAACCCATCTTGTCCCAATAGGTCTGACATATCTGGGACAATCAACCAACTCTCAAACATCCTGAATAGAAAATTGGTGAAGCTCATCCTGCATTGCTTCCACCCAACTTGGTTCTTTGAGAGCATCAAAAATCTTCTTGGGTTCCTGTTGTGACAGAAAACAGGCAAATAAACATGCTTGAACAAGAGGGGTATCAACCATGTTGTGTATATTGGCAATAAATCCTCCAAGACTCTGATGAGATCTTCTAGTCTGAACAGGAGACATGACATCCCCAATAATTTGAGAGGAGGGGTGATTCTTCATAGTAGAAGTGAGAACTCCTCCCTCAAAATGTCTATTGTCTTCAATCTCATCATCCAAGTTACCAATATCTTCTTCACACTCTCTTCCATCAATATCTGTATGAACCTCTTCATTTCTGCTTGAAGGTTCACCTAGTTCAAAATTGGAAGAGAAAATATGCTCAAAAGAGTTGTCAACGCCTGAACCAAAGTTGTCAGCGTTTGATCCATCCACGCCTGAAATGGTGTTGTCAACGTTTGAGCCATCAACGCCTGAATTTGTCCTGTCAGCGCCAGATTTTCCTTTGTCAGCGCCTGAAGGACCATGCATGTTGTTAACTGGTGATACTTGGGAACCACCATTTTCCTTTCCAGCAGCAGCAGCAGCAGCAAAAGCATCTGTCCATATGGGAATAGAAACATACTCAAGTATGGGAGATCACTTGTCTGCTTGTGATCCAACCTCTTCATTAACCTGTGTACCTGAAACATCAACAACTGGTTCTTCCACAACATTTGAAGTTACCTTCACAATGTCTGGATTAGTACCAGACATATAATTCAAAGTCCTAGATAGAGGTTCCAAGTCAAACAACCAATTTGGACCACTTTCAGGATCACTAGGTTTACTCTCTAAAAACCTAACATGTACTTTTTCAAGTATACGTTTTTCCTTGTTTAGGTAAACCATATATCCCTTGCTCTGCATTGAATAACCCATGAAGCAGCCTTCATCACCTTTAGCACTAAATTTACCTAAGGCATCACTAGTATCTAATATAACTACATGACAACCAAAAGGTTTAAGAAAACCAATATTAGGTTTCCTTCCCCAAAGTAACTCATAAGGTGTTTTGTTTTGTATCTTGTTGACCAATGCTCTATTCTAAACATAACAAGCTGTATTCACGGCCTCAGCCCAAAAAGCTATGGGAATGTGAGCATCAGCCAACATAGTCCTGACTGATTCAGTTAGGGTTCTATTCTTTCTTTCAGCAACCCCATTTTGCTGTGGGGTTCTGGCAATACTAAACTGTCTAGTAATCCTTTTCTTGGCACAAAAATCATCCAACAGTTTATTTCTAAACTCACCACCATTATCACTTCTAAGCATTTTAACTTCATTACCAGTATTTTTCTCAATTTGGTTAATAAAGTTAATTAAAGTATCAGCAGTGTCACTTTTCATGGCTAAAAAGAAAGTCCAAGTAAACCTACAAAAGTCATCTGCGATGACAAAGCAGTATGATTTACCATTCAAGCTTTCTATATTAGTTGGACCAAACGGGTCCATATGTAGTAAGTGAAGTGGTTTAGAACTAGAGTGCACCTGTTTAGACTAAAATGAGACCTTGTGCTGTTTGCCTTTAAGGCATGCAACACAAGAGTGGTCATTGTGGAAAGCCTTTTCAGGCAAATCATCAACCAAACCAAGTCTCACAAGTCTGTTTATATTCTTAAAGTTAATGTGCCATAGTCTCTTGTGCCATAGATTACTCTCATCAACTGAATATTTAGCATAAAAACATGACATATTATTATTCATCCTAATACCATTAAGATTCACATTATAAATGTCCTTATGCCTAGGTGTTCTATAGTCAATAAATTTGTCATCTGGCATTTTAAAATCCTTGCTCAACACCAAGCATTCAGTATCAGTGAAAAGAACCTTATTTTTGTTATCACAAACTTGTGATACACTAAAAAGATTATAATCAAGTTCTTTTACCAGAAACACGTTTTCAAAACGCAAGTTTTTGGTGAGAAGAGTTCCTTTGCCTGCGATAATTCCATATCCGCCTCCAAAGTAAACTTTATCACCATACTTAATGGGAGTGAAGTTTGTAAGATAATCTTCCTTCCCAGTCATGTGCCTAGAGCATCCACTATCCCAATAGCCATAATCATTCACCTGTTTTTGAATGCCCTGCACATAAAGAAAACAAATTAGTTTTCTTTGGGAACTCAAGCCTGAGCAGACTTGGATTCATCTGGTTGTTCAATAAGAAAAGACTTAGTTCTCATAACAACCCCTTGTTCATCCCTTTTTGGATGAAACACCCAGTTAACCCCAATTGGTTTTGTGATGACCTTTGAAATATAGTTAAATCTGTTACAGGTCATAGAAATCCCATTAGAGTTAGGATTTTGGTCTTGCTTAGGTCTCCATGTCAAGCTAGAAGAAGATTTAGATCCCTTTCCCTGTGGTTGCAAATATTTACCATTATTTGGTCTGAGAACGTTTCTGTCAGCGTTTGATTTGGTCTTGTCAATGCTAAAATTACCCTTATCAGCGTTGAACCTAGGGTTTGCTACAGGAACCCATTGCCTATTAGACCATGTATTGGTCTTCTGAAAAGGTCTTTGTCCATGAGTGTTAGACCCTTTGGTAAAGAATAGGGCTGGTCTAACAACTTGTGGACTTTGCTTCACAAAAGTTTTGGGTCTGATAGTGTTTGACCTTTTGTCAGCGTTGACCTTGGAAGCGTTGACACACTTATAGGCTAAATGTGAAAAGCTACCACAAGTGTAACAGGCTTTTCTAGACACAACTCTAGGTCTAGAAGAAAAGAAACCTGTTCCATTACCAAGGTTTCCACAATTGGTATCACTAACTTGGCTTTTTGATGACCTAGTATTTCTATACATTTCTACATACTTAATGCTAGGTTTTCTAACAGTTTCTGAGCCAAGGTCAACAGTCTTGCCAGTGATTGGGTTTGTTACTTTGATAGGGGTCGACTCATTTGGATTATCACAAAGCATGCCACCCTTGACAAACAAGGTAGGGTTGGCCTTCTTCCATTCATTCAAATCAGTCAACTTTTCCCTATATTCCTCTACTGGGGTAAGGACTCTTGGTGGAGGAATAAATTCCTCTTCTTGGAGTTCTGGTAAACCAGTCCAAGATAAGTCCTTTCTTTGGACACCATAGAAGTCCCCAGTTGATGGTGGAACAACAGCATACTCTTTCATCCCAATCCCAGTCATGTCCCTAGAATCCCTTTGTTTACTAACACATTCTCCTAGGTTTTGTGAGGCCTTATCAAATCTCTGAATCTTAAGGTCTACATTATCCTTATTCTTAATAGCCTCATCTAACTTAGCCTGTAATTCAGCATTGACCCTTTCCATGATGTTTCTAATATCATTACTAGCAATTAAATCATGTTTTAAGATATTTATTTTATCTTTTAGGTCAAGCTCCATTTTCTTATACGCAGCTACAGTCTTTTCAGTTTGAGTAAGAGCAAGTTGATAGTTAGACAACTTGCATCTCTCAGTACTCACATCTCCTAATGTGATACCCTAGAACCGAGGTCACTTACATTACCCTAAATTACGCTTATTTTTGAAATTTTTAATAAATTTTATTTGATATATATTTTATTATTTTGGTTGAAACCGATATTCGAGGTTATAATTTTGACGATTGACGATTTAAGAAGAACGATGACGAATACGATCCCGATGGATGCCTAAATTTCTATAATTATTGTCGTTTTATCGATATTATAATTTTTCGAGAATTTTACTTTCGGTTCGTGTTTAGTCGAGTCGGGTGAGTTTTATTGCTTTCCGGGTACATTTAAAGTGTCCTAAAAATATTTTGGAGTGTTCGGGATGATCCCCGACTCCCGTAAAATTTTCTAAAATGACTAGTGAGTCAATCCCGTAAACATATGAGGACGTTTTTGCTTAAGGACAAAAGAAAGGTGAAATTGCAACCAAGGTCCCTCCCATTTTACAAAAAGAACAAGTGGAACACACACAACTCATTTTTCACTCAAAAAAATTTCACCACCCTCCCTTTTCTCTCTTTAGGCCGCCGGCCATACCACACCACCACCACCATCACATTCAAATTTTATTGGTTTTGAGTAATTCTAATTAAAGACCACATCTTAAAAACCTTTTGTAAGTGTTAATCCATGGTTTAATCCAACATGCATTAACATGATTTTTCCAAAAATTAAAAGATTTTTCAAAAGTTTGTTTTGATGTTAATTAGGCATTTGCATGTTTAATTCATGTATGGATGATGTTAAATCACTAAACAAATCAACCAAAATCAATTTGGTTGATGGGTTTTGATCACCCAAACCCCACGGCACAAGGGGGGTGTTTGGGGGATCATGGTGGTTGATGTTTTGATGATAGATTATGTGTTTAATCTTGTTTTTACATGTTTTTGAATGGGTAAAACCACTTGCATGTTTATTTTTGTGATTGAGTTTTATGGTGGATTTGAATATTAGGGTGTTTAGGACTGATTAGAGTGATTGAGTATGATTAGGAGTGCTTAGGTTGATGTCTAGTGTCGATAAATGGGTTTGAAAACGAGCGTTGGGATGATTTTGGTATAGGTGATTTTAGGCAGAAAGTTTGAGGTGTTTTCGTAAAAATTATTTTGTAAACAGGTCTTGTGGTTAGGATGTAGTTTTATAGCATCTTCTTAGCTTCGATTTGGTATAAGATAGAGCTTACGACTCCTAACGAGTCAAAAGTTATGATGTTTTGAAATTCGTGTACCGGGAGATGAAAACCGTCATAATCCGAAATTATGCTTGGTTTTAGGTCAAATCCCGGGGACTATAGGTCTAGTTTGGTAAATGGTCAAAGGTTGATTTTTGGTCTCAAACCTGCATATTTGAGTCTATTATAAGACTTATGTGTCAAATGGGTCAATGGAACATTTTAAATGGGTCAAATGAGTCCGACTTGGTCAAAATGCAATTTCAGTCCGAAAAACGTAGTTTTGGTAAAGTGTTGAGTAACGGGTCGTAAAAGCGAAAAATTTTAATGGGATTAAATATGTGTTTTCTACAGGTCTTAAGGTATTTTTGAGAATTTTCCCAATTTTTATAAAAAGGTCTAAGTCTAGTAAAACAGTCCGTACTTTTGGTAAGTATCGGCGAAAAACGTGTGAAAAGGAATAACGTTAATAATATGGACAAATGGTATAAAACGAGTAACACTTGTTTGTTTTGTTTTGGCGTGAGTTGTAATTATCACAAGTGACTAATATGTATGTATTATATACAGTACCTTAAGGTTTATAAATGAGATTACTCATTACGCGTTATTGGTTTGATAGGTGTTGATTTTCCCGGGCATCCTCATCGTCGTCAGTGACCGTCACTCGAATCGTCGACTACTTGTTATATAAGGTGTGAATTTATAGCCTCGCTTATTATTGTTTTAAATTGTTTTACCCGCGAGGGAAATGCATGCTAGTTTTCAAAATGAACATATGTCATGAATGATTGTTGGACCCGAATGTTGCCTTTGAAATTGTGTTGAGTACCTAGTTGCAAAAGGCCCTAATTTCATGAACTATTAACTATTGTTTAATCCTAGCGTGGATTAGAAATAGCCGCTTATACAAAGTGATAGTACTATGGGGTTGACTACCCTATCCGAGGCGAGGGCTAGTTAGTTGATACCCCCTGCGGACGGATAATTTGTGATAAGAGATAAGGTATAATTGCAACTGATGCCTTAGTAGGGGCACTGGTTTCATCTGAATCACGCCGGTAATTATTACGCGGGTGATTGAGTTAACGGTTTAGTGTCATGAGCTTAAACACAATTGTCAGAACCTTGAATATAGATTGTTTGATCGACAAGTCTATGAATGATCGTGAATGGTTTTTATTACACATATGTTCAAAATGAATTGTAAAACCTATGAATTCCACTCAACGTTTTTGTTGACCAAATTTAGCATGTGTTTCAGGTAACCGATGAAGTGTAGCATGGAGCATGCATTGGATGGAAGTTGTGTGTGGGGCTTGGAGTCTACTTGTTTTTCCGCCCATTATTACTTGAACATTTTTAAACTTTATGTCTTGTTGTTGTGAAAATTGTAACTTTTGGGGTTGAGATTCATGGGGACCGAAACGCAAACTCTGTTGTATCATTTGGGGTTGGAAAACCGTAGACATGTAACTTTTTAACAATTTTTCATTTAAGTTCAAACTTTGACGTCTCTTTGGAGTCGTTCGATATATCTTGTGTGCGATGATAACTGCCTAGCACCCAAATGTTGTAGTTCCGCTGCGCATAGCATTTGGTGGGGTGTTAGAGATTGATATCAGAGCCATGAGTTATAGAGAACTAGGTCGTTTTGAAAATTCCTACACTATAAATTTTGGTGTCGTAAGAAATTGTCCAAGCGCACACAACTATCCTGCATGGCTCCGGTAAGGTTTATTTTTGTATTTATGGCATTGATGTATACTTTTGAGTTGAAGTATATATGTGGGTATTTATTACGTAGATATGGAACTACTATATGTAAACGTTGGAATTATACGTGGAGTACCCGATACCGTAATTCTTGTACTACTTATACATGAGCATCATATTATCGCATTTTGGGCATGTGTACCACCTTTGCATTGCATTTGCATGCATGTATTTATAAATATTGAATAGTAATCTTACGTACCCTCCAAAATTCTCTGTTATTGCAGGAATGGTCGAGGTACCGCCTAACGGAAATGGAGACGATTACGTCGTAGGACAAGAAGGGGGAAATGTTGGAACAGCTGCTGAAGGACAAGCCGAGACGAACAATGTGCAAGCCTAGGACCTAGACCAAAGGAGAAATACTTGCCCCAGGCCTATGCGTACTTCTCATCTGGTTGGTATGCCAGGTATCCCTAGAAGATCCGAAGCTGCTACGAGCGCAAATTTTCTTCATCAGGGCATCTCAAGAGTTATCTGCCCCGGACCAAGAGCTTATCGTGACGTACCGCGTGTTGTGAGAAGATTGGATGAATCGATGGGCGAGTGGTACATAGTGGAAACAAGGGTGATCAACAGATTCGACGAGAACGAAAGGGCACACCAAAGGTTATTGGCAAGAACTTCAAGGATTAAGTTTGATGGAAATGCAAACAAGAGTGATATCAACAGTCTGAGATCGATGATAGCGAACTTGAGCGCCAGTCTTGAACGAGTTAGGGAAGATCAAGCGAGATTGACTAGGATGCAGAGTTGGGAGCATCGAGTGAGAGCATCCTTGCCCCCAGATTCGAGATTTGTGGACGACTTGGAAATGGAAGCTAATGACTTCATGATCCACCCACCTGCCAGAGGTGTTTGTATCACTGTAGGAAATCATGTAACAGTTGAATGTGGGTCCACTTCTGGGACGAAGAAGGCGACTGAATGTGGGCCGAATGACAAAGGAAAGAGGAAGATGGATGAAGTGGACGAGGAAGACAGCGACGAAGAACCCGAGGAGGATGAGGATGAACCGCCATCCAAGAGGTCGTGTGGATCACCACATGACTAGTTGCTTGTATTGTACTTTATCTTTGATCGTTGTAATAGAACTATTTTAGACTTTTGTATGATGGCATTGTGACGAAAAACTTGAGGACTTAAGTTTTATGGTGAATGGTTGTAGTGGCAATACTTGTCACAATTTTGGTTGATTATCAATACAATCCATGTTTACCTTTCATGATCTGTGATATGTCTTTAATTTGCTCTTTTGTGATGTGAATTGATGAATATTAGTAACTTTGTAGCGATGTGTCGTTGTATTTATATTATGTCTTGAAAGAGAAATCCATCTTAATCTTGATGTATATACTTACATTGTTTTTTTCTATTTTCCCTGTCTTTGCAGAGAGGTGTATTTGAGAACTCACCATGCCTCCAAAACTAACAGCAACCCGTGTGAACACGATGATTCAGGAAGCCATTGCGAATGCGCTAGAAGCAGATCGAGCAGAGAGAAACCCAGATCAAGGCAGAAATGTGGGGAGACAGCAAGCCCCGAGAGAGTGTACTTACTCTAGTTTTATGAAATGTGGTCCCACGCAATTTCGTGGAACTGGTGGAGCTCTAGAACTCAGGAGATGGTTAGAAAAGGTCGAGAGTACTTTTGAGATTAGTGGTTGTTCAGAGGCGAACAAGGTCAAGTTTGCGGCTGCTACTTTTCTTGATGACGCATTGAGTTGGTGGAACATCCAAGTAGCCACTGTTGGGTTAGCAGTAGCGAATGCAAGAACATGGACTGCTACTAAAGCTCTTTTGACGAAGAAGTTCTGTCCTGAAGAGGAGCTGGGTCAATTGGAAGATGAGTTGAGGCACTTGACTTTGAGAAACAATGATATCACTGCTTACACCAGGAGGTTTAATGAATTAAGCCTTTTGTGTCCCGATGCCTTTGCCGATGATAGCAAGAAGATGAAACAGTACATCAAAGGTCTGTCCAGTAATATTAAGGGTGAAACGACTTCATCTAAGCCTGGGTCGTTTGATGAAGCGGTCCAAATGGCTCACGCGTTGATGGATGTCAAACTACAAGACAAGAAGAACTTCATTGCTGAAGGAAATAAGAAGAAGTGGGAGGCAACACAGAGCAATCAATCCCAGGGTCAAAACCGAGGTTGAAACCGTAACCATCAAGGTCAGAACCGCAATCAGCAGTTCAACCAGCGCAGGAATGATGGGATGAGAGCTGTTACAAACCCCAGAGGAGCGAAGGTGAATCCCCATTGTGGTCGATGCAACTTGTACCATGTAGGGAGTTGCCCACCTGCGTGCGGCAAATGTGGAAAAGCGGGTCACAAGATGTCAGATTGCCGAACAAAGGGAGTAGCCACTGGGGCGAATGCTACGAGAGTGATGGGTTGTTTTGGATGTGGAGAAAGAGGACACAAGCAAGGAAATTGCCCGAAGGCTGGAAACAGGCAAGGAGGTAACAATGCTGCTGCCGTGTATCAAGTAGGGACGGTTGATAAACCACAAGGTCCTAACGTGGTTACCGATACGTTTTTGCTAGACGCTTGTTATGCTAGTATTTTGTTTGATTCTGGTTCCGACAAGAGTTTCGTAGATGTTAAATTTAGTCGTCATATCGATAGAAAACCGGTATTGTTAACGACTAGTTATAACGTGGAATTAGCCGATGGGAAAATCGTTAGTACAAATTCTATACTGAAAGGGTGTAACTTGAAGTTAGGAAATTACGCTTTTGAAATCGACTTAATGCCCATAGAGCTAGGATCGTTCGATGTGATCATTGGAATGGATTGGCTGATGGCGCATAGTGCCGTGATCGTCTGTGGAGAGAGATTAGTTCAGATCCCGTTGAGGAATAGAGTCTTGACTGTGAAGGGAGATGAATGCACTTCTCGTTTGAAGGTAAGCTCTTGTTTGAAAATGATGAAGTATGTAGAAGATGGATGCGATGTGTTTTTGGCAAAAGTTTCTAGTGATGGTGGCTTAGAGGCGAAGTTAGAAGAGGTACCTGTAATCTGCGAATATCCGGAAGTTTTTCCAGACGAGTTGCCGGGTTTACCACCCACCCGTGAGGTCGAGTTTCGAATCGATTTGGTTCCAGGAGCTGCACCAGTTGCGCGTGCGCCCTATCGATTAGCACCATCAGAATTAAAGGAGTTATCATGTAAAACCCGCATGCTTTTACCATTAATAGTGCCCTTAAGATCGTACGTCCTAGATTAAAACTTACCTCATTTAGTATTGATCACATTCATGTGCTAATAATCAAGCAAGTGCATACGTGTATGACATGACAAGTATCGATTACGTACGAACTCATGATAAACAGTTAATAAATATATCACGTGAACATAATTAAATCATGATCACCATTTAAAATACAAATTAGAATACTTACGTAAATACATATAATATAATTACGAGCGTTAAGATTACGGTAACTACATGATAAAATAAACAGAAACACTTCAGACACGAACACGTTTAACCACGAACGAACACGAAACATCGGGACACGAGAAAGGTACGGGTACCCCATGTGGGGCCCCCATACCCATGGCACAACCACAAGAAATGGGCTAAGCCCATGGACTTTTACAAGTAAAGGGGGGTTATGTAACTTTTCATTTCATTTCACTTTTTCAAGAAAATAAACAAAAACCCTAAAAAGAGTTTTTCTCCTCCTCCTTTTCTCCTCTTTGTGCCGCCACCTTAACATCACCATAGGAGGGTGATTGGTTGATTTTGATCTCAAAAACTATTGCTATAATCAGTGTTTGTTCATCCTTTTTCCAAGCTACATAGTGGTATACCTTTCTAACCCTTCTTTTTAATTCTTTTTAATTCTTTTAAATCTTTGATTATTTTCATGAACATTTTATTATTTTCTTATTAAAACATGGTAATTATCATTGATCTAACATGTTTTGGTATTAATTAAAATCAAAGAATGATTTGAAAGGGGTGTTTGTTTTTGGCCGCCTAGCAAACAAACCCGAGGGGGGTTTGGTTTGCTTATTGCCGCCACCACCAAGAACATTTTAGGTCTTGGTTGGCTCATGTGGGACCCACGGCAGCAAGGGGGCACACGTGCCCCGAGTTTGGCTCGGGGTACGGTGTCGAATTCATGCCCGATTCATGGTTCGTTGGTTAAATCATGATTTATGCTACATGTTAATTTTTATGAATTATGAACTTAGGATATAATTAATTAATAACATGAAATATTAATTAAATCATGACTTAGGTTATTTTAATTATTAGTTTAACATGACATTAATTTAACCTAAGTATTTTATGTTATAAGTTATAATTAATTAATTATTAAAACATGCCTATAATTAATTAATTTAGACATGACTTAGGTTATGTTATTAATACATAATAATACACATTTTAACCTAAGTATTTTATTTCATTTTAATTAAAACATGTTATACTTTAATTAAAATGCTTAACCTATAGTTTAATTAAAATACATGAAATAATAATTAAACTATATACTATATCATATGACTTAAGAAATAAGCTTCTAAACATTTAGACTTATATGTTAGCTTATGTAACCAGCTTAATTCTAAATATGGAAACTTCTATTTATAGAAACTTAATTAAATAAGGCAACTAATCTAATTATGGAAACCTTCTATATATGGAAATCTATCTATTTCAGGCAGCTAATCTAATTATGGAAACCTTCTATATATGGAAACTTATTTAATTAAGGCAGCTGATCTATTTTTGGAAACTTTCTATTTTTAGAAACTAATCTATTTTAAGCAGTAAATTCTATTTTTGGGAACTTTCTATTTTTGGAAACTTTCTATTTTTGGAAACTTTCTATTTTTGGTAACTTTCTATTTTTGGAAACTTTCTATTTTTGGAAACTTTCTATTTTTGGGAACTTTCTATTTTTGGAAACTTTCTATTTTTGGAAACCTGCTATTTTTGGAAAGTTACTTATTATTACACAGTAAGTATATTAATACATGAAACACCAGTAATACTTGATCAGATAAATCAGAATACAAGATAAACACCGTTTAAGGCTTTAAACAGTGAACCATGACATAAAACATACCAAATCAGCTAAAATGAGACATAAAACTCAGTACGTAATCAGTGAATCGATACTTATACACGTGTGTATTCATGTAGCGTTAGTGATCCAGAAGTAGGAGTCTTTCTTCCGTTCATTCACTGGACTTGAGGTACGGATTCCCGTCCTTTCAGTATGGACATTCTTTCCTTATTAGGATTTCCCCGTATGCAGCCAACTGTTTTCCCCAGTATTTGTTTTATTGTTTTGAACTGCTTATGTTTAATTAGCATAATCTATAGCCATATACAAGCATGACCAGTTTCACCTAGTTATGGAGGTACCATAACCATAGCATTGGAGGCACCGGTGTTATGACTTCCCCACGGCGGAGTGATTGCTCGTGGCGTCCCTTTCAGTTTTGGCCATATTATTATATCATGTGGGGCGTATGGGTGCATCCTAGTTACATGTTTTATTCAGTTTATCATGGTGAATGTGGTGTGTGCCTTGCACCCTTCACAAGGAGTTGATCCCTCCTACCCAAACCAGTATATTGATTAGAGGCATCCCCTCTAATCAGCATGATGAGGTCACCCCTCCAAGTATTCATGCACGTGACCTTTTCATGACCTATATGGGCTATGGTATATATATATGTTAAAACAGTTTTCGCAAGATAAACATAAGGCTTTTCAAACTATAAAACCAGTTTTCTTAATACTTAACCAGTTTACTCAGAACTTAGTCTTCCGCTGTTATATGTTACATGTTATCCTATTCATGCTTTATTGTACATCCGTGCACTGAGCGTCTTGCTCAGCCGTTTTCCTTTTCATGTTCCCCAAACGGCAGGTACTCAGGGACGCTCGTAGATCTCAAACGTATGTGCATATGGACTGGAAGCTTTACTGTCTTTCTTTACTTTATGCATTTTCCTTTACCTTATCACAGTTGCTATGGACATTGTTTCGTCCTTTCCTTTTACAGTATTTATGTTTGTGTGTGATGAGCTTTACTTTGAGGTACCGATGTTGGATTCCGGTATTTCCCTTTTATGGTTGAATAATGCTTAGACATTTATCCTTGTATGCTTTGATGACACGCCATGATTATGCGTAATATTCCATTTCCAAAATGGGGTGTTACAATTATGGTATCAGAGCGCAAGGTTTCGACCTGTAGGCTCTCAAATATGACCTGTGATTAGTGGGTAGTCACTACGGTCTTCCTAGAACTGACAGTTGTTTTCATGCATTCATCATTTTTAAGCATACATATACATGTCATTGTTACAGGGTTTTTGACTAAGTAATGGTTGGTACAGGACTGGCCCTATTTAGTCGCATGTGTTTTATCGAAACTTTTAAATTTGGGACCGACCCATAGGCGTCCCCTCGATATGTCTTTTATTTTGGGTGAACTGACCAGAGGCGTTCACTCTCGAGCATCAAAAGTTTTCATAAAACTGCATCATGCATTCATACAAAGATTTTCTTGCATAAAATTTTTCTCGTGAAATTTTTGGTATAAATTTTTTTTTTCTCATGTATTATATATAATATATATTTTATGTTTTGAACTGTCAATCATATGTTTTATGTTATACTGTCAGATGGCAAACACAGACAAACTCTGGGAGTTATTCGCAGACATGGAGGCAGAAAGGCAAGACGCCATTCTTCATGACGACGAATATCCTCCCCCACCTATCGTTTTTCCCATGGAAGGAAGGAATCGACTCATGAGGGAATACTACGCCATGAGACAGAGACCCGACGAGAATTGTGGTCAGTTCATGTAGAGGTTCCTTGGGTACACAGCTGTCCTGAGGGCATCCGCAGGCACCACTGAAGAACAAGCACTACATTTTCGTTGGGGCCTTAATCCAAGGATTGCCAACGATTTATCGGGTGCCCCGTTGGATACTGTGGCACAAGTGGCTTATGCAGCAAGAAAGCTTGAGATGTTGCAGGAACGCGATGAGTTCGGGGAAGCTGAAAGACCCGACAAGAGGTAAAACATTTCGTGTTCTAGCGTTAACCAGACCGCATCCTATCATTATATGTTCTTTAATCATCTCATAAACTGTATCTTCCAGGCAAAAATCTGGGGACCGGTCTCAGCCGGCTACCCAGCAACAGCCTCATCAGCCCAAAGGAAACGGTCACAATAACGACCGTTCTGTTGTGGAAAGGCGCAACGGTAATGATAATTACCGTAACAATGCGGGACACTCCAACAACAGCAGGTCCTACTATTTACGCATCTTCTTATGATTTCATGTTTTATCTCTCATGCTGACACTATATTAATCTCTACCAGGAACCACGGTAACGGAAGGGACCAGAACCACAGGGGTTCTCAGCCTAACCGTTCAGCTAACACTGGTAAACATCTTATGACGCATGTGTCTTATACTCGTGCATATACTCTATTTTAACACATTTTGTCATCAGCAGGCCCTCAGCAAGCAAGGACTCCTGCTGGAGGATTCACTCATCCTCTTTGCAGCACTTGCCATCGCAGACACCCTGGCCCATGTCGTCGTGATTCCGACGCGTGCTACGAGTGCGGCCTCCCTGGCCATCGTATGAGAGATTGCCGTAAGGGTGAAATGGAGGGTACTTCGGGTCATGCTGATACTAAACCGCCTCCTACCACTGGGCGTGTCTACACGACATCGCGGGACCAGGCAAACAAATCTACAGGTACCATTACAGGAATTTTGTATATGTACGGCCAGGCTGCATGTGTTCTTTTCGACACGGGTGCCACTCATTCAGTTATTTCCACTACTTATGCCAAGAACATCAGGACACTTCCTTTGCCATTAGAAAGTAGGCTTACCATTTCCACGCCTTTGAGGGACTCTGTATTAGTAACTCATGTATACAAGAGTCTTCCTCTAGAGTTTGACGATAGAGTTCGTGCAGTAGATGCACTTCCCCTGGACATGATTGAATTCGATATGATTCTCGGCATGGACTGGCTATCCAAGCACCATGCTACCATAGACTGCCACTCATACCGGGTGATCTTCGGCGACATTAATGCACCAGAGTACATTCATAACGGGTTCATACCCGGGCGGTCTGTACAAGTCATATCTACCTTGCAAGCACGTGCATTACTGTCACATGGCTGCGAAGGTTATCTAGCTACGGTTCATGACATGGATGCTGAATCCCCATCGATTCAGGATCAACCAGTAGTTTTGGAATTTCAAGACGTTTTCCCAACTGAACTTCCAGGCATACCACCTGCAAGAGAAGTGGAGTTCAACATCGACCTTGTTCCAGGAGCCGAGCCAATCTCTAAGGCTCCGTATCGCATGGCTCCCATAGAGCTAAAAGAACTGAAGGACCAACTGCAGGAACTTCTTGAACGAGGGTTCATTAGACCAAGCGCATCCCCATGGGGCGCACCGGTCTTGTTCGTTAAGAAGAAGGACGGCAGCATGCGACTTTGCATTGACTACCGTGAACTTAATAAGATTACCATCCGCAATAGATATCCACTGCCACGTATAGACGATCTGTTTGACCAACTTCAAGGAGCCAAACACTTCTCAAAGATCGATCTAAGGTCAGGCTACCATCAGCTAAGGGTTAAAGAGCAGGATATTGCCAAGACTGCTTTTCGTACCCGCTATGGCCATTATGAGTTTGTGGTCATGCCATTCGGCCTGACTAACGCTCCAGCAGTATTCATGGATCTGATGAACATAATCTTCCATGAATTCCTTGATAAATTTGTCATTGTATTCAACGATGACATCCTGATTTTCTCAAAGTCCACGGAGGAACACGAAGACCATCTTCGTACGGTACTACAGATTCTTCGTCAGAAGCAGCTGTATGCGAAATTCTCCAAGTGTGAGTTCTGGTTAAACAAGGTGGCATTCTTAGGCCACATTGTATCAGCTGAAGGGATCACTATGGACCCAACGAAGGTTGAGGCTATCACTAAATGGCCAAGACCAACATCAGCGACAGAAGTCCGCAGTTTCTTAGGCTTAGCTGGATATTATCGAAGATTCGTGGAGAACTTTTCCCGCCTGGCATTGCCTCTCACCAAACTGATGCGAAAAGGAGAGAAATTCGTCTAGACGGACGAACGAGAGAAGAGCTTCGAAGACCTAAAGCAGAAGTTAGTATCTGCACCTATTCTTACTCTCCCATCTGGTACAGGTGGATTTCAGATCTATAGCGATGCATCGGGGAAGGGACTGGGCTGTGTTCTCATGCAACATGGGAAAGTGATCGCGTATGCTTCACGGCAGCTTAAGCCCTATGAAGAAAACTACCCTACGCATGACTTGGAACTTGCTGCAGTGGTGTTCGCATTGAAGATATGGAGGCATTACTTATACGGAGAATCATGCGACATTTTCACGGATCACAAGAGCTTGAAGTATATCTTCACACAGCGAGAACTGAACATGAGACAAAGGAGATGGTTGGAACTGTTGAAGGATTATGATATTAACCTACAGTATCATCCCGGGAAGGCTAATGTAGTAGCAGATGCACTCAGCAGAAAGTCCGGAATGATAAACGGCATTGAGATCGAGGAACAAAACATAAGAGACTTGGAGCGACTAGACATCGAAATCATGGTACGTGGGCAGCACGGATACTGGGCGAATCTTAGAGTAGAACCTGAGTTACTGACTAGGATTAAGGAAGCGCAGAAGGATGATGGAGAGATTTGGGCGATAATTCAGAATTTGGAGAAGCAGACAGAATTCAGAATGGACGCAGACGGTATCGTTTGGCAGGGCACGAGACTTTGTGTTCCTGACAACCCAGAACTCCGGGAAGCATTGTTAGCTGAAGCTCACAGCTCCCCATTTTCCATACATCCTGGGTCGACAAAAATGTACCATGACATCAGACAGCACTTTTGGTGGAGTGGTATGAAACAGGATGTAGCCACGTATGTCTCCAAATGTCTTACCTGCCAGCAGGTTAAGATTGAACATCAGCGATCAGGCGGTCTCCTTCAACCGTTGGATATTCCAGAGTGGAAGTGGGACAAAATCACCATGGATTTTGTTACCGGTCTTCCGCCTACCAAGAAGAAGCACGATGCTATCTGGGTCATTGTTGATCGACTCACCAAATCAGCTCATTTCTTACCGATACGCAAGGAAGATCCGGTAAGTAAACTCGCAGATACGTACAGAAGGGAGATCATGAGACTCCACGGTACTCCCTCCAGCATCGTCTCAGACACAGATCCTCGTTTCACGTCGCGATTCTGGAAAGGTCTGCAAAAAGCTTGGGGTACACAACTTAAGCTGAGCACAGCCTTTCATCCTCAAACGGACGGACAATCGGAGCGAACAATTCAGACATTGGAAGATATGTTAAGGTCGTGTGCGTTGGAATGGACAGGTGATTGGGATGATTACATCTGTTTGGTCGAGTTTGCATACAACAACAGCTGGCACGCAAGTATCAAATGTGCTCCGTTCGAAATGTTGTATGGCAGAAAGTGTCGCGCTCCAACTTGCTGGGATCAAGTGGGAGAGCGAACACTCGAAGGACCAGAGATTATAGAAATGACCAATGAGAAGATCGAGGTAGCTAAACAGAAGTTGCAAGAAGCACGGTCACGTCAGAAGAGTTACGCCGATAAGCATCGTAGGGACATACATTTTAATGTGGGAGATCACGTCTTCCTCAAGGTTTCGCCGGCACGTGGTGTTAAACGCTTCGGGATCAAAGGGAAACTCAGCCCTCGGTTCATCGGACCATTTGATATCGTTGAACGAATCGGTGAAGTATCTTACCGATTGGCGTTACCTCCTCAGCTTTCGCACGTGCATAACGTGTTTCATGTGTCCTTACTCAGAGGGTACAATTATCATCCCCTTCACATGGTTCAGTATCCACTGGAACAGATACGTGAAGATCTCACTTTTATAGAAGAACTCGAACGAGTACTCGACAGGCAAGAACGAGTCATGAGAAGGAAGACGATTCCATTCGTCAAAATTCTTTGGAGGGACCATACCGAGCGGGAAGCCACTTGGGAAACAGAGGAGTCTATCCGGGCTTCTTACCCTCACTTCATATTTTGAGTTCGGGTATGTCACTTCTTTTCAGCTTACTTTATCTATAATTCAGGGACGAATTATTCTTTTTAGGGGGGAAGAATTGTAAAACCCGCATGCTTTTACCATGAATAGTGCCCTTAAGATCGTACGTCCTAGATTAAAACTTACCTCATTTAGTATTGATCACATTCATGTGCTAATAATCAAGCAAGTGCATACGTGTATGACATGACAAGTATCGATTACGTACGAACTCATGATAAACAGTTAATAAATATATCACGTGAACATAATTAAATCATGATCACCATTTAAAATACAAATTAGAATACTTACGTAAATACATATAATATAATTACGAGCGTTAAGATTACGGTAACTACATGATAAAATAAACAGAAACACTTCAGACACGAACACGTTTAACCACGAACGAACACGAAACATCGGGACACGAGAAAGGTACGGGTACCCCATGTGGGGCCCCCATACCCACGGCACAACCACAAGAAATGGGCTAAGCCCATGGACTTTTACAAGTAAAGGGGGGTTATGTAACTTTTCATTTCATTTCACTTTTTCAAGAAAATAAACAAAAACCCTAAAAAGAGTTTTTCTCCTCCTCCTTTTCTCCTCTTTGTGCCGCCACCTTAACATCACCATAGGAGGGTGATTGGTTGATTTTGATCTCAAAAACTATTGCTATAATCAGTGTTTGTTCATCCTTTTTCCAAGCTACATAGTGGTATACCTTTCTAACCCTTCTTTTTAATTCTTTTTAATTCTTTTAAATCTTTGATTATTTTCATGAACATGTTATTATTTTCTTATTAAAACATGGTAATTATCATTGATCTAACATGTTTTGGTATTAATTAAAATCAAAGAATGATTTGAAAGGGGTGTTTGTTTTTGGCCGCCTAGCAAACAAACCCGAGGGGGGTTTGGTTTGCTTATTGCCGCCACCACCAAGACCATTTTAGGTCTTGGTTGGCTCATGTGGGACCCACGGCAGCAAGGGGGCACACGTGCCCCGAGTTTGGCTCGGGGTACGGTGTCGAATTCATGCCCGATTCATGGTTCGTTGGTTAAATCATGATTTATGCTACATGTTAATTTTTATGAATTATGAACTTAGGATATAATTAATTAATAACATGAAATATTAATTAAATCATGACTTAGGTTATTTTAATTATTAGTTTAACATGACATTAATTTAACCTAAGTATTTTATGTTATAAGTTATAATTAATTAATTATTAAAACATGCCTATAATTAATTATTTAGACATGACTTAGGTTATGTTATTAATACATAATAATACACATTTTAACCTAAGTATTTTATTTCATTTTAATTAAAACATGTTATACTTTAATTAAAATGCTTAACCTATAGTTTAATTAAAATACATGAAATAATAATTAAACTATATACTATATCATATGACTTAAGAAATAAGCTTCTAAACATTTAGACTTATATGTTAGCTTATGTAACCAGCTTAATTCTAAATATGGAAACTTCTATTTATAGAAACTTAATTAAATAAGGCAACTAATCTAATTATGGAAACCTTCTATATATGGAAATCTATCTATTTCAGGCAGCTAATCTAATTATGGAAACCTTCTATATATGGAAACTTATTTAATTAAGGCAGCTGATCTATTTTTGGAAACTTTCTATTTTTAGAAACTAATCTATTTTAAGCAGTAAATTCTATTTTTGGGAACTTTCTATTTTTGGAAACTTTCTATTTTTGGAAACTTTCTATTTTTGGTAACTTTCTATTTTTGGAAACTTTCTATTTTTGGAAACTTTCTATTTTTGGAAACTTTCTATTTTTGGAAACTTTCTATTTTTGGAAACCTGCTATTTTTGGAAAGTTACTTATTATTACACAGTAAGTATATTAATACATGAAACACCAGTAATACTTGATCAGATAAATCAGAATACAAGATAAACACCGTTTAAGGCTTTAAACAGTGAACCATGACATAAAACATACCAAATCAGCTAAAATGAGACATAAAACTCAGTACGTAATCAGTGAATCGATACTTATACACGTGTGTATTCATGTAGCGTTAGTGATCCAGAAGTAGGAGTCTTTCTTCCGTTCATTCACTGGACTTGAGGTACGGATTCCCGTCCTTTCAGTATGGACATTCTTTCCTTATTAGGATTTCCCCGTATGCAGCCAACTGTTTTCCCCAGTATTTGTTTTATTGTTTTGAACTGCTTATGTTTAATTAGCATAATCTATAGCCATATACAAGCATGACCAGTTTCACCTAGTTATGGAGGTACCATAACCATAGCATTGGAGGCACCGGTGTTATGACTTCCCCACGGCGGAGTGATTGCTCGTGGCGTCCCTTTCAGTTTTGGCCATATTATTATATCATGTGGGGCGTATGGGTGCATCCTAGTTACATGTTTTATTCAGTTTATCATGGTGAATGTGGTGTGTGCCTTGCACCCTTCACAAGGAGTTGATCCCTCCTACCCAAACCAGTATATTGATTAGAGGCATCCCCTCTAATCAGCATGATGAGGTCACCCCTCCAAGTATTCATGCACGTGACCTTTTCATGACCTATATGGGCTATGGTATATATATATGTTAAAACAGTTTTCGCAAGATAAACATAAGGCTTTTCAAACTATAAAACCAGTTTTCTTAATACTTAACCAGTTTACTCAGAACTTAGTCTTCCGCTGTTATATGTTACATGTTATCCTATTCATGCTTTATTGTACATCCGTGCACTGAGCGTCTTGCTCAGCCGTTTTCCTTTTCATGTTCCCCAAACGGCAGGTACTCAGGGACGCTCGTAGATCTCAAACGTATGTGCATATGGACTGGAAGCTTTACTGTCTTTCTTTACTTTATGCATTTTCCTTTACCTTATTACAGTTGCTATGGACATTGTTTCGTCCTTTCCTTTTACAGTATTTATGTTTGTGTGTGATGAGCTTTACTTTGGGGTACCGATGTTGGATTCCGGTATTTCCCTTTTATGGTTGAATAATGCTTAGACATTTATCCTTGTATGCTTTGATGACACGCCATGATTATGCGTAATATTCCATTTCCAAAATGGGGTGTTACATATCAGATCAACTGAAGGAGTTGATGGATAAGGGATTTATTAGACCGATCTCATCACCATGGGGAGCGCCAGTGTTGTTTGTGAAGAAAAAAGATGGGTCATTTCGGATGTGTATTGACTATAGAGAACTCAACAAGCTGACGATTAAGAATCAGTATCCATTGCCGAGGATTGACGATTTGTTTGATCAATTGCAAGGTTCCTGTGTATACTCAAAGATCGACTTGAGGTCAGGGTATCATCAACTGCGTGTGAGAGAGGAGGATATTCCTATAACTGCCTTTCGTACGCGGTATGGACACTTCGAATTTCGAGTGATACCGTTTGGGTTGACAAACGCGCCTGCTGTATTCATGGACCTTATGAATCGAGTATGCAAGCCGTATCTAGATAAGTTTGTCATTGCTTTCATCGATGATATTCTTATTTACTCTAAGAGTAAGGAAGAGCACGAGAAGCACCTCAGAAAGATATTGGACCTGCTGAAGAAAGAGAAGCTGTATGCGAAGTTCTCGAAGTGTGAGTTTTGGTTAGAGTCTGTGCAATTCCTTGGTCATGTAATTGATAGTAAAGGGGTTCGCGTGGATCCTGCCAAGGTCGAAGCGATCAGGGAATGGTCGGCACCGACGACGCCGACTGAAGTTCGATAATTCCTTGGTTTAGCTGGGTATTATCGGAGATTCATTGAAGGATTTTCGTTGATTGCGAAGCCATTGACAAAGCTTTCCGAGAAGAATAGAGTGTATGAATGGGGAACTGAGGAAAAATTCGCTTTCAAAACACTCAAGGACAAGTTATGTTCCGCACCGATATTGTCATTACCTGAAGGAACCGAAGACTTTGTAGTGTATTGTGACGCATCTCATAAGGGTTATGGAGCTGTGTTGATGCAACGTGAGAAGGTGATTACTTAAGCGTCGAGACAACTGAGGAAGAATGAAGAGAACTACACGACACATGATTTGGAATTAGGAGCTGTGGTTTTTGCGTTGAAATTGTGGAGACATTATTTGTATGGGACGAAGTGTGTTGTATTCACTGACCACAAGAGTTTGCAGCACATTTTAGATCAAAAGGAGTTGAACATGAGACAGAGACGATGGGTAGAATTACTTAGTGACTATGACTGTGAAATTCGCTACCATCCTGGTAAGGCGAATGTTGTAGCGGATGCACTTAGTAGGAAGGATCGAGAGAAACCTTTGAGAGTCAGAGCTTTAGTGATGACTGAGAGTGTTGATTTAACTGAAACAATACTGAAGGCTCAAGAGAGGGGATTAATGAAAGAGAATGTTGATGCTGAGAACTTGGGAAGAATGTTGAAACCTCTTTTTGTGGTTAGGTCAGACGGGCTGAGATATTTCGAGAATCGGATTTGGTTACCGTTGTGTCTATCCGAGGAAGGAAAGCCTGGAGTACGAGATTTGGTTATGAAGGAGTCTCATAAGTCGAAGTACTCGATACATCCTGGATCGGATAAAATGTATCATGACCTGAAGAAAGTCTATTGGTGGCCGAATATGAAGGCGGATATTGCTCGTTACGTTGGTAAGTGTTTGACTTGTGCGAAGGTTAAAGCCGAACATAAGAAGTCGTCTGGGTTGTTGGTACAACCAGAGATCCCAGAATGGAAATGGGAGAGAATCGATATGTATTTCGTGACGGGTTTACCCAGAACTCCTAGTGGATGTGATATGATTTGGGTAATAGTGGATAGATTGACGAAATCTGCTCATTTCTTACCTATGAAGAAGACGGACAGTATGGAGAAGCTGGCCAGTGTGTACGTGAAGGATATCGTTTGCAGACATGGAGTACCTTTATCGATCATTTCGGATCGCGATAGTAGGTTTACTTCGGAATTTTGGAAATCGCTTCAACGTGCGATGGGCAGTGAATTGAGTTTGAGCACGGCTTATCACCCGGAGACTGACGGCCAGAGTGAACGCACTATTCAGACGATGGAGGACATGCTCCGAGCATGCGTGATTGATTTTGGAGGAAGTTGGGAACGCCACTTGCCTTTAGTGGAGTTTTCGTATAATAATAGTTACCATGCGAGCATCAAGGCTGCACCATTCGAAGCGTTGTATGGAAGGAAGTGTAGATCGCCTGTGTGTTGGAGTGAAGTAGGAGAAAGTCAATTGACTAGACCCGAAATGGTTTTAGAGACGACAGAGAAGATTGTACAAATCAAGAACCGACTACTTGCTGCGAGAAGCTGACAGAAGAGTTATGCCGATAACAGAAGAAAACCGTTGGAATTTGAAGTCGGAGATATGGTTATGCTTAAGGTTTCGCCGTGGAAGGGTGTGATTCGTTTTGGGAAGAAAGGAAAGTTGAGTCCGAGGTATATTGGACCATTTAAGATCGTTAAACGAATTGGACCAGTAGCGTATAAGTTAGAGTTGCCGAGCGAGCTTAGTGCTATTCACGACATGTTTCACGTATCAAATCTGAAGAAGAGTTTGGCGGATAAGGAATTGGTGATTCCTTTGGACGAGATTCAACTGGACGACAAAATGCATTTCTTGGAAGAACCCGTGGAAATTATGGACCGAGAGGTCATGAGGCTGAAGCATAGTAGAATTCCCATTGTGAAGGTTCGATGGAATTCTAGGCGTGGACCGGAATACACTTGGGAACGTGAGGACTTTTTCAAGGAAAGGTATCCTCATCTGTTCCAGCGGCACGAAATGTGAGTATAAGAAGAGGCGAGCGCCGGGACGTCGCTCTCTTTAAGGAGGGGTGGATGTGATACCCTAGAACCGAGGTCACTTACATTACCCTAAATTACGCTTATTTTTGAAATTTTTAATAAATTTTATTTGATATATATTTTATTATTTTGGTTGAAACCGATATTCGAGGTTATAATTTTGACGATTGACGATTTAAGAAGAACGATGACGAATACGATCCCGATGGATGCCCAAATTTCTATAATTATTGTCGTTTTATCGATATTATAATTTTTCGAGAATTTTACTTTCGGTTCGTGTTAAGTCGAGTCGGGTGAGTTTTATTGCTTTCCGGGTACATTTAAAGTGTCCTAAAAATATTTTGGAGTGTTCGGGATGATCCCCGACTCCCGTAAAATTTTCTAAAATGACTAGTGAGTCAATCCCGTAAACATATGAGGACGTTTTTGCTTAAGGACAAAAGAAAGGTGAAATTGCACCCAAGGTCCCTCCCATTTTACAAAAACAACAAGTGGAACACACACAACTCATTTTTCACTCAAAAAATTTCACCACCCTCCCTTTTCTCTCTTTAGGCCGCCGGCCATACCACACCACCACCATCACCACATTCAAATTTTATTGGTTTTGATTAATTCTAATTAAAGACCACATCTTAAAACCTTTTGTAAGTGTTAATCCATGGTTTAATCCAACATGCATTAACATGATTTTTCCAAAAATTAAAAGATTTTTCAAAAGTTTGTTTTGATGTTAATTAGGCATTTGCATGTTTAATTCATGTATGGATGATGTTAAATCACTAAACAAATCAACCAAAATCAATTTGGTTGATGGGTTTTGATCACCCAAACTCCACGGCACAAGGGGGGTGTTTGGGGGATCATGGTGGTTGATGTTTTGATGATAGATTATGTGTTTAATCTTGTTTTTACATGTTTTTAAATGGGTAAAACCACTTGCATGTTTATTTTTGTGATTGAGTTTTATGGTGGATTTGAATATTAAGGTGTTTAGGACTGATTAGAGTGATTGAGTATGATTAGGAGTGCTTAGGTTGATGTCTAGTGTCGATAAATGGGTTTGAAAACGAGCGTTGGGATGATTTTGGTATAGGTAATTTTAGGCAGAAAGTTTGAGGTGTTTTCGTAAAAATTATTTTGTAAACAGGTCTTGTGGTTAGGATGTAGTTGTAGAGCATCTTCTTAGCTTCGATTTGGTATAAGATAGAGCTTACGACTCCTAACGAGTCAAAAATTATGATGTTTTGAAATTCGTGTACCGGGAGATGAAAACCGTCATAATCCGAAATTATGCTTGGTTTTAGGTCAAATCCCGGGGACTATAGGTTTAGTTTGGTAAATGGTCAAAGGTTGATTTTTGGTCTCAAACCTGAATATTTGAGTCTATTATAAGACTTAGGTGTCAAATGGGTCAATGGAACATTTTAAATGGGTCAAATGAGTCCGACTTGGTCAAAATGCAATTTTAGTCCGAAAAACGTAGTTTTGGTAAAGTGTTGAGTAACTGGTCGTAAAAGTGAAAACTTTTAATGGGATTAAATATGTGTTTTCTACAGGTCTTAAGGTATTTTTGAGAATTTTCCCAATTTTTATAAAAAGGTCTAAGTCTAGTAAAACAGTCCGTACTTTTGGTAAGTATCGGCGAAAAACGTGTGAAAAGGAATAACGTTAATAATATGGACAAATGGTATAAAACGAGTAACACTTGTTTGTTTTGTTTTGGCGTGAGTTGTAATTATCACAAGTGACTAATATGTATGTATTATATACAGTACCTTAAGGTTTATAAATGAGATTACTCATTACGCGTTATTGGTTTGATAGGTGTTGATTTTCCCGGGCATCCTCATCGTCGTCAGCGACCGTCACTCGAATCGTCGACTACTTGTTATATAAGGTGTGAATTTATAGCCTCGATTATTATTGTTTTAAATTGTTTTACCCGCGAGGGAAATACATGCTAGTTTTCAAAATGAACATATGTCATGAATGATTGTTGGACCCGAATGTTGCCTTTGAAATTGTGTTGAGTACCTAGTTGCAAAAGGCCCTAATTTCATGAACTATTAACTATTGTTTAAGCCTAGCATGGATTAGAAATAGCCGCTTATACAAAGTGATAGTACTATGGGGTTGACTACCCTATCCGAGACGAGGGCTAGTACGTTGATACCCCCTGCGGACGGATAATTTGTGATAAGAGATAAGGTATAATTGCAACTGATGCCTTAGTAGGGGCACTGGTTTCATCTGAATCATGCCGGTAATTAATACGCGGGTGATTGAGTTAACGGTTTAGTGTCATGAGCTTAAACACAATTTTCAGAACCTTGAATATAGATTGTTTGATCGACAAGTCTATGAATGATCGTGAATGGTTTTTATTACACATATGTTCAAAATGAATTGTAAAACCTATGAATTCCACTCAACGTTTTTGTTGACCAAATTTAGCATGTGTTTCAGGTAACCGATGAAGTGTAGCATGGAGCATGCATTGGATGGAAGTTATGTGTGGGGCTTGGAGTCTACTTGTTTTTCCGCCCATTATTACTTGAACATTTTTAAACTTTATGTCTTGTTGTTGTGAAAACTGTAACTTTTGGGGTTGAGATTCATGGGGACCGAGACGCAAACTCTGTTGTATCATTTGGGGTTGGAAAACCATAGACATGTAACTTTTTAACAATTTTTAATTTAAGTTCAAACTTTGACGTCTCTTTGGAGTCGTTCGATATATCTTGTGTGCGATGATAACTGCCTAGCACCCAAATGTTATAGTTCCGCTGCGCATAGCATTTGGTGGGGTGTTAGACCTAACAATCTTAAAACCTCTTTGTTAAGTCTTTTAGTATTTAAACGACAACCCTTACTACAAAAAGCATCATCATATACCTCATTGTCTGATGAAGATGAGGAGTTTGCCATGAGAGCATATTGAACATGCTCTTCTTCTTCTATCTTAGCAACCAAAGCTTTATCCTCTTCCTCATCCTTAGCCAAATAGCTCCAGTCCCATCCAATACCATCAATTTCTTGCACTGCCACCATGGCCTTAGGATCCTGAGCCTTAACAATTTGGCTTGAGGGTTTTCCAGCATCAGATCTTATTGGAGATCTGCATTCTCTCATAAAGTGCCCCATACGATGACAATCGTAACACTCAACCTTGGATTTATCAAATCCAGCAGTGTCCTTAGCATTAAAAGTCATCTTCTTCTTGAATCTTCTATTCCATCTATTTGCTCTTATACTTGCAAGAGCCATGTTCCACTTTATATCCATCTCCTCCAAATGCTCATCACTTATTTACTCAAGGTCCTCATATGTAATCACTGAACCATTAGGCAATGAAGCAATGTATGCACACACAGTATCCAGATCCAAACCAGCAGGCTTAACTCTTGGTGAGTCAACTTTGTACGTGTCAACGTCTGAATGTGAGGCGTTGACATGATATGATCTAGCGTTGACACATGTTGATCCAGTAACTAGGTGCATGTATGAATCCTTCTGATCAAATTGGCCTTCACTATGTGAGAAGAAGGCCATGTTACTATTGGTAGACTTACTTCCATGATCCAAAAGAGTTTCATTCTCCAACAGCCTCAGTTTGTTGTAAACATCATCAAAAGTAGAACTTTTGTGAGTGTTGTTGGCAATTATAGATCTTGCCTCAATCTTCCATGCATCACCAAGGCTTTTAAGAAAAGTGGCAATAATGTCAACATCACCAATTACTGTCCCCATGAAGGACAACTTGCTTGTAATGTCAAGAAGTCTGCTTCTCACACTACTTAGCTTCTCATTAGGTTGAGACTTAAAAATAGCATACTCATGTAAGAGTTGCTTCCTTTTCTCTTCCACAGTATCAACATTACCACCATATGCAACTTCAAGGGCTGCCCAAAGGTCTTTTGCAGACTCATAACCTGTGTATTTGTGCTGATTTTCTTGTCCCAAAGAAAGTTTCAGAATGCTTAGGGTTTTCATATCAACCATTTTCTTTGCTATGTCATCAGCAGACACAGTGAAGGTCTATGATATCTTAGGATTTGGCAATTTATGGATTGATCTATTGATTAGATGGTGGAGATGGGGAAGATGGGGAAGAAGTGTAGAGAGAGAAAGGAGAGAAAAAGAAAAGTAGAGAGAGAAAGTGAAATTAGATAAATGAAATGTTGTGAAATGAGAAGAACCACCCCTCCTAACATGCTAGGAGGGGTATATATAGCCCACCCTACATGTGGGCTATATGGACTATATTTGGATCACGAGCCTAATACATTAATATATCGTTGGAGCGACCGATCCTTCATAAATACGTAAAAACGTATTTCCAACAATCTCCCCCTAAGGGAGGTCGCTCCAAGTTACAAAGTTCTAAATATTCTATAGCTCGTGATCTATGCTAATAATGATGTGACCGAGACTTTCTTTGGGAAAACATATTTCCAACAATCTCCCCCTAAGGGAGGTCACACCATTTTACAAAATCTTAAACCTAGCATCTATGCTTGAGTCTTCGATCTTGTTCTTGTGAATATGCTTGATGTGATCTTTGACTTTAGTCTTGAGCATGTTTCCTTGCCTTGACCTTGTGCATTCATCACTTGTGAAATTTGCCTCTTCGTGACTTCATGTTCCACATACTTATACCTTTAAATTCTTGAAAGCTTCAGAGTTTGATACAGCGGAAGACTTGACCTTCAGACTTTCTTGAATTTGTTGAAGTACTAAGTGTATGTAGTATAAGCATGTGGTGACGACTTCTTCTGGATTGTACACCGCAATGCCACCTTCTTGTTACGCTGCATAAGACAGTTAGCAACAAACAATATACACAGATGAAATGGCCTTGAACATTTCATTCTAATTCGGTAGCATTTTACCTCCGGTCGGTGAAGACCGTTGGACGATATTAAATATCGTACTTGTGACAGGTAGTTTCAATAAAGAACCTCCTTGACAAGATTTCGCGGGTAAACCCGTTCTCTTTACTCGACCGTCCAAAGCTGACTGCGAACGTAAAGAGTGAATCATTTGGATAATATTATCCGCATGATTTGAAGCCGTCAATTCATGTTCCTGGAACAAGTGAGGTTCAATTAAGAACCGCACCATCGTTGCTTTCCAGTTGTCACGAGCTTGATTCGTATAGAATCTTGCAAGTTACCTACCAAGTGCTGTTTGATGTTAACACCAGAAGGATTTCCATTCGTCACTGTAAATACTTAATAGTATTACTCTGAATGTTCTGGCAAGATCACTTAAGATATTGCGTAGAGGCCTGGAACGTGTTTAAATTCATTTAAGAGTTTAAACCACTGTTGCTTTCCAGTTATCACAAGTTTGATTCATAAAGAATCGCACAAGCACCTACCATGAGCTTTTTGACGTTCGCTCAAGAAGGATTTCCATCTTCATTGTAAATACTTTCGTATTACTCGGATGTTCAGGCAAGATCATGATGATTTTGCGTAGGACTCTTAAGAACTTTCTTACTTTTCACAGTGTGTGAAGAAGCAAGTAAATATGAAAGTGTGTCCTAATGAGATATTTGATGATCTCAAATGGCTCTAGACTCGATCGTGCATTTTGGATTTTAGTGATCGGAGGCTGGAGAGGAGTGCCACCTTTTCAATACCAATTTATTCGGAGTGAATAAATCAATAGATAATGTGTTGATCTCCGTGTGATTAAAACAAATACCTTATGAGAGATATTTGAGTTAGCTGGGAAGGGTTGTGCATTGCATCACTGGGTCCATGATGTCTTTCTTCAATATCAAGAATCATTAAAAATGATCTCAATAGCATATGAATTGACCCGGTTTCTGCCTAAGGTTGTAAGGAGGGCTTCTTTCTTTACACCCTTTATCTTTACAATTCTTTTTCATTCTTCAACACCTTCAATGCTTACCAATACGTCATAACTAGCACCTTGTTGTGATTGTTCCAGTGCTAACTTAAGTACTTGGTCGGCATTCAGCTACGTTCACAATCTTTCTCCATCTTTCCTAAGGACTACTATTTCTAGCTATGGAATGTCCTTGGGAAGATTCCTCCGGTTCTAGAGAAATCATTGGACTTTAACCTATCCTACCATCCTTATGTCACCACAACCTTCACCGTCGTGAATAAAGATGTTTTGGGTAAGTGTATGTCACCATGAAATCCATTTTGAAGTGCAAATCCATTTTGCTCCCCCTTAACATATGCTACGATATTCGAAAACATTTCGCACATGTCGGGATGAGCTAACACGTTAAGTCAAACCATTTATGATTGATCATATCCCATATTAAATCACATTTTCTCCCCCATATTAAAAATATTAACCCAATCGATGTTTTTAATATCAATTGATTTAATAGCATTTTAAGAAAATTTGGGAAGAAAAATGCAAATCCAATTATCTTCATGATTTTAACAAGCTCCCCCTCAAATTAATGAGGGTGTACTTGAAACGTAAATTAAATACCTTTTAAACACAAGTGTAAGGTATTTATCACGTGCAAGGATCATATATGATAATGTATTCACAAGATTAGCAATTTACGAGGTTGGACCTGAATAATGGAGAACATCATATGAAAGAAGCACATGGTTCTTGTTCACGAATGTTGGTCTTCCTCGTAACTTCTGAAATTATCTTCCCCTTTACACCATATGGACAATTGATATCGTTGTCTTGACACCAACTTGTGAACTATTGGCACTTTCGGCATCGAAGAATCTGAACGCTTGACAATTGCTCCCCCTCAATTGTTGACCCGTGTTCTACTTAAAGAGCTGTAGTCATCGTTTGAGTAGTCGCATCGTCTAGTATGTAGATATCAATTGCAAAGAACTTCGGATTGTGGAGTAGATAACTTCGGATTTTGGAGTCAAAGCTTTCCGGTGAAATGCTTGACTTCAATGTGAAAAGCGGGTTACTATTGGAAATAATAGCAAACCATATGGAGCATGTTTTAAATATTTTAAACTTCTGCTCGAACTTTATTTACAACCCCGTGTCATTATTGAATGACATTTCTAGGTTCGTAAATATTATCGATTCCAGAAGACATGCTCGTTTTATCAAAACGTTTTTGAACACACAATTTTGAAAGATTTAGAAAAACCTTTTGAGAAATTCTTGAAAAATTGTGTTCAAAGTTTTGAAAACCAATTACTTGAGCTTAAGATTTGGAATATCTTGGGAAAGCTCAAGTCCGAGAAGTTGTAAACTTCTCGTTGTTAAGGATAAGTTTATCATCGGCGATAAACTTTCCTTTTATCTGATGGACGAGTTCTAAGCTGACATTTACTTAGAAGTCGTTTTCATGAGCTTGAAAACTTTGACTGTTTTAACGGAAAGCTCATGACCGAGAAAGGTTAATTTCTCGCTATGAGGAAAAGTTCTCTTATTTAAAAGATACACTTTCCTTTCTGAGCTTAAAACTTCGAATGTTTTAATACAAGCTCATGACCGAGAAAGGTGAATTTCTCGTTAAGAGGATAAGTTATCATAAAGGATAATCTTTCCTTTATTTTAAGTTCGAGTTACAGTCTGACATTTAACTGTAAGTCATTGTGCATGAGCTTAAAAACTTCGAATGTTTTTAATATTAGCTCATGCCCGAGAAAACTTAATTTCTCGTTGTTAGGATAAGTTTATCATCGGCGATAAACTTTCCTTTCTTTGAAGTTCGGGTCATCATCTGATATTTAATGATGAGCCTTATACACGAGCTTAAAACCTTTGAATGGTTTTAAGATAAGCTCGTGTCTAAGAAAACTTAATTTCTTGTTAAGAGGGTAAGTTATCGTTGCGTAGATAAACTTCCCTGTCTCTGAAGTCCGGGTCGTCGTCTGTCATTTAACGAGGAGCCATTGTGCATGAGCTTAAAAACTTGGAATGTTTTTGATATAAGCTCATGCCCGAGAAAAATGAATTTCTCGTTTTTAGGATAAGTTTATCATCGGCGATAAACTTTCCTTTCTTTGATGAGCGAGTTACAGTCTGTGATATGACTATAAGTCCTTGTGTAAGCTTTAACCATGAATCCCCTGAGATACTAGTTTCTCCGATATCTGCTTCTTCAGCAACCAAACTCTAAGAGTGTCCTTAGTTGAACGGTATACAACGATTGGACCGCTTCGTTCTTTTGGAACATCAACTTTGGTACCTGCATTCTCATTAGGAGTTTGTATACTTTTGCATGGGTTAGAGATATCTATATTAGAAGCACGTGGGGGTTCACGGTTTTCTTTTCTTGTGTTAGAGGTGGCCTGAGGGGATGATTCACTTGTCTTAGTTGGCAAAAGTTTCCTTTTATAGAAAACCTTAAGTTCAGGCTTAAGTGATGTATCATCCTTTGCAATTTTCTCCCTAGTAGTCTTCGTAGAATCAGAGACTATCCTAGTTAAAGGGCACTCGTTTCCTACAAGAGTGAAAGTTCTACCAGTGGGGCGCCACATTTTGCCAACGGGTTTGATTTTAGCTACCCACTGGGATTTAAGTCTAGCACGGGAGTTCACCTCATTAAGCAATTTTTTGATACAGGAATCATGATTTGCCGTAAAGACACATTTTCTACATGTTTTACAAGTAGCATATTTAATGTCCGAGTAAGATCTAGAATCCCTAGATGATTGATTGATGCTCCTAGGATTGGACATGCTACGGTTAGCAGTGTTGGGTAATCTAGAAGGCATGTGACTAGGATTGACATTGCTATCTCTTACATGTGTCTTTTGCATAACTTCCCTTAGACCAGATTTATGGCCAACGTCATTTGAACTAGTTCTAGACGTGGTCTTGGTATTTTTAGGGAAACTAGAGGCAATCATATGATTTGGTCTTGCTAAAGCTGGAGTGATCACATAGGGCCTAGTTGTTGGAGTGTCTGGTCTAGAAAGATGAACCAAATCAACTTGGGAGGCAAACCGCGGTCTCGAGGATTGTGGTCGCTCGGATCTAAATGCAGTAGGTTGTCTGACAGTCGGTTGTCTGACGAACTGATTTGTAGGCGGTTTCCCCAAGATTGATGATTTTTCAAGCTTAGTGTCCACACTAGGTTCTCTAGTTTTCCTTAACTCGTTTTTCAACGCAGCTAAAGCAAAAACCTTTTCCTGTACTTGGGCCTTTAAAGTCTCATTCTCTTTGAACAAGTTATCTTGGGATGCCAACTTAGATTCAAGCAGTTGAATTTGTTTCAAAAGATTATCCTTTTCAGCTTTAGAATCTAACACTTTTTGATCCAATTTTCTTTCAAGAACAACATTTGATTTTTCAAGTTTTTCAAAATATGTTTCAAATTTGTTTGTTTTCTTTGAAAATTCAATTTTGGCATCCTCAAGATCTTTTGATTGTTGAGCTACAATCGTTTCGAGCTCTCTAATCTTGGAATCAGATGCAGTCAATGAAGCAGGTATAATACAATTTTCATGATGTACTATAGCATTCTGAACAATCTCTCCCCCATTATGACTTACATCGGATGAATCAGAAGTGGTATTGCTATCACTCTTTTCCATCCCATGTTTGTCATGATTAGGTTCAGAATGCTCAATATGCGGCATATCATCAGCATAGACATCATAAACAACATTACATTGTACCAAGTTTGCAGGTTCTTCGTCATAAACGGGTAAGGAGTCATCAAGAGAGATCGCGTGAACATTCCCTGACGTGCCACTGGTATCATGTTGTCCTCCTGATTCCGTGCTCTTGTCATCGTGAGGCTCCAAGTTGTCAACCGTATGACCATTCTCCTCTTGCATCTGCGTCATTGATTCTTGCACTCCTTTATCATACGCTTGCTGAAGTTGTGATCTTTGATAAATCGAAGACGAGACCGATGACATGATTTTCAAAATCGTATCACGGAAAACTCGAAGCTCGGTATGTGTATCTCGAAGAAAGGATTGGCAAATCACTGAACTTTCAGGCTTGATGACATTGAATTGGAGGAAAGGCGTGAGGTGTGTCACAAGAGCCTTGTATGAAAGTGCCGATGCAGATTGATTAAAGTTGTCACGGTTGAGTTGCTCGGCGAGTTCGGTCAAAGTGGTGAACATTGAGTTGATGAATACATGACGATCTTGACCAAAGATGGTCACAAATTCGCTCCCTCCTTGAAGCCGCGAAAGAGTAACTAGATGATATTGAAGCATTTGAAATGAATTTATACCACTTTCTCTAGCTTTATCGTGCATTCGATGCAAGTCTCCCTCTTTAAGTGTCGAGTCCATTGAAAATCGAGGAAAAATGATGTGGATGTTGTAGTTTACAGGATTTTACAATTTGATTCGGCTCAAAAGATGTTGTCGGCTCAAACGATTATGAATTAAACCCGATCAAAAATCCGTAGCCACTAAAAATAAATCCCGTCACTATCACTCGTCAGTTTGTCTTCAAATCCGGCCACAAAAACTTTGAACCCGTCAAATATTTTTCCACGTTAATTCTTTTAAAATACCCGCCTCAATACGATTTGCCAAAAACCAACAAGTGACAAAATATACAAAATAAATTTAACTAAAAAATAAACTTTTGAAAATATAAAGAGATAAAAATATGAAACTTAAAAAAGGTTAAATCTGATAACTAAAATAAAAAATAAAAAAAAATAAGATAAAAATAATAAAATAAATGTGTCTTAATCGTAACAAATTTATACAAAATCGAGTCCCAACTTTGTTTACTCCGCCTGTCAAAACACGTGTACCCCAACGTGTCCCAATCAAAGAAAAGCCACCGCCCACTCCACCTATTTACTTCCGCCCAATTAATATATACCAACTAAAACTCTCTCTCTCCTAAACGCACACACACAAACCTGCGTCGTCCTTTCAACTCTCTCTCCAAAAACTAATCTCTCTCTCTGTTAACTCTCTCTCTCCAAATTGATACTGCTCCGTCTCTTTTCCTCTCAAATCTTCAATCTCAAAATCAGATAATCAACTAATCTCAACCAGAACTCAAATCAAATACTTATCCTTTTCTTGGAGGCCGAATTACGAATGACTACAGGTGTGTCTTGAAGATCCTTAATTGGGTCTCAGGTGGGTATTTTTTTATGTTCTAATCGTAGTCTCTCTCATCTGTCGAGTCATTCTGTGAGTCTATGTTTTCGAAAGTCGAGAGTTTGGGTGAGGGAGTCAAGGGTGATGGTTGAGAGTCGAGAGTGGGTTTGGTTGAGTTTGTGACTGTCGAATCTTGAGTCTTGAGTGTTTTGACAAGGTTGAGTTCGAGAGAGGAGTCGAGGGTGAGAAACGTGGGTGAGATTTTGTTTGTGGGTGAGGTTTTGAACGAGGGTTTGAGTCAGTCTGTTTGTGTAGAAACAGTCTTTTGGTTGTGGTCTAGATGAGAAAAAAAAATGTGATTTGGTTTTTGTGGAGGGTCGTGTTGGAGTCGAGTCGAGTGGGGAGAGTGAGGGTCTTGGGTTGATAAATGTTAGACGAGGGGTTTTAAGGGTTTTCGAGTGTGATTGATGTACGAGGGTGTGTGTCGAAGTCGGTTTGGTGAGGGACTGAGAGGGTGTGAGGGTGCTGGTGAGGGTCTGAGAGGTGTTTTTCGAAAGAAGTTGTTTGGTCTGAGGGAGTCCAGTGAGATGAGTGTTTGTTGGTGCTGGTTTAGGTGATAGGAAAAACAAAATAGTGTTTGTGAGGTCGTAGTCGTGTGAGTGTAAGTGTTTTGTTCGAAACGAGACGAGAGAAGAGTGCGAGGTTGTGAGTCGAGTCTGTCCTGTTGTGTCAAGAAAAGGCTATGATTGTGAAGGTGTGAGTCGAGGTTGATTTGTGTTGTGAGATGTCGAGAGATGTGAGGGTGTGATTTGTTTCCCGTTATTTTTGAATTGTCGAGAGTCTGTCTATACGAAAAAAAAAAAGTCTATTCGGAAAAAAAGTCTATTCGGAAAAAAGTCTATTCGGAAAAAAGTCTATTCGGAAAAAAGTCTATTCGGAAAAAAGTCTATTCGGAAACATTTGTCTATTCGGAAAAATTTGTCTATTCGAAAAAATTTGTCTATTCGGAAAAAAGTCTATTCGGAAAAAAAGTCTATTCGGAAAAAAAATCTATTCGGAAAAAAGTCTATTCGGAAAAAGGTCTATTCGGAAAAAAGTCTATTCGGAAAAAAGTCTATTCGGAAAAATTTGTCTATTCGGAAAAATTTGTCTATTCGGAAAAATTCGTCTATTCGGAAAAATTCGTCTATTCGGAAAAAACAGCCTATTCGGAAAGAACGGAAAACTGATAAGAAAACTGAAAGATTTGGATTGGTTTGGACAGTGTTGACAGATTGGACAGTTGGACTGAAATGAAAAAGAAGAAGAAAACTTATTAAAAAAAATACTGATTAAAAAATATGATTAAAAAAAATGACTGATTAAAAAATGATTAGACAAAGTTCTGATGATATAAAAAACTGATTATTTAAAAAGAAAACACTGATTGGACAGATTTGGAACAAAGAGAAAAAAATTAGACGAAAGGATTCAAAAGAAAAAATAAAATAAAATAACAAATAAAAAAATATAAAAAGAAAATCAATAGATAAAAAACGCAAATCCTAAGATTTAACCATGGCTCTTGATACCAATTGAAGGTCTATGATATCTTAGGATTTGGCAATTTATGGATTGATCTATTGATTAGATGGTGGAGATGGGGAAGATGGGGAAGAAGTGTAGAGAGAGAAAGGAGAGAAAAAGAAAAGTAGAGAGAGAAAGTGAAATTAGATAAATGAAATGTTGTGAAATGAGAAGAACCACCCCTCCTAACATGCTAGGAGGGGTATATATAGCCCACCCTACATGTGGGCTATATGGACTATATTTGGATCACGAGCCTAATACATTAATATATCGTTGGAGCGACCGATCCTTCATAAATACGTAAAAATGTATTTCCAACAAACAGCTCTACCATCTTTAGGTTTTTCTTTCTTATCTGCTTTAGAGCATCCTTGAACAGCTGATCTTGTAGCAATGGCATCTGCAATCTTTTGAGCTTTATTGAATGTGTTTCCATATTCAATAATCTTTCAGAGAGTGTAGTCATGGATTTGCAGATATTGCTCAAAATTGAACTTCCACAGCTCAAAATTGTCTGCATCTAGCATGGGAATCTTGATGTTGTGGTTTGAGGAGGAGGAGGTTACTTATGGATTGGACATGATGTTTTTAGGGTTTTGTGAAAATTAGGGTTTTGGTGATTTAGGGTTCTTGTTTTCTTTTAGATCAAAGTTTCTCAACAAGCTCTGATACCACTTGTTGATCCCAAACTTAGATCGATTTAGCTTGTGTAAACGAGATTAGCTAAAGCTATACACGTAGAGAAACTTTGTTTATGTATGAAACAATTTAAGTGTTATGCGGAATTAACACTCAAACAAGAACACAAACAGTTGTAAAACAAACTTTCACTTGATTGATAATAACGAACTTGCTTACAATGAAAGTGTTTTAACGTGGAAAACTTATTATGAAACATAACCTAAAGTTCTTCTTTTATTGACATAAGAAGCCTTGTACAAGAGTCTACGTATCAACTATTCTAGGTAAAGATAATTATAGAAAATACAATATTGATCCTATCTTTACTAGAAACAAACTAGAAACATAATACGCGTAGACCATATCTTTCTATCAGTGCTTGTCTTCAACCTATCAACGCTTGACTCCTTCCTGTCAACGCTTGATCTGTCAGCGTTTGTTTTCTTCTTATCAACGCTTGTTTTCTTCTTGTAAGCGTTCAAGTGGACTGGCTACATTTTATCCCCAACAGGTTCCGGTCTTGCTCGGGTCAGGTCTGGCTCAGTCGGGTCTGGCTTGGGTTGCCACGTGGACCACTAAGGTGGTGCCACGTGGCAGCTGATAAAATACCCAGCGATTTGCCAACGCAAAGGCTCGAACACGGGTCTCTACGTTCAAACCTTAAGGGATGAGAGGTTGCCAGCTGTGTTGGGCAGCCTTTCAATTTTACTTGCACAAAATTTATTCTATGACCCTCTTCGTTTAGATGGCCTGGCAGATTTATATAAACCCCATTTTAAGTAGTTACTAATAGTAAAAATAATAATAATGATAGTAATAGTAATATTAATACGAAAATTTATTTTAATTTTTATAAAAAAATATTTTATTTTTATTTTTATATATTTCGAAAGTATATTTTTATTTATATTATTTATTTATAAAAAACTATTTATTTAATTCTAAAACTTAATAAAGTTACAAAAATCATAGAAATTAAACTGTGAGGAGTTACGACGCGAGGTCAGGACCGATGGCTTCGTAATTTTGTGCTCTTCCATGTGGTTTATTAGTGGATGACTTTGGAGAATGGGCAATTTTGGTCCTTTGAATTTTCTTTGATAAATGTCCGTGAAATCCAGTGTTTTCTTCATTTAGGTTCTTTTGTACATATTTCACACAAAAACACAAAATCACGCGTAATTCCGACTTTTAACATATTAAATACACGTTTGGTTTGGTTTTTCCTTGTTTTAAGTTGTAAAAGGATAAGTGTTTACACACTTATTATCTTCCGTTATGCATGAGAAACCTATGTATCCTAGACCTAGCCTTTGGTGGATACCCACGGGTAGAATCTTCAAAGCAATCGGTCTTAGGTGGGTCCCTATTGGAAAGATATTTCCCTCTAGCACGACAAAGGTTCACTGTGAACCCCCACATGGTTCTCATAAAGATATCACTAACCCAAATGCAAGCATACAAACTGCTGATGAAAGTGCAGGTACTGAAGTCAAGGCTCAACGGGCACACAAAGTTCCAATCTTTGAATACCGTTCAACAAAAGACATACTCAGAGTTTGGTTGCTAAAGAAGCAGATATCTGAGAAACAAGTGTCTCAGGGGTTTCACAATTAAGCTTCTTCAAAATGACTTACAGTCAAATTACAGGCTGTAACTCGTTCCTCAAAGACATGGAAGTTTATTTCTTCAATGGTAACTTACCTTAAAACGATAAATTAAATTTTCTCGAACACGAGCTTACATTCAAACTATTCCAAAGTTTGAAGCTCGTGTAATGACTTACAGTTAAATTACAGGTTGTAACTCGTTCTCCAAAGACAGGAAAGTTCATCCCGAATATGACTTATCTTCAAAACGAGAAATTCAATTTTCTCGGACACGAGCTTGTATTAAAACTCTTCAAAAGTTTTAAGCTCTTGCAAATGACTTCTAAGCGCATCACAACTTAGGACTCGGACCTCAAATAAGGAAAGTTTATCACAGACGATAACTTATCCTTCTCAACGAGAAATTAATATTTCTCGGTCATGAGTTTCTCATAAAAACATTCCATGTTTTTAAGTTTATGAAAAACGACTTCTAAGTAAATGTCAGCTTGGAACTCGGACTTCACCTTAAGGAAAGTTTATCACAAATTATAAGTTATCCTTCACAACGAGAAATTAATTTTTCTCGGTCATGAGCTAGTCACAAAACAATCAAAGTTTTGTGCTCATGAAAAACGGACCCGAAGGGGAAGTGTACGTTTCAGTGCGCTTTCCCTAAGCACTAGAAGAGAAGTCTTCTATCATGATATTTTTAAAACTGTTGAACACAATTTCTCAAAAGGTTTTTCTAAATCTTTCAAAATTGTGTGTTCAACACTCCCTTCCTCATAAAGTGGTTTTTATATCTCAAAAATGCAATATGTTATTTTGATCAATTTTTGACGGGGAGCATATTAAAATCAAATCAAGCCTTTAATGTTGTTGGGTACGTCTCAGAAATTGTCATATTTTATGTATCCAACACATTCATAGAATGGCTTAAAACTGTCATATGTAATATACTATATCGAAAAAGGCATCTCAACTCCGTACCTCAACATATATTGTTGAGGGGGAGCAACCCGACATAATATTCTATGATTCATGCGTGCACACATCTTTCTCTCCCATCGGTTTTCAGAAAAAATTCATATTTTAATCAATTGGTATCTCTAATATTATGTTTTTATATTAGAGATAGGGGGAGAAAATGTGATTAAAATGTAATATATCGCAACATGTGATCTAAAAGAATCAAGTGCAACTCTGTCCTTCACATGCTAAACTATTTCAAATATCGATGCATGTGTGTAGGGGGAGTATTTTGGAAATGTAAAATTTTAGGGTGTTAAATTTTTTGATTTTTATCAAGAACTTTGAATGGTTTTCAATGGTTTTATGGTTATAATCGATACCCTAACAACCTACTATCCATGATGGAACGCTGGAGTCAAAATGTGGTTTTGGATAGGAATCTAAGTCCTATGATCCAATCAGAACCGGAGGGATCTACCCAAGGACATTCTATAGCTAGAAATAGTTGTCCTTAGGAAAGATGGAGTGTGTAGCAACTAGAAGGGGGGGGGGGGGGGTTGAATAGTTTCTCTTCTATTGGTGACCAAATTAAAATTACTTTCAATTTGGTTTGTATCAAAACTATCTTTTGTTTGAAGCTAAGTTGCATAATGATTAGGTTCAATTTAAATGCACTAGCAAAGATAATAGGTAAGTGTAATGATAATGAAATAAATAAAGAGTAAGGAAATAGACAACCTACTGGGAAGACACCAAGATTAATAGTGGTTCGACAACGAGGCTCTATCCTCGTTTCTACTCCACTCCTCGAGTACACCTACTCGAGATTTCCACTATATCCACAAGCTCCCTTCTCGGCGGAGAAAACCTTACATCGTTGCTTACATTATTTTCCGACACTAAGCTAAATGTCGAGACCTAATCTTTAGCTAGGACCAATCTACACAACGTTGCCTACTTCACAATTTAACGACACAAGGCTAGATGTCGAGTTCTAATCTTAAGGTAGAACCAATCTTCACGACATTGCCTACTTTACCATTTAACGACACAAGGCTAGATGTCGAGTTCTAATCCAAAGCTAGAACCAATCTTCATGACTCTTCACTTTGAAGCTAAGTGAGAACTTCACACAACACAACTACTAATCACTTTCAAGTTTAGTGAGAACTCACAAGACACAACCACATCACTTTATAGTTTAGTGAGAACTCCTAATCAAATCTATTACAACTCAACTAGACTTATCCAAGTACACACATGTAGCTTGGATCTACACAACACAAATCCAAGCAAACACATATGCAATGGATGTACACAACAAATCCAAGTATCCACAAATAACTTGGATGAACATAACTAGTCCAAGTATTCATAAATACATTGGATTGACCTAAAACAAAAAGGGTATCATGATGAATATGACTAGCTCATAGATTCATCTTTATCACAACACTAATGAGTGAGTGATCTTCTCATTGGACAAGGTAAAGGAGGGGATCAAGAGGATAATCATATGTAAACATCCTTAACAATTTAAGTGATCATTTACTAATGATTATGCTATAGAAAATAGAAAGGGGGTTGAGAAAAACGTCCAAGAGGCTTACTGGAAAATGAGATTTGACCCACTATTTATAGGAGACAACGTATAACGGATCTATAACGGCTAGCTGTGCGCGGTACCTTATCTCGCCCGGCGGTTCCATATCGCTAAGGAACCGCGTAGGTACTTAAGGTACCGCCACTAGATTACGCTCCGTTTTTTGTCTTTTAGTAGGGTAGGAATATCTGAGGTATTTGAAGCCTTCAAAGGATATTCTAACAGCATTTGGAATATGCCATTTTCAAATTTTCATTTTCCATTTTAATAAAACATTTTCTAAAAAAGAAAGTTTATTAAAAAGTCTTTTGTCATATTAACAAAAGTGAGTTTTAAAAATAATCATTTTGATGATCACTAAGTATGATTAAGAAAGGTTAGTGATATGATTATTACCTTGATGATAGTGTTAGTTAAATAATTCATTTTGTGTTTTACACTAAATGTGTTGTATGATTTGTTATGATCAAAACTAAGATGGATTAGTTAACACTAATAATGTTTTGAGGCATCACTTGCATTAACAATCTCCCCCTTTTTGATTACGACAAACAATAAACTCATTTACGTAGAAACACAAAATATCGAATTATTAACTAGTTTATCACTATCATTTCTCCCCCTTTGTCGTAGCAAAAAGGTTAGCACAAGTCTTCGAAGAACATCGAACATTGCTAGTAGCTCCCCCTTGGTGGTTGCTCCCCCTTGCTTGGGGCACCAAGTTTGTGAGCTAAGGTGACATGCTACACAAAGGTTAGTAGAAAGGAAAGAAACACCAATGTATATATGATCACTACCTACTAAGTAACTTGAGAGGGAGAGAGAGAAGAAATCTCAAATTAGAAGCAAGTATTTTGCTAAGTTTGTCCAAAAAGGTAATTGCCAAAATCAAACTTCAATCCAATGAAGATGATATGCTTGTCAATGGGTTAAAGTTTAGAATTGATGGAATCACCCATAAGCAATTGTAAAAATTAACCATGATCAACTCAAAATAGAACTAAAGGAAATAACACACAAACAACATAAAGGTTACATAAAAGAAAAGACACAACAAAAAAGATAATCATACACACAATATGAGTATCTAAAAGCAATAAATATGGAAAGTAAACCACTAAGCATAAGCTAGTCTAGTAGTGATAATTGTTGGAAATGCGTTTTACGTATTAGAAATGATCGGTCACTCCAACAATAGTCTATGTTATAGCTCGTAGTTTAGTTATTTACATTTATCAAACAAAGCCCAAAACCGAGCCCATGGATTGTATGGGCCGACGGCCTAATGTAAACCCAAGCCCATCTCATGGGCTTGGGTATATAAACCCTCTCCTTAGATGGAGAGGGTGGTGTGGTTTTCATAATTTACACATAGTAAACATTGGTTTTCTCTCTCTAAGTGTGTGTGTAATCCACCATCTCTCCATCTCTTTCTCTTTCTAAAAACATAAGCAAGATTTACATTTCTACAAATGGTATCAAGAGCCATGGGATGATTGTTTAGTTCTTGTGTTTGTGTCCTTGATTCTCGCCATTTTTGATCCATTTTCATACGAACCAATTTTAATTTTTTTTGTGTTTTTATGGGTTAATCTTGATTTACTTCATCCTATTACTCGTTATAGTGATTAGGTATTGTTATTTGGGTTAAAAACACAAAATTTTTGGTTGTTTGATTCATATTTTGGCTTTGAATCTTCATTTGATTGTGTTATTGTATTGTCCGAGAAATAAGGTACGTTGGAATCCATAGTACGATCTGACTTTGTGTTTGCATAAACCCTGGGGGTTTCTACTTGCGATCCCTAGTTACGATCTGTTGTTACGATCTAACTGCGATCATTAGTACGATCCAAGTTACGATCTTGACCTCAATAGCTCACTACGATCCATCAGTCCGATTGATTGGTACGATCCACACTACGATCAAGGTAAGTTTGTTCAGTACGATCCCTCGTTGCGATCCATAGTACGATCACTCGTTGCGATCCATAGTACGATCACTCGTTGCGATCCATAGTACGATCACTCGTTGCGATCTGAGTACGATCACTTGTTGCGATAAGGGAGTGCGATCAGGGTACGATCGTTGGGTACGATCTGGGAGTCCGATCTGAGTGCGATCACTTGTTGCGATAAGGGAGTGCGATCAGGGTACGATCGCTGGATTTTTTTGGTTTATCGAGGACATAATTTAGGGGATTTTAACATTATTTCTCGGTTTTAACACACTACAACAAACACATTTACTTTATTTCATTGATCGATAAACTTTGTAAATCTTCACTTATTGAAATGGAGTACACATCTCTGACGGATAAGTCCATCCTCTCGGGTACGGATAATCGTCCACCAATGTTGGTGAAGACTATGTATGAGGAATGGGCTTCCCGAATGGAACTTTATATGTTGAACAAGGAGAATGGACATCTAATTCGGGCATCGGTGCTCAATGGACCATTAGATTATGGTATAGTGACGGAAGGTACGACCACTCGTCCTCGCACAACGGGTGAGTTGACTGGAGATATGAAGATTCAAGATAAATGTGATAAGTATGCTACAAACATCATACTCCAAGCCCTTCCTCCAGATGTATACAAACTCGTCAGCAAACATAAAGTTGCCAAAGAGTTATGGGATAGAATTCGGGTTCTAATGCAAGGCACCTCGTTAACTAAACAAGAACGAGAGTGTAAGCTTTATGATGCGTTTGATAAGTTTGCCTATGTGCCAGGGGAGACTCTCAATGACTACTATCTGAGATTTACCCTATTGTTGAATGAGCTAAATATTTATGGCATGGCAATTCCTACCTTTCAATTGAACACTTAGTATTTGAACACTCTTCCTCCAGAATGGAAAAAATACGTGACGGATGTTAAATTGGCTAAGGACTTACATAACACCAATGTGGATCAACTTCAAGCTTTTCTTCAACAACACGAATGCCATGTGATCGAGGCTCGGTTGTCTACACCTCAAGTTCATGATCCACTTGCAATGTATGCTTCTCAACAAAACATGGCTTATACTTATCAACAACCATCATACTTGCAGCAGCCACCACCACACATCTATCAGCAACCACAGCAACCATCTTATCAACCACCAATGATGCCACAACAAGAATATCAACAAAGTGTTCATCAACAATCTTTTCCACAACAACCACCATATCAGACATCACCATCACAAGCCAACACTTCTCCATTGGGCTATACTCCTCAGCAAGGATATTTTTCAATAGAAGCGCAACCAGCACAAGATTTCTACTCTAATGAACTTCCACCAATCGAAGCACCGGTCTTCACTCCAAATGATACGCCAGCTGATGTTCTAAACCATCTCACAGCCTACTTGTCAAAACTTGTTGCAACTAGAGGATTTCCACCAAAAAACAATCAGCTCCGCACCTCATCAAATCCTCGACAACAAGCCACCGTTCAAGATGGTCAAGTGATGGTGCAACCTATTCAGGGAAGACAAAATTCATATGGACCTCCTACAAGGACTGGGAACAATCAAGCTATGAATTCTCAAGCTAGTGGAAATGGGAGTCCTAATGGTCCTAAGAGGGTTGTGACTTGCTACAATTGTCGAGGACAGGGTCATATGGCTAGGGAATGCACTCAGTCGAAAAGAAGGAGGGATGATGCATGGTTTCGTGAGAAGATGTATTTGGTTGATGCTCAGTCTAAGGGGAAGATTTTGGATTCAGAGGAGTTGGAATTTCTTGCAGACCCAGGGGCAGCAGATACTGAAGGCATTGCAGTCGTTTCTACTTCTAATGCAGCTTATCAAGCGGACGATCTTGATGCATACGATTTGGATTGTGATGACATTCACTCTGCCCAAGCTGCTCTCGTTGCTAATCTCTCTCACTACGGCTCTAATGTCATCAGTGAGGTACCAACCACATCTAATAATATTGATGATAACCAACATCAAGTTGGGCATGAAAATGACAACCTCGAACAGCATTCGGAAACTAGTAACTCAAATGATGTGGTACCCAATCCTACACATTTGAGTGAACCTCAACCAAATGCTACGACGGGTATGGCATCTTATGCTCAACATGATTTGGTCATGGTGCCTAAACATATAATTGATCAAATGCATATGGCCCTCAAACAATCCGTAGATACGAATTCCACCCTAACTGCTGAGCTTGCGTTGCATAAAGAAAAGGTCAAAGCTTTTGAAATGGTCCCTCAAGCAGAGAAAATAACATGTTCTGAATTTGACCAATTTCGTTTTGAAAAGATTGAACACTTGAAAGAAATAGAATCATTAAAAGCTAATCTTTCCAATGAATTAAAAGAAAAAGAGTCGGTTGTCAATGATTTTCAGAAACTTAAAATGGATTTCGAAACTCTCGAGTCTAAAAAGGTTGAATCGGAAATTAATGCTACCCAGCTTCTTAAATTCAAAGAACAACAGCTTTTAAAACAATACTCTTCCACATAAAAGGTTCATCTTTTAACTAAATCATTTAAAGAACTCGAACTTAAACGTCTTCAAGATTTACCACCTAATCCCGGTTATGCAAAACAAGCTCAGGAATATATTCCCGGTCTTTATGATATGACCATAATTGGAAAATCGAAAGAAGCACCTTTTGTTCGTAGTACTGAGGAGACACAATCACTTGGGGATGAAACTCATTCTAAAATGCTTTCAAAGTTCCATACAATTGATTATAATCAACATAACAAAGATCAATTTTCGAAAAAGACACGCATTCGCTTACAAAAGGAATTAGCAGAATTAACAGTTCTTGTGCCCCAAAGTTTGTCAAATGAAAACCTTCCTAGTACGTCTCCTACACTCGTCAAAAAGGATTTAACGAAGTTAATTCCACCGGTAAGTAAGGCGTCCGTTAACTCAAATACGGTTCACCAACACTTAGCCGATTTTGACAAGGTCATTTTGGAACGTATGACGGCCACGGCCATAACGGAAGGTGAATGGAACTTTGAGCACACTAGAGCTGCGTTTCGAGATGAAATTGTTCCGTTTGTAAACAATGTTAAGGCTTGTCTTCGTAATATTGATCAAGATTTGTTTTTGGAAATAGAAGAAGTTAGACGTGTTTTCAATGAAATGGAAGATGCTTATGAAAACAGTTTACTTGAAATAGAACGGGTTTCACGCCATAATGATCTGCTTCTGAATCAAGTGATGTCTCATGATATAGTTTTCTGTCTGTGTGAATACAAGTGTTGATAATGATTCTATTGTGCATAATGTTGAATCTGTGGATACTGTGGTAGATAGTACTTGTCACGAATCTGACGCTGAATTTTTAAAGCTTCGAGATTCATATTCTTCGCTTTCAAAACGTTTTGATGAGATTCAAACACATTGTATTTCGCTTGAATGCAAGCAACAATTTATTCAAGAAATCTTTGAAACGTCATTCGAAGGTGTTAATATCGATGATGCAAACTTTGAAAAAAAATTTCAATTGAATTTACAATCAAAACAGCGTCAGCCAAGTGACAAGGTTGCTCAATCTTTACCGATAGAAATAGAGAAATCTAAGGAGCTTAACTGTGTGAACGTACTTGAGGCCGCTGAGAATTTTAGACTTGATCTAGATAATCGAGTTTCCAAGATTTTGTCCAAAGTTGATAACTTAAAACAGAAAAATACACGACTCTTCGATTCAGTACAACCCGCATGTGTTGATACCACTACACAGAATCAATCATTGATTGAACAATTGAATCGAAAGTCGATGGAAATCTGATGAGGGAACAAATTTGTGATAAGAATCTGGTCTTGGCTGAGTTAAAGGAAACACTTCGTACTCTAAAAGGTAAGAATGTTGTGGATAACGCAGCCACTGTCTCAGCATCGTCCTCTAGTGCAATCAAAAGGAACCTTATAGCCGTCACACCACTTAACAAGGGCTCTAGGACTAAACCATCTCAAACTTTGGTCACTAAAGATAAGGCGGAATCAAAACCAGCTTCTAATATTCACGTGTTGCATTCTACAGGAGTAAGCACCACTACTAAGGCTCAAAGATCTAAGCTTAAAAGAAACAAGAAGAATGATAGGATCTTGCCCCCACCTAGTAGTCAAGTGAAGAAGAAAGTAGAAGCCCATCGTAGGAATGTTATTTCTGTTTTGAATAAAAAGAATCATGTAGCTAAACCTAAAGGCTCTGCGGTTGTGCAGCGTTCTAAGCCTACTGTGAATTCTAATTTGAAATGTTGGAATTGTAATGAATGTATGTTTTCTAGTCGTCATGATTCTTGCCTTATTGACCATATGAATGAGATGCATGCCCGGAAAAATGGATTAGAATGGAAACCGACTGGGAAAGTGTTAAACCAAGTTGGTTGGATGTGGCGCCCCACTGGTAGAACTTTCACTATAGTAGGAAATATGTGCCCTTTGACTAGGATCACTCCCACTAAAGCGAAGAAAGCGTGCCCTTTAACTAGGAGTAACAAGGCTACCAAAACACAAGCGTGTCCTTTAACTAGGAACACTGACACTACTGTAGGAACCAAGTGCCCTTTAAATAGGTCTACTCCCACTGTAGTGCCCGCGGATAATCCAAAATCTAAGAAAGTTGGAACTATAAAACCTGTTAGTGCTAAAACTCAGATTAGAAAACGCAGGAAATATAAGGGTCTCAAAAATGTTAGCAATTCTGATAACTCTATATCTTTATCTGCTAACACTCCAGAACCAATAGTTTCCAATGCATTGTCTACTGTTGTTATTGAAAACAGGTGGTCCAAATTGTTCTCTGGTATTTGGACTCTGGTTGCTCCAAGCATATGACCGGAGATCGCTCTCAGCTCAGAAATTTCGTCAGCAAGTTTCTTGGCACGGTTCGATTTGGAAATGATCATATTGCTAAGATAATGGGTTACGGTGAATATCATATTGGGAATGTTATAATTTCAAGAGTGTATTACGTGGAAGGTCTCGGTCACAACTTATTTTCTGTGGGACAATTTAGTGATGCAAACCTAGAAGTTGCTTTTCGAGAGCATACCTGCTTCATTCGTAATTTGGAAGGGGTTGATTTATTGAAAGGTACTCGAGGGAATAATTTGTATACTTTGTCTCTACAAGACATGATGGCCGCTTATCCCGTATGTCTTCTCTCCAAAGCATCGAAGACTAAGTCATGGTTATGGCATCGACGGTTATCTCATCTTAACTTTGACGCTATTAATCATTTGGCGAAAAACGACCTTGTTCGTGGTCTTCCTAAACTATCATTTCACAAGGATCATTTGTGTTCCGCGTGTACAATGGGGAAAAGCACTAAGAAGTCATACAAACCCAAGACTGAAGACACCAACCAAGAGAAACTTTATCTTTTGCATATGGATCTTTGTAGGCCAATGCGTGTTGAAAGTCTTAGTGGCAAAAAGTACATCCTCGTCATTGTCGATGATTACTCTCTGTTTACATGGGTGAAATTTCTTAAAGCAAAAAATGAGGCACCTAAATTCATCATCGGATTTCTCAAGATGATTCAAGTGCGTCTCAACACTACTGTCCGACGCATTCGTACAGATAATGGAACCGAATTTGTGAATCAAATCTTGCGTGATTATTATGAAGAGGTTGGCATATCTCATGAAACATCCGTTGCACGCACTCCACAACAAAACGGTGTCGTTGAAAGGCGAAATCGCACACTTATGGAAGCTGCTCGAACGATGTTAATTTACGCAAAGGCTCCATTGTTTTTATGGGCAGAAGCAGTATCTACAGCAGTGTACACCCAAAACCAGTCACTAATTCGTAAACGCCATGGTAAAACACCTTATGAGCTTCTCCATGGAAAAGTACCAGATTTATCATATCTTCATGTATTTGGTTCTCTTTGCTATCCAAATAATGATGGTGACAATTTGGGAAAACTTCAACCAAAGGCTGATATTGGTATTTTCATTGGTTACGCACCCGCAAAGAAGGCATACCAAATCTACAACCGTAACTCTCGCAAGATCCTCGAAACTATGAATGTTGATTTTGATGAGCTGACAGCAATGCCTTCTGAGCAAAGCAGCTCTGAACCCGCACTTCATGAAATAGGACCCAGTAATATTATTTCTGGTCTTGTCCCAAACAACCCTACTTCATCATTTATACCACCTACTAGGACTGAATGGGATACGTTGTTTCAACCGTTCTTTGATGAATTCTTTACTCCTCCAACTATTGTTGCTCCAGAACCTGAGGTAATAGCTCCGGTAACCGAAGTTGTCGCTCCAGCAACCGAAGCACAATCAGATACATCTGCACCTACAATTGGTCAAGATATACCAGCCACAAGTAATTCTCAACCAACACATGTAACAACTACCCACGTCATGCCTATTGATGATGAAGAGGATGATGATGATCACGATTTGGAATTCGCTCAAATGCGTGAACTTCCATTCTTTGAACCTATTCCCGATCATAATCAAGCCGGGTCGTCCACCTCAGAAGAAGCTCCTTCTACACTTTACTCCAATCCACGGATTCGTGAACATGACAGCAAGTGGACAAAGGATCATCCTATAGATTCTATTATTGGTGACCCTAATCGTCCTGTATCCACACGAAGTCAGTTACAAGAAAGTGCACTATTTTGTCACTTTGATGCTTTTCTCACTGAAGTTGAACCTAAGACATGGCAACAAGCTTTTACTCAATCCTGTTGGATAGAAGCTATGCAAGAAGAACTTAACGAATTCATACGTCTTGATGTTTGGGAACTTGTCCCATGCCCGGATCAAGTGCAGTTACTCACATTGAAATGGGTTTACAAGGTGAAACTCGATGAGTTAGGCGGAATATTGAAGAACAAAGCTAGACTAGTAGCTCGTGGATACAAGCAATTATTGGGCATCGACTTTATGGAATCCTTTGCACCTGTTGCCCGTTTGGAAGCTATTCGACTATTCCTTGCTTATGCAGCCCATATGAACATGTTCGTCTATCAGATGGATGTGAAGACGGCATTTCTTAATGGTGAACTCAAGGAAGAGGTCTATGTTCAACAGCCGGATGGTTTTGTGAATCCTAATTATCCTAATCATGTGTATAAGCTTAAGAAGGCTCTCTATGGGTTGAAGCAAGCTCCTCGCGCATGGTACGATCTTTTGTCACAATTCCTCATTACGCAAGGCTTCGCAAAAGCCAAGGGCTGTTCATTCATAAACGAGGTAAAGATATGATTATGGTACAAATATATGTTGATGATATTATATTTGCAGCCTCGACCCAATCTTTATCCGACGAATTTGGGAAACTCATGTCTTCCAAGTTTAAGATGTCAATGATGGGCAAGGTATCATTCTTCTTAGGTCTTCAGATATCTCAGTGTCCCAGAGGCATCTTTATCAATCAATCCAAGTATGCCCTTGAATCGCTTAAGAAGTATAAGATGGAATCTTGCGACCCCGTGGATACTCCAATGGTGTAACGAACTAAGCTTGATGCAGATCCACATGGAGTTGCCGTTGATCCGACGCTTTATCGTGGAATGATCGGTACTCTTCTGTATATCACAGCCAGTCGACCTGATCTTCAGTTTGCTATATGTATGTGTGCCAGGTATCAAACTAGGCCTACTGAGTTACACTTAGCTACTGTTAAAAGGATCTTTCGATATCTTAAAGGAACCATTAATCGGGGACTTTGGTATTCGAAGGACTCTTCTATTGCACTAATGGCATATGCAGATGCGGATCACGCGGGTTGTCAAGATACAAGGCGTAGCACGAGTGGAACTTTGCAAGTACTAGGAGATCGACTAATCAGTTGGGCATCGAAAAGGCAGAAAAGCGCTGCAATTTCAAGTACGGAAGCAGAATACATAGCTATGTCCGGTTGCTGTGCTCAAATTCTTTGGATGAGATCGCAATTAACCGACTATGGTCTAGGTTTCAACAAAATTCCGATGTACTGCGACAACAAGAGTGCAATTGCCTTATGCTGCAACAATGTTCAATTCTCCCGGTCGAAGCATATTGACATTCGCTACCACTTCATCAAGGAGCAAGTGGAAAATGGAGTAATCGAGCTTTACTTTGTCCGATCTGAGTATCAATTGGCGGATATTTTCACGAAGGCTTTAGATCGCGCTCGAATTAAATTTTTGGCCGACAAGCTAGGAATGAGAACCTTCTCGACTGAGACTCTAAATGAACTAGCAGATGAAGCGAAAGAATAGTCTTGGTAAAACTATTCTCCGTATCCTTGGTGATCATTTGTATATATTGTTTATATTTTAATCCACAAAAGCAAAATATAAAAATATAAAACCATATAAAAACCATAAAAATTGAAAAATCTAGAAAAATCTAGAAAAATCCAAAAATATTTTTACTTTATTTTTCAAAGGCATGTCTTTTGGTACGATAATATTTACGGCCTTAGAAATGTTGATTAATATCGACACGGCGCCATAAATAGATTTCGTACAAAAGTTGTAAATATTTCATAAAACATGCCCTAATGGCTTGTAGTTATTTCTGACTGCAACCCGGTTTTCACATTAAAGTCAAGTATTTCTTATGAAAGCTTTGGCTCACAACAGGAATTAATTTTCTCGGGCAAGGTTCTTTAAAACCTTGTAAGGGATCAAGTTTACTTTATAACTTGGTCTAACACAAATCAATGTACGTTTCAGTGCATTTATTTGTTAAAACAAGAGAAGTCTTGTTTTTATGAAGCTATCATCTCTACAACCATAGCAATCTACAATTGGTATCTACATACTCGACGATGCGACTACTCAACCGACGACTACAGCTCTTTCAATAGAACACGGGTCAACAATTGAGGGGGAGCAACTGTCAAGCCTTCAGAATCTTCGATGCCGAACGTGCCAAGTTCACAAGTTGGTGTCAAGACAATAATACCAATCGTACATGTGGTGTCAAGAGATGACTTCAGACGTGACGAGGCGACCAACATATGCTGACAAGAACCATTTGATCTTATCATATGATGTTCTCATCTATCAGGTCCAACCTTGTCAATTCTTTTTTTATGGTGAATATGTGATCATGTTACAAATCGATATCATATCTCATACATTTGATATCATGAAGATGAAATGGACTTGCATTTTTCTTCCCAAAACCTTTGTTAAAACTTCATTAAATCAATTGATATTCAAAACATCGATTGGGTTAATATTTTTAATATGGAGGAGAAAATGTGATTTAATATGGGGTATTATCACAAATGGTTTGACTTAATGTGCTGGCTCATCCCGACATATGCGAAATGTTTTCGAATATCGTGGCATATGTTAAGGGGGAGCAAAACGGATTTGCATATCAAAATGGATTTTCATGGTGACATATACTTACCCAAAACCCATTTATTTCATGACGATAAAGATTGTGGTGACATAAGGATGGTAGGATAGGTTAAGTCTTATGATTCTTCCAGAACCGGAGGAATCTTCCCAAGGACATTCCATAGCTAGAAATAGTAGTCCTTAGGAAAGTTGGAGAAAGATTGTGAACGCAGCTGAATGCCGACCAAGTACTTAAGTTAGCACTGGAACAATCACAACAAGGTGCTAGTTATGACGTATTGGTAAGCATTGAAGGGGTTGAAGAATGAAAAAGAATTGTAAAGATAAAGGGTGTAAAGAAAGAAGCCCTCCTTACAACTTTAGGCAGAAACCGGGTCAACACATATGCTATTGAGATCATTTTAATGATTCTCGATATTGAAGACAGACATCATGGACCCAGTGATGCAATGCACAACCCATCCCAGCTAACTCAGATATCTCTTAAAAGGTATTTGTTTTAATCACATGGAGACAACACGTTATCTATTGATTTATTCACATCGAATAAATTGGTATTGAAAAGGTGGCACTCCTCTCCAGCCTCCGATCACTAAAATCAAAAGTGCACGATCGAGTCTAGAGCCATTTGAGATCATCAAATATCTCTTTAGGACACAATTTCATAATTCCTTGCTTCTTCACACACTGTGAAAAGTAAGAAAGATCTTAAGAGTCCTACGCAAAATCTTCATGATCTTGCCTGAACATCCGAGTAATACGAAAGTATTTACAATGAGGATGGAAATCCTTCTTGAGCGAATATCAAAAAGCTCATGGTAGGTGACTTGTGCGATTCTTTATGAATCAAACTTGTGATAACTGGAAAGCAACAGCTGTTTAATTCTTAACTGAATTTAAACACGTTCCAGGCCTCTACTCAATATCTTAGTGATCTTGCCAGAACACTCAGAGTGATACCTTAGTGTTCACAGTGATGAGTGGAAATCTTTCTAGTGTTAACATCAAACAGCACTTGGTAGGTAACTTGCAAGATTCTATATGAATCAAGCTAGTGACAACTGGAAAGCAACGATGGTGCGATTCTTTAATGAATCAAACTTGTTCCAGGAACATGAATTGACGGCTTCAAATCATGCGGATATTATTATCCAAATGATTCACTCTTTATGTTCGCAGTCAGCTTTGGACGGTCGAATAAAGAGAACGGGTTTACCCGCGAAATCCTGTCAGGAAGTTACTTAATTGAAACTATCCGTCACGGGTATGATATCTAATATCGTCCAACGGTCTTCACCGACCGGAGGTAAAATACTACCGATTTAGAATGAAATGTTCAAAGCCATTTCGTTCGTGTTTACTTATGTTGCGGCATTTGAAGATGGTGGCGTTGCAGAATCCAAGAAGAAGTCGTCCCCACATGCTTATACTTTATGCACTTAATATCTCATTTAATTCAAGAAAGCCTAAAAGTTAAGTCTTCCGCTGTATCAAACTCTGAAGCTTTCAAGAATTACGAAGGTATAAGTATGTGGGACATGGCGTCATGAAGAGGCGAAGATCACAAGTGATGGATGCACGAGATCAAGGCAAGAGATTGATGCTCAAAGATTGATATCAAAGATCACATCAGCATGTTCACCAGAAAAGAAAAAGAAAAAGAAAGACGAAGACTACGAGCTCAAGACAAGCATAGTATGCTAGGTTTATTTTATTATTGTAACTTGGGTAACGCCCTTGTTTGGAGTGGCCTCCCTTAGGGGGAGATTGTTGGAAATGCGTTTTACGTATTAGAAAGGATCGGTCACTCCAACAATAGTCTATGTTATAGCTCGTAGTTTAGTTATTTACATTTATCAAACAAAGCCCAAAACCGAGCCCATGGATTGAATGGGCCGTCGGCCTAATGTAAACCCAAGCCCATCTCATGGGCTTGGGTATATAAACCCTCTCCTTAGATGGAGAGGGTGGTGTGGTTTTCATAATTTACACATAGTAAACATTGGTTTTCTCTCTTTAAGTGTGTGTGTAATCCACCATCTCTCCATCTCTTTCTCTCTCTAAAAACATAAGCAAGATTTACAATTTTCCAAGATTGCTAAAAAAAATAAAAGACTAAAAAGACGACGATGCATCATTCGAAGTTTTGTCCACCGGAACGAAAACTTGAATAGGAGGTCGAGTGAGGAGGAATTCAAGAAAATTTAACTCCTCATACACATGAGCAAGTTCAATTTGTTGAAATCGACAACTAGCACACGAGGATCCATGATGCAACACAAAATCGTTTGATGGGGGTATGGCATCAAACTTAGGGTTTGGTGGTGGCGGGGTAATGGGTTTGGGAATGTTTTCACAATGCCTTGTGTGGTTTGGGAAGGTTGAGAGGTCATTGAGTTGAGGGGTGTTGAAGGATTGTGGTGGAGGGGGAACATTTTCTTTTGCTCCGGTGATGGGGTTAATGGTATAAGTCTTATTCCAATACTTTATTGGAGATAAGGTACGGTTTTTGGGTGGTTTGGAGGAAGATGGTTCATTCTTCTTAACCCAAATAGGTCGAACCGAGATTTTCGGTTTCTTTGAAAGCTTGGATGAGGAAGCTTTGGGTGAGTGGGGTTGTGACAAAGAAATGTCAAGGTTAGGAATGTAGGAGTTAGGCATTGTGAGAGTGTGAGAATAAAATCTCAAGGTTGTGTGAGAATGAAATCTCAAGGTTGGTAAGGTGTGAGAATTAAATCTCAAGGTTGGTGTATAAGTAAAATGTAATCAAGATAAGAATTTGAATACAAAATGTGAAGCGTCAAGGAATGTTTAGTCAATTTGAGCAAACAAGGAATCTTGACATGGTATAGGGTTTTAAAAGTTTTGACCAAAAATTCGTCAAAAGCCACTTACTGTCCGTGGTACCTTATAGGGACCGGCGGTTCCATATCTCTAGGGAACCGCTGGACTTTAAGGAACCGCGTCCAGTGGACTTGAAACCATGTTTTTCCTGGGTTTTGGGAAAAACTAAGACTTTTTCAAAAAGTTGCAAATCTTGGAATTTTACCTCTATTAGATCAAATTATGCTAGGGTTGCATAAAGCAACACATTCAGAAAGAATGTCTTGACAAAGGGTGACAAAATAATTTAGATATCATTTTGAACCAATTTTAGTCAAGTTTTTAGAGGTTGTGATAGATTTAGGTTCAATTTTAATTTCAAATTAAAGTTGATTAATGTGCACATAAGGATAGAAACACATAAAACTAAATCCATAGATCAACAACATGAAACATTCATGAAGGAAGCAAGTACAAAGACAAATCAAACTAACTAATACATAGCTAGCTTAATATTAAATCTAGATGAGTTGTCTTCTTTGGCTTAGTTTTGTTGAAAACCATTTATTTAGAAAACTTCATCATTCACCTCCTAGGAGGAGGCATGGAAAACAAGGCAAGCAAGAACTCTTGTAACCTCCTATGTAGTCAATACATATCCATCCTAAGGTTATGGATGATGTAGTGGTTGTAAAGACAACATGGACAACTAGGACCATGTGTTTGTTGAAACCCATAGTATGGATCACCCAAAAGGAGGGAAAGAGGAACACCCAAAATTAGTATGTTTGAGTTGGGTGGAGGTGGAGGAGGCATCTTCTCCAAGGGTGATGTGGGTGAGAGTGGAAGCATGTTCCCTAAAGGGGAAATGGGTGAGTGTGGAGGTATGTTCTCCAAGGTTGGTGAAATGGGTGAATTTGGAGGGGTAAATGGTGAAGTCACCAAAGTGTCATCAAAGTCATTCACAAAAGGAATGCTTTGGATTGGTTGGGGTTGTGTGGTCACATCTAAGGGTGCACTTGGAGTGAAGGGTGAAGAGAGCTCATTCATTCTTGAGTTGAATGAAGAGGAGGTAGAACCAATGGAGTGATTAGTACCATGGGTGGATGTTGTCTTGCATGGTGCAAGGGGTGGTGAAGGTGATGAAGAAATGAGGATAGGAACCATCTCATTCTTAGGTGTGTGGAGGGGTGAGGAGTTAGGCTTGGCTACCTTAATCCTTATTTTGAGTGTTTTCCTTGGGGTGGAGGTCTTGGAAGTGTTTGAGGTTTTGGTATAAACCATGGTTGATAAGGGTGGTTTAAGGGTTAGGGAATGATGTTTTGATGTGTGAAGAACATGACTAACAAGGTGGGTTTAAATGGGTGAGGAGATGATCCAAACTAGTAATGGGTTAAAATCATTTTAGGTGAATAATGAATTTAGGTAACCTAGTTTAGGAAATGTGTAGTTTATTACAGAAAATCATGCAGTGTTTTCACAAAATTAAGAAAACAGTGTAAAGCATAAGATTTTGTCGTGCACAGTGGTCGGTGGTTCCTTATCTAGGACCGGCGGTTCCTTATCGATAAGGAGCCGCGGGTTGATATGGAACCGCGACCAGAGGGCTTTCAAAAAATTTCACTTCCAGTTTTTGATAAACCCAGATTTTTTCCCAAAAGATTCACAAGCCAAAGTTAACTACAGATCATAATCTAATAAGCTAACTATCAAAAGGCATGCACAAAGCTATGTAAATCACAAACATCATAGCATAAACAATATTTAGGATCAAAGTAAATAATAATCCAAACATGTAGCATAGTTTAATACACATCCAAGATAAAATAAAATTGTTCAACATTACATGTTTACCAACATGTATTCTTTGAAATACTTCAAAGCTTTCACCTTCTCTTTTTGCCCAATCCCTTGATCATATTCCCCAATAACTTGAAACCTTTTCTTGATTCAACCCGGTGTTCGTGCAATTCCCCTCTAGTTCTAAGATTTTCACGGTAAAGATGCTCCATATTGAGATCTTCTGGTATTTCACTAGAATGATGAGGAGGAGGAGCTAAGTCTTCAAATTCATCCTCGAATGGATTTGAGGATGGATGGGAATTACTCGAAGAGTTGAAGTGAGAACTAGTACCTATGCCATCACCATCACTTGTTGGCATGTCCATGTCCTCATCATCCATCTCTTGATGATCGGATTTTCGTGAACCTCGATCACTTCTTGTCTTTCTTTCATATGCCTCTTGAATAAGCAACATAACCCGATGAACCGGGTAGAAGCGAGAAAGATCGAGGTGGGGAAAATCATGAGCAACCCTTTTGAAAAGGCGAGTGAGAAGCATAGCATAGGGAAGGTTTGTTTTGGGCTTCGAAAGGGCATAATTGATTCGTGGAGCGATATAGAATGCCAAATTGTACTTGGTGGATGTAAAGATGCAACTCAACATATGCACCATACAAGCCGGGATATGATCCTGGTTTCACCAAGACAAAAGACATTCTCCCTAAGGATATTGGCCCATTGGACCATAAAATCCTTCAGGTCGCTAGAGAGCACTTCATATCGATTCACATTTCGTACATTTGAATTAAGGCTTCTCACAACGTTTCCATCACGCTCTTTCGAAATGATGTCAAGGATGAACTCTAGATCAATTTCGGTGAGGTCATTTGGAGGTTTATCGTAGGATTCCGAGAGAGCATCAAGTCTCCATTTATCCGTAAAACGACAAGTGCCTACATATGGCACACCGAGAATTTCACCAAAGTTTTCGAGGGAGTATTGAATCAATTGATCATTCAATACAAAACGAATGAAAATTTCTCCATTGTATTCAAGCATGGAGTAGGTGCTAAAGAATTCAAGAAGGAATAAAGGGTAAATATCTTCTTCTATGTTGAGCAAGCAATCAAACCCCGAAAGCTCAAACATAGATTGGATATAGTCATAACCCGTTAATTCCTTGTCAACGACTCTACCCTCATGGAAACAACGGGTAGAAAGGGACGGAAAAGCGTTTTGAAGTTGGGGGGAAGCATATGTATGGGAAAGGTTTGGCATGTATTGTCTAGTGTATTGATGATCCTTTTGAAATTTAGAAGGCATGATTAGTACCTAAATAAACATAAGACAATATTTTTCCAATCACTCATATGAAAAATAAAATCAAAGATAAAAAATATAAGAATGTGTTATATCAATTTCTTAACTAACAAAGGATTGAATCCATATCATTCTCATGTTCACAATGTAGCTATTCCATTATTTACCAAGAACATATGAACTATGTTGGATTAACAATGGACTTAGAACATTGGTTTTTCAAAACAAGGTTTTTAGGTAAGCATTAACAATGTCATTACCTATTTGTTCATGGGTTCATCTCAAATCCATCTTTTAATCAAAATAATTAATCAAAATTCAGATTTGTTCTACAAGTGGGTTTTAGTGAAATCTTAATGAATATGAACCTAAGGAATCATAGTAAAATAACCATGTCAACCCACATTCCTATTAAGGTTTTAATTCAATTTCAATTTTAAAAATCCCCAATTATGAAAGGATGAACCCTAGAATAAAATAGATGAAATTGAAAGAAAATACTTACAATTAATTGATGTTAGATGAAGGATGAGTGAAACCCACAACTTGGAGTCAATTAATTTGAGTGATTGGATGTTTTTAAAGCTTCAATAATGGTGGAAAACAAGAAAACCGTGGCTGTGTGTTTTTGGGAGAGAGATAGTGGTTTAAAAAGGAATAAAATAATCAAACTGGCGCTCTGACAAAAGTTTCTGCCCGCGGTTCCTTATCGATAAGGTACCACGGGTTTGAGCCGCCTAGATAAGGAACCGCCTACAGAGGCAGGTTTTTATCCATGAAAAACGCCAAATTTTGAAAACCAAGTTTTTCTAAAATACTTAAAATTATATCATGAGCCTTTTAGAATATCATTGGATCATCATAACACTAAGCAATATGCCTTAATGAAGGATTACGAGTTAAATCAAGATCGAAAAGAACCGAAACGGACAAACGACTACTCGTAGCAGAACGACAAAGTAGAGAGAAGTCAAGGGAAGTGAATCAAGACTAGGACCAATGCTCAAGGGATTAATGACAATCTTCAAATAGTGGTAACGAAGAGCTTGTGTCATATATAGTGGTTTAAGACGTGCCTTTCCGACGAAACCTTAAACGACTTTGGTAATGAATAAACGCAAAGCAATTAGTCAAGTATAGACTAAGATCACTTTCAATAGTAGTCTTAGTCTAAACCAAAATTTGAGCAAGGTATTAATTCAATTTCTCTCCCACAAAGGGCCTACTAACCGTATGGGTGCAAACCATAGAAATCATGCTTGATACTTTAAGCTACTACTAACTCACTCTACATCACCATAGTGAGTCAAGTATCCAAGCAATGAAGGTTTGAGAGGATAAAAGGAAAGAATCACAAACCACAAACAAATGTCAAGGCAAGGATGCCAAGAACAAGCACATAGTCAAGTAATGATCAAAAGAATGATCAAAGGGCGTGTGGAAGATCGAAAGCGTACCTTGGCCACAAAGAGCAATCCATGAAGGAATAAATGCTATGCCCAATAAATGACTATAATGAGTACTAAGTCTTCAAGGACTAGTATCATTCCCAATCATCTTGGTATCATCATTCAAAGATGTTGAAGATCAATGAAGATGAGTCTTCTACAAGTGCAATTAACTCAATCCACAACCAATTAAGTGATTGATCTTCATGAGTACCTACACAAGGCAAGATGCAAACTAGTAGATACATTTCAAGAGTATGTCTAAAATGCATAAAGGCTACTAATCTAAGTGGGATGCAATATTATCAATTAAAAGACCTATTTTTCAAGAACAAAATAGTTTTGACCAAAGAGAAACTTTAGTACAACTGGACCTTCTAATTTGAGGAGACAATGGATCGATCCAAGTTTCAAAGTACAATATACTTCAAAGATCTTGAGTGACCATCGCTCTGATACCAATTGTAGAAACTAGAAGGGGAGGGGGGGGGGGGGTGAATAGTTTCTCTTCGATTGGTGACCAAATTAAAACTACTTTCACTTTGGTTTGTATCAAAACTATCTTTTGTTTGAAGCTAAGTTGCATAATGATTAGGTTCAATTCAAATGCACTAGCAAAGATAATAGGTAAGTGTAATGATAATCAAATAAGTAAAGAGTAAGGAAAGAGACAACCTAGTGGGAAGACACCAAGATTTATAGTGGTTCGACAACGAGGCTCTATCCTCGTTTCTACTCCACTCCTCGAGTACACCTACTCGAGATTTCCACTATATCTACAAGCTCCCTTCTCGGCGGAGAAAACCTTACATCGTTGCTTACATTATTTTCCGACACTAAGCTAAATGTCGAGACCTAATCTTTAGCTAGGACCAATCTACACAACGTTGCCTACTTCACAATTTAACGACACAAGGCTAGATGTCGAGTTCTAATCTTAAGGTAGAACCAATCTTCACGACGTTGCCTACTTCACCATTTAACGACACAAGGCTAGATGTCGAGTTCTAATCCAAAGCTAGAACCAATCTTCACGACTCTTCACTTTGAAGCTAAGTGAGAACTTCACACAACACAACTACTAATCACTTTCAAGTTTAGTGAGAACTCACAAGACACAACCACATCCCTTTATAGTTTAGTGAGAACTCCTAATCAAATCTATTACAACTCAACTAGACTTATCCAAGTACACACATGTAGCTTGGATCTACACAACACAAATCCAAGCAAACACATATGCAATGGATGTACACAACAAATCCAAGCAAACACATATGCAATGGATGTACACAACAAATCCAAGTATCCACAAATAACTTGGATGAACACAACTAGTCCAAGTATTCATAAATACATTGGATTGACCTAAAACAAAAAGGGTATCATGATGAATATGACTAGCTCATAGATTCATCTTTATCACAACACTAATGAGTGAGTGATCTTCTCATTGGACAAGGTAAAGGAGGGGATCAAGAGGATAATCATATGTAAACATCCTTAACAATTTAAGTGATCATTTACTAATGATTATGCTATAGAAAATAGAAAGGGGGCTGAGAAAAACGTCCAAGAGGCTTACTGGAAAATGAGATTTGACCCACTATTTAAAGGAGACAAAGTATAACGGATCTATAATGGTTAGCTGTGCGCGGTACCTTATCTCGCTCGGCGGTTCCATATCGCTAAGGAACCGCGTAGGTACTTAAGGTACCGCCACTAGATTACACTCCGTTTTTTGTCTTTTAGTGGGGTAGGAATATCTGAGGTATTTGAAGCCTTCAAAGGATATTCTAACAGCATTTGGAATATGCCATTTTCAAATTTTCATTTTCCATTTTAATAAAACATTTTCTAAAAAAGAAAGTTTATTAAAAAGTCTTTTGTCATATTAACAAAAGTGAGTTTTAAGAATAATCATTTTGATGATCACTAAGTATGATTAAGAAAGGTTAGTGATATGATTATTACCTCGATGATAGTGTTAGTTAAATAATTCATTTTGTGTTTTACACTAAATGTGTTGTATGGTTTGTTGTGATCAAAACTAAGAAAGATTAGTTAACACTAATAATGTTTTTAGGCATCACTTGCATTAACAGAGTGGAATGAAACTGAATGCAGACCAATTACTTAAGTTAGCACTAGAATAATCATAACAAGGTGCTAATGATGACGTATTGGTAAGCATTAAAGGAGTTGAATATTCTTTGCAACCTAGGCAGAAACCGGGTTAACACATCTATAGAAGACAAGTGTCATGTACCCATTGATGCGATGCACAACCCTTCCCCAGCCATTTGAGTTTCTCTCGAAAGAAACTTGTCTCATTGTCACGGAGATCAACACGTATCTATTGACTTTCTCCCTCCGAGTTAGTTAATATTGAAAAGGTGGCAGTCTGCTTTAGACTCCGATTGCCAAAATGCACTTATCGAGTCTAGAGCCAAAAGAGATCAATCTATCATCTCGTTAGGACACAATCAAGTCCTACGCATTATTCTTATGATATTGCCAGAACATCTAAGTGATACGATTCACAATGAAGATGGAAATCCTGCTTGAGTCAACATCAAACAAACTCAGGGTAAGTAACTTGTACGATTCTACACGAATCAAACATGTGATAACTGGTATGCAACTAAGTTTAGATTCTTAATTGATCTAAACTTGATTCCAGGTTTCTTCACAAAATCCGTGTGATCTTGCCAGAACATTCAGAGTGACACTCTTTAGTGTTCACAGTGACGAATGGAAATCCTTCCAGTGTCAACCTCAAACAGCACTACGGTAGGTAATGCGAAAGATTCTTTATGAATCGAGTTTGTGATAAACTCGAAAGCAACAATGGTGCGATTCTTTTAGAATTAAACTTGTTCCAGGAATTCTGAATTGACGACTCTAATCAGACGAATAATTTATCCTTATGATTCACTCTTTACGTTCACAATCTGCTTTGAGACGGTCGAGTAAAGAGAACTGGCTACTACCACCGAGAAACCCTGTCAAGGAGGTTCCTAATTGAATCTACCCGATCACAGGTACATTTTCTAACACCATATAACGATCTTCAATGACCAGAGGTAAAATGATATCGAGTTAGGGTGAAATGTTCAAAGCCATTTTGTTCATGTCTATATATGTTGCTGCATACCAAGAAGGTGGCGTAGCTGTGTACCAACCGAAGTCGTCTTCACATGTTCATACTAAAAGTTAAAGTCTTCCGCAACTTCTGATTGATATTTAAAGGACTAACTACAATTATATTTGTATAGGAGATTGTTAGCCTTTCAAAATCAACAAAGTATGAATATGTCGATTCAGAAGTCACAAGAGCACAAGATGGCGATAATCAAGATACCTAAGAATGTAATAGGTCATCTTGTCACAAGAGCACAAGATGAACACTATCAAGGATATATTGAAGATCTCAAGCAATCAAAGTTAAATGACAAAGGCTCAAGATAAAGATCACCAAGGCATGAAGGAACAAAGCCATTGCAAACAAGATACAAGACCCAAGAAGGAAGATCGCCACCACAAGAATGTATTACTCAATCATATTATGCATTTTAATGATGACCGATAAATTGGGGGAGATTGTTAGCCTTATATTTTATATAGTCAAACAAGAATGTAATAAGTCATCTTAGTCGTTAAAGGTCTTGTATTATAATAGGTTAGTGGGAATAACAGGGCTTGGACTTTAAGTTAATATTGTATAAGTTAGGGGCTCTAAGCCTAAGACAAGCCAAGCCCGACCCAAGAAAACAAAGCACATGAGCCCACCAAGCTCATGGGTATATAAACCCTCTTCTATGTGTGGAAGAGGGTGTTGGTTCATTCACTTTCTCTCTCTAAAGTATTTACCTTCCACTATCTCTCTACTTTCTCTCACAACTTTCTCTCTCTACCATGGCTAAACACCTCTTCAATCCTCCCCGACCTCCGGATTGAAACCCGGGTTAATGGTGAATCTTATGTTAACAATTGGTATCAGAGCCTGGTTAAAACACGAAAATACCTACACAAAGACTCAAGTGATCTTAAAATGAAATATATTTTAACCATGATTTATATAACATCACAACAATCCAATTTTCCAAGACCCGACATGATATTATTTTCGTTGCGAGGTCCATGTGTACACTAAATAAACTCGATCCAACCATCAATTAAAATACCCAGTCTAGTAAAAACTCGACCAATTCTCTATCACAACCTTACCTTCGGCCCATCACAAGTTAAACAACCCGGCCTATCACTGAAATTAGGGATATATAACTTAACAAACCCTGATAAAAGTCACACCTAACCCAAACCTAATATCATTCACCAGCCGCTCTTTTCTCCCAATCTCAAGCTATCATCGTCCATATCTTACTTTTTCATCAAACCGTCATTTTTGTTATTTACACAAGATCTGAACAAAATCAATGCCGTATACCATTTGCAACCTAAATCTTTGACCCCACAATTTGTATTGAGCAAAACATACACAGATAATCTATATCTCACCTAATTATCCCTTTGTTTTCTCAACATAAAACAAATTTATCAAAACATGATAATGTGATTAAAATGAAATATATCAAAAGATGTGATCTTAAAGACTCAAGTGCAACTCTTTCCTTCACATGCTAAACTATTTCGAATATCGATGCATGTGTGTAGGCGGAGTATTTCGGTAATGTAAAACCTACTATCCACGACGGAACAATGGAGTCAAAAGGTGTTTTAGGATAGGAAACTAAGTCCTATGATCCAACCAGAACCGGAGGGATCTACCGAAGGACATTCCATAGCTAGAAATAGTAGTCCTTAGGAAAGAAGAGTTGAATGAAGCTGGATGCAGACTAATTACTTAAGTTAGCACTAGAACAATCATAACAAGGTGCTAGCGATGACGTATTGGTAAGCATTGAAGGAGTTGAATATTCTTTGCAACCTAGGCAGAAACCGGGTTAACACATCTATAGAAGACAAGTATCATGTACCCATTGATGTGATGCACAACCCTTCCCCAGCCATTTGAGTTTCTCTCGAAAGAAACTTGTCTCATTTTCACGGAGATCAACACATATCTATTGACTTTCTCCCTCCGAGTTAGTTAATATTGAAAAGGTGGCAGTCTGCTTTAGACTCCGATTGCCATAATGCACTTATCGAGTCTAGAGCCAAAAGAGATAAATCTATCATCTCGTTAGGACACAATCAAGTCCTACACATTATTCTTATGATATTGCCAGAACATCTAAGTGATACGATTCACAATGAAGATGGAAATCCTGCTTGAGTCAACATCAAACAAACTCATGGTAGGTAACTTGTGCGATTCTACACGAATCAAACATGTGATAACTGGAATGCAACTAAGTTTAGATTCTTAATTGATTTAAACTTGATTCCAGGTTTCTTCGCAAAATCCGTGTGATCTTGCTAGAACATTCAAAGTGACACACTTTAGTGTTCACAGTAACGGATGGAAATCCTTCCAGTGTCAACCTCAAACAACACTGCGGTAGGTAACTCGCAAGATTCTTTATGAATTGAGCTTGTGACAAACTGGAAAGCAAAAATGGTGCGATTCATTTAGAATCAAACTTGTTCTTGGAATTCTAAATTGACGACTCCAATCAGACGGATAATTTATCCTTATGATTCACTCGTTATGTTCGTAGTCTGCTTTGAGACGGTCGAGTAAAGAGAACTGGCTACTACCGCCAGGAAACCCTGTCAAGGAGGTTCTTAATTGAATCTACCCGATCACAGGTACATTATCTAACACCATCTAACGGTATTCACCGACTGGAGGTAAAATGCTACCGAGTTACGATGAAATGTTCAAAGCCATTTCGTCCATGTCTATATATGTTGCTGCATATCAAGAAGGTGGCGTAGCTATGTACCAACCGAAGTCGTCTTCACATGTTCATACTAAAAGTTAAAGTCTTCAGCAACTCTAATGGATATTTGAAGGACTAACTACAATTATATTTGTATGGGAGGTTGTTAGCCCTATATTTTATATAGTCGAACAAGAATGTAATACGTCATCTTAGTCGTTAAAGGTCTTGTATTATAATAGGTTAGTCGGGTTAACCGGGCTTGGACTTTAAGCTAATATTGTATAATGTTGAGTCTTAGGATCTAGACTCATCTGGGATATATAACAATGATTGTAATGCACAGCGGAACATAATAACAAACACAATCAAAGTTATGAACAAGGCTTTCTTATTCATAAACTTCTTACTAATAAGCTACTAACTACTACTCCTGGCGCCTAACAGGCTTGACACCGGGAGGAACGCACACACACCTTTAGTTTACATTGTATATGAATCAGTGAATAACCATGTGTGCCTAATCCTCTTTATATAATAGAGGTACTAGGGTTACATCACAACCCTAGCTTACTAAGAAGCTAACTATTTTCTATTAGGTCCTTCATCTTGTTTTGTCATATCAACTCATAATCTAAGTCCCAACAATCTTCCCCTAGTTGATTTGATAAAAGTAGTAAGCACAAGCTTCCCCTGAAGCTAAAGCTTCCCCTGAAGCTAATATAGATGAAGGTTAAGCTTCCCCTTGATCCATGCATTCTTCCCCTTTTTGTCACATCAACTCAAAAGGATCGTCTTCCCCTTAAGAAATGCATGTCGAATCCAGTAGGCTTCCTTGGAGTGATCACTGATGAAGAAAATCAAGTATAACAAATTTTATGAAGAAGTGAAGTATCCCAAACTTGTGTCTTATATCATCTCAGCTTTAATTACATGGGACTGATAACCCCTACAACTATAAGCCAGTTGTTAGCTATAACAATATATTTAATCCAACGATAAGGGGTATTGCTCACCAACAGTTTTTGGTACATGGGAACTGGTAACCTTCACAACTATTAGCCAGTTGTAAGCTATAACAATATATTTAGTCTAAAGACAAGGTGTATTGCTCACCTAATTGAGATATAAGAAGAAAAAAATTTTGTGAAAACCAACTCCAACATCAAATAAGCAATTATCAATTATCTTCGTCAAGGAACCATAACTCACCAGTAGGAACCATAGGCTAACCATCTCTTGAATCATAAACTCAGTAGTATAGATCATCCACTCCTTCAGTGTGAAAAAGTCATGCTTATTACAATAACATGTAATAAAATGTCTTTGTATAATTCTTGTAATGAATATATGCATGGCGATCACATGTAATGGCCGATAGTCTCAATGAGCTCTGACGGATCAACCAGAAACCACTCGATGCTTATGATCATGCAAATTTTGTGATGATCATATCATGAACTGTATGGTATCATATGCCCCCTAAATATTTGTAAAATAGCGTGTAACTGTTCCAATCAAGAATTATAGCATAAACTGAACTTTTGAAATAACCATATACCTCTTCATTGTTCAAGATCACCAGTAGGAACGACCAGGAGGAACCGACTAGGAGGAACCGACCAGTAGTAAGAAATATCTTACCAGTACATCTCAAACCCTCTTTTTTTTCCCTTTTTTTCTTTTTCTTGTTTTTTATTATTTTTTTCATTTTAATGTATTTATCAAATCCTAACCCTCTTTTAGTCCTACCAGACATACTACTATCAATTAATTTTGAAAGATTCTTAGGTGCCTTTTTCCATTTTTCAAATCTTAAAGTGTAGCATCTAATTTTTCCTTAATGTCATGTTTATCTTTGATACTACCATCTTTTACCTTTTCAGTGTATTTAAGAATATTTGTTGTGTTTTCTAAATCAATGTTTAGAATTCTAATTTTATCCTCATACTCTCGTTGAGTATCTTGAAGCCACCTCTTTTGTTGTTCCAATGTTTTTAAAGAAGTTTTATATGCTTGAACCTCTAAAAATTACTTATCATTCTGATCATTTAAGTCATTATATTGAGACAACAATTCTGAATATTTATCATGACAACCAAGAGGACAATGTTGTACCTGAGGTGAGATGCCCATAAGAGCAAACTCTTCTGCTTCCTCGGTATCAGACAGATTCCCAGCAATCATTGCAAACACGTCAGTAGAAGGTTCAGCTGTTTCCAGGGCAACATTCTGATGATCATTCTAGTTGACCATAGAGTCAATAGACACCAACGCCTTCTTGTCATCCTTCACCTCCTGAATCTTGAAAGCTGAATACCCGCTCTTCTCCTGGTCATGCTTGTTAGAGCATTCCCTAGCAAAGTGACCTTGCTGCTGGCCGTTATAGCATCTAACCTTGCTTCTGTCAAACCTTGCTGGCTCTCTTGGGTTGTAGTTAAATTTACCGGTTTTCTTCTCAAACTTGTGAACCCTAAGAGTGAGCATGGCCATCTGCCATTTGAGATCCATTTCATCCAGGTCAAGTTTATCAACCTGTTTGAAGTCATCAAAAACAAGTTGCTGTTGAGCATCAACGTCAGCAACAAAAGAGTGAAGAACAGCTTCTACCATGCTACCAGACTTGGCTTTTGGTTCAGGAGTAGAAGTATGCTGAAAAGTATTTTGAGAAGACACGGTTTTGCTTGGGCAACTAGCATAAGACATGGGACTAGATCCCATAGAACTCACGAAGGCAGAGTTAGCAGGAGTAGGAAAAGAATCACTTGAGTATCCCCTCACATGAAGCTCAAAGGTTTTGAGCTTATGAAACAAATCATCAAAATTAAGATAGTAAAGCCCACCTTTTGCTTTGAGAGAGATTACCACCTGATTCCATGAGTAGGGTAAGGCTCTAAGAAACCTTGCATTGATATCACCATTGTCAGTTTTTGACCGAAGTTGATTCAACTAGCTCAGTATCTTTTGGAACCTGTCATACCCTTGATGGATACCTTCAGTTTCTGAGATCTTGAAGTCTGTGAATTCATCTCTCAGCATGGATCTTCGCATTTTCTTTGACTCCTCATTGCCACCAAACCTTGCTTTTATTCCATTCCAGATTTCTCTAGCATCATCCAGATGATAAAAGTCACCCATGTGATCATCAGGAAGAGACTAAAGCAAAATAGTTTTTGCTTTGATCTCCTTCCGAACAGCTGTGATTTCTTCATGAGTTTTAGGGTCAAGAAGAATAATACTTCCATTCTTATCTCTTCTAGTTAACTTCTTGCTGTTTCCATTCAGATTAATCTTCCAAAGATCTTGATCAATGTTGGTGATCCAACATTCCATCTTCATTGCCCAGCTATCATACTCGTCCTTTTTCAGAAGAGGAAACTTACCATTTGTGTTGGAAACCGTAGAAATGATCTGCTGAGGTTGCTGTGTTTTAGGGGTACTATCTTCTCCTGTTTGAGTAGAACTTGAGGCAGACATAATTAAACAAAAATGTTAGTAATAAGAAAAATTGATTCTTCTTGTACAGAGACTCTCCCAGGCTCTGATACCACTTGTTGGGTCCACTAGATGTGGATCTTGCAGCCTGTTAGGAACGGTGAACGACTTCTGTAATCACAAGTCTATTCACAGAGAGACTCTAAACAAATCATACAGTATAAGTGCGGAATACAAATACTATGAAAAAGAAGAACATAATAACTATAACGACTTGATCCTTTACTAAGGATTTCTAATATTAATATGAACTAGAATTATATTTGATGAAGGTGTATTGAACCCTTCTGCCTAAGGTTCATTTTATACTACAAGGAAACCCTAATACATCATTAACCAAAACATGTAAAACTGATATGCAATCCTTTCCTAACATATATCATGCATATCCTAACAGAATAATATTTAAATAATAAAGTTTGACTTTCTATAAGACAGGAGCACGGCTTGCTCCTACTACTACTAGGACCACGAGGAACTACATACCTCCTAGTCTACCTATTACAAATAACTATTCCAATGGTCCTAACATATAAGTTAGGGGCTCTAAGCCCAAAGACAAGCCAAGCCCGACCCAAGAAACAAGCTCATGATCCCACCAAGCTCATGGGTATATAAACCCTCTTCCATGTGTGGAAGAGGGTGTTGGTTCATTCACTTTCTCTCTCTAAAGTATTTACCTTCCACCATATTTCTCTCACTACTTTCTTTCTCTAACTTCTCTCTATTTTTATCATATGTATTGTGTTATGGATTGATTGGGATTAGCATTTGGTATCAAGAGCCTATAGTGGATAGGTGATTGACGATTCGTGGTTTGTTTTTCATTGAAGTCATGTGTGTTTTATCAAAATACCTCATGTCCCAATTTTTTATGGTTTACTCTTTCCCAATATCATCTATATAGTTGTGGTAGTGATTTGGTATATTTGTTTTCGCTAAAAACACAAAAAAAAATTGACGTTTGGATCGATTTTTGGTGTAAATACTCGAATTTCCTCTTTGATATCCGAGATCCTATTTCTTTGCAAAATTCCGAATTTAGAAACCCTTAATATTCCAGATTTGGCACTATTCCAGATTGGGAAATATTCCGGATTGGCAATATTCCGGATTGGGCAATATTCCAGATTGGGCAAAAGATATTCCGAATTGAAGAGAAAAACATATTCAGAATTGACGATTTTGTCAATTTTCTGGATTTAGGTGCAAGTAAAATTCCGAATTTCAGACATTTGCTGATTCCGAATCGAGAAATTCAGGATTGAAGTCCAAAGTGTATTCCGAATTCGTGTTTTGGCTTGTATTCCGGATTCGTGAAGCCTGTATTCCGGATTTAAATTATTCCGGATTTTCTGACATTTTTGTTATTCTGGATTTGTTATTCCAGATCTAGAGTTATTCCAAACTGGTACACAAAAAAATAAAATTTTTCCGGATTTGATTTTTTTTTGGGGTTCCGGATTTAAGTTCTAAGAGATTCTGGATTTGAGTTATAAGAGATTCCGGATTTGATTTCTTGGGATTCCGGATTGAAGGCTGAAGCATATTCCGGATTCAGGAATTTAAGAAATATTCAGAATTCAGGTTAGCTAGTTTATTCCGAATCTATTATTCAGGATCCAATATTCCGAACTCAGTTTTTTTGTTCGAGCAATTTCGAGACTTAGCCACTATCTAGACTAGTTTCGGAACATCGTTTCAAAAAAACAATAATAAAACAATTAGTTAATTAATTTTTCCCAACAATTTTAGGCCATTTAAGCATCGATTTAAAATTTTGGCGATATGAAAAAATTTTCGACCCAAAATTCAAAATTTTAGGCCATTTTAGGTTTTATTTTTCGTCACAATTTTTCACTTTTCAAATTTTTTCACTACTAGTTTTTGGCTATTTCTAACTCGCTTTCAAAATTTGGTGATTCAAAATTTTTCGGTTTACCATTATATCGGACTGAGGGGAGTTTATTGTCGGACTAAGAAAAATTGGAATTTTCGGAATATCAACCGCAATCACATCACAACACATCTACTAAGATTCATAATCCATACACATCATATCCTCTTCGAGACATCCATTCAATGGACATCTTCGCAAAATACTACGAACATCATAATCCTGATTTGAAAAGAAAGGCTGTGAGTACTATCGATGCACCAATCATCCAACTAGGAACGACATTTGACCGACTCTCAAGTTCTTCATCTAAAGTCACTACAACGGATTCAAGAACCACAACGTCCATGAATGAGGTGAATAAAGAGAAGATGCAAAATCCAGAGGTTCAGACAAATACTGAGACTCTAATCAGTAAACCTACAAACAAGGATTCTACAACCAAAACCGTTCATGCAATCAAATACAAGATGTCTAAAGCAAAAGAAAGATGCATGGAACACTTAAAGTTGCTTCGGTCACACCTTCAGATCCTTTCAAGAGAAGATCTAAAAGGCACTCGTATTGAAATTGGATTAATGCTAAGATTTTACTAATTGAAAAAGTTCGTTTCTCGGTATCTTAACAAATTGATTTCCGGTTTAAAGTACGACTCAGTTGTTTTTGGTGAAACAAATATTTTTGGTTGTTTTAAAATGAAAGTGCAAAACTTAAAAGTAAATGACGTTAAAGTAAATCTAAGTGTAATTTAAAATAAAAGGCGAGTATTTAAAAGCGTGACGAAAATTAAAAGGCACTAAAAGTAAATAATGCAAACTTAAAACTATCTAAGGCAAACTTAAAACGCAACTAAAACGTAAACTAAGGCAAGGCTAAAATAAATCTAAGGCAAGTAATCTTAAAGTGCAACTATGGAAAAAGGCGGGAAAAGTAAAGCTTGAAAGTTTAATAATTAAAAACATAAACTAAAAAGAACCTGAAAGAAGCTAACTCGGAATAATCCTTCGTTCGGAATAATCACTCATCCGGAATGTCACATTCGTTCGGAATGATTCTTCTTCACTCGGAATATTTACCAAACCCTTGATCCGGAATAAATCCCTTATCCGGAATATGTCACTTATTCGGAATAAAGTCTTGATTCGGAATACTTAAGCTTGATCCGGAATGTTGTTGATCCGGAATATTATTCCGAATAAAACTCCTTGATCCGGAATATGTCACTTATTCCGGATGGAAGCCTTTGATTCGGAATATCTCCTTGATCCGGAATGTTTGGTTGATTTAGAATGAAAGGCTGATCCGGAATGTCTAATATTCCGAATGAACGGTTTGATCCGGAATAATATATTATTCCGAATAAACACTACTGATCCGGAATGTCTAATATTCCGGATGAACGACCCTTGATCCGGAATAAACTTGCACAAACCCTTCATTCGAAACACGAGCTTTGATTCGGAATACCTGGGAAGATCAGTAACCGAAACCGAAGAACAAGGAGAACAAGAAAGCTACGGATCTAATAGAAACTAAACAAAATCAACCAAAAGATTAAATCAAACTAATCAATAAACATGTATTAATCATAAACAAACAATCCAAATCAATCAAACTAACAAATATAACCAAAATAATCAAAACCCACTTTAATCAAATCAATAAAATAAGAACATGAACATGAACAATAAACATAAAGATTAAAGATCAAATAAAGAAAGGTAGATAGGAGATGACAAGAAAATTAAAGATTGACAATAATTAAAAGGAAACTTACTTGAAATTAAATGTATTTAAGGTGCAAGACAATGTATTTAAATGGACATGAATTTAAATGACAAGGTAAATAAAATGGAAGAACTAATTGTCACTATTAGCCAACAAAATGAAATGAACACACTAATCATCTATTTATAGGGGAGGATTAGGAGGTGCTTAGGAAGCTTCCTCCCCTCTTTCTTCTTTCCTTAATTACGTCATTAAGTCCTTGCTCTTCTTAATTCTTTGTTAATCTTCTTAATTCTTTGACTTTAACGACTTTGTCTCGGGATTTCTTTGAACTCGTCTTGTAATTCTTCAATAAATTAGACTTGAGTTCTTCGGCTTTTAGTAAACTTCCGTCTTTTGACTTTTTCTTCGATAAATCTTCAGAATTGGTCTTGGACTTCCGTTCTTTTTGCACTCTTGACTTCTTGACTTCGTCTTTCGTCTTTTTCTTCGATAAAAGCCCGTGAATGCCCGTGTTTTCTCCACTTTTCACCTTTTCGTCCTAAATCACAACAAAAACACAAACCACACATAATTCCGACACAAATGACATAAAATACACGTTTTGGCTCGGTTATTATTGTAATTAAGTGGTAAAAAGGATGGGTGTTTACACACCTATCAAATCCCCTACACTTGACCATTGCAATGTCCTCATGCAATGCATTAGTTACAAAGCACGATTACACTTTTCATCATAATCAATCCACCTTGGCCTTTATTAAAGAGATAGAAAATTATAAACATTCAAAGTAAAGAAATCAAAAACATACCTTGGGTTTTGGAAATGTCATGAATGATCATCATCCTCAAGTTTTCACTTTCTCCAAACCAAGCTTAAAAACGAGATCATTGTTATTATAAGTTAGCAAACTAACACGAACTCATGTGGGCCAATTATTCACTTAGACTCCCTTATTCCTAGGTGTATCTCTTATATTTTATTGTTGTCTTGAATGATCACGAGGATGCATTGTTTGACTTATTTTGATAGTTATTAAGTCTGAAAATAAAGTGGGACGATTTAATCAATAGTTAGCTAAAGGACAAAATCTTTTAAAATTGCTTCTCGGGACCTCATAAAGTTCATATCTTGGCATAACTCGCTTCGCGATTTGAGACCTTTCTCGGACCGATATTTGGCAGCGACTTCATACTTCAAACCTTGAGAGACGTTCATGAAATTATAGTCTCTCTTCATAATAGGAATTTCTTCACTTGAAGTTTTGAGAGATTCTTCATATTTGGACCACGACTTCTTCATTTTTCTCCAATCTTTATTTGGGACTTTGATATACAACGATCCGCCTCCTTTTAGGACTTGGATCTATTCATCCTCATACCTTGTTAGGGGCTTTTCGGATAGACTTCTCCATGACTTTTGGGGATTTTTTGCTTTTCGTCGTGTGTCTCGATCCTTCATATTGATTTTTAATAAATGATTCTTCACATCACTTTGGATCTTTAGCAACAAAATATAGCCCTCATGTCTTGTTAGGACCTTTTAGGACTCGCCAACCTTCGCATCCCGCTTCAATAAGTTATGCCTTGGCTATGAACTCTAATCATTACCGAGCAACTTTTAAACGATCTTGGACTAGAAGCTAAGTAACTTTTCAAATCGTACAACCTTATTTCATGCAGATAAATTTATTAGCAAGCGATGGGAGAATAGGCTCATAATTAACTCACATAAATTCACGAAAGAATACCAAACTTATAATTGACTCTATCATCTCTCGTACTCCACAGGTTAAAATCTCAAGGAATGAGACTCGTGGATGCTTAGCCTATTAAATCAAAGTTTTGGGTTTTCGAGTCGCCTATAGGATCTTGCAAATTCTTAGACTCTTTCAAGTTTAGAAAACGCATTTTAAAGTTCCCTTGATAAACGACTCTCTAGGATCATTTATAGGAACTTGCAAAAGTTCTTGTTCTTACCCCGTGAGAGTTAAGACTTTCGCGTTTTATAGCTCCCTATATAAAAGCCTAGCAAAACTTGACTTAAACACGGTAAGGATACTAGCTAGAGTAAACTTAGATAAGTAAACTCGGGTTGAGTCAAAAGATTCACAACATTTGAAAATTAAAACCACTTTATTCAAATTTATTCTAGCAAGGAAAGAAAATAACTATACAAAGGTAAAAACTAATAGGCCAAAATAGATCAAAAATTTTGAAAAATGTCGAAAAATTGATTTTCCGGTTAAAATGAGGACAAATACAAGGAAAAGGCCACTTAACTTCGATAGAAGTCCCCCCCACACTTAATATAAAAATTGTCCTCAATGTTTAAGCATGTGGGAGAAAACTCCCCTACACTTAGGACATTGTGCACTTTGTTTAAATTTCGCTAAGGAAAAGACAACTAACGAGATTCCTATTTTAATATTGGAAAATATAAAATAGTGAATCGAAAAGAGTTTAGGATAGAACCGGGAAAATGGGAACACAGAATCACGGGTCGTCAAAAATCATCATGAGTGGATCATTGAGTGCTCGAATCCCTGATTAGTAGAAGAGAGGAAATAACAAACACCAACGGGTCTCCCCTACACTTAGGATAAAGAAAGCAAAAAGATAGAAACATGGGTTGCCTCCCAAGAAGCGCATGATTTTTGTTAACCAGTCGTGAGCCTGACTCGACCTTGATTAGCATAGGAAGAAGCATGAAACATATCCACCGGGATCAAATACATAGTTTTCGTCCATCAAATAGCAGAAGCTTAAGGCGAACAAGGCAAACCAAAGAAGGATAGGCAAAGTTCCCTTAAGCAAAGATGGAGCACGGTGGTAGCAAGGGTGAAGTGGTACAAGCAGATTTTCATCAGTTCCAAAGATATTTCCTTTTATTTCATCAGGTGGATACTGAGATGGCTGAAGAATATCGATACCGGGGTCGAACACCTTTTCCTTTAGGGGAAAATAGCACTCAGGCTCAGCAGAATGTGAAGATGATCCGCGAAGAAAATGCACAACCTCGTCCATAGAAGGTGGACAAAGAGGTGTTAAATCATACGTGTTGCGGATGTTGGTGTCGTCCGGTTGCTTCTCCTTTGAAAGAATTTTCTTCAAATCTAAAGTAGGATCAAGACGATAATCATCAAAGTCCAAAGGAGGTGCATCACTCTCATGAGGGAAGTATGTATTGAGAAATGTAGAGAAGTCTTCCTCAAATGAGTAATCGTCCAAAGTAGGATCAAGTGATGGCGGAGGATCTTCATCATGTGAAGAATCACTCGAAAGAGTATCGGCCTCATCAAAATCATCATAAGTGGGCAGGTCGAGATACTCGGAAGTAATATCATCATAATCATCCGAATCTGAGCTAGAATCATCAGCATAAGTATCAAAGATCGGTGGAGAATCATATATGGGTGAAGGTTCCAAATTGGATAGAGAATCATCCACATCATCTTGAAAAAGTGGATTATCAATGCAAGACTCGAACAGAGGATTGTTGTAGATGACAAAATCATCAAGCACATTGATCATATTCGCAGATTCTCGTCCATAGGATTTGCTTGTAAGCTTCCCCATTTTGAAAACTTGTGCATCATCCCCGACTCTTAAGATTAACTCACCTTCGGCAACATCAACTAGCGCTCTTCCGGTTCTCAAGAATGGCCGACCAAGTATTAAAGGAATACGAGGGTCCATTTCATAATCAACAACAACAAAGTCGACCGGAAAAGTGAAGGTACCAACTTTAATGAACACATCTTCGGCAATATCAACGGGGTAAGCGAGAGTGCGATTTGAAAGCTCAAGAGTCATCTTTGTTGGAGTAAGGTCGGGTAATGATAGTGTTTTCCAAACACTTAATGGCATCAGATTAATACTGGCCCCGAGATCAGCTAGGGCAGTAAATTCTTCGGTTTTGTTAAAAATGCAAGGCAACACAAAACGATCGGGATCTCCAAGTTTTTCTGGAAGTTCTTTAAGAATAACTGCCGAACAGTTTTCATTTAAGCGTGTGTTGGCGAGGTCAATCAACTTCTCCTTCTTGTTAAGCAATTCCTTGAATGCTTTGACAAATTTCGACATGTGGACAAGGGCTTCAACAAGGCTAATGTTGAAATTCATTTGAGAGATCATCTTCAGAAAATTCGACACTTGAGAGTCATCCTTGGTTAGCATGTTGGCCTTGGCGAGCCGTGAAGGATAAGGGATATTGGGTTTGGGTGGTGAAGGTGCAGGTGTAGTAGGTAAAGGTAGAGATGTTGAAGGGTTCTTCTTGGGAACATCGTCATGACGAGGCGGAGACGGTAATGGTGCACTAATACTAGGTGTGGGAGGAGTAGGGATAAATGGTGGTGGAGGAGGTGTAGATGATGGGGGTGGAATAGGGGGTCCTACTATGGTGAATCCACTACGGGTAGTAATAGCACTCACATTCGCTCGCGGATTGGTGACGGTGTTTGAAGGTAGAGAACTCGAAGAAGAGGGTTGAGCGGTGGGTAAGAAACTAGCCAGCATATTCTTTAAATCATTCGTTTGATTGTTGAAGGAGGATTGAATATTATCTCGAAGCTTGGATCTTATATCATTTCCTTGCTTGGTGATATCCCCTTTCAAATTGATAATTTGGCTCTGCAGATTCTTGATTTGCTCACCTTGGGTTCTAATCAAAGCTTCAACATCTTGATTCATGGGTGGGGCTTGTTGAGCGGGTGGGTGATAAGGATTAGAAGCTCTAGGTGGGATTTGGTTGCTTCTAGTATAGTTGTTGTTGGGGTTTTGGTTTTGAGGAGAAAAACCGGGTGAAAGGTAGTTGTTTGACCGGTAACTCAGCAAATTTCGATCCCCTTGAGGTCGAGCTTGGTAATTTTCCGCTTAATAATTACCATAAGCTGCATACACATTTTCCGGATTTCCTTGAGTAGAAGGACAATCAGTGTATGAGTGTGGACCGCCGCATGTCTCACAAGAATTGGCAACCGCTTTAACTTGATGTTGTTGGTTTGTAGCAAGAAGCAAGATATTTTTGTTCATTTCGGTCATCATCCGGGTGAATTCGGTCATATCGGGGTTTGCTGAAGTAGAAGAAACATTGACTCTCGGGTTGTTCCTTGAAGAAGCGAAGGAATCCCAGTTTTTGTGGTGAGTAGTCATGTTCTCAATAAGCTCTCTACACTCCTCGGGTCTCCTTTTCATAAATGTGCCAACGGCGGCTGCATTAATCGTATCACGATCTCGAAAAGTTAAACCGTTGTAGAAAGTATCAATTAAGGTCACAGGGAGCATGTTGTGGTTTGGACAACGATCAATCAAAACATTATATCTTTCCCAAGCATCAAAGAGAGATTCATCGGGTTCTTGCATGAAACCGCTGATTTGATTGCGAAGGCTCGTGACCATGGATGGTGGAAAGTAGCGCGACAAAAAGCGTTGAGTCATGTCATCCCAAGTATGAATGGAATTCTTCGGGAGACGATCAAACCATTTCTCGGCGTGGTGTGATAAATTATGTGGGAAGAGTTGTAGGCGAAGGACATCCATTGTGGCACCGGGCAACTTCATGCTTTGGGTGATTGTAATGAACTTGTCGAGGTGTTTGTTGACATCATCATCAGGCGTTCCTCGAAAAGGATTTGTTTGCACTTGCTGAATCATGTGGTGCTTCAACGAAAACTCCGGAGCCGTGATTTGCATCGGCGCAATCGGTCCTCCTCGTCCAAACATGGTAGGTTGACAAAGCTCCTCCATTGTCCGAAGATTGGGCTATGGATGAACATTGTTGTTGTTATTATTGAGGTGCGGTGGATTATTGTTGTTGTTAACACCTGCCATAGCTAAATCTTCTCGAGTCTCGGGCTCTTGATAATTAGAAGATCTAGTACGCATACACCTACAAAGGCAAAAGAAAACAATACCAAACACAAAGAGAATATATATACACAATAAAAATAAAAATTTTATGGTTTTTTGAAATTTTTATGCAAGAAAATAACGCTCATAAGTGAACGGATCCCAAAAAGCAACGCGTCTCTCACAGAAAACCGTTAATCTTTACGAAAAGAGCCGGCAGCGGCGCCATTTTAATGTAAAGATTTTACTAGTTGAAAAAGTTCGTTTCTCGGTATCTTAACGAATTGATTTCCGGTTCAAAGTACAACTCAATTGTTTTTGGTGAAACAAATATTTTTTGTTGTTTTAAAATGAAAGTGCAAAACTTAAAAGTAAATGACGTTAAAGTAAATCTAAGTCTAATTTAAAATAAAAGGCGAGTATTTAAAAGCGTGACGAAAATTAAAAGGCACTAAAAGTAAATAACACAAACTTAAAACTATCTAAGGCAAACTTAAAACGCAACTAAAACTTAAACTAAGGCAAGGCTAAAATAAATCTAAGGCAAGTAATCTTAAAGTGCAACTAGGGAAAAAGGCGGGAAAAGTAAAGCTTGAAAATTTAAAAATTAAAAACATAAACTAAAAAGAACCTGAAAGCAGCTCATTCGGAATAATCCTTCGTTCGGAATAATCACTCATCTGGAATGTCACCTTCGTTCGGAATGATTCTTCTTCACTCGGAATATTTACCAAACCCTTGATCCGGAATAAATCCCTTATCCGGAATATGTCACTTATCCGGAATAAAGTCTTGATTCGGAATACTTAAGCTTGATCCGGAATGTTGCTGATCCGGAATATTATTCCGAATAAAACTCCTTGATTCGGAATATGTCACTTATTCCGGATGGAAGCCTTTGATTTGGAATATCTCCTTGATCCGGAATGTTTGGTTGATTCGGAATGAAAGGCTGATCTGGAATGTCTAATATTCCGGATGAACGGTTTGATCCGGAATAATAAATTATTCCGAATAAACACTACTGATCCGGAATGTCTAATATTCCGGATGAACGACCCTTGATACAGAATAAACTTGCACAAACCCTTGATTCGGAACACGAGCTTTGATTCGGAATACCTGGGAAGATCAGTAACAGAAACCGAAGAACAAGGAGAACAAGAAAGCTACGGATCTAATAGAAACTAAACAAAATCAACCACAAGATTAAATCAAACTAATCAATAAACATGTATTAATCATAAAAAAACAATCCAAATCAATCAAACTAACTAATATAACCAAAATAATCAAAACTCACTTTAATCAAATCAATAAAATAAGAACATGAACATGAACAATAAACATAAAGATTAAAGATCAAATAAAGAAAGGTAGATAGGAGATGACAAGAAAATTAAAGATTGACAATAATTAAAAGGAAACTTACTTGAAATTAAATGTATTTAAGGTGCAAGACAATGTATTTAAATGAACATGAATTTAAATGACAAGGTAAATAAAATGGAAGGACTAATTGTCACTATTAGCCAACAAAATGAAATGAACACACTAATCATCTATTTATAGGGGAGGATTAGGAGGTGCTTAGGAAGCTTCCTCCCCTCTTTCTTCTTTCCTTAATTGCGTCATTAAGTCCTTGCTCTTCTTAATTCTTTGTTAATCTTCTTAATTCTTTGTTAATCTTCTTAATTCTTTGACTTTAACGACTTTGTCTCGGGATTTCTTTGAACTCGTCTTGTAATTCTTCAATAAATTAGACTTGAGTTCTTCGGCTTTTAGTAAACTTCCTCCTTTTGACTTTTTCTTCGATAAATCTTTAGAATTTGTCTTGGACTTCCGTTCTTTTTGCACTCTTGACTTCTTGACTTCGTCTTTCGTCTTTTTTCTTCGATAAAAGCCCATGAATGCCCGTGTTTTCTCCACTTTTCACCTTTTCGTCCTAAATCACAACAAAAACACAAACCACGCATAATTCTGACATAAATGACATAAAATACACGTTTTGGCTCGGTTATTATTGTAATTAAGTGGTAAAAAGGATGGGTGTTTACACACCTATCATGGATTCAAACGGATATTCGTTCTACTATTTGGTCAAGATGTTGAGATATTTTCCAGCACGATGCTACTTAATGTGGATCTTCTTCCACAACAACTTGACAAAGATGACTTTCAAGAGAATAAATCTATGGAGGTCTGTTTAGCTCTCAACAATCAGTTCCAGCAATTCATTGACTCCAGTGGCTTATCCAACAACGATCGGAGTTCACAAGTACATACTTTATCAAATATACTCTCGTAGATCTTCAAGCGTACAAAGAGACACTTCTTCAACAAATGAGTAATATAAAGAAGTCAATTGTTGAAAGAACACGTCATCAAAGACAACTTGAAAGAAGGGCGAATCAAAGACTAATGCAGACAAAAGAGAGCAAAATCGATAATGGTCAAGCATTGGATGCTTGTTCGGTTGATACAAAATGCAGCGGGATAGAATCAGAAATGCAACATACCAGCAACAGCTCAGGGAATGATACTACAGCCAATGATGCGGCTATCAGACCCATGTATGATGATGAGCCGATCGCTACGATACAATTAAATGCCGAATATGATGTTCATCAACATACTGAGCAATCTGAACCTATTTTTGACACGTGTCAGTGGAAAAGATTGATAGCAATGCCACACCTGATTCATCAGATACTCGTACTAATGGAGGAGAGAATTCTCAGGATGTTGATTCTAAGATTCCCGAGCTTGAAACATTGTTAGCTCAAAAGACAAAAGATTTTGAGGATGCAATACTCAATTTTTCAAAGAAAAATAACAAATTTGAGGCTTATTTTGAAAAACTTAAAAAAGCAAATGTTGTTCTTGAACAAAAATTGGATCGTAAGATTCAAGATTTCGACGTGGAAAAAGAACATTTTGTGAAACAAATAAATTTGTTAGAATCATAGTTGACTTCTCAAAATCCAAGTCCTCCGCCTGCTTCATTAAGTGAAATATCTGTTCAACCTATCGACACTGTAAATAGTAATGACGCGAATGCTAATAACGACATATTTGACGATATGAACATTAAGTTAGAACAACGTGTCGCTCAATTACTTCTACAAAATGAGCAATTAAAAGCTCAGATTCAGGAAAAGGTTTTTACACTAAAGACAGTGAAAAATGAATTAAGGAAGCTAAAAGGAAATAATGTGGACACTAAGATAGCAAAACAGTAAGTCTTGGGGAAACCTCCTACTCAACCATTCAAAAACCGCTCAGTTGCTAGACAATCGAATGCTTTTAAATCTGAACGACCCAAAACGTCGAACCCAGGGTTTGCATCCCAAGTGAACGTGCATAGCAATTTGCCCAAACAAGTCACTCCACAATCTAGACCCTCCTTAAGAAAATTTGCATCTGTAAAACTCAATCACATGAGTGCTTCAAGCAACTCTAGACATAGCTCCAAGAACATGCCTAGGCGTAGTTCAAATGACACGGGTCATAAAAGCTATCTAGATGATGTTAAGAAAAAGACACAAGTAAGAGATAGGATACAACCAAAACCTAGGAGCGTTGATCACACATCTAGGAATTCTAGACCCTTCTCGGACGTGCACAAATCCACCAAACCTAGGAACACTAGATCCTTCTTAGATGCTAAGCACTTTGTTTGCACAGAATGTAACAAAAAGCTAGAGCATCTCAAAGACGGAACCTAAAGGACTTAAAGTATTGCTTTGATTTTAGCTTGACAACTATTTTTATAAGAAAATTTTACCAGTGGTAAGTGTTCTTCCAAAATTTATAACACATACACGGAGTATGTAGTTTAGCATTTGGATAGTTCTTCCGTTTATTACATTAGTATACTTATGCTTTCATTTATATAATGGACTAAGTATAACATATTACCCTCGGGTATTTTGTATGTACTTTTAAGACTAAGATGTGAAACACTCATCACGATCTTAGATGATTGATATTGATTCTCTATGTCGACTTATTATTTCTTGTATAACCTTATCAGAGTTTCTATATCACCGTTTTCCTTGATAGGAATAAATCCTGTAGATTTAATAAAACAATCGACTATGACCCAGATGGCATCATGTCTATATGAAGTAACAAAATCCTCATTGTTCTTTTCGATTTCCATGGAGGAAATTTAGGTTGAACTAGTAAGTCGAATGACTTTCAATATTCTTCTTCTTTTGTTAGAGCATAATATAAGGATTTTAATGTTTCTTCGAGTTAAATGGAATACTTCACATTCCAAGTTCTTACGAATTCAAAGTCTTCACAAATTCTAAGTCTTATGTTTAACATGATAAGAGAATATTCCAAAATTTTGGCTTATTCAGGAAGTCCTTACCATAATTTACATAGGATTCAAATATTTTCTTAATTCCGTATAGATACAAAACTCATAGGAGACGTAAATAAGACGTTTCTACTATATAGACTCACAACGCTTGAATAAAAGTCGGTATTTTATTTCCTTTAAAATACATAATAATTTTACCAAACATATGATTTATAAGGCTACTTGCCCTTATAAATCCTAGTCTAATGATCTATTATGTTGAAAATCCGACACCAGATGGTGCAATTTATGTGTGATGCAGGGTGCATTTTTGTACACAGAAGAAAATTTTAATCATACTCATCGTAGATTGGATTAGTAACTTAAGTTACGGTAGTTTCTCGTTTATTAGAATTTACGGACATTCTTTCTTTACTGAATTTATGCTTAAGATTTTTGCACATGATTGTGCTAAAATACCTTGTTCATTAACTTTTGGGATATCCTAATGACTTTTTCCAATATATTGGGATTTTGGAAGCGATAATCTTTAAAAATCTTTGATAAAATTCCTTGATAATTTTTTCTAGCAAAACACTTCTGATGGAGTCTTCTTAATAGAATTTCAGATGAAATTCCATGACATAATTCTAGGATAAAATCTTCTGATGAAGTTTTTTGATAAAATTTTCTAGTGAAAGCTTTTTATCATTCTATGGAATGGGATTTAGCTCTAATAACTCTTGGAATTTCCTCGTGTATGTCTCGAGGTTAATTCCTTTTATCATTAGATAGTGGTGTTCTTCTTTTATCTTCTCGAAAATATTTGAAAATTAATCAAGCGATCTTATGTACTTCTTTTATCTTAATGGAAAGAATTTACCAAGATAACTGACGAAGTGCTATCTACTCATAGCAAAGTTCATCCTATAATTTTCAAATACGATTAATAAGATAAAAAACTGAATTGGCTTTTTCAATCCAACGGGTGATACTAATAGCATTTTTTTTCCTTGGGTATCAAAAACTAACTAGTCATCGAGCCTTCTTTCGGAGAGTACTTCTTATTAACAATTTGTAATTGCAAGATAACAGCCACATCATTGTCAATTCTTCATCAATTACTTTTTAAGTTTTAGAATAAAGAGAAAGAATAGAACTGATTCAGAATCCAAGGTATACTCATATCAGAAAACATCTGTCACATATGTATAGGGATACATATACATGCTTACCGAACACAAGATATATCTTTTAGGTTTATATAGGAAACTTACTATGTTGATTATCATTCATATCCGAGGATAATAAATCCAACAATGAAATAGAATTTCAAAATTTACCATGGATTTATATTGATATGACTCATACATAATCGTAACATAATTTTTCCATGATATGGAATGGAGGAATATAGCGGAAAATGTAAAAACACATCTTATACAACAAGCTTCTCTTTTACATGTCATATATTCTATACGGGAATCCTTTTGATAGACAAAAGTCGAGAATAGAATATTTCAAGAAAACTTGGGAAGTTTCCTTTCTTCAAACTTGCGGGTTGTATTCAATTTGATAATTATCATTATCATAGAAGACAACAAAAATTACAAGAATATATAATTTATCAAGGATATGTTTTTCCCAGAATTAACGCAATTTCATTAATTATTTTTGAGAAAACCAAGAAATAGGGATTTTCTTACTTCTCAAATATAAATATGAAATGACAAAATGAGAAAACATAACTTTTATTTATTAACAACTTGTTTGTTTAAACTTACAAGACAAGCTTCACTGTTAACATAAAAGTAAAGACATAAAGTTGAAAGTATTTACAACTTAATAGTCTAATGTCTTTACCTCTCCCTCTTAAGTTCTTTGACGGCATCAAAAAGACTTTGTATATTGCCTCGATGTCTAATTTGAATGTTATCAATGACTAACTTAAGAGTAGAAATCTTTAGTCGAGCTTGAACAATCTCTTCATCGTGTAGCATCTGTCTTCTATGCAACTTGGCTTTAGCTTCTTCTCAAAATCTCCTTCTAACTTCTCAAAATTTTGTTGTATAATTCTTGGGCCTTTCCTAAGCCCTTCAACTTTATCTTCAAGATCTTTAATACGCCCGGGAAGAAATTCTTTCATGGTAGGATATCTTTAATTTGTTGTTCATAGGCATTTTTAGGTACGTTTTCAGATATAGGTGGTGCATTATTAAAGTAAGGTGATGGAAAATTTTGGTGTTTGAGGTGTAAAATCTATATCTTCATTATAAGCTTGTATAAGGGTCGTCATCAAAAGGTAAAACGGTTTTTGGGATTTTCTGATCTCTGGATGAATTCTCTGAGGTATCATAGGGATCATTCAATGGAAAATTGGAGATATAATTCGGAATATCATCAAGTATACTGGCAGAATGCTCATCTTGAGAATCCGATAAGATGATAATAGGAAGAAGATAGGAATACATATTTCTAGAGACGTTGATAAATAACATAACTTGTTTATATTATATTACGTACATTTAAACATAATATCATTTATGTCTAAACATAATATCTCTTATGTATAGGCATAATACCAAATAAGCATAAACTTACACATAATCATGGAGAATAGCAGTACAGTCATCTACATCGTTTTGTAGCAGCATTGGCTTTGGCACGGAGGACTTTCTTGAAATTATATTAGAAGTAGTTATAGTCAAGATTTTAATTCTTGTTCTCTATAACCATGGCTCTGAGTACCAATTTGTAACACCTCCATTTTTTTACCTTTACGCAGCGGAACATTAAACTGGGTTATTACTTCATAGAACATAAGTCATAATAATAGAAAACAACTCAAAAGAGTGACAAAATCAACTTTCTTTATATATCATTGAAAAATCAATGTTTTACTATATAAGGTTCCCAAAATCTAGCATAATAATTTCAATCTTGTGCCTCTTCATGCCATCCTCATGTTGCTCCATAATACCAATCTTTAAAACCTAAGATATATGCTTAAATCAACACTATGGTTGAGTGAATTCATAGGTTTAAAATCATTTTGAATACAAGATCCTTTTCCTAAGCTACGTTACTATTCACTCACATAAAATAATCAATTGTTATTGCACTAGCTCATGCACCGCTACTAGACATACCGGAACCCAACAAAATGCCCTTAAGCAGGCAGTCTGCCAAATACCTATAAAAGCAAAATAAAGTGTATCCGTTTAGCCTAGGTCAGAGCCATCAGCATTCCAGCAAGTGCGCTTGCCCAGATAGGGGATGTCAATCCCCAAATAGTATTATTCATAATATTAGCGTTCATTAAATAATTAACAATCACAATAAAAAAGGGACTTATTGTCAAAGTAAACGTAGTGGAAATAATCATACATGAGAGGCATACCAAAATGCTTGTATTGCAGTTTAGCATATATCCCCCTCACGGGTTTTCAAATCATTATAGTAGTACTTTAGTGAGGATATGAACTCACCTGGGATCCATAAATTCTGAGCTATATCAAATATATTTCATTCACAATTAAACAGCTTGCTCACACAAACCACAACTTGGTCTCATAAACAACAACTTGATCTCAGGCAAACCTAGATTAACACATTTTGTATAGTATCAAGTCTTTGATCTTTAGTTCCACATTTCTAAGTATTTGGTTATATATTCTTTATTTAATATTTTGTTGCAACTCTAGCACCATTGTTCTAGTCATCATACTCAGAAGTCATTCTATAAACGTTTGAGGAGCGAGGGCACTTTAAATCGTAACCCCAACCACTCAGTCAGAACGTAATATCGAGATGGAACATCTTTGTACAAAGCTCCCTACTAACATGATACATTCATTACTTCCTCATATTTATAATTAATATTATTTAGTTTCAAAATTGGAAAAAATAGTCCTTTTTGTTATACTTTGGTATAATTACACTTTTAACCCCTTAAGTATATAGTTTTAGTAATTTACATTTTAAACCCTCAATATTTAACCTTAGGACCTCAAAATTTCCAAGACTTATTATTATATATTTAACTTTCACAAAATGACACTTTTGACCCTAAATTTTAAATGGTTTCAAAGATGATAGTTTTAGTCCCTATACTTGTAAAAATCACATAACAACCTCAAAAATGGATCAAATGATCTAGGATTTTAAAACAAAGTTTCAAAACATGTTTATAATCATAATAAAAACATTTCTTTAGAATTATAGTTTTTTAAATGGGTTTTTGCTTATTATTTCACATAAATTACAAAACTAGGATTTTAAGACATCTTTAACTTATAACTTTCATTTAAAATGACCAAATGACTTAGTTATTTTTAGATTATCTTTCTAACATAATTTTGGCATTATAAATACTCTAATAAAGTATTATAAAATATCAAATCATAGATAATATAGAAATTATCTAGGTAGCTCAAAAATGGCTCCTAATGGCTTCCTTTGAACACTACTTGCTATCAAAGCTTCAAGAGCTTCAATGGATTCCTTCTAGACACGGTTTCTGGTCTTGGGGAATGTCCTAAGACGTTTATAGAAGTAAAAATGGAGAATGGGTAGGAGATTAATAGAAAACGAGGTGCAAGTCTTCAAGGTATGCATTTTGCCCCTATTTATAGTGTTTCCAACACTTAGGCTCCAAGTTTGGCTTGTAAACGTGTAGGATAGATAGCTTAGTGACTAAGGGAGGCTAGGCAAGGTCTATTCAAGTTTTAGGGGTAACTTTACAAGCTAGTTTCAAGTAAATCCTAACTTATGGCCAATATGAAGTCACGACTTGAATTAAAAAGAATAAGTAGGTGTCATATACAAGTAGGTGATGAAACTACTTGTAAAGTATCTCTAATATATCCATATGATCTGATACTATGTTTAAAGTTAGGAGGGAAAGTGTTTTGAATGTGTTTTGGAAGGAAAAACCTAAACCTGGTCCTAAATTAGGGCTTGTAACTTGTAACTTTGTAATTTTAGTGATTAAGGGTTTAAGAATGTGATTAGTGATGGATTAGGGTTTAATTAGGGTATATAAATTGTAATTAAGAAGTTTGGGTCTTTGGTTTGAAGTTTAACAAATTTTGATGTGAAAATGGGAAGAAAACTTAGGCGGGTTAGGGTTTCTAATGATTTATGGTTAAGTCTAAGTAAAAGTGACTATACTTTAATTAGCTACTGATTTAAACTCATTTTATACTTCCTAGATTGTCCTCAATGTGTTCATGAAGTCCCTACATTGGTTTTATTAAGTTATTCTAAGTAAACATGTCTAAAGGGTGAAAATACCCATTTTGACCTAATTTACAAGTCATGCATTGAAATGTTGTATCTTGTGCTTTAGGTTACTTTTATATTGTCTTAATATAATCTTATAACCTTAATGAAGTGCTATGGGTGTTTGTAGACTTGTCCTAAAAGACTAGGTAGTGATTCTATGTAGATTTCTTAATATAAGGGTTTTTAGGTCATTAATCCTAATGACTTTCTATCTTTGGTAATTAGGGTTTATATTTTAATGTATGATTATTATAGGGCTTATATAGTATTTTTATGACTTATATGTTTTCTACATTCTTAGTTTAAGGGTTTATATAGGTTTACCATATTCTAGGGATGATTATGGGAGCTAGATCCTATGTTTTGATAACTTGTACCTTATGCTTTATTAACTTGTAACTTAATTTGACATAAATGTATAACCTTAATATGATATTTAGTTGAGTTTCATAATTAGTGGCAAAAGATTAGGCTCTAATTCATTATAGAATGGATTTTATATGCTAATCTTGGTTATAGGTTATTTACTTGTAATTAGCTTGTGATTAGTGAATATTAGTAATTTGTGATCTATTATCTTTCCTTTATATGATAAATTATAATTATTCTATTGTATTTAATAATAGTACACATATATTATGTGGTTATATTGCTTGAAGTATTGTTTACTAAGGGTTTCTAGGTGATGGTCTAGATTATTATGTATATTTACTTGTACTTAGCTTTGTATGGTTTATTCTTAATCTTCTTAGGCATTATTTGTTGATCCCAAAGTCAGATCTTAAACCTTAATAGCTTGTTTAAGGGTTGTGATAGAGAGAAAGAATTCAATCTAACACTAGAGAAACTTTGCAAAGCAAAGTAACTAAACAAGATGCGGAATGTAATGTTTAGCACAAGAACAAATGAGATTCAAACGTTGCACTTTAATATATCAAAAGATATACGAATACCCAAAGTGGTATTAGGGTTTACAAAACCTTAAAGTAATAATAATGAAAAACGAAATGAGAAAGACACACTTTGCATGCTAACCTAGTGAGTCCTTTTATAGATGCAAGGACCCACGTACAAGATCACTACTAACAAACTATGGAAAGTATTAAGGAATAATAACTGAAACGCGTAAATATCTATTCCATGTTTATCTTGACAGCAGGGCCTTTGACTTCAGCAGGGGAACGAATCCCCCTGCCTTTGTTATTTAGCAGGGGGAACTTACTCTAGCAGGGGTATGAATATCAACTAGCAGGGGAAACAAATAAGCATAGATTTATTCCCAACAATCCTCCCCTAAACTTGTGCTTTCCCCTAAAGACAAGTTTCTGAATAAATGCTAGTTGATGAGGATGCTTACAAACTCTCTGGCCAAATCTGACTATGAACCATTCTTACCAGATCATAAGCAACAGGCTTTTTGGCATCAACAATTAACTTAGCCTGTGCTAACTTCTTCAAGGTTTCCTGAGAGAAAGGATAATACCTGTGATTGAGTAAATAAACACTCACACCTTCCATTACTACCTCATAAACCCCAGAATTGGTAAACAGCTTCCAATACACCAAATCTCCTTTATTCACTGCATCAAATAGAGGATCAAATAATTCATGCTCATACATTCTATGCATGCACTCCCAGATTACCCAATCCTTCTCAACACCATCCATGGTAGGAGGTTTTGCAGCAAACGTTTTCTTCAATATTTTCCACAGATCTTCTAAGTCTTCACTGTCCAAAATTTGGAACATGACATCTAGGCTTAGAAAAGTCTGTGCTGTATTGTCAGCCCTTGTAAGCTTCCACCAAGTTCTCCCTCTGTGTTCATAAACAGCATACTCTATGATAGCAAACTTCTTTCCAAGTTCACTAGGTGAGATTTCATCATTTTCCTGTAAGATCAGCTGTTTGTCAATTTCCTCATTTGATGGCCCTTGAGACTCTTTAGTGATTATTCCCACTTGCTCCATTCTCTTGAGTCTCTTTGCTGCCCTTTGTGCATTGAGTACTGACTTCTCAAGTACTTCTGGAAGACTTTCACCTGCTTGATGTGATTCCCCTGCTGGGGATGATACACCTGCTTGTGTAGTTTCTCCAGCTTTTCTTTTCTTCGTTGTTCTAGCTTTCTGTAGCACTTCACTTTGTCTCCTAAGATACTCAGCTTCCTCAGGAGTGTTGATAGTCATCCAATCCTCCACATCATACAACTTTAGAACTGGTCTGACTGCTCTCTTTATGGCTTCAAAGCTCATATCTGTGAAGTCACCATCCTTCCACTTTCTGTGCCTTTTAAGCAGAAGTTTATAGTGATCAAGCTGCCCTTTCTCTGAAGTTCTATATTTCTCACTCTGAATTTGCATTGCCCTTCTATCCAGATATTCTGTTTGATATTTGTAAACAAGGCAAGTCAACTCATACCTTTCTTCTAAAGGAGCATTTTTCAACTCCTTCTCCCATTGATCAAGAAATTCTTCAACATGAGGTACCCTCTCATCTAGTTCCCTATGCATAATTTCAACCTGCTTGAGCATATCTTTGGGTCTCATCTTCTCCATTCTTTGATCCTGCATATCCATTTCCTCTTGTTGTAGCTTGAGAGCTACTTGTGCATCATGAGCTTCTTGGATCTTTTGTTGTTCAGGAGTCAGATACTTGAACTTTCTCTTGGGCTGTTGCACCATGATTCCTTTTCCTTTATCTTTTGGATCCACTGCTGGAGCTGGTTTTGCTTTAGTTGCAGGTTCTTTGATTGTTATCCCCTTCTGAGCTGGTTGCTTTCTGTTCTTCCTAACAAATGTTTGAGTTATGTTTTTAGCAGGGGATAAACTTACAGCAGTGGGATCAGCAATGGCAGGGGAAACTTCTTGATTGCCCATTGTGAGCAATGTTTGAGCAATGTCTTTGGTTGCACTCCCCTTGTCACTTCCTTTATCAGCACTTTCTTTCTCCATTCCTTCTTTAGCACTTTTCATCTTTCCATGCTCCATACCAGGATATGAATAATACTCAGTAGATCCTTCTTTGGTTGGAATTTCCTCCCCTTTGGAAGCATCCTCATCTGTGGAAAGAATCAGTCTGGGCTTTCTCCTCCCCTCAAGAGTAGCAAGTCTGGTTTCCAAATGAGAGATAACCAGACCTTGCTTTTTGACATCTTGTACAAGTTGTGCATTCTGCCTTTTCAGGCTCATGCACATTTTCGTCAATTCCAAGTTTGTCAAAGGTTTCAGACTGCTCTCAATCCTAGAGGGGAATTTCTCCCCTTGTTGGATATCATGGAGTGGGGGAGAGGACTTATTGATGGTGTCACTGTCCTGCTCACCCCTTGAGGATGAGACAGTAGTGGCAGCCAAACCCCCAGGTTGCTCCAAACTCTTGGAGACTCTCCTCTCTGCTGCTTGTGAAGATTCACCAGGCAAGGGAGACCTGGCAAACCTGGATTTAGAACGCCTTTCTTGGTGTGGATCAGCAGGTGGTAGGTTCTTGGCAGGGGATTCAGCAGGTGGATCTATGGCTGTTTGATGTTTGGCTTCTTCCTGTCTGATTTGGTCTAGCATGATGGAAGTGAATGGAACATTTCTGCCAGAGAACAAAGGTGATGGTGCAAGTAATGTGGTGAAGAGTTTGGTTGTGTGTTGGGTTGCTGAAAAATAGTTTCTGTGTGTAATGGGGCCATGATCACTCATATTCAGCAAAACTTCTATAAACCTTGGATACATACAAAACTTTGAGGTGCTTGAAACATTTTTAACCATGCCTTTAAAAATCATTTGAGAAAAACAATACTTCCTTCCTGTTGCAAAGCAGATCAGGGCAGAAGCTATCTCACTGCCAACTTCATTAAAAGCAGTGGTTTTGGGGGACAAACATTGCATAATGGTATGAATCAAAAGTTTCCAATGAGGGGCAAACTGGCCTTTAGCAAATTTTAATTTTTGTTTTTCAGAAAGTTTATACCCCAATTTTTCAAGACCTTCAAAAATTTCAGCCTCAGTAAAGTTGGTTATTCCATCCTCATCATCAAGGAGAAGGTTCTCCCTAATGGAGGCAAGTGAGATTACCTTGGAATGACCATCAACTGTGCTTTGTATTATGACCTCTCCATTCACTGTTTTGGTCATGGCTTTAGACCAGAACTGTTGAATGTGTGAGGTATAAATGCGAGGATTGATGAGAAGGGCCACTTTGAAGTACGAGGACTTTAAAAAGGCCACAGCCTCAGCAAACTCGGCTGGTTCATCATGAAGCAAAGCAATTTGGTTATGATTAGGAGCAATTTTAAGAGTCATGATGAACTTGAAAAATAGTTTAAAGGTTTAGAGAGATTGGAGGTAAGTGGGATTAGGTCGAAAGTGATTTGTGGACCTGCTGGTAAAGGGAATTAAGTTTATATAGGCGAATTGAAGAGCTGTGCTTGGACCAAAATTTTCAAATTGCAAAAATATCAGGAATAAATCTTGATAAAAAATTAATATATTTGAAATAAAAGGAAGAGATTACCAATCAGCGAAGAAAGCGCCTTAAATATCTTTTAAAAAGAATAAAATATTCCCTAACCAAAATTTAAGCAAGCAGGCCCAACGGCTATGAACAGGGTAACGGTATTGTCGGTCAATGGTCAAACAGGGGAATGTTGTGAAGGCAGGGGAATAAAAAATAAAAGCAGGGGAAACTTTCCTAGGGGTATTAAACTAGTCATGAAGGGACTAATGCTAACTAGCTCTGCTCTAATGCACACACTTGTATACACAAGATAGATACATAGAATCTCAAGAGTCCTCTATTCAGCAATGGTCCCAATACAAAAAGTTAATACATAAGCCCCCCTACACCAGGTAATCCCAAGAAATCATGCATACCCCAGTCACCATCCCAACCTTGTCCCTTACCTATGGTCAGTTAGTCTTGGCAATGTGTGCCACACATCTATATTTTGAACAGCAAGCTGCTTGAATAAAGAAATGCAAACACACACCACAGTGCCTCAAGGTTTCAAAGTTTAGACAAGCTGTGCAGCAGGTCATCATTACCCTGAACCCCCACTCACCAATGGATATGATCTAAGACCATATATGAGCATTCTAAGAATACCCTGAATCCTAAAGGTTTGACCTAACCTCCCCTGAAACATAGAATATATACCTGATCCACCAAGGAGAGTAATATGCACCATATAAATCTCTGCATTGTTAGTCTAAAACCACATAAAACCACTTTTGAAAACAGAACACACCCTGCTGAAGAGAAAAATTCTCTTGGCAGGGGAATAAACCCCAAGCAGGGGAATCAGTGTTAAAAAGCAGTGGAATGAAAGATATGGTAAAAATGACTAACACTTATACAACAACAGCAATGAAGTAACCCTGATTACATAAGACAAAAATAGACATCAGATTTTAAGGAGTAACCATTCCAATACCTGCAACCAGATACTGAAACCTCCCTACCTCAAAAGCTTTTGTTAAAAGATCAGAAACATTAAGTTCTGTATCAATTTTCTCAGGGACAATCAGTCCTTTTTCAAAACAATCTCTGATAAAGTGATGTCTAATTTCAATATGTTTGGTTTTGCTATGAAAAACAGGGTTCTTTATAATGCAAATAGTGCTGTTGTTGTCAATGAATATCTTGGTTTTAAGAAAGTTGTACCCATAATCAAGTAATTGATTTTGCACCCAAAGAACTTGACCACAGCATGCAGCAGCTGCTACATACTCAGCTTCAGTTGTGGATGTTGCCATGATGGTCTGCTTCTTACATTGCCAAGATATAAGCCTGCTCCCCAAAAATTGGCATCCCCCTGTTGTAGACTTCCTATCATTGTTGTCACCAGCATAATCACTATCTGAATAAGCTATCAGCTCAAAGGGTGACTCCTTTGGATACCAGAGTCCTAGGGTGGGATGACATTTGAGATACCTAAAGATCCTTTTCACAGCAAATAAGTGACACTCTGTTGGTGACACCTGGTATCTTGCACATAAGCAGACTGCAAACATGATGTCAGGCCTGGAAGCAGTGAGATACATAAGAGACCCAATCATAGACCTGTAGTTCCTGACATCAATGGGCTTGCCAGGACCATCCTTGCCCCATGGATGATCCTTGTCCATAGGAGTGGACACCTTCTTCCCATCAGACATGCCAAACTTCTTTACAATCTCAGCTACATATTTGTCTTGTGAGATAAATATCCCATCTTTCCGCTGCTGAACTTGTAACCCCAAAAAGAAGTTTAGTTCTCCCATAGCACTCATTTGAAATTTATCCTGCATCAATTTGGCAAACTCTTTGCTAAGCAGGGAGTTAGTTGATCCAAAATGATGTCATCCACATAGACTTGTACTAGCAAAAGGTCACCCTTTTGTTTCTTTGTGAACAGGGTCTGATCAATCTTCCCCCTGCTGAATCCATTGTCTAGTAGATATTTGGAAAGAGTACCATACCAGGCTCTGGGAGCTTGGTGAAGTCCATACATGGCCTTTTTCACTTTGTATACTTTGTCAGGATGTTCTGGATCTTCAAACCCTGGTGGTTGCATGACATAGACTTCTTCATCAATGGTTCCATATAAGAATGCACTTTTTACATCCATCTGAAAAACAGTGAAGTCCATGAATGAGGCATAAGCAAGGAATAATCTAATAGCTTCAATCCTTGCTACTGGAGCAAACACCTCTTCATAATCAATCCCTTCTTCCTGAGTATACCCTTGTGCTACTAACCTTGCCTTGTTTCTGACAACAATTCCCCTTTCATCCTTTTTGTTCCTTAGCACCCATTTGGTCCCAATAGGCCTTGCCCATTTGGGACAATCAACCAGAATCCAAACTTCTTGTATGTCAAATTGTAAGAGCTCCTCTTGCATAGCTTCAACCCAGCTTGGGTCATTTAAAGCTTGAAAAATCTTCTTTGGCTCTTCTTGTGACAAAAATGCAGTAAACAGACAACATTGCATGTTGTCATGATTGAACTTCATGGTGATGTTGGCAATGAAGCTGTGCTCCTTTGCTGTATACCTTGTATTTCTGGGAGCTTTAGGATCACCAATGATCTGGGAGATAGGATGATCCTTGTTGATTCTATAGGTAGGCTGCATGATGACTTCTGTTTCATCTTCTTCCAAATCAGAATTGATGGGGCTGTTTTGATTAGGAAAGAAGTCCTCAAAGGAACTTCCAAATGTGACAGCATGACCTAAAGATGGGTGCTTGTGAGCAGAATGAAGCTCTGAATAACTAGGACCTCCACTCCTGATGATTCTGCTTCCACTGCTGGATATGATAGGACCATCAGTTATGGGTGTAGTTGATGAGATAAGTGGGGATTCTCTTTCTGCATCAGAAGTCTCACTAGCATCATGATCCTTTGTGAGAGAGGAATCAATTCCTTTAGCAGGGGAATCCAGGATTCCACTGCTTTCAGTCATTCCACTGCCTTCAGACATAGCAGGGGATGAGATTGGCTGTTCTTTTCTTGAAGCAGAGTCATCTTCTTGTTCATCAGATTCACTAGGAAACAATGAGGGTACATTCATGTACCTCAGAGGTGACTTTTCAGCAGCAATTGTTTCTTGAGTACCTGAAATGTTAGTGTTCATGGACTTAGAAAGCACATCTATATCAAAGAACCAATCAGGACCTGTTTGAACATCTTCAGGTTTGTCTTCAAGAAAGTTCACATGAAGATTTTCTGTGATTTTGCTTGTCTTCTTGTTGAAGACCCTATATCCCTTGCTGTTTAAAGAATAACCCACAAAATATCCATCATCACCCTTTTCACTAAACTTACCAAGATTGTCAATTGTGTTCAAGATGATAACATGACACCCAAAAGGTCTGAAAAAGTCAATTAGGGGAGGTCTTCCATTAAACAGCTGATAAGGGGTCTTGTTGTGTGCCTTGACCACCAAGGCCCTGTTTTGCACATAGCAAGCAGTGGATACAGCTTCAGCCCAAAAAATAACTGGAAGCTTGGAATCAGACAGCATAGTTCTTGCAGCTTCAATGAGTGTCCTATTCCTTCTTTCTGCCACTCCATTCTGTTGAGGTGTTCTAGCAATGCTAAATTGCCTCTTGATGCCTTTGTTTATGCAGAAAGAATCCAGCTTGTGATTTCTGAACTCACCACCATTGTCTGATCTTATGGTAACTACCTTCATGCTTTTTGACAGTTCAATTTGATTGATGAACCCAATGAGTACATCAGCAGTGTCACTCTTTTCAAATAGAAAGAATGTCCATGTAAATCTTGAAAAGTCATCAGTAATCACTAAGCAGTACCATTTCTTCATTATACTTGCCACAGAAGTAGGACCAAAAAGATCCATATGCAATAGTTCCAATGGCTTGGTGGTGGACATACTTGTTTTTGACTTGCAAGTTGCTCTGTGTTGCTTTCCTTTCAGACATGCTGCACAAGTATGTTCAGTGACAAAAGACTTGGAAGGAAGACCATGAACCAGATTATGCTTTACCAGTTTGTTCATGTTCTTGAAATTGAGATGACCAAGTCTTCTATGCCATTTCTTACATTCATCTGCTGAAGCTTTGGCAATGAAACATGTTTCATTGTCTTGGAGAGAGATGTCCTTGAGATCAATTGTGTACATGTTCTTCTGTCTTGGTGTTCTGAGAACAATTGGAGTGTCTTGTGGCAAGACAAACTCTTTTCCTAATACCAAGCATTCAGTGTCAGTAAACAAGACAAAATTCTTGTTATCAGTCATCTGTGACACACTGAAGAGATTATACTTGAGCTCCTTCACCAAATACACATTGTCAAAAGTCATCCCATTGGTGACAATAGTTCCTTTTCCTGTTATAGTCCCATGCCCATCTCCAAAAGAAACACCATCATTGTCATGCAGGGGTACAAAGTTAGACAGGTAAGCTTTGTGTCCCGTCATACTCCTTGAGCATCCACTATCCCAGTATGCTCTATCATCCCTTGTCTTCTTTGTCACCTGCAAAAGGAAAAACAAATTAGTTTTTCTTGGGGACCCAAGCCATTACAGACTTGGATCTACCTCGTGTATCAATGTAAGATAGCTTATCAAAGACTAGAGATACACCATTAGATTGAGTACCCCTTTTGGGTGCCCAAACCCAACGAGCTGAGGCTTTCACAGCTTTTCCCCATCTTCCCATGTTCCTAGAATGCACACCTCTTCTAGCAGGGGATACCCCAGTTTTAGCAGGGGAATCCTTATGCTTGGCAGAGGGAACCCACCTTTTGTTTTGGCCTCTATTCATGTGTTGGTAAGGTCTTGGGCCAGGTTTATTTGCAGTATAAGGTGTTGGGGTAGTCACAGACGTGTTGGGCTTTGAGTGAACATCATTTTCCTTTCTAAGGGCTGGAGCAACATATTTCTCAGCAACTCTATTTCTTAAGGCAGGGGCAACATACTTGGCAGGGGAAAAGGATTTTGCCCCTGCATTTAGAAGAATGGCTCTAGGTTGCATATCCTTTAAGGGATTTGCAGCCACCATCTCCATTGGTGCCTTACACTCTTGATAAGTGTGTTCAAAACTGCCACATGTGAAGCAGGGCTTGGTATTGATCATAAAGTCTTTTCCTAACTGATGGGACTTTTGGTCATTCCAATTCCTTTGATTACCTCTGACATTCCTGTACATACCAGCATATTTAATGATAGGTTTAGGAGACTGTGGTCTTGCCCTGCTCTTAGAGTTTGGATTGCTGCTAGAATTCCCTTCTTTTGAAAATTTAACAGGGTTATCAATTTTCTTTAATCCAACCTGTTCTTGTTTAATATCCCTAATGACACTAGTTTTAACTAGAGGCTCTTCTGTATCAGCGTTATTAGGTATATAAGAATTCAAGTCAAACTCAATGTCATCCTGTTTTTCAAAACAAGGGAGACCAGTCCATGACAAGTCTTTTCTAGGGTAGGGAGCATGGATGTTAGCAGGGGGTGGGGGTATAGTAGCATTCATGTTCTTAATTCCAAACCCTGTTTTGTCCTTAGGAGATTGACCAATATCAAATGCCTTGGTTAAATCTTTTGAAGCTTTTCCAAATTTTTCAACAGTTTCCTCATCTATCTTTTGGTTAGCTTTAAAAATTTCAAGTTCAGCAGTTAAGACATTTATAGATTGGTTATTCTCCTTGGCATCCCTTTCTAGAATCACAATGTGATCCCTATATTCACTTTCTCTTTGCCTATACTCTCTTATGGTGGACTCTAGTTGTTCTAAAGCACGTTTGTAGTTATCAAGATCATTATCACAATTTATATAGTCAGCTTTTACCTTTCTGATTTGATCATTCAAAGATTCAGTATTTTTCCTACAAGCTTTAGTACAGTATGAGTCATCATATACCTCATTGTCAGAGCTGGAACTTGACATGGCCATAAGTGCAAAGTCTTCTTCCTTTTCCTCAGCCACCAAAGCTTGGTTTCTTTCCACACTTTCTGTCATAGCACTCCAGTCCCATCCATTTGCTCCATCTATCCCCTGCATTGCTACCATAGCTTTAGCACCAGAATCCTCATCCTTTCTATGGCTATTTCCAGACTTAGGTCCTCTGCACTCCCTGGCAAAATGACCTTTCTTGCCACAATTGTAGCATTCAACTTTTGCTTTATCAAACCCAGCCACATCAGATGGATTAATTGTGATCTTCTTCCCATACTTCTTTTGGAACCTGTTGGCTCTCATACTTAGCAAAGCCATATTCCACTTGATATCCAATTCTTCTAGTGCTTGCTTACTGATTTGATTCAGATCTTCATGTAACACTGTAGATCCTTGTGGACCTTGAGATGCTATGAAGGCACATGCAGTATCAAGGCTGAATGTAGCTGGTCTTTCTTCATCATAGGAAGGTCCAGACCTGGTAGCAGGGGAATAAGTAGCAGGGGCTATTTCTATTCCACTGTTCTTGGAGATTCCACTGCTTTGTGATATGAATGCCATGTTAGCAGGGGAATCAGCAATTCCACTTGAGTTGGTGGGAATTGTCCCTTTTGACTTCATTTCATTGACAATAGGTTCAAAAACTTTTAGGTTATTGTATATATCATCAATATTCTTGTTGTCCAAGTCATCCTTATTTTGCCAGATTGCCTTATAGACAAACCATTCTTTCTGGAGGCTGTTCAAAAACCTGGTATTCACCTGTTCTTTTGTCACCTCAATATCAAAGAATTCCAAGTGGGCCACCATGTCTTGAAGCCTATTGTAAATAGCTCCAATTGATTCATCACCAATTGCTTTGAAAGAAGCAAAATCGTCCAGCATTTGGTTCTTCTTCTTCTTCTTTGTGGCTTCATTTCCTCCAAAGGTTGTGCCTATGGCTTCCCATAGTTCCTTAGCTGTTTTGTATTTCCTGAATCTGAGTTGATGTCTATCAGGTAGGGCCAACAATAATGAGCTGTGAGCCCTGACATCATGCCTTCTAGCCAGTATTTCCTTATCACACAGAGCAGCAGATTTCTTCTTGTCCTTACCTTTGGAACTTTCACCTTCATCCTTGCCTTCTTCAACAGCCACCATTTTGTTGAATTGATCACCAAACTCTATGATCTCCCAGAGAACATAGTGTTCCATTTTCAGGTATTGTTGGATTCTGAATTCCCATAATTCAAAGTTTTCAGGATCCAACATGGGTAACTTGAGGTTATTGTGGTTGTTGCTATTTGTGGATGAATCTGAAGACATGTTTGCTATAAGGATTTTGTTCTTGATTTAGACAAAGTTTCTCAACAAGCTCTGATACCACTTGTTGATCCCAAAGTCAGATCTTAAACCTTAATAGCTTGTTTAAGGGTTGTGATAGAGAGAAAGAATTCAATCTAACACTAGAGAAACTTTGCAAAGCAAAGTAACTAAACAAGATGCGGAATGTAATGTTTAGCACAAGAACAAATGAGATTCAAACGTTGCACTTTAATATATCAAAAGATATACGAATACCCAAAGTGGTATTAGGGTTTACAAAACCTTAAAGTAATAATAATGAAAAACGAAATGAGAAAGACACACTTTGCATGCTAACCTAGTGAGTCCTTTTATAGATGCAAGGACCCACGTACAAGATCACTACTAACAAACTATGGAAAGTATTAAGGAATAATAACTGAAACGCGTAAATATCTATTCCATGTTTATCTTGACAGCAGGGCCTTTGACTTCAGCAGGGGAACGAATCCCCCTGCCTTTGTTATTTAGCAGGGGGAACTTACTCTAGCAGGGGTATGAATATCAACTAGCAGGGGAAACAAATAAGCATAGATTTATTCCCAACATTATTATGTCTTAAAGGTATAGTTTATAACTTGTTTATAATCCTTAGTGACTTATTCATATGTACTTTCTATGCATAGTTTATCATTCTTGAGTTTATAACTCATTTTTAGCGATTATAGGATTTCTAAGGGAATTTTGGCATCATAGTTATATTTGAGATGTTATTATCAATATTGAACTTATAAGATTACTTTTAGATCTTAGACTTGACATATACATTGTGTTTACAATATATAGGAATATGTTGTAGTGGCAGTTCAGGTTGTGAGAAGCAGTTTATCTTACCAAGTAATGGTATAAAAGCAAAAATTTCTAGCCAAATTATCATATTGAGACAGTTATTGCACATAATACATTTGTGAAATTTGAGGATTGTCACAGATACGTTATCATCTGTGTGAACTTTTATTAATTTGATTTCACGAGCTTCCACTTGTTCTCGGACCTAGTGATGTCTACGCTTAAAGTGTCTGGTGCCTTCCATGACTCCAAAATCATTGGTGAATATGATTGCGGAAGAATTGTCACAATACATATTTATTAGGGTCTTTTATTGAAAGCATCACTCCAAGATCTACAATAAAACTTCCTAATCCAAACAACATTTCTTTCGTACTCCTTAAGTATTGGCTTCCCACCGATCAACCAAAAAATATTCCTTTTCGTATTCCTCAAATACGTCAGAATATGTTTTAAACAACAACCTAGTGGAGCTTCCCTGGATTCTGCTGGTAACATCTGACCAAGTTCTAAGCAAATGCCACATGAGGCCTTGTGCATCTTACATCATACATAATAGATCCTACAACTGAAGCATAAGGTACCTTTCTCATGTAAACCCCCTCTTCAGGAGTAGATGCATCCATCTCATGACTTATATTATACTTAACTTCCATACGTTGAAAACCTTTCTTGGAATTATCCATATTATACTTCTTCAATATATTGTCAATATAAGCATCTTGACTAAGACCAATTAAACCGTCTTTTCCTATCTCGATAGATCTTAATTCCCAGAATGTATGCAGCTTCTCCTAAATCCTTTATAGAAAAACATTTACCAAGATAATCCTTAACATTTTTAACTCTTGGAATGTTTTTCCCATGATTAATATGTCATCAACATATAGGACTAGAAATACTACATCACTCCCACTAGCTTTGCGATATACACATGGCTCATCACGATTTTGAATAAATCCAAACTTTTTGATTTCTTCATCAAATCATTTATTCCATTGACATGATGCTTGCTTCAAACCATAAATAGATCTTTGAAGTTTGCACACGTGTTTTGGATTCTTAGGATCAACATACCCTTCCGGTTGTTGCATATAGATGTCTTCATCTAAGCGACCGTTCAAGGTGGCAGTTTTAACATCCATTTGCCATATCTCATAGTCATAGTATGCTGTTATAGCTATCAGAATCATACTAGCTCTTAAGTTTGCTACAGGAGAAAATGTCTCCTCGTAGTCTACACCAAAAGTTTGTGTAAAACCTTTAGCTACTAAACTAACTTTATAGGATTGTATTTTTCTGTCCATGTCGGTTTTCTTCTTGTATATCCACTTATGTCTCACTACTTTAGCATTTGGTGTTGGATCTACAAGAATCCAAACATAATTAACTTTCATGGATTTCATTTCCTCATCCATAGAAACCATCCACTTATCCTTCTCAAGATCAAGCATGGCGGATTTATAATTATCAAGTTCTCCAAGATCCCATACTTCATCATCATCCTCTATATTAAGACATATATTTCAATTTTCGTTTTTAATCCTTTCAGATCTATGCAAAGGAACTAATTCTGGTGGAACCGCCAGACTTTCTGGTTCTACAGGAATTATTTCGCTAGTGTTTTCAGAAGGTAATGTATCTATATGACTCTCTTCAAGATCATAATTTATCCCACTGAATTCTTGATTTACAAGATCACTTTCAAGGAAGTCTCCATACCTAGCAACAATTACTTTGTTCTTAGGTGGATAATAAAAGTAGTAACCCATAATTTCCTTAGGGTATCCTACAAAGATACATTTCACAGATCGTTGTTGGAGTTTGTGACCCGAGTCACGTTTCACATACGCCTCGCAACCCCAGACCTTTAAATAAGACAAATATGGCTTCTTGACATGCCATAGTTCGTATGGTGTCTTATCAACCTTCTTCGTGGGAACCATATTAAAATGCGAATAGCAGATTCTAAAGCATAATCCCAAAAGTATAATGTAAAGTTATAAGATTAAACATAGATCACATCATATATAATAGTGTACGATTTCTCCTTTCGGATAAACCATTTTGTTGTGGAGTATAGGTAGAAGTGAGATTCTGAACAATTCTATTTTCACTTAAACTCTTGACTTAAATATTCACCACCTCTATTAGAACGAAGAGCTTTAATCTTCTTTCCTAGTTGCAATTCAACTTCTGCTTTAAACACTTTTAATGTTTCAAATACCTCATGTTTATTCTTAGGTAAATAAACATAACCATAACGGCTATAATCATCCGTAAATGTTAAGAAGTAGCTAGCACATTTCCTTGAAACATGTCTAAGTGGTCCACACACATCAGTGTGTATAAAACCAAGTAGATCAGTAGTCCTTTCAATATTGGTATTAAAAGGTTTCTTGGTCATCTTCCCAGAGATACAAGACCTTCACGTTGAAGCTTTTGTATACGAGTCTTCCTAATATAGGCAAATCTACAATGCCAAAGATAAGAAGAGTTATTCTCAAACTTTCTCTTCTAACTCATGCTAAAGACATAATTATTATTATACTTGGAATTATCATGCATGTCTATTTCAGATACAGCATTAACAAAAATTGCATTAAAATATAAAATACCATCTTCCCAAATAGAAATTCCATTATTATCAATAGCGTGAACGAATCCAGTATTTAACAAATAAGAAAAGGAAATAACACCCCTAACAATTGTAGGTGCATAATGACAATCATTTAAAATCAGTACTAAACCCGAAGGTAAAACTAAATTAAATGTTCCTATAGCTTCAACTAATGCTTGTGCGCCATTGCCCACTTGCAGAAATTGATCCCTATAGGATAGCTTCCTTTCCATATGAAATCCCTGCAGCGTATTACAAATGTTAATACCGCATCCCGTATCATATACCCAGGAATTTAATTTGTATGTCATATTAAATAATTTGATCATAAATAAAGTACATGAATCTGCAGCGCTCTACTCAGACTTCTTCTTTATTTCTCGCAACTCTTCGAGGTAAAGAGGGCAGTTCCTTTTCCAGTAACCACTTGCCTTGTAATGGTGACAAGTCTCATCCTTCTGAGATTGATTCTTCTTGACAAAGTTCTGCTTAGGTTTGAATAAGTCGCAACTTGCTTGCCCTTATCACCCTTGCCTTTTCCTTTCTTCTTGTTCGCTTGTGGTTTTGGCTTACTCACTACACCCTTTTGTATGGTTAGTAAAGGAGGAGTAGAGGTAGATGCCTTGTCCTTTAACACCTTTTCGTAGTCAATAAGCATTGCATGCAAATCATTAACTGTCTTCCCCGTTGATTGAGTCGTTTTCGTATACTCGAGAGGTTATTGTAGTTCCTGGTGAAGTGTGAATGGAAATTTGCGTGTATGTCTCAAATTTGATGCTCGAATAAAAGGATTTTGATTTTGATATCTATAACTACCAATTTTAACGACTAAAAATTAAATTATATAAAAGCGATAAGAATGAAAATTAAACTACAATTGTAAAGCGAGAGATATCTAAAATAATAATAATGACAATAAATATGCTAAACTAACAAGCACAATCAAAACTACTCTAATCCCGACATTAAAGCTAAACAATAACAAGGCAACAATACGAATCATACTTAAGCTAATGAAACTAAGATAAAAGAAACGAACCCGTATGACGAACCGGAGAAGCCTAGATAACATAAAACATAAAACGTTAACGACAATTAAGATAAACGACATTTTAAAATTAATAAAGACTATTTTTAATTTAAAATCTAATATTTTAAAAACATTTAATAACCTATAAAACTGATTTAATTGTAAATAAAAAATAACAAAGTAAGGATATAATTCATTAAAAAATGTTTATCTGTACACCTATTAGTCCTATCCAATAAAATATGAAGACAAGGTAAGAAAATTAAGTGCTGCTGAAATCTACATTTATCTATAAACAGGAAAAAAAAATAAAAAGTGAGTAGATAAATGGAATGTTTATATAAAAAACGCTGGTATATAGATAAATCATAATGAGTTGCTAATTTTTCTCCAAAAAAAAACAAAATGCAGGCTCCCCCAGAAATATGAGGATAAGATCCTTTCCCAGATTTGTTATCTACATCCTAATAATAAAAGAAAAACTAGGAATAAAAATGAGAATAAAAGCTGCTATCCTAATACAAAAGTTGACAAAGAATAAAAAAATAAAGTAAAGTCCTCCTCTCTCTAAATTAACGCAGGGGAAAGAAGTATATGAGTAAAGTGAGGATCTTATCTAAAACATATAAAAAACAAAAAACGTAGGTAACATAAATATGAGGATAAGATAAAAGATAAAAATGGAATGTTAATTGTCTTTGCTATTCTATACTAACGAAATCAACAATATATAAGGGGAATAATAAGAAATGTTCTACATTTACATAACGTAAAAAAATAGAGGATAAGATCTCCCATGTCTGCGTCTTATATAAATCTACACTACTTTCCAAAATATAAAGACTCCGTAATATTTTATGCTATTCTATATACAACTATTTTCTATCCTAAAAAATAATGAAGACTACTATCCATTATGAAGTCTGCGTATATGTTAAGCAAAAGCCAAATCTGATCTCTTTTTTTTTAAATGGGCCTGCTGCGTGTGTTTTTCCCTTTGCTGGGCAATCATGGTCTATTGGGCTTGACACTTCATACTTGTTGCGTCTATAATCACTGCTGGGCCTGATGGGCTGTTTGATGATGGGCCGAAGTGGCTGTGTTGTATTAATGGGTCGGTCCGACCTATTTAAATGGTGTCTGACCGACCCAATAAAACATGAATGCACCGTCAACTCGATTTTCCGTGCTCTTTCCATATCCTTTGCTCGTTTTTTTGGCTCTTTGGCTTCGTTTTTGCTCATTTTATTTCATATCCGTACCTATAATAATAAACAGCAAATATAAACAATATATGAAGTAAAAATACATTTTTGCTATTTATTATGCAAAAAATGAAGGGATATTAACACTAAAAACATGAATAATTACTTGTTCAACACACCCTACACTTAAACGTTGCTTGCCCCCAACCAACTATTATCACAAATGTTAAATCCAAAAGAAAATTCTAAAACCACTTTATTCTAAATCGCCTTGTTAAAAAAAATAAACAAAAATTTCATAGTGACCTGCCATGCTCGACTTTTTATTCAAGGTATAAGGATCATAGAACGGGAAACACGCAAACTGGGTGTCTCCAGGGAATAAATATCGTCATCCTCTTTTTATTACTCCCAACTAAGCTAAGACTCCTTGTGCAAACGTTTTGGCAAAATGCTAACACCACTTATACAAATAACCTATGTAAATATAACTATTCACTCCTAGAATTATGAAAGACTAGGTAAGTGTGTTCATTTTCAAATTTTTGATCGTTGAAATAGTCATTTGTTATGGTTGCTAATCATCTAAGTGAAATATTAGACTTACCGAATATCACGAGATTTAAGAATAAAAAATGGCCTTTCCCATGTAGCGGCTTTCTTCTCAGATCGTCCCAACCTAATCGGTTTAGTGCCCGGGCTTTTGACACCCCACAGAGAATAGTATCGGGATTGGCGGGATTTTGAAATCAAAGATCTTGAAATCACCGCTAAGCTAATAAAAGACACTTAGATGAAAAACAACGACGGTAATTAGAGATTGAAGATTCAAAGGAGAGATCACTCCATGTGGCGACTTTCTTCTCATCTTGTCCGTTAGCAAAGCTTAGGAGGCTAGGTTTTTACACCCTCGAGAATAGTATCGGAGCTCACGGGACCTTTGAGTTCTACACTCTCTAATACCGTCTAAACTCTTATAAAAAATTGACGAATTCTTGTTCAACTTCAGATTTAAATTTAAGAAAAAGCAAGTTTCTCACAATTATAATTAAAGCAACAAAAACACTTATTCATTTTTTTTTCTTTTTTCTTTTTTTCTCTTTTTTTCGATTTTTTTTTTCTTCTTTTTTTTCTCCTTTTTTTTGCAACATATTTATTCATGCAACATTATTCCATTTTTAAGAAAGTATGTTTTCACTCAAATTTAAATAAAAAGTTGAACTAGGACTCTATATCAAAATTTCATAAGAATTTATTTTTGCATAACAAAACATTTTTTAACGTTCACAGGCTTGAAAAAAATACACTTATTTAGTCTAGTTATAATCTAGGAGGAAAAGCCACAGGTTATTCATATAGGCTCTAAAGAGAACCAACTACTCTACGTTTAGCATTTTCATTTGCACAATTCCTTAAAGCTTAGTCTAAAAGTTAAGGGAGCAACTAGATCAACACTCAGGCAGAGTCAGGATCTCATTTGTTCTAGCCTACGGGACAAGTCAATCACGCATGGTCAAAAACGTTTTATTATTATTTTAATAATAAAAAAACACACATTTGATCAAAATAGGATGCAAGAGGGCAAACAAGTAGGCATGAATATGATCATACTGTTATAAAATCCCCTACACTTAGCACCTAACATTGGCCTCAATGTTCAAAAGTGATAAGGTGTTACCCCTACACTTAAGAACACAAAAGGCTAATGCTAGAATTCTAAGTGTAAGAAGGAGAATAACATCAGATATATATAGATAATAATGAGAACTAAGTACTCCCCTGATATAAACATGAAAATTGATCAGAGACTAAAGGAAGAAGATGATGGAAAACAACAACATTAACCCTTTGAAAGTCTTCTCGAGCAAAGGGAACCCTGCACACAAAAACAAAAACCACCAAGCACACATGGAGAGAAGCACGCCCCTACACTTGATAACGCCCAAATTTAACATGTTTTTGGGAGTGTTATCCGTACTTTTGCACATGTATATTGGTTATATCTATGATACATTTGTGCATATTTGTGCCCAATTGTGTTTTCAAGTCTTTGTGTAGCCAATTACAGGAATTAAGTGTAAAACAACGCAAATATGGAGATTAGTATGAGTACGAAGAAACCTAGTCAAGTTCAAGACCCCTGTACAAGTTACAAGCCTTTAAAGATCAATTTCGGGTGCAAGAACAAGTGTTTCCAAGGAGCATATAAGTCACTCAGCATGAAGTTGCCACCAACAAAAATAAAGTCGCCACTAGCAAAACTCATCCAAGTTGCCACCAACAAGATTTGAGTTGCCACCCACATTTGTGTAGGAAGAATTTGTGTCTACATTCATGCAAGCTTATAGAAGAACACACAAGATCATACAAGAAAGTTCTACAGTTCCTTTGGCTCCAAGCATTTGTCTTTGGCTCCAAGCCATGCATTCACTCCATACCTTCAATTTTGCTTATAAATAAGATCCTTAGGGTCATGTAACATCATATCTTTCCACAACTCAAATATCTCTTCATATCATCTCATAATAACTCTCTCAACCTTGTCCAAACATCCATTCCCGGATTTGAGCAAGGTGGTGCAAGAAAAGTCACTTTTGGAGTCCGAAAAGAAAAGTTAACATCACGAAACTCTTAGGGATCATTACGCTAATCATTAGCAACATATTTTCACTTTGTAAGGGCTTGATTATGACTTGTAAGACTATTATTTAAGAGTTTATTTCATCATTTGTAATGAGTAGCTAAATCTCATTCTACACTTAGTAGGATGATGTTTGTGGTATGAAGTAGTGGTTGTGATTGTGATTTATGTTTATTTCAATTTCAAGCTTTCCTTTGAACCATTAGTACTTATGTTTCATGCGACAATTGTTATCAAAACCTAATTTGTTGGTAAAGATTTCATAGGTCAAAAGGGTTATTTTCTATCAATAAGTCATAGCCGGCTTGTCTATGATTGGCTATCTTTTGTATTGATCATTTCTTAAGAAGTTTTGATTATCAAGAAACATAATTATAAGTGTTAGAAAATTCGTGAAACGACCGTGAATCGAATGTGTTGAAATTGGATTAAGTCTTGAATTGAGTGATTGTGTCTAATGCTTGCTTTCTTTAACCAAGTTCTTGACGAAGATTAAAGCTTTTGAAAATAATAGATTGGATTATCCATCTAATTATCATAATCATATTTGTTAAACGTGTCATCACAATCATACCACTACAGATGCCAAAACTAGTCTTTACCAAGTGTTGCTTTTAATCTTATTATTAATCTCATCATTTTACTTGTTATTTGTTTGTCACCAATTGCTACAATCAACGATTATAGTTTTATTTTTGAATGATCATAGGTTTTCCAGATCCCCGTGAACGATCTCGATATTAGCACATAAAATCTATACACAAACGAAAGGGTTATACTTGCCCGTGCGTTTTTAGTCAATCCGGTAATTCGTGTTTAAAAATTTTAAACTTGTTCTCCAAATCCAACCACGACAGACGCACCAAGTTTTTGACGCCGCTGCCGGGGAAATGATTGTGTTCTTAGTTCCAAAATCATCCTATAATCAAACCCATTGTAGCGTTCTTGTTGCCAAAATCCCAAAAATCATAAAGTAAAAAAAAAATCAAATTTTTGCAGCAGAGTCGATTTTGGCGCCGGCAAAACCAGTCTACCGCCGGCAACTCCAACACAGAAGCACTTTTGTCGACCAACAAAGTACTTCTGCCGCCGGCAAACCTTCCTCAGACCCCACTTTGTCGACAGTCAAGGCTTCTTGTCGCCGGTAACTCTTCCCTTTTTTTACAGACCCGATTTTGCCGGCCGACACACCCTTTTTGCCGCCGGCAACTTTGAAAAAGAATTAAAAAAAATATTTTTTTTTGTTTTTATTTTGTTTGGTTTATTTGATTTCTTATCTACTTATTTTCCAATTAGTTATATTTTGTTTGTTTTTATTTTTGTTACTTGTAGTCTTTTACAAAAGTTCTTCAAGACTAGAATGAACACGTTCTTCCGGTCAAGAATTACTTAGTCCATACACCGATCCCGAACGTTATATTCATCAATCTCGAAAGAAAAACCGCAAGAAGCAACCTTTTGTTTCTTTTAAAAACTGAATTCCAAAAACCAAAAAACAACCATTTGTTAATCTCTTAGACGCATTTGTCTCCTATAACCCATTTAACGATCTACCATTCCCAATGGCCGACGATCAATCCATGTGGGCAGCCAACCGAGTAGTAGCACCTACCCCCGAGGCTGCTCTTGTTCAAGTTGAGCTTGGAGAAAACTTCACCGTGAAAGGTCATCACCTTTCAATGATCAAAGACAGCTAATTTGACGGTCATACACGGGCCGATCCGCATAAGCACATAGCCGAATTCATAGAGATATGTGGCATGTTCTGATATGGAGCCGACGTCGATGTAGACGCTATAAAACTCAAACTCTTCCCATCATCTCTATCCGGAGATGCAAGAGTTTGGTATAATGAGTTGACGCCCGGTACCATTGAAACACGGGAACAAATGAGAACCGCTTTTGTTAGCTGTTTCTTCCCACCCGCCATGTACGAAAGACTCATGGGAGAAATTCGAGGTTTCGCCCAAATTCCACAAGAAACACCCATTGATGCGTGGAACCGAATGAAAGACCTACTTCATAGTTGTCATGGACATGGTTTATTAAAAGGAACCATCATCCAAATCTTTTATCATGTCTCAATGAACCGACGCAAGCAATCCTTGACGCTTGAGGACTCTTTCTCTATAAGACTCCCAACGAAGCATATCAATTGCTCGAGGACCGATTTCTCTTAAAACTTGATTGGTCCAAAGATAACCGTTCCAAACCTTTCAAGAAAACCGTTGCTTTCGTTCAAAGTAGCGAAAATTCTAAACTCATGGAAAAGATGGGCGCTCTCACATCTAAATTCGACTCGTAATTCAAAACTATCAAAGACTAAATGAAATAAATGAGAGGTGAATGTACTCTTTGTGGAGGACCACACCCATCTACGGAGTGTGATGACACACCAATAAGAGAACAACCACAAGAAGCAATCTACGCCCAAGGATACCGAGTAGGTGGTTATCGAGGTAACTACTACGGTAGAAACCCCGGAATTTGGCGTGAGTACCCCAAAAACGAAAATCGTAACTCACAACCTCGTGAGAACGATAATTCCGTTCCATCAAACGAGAAGAAACCTGAAGGATCGAACTTAGAAAAAACGTTGTTAGCTTTCACAGAATCTCGAAAATCAACAAACACGTTCATTAAGAACCAATTCTTCAATCTCAAAGCCAACGTTGAAAGAGGACAAAGGCACCACACAGCCACAATTAGTGATCTCGAAACCAAGATCGGTCGAATCACCGACCAATTAGCCAATCGACCAAGTGGTTCGCTGCCAAGAAACACTCAAACAAACCCAAAACCATCTATGGATAAACCATACCGCCCACCCTCCTCCCGCAATGAACATGTGAATGCCGTATTCACAAGGAGTGGGCTGAGTTATGATCCACCACAAAACCCAAACACCAATGCTCCCACTTTCGCCGATGAAAGTGAAGATGAAGCCGATGAGCCCGAGAAGGAAGAAACCGTTCCTCCTTCTAAACCAAAACCAAAAAAAACCACACCCATTCCAACACCAACACCAAAGGTGTTTACACCAAAAATTCCATATCCTCAACGCCTACGAAAGGAGAAGATGGAGGCTCGTAATGCCAAATTCCTTAAGGTGATAAAATAAGTTAAGATCAACGTTCCCCTTGTTGATATCTTAACCGGCATGCCCAACTATGAGAAATTCCTTAAAGATCTTGTGAGCAACCACAATAAGACGGAGCAAATCTCTGCTGCGTTTCTAAATAAAGAATGTTCTGCAGCCTTGCAAAGCAATCTTCCACCAAAGCTCGGAGATCCGGGAAGCTTTCTCATACCATGTACTCTAGCCAACAATGTTGAATGTCACGGCTTGGCCGATCTAGGCGCGAGTATTAATATTATGCCATACTCATTATACAAGAATCTTTCAAACAATACTTTGAAACCTACAAGTATGAGTATACGTTTGGCTAACCACGCCTACCAATATCCCATTGGAATAACCGAGAACATGCTTGTTCAAGTTGGCAAATTCATATTTTCCGTCGACTTCGTAATCCTTGAAATGAAGGAAGACCATCACGTCCCTCTCATTTTAGGACGACCATTATTGCACACCGTCGATGCTATCATTCGTGTGAAGAATAAAGAACTCAACCTTGGAGTTGGTGACGATCGTGTCACATTCTTAGTCGATAAAGCTATGCAACATTCTCATTCTAATGATGACACATGCTTCCGCGTGGATGTTATCGATGAAGTAACGGAAGAAGAGTTGGATGCATTGCTTGATGACAATGCACCATTCCAAACAACTTCAGAAACGATTAGTGACACCGATCATGATTGTAAATTCAAAGAATTCATGGCCCTTGATTCCGAAGTAACTCTCGAAGAAGAGGAAACAAACCCTTCTAAGTTTTGCCTTCAAAGTCGAACTTTATAGTTCACAAATCTATTCATGATCCACCGACGGATCTTGAATTAAAACCTCTTCCCGAACATCTCGAGTACGCTTATTTAGAGAAGGATTTACTCCTTCTGGTGATTGTCTCAGCCCCACTCGAGGAAGATCAGAAGAAACGCCTTGTTTCTATGCTCAAAAACCACAAAGAAGCGTTTGCATGGAAAACATCTGATATACCGGGAATTGATTCGCAATTTTGCAAACACAAGATTAATCTTGAAGACGATGCTAAGCCCGTTATTGAGAGGCAACATCAACTTAACCCAAACACGAAGGAGATTGTAAAAGCCGAAGTAATCAAACTCCTTGAAGCAGGAATTATATTTGCCATAGAAGATAGTCCTTGGGTTAGTCCTATTCACTGCGTTCCTAAGAAAGGAGGAATGATTGTTGTGACCAACGAACATAACGAACTTGTTCCTACAAGAACCGTTACCGGTTGGCGTGTGTGTATCGATTACCGCAAATTAAATGATGCCACACGAAAAGATCATTTTCCTCTACCATTCATGGACCAAATGTTGGAAAGACTAGCGGGGAACAAATTCTTTTGTTTTCTCGATGGCTATTCTGGATATTTCCAAATACCTATCGAACCATTCGATCAAGACAAGACCACTTTTACGTGTCTTTTTGGAACGTTTGCTTATAGGCGTATGCCTTTTGGTCATTGCAATGCACCTGTGACTTTTCAAAGGTGTATGATCGCGATATTTCAAGACATGATCGAAGTATCCATGGAAGTTTTCATGGATGATTTCTCAGTCTTCAGAAACTCAATCGAGTCTTGCCTTTTTAATCTTGAGCACATGCTCATCCGATGCAAACAAGCTCATCTCGTGCTCAATTAGGAGAAATGTCACTTTATGGTGACTAACGGAATTGTGCTTGGACACAAAGTCTCCGGAGCCGGATTGGAAGTAGACAAGGCTATGATCGAAGTGATATCCAAATTACCACCACCCACTAACGTTAAAGCCGTTAGAAGTTTTCTAGGTCATGCGAGATTCTATCGCCGATACATAAAAGACTTTTCCAAAATCGCTAGACCGACGACCAAACTGTAACACCCCCAATTTCGGGTCATATGCGGAAGCTCATATGGGGTGCTACTTCATAATATAACAACTCAAGTAATAGCAAACGACTCGAAAAGAATCGTTTTTAAAAGTAAACATTGGATTGAAATAAAAGTTTACAATTGTTCATAACATGGTCCCCAAATATTTATTAAACAAGTACACAACATCCATTCGTAATAAAAAGTCATTGAACGATTTTTATAAAATGGTGAGCTTTTAACCCATTTATTATAATTCCGCAAGCACTGAAATCCCTCCTGCCATTACCTTCAAGGACCTGAGATAAAACATGCTAAATTTGTCAACAACGGTTGAGTGAATCTATAGAGTTTATAAATAAACATTATCGAACACAAGTATATTTTAAAACCATCAAGAAATAACGATGTGGATCAAACAACGTTATATGGATTATTATAGGCCTCATGACATTGAAACGTTTCCATAATATTTGCCCACCATACACCTCGCTAAGTGTATATTAAACTCTCACGCATGTATCCTCCATGGGCCTCAAACGTGCCCTAACGATAGCTAGTCGTTATAGGACGGGAGGAGGTCGGTCCTCCAGAATAGTACTTTTCCATGTATAAGCGCCTACCAAAACTCGGTAGTTAACAATTCATGATATAATTGGGACTTTCATTTAGTGAAATAACAAACCTATAATAATCAAGGCAACTAGCATACATCGGGTCCCTTGTGTTCTATTTTTAAAACAAGCATGTTATCCCCCTCGCGGGTTTATAAATCATATTTGAGTATCTAAAAGCGAGGCTATAGACTCACCTTGGTACAATAATAGTAATGTGACGATCGTCGACGATAAGTGATGCCCGTTAAACACGAAGACCCCAACCTACCAAATAAGGCGAGTTCGTTAATAAATAACTCAAGTATAAATAATACTTAAATACTACAAAACTCAAATTTATAAAATCATGACGAATCGAGAGAAAACGATACAAGTGATTCAATTTTAGTCTCCTATATGTTCATTTTATTTTTCTAAGTATGCTTTTAAGTGATTTTTGAGCATAGAAAAATAAAATGAACATATAGGAGACTAAAATAGAATCACTTGTAATAATCGATCCGTCTCTACTCATTAGTAGATTCACTTTTCGTTCTCCTTGATATTCGACTTTCTAGTGTTTTAGAAACATGTTTTCTGAAATATTACTATTGTTCGTAAGGAATTTGTAATGATTGGCATGGTATTTACATGCCTACTAAAATACCATACCATATCACCAGAGTTTCATCATATCCATCATGGTTGTATTCGATCTTGATCTTTCGTGTTAAACAAAGGATGCTCAAATAAAGCTGTGACAATCCGTCAATTTATGGTTTATATTTTATTCTCAAATATTATTTAAAAACATTATTTTAATGTTATATTATGAACTCACTTATTTCTGGGAAGAAATTTGGATTTACGTCACGAAGTAGCATCGACTACGTCTAAACCGGAGGATTCTACGTTACGTGCTTACGTTTACATACACCGTCTTTGGTGACAATCCGACATTTCAGGAAATAAATTTATCCGTGAATATTCTTCTGAGATTTTAAATTTGTGTTGGTTCATAAACTCACAAATTTACGAGAAGAGATTAGGACTTACGATTATAATTTAACGTCCTTTACGACTAAACCGGAAACCTTAGAATTACGTATTTATGTTTTCGAACTCCGTTTTTGATGAGACAATTTTTATTAGATTCGTTTTGTGCCGTTGATTCATAATTTATAAAAACGTTTTTCGTAAAATGATCCGAGGGTACGCAAATCGAGGAAACAAGAATCGAGGAGTACCCGTAAATTAGTGGGATGAGACAAGATAAATCTTGCCCCACCCCACTCAAAAGGGACGGCAACATTAAGCCACCTCACCCCATGAGGTGTCCAAGCTTAACTAACAAGATATTACACTTGTCTTACAATCCTTACAAAACCATTTCTCATCAAAACCACTCAACCTAAACTAGCTACTTCATTTTATTACATGCAACATACACATCTCTCTCTCTAGCCATTTTGGCCGTCCACTATAGCCACCACAACACCATCATCATACAATTTTAACCACAAACTATTGTTATAACTTACATATGTTAATCTCCTTCAAAAGAGATGAAGATTGGTGAAAGTTTTAACATCTAAAAAGGAGTTTTTAAGAGAAGTAAGGGCTGATTTCTACATGAAGTTTACAAGTATTGGTGGCCATAAAGATTGGTGTTGATCAATCACAAGTTCTTCCATCAAAATCCAAACCTTGATCATAAACTACACAACCTTGGTGGTATAAAGATAGTTCTTCCTATTCTCTTGTTATTTTGATTATGTAATCATGTATTTTCTTTCTTATTGTATATGTATATGATGAATATATGATGATAAAAATATTATGTGGGGATTTGGTGATGATAAACATGGGTAAAAAGATGAAAAACTATATGTAAAAGTGGTTAATCTTGCTTAATTTAGTAGGCTGTATAAAAACAGTAAATAACCATATGATGAACTGATAAAATGGTATATATGAATTGATATACAGTGAGTATTGAGACTTGTACACATGTGAGAGTTGGCCATTGATAGTTGTATTTTTAACCCTTTAGGAAAAGGAAGGTCAATTAGGGTAAGTATTAACGAGTGATTTAGGAAAACCACAAGTTATGACCCAATGAAGTGAGTTCGTTCTCGAGGAGGCTAGTGTGTTGTGAATTTAATTTATTTTGATTGATGATTTTATTAAGAAGAAAAGAGAATAAATGAGAAGGAAAAGAAATGACGGTTACGAAGACGAATTAAACTACGACGAAAAAGGCGAACACGTAAAACCGTAAAACTACAAAAATTAAAATTTTAACCTAAAAATTCCTAAAAATTACTAAAAATCCACAATAAAATTATTAAAAAGCCCTAAACAAGATCTAATAGTTTGAAAACCTCAAAAATAACCTAATTAAGCTAAAAAGTATTTTTAAAAATTTTAAAACCAAATTAAACTATTTTTAAACACTTAAAAACTATTAAAATCTATTAAAACTTAAATTAATTCTAAAAAATAAATGAAAAGTCCTAAAAAGATTTGGAAAGTTACAAAGTTCCTAATTAAATGTCTAAAATCTAGGAAAAATGAAAAAAGTTAAAAAATTAAACTTTTAATTTTTAATAATAAAATAATCAAAAAATAATCAAAAAATAAAAAGTTTATAAAATAATTCTAAAAAATTACTAAAAACCTAGAATAATATAACTAAGATAAAAATGCAAATTAAAGTTCCTAAAACCTTTTAATTAATTTTATATTAAATTTTAAAGTTGTCTAAAAACCCTAAAATCAAATAAAATTAAAAATTAGACTTTCTGAAAACTTTTTGATATGTAAACCTCAAGTATATAAATTAAAACCTAAAAACTATTTTTCTAAAAATTAAAACGTATTTTAACTATTTTTTAAACTATTAAATAAAAAAGGCTAAACAAAAAATGATAAAAAATAATTAAATGAAGAGAAAAATTAAAACTTAGTGTAGAAAAATCCTAGACCCTATTACTAACCTAGGAAAAATAAGCTAACCCAAATAAGCTTATTAAATAAGCTGAAACAGCCAAAATAAGCTACGACTTATATTTGAAAAGCCAAAACAAAACTACCTTAAGTATATTAATGTTGCAACCTTGGTCAGTAAAAGACCCAAGGGCGCAATGGTAAGGTGTGAGTGTTGTGAGAGGAGTGGCGCAGGTTCGAGTCCTGGCCACGTCCTTTTTGTTATTTATTTTTTTTCTTTCTTTTTTTTTTAACTTTTTAAATCCAAACTTTATACTCTTTTAACCCTCAAAACACAAATTCAATTCCAAGTAAGCTTAGATTAAACCCTAGGTTAATAAAAATCGTGACCAGATTAAACCTTTTAAGAACACAAGCCAAAATGATTATCTTCACTTGTGCATGTAGATCAAGAGGAGCTTGATTCTATGGATTTGTGATGTTTTTGTTGGACAAATTGGCACCCTTGTACTCTGTTGAGTACAAGGAGTCTAAATAAACACAAAATCACACTAACACTTAGCTCAGATCACACAAAGAAGACCAAATAAAGTTGCTGATGTAAATGCAGGTCTGGTGGTATTTTTTTTTTGGCTAATTACTTGCACCAATTCGAAATTTAACAGCTCATATCTTGCATACAAGTGTAACAATCAACAATCAAGCAATCACAAACCCTCAATCAACCTAAGCTCTAGCAATTATCAAGATTTGGTGGCTCAGTTTACACAAAACAAACAGAAAAACACACATTCCTGATTAAGTTATGTTTTCAATATTTTAGCATACCAAATAGTTTAAGACTTGACCAATCTGACAACTAATGCTACCATACACCCTATAACTATCCTAATTAGTGATTGAAACACGTTTTTAGTCAAAATCTTGTCACGCAATCTCAACTAAACCCATATCCAAACACACCTTTATATCTTGAACATGAAAATTTTTCAAAGCAAATTGTTTTAAATCACTCCAAATCTGATTAAATCCTAGCCTAACATACATATAACACCAATTGAACTTAAATGAAATCATTTAAACAACGCTTAAACAGCTTTAACAGAAAATCATATCCAATCACATGAAACTTGAAAAATGAAAAATGGGACAAGGATTTACCTTGTGGGACCCACATCCAGGTCCCACAGTGGTTGAAGAACCACCTCCAAACAAACTCGGGTTTGTGCAGATCACTTGAACAACAAGAGAGACAACCCTGCTAAGGAAAAGGAAGAAACAAGCAAAATGCAATAAACTGATTTTATACTTTCTTTGTTTAAAACCTTAAAGTCCAACAAACTTAGATCCTTTAACACGTTTTAAAAACAATCTTTAACACTCAGAAACTCAAAAATTTTGGTCCACTTTCACTTCTCAAAATTCATAAATTTTCTGAAATCAAAAACATATTTTCAAAACCTTTTTGAAAACTTAATCACACAAAGTGTTTATCAAAAACAATGGAACTCAGTCTCTCTTCATAAACTAATACCAACTTTTAAAAAATGATAAAAGGAATTATATTTCACTCAAAAATACCAACTTTATATTTCAATAAAAAGGAATTACAGAATTTTTGAAGAAAAACTGGAACAAAGTGAATAGAGACACAGGCATCACTATTTATACAAATAGATAGAACTATCTAGAAAACATAAACTAATGCTAAACCCTAATTGCTGGAATTCCAAATAAGCCCTTGGGTCTTCATCTTCATATTGGTCAAAAGGTGCCCATGTGAATGCCAGTGATGTTTGAATGTATCTTGGACGTTAAAAACTCCTTGGGGTCCAAGTACTTCATCATACGCGTTGGTTTGGTCGGGTATTGGGTTTTGAGGGGAAAGTAACGTGCAGGGGAGGCCCCCACAGTCACATGGGTTGGTTGGGAAGGGAATCTGGGTGTGGGGTTTTGTTAAGGGTGAGTTAAATTAATGATTTGGAAAAATAGGGGAAAAACCCCTTTGTTTTTAATCTGATTAAGCCTGGGTAGGATTAGGGTTTATAGGGTGATTAGTGACCGGTTTAATCTATTTTGGGTGCGGTTAATTTTAAACAATGTGTTTTTGTGGGAAATGAGTGGGGGTGTTGACTGGTCTTTGACCAGTTTAATTTAAATAAACCGGTTGGGTAATGGGTTGTTGGGTCGGGTAAACAGGTAAGGGTTTGGGTAAGTGGGTGGGTATTGTGACGTGGCAAGATGTGAGTGGTGGTGGGAGTTTTGTTGTCTGGCAAAAACAGTCCCCAAGCATTCTTCTTTTGTTCACTTTGTAAATAATGCCATCAACGCCTTCTTTACTCTTTGACAACTTTTGGCAAGTTGTCAAAATTGGCACAAAATGTTCCAAAACTTTTTCCAAGGGCTTCTTTTGCACTTCTTGGATTCTTCAAGGACTGGTCTTGTAATATCTTCAAACTTTAGGGACCCTATTCATAATGTTGAATATTTGAGGGGTATAAAGTGTAAATCTTCAAAAGTTGAGGGACTAAAGTTGCTAATCTTCAATTCTTCAAGGGCATTTTTGTAAAATCCAAACTTGGGCCCGGTTCATTGTGCGGTTTCGTTTCCCGTGTTCGTTTTTTGAATGATTCTTGGGATCTTTTGCCATTTCCTCAATATCCGTACCTAAAAATACACAAGTAACAAACACAAGCATATATTTGGTATATTTGATGATATTTTATGCATTTTAAGCCCGTTTTGGACGATGAGACCATGTATAAAAGCAGTCTCATCACTCCCCCATACTAAACCATTGCCGTGCCCTCACGCAATGCTAGAATAAAGTATCAAAGCATCTCCAAAATTCAATTTTATTCACTTTATTGGAATGATAAACTAGCTACACTACTACTATTACTACTACTTGCGTTTTTAGACATAATGTATGATTTTCATCGCAAAATGGGACGTTTAGGTTCATAGAATAAGAACACGTGAATGCTTCGTTAGAAATAATTTCATCGTCCTCGATTTTCACCTTAATTCCATGCCAAGCGTGCAACGAGATCATTGTCATTATAAGTTAGTAATGATAACACTACTCATATGCCCTAATCACGTACTTATTCTCCCATTATTCCTAAGTTGTATCTCTTATATTTTATTTTGTCTTAAATGTTTCACGAGGATACATTTTTGACTTATGCGATAATAGAGATTTAGGTCTAAAAATAGAGTCCTAACGGTGTAACTAAGACCATCAAATCAATAACCCCTCCTAATAGACAACGATGTCAAAAAATTAAGTTGACAAGAAGAATCGATAAACACGGTTTTATAACGGTTTTGAACATGAGACTTATTAGCAAGACTTTTATACGCCCCCTAACGGAAGGGCCTTATTATCTTTGGTTTACCTCCATCTTTTATTCAACTTCGCCATGAAGCTTTTATTATGACTTCGGTCTTGCCTTGCCTTTTATTATCCGCCATCATCGGTGGTTTTATTAGCCAAAGACGTATATCCTCACGCTAAAGCGAATTTTGGATCTTTAAAGCTTCGAAGATTAAGGCTTGATTCACTTTCAATTTTGCATAGATTTTAGGCCTTGTGGGGCTTCAAATTGTTTGCTAGATTTAGGTGAGCACTTGAAATCTTATTATTGGGTGAAGCTTTTGATTATTCGGGTGCCAATACTTCAAAACCGTGACGCTGGCGATACCTTAATGTCTTCCCAATTTAATTACACGGAAGCTACTAGAAAAGACTAGAAACCCAACAATCCTAACTAAACCGCTAAGTCAATATTTATTAAGCAAAAAATATTTACATGCGAAGGGAGAATAAGCAAACAACGAGAACACATGAGTTTTTGAAAGAATACGAGTACTCTACGTTTAGCATAGTAACTTATAATTAACTCTATCATTTCTCGTCCTCATTTAAGAGACTTAGCCTAATGTGAAGTTAATGAATCAAAGCTAAGTGCTCAACACGCACGGTCGAGTCAAAAATTACTCTTATTCTCGCCATCGAAAAACCTACATTCGTGTCTTCAAACATTTATAAAACATGAGAAAAAGTTTAAAATTTGGCCATTTATAGCCTTATTTTGCAACAAAAACGATAAACAAAAAGATAAACTTTGGAAAGCGTGAAGGTTTGGCAAGGCAAGTATCTATTCACCCCCCCCCCCCCCCCATACTAAAGTTAAACATTGTCCTCAATGTTTCGAGTCTAGGGGTGCAAACACCCCCATACTAGAGACGTAGTCGAATGCCTAATCTAGCATGGAAAGGGTGTAACCGTTAAATTTAAAGCCGTTTATGAAGTGTGCTAAAAACCTAAGGTTAGAACATCAAAGGATATATCATTTGGATATTGAGAAATGTCTTTAAAGCAAACGATCGAGTGCTCCCATAAAACAAACACGAGAGGCTCCAATCGTGAAGATCATGATCTAAAAACCACAATGCACAAACAACCACGGAACAAAGGTTGGAAGGGCACAAATCCCCTCACATTAACTAATTAGAAAGCAATAATATGTACATGGATAAGCATGGGTCTCCCCCACGAGGCACCTTGTTTTTGATAACCGAGTCAAAAGCTCGACTCGAATCCCCATAAATGTGATCATTTAGGGATATCATGGTATGGTCAATTTTTGGTGGGGCTTACATGATAAACAAGGCCCAAAAACAACCGGTATTAAGGACTAAGTCCTTTGATGGTGCAAAATACCGGGATCGAAGATGGCGTTCTCGTTTTCTTTGGAAAAACAAATCAACGCCACTTCATCAATGGTCAACAAAAACTCAAAGAGTTTCAAGAAAAGAGATGAGAAATAGAAGGGTGGGACAATGGGTAAGTCTCTAAAAACATGAGCTACTCGAGGTAGACTCGCACCAATCAAATGAAAAGATTTTCCATTTATTGCATCGGTGGAAGACCGAGATTTCCCTATATAAGCAATTCCAGGATCAAATATCTCGTCCTAGGTGGAGAAAGGGGAAGGAACATAAGGGGATTCCCCCACACTAAGTCCACACAAAGCATCGTCAAAAGTAGAAGACGAGCTTGTAGTACTCAATAAACGTGGTGATGACGGAGTTAGAGTTGTAGAAAAATCTTTTAAATTAAATTCAAAATCTTTTCCTTTTTCATCTTTTACACTCTCCTTGTGAAAACCCGATTTGATTATGTCAAAAATATTTGGCGTATCTAAAGCAATGTTAGTCACACTAAAAATTCTCACATTTTGAAATCTTTTTGGTTTAGGTGGTGGTAAGTTTTCAAAACGTTTGTCAACAAAGAAAACTCCCCCATCGGGATCAACGTATTCATCATCCGAAGAATCACTCGAGATTGGAATCGTAGGCTTAACACTCTTAACCTCCACCGGCGGAGGGGACGGAACTTCATTTTTCTCAACAACTCCTAAAACTCTATTGGAAATCTTTTTGCAAATTCTTTTGATGGGATTGACATTGTACAAATATGTGATAGAATACACATGAGAAAGAGTGGAGTTTTGGGTTGCATTAATGACGAGTTCTTCCTCATTGAACGAAGAGTGATTTTCCTTGCATGCACATCGATAAGTGCTCTTGAGGTATCCAAAAAAGATCGACCTAAAATTAACGGAACTTTAGGATCGATGGGAATGTCAACAACAATAAAGTCTACAGGATAGTAGAAATTTCCAACTTTCAAAAAGACGTCCTCGGCAACTCCACAAGCTAGAATCGTAGAATGATCGGCCATTTCGATTGACATTCTTGAAGGAGTGAGATTGGGAAGATTGAGCGATTTAAAAATCTCAAGAGGCATCAAATTAATACTAGCACCAAGATCGGCCAAGGCGTAGCATTCTTCCATGTCTTGTATAGCACATGGGATCAAAAACTTTCCAGGATCACCGACTTTTTGAGGTATGCGGCTTAGAAAAACCGAAGAACAACTAGACGATTTTTGCAATTTCTCTTTGTTATTCAACATACTTTTGAAGTTCGCGGCAAATCGAGGCATCATGACTAAGGCGTCGGCAAAACTTATATTGAAATGCAAGTCACGAAACATTTTCATAAAAAGTTCAAATTGATAATTATTTCGTTCTTGTGCCTTTTCCTTGTCTCGTCTTGAAGGGTAGGGTAAAGGTGGTGTGGGTTGGGGCATAGTAGGCAAAGGCCTTGGAATCTCGGGTTCCATGATTGGTGTGGGTTCAACCGTAGGTGTGGTTTGAGCGGTACTTCGTGGGCTTGTAATTTGCTCCTTTTCAACCACAACCTCGGGTTCTTTCTCTTTTTCCTTCTCCATAGAAGTACTTGGACGAGAAATGGGTTCTTTGAAAGTTTTACCACTACGAGTAGTAATAACCTTCAATTCTCCTTTCGGCTTCATGATGGTATCACTAGGAAGACCACCCGAAGAAGAGGGCTTACACATGATAGCTTCAAACATTTTAGCCATACGGTCTTCAAATTTAGATTGCCTAGCATCCGCTTTTAACAACTCTTGCTTAATCTCATGTTGACCTTGCTCCATTTTTTGTTGATTTTGTTGGAGTCGTGTGACATTTCCTTCCATTTTATTTGCATGAGTTTTAAGTTCATTAGCAAGTTCTTTTTTAAGCTCGTTTTTTAACTCGGACCTTAAGCTAACCATTTCACGTTGCATATTATCAAACTTAGCATCATTAGCCTTAGCATAATTCAAAAATTCTCCTTGAAGATTTTTGGTGTGATCATTTTGAAAACCTTGGGCATTGTTTTGAAAATCACGGTTTTGGTTTTGGTTTGAAATTTGCCCATTTCCACTTTGATAGTTACCCTTGTTATAATTCCTTTGATTTCCTTGGTAATTTCCACCTTGGTTGTTGCTGCGATAGTTATTAGCATTTTGATTTGGTGGAGCTTGATTTTGGCGGGAACCTTGACCGATTTGGTTATAAGTTCCCGTGGCTACATAAGCACTCGAAGTGTTACCATCCAAGGTAATGCACTCGGAAAGATCATGAGCTCCCCCACACGACAAACAACTCTTAGAAACCGCTTTAACCGAAGCGGAATTTGAAGCTTCTTGAGCATTCCAATGGGACATAAGGCTAGCAAATCTATCAAAAAATCGATTTTCTTCATTTGCCTCATCATGTAAAGCATTAATGCTACGAGACGATGACGAGCCCAATTTGGCAACACTCGTTGTGTTACGAGGGCTATAAACCTTAGACCTATTCTCAATTATGACCAAAGCTTCTTCAACCGTTTTACACAAAAAATTACCACCCGCGGCGGCATTTAAATAATCTCTTTCATGATCGTTAAGTCCATTGTAAAACGTGTCGATTTGGTGTAAGTCGGAAAAACCGTGATGAGGACATTCATGTAACATCTCCTTAAACCTATTCCAAGCCGTAGAAAAACTTTCATTTGATTCTTGTGAAAATTTAGAAATCTCATTTTTCAAATGCGTAGTCTTAGAGGGCGGAAAAAATTGGTTCACAAACTTCGAAACGAGATCCTTCCACGTCAATATAGAATTGGGTGGCTCTTTCTCTAACCAAATTTTAGCGGGCCCCGCTAAGGAATACGGAAAAAGCATCATCTTAATCGAGTCATTCGAGACATCCTTGAATTTGCACGTGGCGGTAAGACAATTGAATTGGCGGATATGGTTGTGTGGGTTGTCCTTCTCATCACCACGGAATTTGTTGTTTTGGATCATCGACAACAAACCCGTTTTCACCTCAAAATTCTCCGCAAGGATAGCGGGAATCACAATAGCTTCTCCATAACCCTCGGTGGGTGCTTGAAGTAACTCCATCATAGTTCGATTCGCCATGGTTGGTGCTTCTCGTACAATGGGTTCGTCAATAGGAGACTCCTCACTAGAATGAGTTGGAGTGGGAGTTTTGTTCTTTCGTCTACGTGCACGTTTTGCTTGATTACGAGTGAGCATAAACGTCACGTACAACGAGGAGACGAGCAAAGAAGATTCTTTTTGGTATTTTGTGTTTTTCAATTTTTTTTGTGGTTTTTGATGGTATTAACTTTTTTGGAAATTGGTGAAATGTATTAAGTAGACAAAAATCTACAAATCTCCTCCTTAATCAAATCTCTCGATTAAAGAAGCCTCAAGGAATGAAAACGATCACGTGGAGTGAACGCCTTCAATGACTTTAGAACGATGGTGGAACACCAAATCGTTCAAGAGGGTTTAATCAAATGAAACCAAGAAAATATATATGATATGTAATAATACTTTGGGCGGAAAAACCCTCGATTCACTCTCAAAATCGAATACGCACAAGCAAGCGGAGGAAACGAGGCGGCGCGAAGCACTTAAGAGCCTTTTTCCTTTAGGTCGTGAAATAAAACCGCCTTATACCCACCTTATAGTTTGTATTATCAAGATTAAGCTTCACGAAAGTATTTATCTATTTTTGCCTTTTTTCTTTGGTTTGAGATTCGAATACAATGATCGAGTGATGAAATCCCGAATCAAGGTTGTGATTTCTCACGTATTTTGGAGTACTTGTGAATTTATTGTTCTACGTATACAATATATTAATAATATTCACACAAAAACAGAAAAACGCTAATACGTATTAGTAGAGTGCTACTAATACAAATACTATTATGGCTAATATAAAAAACAACAATGGTTCAATCAAAACACAACACGCCTCCCCGGCAGCGGCGCCAAAAATGATAGTTGTATTTTTACCCCTTTAGGAAAAGGAAGGTCAATTAGGGTAAGTATTAACGAGTGATTTAGGAAAACCACAAGTTATGACCCAATGAAGTGAGTTCGTTCTCGAGGAGGCTAGTGTGTTGTGAATTGAATTGATTTTGATTGATGATTTTATTAAGAAGAAAAGAGAAGAAATGAGAAGGAAAAGAAATGACGGTTACGAAGACGAATTAAACTATGACGAAAAAGGCGAACACGTAAAACCGTAAAACTACAAAAATTAAAATTTTAACCTAAAAATTCCTAAAAATTACTAAAAATCCACAATAAAATTATTAAAAAGCCCTAAACAAGATCTAATAGTTTGAAAACCTCAAAAATAACCTAATTAAGCTAAAAAATATTTTTTTAAAATTTTAAAACCAAATTAAACTATTTTTAAACACTTAAAAACTATTAAAATCTATTAAAACTTAAATTAATTCTAAAAAATAAATGAAAAGTCCTAAAAAGATTTGGAAAGTTACAAAGTTCCTAATTAAATGTCTAAAATCTAGGAAAAATGAAAAAAGTTAAAAAATTAAACTTTTAATTTTTAATAATAAAATAATAATAAAATAATAATAAAATAATCAAAAAAATAAAAAGTTTATAAATAATTCTAAAAAATTACTAAAAACCTAGAATAATATAACTAAGATAAAAATGCAAATTAAAGTTCTTAAAACCTTTTAATTAATTTTATATTAAATTTTAAAGTTGTCTAAAAACCCTAAAATCAAATAAAATTAAAAATTAGACTTTCTGAAAACTTTTTGATATGTAAACCTCAAGTATATAAATTAAAACCTAAAAACTATTTTTCTAAAAATTAAAACCTATTTTAACTATTTTTTAAACTATTTAATAAAAACGGCTAAACAAAAAATGATAAAAAATAATTAAATGAAGAGAAAAACTAAAACTTAGTGTAGAAAAATCCTAGACCCTATTACTAACCTAGGAAAAATAAGCTAACCCAAATAAGCTTATTAAATAAGCTGAAACAGCCAAAATAAGCTACGGCTTATATTTGAAAAGCCAAAACAAAACTACCTTAAGTATATTAATGTTGCAACCTTGGTCAGTAAAAGACCCAAGGGCGCAATGGTAAGGTGTGAGTGTTGTGAGAGGAGTGGCGCAGGTTCGAGTCCTGGCCACGTCCTTTTTGTTATTTATTTTTTTTCTTTCTTTTTTTTTTAACTTTTTAAATCCAAACTTTATACTCTTTTAACCCTGAAAACACAAATTCAATTCCAAGTAAGCTTAGATTAAACCCTAGGTTAATAAAAATCGTGACCAGATTAAACCTTTTAAGAACACAAGCCAAAATGATTATCTTCACTTGTGCATGTAGATCAAGAGGAGCTTGATTCTATGGATTTGTGATGTTTTTGTTGGACAAATTGGCACCCTTGTACTCTGTTGAGTACAAGGAGTCTAAATAAACACAAAATCACACAAACACTTAGCTCAGATCACACAAAGAAGACCAAATAAAGTTGCTGATGTAAATGCAGGTCTGGTGGTATTTTTTTTTGGCTAATTACTTGCACCAATTCGAAATTTAACAGCTCATATCTTGCATACAAGTGTAACAATCAACAATCAAGCAATCACAAACCCTCAATCAACCTAGGCTCTAGCAATTATCAAGATTTGGTGGCTCAGTTTACACAAAACAAACAGAAAAACACACTTTCCTGATTAAGTTATGTTTTCAATATTTTAGCATACCAAATAGTTTAAGACTTGACCAATCTGACAACTAATGCTACCATACACCCTATAACTATCCTAATTAGTGATTGAAACACGTTTTTAGTCAAAATCTTGTCACACAATCTCAACTAAACCCATATCCAAACACACCTTTATATCTTGAACATGAAAATTTTTCAAAGCAAATTGTTTTAAATCACTCCAAATCTGATTAAATCCTAGCCTAACATACATATAACCCAAATTGAACTCAAATCAAATCATTTAAACAACACTTAAACAGCTTTAACAGAAAATCATATCCAATCACATGAAACTTGAAAAATGAAAAATGGGACAAGGATTTACCTTGTGGGACCCACATCCAGGTCCCACAGTGGTTGAAGAACCACCTCCAAACAAACTCGGGTTTATGCAGATCACTTGAACAACAAGAGAGACAACCCTGCTAAGAAAAAGGAAGAAACAAGCAAAATGCAATAAACTGATTTTATAGTTTCTCTGTTTAAAACCTTAAAGTCCAACAAACTTAGATCCTTTAACACGTTTTAAAAACAATCTTTAACACTCAGAAACTCAAAAATTTTGGTCCACTTTCACTTCTCAAAATTCATAAATTTTCTGAAATCAAAAACATATTTTCAAAACCTTTTTGAAAACTTAATCACACAAAGTGTTTATCAAAAACAATGGAACTCAGTCTCTCTTCATAAACTAATACCAACTTTTAAAAAATGATAAAAGGAATTATATTTCACTCAAAAATACCAACTTTATATTTCAATAAAAAGGAATTACAGAATTTTTGAAGAAAAACTGGAACAAAGTGAATAGAGACACAGGCGTCTCTATTTATACAAATAGATAGAACTATCTAGAAAACATAAACTAATGCTAAACCCTAATTGCTGGAATTCCAAATAAGCCCTTGGGTCTTCATCTTCATATTGGTCAAAAGGTGCCCATGTGAATGCCAGTGATGTTTGAATGTATCTTGGACGTTAAAAACTCCTTGGGGTCCAAGTACTTCATCATACGCGTTGGTTTGGTCGGGTATTGGGTTTTGAGGGGAAAGTGACGTGCAGGGGAGGCCCCCACAGTCACATGGGTTGGTTGGGAAGGGAATCTGGGTGTGGGGTTTTGTTAAGGGTGAGTTAAATTAATGATCTGGAAAAATAGGGGAAAAACCCCTTTGTTTTTAATCTGATTAAGCCTGGGTAGGATTAGGGTTTATAGGGTGATTAGTGACTGGTTTAATCTATTTTGGGTGGGGTTAATTTTAAACAATGTGTTTTGGTGGGAAATGAGTGGGGGTGTTGACTGGTCTTTGACCAGTTTAATTTAAATAAACCGGTTGGGTAATGGGTTGTTGGGTCGGGTAAACAGGTAAGGGTTTGGGTAAGTGGGTGGGTATTGTGACGTGGCAAGATGTGAGTGGTGGTGGGAGTTTTGTTGTCTGGCAAAAACAGTCCCCAAGCATTCTTTTTTTGTTCACTTTGTAAATAATGCCATCAACGCCTTCTTTACTCTTTGACAACTTTTGGCAAGTTGTCAAAATTGGCACAAAATGTTCCAAAACTTTTTCCAAGGGCTTCTTTTGCACTTCTTAGATTCTTCAAGGACTGGTCTTGTAATATCTTCAAACTTTAGGGACCCTATTCATAATGTTGAATATTTGAGGGGTATAAAGTGTAAATCTTCAAAAGTTAAGGGACTAAAGTTGCCAATCTTCAATTCTTCAAGGGCATTTTTGTAAAATCCAAACTTGGGCCCGGTTCATTGTGCGGCTTCGTTTCCCGTCTTCGTTTTTTGAATGATTCTTGTGATCTTTTGCCATTTCCTCAATATCCGTACCTAAAAATACACAAGTAACAAACACGAGCATATATTTGGTATATTTAATGATATTTTATGCATTTTAAGCCCGTTTTGGACGATGAGACCATGTATAAAAGCAGTCTCATCAGCCATGCAATGGAATCATAAAAATGAGTGAGATATGATCAAAACAAGTTTAGAGTGCAAATCTGAGTACACTGTTTTGGACGAATTTATTAAAATATTTAGAGGATGATTCATCAGTAGCTATAAGCAATAAAATGAAGCACATATCATGTAGTTTCTGTGATAAAAATTTGGGGTTCTATCTCCATGTAGAACTCTAGATATGATCATTTTAGTAAACTAGATTTTTAGGACTGATTTTGTGAAATTAAAGTTTAATATTATTATATAAGCACTCAAATAAATATAGTATAAAATGTGAATTAAAACACACTAACTTATATATTTCATTTAAATAAAAATGCATAAGGATAAATAAATAGACATTATATAAAAATGGTAATTTGGTAATTTTTATAAGTTATAAAAACTATATACTAAGTTTTACGTCTTTTCGGCTAAAACCGAAAGATTAACGTTTTTGTTAAATAAAACTTAGACGGTTGGACCCGTCTAATGTAAACTTTTGTAAACTCACATACTGATATATAAACATATATAACAAGTAAAAACCGATAAAACCCGAGCTTTACAACATATAGACATTAACGGGCCAAAGTAGCCTTAATGGACAATAAACCCGACTAATTTGGTAAAACACTTATAAAAATTACTTATTGGGCTTAACCCATTTGGGCCCAACATTTAAAGTATAAATACTGATAATACAAGTATAAAATGGATTAATACAAGTTAATGAACTTATAATAGGCTTATTGGACCTAAAACATGTAAATAAGTAAAACTAGTAAACTAGTATAAAAGTTATTAACACATAACACTAATAGGAGTATATGAGAATGTATAAACCCACTTGATCATCATCATATATATAAAATCATCATATGTATATTTTTTATTTTTATAAAGTCATTGGATAAGAGTCTAAGACGAGTATTATTTGTCTAGGTTTCCGTGATTGAAGCACGTACCGTACATCTGAATTACCGATAACCCGCTTTCCCACATCAACGTGAGTTCATAGCCTCGTACTCTTTTAAATGTTTTTATGAAATGTTTTATAAATCCGCGAGGGGGATAACATGTTAGTTTTTATAAAATAGGACACTAGTTGTCCCGATTGTCTGTTTATTAATTTGGACCCGAATGATTGTATGACCCGATGAATGATTAAATGACTCGATAGATGAAATGAAATGGATTATTAAAGTTAGGTTATGTCACTAAAATTCCCATTAGCATGAATTGTGAACTACTGGGATTTGGTAGACACTTATGCATATAATAGTACTGTTTGAGGACGATCACCCCAGTTCGCGCCTTGACGGTTGATCCCCGTCGTGCCACGTTGATTGCTAAGCGAATTTATGTATGAGAAGATTTACACAAGCGTGATTATTGTGACGACACGCTAATTTAGATGGGCAAATTGAGTTTCGGGCTAGCTACCCGTTGTTTGTTGTAGTAAGGTAACAATGTCATGCGGCTTATAATAATCTAAAAAAACGAAAATACTGCTTTATGCATTGAATTACGATATATTTCCTGACTAGCAATACAGGGTCTTATTATTGATATTATGTTCGTGTTTTGGTTTTATATAACCATATCCATATAACGGTTTTTGTTTAACTTTATACAACGTTATAAAACGTATTGTATGATGTTTTTAACGACAATGGTTCGTATAATGGTTTTGAAGGCGAAAGCCTGTATTATGATTTTGATAAAGATTTGTATAAAATGACTTTGGCTATTTTATGGCCTATTACAAAAGAATTGTACAAAATGATTTTCGGTAATAATTGTATACCGGTGATATATTAATGGTTTTATTAAACTCTATGAATTCACTCGGCGTTATCGCTGACCTTTTCTTTTAACATGTTTTATCTCAGGTACTTGAAGGTAATTCTCGGGAAGACAACAAGAATTCATGGCCCGCACTTAAATAACAATTTCCATTCAAATGCTTTGTAAAACCTGTAGAAAATACAATGACTTGGGACCTATGTAAATCTGATATTTATGAATGGAAATGCTTTATTATTAAACGACGCGATTTTTAAGCGTTGTCTATGATGTGAGTAATGTGCTATCCCGTAACACCAACGAGTCTTCCGCTGTATTGAATTGTATAAATTTGGGGGTGTTACAGTTTGGTACCGGAGCTCTCGTTATAGAGAACGAAAGATTTTTTAAAACCAAGGTTTTGGATAAAACATTTCAAAATCTTTTAACTATAAACATTTTTCACAAAATGTCTAAAAATCTTTTCACTATAACGGTGCCGAAGAATTCCCGAGTTACCGACAAGGCCGTACTGAGAAGTGTTAATTTAATATATATATATATATATATAACTTGGATTATATATATATATATATATATATATATATATATATATATATATATATATATATATATATATATATATATATATATATATATATATATATATGATGTAATTTTATTACATGATTGTTTGATGATTATTTTGATATTTATACGAGGTATTTATACGACGTAGATTGTCACAAGAAACCCTAAATCCCCTAGTAAATTAATCTAAGCTATTCCTGAAAGAAACCTAACTATTCCGGATCTAAACCAAGTTGTGGATATTTATGATCCCAACAAAATGGTTGATATTCGTAGAAATGTTGATATTAGTTGATTGTGATATTAAAGAAGAATTGGCTAGATTATATCTGATATCGATGTCATGACGATCTTTCCGTATAGAGTGGAGTTTGACAAAACGTTACCACCTGGAAAGGTGTCATCTGATTCGTTGTCACCCAATTCTTAAACTTGAAATCGAAAGGGTGAATGTTGCACTTGAGGCGGTCATTGGAACCATTACCCAAAAGCCTCATGCCACTAGTACCTTTCCGAGAAGTCTTATTGAATGTATGAGTCATCTCATACTAGTGACTCATGTGATAAATATTGTTTTTAAGGAGTTATAGGATTGGAATTTAAGTGTTGTTCATATTGAACTTTCATTGCCCTATTAAGTTCTAAAAATAAGGTTGAAAGTATTGGAGAATGAGGTAGAACATCACATTGAGTATAATTTGGTTGAAACTTGAATGAAGTAAAATTTAACTTGTATGGAATATAAGATTGTTAAGAGGAATCCGTTAAGTTCTGTGAATGAATTATAAGGTTTTAAATGATTGTTAGTTCGTGTTAAGGGTTGTTCCTAGGCCATTGTCCACTAACGAGGATGCCCAGTGTCCAAGAAATAAATTGAAGAAATCTTCTTCTGAATTGGGACCGATGGATCTTCTGGGACAGATGGAACCCCCATGACTCTTGTAGATTAGTATTCATTGTGGTATCTTTTAAAAAATCCCTAACTTAACTGAGACATCAGTTGGTAGGATGAGTTCTTGGAATTGTATGACATAGTGACACGTAATGTGTTACAGTATAATTTTGATTTGTTTGTGATTAATGAAAAGACTACCTTTGATTGCTAAATTCTACATGTATCGATGATATCTATCTTTTCTTGCTTCTTCCTAATGCTCGCATTAGTCATGCCACCATTGAACAAGTACTCATCTCGATTTGAGTTACTTGTGGATTATTCTCTTTGTATTCATGAGTGCCATCGAGGTCATGAACCTCATGATTATTTGGCTAAAGCTCATTTCCTAGTATATTGTAGTTAGTTGTTGGTGAACAACTTTTCATCACTCTTTTGCAGATCACTCATTGTTTTTATAAAGATAAAACAGTATCCTTTGGGAAAATTGAATTTTCATCACCATAAGGATAATTTAAAGTGAAATTTATAAGTGATCGTTATCGAAATGAAGTTGTTTATAAAACACATTGAAAAACTTAATTGTTTTCATAAGAAATAAAATCTTTGTAAATTTATTTTTGACTCTTATTTAAGAATTAAGCATGAAATGTTTTTATTATAAACATGATGATAAAATTTTGACGAACTGAGTATTGCATCGTTAATCTTGAAATTGTATATAGTTGCGCGCCTACATACAATTTGGAATGGACCATGCAAGACTGATTAGTAGTCACCATGAAACTGATTAATAAACACTACATTTTCTTTGATGATTGTGAAAGATTAAATTTTATGAGATCTGCAAGAAGTGAAAAATAGGGACATAGTGTTAGGAACACCTACATATGTGCCTGTAGCATCTATTCTTCTGAGTCGAATTTATTCATCTGTGGAAATTATCTTATTTGACAATTGACAATTCTTTCTTGTCCAATTCTCCCGTAGTGAGATTCTTAGGAAAAGTATCTGATTACCGAGTGTTGATACCCGATTGGATGTATCGACGTTCCTATCATTTCTTTTGATTAGATTTCATGTGAATGACCTGGGTAACGATCCGAGGAGCTTTCGAATGCGTACCCCAATCATGAAAACATGGGATATATTCATATTCATTAAATGTTTTCGTCTTTATCTGATTTGAAATTCTCTCCCGTAGATTATGCGTTGACCTTAATCTTTTATGGTTAGTTATGTCTCCTGGTATCCTTGAATTTGTGAAGGATTATGAATTATTATTAGTCTTTTGAGAAGTTCACATCTTATCGACGGCAATAAAACTGAAAAGTTTATAGTGCTAGTAGAATGGATTGATTGATTATGACATGACGACATTGTCTTAATTGATGGGAACTCGAGTAGAAATCCCCTAAATGATAAGATGTTGATTATCAAAAGTGATCTAAATAATTCTTGATGGATGACCATATCCTGCATTTAGACTTGAAATTATACCGTGAATGGTTGTGAATTAGTCATATATATTATACTTTAGAAAGAACCTAATATGAATTTGTTAAAAGATGTATCTGTTATCTGAAATTTTAGGAAGTATTTGCTGGTGAATTACCTAGACTTTCGCCATTAAGGCAAGTTGAAATTGGTATTGATTATATTCCCGGTGCTGCACCTGTGGCTTATGCACTGTACGTCAGCACCATCTGAATTAAAGGAATTACCGTACAACTGAGAGAGTTGTCGGAGGAAGATTTTATTCTACCGAGCTCGTCATCATGAAGAGCTATGGTGTTATCATTCCTTATATTTGTTGAATTACCGTGAACTAAGTAAATTGACGATTAAAATCTATATCCACTACCCAAGATGATAGATTGTTAGATCATTTACAAGGTTCTAGCGTATGCTCTAAAGATTTGATCCACATCATGGTTATCATCAACTTCGCGTCCGTGAGAAAGATTATCTATTCGAATCACTACATTCAGGACTCGTAATGAACATTATGAGTTTCACGTGATGTCGTTTGGATTGACTAATACACATGTAGCATCCATAAATTTGGTGAATCACGTGTGTAGGCTGTAATTTGAAAAATTCATGTTTGTGATCATTAAGAACCATCTGTTTGTTTATAAGAATAAGAATGAGTTAATAATTATTTATAGACTGCCCTAAATTGGCCGAACAATGAAAACCTGTACCTCGAATATTTAACATGTAAATTAAGGCTTAATCCTTTACATTATTTGATCGTGTGATTAATGAAAAATGGAATATATTGACTCTTCAATAATTTGAGCCATTTAAGATATTGAGTTTTACCAAAAAGAAAGTGGAAATATGTTTTGACAAATAAATTATCAAAGGATTTTTAAGAAATTATTCCCTTATACACAAATCATTTAACTAAACTCTTGTTTAGGGGTAAATGTTTGTGTATACCTCAAGACAACCTAAGAGGGATTGAGCAAACCGTTTAAACCAAGACTTAAAACGACAATGTTTGCTTTTCAACTAAGAAAATTTTGACCAAAGTACAACCAAAGATTTTTCGAACATTTACAAAACTTATTAATTATTTTCAATAAATCAACCAAAAATCGTGCTAACTAAATTCAAATTTATTTTGAACATTTCTTTTATATAATTGGTCGAACTAAGAAATTTAAAATTTTTACGTTTACGTTTCATAAAAATTGAATATTTATTATTTAATTACATGTAATGTTTATCGACGCTTTAGACGTCAGATTGAGTAAAACTGATAAAATGATAGTTGAGACGAAACAAAAACTTAGAAAACATGAAGAAAGAATTTCTGAGTAAATTGTAGACATGATAATTATTTCATCGAGGAAGGTGAATATAATTACTGACACATTATGCATAAAAGATAAAGAACCAATTAGGACATGTTCCTAAATAATGAAGGTGCAAAATAAATTTTCGAACAATATAAAAATAAACAATGCTTGTAAGAAGGATAATATAGATAATAAAAAGTGGTTCGCGGCTAATGTGAACCATTAGATTTAAGAAGCCGATGGCGTTAAATGTATAAAAGGCCGCTTGTGGTTGTCTAAATGTGGAGGATTGTGAGATATAGTTATGTTGGAATCTTGTAAGTGTAAGTATTTTATTCATGACATTCATGATTAAATGTATCTTTATCTGAAGAAGTTGTACTGATGGCAAATTATGAAGGCAGACATTGCCTCATACATTAGTAAACGTCTAGCTATTGCAAAGGTCATCATCTGAATTTGATTCGATTTGGGTCATTGTCGACAGACTGACCAAATCTACTAATATCATTCCTGTTAATGATAGATTCTTGATGAAGAAATTGACCATTTTGTATTTAAAGGAGTTGTGTAAACATGGTGTGCCTATATCGATCATCTCTATCAAGATCCTCGCTTCGCATTGAATTTCTAGAGATTTGCTCAGAAGTCATTAAGAACGAATCTTGATGAGAGTACTGTGTACCACCCCAATCGAAGGGATGATGTAAAGTAACGATAGAAAATACTATAAGTACTGTTCTATGTTTGAATGATTGACCTTTGGTAATAAACTGTAAAATCGTTTTCCTTTGGAGAGATTATCATTGATAATTATCGTGTTAGGATCGAGATTGAATCTTGTTAAGATTTAAATATTAGAGCATCTGTAAGCAGGAGTTGGGATGAAGACACCCGACATACACCCATTGTGAGTTGGACATGTCTTTTAGGTTTAAGGTTTCCTATAATGGCGAACCTAACCTCACAAAATACCCAACCCGCGAGACCTGAAATGATTGTTGAAATTAGAATCTAATTATTGACTGCCGGTAGTGGGCATGAGGTTATGTGAATATAAAATGTAGATCTTGAAGTGAGAGATGGGTAGCGAAGTTATGCCAAAAATTTTCACCATAGAAAGATGAATTGAAGATCTGAAAGATCATGGGAATTAAGTCCCCGTTGTATGGGACCATTGAGATGATGTAAAAGATTGATTTGAAAGGCATATAAGCTGGATCTACCCTAGGACTTCAAGGGCTGCGTGAATTCTGTTTCGTATATCGAACTTGATAAAATCTCTATCAAGTGAAAATCTGATTGTTTCTTAGTAAAGTTTAGATCGGCGAAAAGTTGCATTCATCAAAAACCCGTGAACATCATGGATAGAGAAAGTAAGTCAACAATAAGCCTGATCTTATTCCCGTAGTAATGTTTGATGAAACTCGCGTATTGTAACGGGTTACACTTGTGAGAAAAGACCAAATGTGGAGGAAATATCCACATGGCTTTAACTCTATAAGAAGCGAGTAGTAAGATGATCTTTGAGGACAAAGATCCTGTTTAGGGGTAAATGCTGTGACAATCCGTCAATTTATGGTTTATATTTTATTCTCAAATATTATTTAAAAATATTATTTTAATGTTATATTATGAACTCACTTATTTCTGGGAAGAAATTTGGATTTACGTCACGAAGTAGCATCGACTACGTCTAAACCGGAGGATTCTACGTTACGTGCTTACGTTTACATACACCGTCTTTGTTTACAGTCCGACATTTTAGGAAATACATTTATCCGTGAATATTATTTTGAGATTTTAAATTTGTGTTGGTTCATAAACTCACAAATTTACGAGTAGAGATTAGGACTTACGATTATAATTTAACGTCCTTTACGACTAAACCGAAAACCTTAGGATTACGTATTTACGTTTTCGAACTCCGTTTTTGATGAGACAATTTTTAATAGATTCGTTTTGTGCCATTGATTCATAATTTATAAAAACGTTTTTCATAAAACGACCCGAGGGCACGCAAATCGATGAAACAAGAATCGAGGAGTACCCGTAAATTAGTGGGATGAGACAAGATAAATCTTGCCCCGCCCCACTCAAAAGTGACGACAACATTAACCCACCTCACCCCATGAGTCGTCCAAGCTTAACTAACAAGCTATTACACTTGTCTTACAATCCTTACAAAACCATTTATCATCAAAACCACTCAACCTAAACTAGCTACTTCATTTTATTACATGCAACACACACATCTCTCTCTATCCATTTTGGCCGTCCACTATAGCCACCACAACACCATCATCATAAAATTTTAACCACAAACTATTGTTATAAGTTACATATGTTAATCTCCTTCAAAAGAGATGAAGATTGGTGCAAGTTTTAACATCTAAAAAGGAGTTTTCAAGAGAAGTAAGGGCTGATTTCTACATGAAGTTTACAAGTATTGGTGGCCATAAAGATTGTTGTTGATCTATCACAAGTTCTTCCATCAAAATCTAAGCCTTGATCATAAACTACACAACCATGGTGGTATAAAGATAGTTCTTCCCATTCTCTTGTTATTTTTATTATGTAATCATGTATTTTCTTTCTTATTGTATATGTATATGATGAATATATGTTGATAAAAATATTATGTGGGGATTTGATGTTGATAAACATGGATAAAAAGATGAAAAACTATATGTAAAAGTGGTTAATCTTGCTTAATTTAGTAGGCTGTATAAAAACAGTAAATAACCATATGATGAACTGATAAAATGGTATAGATGAATTGATATACAGTGAGTGTTGAGACTTTTACACATGTGAGAGTTGGCCATGCAATGGAATCATAAAAATGAGTGAGATATGATCAAAACAAGTTTAGAGTGCAAATCTGAGTACACTGTTTTGGACGAATTTATTAAAATATTTAGAGAATGATTCATTAGTAGCTATAAGGAATAAAATGAAGCACATATCATGTAGTTTCTGTGATAAAAATTTGGGATTCTATCTCCATGTAGAACTCTAGATATGATCATTTTAGTAAACTAGATTTTTAGGACTGATTTTGTGAAATTAAAGTTTAATGTTATTATATAAGCACTCAAATAAATATAATATAAAATATGAATTAAAACCCACTAACTTATATATTTCATTTATATAAAAATGCATAAGGATAAATAAATAGATATTATATAAAAATGGTAATTTGTTAAGTTTTATAAGTTATAAAAACTATATACTAAGTTTTACGTCTTTTCGGCTAAAACCGAAAGATTAACGTTTTTGTTAAATAAAACTTAGACGGTTGGACCCGTCTAATGTAAACTTTTATAAACTCACATACTGATATATAAACATATATAACAAGTAAAAACCGATAAAACCCGAGCTTTACAACTATAGACATTAACGGGCCAAAGTAGCCTTAATGGACAATAAACCCGACTAATTTGGTAAAACACTTATAAAAATTACTTATTGGGCTTAACCCATTTGGGCCCAACAAGTAAAGTATAAATACTGATAATACAAGTATAAAATGGATTAATACAAGTTAATGAACTTATAATAGGCTTATTGGACCTAAAACATGTAAATAAGTAAAACTAGTAAACTAGTATAAAAGTTATCAACACATAACACTAAGAGGAGTAAATGAGAATGTATAAACCCACTTGATCATCATCATATATATAAAATCATCATATGTATATTTGTTATTTTTATAAAGTCATTGGATAAGAGTCTAAGACGAGTATTATTTGTCTAGGTTTCCGTGATTGAAGCACGTACCGTACATCTGAATTGCCGATAACCCGCTTTCCCACATCAACGTGAGTTCATAGCCTCGCACTCTTTTAAATGTTTTTATGAAACGTTTTATAAACCCGCGAGGGGTATAACATGTTAGTTTTTATAAAATAGGACACTAGTTGTCCCGATTGTCTATTTATTGATTTGGACCCGAATGATTGTATGACCCGATGAATGATTAAATGACCCGATAGATGAAATGAAATGGATTATTAAAGTTAGGTTATGTCACTAAAAGTCCCATTAGCATGAATTGTGAACTACCGGGATTTGGTAGACGCTTATGCATATAATAGTACTATTTGGGGACGATCACCCCAGTTCGCGCCTTAACGGTTGATCCCCGTCGTGCCACATTGATTGGTAAGCGAATTTATGTATGAGAAGATTTACACAAGCGTGATTATTGTGACGACACGCTAATTTAGATGGGCAAATTGAGTTTCGGGCTAGCTACCCATTGTTTGTTGTAGTAAGGTAACAATGTCATGCGGCTTATAATAATCCAAAAATAACGAAAATACTACTTTATGCATTGAATTACGATATATTGCCTGACTAGCAATACAGGGTCTTATTATTGATATTATGTTCGTGTTTTGGTTTTATATAACCATATCCATATAACGGTTTTTATTTAACTTTATACAATGTTATAAAACGTATTGTATGATGTTTTTAACGACAATGGTTCGTATAATGGTTTTGAAGGCGAAAGCCTATATTATGATTTTTGATAAAGATTTGTATAAAATGACTTTGGCTATTTTATGGCCTATTACAAAAGAATTGCACAAAATGATTTTCGGTAATAATTGTATACCGATGATATATTAATGGTTTTATTAAACTCTATGAATTCACTCGGCGTTATCGCTGACCTTTTCTTTTAACATGTTTTATCTCAGGTACTTGAAGGTAATTCTCGGGAAGACAACAAAAATTCATGGCCCGCACTTAAATAACAATTTCCATTCAAATGCTTTGTAAAACCTGTAGAAAATACAATGGCTTGGGACCTATGTAAATCTGATATTTATGAATGGAAATGCTTTATTATTAAACGACGCGATTTTTAAGCGTTGTCTATGATGTGAGTAATGTGCTATCCCGTAACACCAACGAGTCTTCCGATGTATTGAATTGTATAAATTTGGGGGTGTTACAAAAGTGATTTATTATAAATTGTTAAACTATTTCTTTATAGAAACTTATTCACATAGGTTTGGTCGACCTATGGAAATAAGAGTTTATAAATGTGTAGGTTTAAGCATAAAGAGTTTACGTGAATAATCTTGATTGTCTAGTTTAAGGAACTTGGTCCTTCCAAATTAGTTAATCTTTGATTAAATGCTTCCTTCTCGACATTCATTGATTCTTTCTTAGTTCCTCATTTCTATCATCTATTCCTTTTGTTATCTAAATACAATCATTGAATGAATACTCATTATGATTTGAATTGTGTTGTAACAGAATCATGCCACCCAAGAATATGAATGAGACGCAAATGCGTGCACTTATCAGTGAGCAAGTTGCAACGGCTATGGCAGAATTTATGGCTAACTACACTGCTGGTACTGGAGGTTCTGGAGGAGCTGGAGGTTCTGGTGGAGCTGGCGGTTCAGGCAGTGGAACTGATAGTACTGGAACTAATGGGGCTGGAAACGGTGGAGTTGGGGTAAATACTTGCGGTGCAAACTTACCTAATGCACCTGCGTTAAGAGGCTGTGATTACACTACATTGATGAAGTGCAAACCACAAACTTTTAAGGGAACTGAGGGTGCTGTAGGTTTGTGCCAATGGTTTGAAAAGCTGGAGTCTGTCTTCCGGATCAGTAACTGTGGTGAAGCTGATAAGGTCAAGTTTGCTACAGCTACTCTGCAAGGTCGTGCTTTGACTTGGCGGAATGGGAGACTTGCCTCTATGGGTATTGATCATTCCTATGCAACACCATGGGTCGAGGTAAGAAAGTGGACGACTGAGGAATTCTGTCCATGTAGTGTAATTCAAAGAATGGACAAGAACTGTATAACCTAAGGCTAAAAGGAACTGACATCGATGGGTATACCAACCGTTTTCACGAATTGGCACTTCTATGCCCAAGAATGGTGGAACCTGAACATGTTAAGGTGGATCAATACATCCGTGGTTTAACCAAGATTATCCGTGGCGATGTGACTTCATCTAAACCAGCTAACATTAACAAGGCTGTCCGCATGGCGTACCAGCTTATGGGACAAATTCTTCAAGACAAGGCGGATGAAGTCATATCTGGTGAGAAAAGGAAGGGTGAAGAAGACCGTGAGAGTCGTGGTGGTGATAAACGCGAACACAACCGTCATCAGAATCAAAGGAGAGCTAATGCAACGGCTATGGTTGATGCTACAACAAGCAACAAGGATGCTTGTCAGGGTTGCAAGAATAGGAAGCATGCTGGTGGTTGTTGGAAGTGTAACAAATGCGGTAAGCTTGGACACAAATCTAACAAGTGTCGAGCCCCTGTCAAGGATGTGACCTGCTTCAACTGTAGTGAAAAGGGGCATATGAAAAGGGAGTGTCCAAAGCTGAACAAGGGTGGACAAGGTGGAAACAATCGTAGTGCTGCACTTTAGTTAGGAGCTGCTGAGGCCCAACGTAATCCGAAAGTCGTTACTGGTACGTTCTTACTCAACAATCGTTATGCCACTACTCTATTTGATTCGGGTGCCGATAAGAGTTTCGTATCTATATCTTTTAGTGCCCATATTTATATTGATCCCATTGAGTTAGATGTTAAATATGAAATCGAATTGGCCGATGGAATGTTAATAAGTACTAGTAGCATTTTAAAGGGGTGTACCCTTAATCTTCTGACTCGTTCCTTTCAATCGACCTAATGATCATAGAACTAGGAAGTTTCGATGTCATAATCGGGATGGACTGGTTGTCTCGATATAATGCATCTATCCTATGTGGTGAGAAAAAGGTTAAGATTCCCTTGATTGGCAAAACTTTGGTTATCGAAGGCGTCAAGAATAATTCTAGATTAAAGATCGTTTCGTGTATTAAGGCTCGAAAATACATAGAAAGAGGTTGTGAATTATTCCTGGCTCAAGTGACCGAAATTGAGACTGAGGAAAAGCAAATTGATAATGTTCTTGTCGTGCGTGATTTTCCTGATGTATTTCCTGATCAATTGCCCGGACATCCGACAGCAAGGCAAGTTGATTTTCGTATTGATCTTATTCCTGGTGCTGCACCTGTGGCGCGTGCGCCATATCGTTTAGCACCATCTGAAATGAAAGAATTATCAGAGCAATTACAAGAATTATCCGAGAAAGGCTTGATTCGACCGAGCTCGCCACCATGGGGAGCTCCGGTATTATTCGTGAAAAAGAAAGATGGTTCGTTTCGCATGTGCATAGACTATCGGGAGCTGAACAAGTTAACTATCAAGAACCGATACCCTTTACCAAGGATCAATGACTTATTCGATCAGTTGCAAGGTTCTAGTGTTTATTCGAAAATTGATCTGCGGTCTGGTTATCATCAACTTCGCATCCGCGAGGAAGATATTCCAATTACAGCTTTTAGAACTCGATATGGACATTATGAGTTTCAAGTAATGCCGTTTGGATTGACCAATGCACCGGCTGTGTTCATGGATTTAATGAACCGCGTGTGCAAACCGTATCTTGACAAATTCGTGATCGTGTTCATCGATGATATTCTAATTTATTATAAGGATAAAGAAGAACATGGCAAACACTTGAAGTCTATCTTGGAGCTGCTAAGGAAAGAAAAGTTGTATGCAAAGTTTTCAAAATGTGATTTTTGGCTTGATTCCGTACAATTCCTTGGTCACGTGATTGATAGAAACGGAGTCCATGTTGATCCCGCAAAACTCGAAGCTATTAAAAATTAGGCTGCACCTACTACTCCTACCGAAGTGGGACAATTTTTAGGTTTGGCCGATTACTACAGAATGTTTATTGAGGGGTTTTCGTTAATATCCAAACCATTAAAAAAGCTTACCCAGAAAAATAAACCGTATGTATGGGGTAGGAATGAAGAGGAGGCATTTCAAACGTTGAAACTTAAATTGTGTAGTGCGCCAATCTTGTCATTACGCGAGGGTAGCGAGGATTTCGTTGTCTTCTGTGATGCATCTCTAAAAGGATTTGGGGCTGTTTTGATGCAGCGAGAAAAAGTCATTGCGTATGCCTCTAGGCAAATTAGGAAGAACGAGGAAAACTACACCACTCATGACTTAGAATTGGGCGCGGTGGTTTTTGCTCTTCGCCTTTGGAGACATTATCTGTACGGCACTAAGTGTACGGTATTCACCGATCATAAGAGTCTACAATATATTATGGACCAAAAAGAGCTGAATATGAGGCAACGCAGATGGATCGAGCTTTTGAGTGATTACAATTGTACAATTCGTTATCACGCGGGAAAAGGAAACGTGGTAGCTGATGCGTTAAGCAGGAAGGAAAGGGACAAACCTCTCCGAGTGCGTGCCTTGGTAGTAACGGTACATAATAACTTGCCTGAGCAGATTCGAAACGCACAAATCGAAGCATGCAAGAAGGAAAATATTGCAGCTGAAGGATTTAGAGGAGATGGTGAAACATTTGAGACGCGATCTGACGTTATCAAATGTTTAAGAGGTCGAATCTGGTTACCATTATATGGTGGACTGAGAGACTTGATCATGCCAGAATCTCATAAATCCAAGTATTCTATTCATCCTGGATCGGACAAAATGTACCAAGACTTGAAAAAGTTATACTGGTGGCCAAATATGAAAGCTGATATTGCAACATACGTCACAAAATGCTTAACATGCGCAAAAGTGAAAGCTGAATATCAGAAGCCGTCAGGATTACTTGTCTAACCAGAAATTCCAATCTGGAAATGGGAGCGAATTACGATGGACTTCATCACAAAACTCCCAAGGACACCGTCTGGGTTCGATGCAATCTGGGTTACTGTCGATCATTTGACTAAATCCGCTCATTTTATTCCAATCAACGAGAGGTTCGGTTTGGAGAAACTCGCCGACCTTTATCTGAAGGAGATCGTGTGCAAGCATGGTGTTCCTATTTCAATCATTTCCGATAGAGATAGTCGTTTTGCTTCTTGATTTTGGAGATCACTTCAAAAATCATTAGGAACCAATTGGATATGAGCACAGCCTATCATCCACAAACTGATTGGCAAAGCGAAAGATATTCAAACTTTGGAAGATATGTTGCGTGCTTCTGTGATAGACTTTGGAAGTAGCTGGGATAAGCACTTACATTTGGCCGAATTCTCGTACAATAACAGTTATCACGCGAGTATTAAAGCTGCACCTTTTGAAGCACTCTATGGGAGAAAATGTAGATCACCCATTAGCTGGAGTGAGGTTGGTGATGCTCAAATCACTGGACCAGATTTGATTAGAGAGACGACGGATATGATTGTGTAAATCAAGAATCGTTTGTTAGCTGCTCGTAGTAGATAGAAAAGTTATGCTGATGTGAGGAGGAAACCTTTAGAGTTCGAGGTAGATCACAAAGTTATGCTAAAGGTATCACAATGGAAAGGTGTTATAGGTTTTGGGAAGCGTGGGAAGTTAAGTCCCCGCTATATTAGACCATTGAAGATCACATCAAGAGTGGGTCTGGTAGCATATAAACTTGAATTACCTCGGGAGCTACAAGGAATCCACAATACTTTTCACGTGTCGAACCTAAAGAAGTGTTTGTCCGATGAAGACCTTATCATCCCAATGGATGAAGTCAAGATCGATGACAAGTTGCACTTTATCGAGGAAGCCGTCGAGATCATGGATAGGGAGGTGAAGCAATTGAAGCAAAGTCGAATCCCTATTGTCAAGGTACGATGGAACTCGAGGCGTGGACCGGATTTTACTTGGGAAAGGGAAGATCAAATGTGGAAGAAATATCCGCACTTGTTCAATTTCAACAAGAAACCGGACAATAAGGTGAATTGATCTTTGGGACGAAGATCCCCGTTAGATGGAGATGCTGTGACAAATTGGAAATTTCAGGTCAATATTTAATTCTATCTTACTAATATTTTTTTTATTTTTTTGTATTTCATAACGTTAAATACTATATTGATTAATGGTTAAGTTGAAACTGATATTGAATATTTTATTTTAATATTTTGACGAGTAACAAGGACTACTAGTGATCGCGATACTGACGGATGCCCAAAAATTTATATTTTATTATCAATCGTTTCGATATTTAATATTTTCGATGATATCGTTTTAATTACGTATTAAGTCGTTATATTATATCATATTTTGTGTGCGTTTTAACTTTTGAAAAGTATTTTTACGAAACCCGAGTCTCGTAAATATTTCCAAAATTGACTAATATACATTTTCTACCCTTTAAACCAGTAAATTGAATCTTAGTCCAAAATATTGCACAATTGGCAAAAACAACCCTCCACCCACCATATAAAAGGAAATTTTTTACTTAAACAAAACACATACACAACATGTTCATCTAAGAAGTTTTCTCTCTCTCTTTTTCTTTGTTCTTGCCATCACACCACAACACACAAACACCACCAATTTTTGATGATCCACTTTGAATCTACAAAAACTAAAAGAAAACTCATCTTGGAAATCTCAAGATCTACATTTTGGTATGAAAATCTCATACATGCATCAACTTTCATGATTTTTTTTTTCATTTCCATGGATGATTTATGTTTAGATCATCATGCATGTGATGATCTAGGTAGGATCATCATGTGTTTTATGTTAAAAAGTTGTATTTGATCTTTGATCTTTATTAAAATTTTACATGCATTACACTTTTTCTTGTTTTGGTGAAACTTGATCAAGTGTATACTTGTAGGATCATCATTTTTTTTATTTATTATCTTATATTTTTTTAGCCGTGACATCCGCAAGCCAAAACACCCTTGGATTCAAATTTCTAGCTTGAATCCTTAAAAACCAAAGTAAGTCCCATGTTTGTAATATGATTTGGATCATTTTGGTATAAAAATTTACAACATAAATGAACTTTTTCTCAAAAATTATTTTCTTGAAAGATCATCTTGTTTTGATCTATTTTATAGTTGTAAGTAAGTGTTATTTTTATTATATTAAAAGTGGGGATGCTTGTATGTAAGATTTTTGATATGGATCTTGTGAGATTTGGACATGCAAGTGGTCTAGAGTTGATTAGAGTCATTTTAGTTTGTTATTAAGAATATAAGAATGGTTAAAATGGGTTAAAATATTGATTTAACATGATTTTTAAATGGTCATTTTAGATCAGTAACTTTGAAGCTATTTTCGAAAACCTTAAGCCTAAGTATAGGATGAGAGGATATGATATTGTTGTAGAGTTTTTCCTAAGCTTCGATTTGATACCAAGTAGAGCTTCTAGAAAAAATTTTGACAACTTTGACTTTTTGGTCAACTTTGACCTTCGGGTCTGACCCGATTAATTGACCCACTAAATGACATATTCATGATTCCAGACTTAAGCTCTTTGATGAAAAACGAAGTTTCGGACAACTTTCTAGTTATACCCGAGACGTGAAACTTAATAGAAACTGTCCAAAATACACATGCAAGTTCTGTGTAAAATTACAATCTTACCCCTAAACATCTCAGATTTTACTATTAACTTTTACCTTATTATTACTCGTTTCCAGGTCTGATTTCTACGCAGTAAAGGTAAAAAATCATTCTGAACAACTTTCGTGTTCGACCGAAGGCCGAAACGGACAAGAAATGACATATTTACCCCTCGCATTAGATCTGTTAAGGATGACGGTTTTTAGAAAATGCAGATTTAATTTTTAAGTTTTGCCCCGTCTATATTTGTTTTCAGAACTGGTTTCTCCGCTATAGAAGTAAAATTACATTTTAAACAACTTTTTAGTTTTACACGAAAGCTGAAACGAACCAGAACTCGGCGATTTTGCCCTTTTTCGGATCTGCATCAGATAGTGTGCGGGAAATAATTTGATAAATTTTCAGAATTTCAAACATGCGTAACTTTTCGCTCGTTTAGAGTTAGAAGCTCTACTTGGCATCAAATCGAAGCTTAGGAAAAACTCTACAACAATATCATATCATCTCATCCTATACTTAGGCTTAAGGTTTTCGAAAATAGCTTCAAATTTACTGATCTAAAATGACCATTTAAAAATCATGTTAAATCAATATTTTAACCCATTTTAACCATTCTTATATTCTTAATAACAACCTAAAATGACCCTAATCAACTCTAGACCACTTTCATGTCCAAATCTCACAAGATCCATATCAAAAATCTTACATGCAAGCATCCCCACTTTTAATATAATAAAAATAACACTTACTTACAACTATAAAATAAATCAAAACAAGATGATCTTTCAAGAAAATAATTTTTGAGAAAAAGTTCATGCATGTTGTAAATTTTTATACCAAAATGATCCAAACCATATTACAAACATGGGACTTACTTTGGTTTTTAAGGATTCAAGCTAGAAATTTGAATCCAAGGGTGTTTTGGCTTGCGGATGTCATGGCTAAAAAAAATAAGATAATAATAAAAAAAATGATGGATCCTACAAGTATACACTTGATCAAGTTTCACCAAATCAAGAAAAAGTGTAATGCATGTAAAATTTTAATAAAGATCAAAGATCAAATATAACTTTTTAACATGAAAACATGATGATCCTACCTAGATCATCACATGCATGATGATCTAAACATAAATCATCCATGGAAATGAAAAAAAATTATGAAAGTTGATGCATTTAGGAGATTTTCATACCAAAATGTAGATCTTGAGATTTCCAAGATGGGTCTTCTTTTAGTTTTTGTAGATTCAAAGTGGATCATCAAAAATTGGTGGTGTTTGTTTGTTGTGGTGTGACGGCAAGAACAAAGAAAAAGAGAGAGAGAAAACTTTTTAGATGAACATGTTGTGTATGTGTTTTGTTTAAGTAAAAATTTTCCTTTTATATGGTGGGTGGAGGGTTGTTTTTGCCAATTGTGCAATATTTTGGACTAAGATGCAATTTAATGGTTTAAAGGGTAGAAAATGTATATTAGTCAATTTTAGAAATATTTACGAGACTCAGGTTTCGTAAAAATACTTTTCAAAAGTTAAAACGCACACGAAATATGATATAATATAACGACTTAATACGTAATTAAAACGATATCGTCGAAAATATTAAATATCGAAACGATTGATAATAAAATAAAAAATTTTGGGCATCCGTCGGTATCGCGATTACTAGTAGTTCTCGTTACTCGTCAAAATATTAAAATAAAATATTCAATATCTGTTTCAACTTAACCATTAATCAATATAGTATTTAACGTTATGAAATACTAAAAAAAATAAAAAATATTAGTAAGATAGAATTATATATTGACCTGAAATTTCCAATTTGTCACACAAACTCCTTGAAAAACACATAGTCTTTGATTTCAACGAAGAACGCATAAAGTGTCACACCCCACCATGGCGGAATATGGGGTGCAACGTATAGATATCATCACAACAACAGTGTGTCTATAGAGAGAACTAAATGAAATTGAAATATCATAAATGGCGACACAAATGTCGTGACAATATCTCAACAATGTAGGCGTCTAGGTAAGTAGGTAACAGGCATACCTCTTACCAAAGACATACAAATAGCACAAACATATCAAACATATAGATGCCAACATGCATCACAAATAAAAAAAACATAAAGGTAAACTAAGAAGGAAACGGGGATATCCTTCTATATGCATTCCTACGCTCTCCAAATCCTAGCCATATAAGTTCTCACGCTTAACCACGTTATCACCTGAAAGAGACACTAAAACACGTCAACACAAAGTTGGTGACAGTCATAGGTTTAGACTCTAACGCTAAATCAGTTACAAGCTGTGAATAACAAACACCAATACAATAACATATGGACAATGTGCTACAAGTATGCATTAACAACTAGCATTCATGTTCAATCAATCATCACAATACCAAGGCATCACGCCTTACCAACAACCACAATTTCCAAGGCATCACGCCTAACCAACAACCATAATTTCCAAGGCATCACGCCTTACCAACAACCATAATTTCCAAGGCATCACGCCTTACCAAACACCATGATACCATAGGTGCCCATGCACCTATGTACCAATCCCAAGGCCACTACCTTGTCAATAACCATTGGTCCCATAGACGATCACGCTATGTACCTATCCCAAGGCCACTACCTTGACATACACAAACAAGAACCACATAGCAGTTAATCACATAAAGTACACACAAGTCCATCTCAAATCACAAACACATTCACAGCATCAATTTAGAAAATAACTCAACACAGTGTCTCTTCCATCCCATCTGAAAGTCAAAATCAATAATAAACTTGGGACTATGAAACTCACCTGATAGCTTCTTCACAAGTCCTCGCACTAGCAACGAGCTAACAAACCAAAAACACACAATCAATACCCGAACCAATCACCAAGATGACTCATCAACCTATGATGGACATCTAGCCTATTCCCATGTAATTACCTCATTGTTAAGTTCTAATCACCCCATTACCCTTCCTTAACAAGTCCCTAACTTGGTTAAGTTCAATAGCTATCCCGTTCATAATTTTACACAAAACAGTCCCAGTTTTAGGTCTCAAAACTTTAAGTCAAACGTCCACTTAAATGTACCCATGGTTTCTGTAAAAGAAATATTCACACTTTTATACATGTTAATTAAAACCTCCCACTTGCCCTAACCTTAAAGCTACTGTTAAGGCTCCGATATATGTGAATATATTGCTACCTATCCAGAATTCACTGATTTTAAACGTATGAAAAGTTCATTACCATTAGAGGGTCTTACCCTAAACCACAATCTTAGCCCAAGTGCAGATACTCACTACAATATATAAACCATCTCTCATGTTCGTGATAAAATCCCAATGCAAACCTAAGTACCCCAAACAACCCAAAACTTAAAAAGAAAACAGGCTGAATTCAAAACTATTTTGACCTCCGACTGTTGTAACCTGTTTTTGACCCACTTCCCTACCTCCAATTTAGTTCTAGTTTCTTGCGTTGGAAAGCCACTTCAAATACCTTTTCAGGGCTAGTTTGATCGCATCTTGAATGTTCTTAGAACTCCAGATATGATCAAAATAATTGACTCAAAATTCTGCCCAGTTTTTAAAAACGGGTTTAACAAAATCAACCTCATTAATTAACCCTAATCCCTCTAATTACAAGCCCTAATTTATTTAATCATTAAAATATGATTAATATACTATTTTTAATTAAACCCTAATCTAATCCATCATATGATCATAGAAACATTAAAAACATTTAATATGAAAAGGGTTAAAAAGGTTTTACCTTTGAATTAATAGAAGATGAAGAAAACCTAATTTTTGAAGAATCCTAATTGGCCACCATTGATGAATTTTGGCAAGGAGATGTTATGGAGGTTAAAAACCTGATTATTATGGTTATGAGTTGTGTTTGGTTAAGTCCTAAAGGCCCCCTAACCCCATTACAAGTCCATTGGGCCTGTTTTGGGCTTTTCCCTTCTTTCTTTCTTCTTTGGTGCGTCTAAACCGACCCAAACACCCCTAAATTCGTTTTTTTATTTATTTAATTAATATTATGTTATTAATATTACTTTAATTTTCCTTAATTTATTTCAGCTCCTAAAGCTTCCAAAACCAAAAAAAGTAAAACTAGTCAAATTTACGCGTTTTACCGTAAAAGACGTAAAAATATACACTTTCAAAAAAAATCTCAAATTTTGCAATAAAATTTATAAATAAGTCCTAAATGACTTAAAACCATCCCGAAAAATATTCATATGACTAATTACCTCATCCGCGACCTCTAAATGCTAAACCGTAAATCGTAAAAATACGATTTTCTATAATACATATACGTATACTTAGAACCACCAAATAACACCATCTCACTTCATAGTCACTAACATGTGAACTCATGAACATGAAATCATCACACATCGTTTCATTCACAAGGTACCCCGTACCGGAAACGATATCCAAACCACAATCTATACACACCAATAAGCACATAAACACGTAAAGACACGCAACTAGCACAAAATAAAACTAAGTGACGAACCTCAAAACCAGGGTTGTCACATCACTCCCTCCTAATAGAAATCTCGTCCCGAGATTTACTCCTTAGGATCAAAAACACAGACGACAAATCACACGAGGATACTTGTTCTAAAAGAACTCCTCTCATTTCCACGTGAACTTTAGTTCAAGTTTCAAAATACCATATATACAAACCAAAAACAATTAAACTCATTGCCAAACTCTTGACCTCACAGTCAATAAATCTCCTAGATGACTCTTTGATAAAACAAAGACTCTCATTAACACAAGTCCCGAATAACCGTACATGCAAAACGCATTCTCAAATAACCTTTACCAATCTCAATACATGAAATGTATCATGTATACAACTCATTTCCCCCAGGAAATTCTATGCTCATAAGCTAATGGTCCGATCTTTCTAAAAGATCATAAATGGACCTACAAAACTCTACATCAACTCTTCCATTTTATCAAAACATACCACTCGTTACTATGGGTGAAACTCCCTACATAACTTTGTCACTAACTCTAGTGGTTTCCTCCTTTTCTACATAGCATCCCTCGTTGCTCTCATCCTTTCCACAACCATCATTACCACATTAGTAGCCTCTTTTACCAATTCTAGTCCACAATAGGGACAACTCACCCTATCCTTTCATATAGTGCCTCAAATGGCATTTATCGACTTCTAGTATGATAACTATCATTATATGAAAACTCAACCATCGCTAACGAGTTTCCTAACTACCTCTAAATCAATCAGTATAGGTCAGTGCCATTTCCTTTTCCACACTACGACAGTATTAGCCTGCTTGTGCTTTATTCTACTCATTAAGATCTACCAAATTTTTACCTTCGGTTCCTATCTCAACCTATTTCATTCATGCTTTGCTTCTATACACACTTCCTTCTTCTTCTTCAACTCCTACCATACATCACGATGTGATGCTTCCCATCGTTTCTTCCCTTGCCATAATCCTTCATAAGGCATTCCATACATATTAGGCTAACTTTTACGCAAAATCCACTATTCCATCACATCCGTACGCAATCCTTCCAACTTCTCAACTACGTGACTTTTCATTCCTCTTGAAATATGAGATGAATTAGTTAGTCTATCGTCTATCACCCAACTCTCGTCGTACTTATTCCTCCACCGCATTATGTATCCCTTTCACCAACTTCGTCCTTACATCGCCCTTTCTAAGCTACTCCTATCTATGTAGGAAGTATAGTCTACGTCCCTTTTCTCCATATGATTATCCAAGCCACGCAACTTACAGGTTGACGCGTTCTCCGCTTTAGACAACTCAACTCGTGAAACCTACACCCTTCATCCAAATCACCCTAATACGTCATCCATATTGTTCCAGTTAGTCTCTGCTTCACTTTATTCTTCTTATTCCATGTCTCATCAACCATACTTGCCTTTCCCAGATGGTACTTGTCCTTGCAATTTTCTTTCATCACTTAACTCCACCCATCACCTTTGCCAAAAGTTCAATCAAGATGATTGAATATGTGTTGGAGACGTTCATGATCCGTATAGATCATTCTCCACGTCTCGTACACCAAATGCCTCTAGCATTTTAGGCAGATATAACAATCCAGCCCCACTAACTAAGTCCATCTAGTTCTTCCAAATCTTCAGTTCCTGTAACGTATAAGCGATCGCCTTTCTTTGTCGTCCTCGTACGCGTCTAAATCCTTGCTCCACGTATCGTCATGCTTCGCGAATTCATCTGGTCCTTCCGATAATGCCAAGATCAGCTCATTATCCAATCCACCTCTTCAGCCTCCAAAACACTTCCTCATCCTTCTTCACTTCGCCCCTTGCTGGTTCCATGATACGCCATCATCTCTAACTACTTATCATGGTAAACTTAATACTAAAAACTCACACTCGAAAATCTCACGTATAACTTCACTCCAAAACCAACACATAATTCGACTCACTCTCCTTCTCAGATTTGAGTAGTTCAAGATGTCGTCGACGCTCCCGATGACAACTCGTTTATACACGTTCATGCACACTTGGTTCATTGACACCATGAAAACAGCTAGTGCTTTGGTGAAGCCAAATACATAACCGTAAACCCAAAGCGTTCATACAACATCCTTAGCAGTTTCAACTATGTCCTCCTTGCACCTTCTCTTAGCGGCAATACGAATAAATTCCTACCTCGTTCTACTTGCAAAATTCTACACGCATCTTAAAAGACCGGTACTTCCTCTCATCAGACCACTCAACCTCTTTCCACATCCAATCTACTACTAAGAAACTCAACTTTTATCCGGCATTCCTTGCAATCTCTAACAGCTCTTGTTTTTAAATCACTCCATCAACGATTTTCCTTAGAAGGGCACTAACTACAACTCCTATCACTTCTCCTACTTGCTCTATTTATGGTTCTACCTCACAGTAATAGGCAAACCTACTAAATTTCAGGAAATTTTCGGAAAACTTACATGCCCTACGAACAATCATAATCACCTTTGAGGTATTACTTCCCCTTCCAACACTCTCTATGGCGCGTTACTTGTGCTAATGTCCCACAAATCTCTATTCATCTCCTTGGTACTCCTAAGAGACCTCATGACCACACTAGTTCGTCTACGAACTTCTTTCCTCCCCACTAAGGGTATTCCGACCGTTCTCTCATGGTCACCTACTTAAGCGTGTAGGCGCGACCAAGTCTTTCATACGACTACCTCAACGCTCCCGAACAATACGAAACCAAAACTACATCCTGAATCCATCAGATACGATCAACGAATCAAACCAACGGATAACTAACGACATTTCACGTGCACCAATTAAAACAAGTCAAAAACCACGAGACTCAAAAGAAAACTCAACCCCAGAAGATGTATCAATTCAAAATGACCCATGACAACGAAAAATAATCCAAGAAACACCCAATGGCAACCAAAACATATTACGCCCCGCAACATATTATTTAAACCGTGCAAAAGACCGACCTTTCCAAAAGAATATACTCTTATTTATTATTATTATTATTTTTACCTCCCCACATCTATGTGATTCAAACCATCTACAAACAACCTTCTAGGCGATCTCAAAACTCAACCCAAGGACTAGGTATCTCGTGCACCCCAAATAAAAATAAACTACTATTCAAAACTCAACCTTGAACCCGACACTTGTACAACAATTCCGACCAGTCCACTGACCTCCCATGACTATACTTTCTGAATATTTGAAAAGTACGTTCCAAGTACATAATTTTTGGCTTTTGAATCACTCAAAAAGCTCTAAAAACGAACAAGTTATGACCGAAACAGTTTTAGATTAATGAAAGATAAAATTGTATGTGAAATCTTCATAAAATCAATTTAACCTTGAATTAATAATTATAAATGACGTGAATCGGTTAAACCCAATTATATAAACTATGTAAGTAGAAAGAAATTTTACTTCGCTTTATTTTAAAGAAAGTCTTTTAGAATTTGAAATAAATAAGTGTTGACTAAAAAGAAATCTTATGTTACATCTTGTTTCAAACACGACCCCAACACCTTACCCTTATTTTACCGAATACGACCAACTATCTAACCCTATACTAGATTTCCAAGTCCCCTTTTTCCATATACCAACCAAAAGAAATGTAAGACTCAACACAAAAGATTTCATTATCTCAAAAGAAATCCCAGGTTATTTCAATAGACTTAAAACCAAGAATACCGTTTTAAAACGTACACGTGAAATACGAAACTCAAAGAATACGCTACAAGACACAGTTCAAAAGATTCAAAACGTCGTTGAAACTCCACCAAACTCCAGCACCATAAAACACGAACAAACACAAGGTACGTTCAAATTATAATAACTAGTGAACGACCATATACCATAACTTAACACATAGTAGTATATATACATCCGCATATGTATACCTATTGAATCCCCCAAACATACTCGTTATCATACACGTAAGTCAATCAATCGCTTTATACGCTCGTTTTTCCATACGAGTAATCACCATCTCACCGTGCCACAACAAGGCATAAAGCCCACCTCCAAAACCGGACCATATCGTGTGACCCCAAAATCACACAACACAACTATAACCCAAAACATATAACACAAAAAGAACAATAGCCATATCGTAGGTAGCCATTACATAAACTCATATATAATACGTATACCCTACATCTCAAAAAGAACAATAGCCATATCGTAGGTAGCCACTACATCTCATCATATACAAGCATGTACTAACCCTCTTTCATGCAACCATACTTGGGAACCCATTGAAGTTGTGGTACTTGTATAACTATGTTGGCCACCATACTTATACAATTACCCTTTCCCCAATGCACTCCCTCCTATGATGACACTTATAAGAATCAATACAACATATAACACATAAATCCATCTACTCACATAAGCTCATAACCACATAACCAATAAGATCCAAAACTCCATCTATAAAAATAACATAATAAAACTCTTGGAATATAGAAATCCATTGTCTAGCTAAAACAGCCTAGACTAAATCCAAAACGAAAATATAATCAGTTATAAGTCATGTCGCCCATAAGAGTGGAAACGGCTTAAAATCCTTCATACCCATGTACTCCTAGTAACTCGAACCACCACACGATTCTTAGGGAACATGACTTAAACATCAAAAGAAAAATAATGTACCTCAGGTACATAAAATAACCCAACAAAAGATAGAACTACCATGTACCAAATTATGTACTATAATGTACAATTTAAGCAAAATACGACAATGACTAGTGTGGACGATTATGGTTCAACCCGCACTAGTCACAACCCAAAAAGAAAATAACATGTGGCTAAGTATGAACTTACTATGGTTCAATTCATACTAGTCAAAACATCACAATAAATAACATTCAAACACATCAATTATAATAAAATGCACACATACTCCTATGACGCCTATATGTAGGGACCCATAAGCTATAGACTAGGCTACGCGACTAGGCAACCTAATTCTCTATAACCATTGTCTCTGATACCATTCTGTCACACCCCACCATGGCGGAATATGGGGTGCAACGTATGGATATCATCACAACAACAGCGTGTCTATAAAGAGAACTAAATGAAATTGAAATATCATAAATGGCGACACAAATGTCGTGACAATATCTCAACAATGCAGGCGTCTAGGTAAGTAGGTAACAGGCATACCTCTTACCAAAGACATACAAATAACACAAACATATCAAACATATAGATGCCAACATGCATCACATATCAAAAAAAACATAAAGGTAAACTAAGAAGGAAACGGGGATATCCTTCTATATGCATTCCTACGCTCTTTAAATCCTAGCCACATAAGTTCTCACGCTTAACCACGTTATCACCTGAAAGAGACACTAAAACACGTCAAAATAAAGTTGGTGAGAGTCATAGGTTTAGACTCTAACGCTAAATCAGTTACAAGCTGTGAATAACAAACACCAATACAATAACATATGGACAATGTGCTACAAGTATGCATTAACAACTAGCATTCATGTTCAATCAATCATCACAATACCAAGGCATCACGCCTTACCAACAACCATAATTTCCAAGGCATCACGCCTTACCAACAACCATAATTTCCAAGGCATCACGCCTTACCAAACACCATGGTACCATAGGCGCCCATACACCTATGTACCAATCCCAAGGCCACTACCTTGTCATTAACCATTGGTCCCATAGACGATCACGCTATGTACCTATCCCAAGGCCACTACCTTGACATACACAAACAAGAACCACATAGCAGTTAATCACAAAAAGTACACACAAGTCCATCTCAAATCACAAACACATTCACAGCATCAATTTAGAAAATAACTCAACACAGTGTCTCTTCCATCCCATCTGGAAGTCAAAATCAATAATAAACTTGGGACTATGAAACTCACCTGATAGCTTCTTCACAAGTCCTCGCACTAGCAACGAGCTAACAAACCAAAAACACACAATCAATACCCGAACCAATCACCAAGATGACTCATCAACCTATGATGGACATCTAGCCTATTCCCATGTAATTACCTCATTGTTAAGTTCTAATCACCCCATTACCCTTCCTTAACAAGTCCCTAACTTGGTTAAGTTCAATAGCTATCCCGTTCATAATTTTACACAAAACAGTCCCAGTTTTAGGTCTCAAAACTTTAAGTCAAACGTCCACTTAAATATACCCATGGTTTCTGTAAAAGGAATATTCACACTTTTATACATGTTAGTTAAAACCTCCCACTTTCCCTAACCTTAAAGCTACTGTTAAGGCCCCGATATATGTGTATATATTGCTACCTATCCAGAATTCACTGATTTTAAACGTATGAAAAGTTCATTACCATTAGAGGGTCTTACCCTAAACCACAATCTTAGCCCAAGTGCAGATACTCACTAAAATATATAAACCATCTCTCATGTTTGTGAGAAAATCCCAATGCAACCCTAAGTACCCCAAACAACCCAAAACATAAAAAGAAAACAGGCTGAATTCAAAACTGTTTTGACCTCCGATTGTTGTAACCTGTTTTCGACCCACTTCCCTACCTCCAATTTAGTTCTAGTTTCTTGCATTAGAAAGCCACTTCAAATACCTTTTCAGAGCTAGTTTGATCGCATCTTGAATGTTCTTAGAACTCCAGATATGATCAAAATAATTGACTCAAAATTTTGCCCAGTTTTTAAAAACGGGTTTAACAAAATCAACCTCATTAATTAACCCTAATCCCTTTAATTACAAGCCCTAATTTATTTAATCATTAAAATATGATTAATATACTGTTTTTAATTAAACCCTAATCTAATCCATCATATGATCCTAGAAACATTAAAAACATTTAATATGAAAAGGGTTAAAAAGGTTTTACCTTTGAATTAATAGAAGATGAAGAAAACCTAATTTTTGAAGAACCCTAATTGGCCACCATTGATGAATTTCGGCTAGGAGATGTTATGGAGGTTAAAAACCTGATTATTATGGTTATGAGTTGGGTTTGGTTAAGTCCTAAAGGCCCCCTAATCACATTACAAGTCCATTGGGCCTGTTTTGGGCTTTTCCCTTCTTTCTTTCTTCTTTGGTGCGTCTAAACCGACCCAAACACCCCTAAATTCGTTTTTTATTTAATATTATGTTATTAATATTACTTTAATTTTCCTTAATTTATTTCAGCTCCTAAAGCTTCCAAAACCACAAAACCGTAAAACTAGTCAAATTTACGCGTTTTACCGTAAAAGACGTAAAATGTACACTTTTTAAAAAAATATCAAGTTTTGCAATAAACTTTATAACTAAGTCCTAAATGACTTAAAACCATCCTGAAAAATATTCATATGACTAATTACCTCATCCGCGACCTCTAAATGCTAAACCGTAAATCGTAAAAATACGATTTTCTATAATACATATAGGTATACTTAGAACCACCAAATAACACCATCTCACTTCATAGTCACTACCATGTGAACTCATGAACATGAAATCATCACACATCGTTTCATTCACAAGGTACCCCGTACCGGAAACGATATCCAAACCACAATCTATACACACCAATAAGCACATAAACACGTAAAGACACGCAACTAGCACAAAATAAAACTAAGTGACGAACCTCAAAACCAGGGTTGTCACATAAAGTCATTTGAAAAGCTTAAAGACAAGTTAACGAATGCACCGGTCATGGTTTCACCAGATTGGTCGCGACCGTTTGAACTTATGTGTGATGCAAGCGATTTCGCTGTAGAAGTCGTATTAGGATAACGCGAAGGAAAACATTTCCGTCCTATACACTTTGCGAGCAAAACTCTAAATAGCGTGCAGCTCAACTACACGATCACCGAGAAATAACTACTTGCCGTAGTTTTTGCTTTTGACAAATTTCACTCCTATCTCGTGTTGTCAAAAACGATTGTATTCACCGATCATTCCGCGTTGAAATACATGTTCTCTAAACAAGATGCTAAGCCGCGTATTATTAGATGGATTTTACTACTCCAAGAATTTGACATCGAAATTCAAAATAAGAAAGGAGTCGAAAACTTTGCAGCCGATCATTTTTCGCGACTTGAAAATCCAAACATGGAAGAGTTAAAGGACGAAGGTATCGATGACTATTTTTCTGATGAAACTCTTATGCAAATCTCTACGGACGAATCTCCGTGGTTTGCAGATTTTGCAAATTACCTCGTTGGAAGAATTCTAAGAAAAGGTTAACCTATCACCAACGATGTAAATTCTTTCTGCCCTTAAATACTATTTCTGGGAAGATCCCTATCTTTTCAATGTATGTCCCGATGGCATGATTAGGAGATGTGTTTATGGTGCGGAAACAAGAAAGATCCTTGATGAATGTCATCATGGCCCTACTGGGGGACATTATGGTCCTTCCACCACCGTGAAAAAAGTGTTTGATGCTGGTTTCTATTGGCCAACAATTTTTAAAGAGGCCTATACTCTAGTCGAAAACTGTGATGCTTGCCAACGTACTAGTAGCCTCTCACGAAGAGATGAGATGCCTCAAAATAGCATCCAAGTTAGCGAAATATTTGACGTATGGGGAATTGATTTCATGGGACCCTTTCCCAAATCTCATAAGTTCGAATATATCTTAGTCTCTATTGATTACGTGTCCAAATGGGCCGAAGCTTAATCTTTACCCACGAATGATTCACGATCCGTAATCAATTTTCTGAAAAAGCTTTTCTCTCGTTATAGAATGCCGAAAGCTTGAATTAGCGATCGAGGTTCCCATTTTTGTAACAAACAAATGAAGAAAATCTTAAAGCGTTATGGAGACACCCATCGCTTTGCCATCGCATATCATCCACAAACGAGTGGACAAGTTGAGAATACCAACAGAGCCTTAAAACGAATACTTGAAAAAACGGTTAAAGACAATCCTTCCATTTGGTCATGAAAACTTGACGAAGCTCTGTGGGCATTCCGAACATCTTATAAGACACCAATTGGCACGACACCTTATCGTCTATTGTACGGTAAAACGTGTCACTTCCCCTTCGAAATTGAGCACCGTGCTTATTGGGCATTGAGAAGCTGTAATCTTGATCTCAAAATCGCTAGAGAACACTGATTCTTGCAATTTCATTAACTCAATGAATTAAGACTCCAAGCTTATGAGAATTCCAGATTATACAAAGCACGTACCAAAGCTTATCATGACAGGAAACTTCGCATCCGAAAAGAATTCAAGAAAGGAAACAAAGTTCTCTTGTTTAATATGCGATATAAATTCAAAGCTCCAAAGCTTAAACAAAAGTGGTACGGTCCTTTTATAATAAAACATGGATACTTGTCCGGCTATGTTGAATTGTATGACAAGAATGGAGGAAGCTTCATTTTTAATGGACACCGTGTTAAACTATACAAAGATGAGTGGAGTGAACATTTTCCTCTCGATAAAAATAAAGAAAAATAAAAAGAAGTACGAGTCAGGCTGATGACTCGATAATAAAATAAGCGCTTCTCAGGAGGCAACCATTGTGTTTTAAAAATTTTAAGTGTGATTTTCCTTTTTCATGCTTACACTACACAATTTTTAACCAATGTTTTGCTTAAGTGTGAGGGGGTGTAGCATGTGTCGCTTTTATAAAAACCTATAAAAAACCCAAAATAGAGTGTTTTCGTATTTTTGTGTGTTTTATCTTTTTGTAGGTACCGCAAGTTGAAGGCGAAGACAAGACTCTTGTATGATACATGATATGCCCGTGATTCTGGTTTTTCTCTTATTCCCTATACTTTTGTTCAGTTTCATCATATTGAGGACAATGCTAAACTTAAGTGTGAGTGGGTTGTAGGGAAATCGAGAAAAAAGATGCTTAATTGCCATATTTTTTGGCTATTTCAAAATTTTGTTATGTTTTACCCTCGTAAATAAAAAGTTTCAAGCAAATGTATATAAATAATTAAGAAAATATCCAATCGGTAATTTTTGAAAATTTGAGATATATTTTTGTGTCAAACTTACCCAAGTCAAAGTCTCATATAATAGTAGAAGAAAAACCCAAAATTAGGAGAAAGTTGCAAGTTCCATGTTTGTCAATACAACATGAACTTTGTAAGTATGTTGATCTATGGCTATGAGTTTTAGCCAAGAAAAAAATATAAAAGAAAAAAAAAGAGAAAAAGAAAGAAAAAGTCAAAAAGACAAATAAATAGTCAATGAGCTATAATGTTATGAAGTTGAAGGAAAAAGAAGAAATAAAAGGTATCGATTAGCCAATGTGCTAAGTCGAGATACATGTTGCTTCAATTCATATGTTATTAGTGTAGTTAGAAATAAAAGACTTTCTAGACTTTCATGGTATTGACTTTATATCTTAATTTTTCAACCATAAAAACTTAAGTCGATGAGTTTTATCTTGTACTTGTACTTGGTAGACTTGCATTGAATTTTTATAAAATACATGTACCTCTGGATTTAATTTTCTTTTCTTCTTGCTTGAGGGCAATGAAAACTTAAGTGTGAGGGGATTTGATAACGCCCGAATCCAACATATTTTTGAGAGTGTTATCCGTACTTTTGTGCATGTATATTGGTTATAACTACGATACTTTTGTGCATATTTGTGCCCAATTGTGTTTGCAAGTCTTTATGTAGCCAATTGCAGGAATGAAGTGTAAAACAACGCAAATATGGAGATTACTACGAGTACGAAGAATCCTAGTCAAGTTCAAGACCCGTGTACAAGTTACAAGCCTTTAAAGATTAATTTCGGGTGCAAGAACAAGTGTTTCCAAGGAGCATATAAGTCACTCAGCATGAAGTTGCCACCAGCAGAAATAAAGTTGCCACTGGCAAAACTCATCCAAGTTTCCACCAACAAGATTTGAGTTTCCACCCACATTTGTGTAGGCAGAATTGGTGTCTTCATTCATGGAAGCTTATGGAAGAACACACAATATCATACAAGAAAGTTCTAGACTTCCTTTGGCTCCAAGCGTTTGTCTTTGGCTCCATGCCATGCATTCACTCCATGCCTTCAATTTTGCTTATAAATAAGACCCTTAGGGTCATGTAACAACATATATTTCCATAACTCAAATATCTCTTCATATCATCTCATAATAACTCTTTCAACCTTGTCCAAATATCCATTCCCGTATTTGAGTAAGGTGGTGCAAGAAAAGTCACTTTTGGAGTCCGAAAAGCAAAGTTAACATTACGAAACTCTTAGGGATCATTACCCTAATCATTAGCAATATATTTTCACTTTGTAAGGCTCTTGATTATGACTAGTAAGACTATTATTACATAGTTTATTTCATCATTTATGAGTAGCTAAATCTCATTCTACACTTGGTAGGATGATGTTTGTGGTATGAAGTAGTGGTTGTGATTGTGATTTATGTTTATTTCAATTTCAAGCTTTCCTTTGAACCATTAGTACTTATGTTTCATGTGACAATTGTTATCAAAACCTAATTTGTTGGTAAAGATTTCATAGGTCGAAAGGGTTATTTTCTATCAATAAGTCATAGTCGGTTTGTCTATAATTGGCTATCTTTTGTATTGATCATTTCTTAAGAAGTTTTGATTATCAAGATACATAATTATAAGTGTTAGAATTCCTGAAACGACCGTGAATCGAATGTGTTGAAATTGGATTAAGTATTGAATTGAGTGATTGCGTCTAATGCTTGTTTTCTTTAACCAAGGTCTTGACAAAGATTAAAGCTTTTGAAAACAATAGATTGGATTATCCATCTAATTATCATAATCATATTTGTTAAACGTGTCATCACAATCATACCACTACGGATGCCTAAACTAGTCTTTACCAAGTGTTGCTTTTAATCTTATTATTAATCTCATCATTTTACTTGTTATTTGTTTGTCACCAATTGGTACAATCAACGATTATAGTTTTATTTTTGAATGATCATAGGTTTTCCAAATCCCCGTGAACGATCTCGGTATTACCACATAAAAGCTATACACAAACGAAAGGGTTATACTTGCCCGTGCGTTTTTATTCAATCCGGTAATTTGTGTTTATAAATTTAAAACTTGTTCTCCAAATCCAACCACGACGGATGCATCAACACTTATGTTAGAAAATAGATAAAAGAAGGATAGATCCTCGGGTTGCCTCCCGAGAAGCGCTTGTTTTTGTTAACCGAGTCACGAGCCTGACTCGACCCCGAATTAAATGGTTCATGGGGGAGCAAGAGAATCACCACTGGCTCAAAACATATATGCCAGGGTCAAAAATTGTATCCTCATTACCGGATGAGAATAAAGAAGAAGAATCCATAATATAGGTCAAGAAAAGCAGAAGGATTCTTATAACATACGAGAAATAGGTATAAAGGTGATCCTTAAGAATACTCGTCTTAGCCAAGGGCGTGAGGGTGGGAGAAAAATATATGAAAGTGTTACCCGAGGACACTTGATTGAAACTCAAAGCAAGAGTCGATGGGGTAACCGGTAAAACATCACAAGTAATAGCAACATCAATGTCTCCTACAGGATCAAAACACTCATCCTCATTTCCCGGTATGAAATGAGGAGAGTAAAAGTGATACATCACCCGCTTGGGCGTGCACGCGGTAGGACGGGTAGCTACATAATACGAGAAATATTAAAAGAAATATCTACCACCCGCGTCACCTCTCTAGACTGAATCAAACGGAAGGTTGGGTCAAATCTCTCCACCTCCTCTACGATGGGAGGTGGCATGGCTAACAAAGAATGCTCATCAATAACAAGAGAGTCGGGGCTATCAATGTCCTCAATCCCCTCTTCAGAGAGAGGATTCATCTTACTAGAGATGTAGGAGTCATCAAAATCAAATAAAGGGTTTAAATAAATCTTGAAATTTTCCTTTAGAACGTCTTCATCGGATAGTGACTCGTCATCACTAGAAGTAAAATCATCATCGAGATCAAAAAGAGGATTAGAGAAAGCCAAAGAATCATCTCCCAAGATGTCGGTGGGATGGGTATCATCACAAGAAAGAGATACACACTCATCGTTACTATCAGAAGCAACCATAGGCTCACTTTGGATTAGAATAAGAATCTCGTCACAAGGAATAGTGATAAGACCCTCATCCCCCATGATGAGAGAGGAATCGGTCTCCATAGTGGAAGAATCGAGAATATGAGTGGTAGTCTCACATGATGGATTGAGATCGTAAATATTATCCTCGTCATCATCATAACAATAAGGAATCACACGAGGCAGAGAGGTATAAGTACTAAGACTAGATACTTGATCTTGTCGCTGTTGCTCGTCCAATGTTTCGCTTATTCGAATTAAACCGTCATGAAGTGTGAAAAGAAGGACTCGTTCTTGGTCACTAAAAGAAGGTTGATGATCGAGGGTGTAATGTGGGGGCTCATAATTATGAAAACCGGAATTATAGCACGGATCGGGCTCATAAAAATTCATCGGTTAACAAGAAAAAGTGTCGTGAGGGCCCCCACAATTCTTGCAACACGGGTATTGAGAAAAACCCGGTACACCTTGTGAATAATTATCCCCATATATGCAAGAGGGGGGGGGGAGTAATTTCATTAGAAGCAAATGATGAACTAATCAAATTACACGACAGACAAAATCCAAATTGTGTATGGTCGATATCATTTCCGCACCGCTCACATGTACACCATTGACATGAATGAAAACCATACAATGGTCTCCCACGACCTACCCAACAAACATACAAATCCATGAAGAATTAAAAATAAGAGGGGTTGAAAAAAAGAATTATAGAAAGAAAGAGAAGTAGAAGATAAGAATTAAACGATAAGAGGGTGAGGAGAAAATAATTAAACACGATAGATGATAAAGAAGAATATTTTTCTAACTCTTTTTTATTTAATAATAAATTAATAAAAAGAAAATATTAGATTATAATATACTATATAAAACTATATATCATATATAATATATAGCTAACTGAAAAATAAAGTCAAAAGAAAATATTTTTGGATTTAAAATAAATGATATATATAGTAATAAAGAAAAGAAGATAAAATAAGAAAATATTTTTGGTTTTTATAAATTTTATATATTTTCATGGATTTTTAGATATTTATATATATATATATACATACAAATACGGAAATAAACTTTCAAAACGAAAGGATATTCAAATCACTAACTAAAAACACAATGCAAATATCGCTACACACATTCCCCGGCAGCGGCGTCATTTGATTGAGTCGTTTTCGTACACCCGAAAGGTTATCGTAGTTCCTGGCGAAGTGTGAATGGAAATTCGCGTGTATGTCTCAAGTTTGATGCTCGAATAAAAGGATTTTGATTTTGATATCTATAACTACCAATTTTAACGACTAAAAATTAAATTATATAAAAGCGATAAGAATGAAAATTAAACTACAATTATAAAGCGAGAGATATCTAAAATAATAATAATAATGACAATAAAGATGCTAAACTAACAAGCACAATTAAAACTACTCTAATCCCGACATTAAAGCTAAACAATAACAAGGCAACAATACGAATCATACTTAAGCTAATGAAACTAAGATAAAAGAAACGAACCCGTATGACGAATCGGAGACGCCTTAGATAACATAAAACATAAAACGTTAACGACAATTAAGATAAACGACATTTTAAAATTAATAAAAACTACTTTTAATATATAAATCTAATATTTTATAAAACATTTAATAAACTATAAAATCTGATTTGATTGTAAATAAAAAATAAAAATAACAAAGTGAGGATATAATTAATTAAAAAAAGTTTATCTCTACAGCTATTAATCGTATCCATTAAAATATGAAGACAAGGTAAGAAAATTAAGTGCAGCTGAAATCTACATTTATCTAAAAACAGGGAAAAAAATAAAAAGTGAGTAGATAAATGGAATGTTTATATAAAAAAGCCGGTATATAGATAAATCAAAATGAGTTGCTAATTTTTCTCCAAAAGAACAAAACGCAGGCTCCCCCAGAAATATGAGGATAAGATCCTTTCCCAGATTTGTTATCTACATCCTAATAATAATTAAAAAACTAGGAATAAAAAGGAGGATAAAAGCTGCTATCCTAATACAAAAGTTGACTAAGAATAATAAAAATAAAGTAAAGGGCTCCTCTCTCTAAATTAACGCAGGGGAAAGAAGTATATGAGTAAAGTGAGGATCTTATCTAAAATAAAAAATGCAGGTAACATAAATCTGAGGATAAGATAAAAGATAAAAATGGAATTTTAATTGTCTTTGCTATTCTATCCTAACGAAATCAACAATATATAAGGGGAATAATAAGAAGCCTTCTACAACTACATAACGTAAAGAAAAAAATAGAGGATAAGATCTCCCTTGTCTGCGTCTTATATAAATCTACACTACTTTCCAAAATATGAAGACTGCGTAATATTTTATGCTATCCTATCTACAACTATTTCTATCCTTAAAAATAATGAAGACTACTATCCATTGTGAAGTCTGCGTATATGTTATGAAAAAGCCAAATCTAATCTCTTCTTTTTTTAAATGGGCCTGCTGCGTGTGTTTTTCCCTTTGCTTTGCCTTCATTGTCTATTGGGCTTGACACTTCATACTTGTTGCGTCTATAATAACTGTTGGGCCTGATGGGCTGTTTGTTGCTGGGCCGAAGTGGTTGTGTTGTATTAATGGGTCGGTTCGACCCATTTAAATAGTGTCGGGCCGACCCAATAAAACATGAATGCACCGTCAACTCGATTTTCCGTGCTCTTTCCATATCCTTTGCTCGTTTTTTTGGCTCTTTGGCTTCGTTTTTGCTCATTTCCTTTGATATCCGTACCTACAATAATAAATAGCAAGCATAAACGATATATGCACTAAAAATACATTTTTTTTATTTATTATGCGAAAAATGAAGGGATATTAGTACTAAAAACATGAATAATTACGTGTTCAACACCGTGCAATGCATATTATAGTTTCTAACAAAATCATTGAAGTCCTTATTAAGGGACCTATTGATCAAGTTAATAGCCATATTATGATCATAGGGTTGTCCTTGTGCAATGAGCTGTTCCATATAACCCCTCATCTCCATGTAATGTGCACTAACATCCTTTCCAGGAGTTTTCTTGAAGCTATGCAAAGCATCTACTAAGTCGTAGATCTCCACAGCTTGCGGCTTCTCGAACATAGCCTTGAGTTCATCAAGCATACGCTTATGCGAAAATAGCTCATACTTCTTTTGAAGTGGAGGGGACATTTTCCCTAGCATTAAGCAAGCCACATCTGAGTGCTTCTTAATAGTAGCAACGTGTTCAAGCCTTGCGGCTTCAGAAGCTCCTTCAGCAAGATCCTCCGGATAGGGAGTGGTCAAGATATCAATAGTACCCGCTACTCTCAAGACAATTCCTAGTAAGCGGTACCAATCATTGAAGTTAGGACCAGTAAGTTCAGGACGATCAAAAAATGTTTTGAACGCAGAACTTATAGTGTTATTGTCGGTTTGAGCCATTTCTACATAAATAAGTTCAAATATTAGTATTTTAAATAATAAAATACTTTCAAGAAAATAAAATTAACAGGGTAAATAAACCATAGTATTTTCCTTGAATCCTAGAACATATATTGACATAGATCCATTGCGTCAGTTGATCTGCTAGTAATGAATGTACTCAACATAGCGACTTGTCGAACAATTCAACTGACAAACAATTTTCAATTTCTAGATATTTAAGGGATTTACATTGCCAAAAAACTTTTTGCATTGTAAACATGTTTCATCCCTTCTGAATGCCTTAAGTTTCCAGATCTCACTGAGTAACTTAATCAAGCCGTCTAATATGAATAACGTAAAACTATCACGCGAATTCTCATTCTATGAAAGTTTTCTTTCCATCACAACATCGTCCAAAAATTTCATATGACGAGTAGTAATTTCAAGTGTTCGTCAATTAGATAGCATTCAACTTAAATTTTAAGGGTATAAACTTGATGTCAAAATCAAGCTATGGAGAAGCAAGCATACAACTCCATAGCATAAGTTTAATAAAACATTTAGTAAACTTTTCACGAGACTAAATTTCTACATAAATTATGTTGAGGTATTGGTTAAACCAATCAAAGAATTTACCCACAACTATTCACAACGTACATACGGCTAAAACACAAAGCAATAACCTTATTCATTGTGATTCGGATATGAATCTGTGGTAAATCTGTGATACCCTAGAACCGAGGTCACTTACATTACCCTAAATTACGCTTATTTTTGAAAATTTTTAATAAATTTTATTTGCTATATATTTTATTATTTTGGTTGAAAACGATATTCGAGGTTATAATTTTGACGATTGACGATTTAAGAAGAACGATGACGAATACGATCCCGATGGATGCCTAAATTTCTATGATTATTGTCGTTTTAGCGATATTATAATTTTTCGAGAATTTTACTTTCGGTTCGTGTTAAGTCGAGTCGGGTGAGTTTTATTGCTTTCCGGGTACATTTAAAGTGTCCTAAAAATATTTTGGAGTGTTCGGGATGATGCCCGACTCCCGTAAAATTTTCTAACATGACTAGTGAGTCAATCCCGTAAACTTATGAGGACGTTTTTACTTAAGGACAAAAGAAAGGTGAAATTGCACCCAAGGTCCCTCCCATTTTACAAAAAGAACAAGTGGAACACACACAACTCATTTTTCACTCAAAAAAATTTCACCACCCTCCCTTTTTCTCTCCTTAGGCCGCCGGCCATACCACACCACCACCACCACCACATTCAAATTTCTTGGTTTTTGATTAATTCTAATTAAAGACCACATCTTAAAAACCTTTTGTAAGTGTTAATCCATGGTTTAATCCAACATGCATTAACATGATTTTTCCAAAAATTAAAGATTTTTCAAAAGTTTATTTTGATGTTAATTATGCATTTGCATGTTTAATTCATGTATGGATGATGTTAAATCACAAAACAAATCAACCAAAATCAATTTGGTTGATGGGTTTTGATCACCCAAACCCCACGGCTCAAGAGGGGTGTTTGGGGGATCATGGTGGTTGATGTTTTGTTAATGAATTATGTGTTTAATCTTGTTTTTACATGTTTTGAATGGGTAAAACCATTTGCATGTTTAATTTTGTGATTGGGTTTTATGATGATTTTGATTATTAGGGTGTTTAGGACTGATTAGGGTGTTTGAGTATGATTAGGAGTGCTTAGGTTGATGCCTAGTGTTGATAAATGGGTTTGAAAACGAGCGTTGGGATGATTTTGGGATAGGTGATTTTAGGCAGAAAGTTTGGAGTGTTTTCGTAAACATTATTTTGTAAACAGGTCTTATGATTAGGATATAGTTGTAGAGCATCTTCTTAGCTTCGATTTGGTATAAGATAGAGCTTACGACTCCTAACGAGTCAAAAGTTATGATGTTTTGAAATTCGTGTACCGGGAGATGAAAACCGTCATAATCCGAAATTATGCTTGGTTATAGGTCAAATCCCGGGGACTATAGGTTTAGTTTGGTAAATGGTCAAAGGTTGATTTTTGGTCTCAAACCTGCATATTTGAGTCTATTATAAGACTTAGGTGTCAAATGGGTCAATGGAATATTTTAAACGGGTCAAATGAGTCCGACTTGGTCAAAGTACAATTTTAGTCCGAAAAACGTAGTTTTGGTAAAGTGTTGAGTAACGGGTCGTAAAAGCAAAAACTTTTAATGGGATTAAATATGTGTTTTCTACAGGTCTTAAGGTATTTATTATAATTTTCCCAATTTTTATATAAAGGGTTAAGTCTAGTAAAACAGTCCGTACTTTTGGTAAGTATCGGCGAAAAATGCGTAAAAAGGGAATAACGTTAATAATATGGACGAATGGTATAAACGAGTAACACTTAATTGTTTGGTTTTGGTGTGAGTTGTAATTATCACAAGTGACTTATATGTATGTGTTATATACAGTAACTTAAGGTTTATAAATGAGATTACTCATTACGCGTTATTGGTTTGATAGGTGTTGATTTCCCCGGGCATCCTCATCGTCGTCAGTGACCGTCACTCGAATCGTCGACTACTTTGTTATATAAGGTGTGAATTTATAGCCTCTCTTATTATTGTTTTAAATTGTTTTACCCGCGAGAGAAATGCATGCAAGTTTTTAAAATGAACATATCTCATGAATGATTGTTGGACCCGAATGTTGCCTTTGAAATTGTGTTGAGTACCTAGTTGCAAAAGGCCCTAATTTCATGAACTATTAACTATTGTTTAATCCTAACGTGGATTACAAATAGCCGCTTATACAAAGTGATAGTACTATGGGGTTGACTACCCTATCCGAGACGAGGGCTAGTACGTTGATCCCCCCTGCAGACGGATAATTTGTGATAAGAGATAAGGTATAATTGCAACTGATACCTTAGTAGGGGCACTGGTTTCAACTGAATCACGCCGGTAATTATTACGCGGGTGATTGAGTTAACGGTTTAGTGTCATGAGCTTAAACACAATTGTCAGAACATTGAATATAGATTGTTTGATCGACAAGTCTATGAATGATCGTGAATGGTTTTTATTACACATATGTTCAAAATGAATTGTAAAACCTATGAATTCCACTCAACGTTTTCGTTGACCAAATTTAGCATGTGTTTCAGGTAACCGATGAAGTGTAGCATGGAGCATGCATTGGATGGAAGTTGTGTGTGGGGCTTGGAGTCTACTTGTTTTTCCTCCCGTTATTACTTGAACATTTTTAAACTTTATGTCATGTTGTTGTGAAAACTGTATCTTTTGGGGTTGAGATTCATGGGGACCAAAACGCAAACTCTGTTGTATCATTTGGGGTTGGAAAACCGTAGACATGTAACTTTTTAACAATTTTAATTTAAGTTCAAACTTTGACGTCTCTTTGGAGTCGTTCGATATATCTTGTGTGCGATGATAACTGCCTAACACCCAAATGTTGTAGTTCCGCTGCACATAGCATTTGGTGGGGTGTTAGAGATTGGTAATCAGAGCCATGAGTTATAGAGAACTAGGTCGTTTTGAAAATTCCTAAACTATAACTTTTGGTGTCGTAAGAAATTGTCCAAGCACACAACTATCCTGCATGGCTCCGGTAAGGTTTATTTTTGTATTCATGGTATTGACGTATACTTTTGAGTTGAAGTATATATGTGGGTATTTATTACGTAGATATTGAACTACTATATGTAAACGTTAAAATTATACGTGGAGTACCCGATACCGTAATTCTTGTATTACTTATGCATGAGCATCATATTATCGCATTTTGGGCATGTGTACCACCTTTGCATTGCATTTGCATGCATGTATTTATAAATATTGAATAGTAATCTTACGTACCCTCCAAAATTCTCTGTTATTGCAGGAATGGCCGATGTACCGCCTAACGAAAATGGAGACGACTACGTCGTAGGACAAGAAGGGGGAAATGTTGGAACAGCTGCTGAAGGACAAGCCGAGGCGAACAATGTTCAAGCCCAGGACCTCGACCAAAGGAGAACTACTTGCCCCAGGCCTATGCGTACTTCTCATCTGGTTGGTATGCCAGGTATCCCTAGAAGATCCGAAGCTGCAGCGAGCGCAAATTTTCTTCATCAGGGCATCTCAAGAGTTATCTGCCCCGGACCAAGAGCTTATCGTGACGTACCGCGTGTTGTGAGAAGATTGGATGAATCGATGTGCGAACTGTACATAGTGGAAACGAGGGTAATCAACAGATTTGACGAGAATGAAAGGGCACACCAGAGGTTATTGGCAAGAACTTCAAGAATTGAGTTTGATGGAAATGCAAACAAGAGTGATATCAACAGTCTGAGATCGATGATAGCAAACTTGAGCGCCAGTCTTGATCGAGTTAGGGAAGATCAAGCGAGATTGACTAGGATGCAGAGTTGGGAGCATCGAGTGAGAGCATCCTTGCCCCCAGATTGGAGATTTGTGGACGACTTGGAAATAGAAGCTAATGACTTCATGGTCCAGCCACCTGCCAGAGGTGTTTGTATCACTGTAGGAAATCATGTAGCAGTTGAGTGTGGGTCTACTTCAGGGACGAAGAAGGCGACTGAATGTGGGCCGAATGACAAAGGAAAGAGGAAGATGGATGAAGTGGACGAGGAAGACAGCGACGAAGAACCCGAGGAGGATGAGGATGAACCGCCATCCAAGAGGTCGTGTGGATCACCACATGACTAGTTGCTTGTATTGTATTTTATCTTTGATCGTTGTAATAGAACTATTTTAGACTTTTGTATGATGGCATTGTGACGAAAAACTTGAGGACTTAAGTTTTATGGTGAATGGTTGTAGTGGCAATACTTGTCACAATTTTGGTTGATTATCAATACAATCCATGTTTACCTTTCATGATCTGTGATATGTCTTTAATTTGCTCTTTTGTGATGTGAATTGATAAATATTAGTAACTTTGTAGCGATGTGTCGTTGTATTTATATTATGTCTTGAAAGAGAAATCCATCTTAATCTTGATGTATATACTTACATTGTTTTTATATTTTCCCTGTCTTTGCAGAGAGGTGTATTTGAGAACTCACCATGCCTCCAAAGCTAACAGCAACCCGTGTGAACACGATGATTCAGGAAGCCATTGCGAATGCGCTAGAAGCAGATCGAGCAGAGAGAAACCCAGATCAAGGCAGAAATGTGGGGAGACAGCAAGCCCCGAGAGAGTGTACTTACTCTAGTTTTATGAAATGCGGTCCCACGCGATTTCGTGGAACTGGTGGAGCTCTAGAACTCAGGAGATGGTTAGAAAAGGTCGAGAGTACTTTTGAGATTAGTGGTTATTCAGAGGCGAACAAGGTCAAGTTTGCGGCTGCTACTTTTCTTGACGACGCATTGAGTTGGTGGAGCATCCAAGTAGCCACTGTTGTGTTGGCAGTAGCGAATGCAAGAACTTGGACTGCTACTAAGGCTCTTTTGACCAAGAAGTTCTGTCCTGAAGAGAAGCTGGGTCAATTGGAAGATGAGTTGAGGCACCTGACTTTGAGAAACAATGATATCACTGCTTACACCAGGAGGTTTAATGAATTAAGCCTTTTGTGTCCCGATGCCTTTGCCGATGACAGCAAGAAGATGAAACAGTACATCAAAGGTCTGTCCAGTAATATCAAGGGTGAAACGACTTCATCTAAGCCTGGGTCGTTTGATGAAGCGGTCCAAATGGCTCACGCGTTGATGTATGTCAAACTGAAAGACAAGAAGAACTTCATTGCTGAAGGAAATAAGAGGAAGTGGGAGGCAGCACAGAGCAATCAATCCCAGGGTCAAAACCGAGGTGGAAACCGTAACCATCAGGGTCAGAACCGCAATCAGCAGTTCAACCAGCGCAGGAATGATGGGATGAGAGCTGTTACAAACCCCAGAGGAGCGAAGGTGAATCCCCACTGTGGTCGATGCAACTTGTACCATGTAGGGAGTTGCCCACCTGTGTGCGGCAAATGTGGAAAAGCGGGTCACAGGATGTCAGATTGCCGAACAAAGGGAGTAGCCACAGGGGCGAATGCTACGAGAGTGATGGGTTGTTATGGATGTGGAGAAAGAGGACACAAGCAAGGAAATTGCCCGAAGGTTGGGAAAAAGCAAGGAGGTAACAATGCTGCTGCCGTGTATCAAGTAGGGACGGTTGATAAACCACAAGGTCCTAACGTGGTTACCGGTACGTTTTTGCTAGATGCTTGTTATGCTAGTATATTGTTTGATTCTGGTTCCGACAAGAGTTTCGTAGATGTTAAATTTAGTCGTCATATCAATAGAAAACCGGTATTGTTAACGACTAGTTATAACGTGGAATTAGCCGATGGGAAAATCGTTAGTACAAATTCTATACTGAAAGGGTGTACCTTGAAGTTAGGAAATTACGCTTTTGAAATCGACTTAATGCCCATAGAGCTAGGATCGTTTGATGTGATCGTGGGAATGAATTGGCTGATGGCGCATAGTGCCGTGATCGTCTGTGGAGAGAGATTAGTTCAGATCCCGTTGAGGAATAAAGTCTTGACTGTGAAGGGAGATGAATGCACTTCTCGTTTGAAAGTGATTTCTTGTTTGAAAATGATGAAGTATGTAGAAGATGGATGCGATGTGTTTTTGGCACAAGTTTCTAGTGATGGTGGCTTAGAGATGACGTTAGAAGAGGTACCTGTAATTCGCGAATATCCGGAAGTTTTTCCAGACGAGTTTCCGGGCTTACCACCCACCCGTGAGGTCGAGTTTCGAATCGATTTGGTGCCAGGAGCTGCACCAGTTGCGCGTGCGCCCTATCGATTAGCACCATCAGAGTTAAAGGAGTTATCGGATCAACTGAAGGAGTTGATGGATAAAGGATTTATTAGACCGAGCTCATCACCATGGGGAGCGCCAGTGTTGTTCGTGAAGAAGAAAGATGGGTCATTTCGGATGTGTATTGACTATAGAGAACTCAACAAGCTGACGGTTAAGAATCGGTATCCATTGCCGAGGATTGACGATTTGTTTGATCAATTACAAGGTTCCTGTGTATACTCAAAGATCGACCTGAGGTCAGGGTATCATCAACTGCGTGTGAGAGAGGAGGATATTCCTATAACTGCCTTTCGTACGCGGTATGGACACTTCGAATTTCGAGTGATGCCGTTTGGGTTGACAAACGCGCCTGTTGTATTCATGGACCTTATGAATCGAGTATGCAAGCCGTATTTAGATAAGTTTGTCATTGTTTTTATCGATGATATTCTTATTTACTCTAAGAGTAAGGAAGAGCACAAGAAGCACCTGAGAAAGATATTGGATCTGCTGAAGAAAGAGAAGCTGTATGCGAAGTTCTTGAAGTGTGAGTTTTGGTTAGAGTCTGTGCAATTCCTTGGTCATGTAATTGATAGTAAAGGGGTTCGCGTAGATCCTGCCAAGGTCGAAGCGATCAGGGAATGGTCGGCACCGACAACGCCGACTGAAGTTCGACAATTCCTTGGTTTGGCTGGGTATTATCGGAGATTCATTGAAGGATTTTCGTTGATTGCGAAGCCATTGACAAAGCTTACCGAGAAGAATAGAGTGTATGAATGGGGAGATGAGGAAGAATTCGCTTTCAAAACACTCAAGGACAAGTTATGTTCTGCGCCGATATTGTCATTACCTGAAGGAACCGAAGACTTTGTAGTGTATTGTGACGCATCTCGTAAGGGTTATGGAGTTGTGTTGATGCAGCGTGATAAGGTGATTGCTTACGCGTCGAGACAACTGAGGAAGAATGAGGAGAACTACACGACGCATGATTTGGAATTAGAAGCTGTGGTTTTTGCGTTGAAATTATGGAGACATTATTTGTATGGGACGAAGTGTGTTGTATTTACTGACCACAAGAGTTTGCATCAAATTTTAGATCAAAAGGAGTTGAACATGAGACAGAGACGATGGGTAGAATTACTGAGTGACTATGACTGTGAAATTCGCTACCATCCTGGTAAGGCGAATGTCGTAGCGGATGCACTTAGTAGGAAGGATCGAGAGAAACCTTTGAGAGTCAGGGCTTTGGTGATGACTGAGAGTGTTGATTTAACCGAAAAAATATTGAAGGCTCAAGAGAGGGGTTTAATGAAAGAGAATGTTGATGCTGAGAACTTGGGAAGAATGATGAAACCTCTTTTTGTGATTAGGTCAGACGGGCTGAGATATTTCGAGAATCGGATTTGGTTACCGTTGTGTCCATCCGAGGAAGGAAAGCCTGGAGCACGAGATTTGGTTATGAACGAGTCTCATAAGTCGAAGTACTTGATACATCCTGGATCGTATAAAATGTATCATGACCTGAAGAAAGTCTATTGGTGGCCGAATATGAAGGCGGATATTGCTCGTTACGTTAGTAAGTGTTTGACTTGTGCGAAGGTTAAAGCCGAACATAAGAAGCCGTCTGGGCTGTTGGTACAACCAGAGATCCCAGAATGGAAATGGGAGAGAATCACTATGGATTTCGTGACGGGTTTACCCAGAACTCCTAGTGGATGTGATATGATTTGGGTAATAGTGGATAGATTGACGAAATCTGCTCATTTCTTACCTATGAAGAAGACGGACAGTATGGAGAAGCTGGCTAGTGTGTACGTGAAGGAGATCGTTTGCAGACATGGAGTACCTTTATCGATTATTTCGGATCGCGATAGTAGGTTTACTTCGGAATTTTGGAAATCCCTTCAACGTGCGATGGGCACTGAATTGAGTTTGAGCACGGCTTATCACCCGGAGACTGACGGCCAGAGTGAACGGACTATTCAGACGATGAAGGACATGCTCCGAGCATGCGTGATTGATTTTGGGGGAAGTTGGGAACGCCACTTGCCTTTAGTGGAGTTTTCGTATAATAATAGTTATCATGCGAGCATCAAGGCTGCACCATTCGAAGCGTTGTATGGAAGGAAGTGTAGATCACCTGTGTGTTGGAGTGAAGTAGGAGAAAGTCAATTGACTGGACCCGAAATGGTTTTGGAGACGACAGAGAAGATTGTGCAAATCAAGAACCGATTACTTGCTGCGAGAAGTCGATAGATTAGTTATGACGATAACAGAAGAAAACCGTTGGAATTTGAAGTCGGAGATATAGTTATGCTTAAAGTTTCGCCGTGGAAGGGTGTAATTCGTTTTGGGAAGAAAGGAAAGTTGAGTCCGAGGTATATTGGACCATTTAAGATCGTTAAACGAATTGGACCAGTAGCGTATAAGTTAGAGTTGCCGAGCGAGCTTAGTGCTATTCACGACACGTTTCACGTATCAAATTTGAAGAAGAGTTTGGCGGATAAGGAATTGGTGATTCCTTTGGACGAGATTCAACTGGACGACAAAATGCATTTCGTGGAAGAACCCGTGGAAATTATGGACCGAGAGGTCAAGAGGCTGAAGCATAGTAGAATTCCCATTGTGAAGGTTCGATGGAATTCTAAGCGTCGACCGGAATACACTTGGGAACGTGAGGACTTTTTCAAGAAAAGGTATCCTCATCTGTTCCAGTGGCACGAAATGTGAGTATAAGAAGAGGTGAGCGTCGGGACGTCGCTCTCTTTAAGGAGGGGTGGATGTGATACCCTAGAACCGAGGTCACTTACATTACCCTAAATTACGCTTATTTTTGAAAATTTTTAATAAATTTTATTTGCTATATATTTTATTATTTTGGTTGAAACCGATATTCGAGGTTATAATTTTGACGATTGACGATTTAAGAAGAACGATGACGAATACGATCCCGATGGATGCCCAAATTTCTATGATTATTGTCGTTTTAGCGATATTATAATTTTTCGAGAATTTTACTTTCGGTTCGTGTTAAGTCGAGTCGGGTGATTTTATTGCTTTCCGGGTACATTTAAAGTGTCCTAAAAATATTTTGGAGTGTTCGGGATGATCCCCGACTCCCGTAAAATCTTCTAAAATGACTAATGAGTCAATCCTGTAAACTTATGAGGACGTTTTTGCTTAAGGACAAAAGAAAGGTGAAATTGCACCCAAGGTCCCTCCCATTTTACAAAAAGAACAAGTGGAACACACACAACTCATTTTTCACTCAAAAAAATTTCACCACCCTCCCTTTTTCTCTCCTTAGGCCGCCGGCCATACCACACCACCACCACCACCACATTTAAATTTTTTGGTTTTTGATTAATTCTAATTAAAGACCACATCTTAAAAACCTTTTGTAAGTGTTAATCCATGGTTTAATCCAACATGCATTAACATGATTTTTCCAAAAATAAAAGATTTTTCAAAAGTTTATTTTGATGTTAATTATGCATTTGCATGTTTAATTCATGTATGAATGATGTTAAATCACTAAACAAATCAACCAAAATCAATTTGGTTGATGGGTTTTGATCACCCAAACCCCACGGCTCAAGGGGGGTGTTTGGGGGATCATGGTGGTTGATGTTTTGTTAATGGATTATGTGTTTAATCTTGTTTTTACATGTTTTGAATGGGTAAAACCATTTGCATGTTTAATTTTGTGATTGGGTTTTATGATGTTTTGATTATTAGGGTGTTTAGGACTGATTAGGGTGTTTGATTATGATTAGGAGTGCTTAGGTTGATGCCTAGTGTCGATAAATGGGTTTGAAAACGAGCGTTGGGATGATTTTGGGATAGGTGATTTTAGGCAGAAAGTTTGGAGTGTTTTCGTAAAAATTATTTTGTAAACAGGTCTTGTGATTAGGATATAGTTGTAGGTCAAATCCCGGGGACTATAGGTTTAGTTTGGTAAATGGTCAAAGGTTGATTTTTGGTCTCAAACCTGCATATTTGAGTCTATTATAATACTTAGGTGTCAAATGGGTCAATGGAATATTTTAAACGGGTCAAATGAGTCCGACTTGGTCAAAGTACAATTTCAGTCCGAAAAACGTAGTTTTAGTAAAGTGTTGAGTAACGGGTCGTAAAAGCAAAAACTTTTAATGGGATTAAATATGTGTTTTCTACAGGTCTTAAGGTATTTTTGAGAATTTTCCCAATTTTTATATAAAGGGTTAAGTCTAGTAAAACAGTCCGTACTTTTGGTAAGTATCGGCGAAAAATGCGTAAAAAGGGAATAACGTTAATAATATGGACGAATGGTATAAACGAGTAACACTTAATTGTTTGGTTTTGGTGTGAGTTATAGTTATCACAAGTGACTTATATGTATGTGTTATATACAGTACCTTAAGGTTTATAAATGAGATTACTCATTACGCGTTATTGGTTTGATAGGTGTTGATTTCCACGGGCATCCTCATCGTCGTCAGTGACCGTCACTCGAATCGTCGACTACTTTGTTATATAAGGTGTGAATTTATAGCCTCGCTTATTATTGTTTTAAATTGTTTTACTCGCGAGGAAAATGCATGCTAGTTTTCAAAATGAACATATGTCATGAATGATTGTTGGACCCGAATGTTGCCTTTGAAATTGTGTTGAGTACCTAGTTGCAAAAGGCCCTAATTTCATGAACTATTAACTATTGTTTAATCCTAGCGTGGATTAGAAATAGCCGCTTATACAAAGTGATAGTACTATGGGGTTGACTACCCTATCCGAGACGAGGGCTAGTACGTTGATACCCCCTGCGGACGGATAATTTGTGATAAGAGATAAGGTATAATTGCAACTGATGCCTTAGTAGGGGCACTGGTTTCATCTGAATCACGCCGGTAATTATTACGCGGGTGATTGAGTTAACGGTTTAGTGTCATGAGCTTAAACACAATTGTCAGAACCTTGAATATAGATTGTTTGATCGACAAGTCTATGAATGATCGTGAATGGTTTTTATTACACATATGTTCAAAATGAATTGTAAAACCTATGAATTCCACTCAACGTTTTCGTTGACCAAATTTAGCATGTGTTTCAGGTAACCGATGAAGTGTAGCATGGAGCATGCATTGGATGGAAGTTGTGTGTGGGGCTTGGAGTCTACTTGTTTTTCCTCCCGTTATTACTTGAACATTTTTAAACTTTATGTCATGTTGTTGTGAAAAATGTATCTTTTGGGGTTGAGATTCATGGGGACCGAAACGCAAACTCTGTTGTATCATTTGGGGTTGGAAAACCGTAGACATGTAACTTTTTAACAATTTTAATTTAAGTTCAAACTTTGACGTCTCTTTGGAGTCGTTCGATATATCTTGTGTGCGATGATAACTGCCTAGCACCCAAATGTTGTAGTTCCGCTGCGCATAGCATTTGGTGGGGTGCTAGAAAATCAACCTTAAGGTATAATGCAAGTAATAATCGTAGGTAATTTCAATTTGACGAACAGGTGAGCCGGGAATTTGATCAGCGACTAATGGGTTAACAACTCCTTCCTTAACCGGGTACATGACAAGCGGTGCGTTATACCCACTTTATAGTTTGTCAAAAGGAGTAGGCCGTTAGATTATTATTGCAATTCACCAATCAACGTAATTCTATGTAATTTAGATCTTAATACAAATCTTAATTTTAATATGATTTAGTCCATATTTGTTTTTCTTAAAAAAACCCTTGTTTACAACAATTCGTACAATTTTTACATAAACTAGTAAAAAAAACTAAATCATAAACACATAACAACAATTTATATGTGCGATAAATAGATCAAATAGCCACATGCATACGATTTATTCAATAATCATCAAATTTAGGATTTTATATTCATATAAAAGTGTTCTTGAATTCAAGATTTATTGAATCAAACGAAAAAGTAGCACATAAAATCATATAAACATACAATTTTATGATCCATGAAAACATGCACGTTCATCATGGATACACCCTCAAATCTTAACAATTAATTCTCTACGGATTGTAAACTTTAATTTACATGACATAACAATTAATCATGCAATCTAATCTAAATTATACAATATGTAATTTAGGGTTTCAAAAGCAATTCTCTTTTTTTAATAAAATTCGGCCATAACCCTAATTTTAAAAAACAAAACCCTAATCTTTAAGAAAACCTAAAAAACATGTACTTTTAACTCAAAACAATTATTAGATAAAATAATTTAGATTTTAGATAATTATAACATGTTAAAACGGCTCTCGATGCCACTGAATGTTTATAAAGTTCATAACAATTACACAAAACCCGAAACGAGATCAAAGCACACATATATCGGAAGAGATTTAACAAGATCATAATAACACAATTATAATTAATCGAATTAGGGTTACGTACCTTTTAGCTAATGAAAATCCATAAGATAAAGAACGAATCACCAATTAGGGTTAATAACAAACAAAACCAAGATATAGTCTACAGTAAGACTATATTACGTTCTTGTCCACACGTAATACAACGAGCTAACCGTGAGTCTAGCACGTGTAAACTGAGCTTCTACGCTTGTGGAAAATCTACCCAACAACCCTAGAGAGGGGCTAGGACTAGATTATAAGCTAAACCGAAAACCAAACAAAACCAACTGAAACCCTTTGTTGGGTTTGGTGTTGCGATCGGCTAAAGAGAAGAGAATGGAGATTGGTGTGTTGAATTATGAGGGTAAGGATGGGTTTATATAGGCCTAAAATTCTTTTAGCCCAAGTAAACAAATATAAGGAAAGTTCTATCCTTCCCCTTTGTCCTCCATAACCGACGGACCAAACACCCCTAAGGGGTGTTCCGGAACCTTCTTTTCTTCTTCCTTTTAATTCCACAACGCTCGTTAATACTTAACTCTTAATTATTTAACGGTCATTATAGTTATAGCTTGATTTAATTTAATATATATAATAAATATATTTATTAAATAAATTAACTCTTTACGTATTGAGTGCAAACCCGTAATCTCGAGTACGATCCTATCACACTACTATTAAATATAAGTCCATAAACTTTCAGTAGCTACTTTCGTATCCAAATGTCTGATTTGCCAACATGTTAAGATAGAGCACCAGTGTGCCAGTGGTTTATTACATCCATTAGAAATTGCTGAATGGAAGTGGGACGAGATATCCACGGATTTTGTTATCGGATTACCAAAGACTCAGAGGAAGCATGATGCTATCTGGGTCGTTGTTTATCGTTTTACCAAGTCTGCACATTTTCTTCCTATCCACAAGGATTACTTAGTTAGCAAGTTAGTAGGAATATTTCAGCAGGAGATCGTACGATTACACGATACTCCATCAGCAATCATATCAGATAGAGATCCACGTTTCACGTCTCATTTCTGAAAAGGTTTGCAGAAAGGTTGTTGAACCAGGCTCAAGTTTAGCACAGCTTTCCATCCTCAGACAGACGGTCAAACTGAACGTACGATTCAGACATTAGAAGACATGTTACGGTCTTGTGCATTAGAGTGGACATGAAATTGGGACGATTATATATGCTTTGTTGAGTTCGCTTACAACAATAGTTGGCAAGTAAGTATTAAGTGTGTTCCCTTCGAGATGTTGTACGGCAAGAAATGTCGTGCTCCGATTTGTTGGGATCAGGTCGGTGAGCGTATCATTGAGGGTCAGAAGATTATTGAGGTGACTAATGAGAAGGTCATCATCGTCAAGGAAAAACTTAAGGAAGCTCGTACTCGTCAGAAAAGTTATGATGACAAGCATCGTAGATCATTAAAATTTCAGCCTGGTGATCGTGTATTCTTGAAGTATCACCCGCACGTGGAGTCAGACGTTTTGGTATCAAGGGCAAGCTTAGTCCTCGTTTCATCGGACCATTCGAGATTCTCTATCGTATCGGTGAGGTCTCGGATAATTTAGCGTTACCTCCTTAGCTATCATACTTCACAACGTGTTTCATGTATCATTACTCAGAGGTTACAATTATCATCATTTTCACGTTATCACGTATCCACCCGATCAGATTCGTGAGGATCTATCTTACGTTGAGGAACCAGAAGCTATTCTAGATCGTCAAGATAAGGTCATGAGGAAAAATACTATTCCTTTCGTCAAGATCTTTTGGAGGAACCATCCCGAGTGAGAAGCCACTTGGGAAACCGAGGAGTCGATCCGGATTTCTTACCTCAATTTCTCCAATGATCCGCGTATGTTCTTTTCAGCCACATCATGTTTCTAATTCGAGGACGAATTATTCTTTCTAGAGGGGGAGAGTTGTAAAACCCGCATGAAATACATTAAATTAAAACTTTTAATAATAAATAAATTCACGACAAGTAATAACGTGTATTGAATACGACATGACAAGATATAACATGAAATTAATAATCATGAATTTACGGCACACACGAGAACACAAAGTATGACATGAAATAAATAACACGGGCTTAGTATAAAATATAAGCCTTACAAGACTAATAAAGGCCCAAGGACCGACCCATGTAAAAATTAACTAACAAACCTCTTAACCATTTCATTTATCAAGTTAAGAAAAAATTAAAGAAACCATAGAAGGGGTGTTTGTTGCCTCCGGCTTAAAGGAAACAAAAATGGGGAAGGAAAACTTGTTTTTGATCTTGAATCTTACGGGTGTGTTGGTGTTTAATAGTTCATTGATTCCATCTCTTTCAGTAATATCAAAACCTTAATCTCTTATTTTAATTATTTAGAAATCATCTGTGAATTAATCAAATAAAATGAATGAAATGATCCTATGTTATGGAAAATCAAACAAGAACAATCACGTTATTGACGAGACGTTGGCTTGATGGTGTTCGTACGGACCAACCCGAGACCATAAGGGTCTAGGTGGGTTTGTTGTTCTCGGCAGACCGAAGCCCCATGTTGAAAATTATTTGTTAAGTTTCAAGTATCGTTAGTGTTATTGAAGCACTGTTAGTTATTTTTCAAGTATCGTTAGTGTTAACGCAACACATAGTAAGTACTGCTACTTATAAAGTAAGTTTTGCTATATTGAATAGGACGTATATATCGTTGTATAAGATATGGCATAGTTATAGTTAGTGTATATCTTATGTGATATACTTAAATAGTTAGAATATTGATAATATATCATCTGTGATATAGTTATCTTTATAGAATATTCTAAGGTTTCTAGGGTTCCTTACTCTATAAAAGGAACATAGGTACGATATCATTCATGTACCTCATTCAAGTCGTTTAATAAGAGAATCGAATAGTTAAAAGTAATTATGTTCTTTTGTGCTTTATAAGTTAGATTTCGCATAACTTTTTTAGCTTGAGTAAGAGTTCTCAAAGTGTTTTAATTTGATTACAAACTACTATACTAGTTCTTAACAGAATATAGATCCAATCAAAGGGATCAACAAGTGGTATCAGAGCCAGGTTGAAAAACTGTGGAAAAGAAGAACACAACCCCAAAAACTCCACTCACACTAAAACTCAATGTCTCAACCTGGTGATGACCCTCACTTGGAAGATATTCCAGATCCTGATCCAATACCACAGGGAAGCCTCAAGTTGTGCATCCTGCACCACCACAAGGTGTTTATGCCATAGATGTTGTAGCTACCTCTACAACTACAACACCTTCCCATAATCATTTTGCTATCAAACTCCCAGGTCTCAAGGGTGATAACTATGAGACATGGGCTATGCAGATGGAACATTACTTGAATCACACAGATCATACTCTGTGGCAAGTTATCAAGAATGGGAATACACCTAAGAAGCTACACTAGTTGCCTGATGGTACATGCTATGCTCTACCTGTTGTAACTGCTGAGGAGGTACAAGCAGAGATCAGAGAAAGAAAGGCCATAACTGCTTAGGCTATGGCACTTTCAGAAGACATCTTACCTAGCTTTCAACACTATAAGGATGCAAAGGCTATGTGGGATGCCATGAAACTTAGATTTGGAGGTAATAACAAATCTAAGAAGATGAAGAAGATTGTTCTGAAACAAGAATTCGATAACTTCTCAATATCCAGTATAGAAGGACTCCAAGGTGGATATGGAAGGTTCTGTAAGTTGCTTATTCAATTGGCAGTTTATGGAAAGATTATTCTCAATGAAAAAGCTAATCTGAAATTCTTAAGGAGTGTTCCACAAGAGTGGAAAGCAATGGCTATGCACTTCATCACAAGAGATGATCTATATACAATTCCTTTTGATCATCTCTACTACAATCTTAGAGCATATGAGATGGATGTAAATGGTGTTGAGGTGACCAAGGCAGCAACAACAACAAAGTTTAACTTGGCTTTTGTGTTAGAATGTAACGGTGGTACTTATTTTCCAAATACAGCCAGTGGATCTAGCAGCGATACTTACTTCCATAATACCGCTGGAGGACTTACAAGTGGTAGTTACGCACAAAGTACTGAAGGCAGTCCCATAGTCTCTCAAAATCCACAAGGAAGATCTTCACCATTGCTTAGTGATAATGATTCCTTCTCATTATTTGCTGGACAAGACAACATGCCAAGACTAACACTCAATGACTTGTTCCAAATAGATGATGCTGATGTTGAAGAGATGGATCTCAAATCGCAAGCTGCTATGGTTTCTGTGAGATCTAATAGGTTCTTCAAGAAGACTGGAAGGAAGATGATTGTTGATCCTAATGAGCCATTAGGATATGACAAGTCTAAATTTGAATGCTATAACTATGGAAGGAATTGACACTTTGCAAGGGAATGCACTAGAGATAAGGCTGAGAGCAGGAGTCAAAATTCCAAAAACAGCTATAGAATCAGTCTAAGAATTACTGAAAGCTTTCCAAAGGAAATAGCAGGAATCTCAAGGGAACCAAAGCATTGGTGATTGTAGATGGAGTGGTGAACTGGGATGAAGATGAAGAAGAAAAAGAGCTTGGTTTGATGGCTCTCTCAGATGAAGATACTGAGGTACATCCTTGTTCTAAAGATTATGTTCTTATATTTAATAGCTTAAAAGTAGAACTAGATGAACAGTATCAAAAAGTCAACACATGCACTGTAGAACTAAATGCTTTTAAACAGGGTGTTGCTAAGTTAGAAGAAAATATAGTTTTGTTTAAAAAGGGTCAACAAAACTATAAAGAGAAAATAAGGATTTTAACTCTTCAAATGAGGGAAAAAGATGTGGAAATTAAAGCTTTTGAAAAACAACTTTTGAAAGTATCAGCAGAAAATGACGCTTTAAAAGCCAGTCTTTATAATGAAAGGGAAGTGATTAATCATTGGCAAAAGTCCTCTAAAGGATTGGGTGAACTGATTAATTCACAAATGTGGTATTATGATAAGTGAGGCCTAGGATACATTGAGGAACAACCTGGGATAACTTTAACTGAAAAGGACTTATCAAAGGGGATTTTTGATAGTTCTAGTGAGTCAGATAATACAACTGAAAATGATAGATATGCTGAAGGATTGAAGGCAATTCCTCCACCATTATGAGGAATTTTCATGCCCCCTTGTAATGATACAAGGATATAGTTAGAAGAACCAAAGGCTGTTAATGATTCAAACTCTAGTACTTTGTCCCAAGATAAGTCTGTTGTGACCAAAAACATTTTTTATCTACCTTTAATGAACAATTTTGTTTCTGAAGAGTCTAAAACTAATTCTGCTCCCAAGCAGGTAAAAAATCCTAGCAAGGCATTGGATAATGATGTAAAACATAATATAACCTTTTGGGTCTTCTTTGAGAAGAAAATGATGTTATGTTTGTGGTAGTCTAAGTCATTTTATCAAAGATTGTACTTTACATGAAGATAAATTGTGAAACAAAAGGCTGCACCAAAGGCCACAAGAAACAGTAATGGGAAAAATGCACAGGTTAATAGGCAACTGAGATTTAAAGATGACAAACCTAAGTTTGATCATTCTAAAAGGGTAGCTAAAAAGGTTACAAATAACTCTACCAAGAACTTTTTTCCTAGATTAGTACTTATGAAACAAGTTCTAATACCTTTGAAGTCTGGTAAACCAAGTACCGGCAAGTCAAGAACTGCAAGTACTGCTAGACCAAATTCAAGTACCGATGGTTAAAAGTCTGTTAAACCAAAGTCCCACAAGACTTCTAACAATGTTATTGAGAAAGCCAAAACATCTAGAAGTAAGCATAATAATAAACCAATGCAAATGTGGGTTCCTAAAGGTAAAAAACCGTGTGTTCAAGCAAGTACTGCTAAAACAGTACTTAGGCCAAAAATGTACAAAGAAAACTCACCTACCTATGTCTTTGACTATGTGACTAGAACCATAAAATATAAGAGTGTATGTAGTCTTACTGGAAAAACTACCTATCAAACTCTTAAGTATGTAGGTCCCACAAGATCCGAGATAACTGTGGCTTGGGTCCCTGTTAAAAACTAATAAGTTTTGTTTGTGTGCAGGGGCATCTAACTAGTGAATTAAAAGATACAAGTATAGTAGATAGTGGATGCTCAAGACACATGACAGGGAATAAAGATTTCCTTGCTGAATTTGAAGAATTCAGAGGTGGACCAGTAGCCTTTGGTGGTAGCAAAGGTAGAATCACTGGCAAAGGGAAAATCAATACATGGAAGTTGGAATTTGAAGATGTGTTCTTTGTGAAATAATTAAATGAATTTAATCTCTTTTTTATATCACAAATGTGTGATAAGAAGAACAAGGTGCTGTTTATAAATACAGACTGCTTGGTGCTCTCCAAAGACTTTGAGATGCCTAAAGAATCTCAAGTACTGCTTAAAGTACCCAGGCAAGAAAACATGTACACCTTTAATGTTAATACTATTACTCCAATAGGTGGTATTACATGTTTGCTAGCTAAGGCTTCTAATGATGAGTCTAACTTATGGCATAGGAGGTTAGGTCATGTAAATTTTAAGAATCTTAACAAATTAGTGAATAGAAATTTGGTTAGAGGGCTACCTAACAAATCTTTTCAAAATGATTTTACATGTGCTGCTTTTCAAAAAGGTAAACAACATAGAACCTCTTGTAAGACCAAGACTGTCAATACTATGACAAAGCCTTTGCAACTTTTGCATATGGATTTGTTTGGTCCAGTTTCTATAAGAAGCATTAGTCATAAGACCTTTTGTCTAGTGATAACTGATGATTATAGTAGATTCAGTTGGGTTTTCTTTTTAGCTCTTAAGAGTGAAACCAATGAATTACCCAAGGATTTTATCACTTTAGTTGAAAAGCAGTTCACTAAACAAGTCTTAATCACTAGGACAGATAATGGGACAGAATTCAAGAATGCTGAATTTGATGAATTCTGTAGGTCTAAAGGAATTAAGAGACAATTTAGTAATCCTAGGACTCCACAACAAAATGGAGTAGCTGAAAGGAAGAATACGACACTAATTGAGGCTGCTAGAACTATGTTGGCTGATTCTCTTTTACCAAATACATATTAGGCTGAAGCAATCAATTCTGCATATTATGTGTTAAATAGAGTCTTAGTAACCAAGCCTCAAAACTAAACACCTTATAAACTTTTGACTGGTATTAAGCCAACCATAAGTCATTTAAGACCTTTTGGGTTTCATGTATCTGTACTTAATACTCTTGATCATTTGGGGAAGTTTGATGGAAAATTAGATCCAAGATATCTTGTAGGATATTCATTGCAAAGTAAAGCATATAGGGTTTACAATTTGGCATCTAAAAAGGTTGAAGAAAATGCCCATGTTAATTTCTTAGAAAATAAACCCAATGTCCCAAGAATAGGTTATGCTTGGATGTTTGATTTAAATTATCTAACTAATTCTATGGACTACTATTATGTGCAAAAGGATTGTCAAACTAACAATGCAGGTGAGGAGTCTGGTACAACTAAGTCAGGTACTCAAGGAGAATCTTCTTCATTAGATGATGATGTTCACATCTATGTACCTAGTATGCCTACTGCTACTCCCATGTCTGCTACTCCCCAGAAGCAAACTATGCCATCAATAGATGATCAAGCCTCCCAAGAGCTTCAGAGGCTACAAGATCAAGAAAAGAATGCTACATCTGCTAATAAGGATTCAGGAGAAGAATCTTTTGAGTCACAACACTCAGCAGTACATAGTACACCTAGCGGTACCTCATCTACAAGTACTGCTAAGTCAAAATCTACAAAGTCTGCTAATTCATTAGAAGATATTTTACAAGCTATGGACAATGAAGACATGTATGCTAGTCCATCTGAAGGAATCTTCTATAAAGCTTCCTATGATCAGCAGGGTGCAGTAACTGATTTCAACAATTCGGAAACTGAATTTCCAGTCAGTTCTATTCCCACTCATAAAGTCAACAACAATCATCCTACAACTCAGATCATTGGAAATCTAAAGTCTGCTATGCAAACCAGAAGACAACTTCAAACCAATACTGAAACTCATGCACTTGTGAGTTATGTCAAACAACAGCAGAGAACCAATCATAAGGATACTCAACATTATTTTTTTGCATGTTTCTTATCACAAACAGAGCCCAATAACATTTCTTCAGCTCTTGACGAAGAAAGTTGGGTAGATGCCATGCAAGAAGAATTAACACAATTTGAGCTACAAAAGGTTTGGATTCTTGTGGATCTTCCCTGGGAAAAAGAGTTATTGGTACTAGATGGGTTTTCAGGAACAAGAAGGATGAAAGAGGAGTTGTTGTGAGGAACAAGGCAAGGCTTGTTGCTCAAGGCTATAAATAGGAAAAATGGATAGACTATGAAGAGGTTTTTGCACCAGTGGTAAGGATAGAAGCCATTAGGTTATTTTTGGCCTTTGCATCATATATGGTTTCATAGTCTATCATATGGATGTGAAAAGTGCCTTTCTTTATGGTACTATTTCAGAGGAGGTATATGTTTCACAACCTCCAGGTTTTGTAGATCGTAAGTTCCCCAACATAGTCTATAAGGTTATAAAAGCACTTTATGGTCTGCATCAAGCTCCAAGGGCTTGGTATGCCACTTTATCTAATTTTCTCTTAGAACATGGATATAGGAGATGGACCATTGACAAAACTCTATTGATCAAGAAGAATGCTAAGGATATTATTCTAGTGCAAGTCTATGTTGATGACATTATTTTTGGTTCAACCAAGAAATCATGGTGTGAAGAGTTTGAGGCTTTGATGAAGGAAGATTTCAAATGAGTTCTATGGGAGAACTTAATTTATTTTTGGGACTACAAGTCAAACAAAGGAAAGATGGAATATTTATCTATCAAGATAAATATGTTGCTGAAATCTTGAAAAAGTTTTCATGTATGGATTCAAGGAGTACAAGCACACCTTTTGAAGCTAAGAAGTCTTTATCAAAAGATGAACATGGTGAAAATGTTGATATTCATCTATACAGGTCAATGATTCGTTCATTGATGTTTCTTACTGCTTCAAGACCAGACATTATGTTTGCTGTTGATATGTGTGTAAACACACATCTTTTCTACCACTTTATTACATTAATAACCGGACCAAAACGTGTATTTTATGTCTTTTATGTCGGAATTATGCGTGGTTTGTGTTTTTGTTGTGATTTAGGACGAAAAGGTGAAAAGTGGAGAAAACACGGGCATTCACGGGCATTTACGGACTTTTATTGAAGAAAAAGACGAAAGACGAAGTCAAGAAGTCAAGAGTGCAAAAAGAACGGAAGTCCAAGACCAATTCTGAAGATTTATCGAAGAAAAAGTCAAAAGACAGAAGTTTATCAAAAGCCGAGGAACTCAAGTCTTATTAAAAGACGAGTCCAAATAAATCCCGAGCCAAAAGTCATCAAAGTCCAAGATTAACAAAAAGATTAAAAAGGAAGGACATAAGGGAGCAATTAAGAAGAAAGGAAGGAGGGGAGGAAGCTTCCTCTAACCACCCTCCTAATCTCCTCTATATACCTCTCATTCTCATTCCATTTAGTTTTGTTGACTAATCGTGACAATTAGTTCTTCCACCTTTATTTACTTGCACCTTTACTTTTCATGTCAATTTAAATACTTGTCTTGCACCTTTAATATCTTTAATTTCAAGTAAGTGTTTCTTTTAATTCTCGCACCTTTACTTTATCTTGTTGATCTCATTCTACCTTTCTTTGATCTTTGATTTCTATGCTTTTTATCTTGTTACCTTGTTTAAAGATTACATTTTTATGCTTTTGATTGTTTTAAATCATTGATACTTATAGCTTATTTGTTTTAATCTTTAAGTTTTTAAAGTTTTTATAAAAGTCATTTTTATATAAAAGTTTGTTTTTCGTAAAGCTTATTCATTTCTTGTTTTAAAAGTCTTTAAATTTCTGTTTAATAGCTTATTTTCATACGGTTTGTCTTAGAAATTTCGTCTTGTGCTTATTAGGACTATAGCTTATTTTTCTAGCTTATTTTCATTTTCATCTACTGTATTCCGATTGGAGTGATCGGAAAGGGGTTTTACATTCCGACCATAGCTACATTGCTTGGTCGGAAAAGGGTTTCAACTTTCCGATTGGTGGAGACTTTGGTATTCCGATCAGATTAAGTGACATATTCCGATTGGTGCTTTTTGCCTCATTCCGATCGAGGTGTTGATTGGATATTCTGATCACTGGTTCCGATTAGCATTCCGACCCGAACTCTTCCGTATTCCGATCAAGGTAAGTTTACATTCCGACCAGGTAGGTTTGTGGTATTCCGATTGGGCTATTGGTGACAGCAATTCCGATTGGTATTCCGACTACATCATTCCGATCAGGTCAGGGTAATGCCAATCGGAATATATTCCGATTGGAGTTTTTTTTTTATGTTTTGTCTTGTTTAATTTTCTTAGTTTACATTCTAATACTTGTCTAATTTTAATTTCCGCCACGCTTTAATTTTCAGTCATTTAATTAATTTACTTTCCGTCACGTCTTTTTAATATCGCACCTTTCGTTTAATTAGGCTTAGATTAATTTTCACGCCTTTTATTTCAACGCCACTTTACTTTAACGACATTTATTTTTACGTCTTTGCACATTTAAATTTAAAATAAATCAAAAATAGTTGTTTTACCAAAAATCAATTGAGTCACATAGAGAACCTAGATCAATTCGATTAGACCAACACAAGAGCCCGAGACTCAAGAAGATTTAAGTATGTCAGGTGTCAACAACAACAATCCACCGCACCTCAACAATAACAAGAATGTTCTTCCACAACCCGATCTTCAGACCATGGAGGAACTTTGTCAACCTACCATGTTTGGACGAGGAGGACCGATTGCGCCGATGCAAATCAACGCTCCTGAGTTTTCGTTGAAGCACCACATGATTCAGCAAGTGCAAACAAACCCATTCCGTGGATTTCCTGATGATGATGCCAACAAACACCTCGACAAGTTCATTACAATCACCCAAAGCATGAAGTTGCCTGGTGCCACAATGGATGTTCTCCGCCTACAACTCTTTCCACACACTTTATCGCATCATGCCGAGAAATGGTTTGATCGTCTCCCGAAGAATTCTATCATTACTTGGGATGACATGACTCAACGCTTTTTGTCGCGCTACTTTCCACCATCCATGGTCACGAGCCTTCGCAATCAAATCAGCGGTTTCATGCAAGACCTTGATGAATCTCTTTTTGACGCTTGGGAGAGATATAATGTCTTGATCAATAGATGTCCAAACCACAACATGCTCCCTGTGACCTTAATTGATACTTTCTACAACGGATTGACTTTTCGTAATCGTGATACGATTAATGCAGCCGCCGGTGGCACATTCATGAAAAGGAGACCCGAGGAGTGTAGAGAGCTTATTGAAAACATGACTACTCACCACAAAAACTGGGATTCCTCTGCTTCTTCAAGGAACAATCCGAGAGTCAATGTTTCTTCCACCTCAGCAAACCCTGATATGACCGAACTCACCCGTGTGCTGACTGAAATGAGCAGAAGTATGCAACTCTTGGCTTCAAACCAACAACAACAACAAGTTAAAGCTATTGCTACTCCTTGTGAAACATGCAGCGGTCCACACCCATACACCGATTGTCCTTCGACACAAGGAAATCCGGAAAATGTGTATGCAGCTTATGGTAATTATTCACCGGAAAATTACCAAGCTCGACCTCAAGGGGATAGAAATCTGCTGAGTTACCAATCCAACAATTACCTTTCACCCGGTTTTTCTCCTCAAAACCAAAACTCCGCTAACAACTACAATAGAAGCAACCAAATCCCACCTAGAGCTTCTAATCCTTATCACCCACCCGCCCAACAAACCCCACCCAGTAATCCGGATGTTGAGGCCATCATGAGAACCCAAGGTGAGAAAATCAAGAATCTGTAGAGTCAAATTATCAATCTTAAAGGAGATATCACAAAGCTAGGAAATGAGATAAGATCCGAGCTTCGGAATGATATTCAATCCTCCTTCAGCAATCAAACCAATGATTTGAAGAATATGCTTGCTAGTTTCTTGCCCGCCGCTCAACCTTCTTCTTCGAGTTCTCTACCTTCAAACACCGTCACTAATCCGCGAGCCAATGTGAGTGTTATTACTACCCGTAGTGGAGTCACCATCGTAGGACCACCAATCCTACCACCATCCTCTACACCTCCTCCACCACCATTTATCCCTACTCCTCCTACACCTAGTATTAGTGCACCATTACCGTCTCTGCCTCGACGTGATGAAGTTCCTACGAATGACCCTTCAACATCTCAACCTTTACCTACACCTGCACCTTCACCACCCAAACCCAATATCCCTTATCCCTCTCGTTTAGGCAAGACCAAAATGCTAACCAAGGAGGACTCCGACGTGACACGCTATGTGAAGATGATTTCTCAAATGAACTTCAACATTAGCTTTCTTGAAGCACTTGTCCACATGCCCAAATTTGTTAAAGCATTTAGGGAATTGCTTAACAAGAAGGAGAAGCTGATTGAGCTCGCCAACACACGCTTAAATGAAAACTGCTCTGCAGTTATTCTTAAAGAACTTCCGGAAAAGCTTGGAGATCCCGGTCGTTTTGTGTTGCCTTGCGTGTTCAACAAAACTGAAGAATTTACTGCCCTTGCTGATCTCGGGGCCAGTATTAATTTGATGCCATTGAGTGTTTGGAAAACACTATCATTACCCGACCTTACTCCAACAAAGATGACTCTTGAGCTTGCTAATCGCACTCTCGCTTACCCCGTTGGTATAGCCGAAGACGTGTTTATTAAAGTTGACACATTTACTTTTTCGGTCGATTTTGTTGTGGTTGATTATGAAATGGACCCTCGTATTCCTTTAATACTTGGTCGGCCATTCTTGAGAACCGGACGAGCTTTAGTGGATGTGGCCGAAGGTGAGTTAATTATAAGAGTCGGGGATGATGCACAAGTTTTTAAAATGGGGAAGCTTACAAGTACAACCTTTGGAGGCCGCGAATCAGTGAATATGATTAATGTGCTCGATGACTTTACCGTCTACGACAATCCTCTATTCAACTCTTGCATCGATAATCCACTTTTTCAAGATGATGTGGATGATTCTCGCTCCACTTTGGACGCTTCTCCCATTTATGATTCTCCACCGGTCTTTGATGCTTATGATGATGATTCTAGCTCAGACTCGGATGATTATGATGACCTTACTTCTGAGTATCCCGAGCTGCCCACATATGATGATTTTGATGAGGCTGATAATCTTTCGAGCGATTCTTCACATGATGAAGATCCTCCGCCATCACTCGATCCTACTTTGGACGATTACTCATTTGAGGAAGACTTCTCTGAATTTCTCAACACTTACTTCCCTCATGAGAGTGATGCTCCTCCTTATGATTTTGAAGATTATCGTCTTGATCCTACTTTGGATTTGAAGCACATTTTTTCTAAGGAGAAGAAACCGGTCGACACCAATATCCGCAGCACGTATGAGTTAACACCTCTTTGTCCCCGTTCTGAGGACGAGGTTGTGCTTCTTCGCGGATCTTCTTCACACTCTGCTGAGCCTGAGTGCTATTTTCCCCTAAAGGAAAAGGTGTTCGACCCTGGTATTGACATTTTGCAGCCATCTCAGTATCCACCTGATGAAATAAAAGGAAAAATCTTTGGAACTTATGGAAATCTGCTTGCACCTCACCATATCTGATTCCACCGTGCTCCATCGCTGCTTAAGGGAACCTTGCCTACTCTTCTTTTGCTTGCCTTGTTCGCCTTAAGATCGTGCTATTTAGTGGACGAAAACTATGTCTTTGATCCTGGTGGATATGTTTCATGCTTCTTCCGTTGATGATCAAGGTCGAGTCAGGCTAACGACTCGGTTAACAAAAACAAAGCGCTTCTTGGGAGGCAACCCATGCATCTATCTTTTCGCTTTCTTTATCATAAGTGGAGGGGAGACCCGTTGGTGTTTTCTCTCTCCTCTCTTCTACTAATCAGGGATTCGAGCTTCAATGATCCACTCTTGATGATTCTTGACGACCCGTGATTCCGTGTTCCACTTCTTCTTCCCGGTTCTATCCTAAACTCTTTTCGATTCACTATTTTATATTTTCTCAATATTAAAATAGGAATCTCTTTAGTTGTCTTTCCCTTAGCAAGATTTAAACAACGTGCACAATGTCCTAAGTGTAGGCGAGTTTACTCCACATGCTTAAACATTGAGGACAATGTTTATCTTAAGTGTAGGGGGGACTTCTATCGAAGTTAAGTGGCCTTTTCCTTGTATTTGTCCTCATTTTAACCGGAAAATCAATCTTTCGACATTTTTCAAAATTTTTGATCTATTTTGGCCTATTAGTTTTTACTTTTGTATAGTTATTTTCTTTCCTTATTAGAATAAATGTTTAATAAAGTGGTTTTAATTTTCAAAACGTTGTGAATCTTTTGACTCAACCCGAGTTTACTTATCTAAGTTACTCTAGCTAGTATCCTTAACGTGTTTAAGTCAAGTTTTGCTAGGCTTTTATTTAGGGAGCTATAAAACGCGAAAGTCTTAACTCTCACGGGTTATGAACAAGAACTTTTCGCAAGTTCCTATAATTGATCCTAGAGAGTCGTTTATCAAGGGAACTTTAAAACGCGATTTCTAAACTTGAAAAAGTCTAAGAATTTGCAAGATCCTATAGGCGACTCGAAAACCCAAAACTTTGATTTAATAGGCTAAGTATCCACGAGTCTCATTACTTGATATTTTAAATTATGGAGAATGAGAGATGATAGAGTCAATTATAAGTCCGGTATTCTTTCGTGAATTTATGTGAGTTAATTATGAGCCTATTCTCCCATTGCTTGCTAAATAATTTATCTGCTAATAAATAAAGTTGTACGATTTGAAAAGTTACTTAGCTTCTAGCCCAAGATCGTTTAAAAGTTGCTCGGTATGGATTAGAGTTCATAGCCAAGGCATAACTTATTGAAGCGGGATGCAAAGATTGGCGAGTCTGAAAAGGCCCTAACAAGGCATGAGGGCTATATTTTGTTGCTAAAGATCTAAAGTGATGTGAAAAATCATTTATCGAAAATCAATATGAAGGATCGAGACACACGACGAGAAGCAAATACTCCCCAAAAGTCATGGAGAAGTGTATCCGAAAAGACCCTAACAAGGTATGAGTATAAATAGATCCAAGTCATAAAAGGAGGCTGATCGTTGTATATCAAAGTCCAAAATAAAGATTGGAGAAAAATGAAGAAGTCGTGGTCCAAGTATGAATCTCTCAAAACTTCAAGTGAAGAAATTCCATTATGAAGAGAAGACCATAATTTCATAAACGTCTCTCAAGGTTTGAAGTATGAAGTCGCTGCCAAATATCGGTTGGAGAAAGGTCTCAAATCGCGAAGCGAGTTATGCCAAGATATGAACTTTATGAGGTCTCGAGAAGCAGTTTTAAAAGATTTTGTCCTTTAGCTAACTATTGATTAAATCGTTCACTTTATTTTCAGCCTAATAAACTATCGAAATAAGTCAGACAATGCATCCTCGTGATCATTCAAGACAAAAATAAAATATAAGAGATACACCTAGGAATAAGGGAGTCTAAGTGAGTAATTGTCCCACATGAGTTCGTGGTAGATTACTAACTTATAATAACAATGATCTCGTTTTTAAGCTTGGTTTGGAGAAAGTGAAAACTTGAGGATGATGATTATTCATGACATTCCCAAAACCCAAGGTATGCTTTTTGATTTCTTTACTTTTAATGTTTATAATTTTCTATCGCTTTAATAAAAGCCAACGTGGATTGATTATGATGAAAAATGTAAACGTGCTTTGTAACTAATGCATTGCATGAGGACATTGCAATGGTCAAGTGTAGGAGATTTGATATGTGTGTAAACACACATCTTTTCTACCACTTTATTACATTAATAACCGGACCAAAACGTGTATTTTATGTCTTTTATGTCGGAATTATGCGTGGTTTGTGTTTTTGTTGTGATTTAGGACGAAAAGGTGAAAAGTGGAGAAAACACGGGCATTCACGGGCATTTACGGACTTTTATTGAAGAAAAAGACGAAAGACGAAGTCAAGATGTCAAGAGTGAAAAAAGAACGGAAGTTCAAGACCAATTCTGAAGATTTATCGAAGAAAAAGTCAAAAGACGGAAGTTTATCAAAAGCCGAGGAACTCAAGTCTTATTAAAAGACGAGTCCAAAGAAATCCCGAGCCAAAAGTCATCAAAGTCCAAGATTAACAAAAAGATTAAGAAGGAAGGACTTAAGGGCGCAATTAAGAAGAAAGGAAGGAGGGGAGGAAGCTTCCTCTAACCACCCTCCTAATCTCCTATATATATACCTCTCATTCTCATTCCATTTAGTTTTGTTGACTAATTGTGACAATTAGTTCTTCCACCTTTATTTACTTGCACCTTTACTTTTCATGTCAATTTAAATACTTGTCTTGCACCTTTAATATCATTAATTTCAAGTAAGTGTTTCTTTTAATTCTCGCACCTTTACTTTATCTTGTTGATCTTATTCTACCTTTCTTTGATCTTTGATTTATATGCTTTTTATCTTGTTAACTTGTTTAAAGATTACATTTTTATGCTTTTGATTGTTTTAAATCATTGATTCTTATAGCTTATTTGTTTTAATCTTTAATTTTTTAAAGTTTTTATAAAAGTTATTTTTATATAAAAGTTTGTTTTTCGTAACGCTTATTCATTTCTTGTTTTAAAAGTCTTTAAATTTCTGTTTAATAGCTTATTTTCATACGGTTTGTCTTAGAAATTTCGTCTTGTGCTTATTAGGACTATAACTTATTTTTCTAGCTTATTTTCATTTTCATCTATTGTATTCCGATTGGAGTGATCGGAAAGGGGTTTTACATTCCGACCATAGCTACATTGCTTGGTCGGAAAAGGGTTTCAACTTTCCGATTGGTGGAGACTTTGGTATTCCGATCAGATTAAGTGACATATTCCGATTGGTGCTTTTTGCCTCATTCCGATCGAGGTGTTGATTGGATATTCCGATCACTGGTTCCGATCACCATTCCGACCAGAACTCTTCCATATTCCGATCAAGGTGAGTTTACATTCCGACCAGGTAGGTTTGTGGTATTCCGATTGGGCTATTGGTGACAGCAATTCCGATTGGTATTCCGACTACATCATTCCGATCAGGTCAGGGTAAGGCCAATCGGAATATATTCCGATTGGAGTTTTTTTTATGTTTTGTCTTATTTAATTTTCTTAGTTTACATTCTAATACTTGTCTAATTTTAATTTCCGCCACGCTTTAATTTTCAGTCATTTAATTAATTTACTTTCCGTCACGTCTTTTTAATATCGCACCTTTCGTTTAATTAGGCTTAGATTAATTTTCATGCCTTTTATTTCAACGCCACTTTACTTTAGCGACATTTATTTTTACGTCTTTGCACATTTAAATTTAAAATCAATCAAAAATAGTTGTTTTACCAAAAATCAATTGAGTCACATAGAGAACCTAGATCAATTCGATTAGACCAACACAACGAACATTAATTAACTTTTATACGGGCCAAAAGCCTTGTATCAGCTGTGTGTGCCTGTTCAAGATTCCAAGTTAATCCAAAGGTGTCACATCTACATGCTGTGAAGAGGATTTTTAAGTATCTTAAAAGTCAACCTAATTTAGGATTATGGTAGCCTAGAGATTCAACCTTTGAATTGGAATCTTACTCAGATAGTGTTTATGCTGGATCTAATCATGATAGAAAATCCACAACAGGAGGTTGTCAATTCCTAGGCAGAAGACTCATATCATGGCAGTGTAAGAAGCAAACCATTGTTGCTACTTCTACAACTGAAGCTGAATATGTAGTTGCTGCTCATTGCTGTGGACAAGTACTTTGGATTCAAAATCAGTTGTTAGATTATGGGTTCAACTTCATGAACACCAAGATTTACATTGATAATGAAAGTACTATATGCATTGTCAAGAATCCAGTATTTCACTCCAAGACCAAGCATATTGAAATAAGACATCACTTCGTAAGAGATGCCTATGACAAGAAGCTTATTCAAGTCTTGAAGATCCATACAGACAACAATGTAGCTGATTTGTTGAACAAGGCATTTGATGCAAAGAGATTTGAATTCTTGGTGACACATATTGGTATGCTCAACCAATAGACTGCTGCATATGTTGAGGGGAGGTAATAATTGTACAATTTTTATGCTAATTTTTATTGTATAGTGTATGTTTTTTGTGTTTTTGATGTGATTGCAGGTTAATAGAATAAGATAAAAGAGGTTATAATGATAGTGGAATGCATGAACTGGTCAATATTATGAGGTACCGTTATGGATCCAAGTACCGCTAGCACAAATCCAAGTACCGAGTATGTTGCATGTACCGCTACATGTCCGCTGTACCGTTAAGGGTCTCTTTACATAATTGCTTACTCCAATTATACAAATGATTCACCAAATCTTTTATTCTTATCTCTTAATTCTATAACCTTCTCTCTAATTTTTCGATCATCAAAAGTACTAATGGTTGCTTTACAAGTGATCTCTAAGCATAATTTTGTTGCGAATCTTGCTCTAAATGATGACTCTCTTGGATTCCATGAGATTCTTGGATTCTTATCTCGAATTCATATTCGTTTCGCACTCACTGTAACTCCCATTGTCTCTTTTCCCATTGATGTACAATTTTGGAACACTGCTGTGCTAGGTACTCGGTTTCATCAACCTTGCATTAAGGCTATGGTAATTCATAGAAATATCTATGTAACTGAGGTACTGCTAAGGGCTAGTTTGAGATTAAATGATGAAAATGGAATTTGTATGCTTAATAATTTAGAGATACATGATGGCCTTACAACCATGGGTTATGAGGGTGGTAGGGAAAGTCTTACTTTCTTTAAAGCTTTGTTTTCACCACAATGGAAATTGCTTTTTCATGCCATTATTCACTGTTTAAGCTCCAAAAGTACTTCTTTTGATCAAATTCCTGCTGCGTTGGCATCAGCTGGTATTTGTCTAGCAAATAACAGGGTTTTCAATTTTTCAAGATTAATTTTTAAAGGCATGACTAGGAATTTGGAAGGAAATAAGATGTTTTTAATGTATCCTAGATTCATTCAGACTTTAGTTAATGACCAAATCCCTAACCTACCAGAGTTGAAAAATACATGGGAAGTTCCTACCTTCACAGAGAGAACATTCTGTTTCTTGACCAAACAAGGCAATGCCTTAACAGGAACTGTTACACCATTATTTGCTCATATGTTAGCCCAACCTGCCAACCAAGAAGGTGAGGAACCTAGAAATGCTAGTGCTTCTCAGCAAAATCCTTCTAACCAGAGTTCCCATTCCTCAGAAGATTCTTAATCTTCTTCTCACAATATTGGTTTCAAAAAAATATTGATGAGATGACCCATACACCTGCTGCTTCCATTGCTGCTAGTGGTTCACCACAAGCATAGGAACCCGGGATGGTGGATGTAGCAAATTTAACTGCTGTGTGTACTAGTTTGTCCCAACAGCTACAGGTGTTGCAAAAGGAAAAGCTTGTTCAAGACAAGAAAATTGCTGAATTGGAGGCCAACCTAATCAAGTTGAGGAATAAAGTATCCCCTTGGATGAGGCAGAATAGGTCTATTCAGACAACTGCACTTAAAAAGCAAAGGTTCAGAAACCACAAGAAAAGGCAACTGAATGCACCTAAACAATGGAGGAATTATAAAGAACAAATACCTTCTTCTGATAATCAAACAAGGGTCTCTAGAAATGACATCAATTTTGAATTGGATGATGATGTCATTGGGAATTATGAAGATTGAACTGGTTTAGAGACTGGTGTGGATGAACCTAATAACATGGAGTTTCAACAGGAAGAACCACAACCTACTCATGAGGAACTACAAATTGAAGAAATGGTGGTAACTCAGCAAGAACCACAACCTCAATCACCACAACTTCAAGTGAATTGGAGTACTTTCTATGAGAAGCTGGAGGAGATTAATGTTCAATTTCCTATATCTTCAACTCCACCACAAAGACAATTCTGGTTTCACAAGAAACAGTCTTTGCAAGTACTGTCAAGATCAAGAGTGAGCAATAGATCAGACAAGACTGAAGAGGTACAGGTTAAAAGGATAGCTTCAGTGGAAGAAAGGGTATCTGGAGATACACAAGTGATTGAAGAAACAAGTGTGTCTAACACTGGTGAAGTCAACATTGTTGAAGATCTAAGTACTGATAGGCCAACTAAGCTGACTGCAAGTACCGCTAACATTCTTGAAGACCCAAGTACTGCTAAGCTGACTGCAAGTACCGCTGGTGATCATCCTTCACTAGAAAGACAAAATCCTTTTGGAGAGGATGAGAATTTAGCCCAAATACTGCTTGATCTAAGAGAAAAGAGTTCAGCTGAAAAAGTAAAACAAGCAGAGTTTGAGAAGAAGACACAACAAGAAGTTCTTGCCAAAAAGGATCAAACTAAAGGTAAGAAAGTTCAAGTTTCTCATCCCACTAAAGGTATAGTTATTCAATAGGAAGCTGATGAGGAAAGACCTTCCAAGCTGAATAAGTAGTTACCAAAGATTAATCCAAAGGATAAGGGAAAGAAGCAAATATAATCATAATCTGAAAATGAAAGTGATTCAGATGAAGATATCAGCAAAGTCGTGTATAGGTTTAATCAATTGGACCATGATGAGGAATATGCTCTCATAATGCAAGCTAAAATTCGTGAAGAAGACTTACAAGAGGAACTTGCAGCAAAGCAGCATTTGCTAGAAGCTAGGAGAATACAGCAAGAATGGAACATACAAGAGTATGATAGGATTCAAGTTGAATTACATGCTAGTGAGCTTCTTGCAGACTCATTGATAGCTGAAGAAAGAGATGCTTATGATGAAGAAGAGAAATCAAAGTTGAATGATGATCTGGTAAGGGAGCAACAAAGATTCTTTGCTAAGAAAAGAAGAAGAGAAAAGATTAAGCCTCCAACTACCATGCAGATTAGGAATCAAATGATGACATTTCTCAAGAAAGTTAAGCACTTCACTCATGCTCAAATGGTCAAAAGAATTTTGAAGAAATCAAGACTTTGTATGAACAACATAAAAGAGCTGAATTGAATTTTGTTGAGATTGGATCTGAAGCAGATAGGATAGCTGTTGAAGAAGCTAGAAGACATCTGTAAAACAAAGGCAATTTGGAAGTGCTCCTAGAATTGAGCCAAGTACTGCTGAACATACAACAACATCTCCACCTATCAAGACCACATATGTGAGGAAGAATAGAAAGGAGAAGGTAAGTTCAAAAGAGGAAGAGACTGCTCACAGAATAAATGAATGAGATAAAGCTCAAGATGTTGGTCAGACTGAAAATGTACAAGCAGTACATACACAGTCAACAATACATATTGAAGAAACGGTACATACAAACTTGGAAGAAGGTTCAATGGAATTTGAAGGAACCTCCAAGGGTTTTAAGAGAAAAAGATCAACAAATAAGAAGCAGAAAGTCAACAAAAAGGCTAAATCAACAGCAGAAGATAGTGATGATGATGAGAGTTTGAAAAAGTAGTTGAAGATAGTAAGTTTTGAAGATCAATGTATTGATACAGAGATTTTTGGAAAGAGATCATCCATTGTTAGATGGATATAAACTATGGATCAAGGACTGGAAGCTCATGGAATACAAAGAACTGATGGCACAACAAGGATGTTCAGACTTTTGGAAGCATTCTTCACATTCTTGACAGACAAGTATTCAAGATCTTTTCAGGTTAGTTCAAGAAGCCAGTGCAGGTAAAACTTAGGTATCACTGTTATACAATGAATTAATCTTCATGTATGAGCCACACAACTGTGATCAGAAAATGTTGAAGGTATTAGAGAATCAGGTTCCTAGTTACTGGAGATATTATAGGTCATGTGGACTGCATATTTTGGATATAGATGATGTTACTTACTATATGCTACAAGAGAAGAGATATCCATTTGAGAAAAGATTGTTGGACAGTATGTTGGAACAACAATTAGAAGTCTCAAAAGAGTCTGTTGGTGCTTTGGAGTTGATTAGAATGGTTAAACAACAAATCAAGGATTTGGAGCAAGAGGAAGAAGCTGAGAAAGAGCCTTAAGTGTTTGACTTTCAGTCACACTTCTCAAATGGTTCTCAGTTCACCATGTCTAATACACATAAGAACTGGCTAGTCCATAAGCAAACGATTTGTGGTAAAGACTTCTCCAATCCGTTGAAAGCTGGTAGTTTGCTAAAAACTATATGGTTCTGACTCACCTTGTTTCGAGACAAAGAGTTAGCTAGTCCTAGACACACGGTACTAGGTAAATACTTAATCAAATCTGTTGATGGTTGACAATTTACCAAAAATTGTAGGGTTATCAGTACACCTTATTCTTTATGAATAAAGTGTTGGCTATTCCAGAGGGTACGACTAACTGGTAAAGATTATATCAAATCCGTTGATAGCTGATGATTTGCTAAAAATCATGAAGCCAATACAAATTGGTTTTTGTTGTTAACTGTTTTATTTCAGGTATGAAGATTGGAAGCAAAGAAGTATTAAAGAAAAAGATACTTAGAAATTTTTGTCTCATCAAATCAAGACTAAAGTTCATGATTCAGAGTTTATAGATTTAACTCAAGAAGACAATTACTGTTGCTGCAAAGACAAATGAATGTTTAAAAGACACCAGAAGATCATAGTTTGAAGACAAAGATGATGTTCATAATTCTTGAAGGTTATCTTATCAAAAGAAGATCTACATTGAAGTGTTTGGCTACATTTAGTTGGATACAAATACAAATTACCAAGTTCAATCCAAGGATGAAGAAAAGACTAACTACATGTATTCTAAATACATCCACTACACAGAGAAACAAGAAGACTACAAGTTATCATTCTTGTTTAGGGGAAGATTGTTGGGAATTATTTGTTAAGTGTCAAGTACCGTTAGTGTTATTGAAGTACTGTTAGTTATCTTTCAAGTACCGTTAGTGTTAACGCGTTACATAGTAAGTACTGCTACTTATAAAGTAAGTATTGATATATTGATTAGGACGAATATATCTTTGTACAAGATATGTCATAGTTATAGTCAGGTATATCTTATGTGATATACTTAAGTAGTTAGAATATTGATAATATATCGTCTGTCATATAGTTATCTTTATAGAATATTCTAGGGTTTCTAGGGTTCCTTACTCTATAAAAGGAACATAGGTACGATGTCATTCATGTACCTCATTCAAGTCGATTAATAAGAGAATCAAATAGTTAAAAGTTCTGTGCTTTATAAGTTAGATTTCGCATAACTTATGTAGCTTGAGTAAGAGTTCTCAAAGTGTTTTAGTTGGATTACAAACTACTATACTAGTTCTTAACAAAATATAGATCCAATCAAAGGGATCAACACCCCACAAGGGGGGGGGGTGTTCGGTTGGATTGTTTGCTCGGCTACCGAGAGCCACCATGGGCTCGGTTAGATTTGGTTTGGACTCAGAAACCGAGAGCCCCAAGGGGGTCTCTCGGTGGTGTTTGTTTCGGCAAGCCGAGCACCCACATGGGGTGTTTCGGTGGTGGTGGTTTGGGCAAACCTAGAACCACACAAAGAGGGTGTTTGGTTTATTTTAATTCGCCTTATTAGAATTTTCTTATTAAATTTGGGCTTAATTATTTACGCCTTATATTAAATAGGATTATTAAGACTCGGCTTATATAAAACGGGATTATTAAGACTTGGTCTAACACCCCCAATTTACCTTGCGCAGCGGAATATCACAATTGGGTGTTAGTCAAAGAATCATCCCACACAAGCCATATTGAACGACTCAAAAGAGATGTTTAAAGCATAAGTAAATTTAAACCATGTTAAATTTTAAGAATAAAAACAATGTCTAATTGTTTCCAACCCCAAAAGTTATATCAAAGTAGCGTTAGGTCCCCATAAATCTCAACCCATAAAGACCAACCCAAATTGTTTTACAAGACACAATGAAAATACAAAATTTTTGTCTTTGATCAAAAGGAAGGAAAACAAGTTAGACCGCCCACAAACCACAACAACATCCATAGCGCGCTCTGCCACAATCATCCTTGATTACCTGAAACACATACTTAAAATCGTCAACAAATAATGTTGAGCGAGATCTATAGGTTTACCAAATCATAATTGAACATAAGTATAAAAATCATTCACGATTATTCAATAGTATGCAGATCATTACAAATTATTATTGGGTATTACTCGTTATAGCATAAGATATTTTATTATGTTTAAGCTCATGACACTGACCCCATAAACTAATCACCCGCGCCAAATGCGGGCGTGATTTAAGTAAAGTCATTGCCTCTCTTAGGTATTCGTTGCCACTTATACCTTTTTCTCGACACAAGTTATCCATACGCAGAGGGTACTAAACGTACTAGCTCTCATCTAGGATAGGGTCCAATCCACACAAGGATCAACCAATAGTTAACGGTTCATGAATTTAGGGTCTTAGGCAACTAGCTACTTAACATAATTCAAGACATCATTCGGGTCCAATAATCATTCACGACTTATGTTCCTTTTCATTTAAATAGCATGTATCCCCCTCGCGGCTAAGAATCATTTAAAATACAATAAAAAGTGAGGCTATAGACTTACCTTAAGTAGTAGTGGTAGTATATGTAACACCCCCAATTTCACAAGGCAGCGGAATATCAACATTGGGCGTTACTTCACAGCACATCACACACAGTCATAGAAAACGACCTCAAAAGAGACGTTTTATAAAATAAACCATTCGACAAAATCAGAGTTAAATAAAAGAGGTCCCACCAATTTATACAAACCTTAAGAAAAAAAATTAAAAATTTGTCAAATGTATCGAATGGAAATTGTTTGTTTTGCCTTTACTTTATCCTGCGCAGCTCCAGCTCCAGCTGCTCTTAAACCTATACACCTGAGAATACATGCTAAATTGTCAACACAACGGTTGAGTGAATTCATAGGTTTTTAAATAAACAATAATGGGTTTTAAATAAATCACAAAGCTTTTGAACACAAGAATCTCATCCACTATCAATATTGTAACACATACAATACTCAAAGTCCGCGCTATTCTACTAAGCCATGACACCGAAGCCTTAAGTATAATAATGCCCTAGTCAGGTATTTTGCCGAATTCCCCCTTATTTCTAATACAACACACCTGGCTGAGCCTCCAACCCACAGGTGCGACCTGCCCAGGTGGGGGCCATCCCCGATGGATCCATCCGTCTGTACCAGCGCCTACCCATTACAGGTAGTTAACTGTTCATGGGTTTTAGGGACTTTCAAATTTTGGCAATACAGTACTTAGAAAATAGCGGTTCATAATCAATACAATCAACGCTTATGTTCAACTTTCAAAAGAATTTAATCAAACATCTTGCATTCGTTTACAACAACATGTATTCGTTCAAAGCATATAGCAAACCACATGTTTATTAGTAAACATGTATTCTCTTAAAACCATATATATATATATAAGCATCATATATTTTTATACCAAGAGCATGTATTCCCCCTCGCGGGTTTATAAACTCATATAAAGCTGTAAAAGCGAGGCTATGAACTCACCTGATATAGCTATCACACGTTTATCGAGGAAAAAAACATCCAATAGTCGATACATGACTTCACGAGATAATGATCTCACGTTGATCAGGAACAAAACTCCAAACGGTCGACATATGACCGAGCGAGACCTATAATGACGAGACGCGTCTTAGGCTCGAGTCTATACGTAAGCCATACATATATGTAAATAGTTCACTTTATTAAGTTTGGACATTGCATAAGTTTTATAAAACTTTTCATAACCCAATTCTTACAATTTACCCGACATGTCTTGATAAATAGATCATATCGCCTGAACCGTAAATCATCTAGGCGAGCTATTTATATAAAAATCATTATTAACTTATATACTTTACTGATTATAAGTTTAATTACCCCTAAAATATACTTACCATAGCTCAATTGCTCATTTTCTCACTTAGAAGAGTTGGCTGTTTTTCGCTGCCAACTTCAGTCCCACCGTTTCCTCCGCCATTTACAAACCGTTTATCCGTAGAAAACCATCCGATTTGTGTGTGTTCTACATAAGTTTAGCTACAACTTTTAGTTTTACATATTTATATGTTGGTATACGAAATTTATGAGTAAACAGCCAATCTTTCCAGTAGGTCAGTTTCTGACCTATTTTACTAAGTCAGTCGTAATTTACTCTCCGAGAATCGCCACGGGACGAGTCACCTGGCAAAATCACCACAAAACATAGGCCTATATCCTTATATTTTTATCTAATACTCATTACCTACTTAACTTCCACAGACTACACGTTTTAGCCACTGACCTAAACAAGAATTCACGACAATTATATAGGGCTTCTCTAGGCTAGTTTTTATACTTTCACAAATCATATACAATGTCTAACACTCCTTATCCAAATATTAAATCATAAAGTCAGTAGTGACATAATTATTAGATAGTCATAAAAATAATATACAAATAGAAAAATAAGAATAAAACAATTATCCTTACAAAGATGAAGATCAAGCTGGCTTATACATAAGACCTTGTTATCAACTCAATCTCCGAACACCCAATATGCTCATTTGACCCAATAATATTAACAAACCAAGAACCAAATATCTTCAGCCCCTAACGTTTTGATATGATAGAATTGATGACTTTTTATAAAAAGAAAAAAAAATATGCCAAGACTTTATGTAGAACTCATAAGTCTTCAACCTTTGTTAATACCTTTGATGGACAAAAACAAAAATGATGGTGTTATATGATTTTGGGAGGTCACGGCAGAATTACACAAAGAAAAGAGGTTTGTGAACTTTGTTTAGTCAAATAATGAGAAGATATGTAATGTTTAATTGTTTTATATAACTAGAACATGTATTTAGTCCTCCAGGTGTTTCAAAAATGACACGTTACTACTTGTGATGTGTTGTGGCGTGAGATAATATGAAGTGGGGTGAGATATTAGTAAATATTGCCCCACAATTTATAAAAGCGGGTATTATCGAAGTGCGATATTTTAAAAGTTACGCGATTTAAAAGATACGTGTTGAACACGAAAAATTAACGTCCAATATAAAATAAAAACATCGACATTCGGAGAACATTTATATTTTGATAATCAAATGAGGGATTATGATTTAAAAAACTTTAACATGTTATATTACGAATGACACCTAAAGGCGTAACGTAAATTATCAAGAATTCTCATAAAACGAAAAATTAAAACGACGACAATAGAAAATATTTTTATGTCATAATGAAAATGGTCACGGTCGATGACGAACATAAACTATGTCGATAATTAATAAATGACACATATTCGATATGTTAAAGCCTTAACCTTGTCGGTTAGCCGATTAATCAATATTATTTGTAGAACGAACATGACAAATGAAAGTCGGGTAAAAAATATTGATCCGACTACTAGGAATAAGATTAGATCTTAGTCTAAATATTGATTTTAATGTTCGGGTTATTACATCATCTAACCCTTTAGGAAGCGACGTCCCGACGCTTAATTTCTCAATAGCCTTCGGTTAAAAGGGCGAAGAGGTGAGAGATAGACAAATCATCGCTGAGGTTTCTAACGAATGTCAATGAACAAAATTCAAAACAACGAGTATACATAACAACCATGAATGAACGTTTTAAATGTAGCTTCAACCCTTATAAGTAAAGAATAATACATAACTCAAAGGAGAAGCCATTGGAAGCGAAAAATTAACAAGCCGTCAATTTTTGGAAGTGCCTCAAGGTACATTATTACTAGCTTATCAAACTTGCGACGGTCGATATAAGTTAGAAAAATTCCACATGAAAAGCGAAGAGTCAAAAGAAGTAGGCGCATTTGAAAAATCTTCAATGCGAGAATCAATTCAAAACTATCGATGATCACATCGATCACATCGAAACACATATGGTCCACGGGTTTCATAAACAAATTACACCATAAAAGAAAATCGTATGGATCAGACATAAATCCATGGAAAATGTTACAAAATATTCACGACGAGGCAATTATTACGAGTCGCACAAAATCATCAAGTTGCATGATCTCAAACATGCAAACCTATTTCTTCAAAATCAAATTTATCGACACAGAAATCTTTCGGAGTATGAAATACTCTATCGAAGGAACTACGATCCAAATCAAATACAAAATCCATCACTAGGCACATATAATCACATTACGACATGCTTGCAAAATAGTCAAGCCATGCCAAATCAATAAGTTCAATTAAGTTAACTCATGCTTGCTAAATAGTCAATACGTGATAAAATGAATATCTGAATATCTGATAGGATTTTCAGATGAGTCCAGTCAAAGGAAAGTTTGCAAGTTAAAGGATGTTCACGATATTGATTGCATAGATGCATATAGAACAATATTTTCGTCATTAGCGGGTGCTCACACACGGATCTATACCCAAATGACATTTCATGGTGCTCACAAATGGATCGATACCCAATATATATTACAGGGTGCTTACAAACGGATCCATACCGAATATATATTACAGGGTGCTTACAAACGGATCCATACCGAATATATATTACAGGGTGCTCACAAACGGATCTATACCCAAAATATTTTCTCATTATGTTTGAAAAATTCTTCGATGAACCATCCATAATAACAAGAAAGAATCTCAAGATGTTTTCGTTCACGATGAGTTGTGTTGATAACTTAATCTTCAGTCAATCCACAAGTACACAACTAGTGTTGATTAAACAAGTCATTTGTTCTCGGAACAGGTATTGGTTCTTAACGATTAGCTTATAATGCTCGCGATAGTTCGGACACACTAGAAATTGTCCATAGAAACAAGTTATAACTCGAGAGAAGACTAACTGGTTACTCGTACTTAGACGATAATCAATAATGACCATAATGACGACGAAACCGAACGATTCGTACCAACGAAATATGAGTCGAGGAAATATATCCATATACAAAAATAGTCACAAACCAAGTCAAGCACTCTTGAGCCCACTTATTTATAATTTCTTGTTTACATCAAAAGGCGTCCCAATCCATGTAAACAAGAATTTATAAATTTATGGTTCGGGAACTTATAACATTCTTGTTCAAATAAAAAGGCGTCCTGATTTATTTCAACAAGACGATTATAAATCGTCCTACTCAGTAATACCCTCACAAAACACGATATCATAACCAAATTAAATTCCAAGAAAATTACAGGGTGTCAAACTTACTCCATGATTTCTGTATTCAAACGTCCCATTCCATCTGAATAAAAAAAAAACCATAAACAATCTAAGGTCCAGTGATTTAAAACTTTCTTATTCAAATGTCCCAATCCACATCTGTAACACCCCCAATTTCACAAGGCAGCGGAATATCAACATTGGGCGTTACTTCACAGCACATCACACACAGTCATAGAAAACGACCTCAAAAGAGACGTTTTATAAAATAAACCATTCGACAAAATCAGAGTTAAATAAAAGAGGTCCCACCAATTTATACAAACCTTAAAAAAAAATAAAGATTTGTCAAATGTATCGAATGGAAATTGTTTGTTTTGCCTTTACTTTATCCTGCGCAGCTCCAGCTCCAGCTGCTCTTAAACCTATACACCTGAGAATACATGCTAAATTGTCAACACAACGGTTGAGTGAATTCATAGGTTTTTAAATAAACAATAATGGGTTTTAAATAAATCACAAAGCTTTTGAACACAAGAATCTCATCCACTGTCAATATTGTAACACATACAATACTCAAAGTCCGCGCTATTCTACTAAGCCATGACACCGAAGCCTTAAGTATAATAATGCCCTAGTCAGGTATTTTGCCGAATTCCCCCTTATTTCTAATACAACACACCTGGCTGAGCCTCCAACCCACAGGTGCGACCTGCCCAGGTGGGGGCCATCCCCGATGGATCCATCCGTCAGCGCCTACCCATTACAGGTAGTTAACGGTTCATGGGTTTTAGGGACTTTCAAATTTTGGCAATACAGTACTTAGCAAATAGCGGTTCATAATCAATACAATCAACGCTTGTGTTCATCTTTCAAAAGAATTTAATCAAACATCTTGCATTCGTTTACAACAACATGTATTCGTTCAAAGCATATAGCAAACCACATGTTTATTAGTAAACATGTATTCTCTTAAAACCATATATATATAAGCATCATATATTTTTATACCAAGAGCTTGTATTCCCCCTCGCGGGTTTATAAACTCATATAAAGCTGTAAAAGCGAGTCTATGAACTCACCTGATATAGCTATCACACGTTTATCGAGGAAAAAAACATCCAATAGTCGATACATGACTTCATGAGATAATGATCTCACGTTGATCAGGAACAAAATGCCAAACGGTCGACATATGACCGAGCGAGACCTATAATGACGAGACGCGTCTTAGGCTCGAGTCTATACGTAAGCCATACATATATGTAAATAGTTCACTTTAGTAAGTTTGGACATTGCATAAGTTTTATAAAACTTTTCATAACCCAATTCTTACAATTTACCCGACATGTCTTGATAAATAGATCATATCGCCTGAACCGTAAATCATCTAGGCGAGCTATTTATATCAAAATTATTATTAACTTATATACTTTACTGATTATAAGTTTAATTACCCCTAAAATATACTTACCATAGCTCAATTGCTCATTTTCTCACTTAGAAGAGTTGGCTGTTTTTCGCTGCCAACTTCAGTCCCACCGTTTCCTCCGCCATTTACAAACCATTTATCCGTAGAAAACCATCCGATTCGTGTGTGTTCTACATAAGTTTAGCTACAACTTTTAGTTTTACATATTTATATGTTGGTATACGAAATTTATGAGTAAACAACCAATCTTTCCAGTAGGTCAGTTTCTGACCTATTTTACTAAGTCAGTCGTAATTTACTCTCCTAGAATCGCCACGGGACGAGTCACCTGGAAAAATCACCACAAAACATAGGCCTATATCCTTATATTTTTATCTAATACTAATTACCTACTTAACTTCCACAGACTACACGTTTTAGCCACTGACCTAAACAAGAATTCACGACAATTATATAGGGCTTCTCTAGGCTAGTTTTTATACTTTCACAAATCATATACAATGTCCAACACTCCTTATCCAAATATTAAATCATAAAGTCAGTAGTGACATAATTATTAGATAGTCATAAAAATAATATACAAATAGAAAAATGAGAATAAAACAATTATCCTTACAAAGATGAAGATCAAGCTGGCTTATACATAAGACCTTGTTATCAACTCAATCTCCGAACACCCAATATGCTCATTTGACCCAATAATATTAACAAACCAAGAACCAAATATCTTCAGCCCCTAACGTTTTGATATGATAGAATTGATGACTTTTTAGAAAAAGAAAAAAAAAATATGCCAAGACTTTATGTAGAACTCATAAGTCTTCAACCTTTGTTAATACCTTTGATGGACAAAAACAAAAATGATGGTGTTATATGATTTTGGGAGGTCACGGCAGAATTACACAAAGAAAAGAGGTTTGTGAACTTTGTTTAGTCAAATAATGAGAAGATATGTAATGTTTAATTGTTTTATATAACTAGAACATGTATTTAGTCCTCCAGGTGTCTCAAAAATGACACGTTACTACTTGTGATGTGTTGTGGCGTGAGATAATATGAAGTGGGGTGAGATATTAGTAAATCTTGCCCCACAATTTATAAAAGCGGGTACTATCAAAGTGCGATATTTTAAAAGTTACGCGATTTAAAAGATACGTGTTGAACACGAAAAATTAACGTCCAATATAAAATAAAAACATCGACATTCGGAGAACATTTATATTTTGATAATCAAATGAGGGATTATGATTTAAAAAACTTTAACATGTTATATTACGAATGACACCTAAAGGCGTAACGTAAATTATCAAGAATTCTCATAAAACGAAAAATTAAAACGACGACAATAGAAAATATTTTTATGTCATAATGAAAATGGTCACGGTCGATGACGAACATAAACTATGTCGATAATTAATAAATGACACATATTCGATATGTTAAAACCTTAACCTTGTCGGTTAGCCGATTAATCAATATTATTTGTAGAACGAACATGACAAATGAAAGTCGGGTAAAAAATATTGATCCGACTACTAGGAATAAGATTAGATCTTAGTCTAAATATTGATTTTAATGTTCGGGTTATTACAGTATAAGCAAAGACGTAGACGAAAACAATCACCGACGATGAGGACGCCCCGAGAAATCAAATACAACACCTAACAAGAAACATGAAATGAATCAACGCCTTGAAGTACCTTCAAGTACTGTATGTACATAATTAAGAACACTCAAAGTTCATATAAACTCACGCCAAAAATCTAAAGAAGTGATAATTACTAGACACGTTCATTTATATATGTTATTAAAACTATTACTCAAATTACAATTCTGCCGGTACATACCTAATGTACGGACTGGATTTCCATACTTAAACATCACGAATTTTTACGAAACTCGCTGTAGACTTCACTTACATCATGTATAAATCTAAAAAAAATTATAAAAAGATATTACTTTTAAGTCACGCTGCCCAACACATTTCCAAACTTGAAAATCCTGGCAGATTTGCACCCTTACGTCATCAAACCATTTTTACTCACTTAACCAATTCTATTTGTAAAACCAATTCTTAAGTTTGAAAATAGACTCATAACTCTAGGTTTTGAGCTAAAGAAAATCCCTCAACCATTTTGGAAACTCTACTTATAGTCCCCGAGATTTGACCGAATATCGAACACAATGAGCTTTGCTCTACTTGTTACCTCATTTTCTCTCATGATACAATTCTATTACCACTCGTCAAATTAACGACCATTGATACTAGACTTGAAAGTTTAAATGTTGTTATACTTCTACATCAACCAACATTCTCTATCTATTTTGGTAGACCTTCGAAACATCTTTGGACGCGAATAATGATTTATGACTGGACGTGAACGATAATTTCGTGTATTTGTCATGATGCGTGTTAGACTCTACCGTCTTGAGATTCATTCGTGCGAACCATGTGTTGATTTCGCCTCTCATTGCTAATGTTGTTCATTTTATTGGAATTACTCTCAAGTTACTTCTTAAGATTTTTCTTTGATTCGAAAATTTATTGTGTGATTTTTCTCTTTCGATCGTGTATCGACCATCGAGAACTTAATAATCCGTTGTTGGTAACACCAACCACACTCGTGAAATAATAATTTTCTAAATCCTTTGTTTCTTATCATCGACGCAATTATTCTATAATGTTCGTTAAGAAATTGATACGAATTTCGTTTGATTCCCTCCTGCTATTTCTTGTATTCTAATTGTTGATTGTTATTTGCTATCTTGTCACATTTTGAAAACTCGGATATGTCCCATGTTTACCATTTGATACATTAAACGCCTTTATGAAATTCTGTAGATTATTATGAATTTCTAAGAAAATTTTGCACATTTTACCAAGTATTTAATTTGCCAAAATACCAGTTTCAAGTTAAATGTCGGATCTACACATCCTCTTTGGTAAATTTATAACTAGTGTTTAAAAAGAACATCGTGCCTTACCTATTAAACTATTTGATTTTATAATATCGGTTTTGTTTATATTTTTATCAATGATTCCAAATAATTTAGAGATTTAATTTTCTCCAATCGTAACCATAAACCCGAGTTTTAACAATAATTTCATGTAGTCATTCAAAATCTCTTAAGCCGATCAAAATAATTATTTGGAACTATTTTACTTGTACTTTGAAATCCTTATCAATAAAAAGATTTAGCAACGGTTTACTCACTAAATATATCGTTATTTATTTCGAATCACCAAACATCTTGATAAGCAATTGTATCTATATTGACACCATTTTGAAGTGTCGTAACATTTTAAAGCCATAAACAAACAAACCTTGCACTTTTAAGCTTGATTTTAAAAGTAATACTAAATCCGAGACGGAAAATTGTGGAAACTCTTATTTTAAATGTCTATATGTAATTCATATTTCTTCTCTATTTCTCTAGTATTTAGATTATTGCGTTTTAAGATTGTCATGTTTTACAGTTTGCGCGATTTGCGATTCTTTGTCGATTATTAATTTTAATCCATTTTAGTGCATCTTGTCTGTTTAAGCGTTTATCATGTTTATTCTATCTATAAATACCCTCTCGTATTTAAAGGTCAGTTCAAAGCAAAGTATCCCTATTTGTTTCCTTCTCTTTTCGTCTCCAGTTAAACTCTGAGGGACCAGAGTTCCTTTAGGGGAGTCGACTATGAGAACTCGTATTTTTCCCGGTAATTATATTATTCTTTTATTCGTACTTCTCGATTTTACAATGTTTTACTTGTTCCTCTTTACTTTTTCATACGTAAATCTTGAGATCTCGAGAATTATAATTAAATTATATTTTAATTATTTTTCTGATTATTGATAATATTTTATTCAGAATTATAAAAATTTTATTTTTATTTTTCTATATTTATTTACTGTACTACATTTAGACCGAGCTCTAGTTCGATTCATAATATCCGGAAAATATTTGTTACCCGACTTTTAAATGTCATGTTCGTTCTATAAATAATATGAAGTTCTTGACTAACCGGCAAGGTTAAGTCTTTAACGTATCGAACGTGTCATTTATTATTTATCGGCAAAGTTTATGTCCGTCATCGACCGTAAATATCCCAATTATGACATATAAATATTTTCTATTGTCATCATTTTAATTTTTCGTTTCACGAGGATTCTTCATAATTTACATTAAATCTTTAGGCGTCATTCGTTTATTTAACGCGTTAAAGTTTTTTTAAATCATAAACCCTCATTTATAAATGAAAAAATATAAATGTTTTCCAAATGTCGACGTTTTATTTTATTTTATATTGAGCGTTTATTTTTCGTATTTAACGCATATCATTCCAATCGGGTATCATTAAGAATATCGGACTTCAATAATACCCGCTTTAACATACCACGAGACAAAGTTATAAAATAAAATGATAAAAACTAGATATTTGTTACCCTCCTATCTATCGGGACTGACAATCCCCGTCCCATGTTGCAGTTGTTTAACCATTGACGCATTACATTTGTTTTGTTACTTGAGTATTTAGGCTGAATACTCACTAGAGGAACTTACATTGAGTTAAGCTTCGGTTCATGAACTAAATAGCAATAATAATGGTTTCGGACTATGGTTATCGTACGTAACCATTTTCTCTATTTCTTATTTTACAAATGAATGCTTGTGTTCCACACCTTTACTGCTAGACCTATGAATATCACTCAACTTTATGTTGACGATTTTACATGTTTAATCTCAGGTATTATTACTTGCTTTGCTTGGATGGGAGCCCGCAGGATATTATCACAGCTTGGAGATTTCTGTGTATATTTGAACTTTGGTCAAATCTAAAAGCTGTCAGAAGATAGTTTTCTGTATTTTTAGTAACTAAGTGTTATAAACCTTAATGAAATAATAAATCTTTCCGCATATAAAACTCGCATATAAAACTCTGGGACCTATGTTTAAAACTTTGATTATTTTATGATGTAATGTACATGTTTTTATTACGTCAGTTTTGTGTCAACTGTAATTCATTGTTTCTTGTACCATGACGTGTTACCCCCTCGTTGTCTAGTTGTTCCATGTCAGATTCTAGGGGTCTCACTCGCCTTCCGGTACACGAATTTTCAAATTTACATAACTTTTGACTCGTTTGGAGTTAAAAGCTATTTCTTATACCAAAACGAAGGTAGAAAGAATCTGTACAACTACATTCTATAATACAAACCTTGACATAAAATTGAAACCACGAAAAATAGCCTTAAACAATCTGATTAAAAACGACACTTTAAAAATCATGTCTCCACTTGTTTTCGACCCTTTCCGTCAACTCCTATAGCCCTAACATGATCATTAAACTATCCTAACACTTTCAAAACATCCTAAATCACTTGTACAAATCATCTTCATAAAAACCACCTTCATAAAATCAACATGCAATCAAATCAAAACAACTAAAAATGATAAGAACATGTTTTTAAACATAACCACACAACACAAAAATCATCAAACACAAAGAACAACCCAAACCCCCCTTTTTGGCCGTGTGTTTTGGTGATCAAAAACACCAAGAAAAATGTTTTCCCACTTGTTTTATTGATGATTTATCATCATATACACTTAATTAAAACATGCATCAAGTTTAATTAGATCAAAACCCAAAATCATAATTTTTTGTAAAAATCAGAGCCTTGCATGTTTGTTTTTAGTGGATTAAAAGACATAGAATGATTAAATAAGAAGTGTTCCTGTGTTAGTTTCTTCAAAATCAAAATAAAATCAATGGTGGTGGTGGTGTGTGGTGTTGTCGGCGGTAAAGAGAGAAGGAGAAGAGAGAGTGAAATATTTTTGAAGTGAAAAATGGTTGTGTTTGTTTTTTAGCCCCTTTAAGTTGGGAGGGACCAAACCTGCAATTCTAGCTATCTTTTGGCCTTAAAATCAAACAACTATTTAAAGAGCGGGAATATAACCCACTAGTCGGTTTTGAATTTGTAGAAGTCGGGGTTCGTCCCGGCTACTCCAAATTACTTTTAAATGGTTCAAACGCACACAAAATGGAATAAAAACGGTTCCAACTCGACTTAAAACGCAATAAAAATAATAACTTTGAAAAATCCAAATATCGATCAATCGATAATAGAAGATAAATTTTTGGGCATCCGTCCGTATCGTAGTCGTTATCGGTTCCTCTTAAATCGTCAAACATTAAAATTAAGTCACCCATCATTGGTTTCAACTTAAACTGTCAAACATACGACCAACAAAATTTCTACAAATTTCAAAAATATACATAAAATAGGGAATAATAGTGACCTTGGTTTTTGGGGTGTCAAATCCTCCCCTCCTTAAAGGAACGACGTCCCGGCGTTCTCCTCTTCATATACTCACATTTCGTACCACTAGAACAAATGAGGATACTTTTCCCTAAAGAAGTCCTCACGTTCCCACGTAAATTCCGGTCCACGCCTAGAATTTCATCGTCACAAGGAACTCACACAATTACTATTATGAAGATACGATGGAATTCTACTAGGCTTCAATATCTTGACTTCTCGATCCATAATCTCCACCGGTTCCTACACAAATGCAATTTGTCGTCGAGCTGAATCTCATCCAAAGGAATCTCCAAATCCTTATCCGCTAAACTCTTCTTCAGTTTTGACACGTGAAACGCGTTATGAATAGCACTAAGCTCATTCGGCAAATCCAACTTATAAGCTACCGACCCAATTCATTTAATGATCTTAAATGGCCCAATACACCTCGGACTCAGATTTCCTCTCTTTCCAAAACGAATTATAAAACACAAATTCCTAACCCCATGTAAAAGTGTAATTCTTCTGTCGACTTCTCACAGCACGCAAACGGTTCTTGATTTGCACAATCTTCTCGGTGGTCTCTAGAATCATCTCAGGTCCAATTAATTGACTTTCTCCTACTTCACTCCAACATATTGACGATCTATATTCCCGTCCATACAAAGCTTCATCCAAAATTAATAACATACGCTCGAAACATATCTTCCAACGTCTGAATAGTCCTTTCGCTCTGGCCATCGGTCTCGGGATGATAGGTCGTACTCAAACTCAAATCAGTGCCTAACACACGCTGAAGAGATCTCCAAAACTCAGAAGTAAATCTATTGTCGCGATCCGAAATAATCGAATTAGGTACTCCAGGTCGACACACGATCTCCTTCACATACACACTAGTAATTCTCTTCATACCATCCGTCTTCTTCATAGGTAAAAAGTAAGCAGATTTCGTCAATCTGTCCACGATCACCCATATCATATCATCATCAAATCTCGCACTCCAGGTACTCCTTCCTCAGGTGCACATAACGGTGACCGAATTCGATTCTCGAATTACCGCAGTCCATCCGACTTTACTACAAAAAGCGGTTTCATCATTCTTCCCAGATTCTCTGCCTTGACATTCTCCCTCATCAACCCATTCGCTTGAGCCTTAAAAATCAGTCCAGTCAAATCAACACTCTCCGTCATCACCAAAGCTCTAACTCTAATAGGCTTTTCCCTTTTCTTCCTACTAAGTGCATCAGTTACTACATTCGCCTTTCCAAGATGGTAGCGAATCTCTCAGTCATAATCACTCACAGCCAATCACTTATCATTCGGTTGAATGACTGAGTGATTCCCTACTTATATCCTGATTCTTCTTAGTAAGCTTTGTCAATGGCTTCGCGATCAACGAAAATCCTTCGATGAATCACCGATAATAACCAGCTAAACCAAGAAATTTCCTAACTTCAGTTGGCGTTGTTGGTACCAACCAGTCCTTAATTGCTTCAATCTTGGCAGGATCTACACGGACACCTTTGTTGTCAATCACATGCCCAAGAAATTTTCACCGATTCCAACCAAAATTCACACTAGAGAATTTTTCGTACAACTTCTCTTTCTTCAATAATTCCGGAATTGTTCTCAAATGCTTCTCATGTTCTTCCTTGCTCTTGGAATAAATAAGGATATCATCAATAAACACAATGACGAACTTATCCAAATACGGCTTGCACACACGGTTCATCGAATCCATAAACACAGCAGGCGCATTCGTCAAACCAAACGACATCACTTGAAACTCAAAATGCCCATACTGAGTACTGAAAGCAGTTATAGGAATATCTTCCTCTCTAACTCGCAGTTGGTGATAACCCGGTCTCAAGTCGATCTTCGAGTACACACATAAACCAATCAGTTACAAGGATCAATAAGTTAACACACCTAGGATTGATAACTTATTTGTTAAGCTCCGTATAGTCGATACACCTTCTGAATGATCCATCCTTCTTCTTCACAACAACGCAGGCGCATCCCACGGTGATGACCTCGGTCTAATAAACCCCTTATCCATCAATTTCTTCAATTAATCGGACAACTCCTTCCATTCAGATTGTGTCAATCGATAAGGCTCACGAGCAAATGGTGCAGCTCCAGGCACCAAATCGATTCAAAATTCAACTTCACGAGATGGCGGCAATCCCGACAACTCTTCAGGATACTCACGAATCACTGGCACCCTGCGAAACTAACGAATCCATCCCAATAATTACATCAACGATCCTAGCTCTATAGGCATCAAATCTATATCAAACACATAATTCCCAAACTTCAAGGAACACCCTTTTAGTATAGAATTAGTGCTAACAATCTTTCCATCGGCTAATTCCACATTATACTTAGTTGCTAACTCTATTGGTTCTTAATCGATAAGGCGACTGAATTCTATATCTACATAACTCCTATCTAAACCAGAATTAAACAATACACTAGCATAACGAGCATTAAGTAAAATGTACCGTTCACCACATTCAGACCTTGGGGGCTTGTACATGATCCCTACAACATAAGTTGGAGCAGAAGCGTTTCCTCTTTGTCGATTCCCAGCCTTAGGGCAGTTTCCATGTTTGTGTCCCTTCTCACCACATCCAAAACATACCATTACTCTTGTGGCCTTTGCACCCGTCGCCACTCCTCTTGCTCGACATTCCACAGCCTTATGCCCTACTTTTCCACAATTGTTACACGCATGAGGGAAATTCCCCACGTGATACAAACTACAACGGTCACATTTCGGATTGACCTTGTTTCCTCTAGGTACTGTGGCAGCTCTCATTCTATCATTCCTCCTTTGGTTAAACTACTGATTTCGGTTAGCCCCTTGGGTGTTATTGCGATAACCCCCATGTTTCTAAACTTTTGATTGACTTGCTTGAGTAGTCTCCCATTTCCTCTTATTACCTTCAACCACACTATCTTTCTTATCTTCCACCCTCACATCCATTAGAGCAGGAGCCAGTTGGACAGCTTCATCAAAACATCTCGGCTTTGACGAAGTAGTCTCAACCTATATGTTGCTTGACAATCCTTTGATGTATTGCTTCATCTTCTTGCGGTCATCCACAAAAGTATCGGGTCACAGCAAGCTCAACTCATTAAACCTCCTTGTATAAGCAGTGATGTCACTATTTCTCAACACTAGATGCCTCAGTTCTTCCTCTAACTGACCCAATTCCTCTTCCGGACAAAACTTCTTGGTCAAAAGTTCCTTTGTAGCAACCCAAGTCCTCCCATTGGCCACTACAAGTCGAACAGTAGCCACTTGGTTGTTCCACCAACTCAAAGCGTCATCAAGAAAAGTAGCAGTCGCGAACTTCACTTTATTAGCCTCAAAGCACCCACTGGTTTCAGACGTACTTTCAATCTTCTCCACCCAACGATGATGTTCTAAAGCTCCTCCAGTCCCACGAAATTACGTAGGTACGCACTTCATAAAACTGGCATAAGAACACTCCCTTGGAAATTGTCGTCCTCCAGCATTTCCACCTTGGCCTTGGACTCTAGCTGCACGATCTGCTTCAAGTGCATTAGCAATCGCCTCTTGAATCATAGTGTTCACACGATCAGTTGTCAACTTTGGAGGCATGGTCTACAATACCAAAGAAAACAAAGTAAGTATACACATATAGCTCAAGAAGGATTCCTTTTTCAAGACATAATATAAATACAACAAGCACAATCAACAAATGCTACACATATTCATCAACCAAATCACAAAAGAGCTAGTAAAGACACATCATAGATCATGAAAGGTAAACATCGATTGCATTGATATCAACAAAATTGTGACAAGAATTGCCACTACAATCATTCAACGAATAAAACTTAAAGTCATAAAGTTCTACCATAATAGCATAATCCAGAAGTCTGAAATAGTTCAATTACAACGAGGAAATAGAAATGAAATACAAGTAACTAATCACGTGGTGATCCGCATGATCTCTTTGATGGCCGCTCATCCTTGTCATCATCGTCCTCTTCTTTTGGCTCTTCATCACTATCCTCCATCTTTTTCTTGCCCTTCGAAGAAGTTCCCTCATCTACCTTCCTTTTTCCTTTCGGTGTAGAGCCTTCACCCGATGGAACCGTACGCTGAGCCAAATACAACTTATCCTTAAAAGTATAGTACTCGCCAACTTCTGGTGGTTCCACCATGAAATGCGTGTTCACATACTTTGGGTCACTTCGAAACTTCCATGCATTCATCAAGAAAGGTCGTACACGAGCCTCCCAACATCGAAGACGATCATACATGACACGATCTCCCTTGATTCCTTCAAACTCAGCACACAGATTCTCCACAATCATTTTCAACTTTTCCATCTCTACCCTTTCACAATCCCTAGTGTTGTTAGCTCTCAAAACACCCGAATAAAATCTCTGAAAAGCTTTCTCATTTTTCTGGAAACTCTTAATCACCCTTGTCTCTACCACATACCTCTCGTACAATAGTCGATCAAACTTCTTCAAACAATGCTCCGTGTTACTGTAAATCCTCGGTCCAGGACAGTTAACCCTTGCCATATTCTCGTGGAGAGAACGCGCATTAACCGCAGTACTAGAATCAGCTTGATCATCATCACTACTATCATGAGCAACTTCTGGCAAACCCTTCCAATAAGCATCACATGTGGGTGTAGCAGAACGAGAACGAACATGTTGCTGCTCAGTCCATCTAACCGCAGCCACAGGAACTTCATCTTCCACGAGATCCTCTTTTGGGTCCTCATCGTTGTCAATCTCATTCTTTCCAACCTCTTTCCTTATAACTTCATCTGGTTCAATCCATCCATTTTTGCCTTGCAGGTTAGGGGCATTAGGTCCACCCTCAGCTCCTACAACGTACTCGTCTCCATTACCATTCGGTGGTATTTCTGCCATTTCTTCAAAATATAGAAAGTTCGAGAGTATGTAAGGTCATTATCCCAAAATTATATATACATGCATGCACATGCAATGAAAATGTAGTATGTATGCCAATATGCAACAAAATGATAGCCATGCAAATGCAATGCAAAACTACGATGTTAAGTACTCCGCGTACGTTCACAATATCTCCATATAGTACCATAGTATTTACTTAATAAATACCTAGGAAATCATTTCAGTTTCAAAGGGATACATCTAATAATAAAACAATGCTAAAAGAAATCTTACCGGAGACATGCGGGATAGTTGTGTGCTTTGGGAACAAAATATTTACGACACCAAAAGTTATAGTTTACGACCTTTTTCAAAAACAACCTAGTTCTCTATAACTCGTGGCTCTGATTACCAGTCTCTAACACCCCCAGTTTACCTAACGCAGAGGAATATCACAATTGGGTGTTAGTCAAAGAATCATCCCACACAAGCCATATTGAACGACTCAAAAGAGACGTTTAAAGCATATGTAAATTTAAACCATGTTAAATTACAACAATAACAACAATGTCTAATTGTTTCCAACCCTAAAAGTTATATCAGAGTAGCGTTAGGTCCCAACAAATCTCAACCCATAAAGACCAACCCAAATTGTTTTACAAGACACAATGAAAATATAAATTTTTTGTCTTTGATCAAAAGGAAGGAAAACAAGTTAGACCGCCCACAAGCCACAACAACATCCATAGCACGTTCCGCCACAATCATCCTTGATTACCTGAAACACATGCTTAAAATCGTCAACAAATAATGTTGAGCGAGATCTATAGGTTTACAAAATCACAATTGAACATAAGTATAAAAATCATCCACGATTATTCAATAGTATGCAGATCATTACAAACTATTATTGGGTATTACTCGTTATATCTTAAGCTATTTAATTATGTTTAAGCTCATGACACCGACCCCATAAAATAATCACCCGCGCCAAATGCCGGCGTGATTTAAGTAAAGTCATTGCCCCTCTTAGGTATTCGTTTCCACTTATACCTTTTTCTCGACACAATTATCCATACGCAGAGGGTGCTCAACGTAGTAGCTCTTGTCTAGGATAGGGTCGTCAACCCAATAGTACATCAATTGTTCAAGCGGCTATTTCTAATCCACACAAGGATCAAACAATAGTTAACGGTTCATGAATTTAGGGTCTTAGGCAACTAGCTACTTAACATAATTCAAGACATCATTCGGGTCTAATAATCATTCACGACTTATGTTCCATTTCATTTAAATAGCATGTATCCCCCTCGCGGTTAAAAATTATTTAAAATACAATAGAAAGCGATGCTATAGACTCACCTTAAGTAGTAGTGGTAGTATTAGCAAAGACGTAGAAGAAAACAATCACCGACGACAAGGACGCCCCGGGAAATCAAATACAACACCTAACAACAAACCCAAAATGAATCTACACCTTCAAGTACCTTCAAGTACTGTATGTACATAATTAAGAACACTCAAAGTTCATATAAACTCACGCTAAATATCTAAACAAGTGATAATTACTAGACACGTTCATTGCTATACGTTATTAAAACTATTACTCAAATTACAATATCTACTCATTAAACCTAGCACTATTCTAGTCACCTCATTGTCCCTTGACTTTGCAAAACCGCCGGCTATACATGAACCAAAGTCAAATGTACATACTTTGCCATTAATGGGAAGTAATAGGATATCCAAGTACTATGACCTTCTTGTACTAAACCTAGGATAACTAACACCATATCTCTCTCTTAGACGTGTAGTATACCCGAGCCACACAAACCTTCCAACACTTAGATATTTATCCAAGATAACGCACACATCTTACTTGACAAACCTCACATTCGGATCCCTTACCACCTAAACGAAATCAAATTTACTCCACCTTACAAGCACCAAATCTTGGTCTTCAACGCATTTAGTGCAAGTTCCCTCCCAATTCGTGACTCACAAGGCAAAAATATACCTCCTAGGTCACGGTTAAGGATCTAGACGTATAGAACTTGAGTAGAAACAAGGGTTTAGCTAGTTTTGTTCATCATTCATCATCTCCTCTACAAACAAGTAAGTATAAACCTCCACATCTCCATTTCATTACTTCTCATTACATACCATGCATAAGAAATACTAGAAAACGAGGCTAAGGTTGCATGCATACGTAAAAACCTCCATGACATAACCCACAAACACAATATAAGCCATAGCTTATAATATTTCGTAGGTAAGACTACCCTTGGAAACCCTAGAACGATGGTGAACTAGTGGAAAAGTTGTGCTTACGAGCCCTAGAAGCTAGAACTAGTAATATAAACGTGAAACCCAAAAATATAAGCACATGATTCTCGGCTTATTTTTAAGCCGAGTAGAAACCACTTGTTTGATAAGCCAATGTAGTTAATATGATCATTTAGGATTAGAGGAACTAAATAAGCCCACTTGGATAATCTCATAAGCCTAAAATAACCCATAAGCCGAATATATAAATAAGCCATAAGCCGAGAGTACATAAGCCCATAAGCCCTAAGAAATAAGTTTAGATATTTAGTTACTTAGTAAATTTACTAGTTACTTTAACTAGCCCATGTCACAAGCCCGTTAGGCCCTTAAAACCACACCGGACCCTTAATGGGCCAACCAAGCCCAATAAGCACTAAATTAAACTTAGAAACTTTTTGTTCCATTTATACCAATTGGTAAAATTATTAGTAGAAAACATAAATTTATAAAACATATATACTTGTTTCCTGACTTTTAAGAAGTAAAAGGACCAAACTTGCCACGTTTAAAAGTATAAGGGTGCGTTTGTTTGTACCGAGAACCAACAACAAACCACAAGGACTAAATGTGTCACTTGTGAAACTCAAAACAAGCCCTAAGTTGCTCACTAATTGTTTTCGAGACTTACGAGGGGGTTTTTTTATCATTTCACCAAAGTAAACCGAGCCCTAGGGACTCGGTTGTAAATATTTCGAAAGTAATGAAACCCTAGGGACTTATTTGTCACATTTCAAAAGCATTGTAAGCCCTAGGGGCGTTTTTTTGAAAATAAACATAACGAGCGAGGACTAACGATGTGATACACTTAACGAACAAAACCCTAGAGGTATTTTTTGAAGTTATTATACTACAAGGACTTGCGTGTAATTTTAATTTAATTAAAATATTAATAAAATATTTTCTTAATAAGTTAAATTAATATTTTGATTATTAAATAAATTATTAAGATTTATTTATGAAACTTTATAAACAAACGAATCATATTAAATATATTTGGATCCTTAAGAAAATTTAATGGAAAATATTATTTTCTTACAATTAATTAATTAAATAAAATATATTTTACACTTTTGTTGAACAATTTAAATATATTTTTAGAAACTAAAAATGTATATTATATTATCAACAGCTCACTATAAGTTTAAACACTTAAACAATCGTAACGACTTATTAATTCGTGATCATGCATTTCATCAGTTACATTTATCTGTGCCATTTTATTTGTGCATTTACTGAGTCATACATAAATTACTTAGGTATTTCTACCACTTCGTGATCATACTGAGCCATCTTATCCAGTGAATTTTTACTATTGCTTTATCGTTGAGGTGAGCTCATGTACCCATCTTTGCTGTTTTTATAACTGGGGGAAAAATATACTAAAACATTATATATGCAAATATGCACAAACAACATCAACAAACAATAACTTATTGCCTACTGTTTGCCCCATTCCCGTGGACTGTAATAGTTACTAGTGTAGCCCGAATGTTATGAATAGATATATTCGGGTATTAACAACACCCAGCCTGCGTGACTTGCTATCACGAAACGCTTAGGCCAAGAAACAGGTTTATTTCTTTGTCAGACTGAGGGAAACAACATAAGGTTTGACCATAATGGCGCCTGAGCATCATGTCTAGCTTCTATTACAAGGCAATAGGAACTGCTATAGTATTGGACTGTGATTGTCCTACTATGACCGTGGTGTTTGGCATTTCAGTACTTTTATTTATTAAATTAAACCTGTGAATTCACTAACCTCGTGTTGACCCCCACATTTTACTTTATATGTTTTCTTAGGAAAATAAACAGGTTCATGCATTGGATTCCAGCATCATAGGAAGCATCATGTTACCATCGGGCTGGGATATTCTTCAAATTTATAATAAGTGTTGTTTTCAGACAAGATACTAAATGTGTACAATTTAATTCATGTAATATGTTTTTAAATGACTATTATGATCATTGCTCTATATACTGTATGCTATCAATCCACCAAAGTAACACCCCACGTATTATTCCGCTGCATTTGACCATTATGGGGGTGTTACAGAATGGTATCATAGCGCATAGTCATAGAGAACCATATCAAAAATAAATTTTTTAAAAATAATAAAAATTTAAACTAGACTATAACTGGAATTTTAAATCAATTAAATTAAAAGAAAAATTGATTTTTAGGGAACTTTTATAGTTAGGCATATAGCATATAGAGCGTGCATATTATGTGAACTAACTGTACCCTGATTTATAACCTCCAAGTTATTAAATCACTTAAGTATCTACACCTACTTTTAACAAGCATTGTTAAAAGACATAAACCGCATCGCATATGCATTTTGAAAATTTTTTGAATTGTGTAAGCTAATACTTACTCAACTTTGAAATGCTATTATTTTCAGATATCATGACGACACCTACTATTGTGACTACTTTCGATGAGCTCATGGTTCCTACCATCGCACCTGTATCACCGACATCAGTACTTGCCGGACATGCATCCGACACTGAGTCCAGAGAGCACCAGGCAGACGGAGTTATCATACTTTCTGATTCTCTACCCCATCACCACCTGTTATGCCTATTTCTCCCACTTCACCTCTACTAGTTGTACCTGCATCTCCACCTATGGAGGCAGATCAGATTGTACCTACTCTACCACCCTTACCACCACTTTCTGTACTCCACACTTACCCCACCAGTGCCTTGCCACCTCGCAAGAGGAGGCGTGACTCTACTCCTGACTCGACCTTCGAGGTAGGAGAGGGTTCGGGTGCTAGTCAGACTTGACGCTCTACTGGCACAGGTTGACACACTTGTAGCCCGACAGGTACAGGATACTGCACTCATCCATACCTTACTACATGCGGACCAGCAGGGACGCGATGTACTTCAGGAGAGATTTAACTCTCTCTACTACTGGACAGTGGCTGCTGAGTCACATACTACTCAGAGTTGTTTGGGGATGACCCATGACACCATATAGTGGCTTCTGGATGAGGTTTCTTACCTCCGATACCGTTTAGCATCACTAGAGGGTCATCAGTACGAGACCCAGGCTGCTGTACTCACCCAGGAGGAGACCTTCAGGATCTTCATCGACCTGGAAGAGATTCTTCACCAGGGGATTACTGCTGAGACGGATTTTCTTCGGAGTGCTGATACTGCACGCCAGATTCAGTTACTAGAGACTACGAGGCTTTCCCGAGAGACCAGGAGAGCCATCATCGACATGTAGGATGCTCGTGCACCCATACCACCAGCCACACCTGTAGACAGTCACACTAGTGTAGGATAGATATCTTTGTATATCATGCCAAGCATTGAGTTGCATCTCAGCTCGCATGATTTAGGACTTTTGTACTTGTATTTCATTTCAGTTGTATCTCTACCATTAGCACCTAACCATAGTAGGTAGGTTATCTTTTGTTGTACTACAAACATATGTACCACTATTTCAGACAAGCTTGTTGTATCCCTGTCTTAGATTGGTTGTACTTGCATTATATTGTTATTCACCAGAAATGACATGTTATCGGCAACTTGTTTTCTTGTATTTATATTATTATGAACTCTTGACAGGTTATCCAGTTTGTTGTGAATTCTATACATACACATTTTCCATGCAGCTTAATATAACCATCTTATTGATCAACTAATAAATCTCATCCTTGTGTATTAAAGAAAAATGGCACAAAGAGTCACTCGACAGAATCCCGACGCTGCTCCCACAGCGACTATTTCGGAAGTACAACTAGAGTGCTTATCTGTCAAGGCATTGTTGATGCTCTAGCCGTTAGGAAAACACATCCCAGCGGGAACCAAGGCGACAGCCAAAACTCCAATGCTAGAGATCGAGTTGCCCGAGGGTGTACTTATCCTGACTTCCTAAAATGCAAGCCCAGTTACTTATAGGGCAAGGAAGGGGTAGTGGAACTCATGCAATGGTTCGAGAGAACCGAGACTGCGTTCCGTATTAGTGACTGTACGGAAGAAAACAAGGTGAAATTTGCCACCTTTACTCTTTTGGAACATGCTCCTACATGGTGGAACTTACTAGTTGCTACCCCTGGGCATGATGAAGCCTATGGGATGACTTGGACTGCATTGAAAGAAAGACTTACCGTGAAATACTGTCCTCGCGGTGAAATTAAGAAACTAGATATTGACTTGTGGAACCTCAAATGCACAAATCATGACATCACGTCCTACAATCAGAAATTTTAGGAATAGACTTTGATGTGTACCCGAATGTTCCCTGACGTGAAAGATAAGATAGAGAAGTACGTTAGTCGACTTCCTAATTATGTTCATGACAGTGTACTCGCATCCTGACCCACTACGGTCGAGAGTGCCATAGATTTTACCATAGAGTTGATGGAAAAACAGGTACGTGATCACTTACTTAGGCAGTCAGAGTACAAGAGGAAAGTTCATGAGAACTACTGTAATCATCACCAGGCCCAACAACCAAAGAGACAAAACTTAGGTCAGGGCTGCAGTGTTGTTTCCTCAGGACCACCTCCATATGTAGGTAACAAGCCAAAATGTTCCAAGTGTAATTTCCATCATTGCCCTAATGCTGAATGCCGAAGGCCCGGACAGAGCAACACACATGCTCCGGCCATCAGGAACAACTCCAGTACCAATTACAGGCCCAACAATGGCAACAATCAGAACTTCCGCGGAAGTGGACAGCCAGGAAACCGCCAGCACACTGGCAGTAGTAATATGGCACGTAGGGAAGTTCGTTGCTATGGTTGCGGAGAGATCGGATACATCAAACCCGAGTGCCCAAAGCGATCAGTTAAGAATGAGAACAGAGGAGGGGCACCAGCCAAAGTTTATGTTATATGAGATACCAGAACTAACCCCGACTCCAATGTAGTTACTAATAGGTTTCTTCTGAACAATCGTTATGCAACTATTTTGTTTGATACGGGAGCCGATAGGAGTTTTATATCCACATAGTTTAATAGTTTGCTAGGCATCACTCCTACAGCTAGAGACTGTTATAGAGTCGAATTAGCAAACGGTAAAATCATCAAAACTAATACTATTCTAAGAGGTTGTACCTTAAACCTTCTTAATCATCCATTCGACATTCATTTGATACCCGTAAATGTAGGTAGTTTCGACGTCATTATTGGTATGGACTGGTTAGCAAAACATCACGCAACCATTGTGTGTGACGAAAAGCTAGTCCGTATACCGTGGGGAGATAAAAATCTAATTGTCCGAGGATAAGGAAATCCAGATAGAACTGACACCAGGCTGAGTGTTATCTCATGCACCAAAGTCCAGAAGTATATACTAAAGGGATGTCCTGTTGTTTAGCACATATTTCAAAGACAGACAAAGAAGAGGAACTAGAGAAGAAACAAATCAAGGACGTGCCAATTGTCCATGATTATCCTGAAGTTTTCCCAGACGACTTACTGGTTTACCTTTGGCTCTTCAAGTGGAATTTCAAATTGACTTGATACCAGGAGCTGCACCTGTAGCTAAAGCACCATACCGATTAGCACTTACCGAGATGAAAGAACTCGCTGAACAACTTAAAAAACTGTCAGACAAGGGTTTCATCAGACCCAGTTCCTCACCCTGGGGAGCTTAAGTTCTTTTTGTCAAAAAGAAAGATGGTTCTTTCCGAATGTGCATTGATTACAGGGAACTGAATAAGTTAACTGTAAATAATCGTTATCCGCTACCACGAATCGACGACCTATTTGATCAACTACAAGGATCAAGTGTGTATTCCAAGATTGACTTAAGATCTGGATACCATCAGCTGAGAGTCAGAGAGGAGGACATACCAAAAACAGCCTTCAGGACTCGTTACGATCATTACGAATTTCAGGTCATGTCGTTTCGATTGACTAACGCACCAACCATATTCATGGACCTCATGAATCGAGTGTGTAGACCGTATCTGGATAAATTCGTCATCATGTTCATCGACGACATACTCATCTATTCCAAGAATGAGCAACCGCATGGAGAACATCTTGCTCAAGTACTTAAATTACTTAAGGAAGAGAAGCTATACACCAAATTCTCCAAATGTGATTTTTGGATTCCTAAGTACATTTTCTTGGTCACGTGATCGACAGCAAAGGAATTCAGGTAGACCCCGCAAAAGTTGAATCCGTAAAGAATTGGCCAGCACCCACTTCGCCAAAGGAAATTCGTCAATTCTTAAGTCTTGCCGGTTACTACCGGATATTTATAGAAGGATTTTCCAAGATAGATAAATCTATGACGAAGCTTACTCAGAAAGGCATAAAATTCGATTGGGGAGAAAAAGACGAAGCCGCATTCCAAACCATAAAGCAAAAATTGTGTAGTGCACCTATTTTAGCCTTACCAGAGGGCAACGAAGAGTTCGTTGTCTACTGTGATGCCTCACACAAAGGCTTAAGAGCTGTGTTAATGCAGAGACAGAAGGTGATTGCTTATGCTTCAAGGCAGCTAAAGAAGCACGACCAAAATTACTCTACTCATGGTCTAGAGCTTGGATCCGTAGTTTTTGCCTTAAAAATCTGGAGGCACTACCTATATGGAACAAAGTGCACAGTGCATACCGACCACAAAAGTTTGCAACACATTCTAGACCAGAAGGAGCTGAACATGAGACAAAGTCCTTGGATAGAATTGCTTAGTGACTACGATTGTGATATCAAATACCAACCAGGTAAAGCCAACGTAGTTGTAGATGCACTAAGCCGCCAGGGAACTGATCCTCCCATGGGAGTTTGAGCCTTAGTTATGACCATTAGCTTGGATCTACCCAAGCAGATATTAGAGGCTCAACTCCAAGCACAGAAGCCTGAAAACATTGGGAAGGAAGACATAGGAGGAATGCTTAGGACTGATCTAAGCAAGGAGAAGTTAGAAGCCAGAGCAGACAAAACATTATGTTTACATGGAAGAAGTTGGTTCCCATGTTACGGAGACTTGAGAAGCTTGATCATGCACGAGTCTCATAAGTCTAAGTACTCCATACATTCCGGATCTGAAAAGATGTATCAGGACGTGAAGAAGTTGTATTGGTGGCCGAAAATGAAGGCGGACATTGCCACATACGTGAAGAAATGTCTGACTTGTGCTAGACTGAAGACAGAACATCAGAGACCATAAGGTTTGTTAGTCCAACCAGAGATACCGAAATGGAAATGGGACAACATCACCATGGACTTCATTACCAAACTTCCTACTTCATCTCACGGTTATGATACAATTTCGGTAATCGTCGACCGACTCACAAAATCAGCTCATTTCCTACCCATCAGAGAAAATGACTCTCTGAACAAGTTGGCCAAATTGTACCTAAAGGAAGTTGTGACTAGACACGGTATACCAGTCTCAATCATCTATGATCGAGATGGTAGATTTACGTCAAACTTTTGGAAAGCTTTTCAACGAGCTTTAGGAACAAACTTGGAGATGAGTACTGCTTATCACCCACAGACTGACGGTCAGAGTGAACGAACAATACAAACGTTGGAAGACATGTTAAGGGCATGTGTGATCGACTTTGGAAAAGGATGGGTCGAACATATACCATTAGTTGAATTCTCTTACAACCTAAGCTACCATGCCAGCATCAAAGCAACACCATTTGAGGCCCTCTATGGCCGCAAGTGCTGATCACCCGTGTGTTGGGCAGAGGTAGGGGAATTTCAGTTGACTAGACCCGAACTGATCCAAGAGACTACTGACAAGACCACTCTCATCAAACAAAGGATTCAAGATGGACAAGACAGATAGAAGAGCTATGCTGATCGCAAACGGAAACCTATGGAATTCATAGTAGGTGACCGTGTTATGCTTAAGGTATCACCTTGGAAGGGCGTTGTACGATTTGGAAAACGTGGAAAATTAAATCCACGTTACGTAGGACCCTTTAAGGTGATCGCCAGAATCGGTGAAGTCACTTACCGTTTAGAGTCACCCCAGCAATTGAGCCGGGTACACTCTACATTTCATGTCTCAAACCTAAATAAATGCTACGCGGATGAGCCGTTAGCCATGCCATTGGAGGGAGTCCACTTTGATGACAAACTCCAATTCATAGAAGAACCTGTAGAAGTCATGGAGAGAGTAGTCAAAAAACTAAAGCGAAGCCAAATTCCGTTAGCTAAGATACGTTGGAAATCTAGGAAAGGTCGTGAGTTCACTTGGGAACGCGAAGACTCATTTAGAGCTAAGTACCCACACATGTTCACCTAAGAAGTAACGTCATCTTAAGCTTTGAGGACAAAGCTAAAATAATGAGATAGTGCTGTAAATCTTGTAGTTTTCAGGTTTTGACTATGACATCATTGTACACGTCACCTCATGATATCAATATATTTTACCACATTTGCATGAAAACTTTGTACAATCATATGCATCATACATGAGCATACATCATTTAAATCATTAGAACATGGAACATTTGATAGTATTTGGGAACTACTGAAAACATTTGATCATCCAACATTACATTATTATTATGAGTATTTAATCATAAGGACACAATCATATTTGTATGACTACATTATGTGAGCATACGAGGTTTTAAACAATCATTCTTTTGGGACTATTAAGTCACCTGAAACACTTGATCATATGCATACATCAATTTGATATATATAAATCTAAACCCATGATCACAATTTAATAACGGTTACCAAAGAACTATTTTATGCTTCAAAATATATATTTATATATTTTTCTCACCTCATAAACAATACTACGATTCGATATAAACTACTTTTCATTATTGGACACTACAATTATCAACTTTAACTCATTTCTCTCAAGTGTCTTACATTTTAAATAAAGTAAACTATACATTTATTTAATTATGGCTATACTTTCACCAAAAAACCCTAAAATTTAACAAAATCAATTTGAACTTGAACCTACTCATACATATTATACCTAGACTCCTAATAACCATACCAAGTCACAAGACTCAAACCTAAGACTATCCTAGACGTCACATACTAGCCGAATACACCTCAACACACATTTACACGAACTAAAAATCCTTATAATCTTGTACTAGACAACTTGACATGTACCAATATCTACTCATTAAACCTTGCACTATTCTAGTCACCTCATTGTCCCTTGACTTTGCAAAACCGCCGGCTATACATAAACCAAAGGCAAATGTACATACTTTGCCATTAATGGGAAGTACTAGGATATCCAAGTACTATGATCTTCTTGTACTAAACCTAGGATAACTAACACCACATCTGTCTCTTAGACGTGTAGTATACCTGAGCCACACAAACCTTCCAACACTTAGATATTTAGCAAAGATAACCCACACATCTCACTTGACAAACCTCACATTCGGATCCCTTACCACCTAAACGAAATCACATTTACTCCACCTTAGAAGCACCAGGTCTTGGTCTTCAAAGTGTTGGGAATAAATGTAGCCAGTACACTTGGACGCTGACATGAGTAATCGGGACGTTGATAAGAAGAAAACAAGCGTTGACAGATTAAGGGTTGATAGAAAGATGTCAAGCGTTGATAGGATGAAGTCAAGCACTGATAGAAGACTTAGTCTACGCGTATTATGTTTCTAGTTTGTTTCTAGTAAAGATATGATTGACAAAGTATTTTCTATGTTTATCTTTACCTAGAATAGCTGATACGTAGACTCTTGTACAAGGATTCTTATGTCTATAAAAGAAGACCTTTAGGTTTTGTTTCGTATAAGTTTTTCATACGTTTAACACTTTCATTGGACGCAAGTTTGTTCTAATCAATCAAGTGAAAGTTTGTTTTACAATTGTTTATGTGTTCTTGTTTGAGTATTAATTCCGCATAATACTTAAATTGTTTTATACACAACAAAGTTTCTCTACGTGTTTAACTTGATTTAATCTCGTTTACACAAGCTAAATCGATCTAAGTGGTATCAGAGCTTGTTGAGAAACTTTGATCTAAAGAACACAAGAACCCTAAATCGCCAAAAACCCTAATTTTCACAAAATCCTAAGAACATCATGTCTACCCCAGAAGTAAACTCCTCCTCCTCCTCAACCCCCAACATCAAGATTCCCATGCTAGACCCATACAATTTCGAGTTGTGGAAGTTTAACTTTGAATAGTATCTACAAATTCATGACTACACCCTATGGGAAGTTATTGAATATGGAAACACATTCAATAAAGCTCAAAAGATTGCAAATGCCATCTTAAAAAGAACAAATGTTCAAGGCTCTACTTAATTGGATAGAAGAGAAAAACCTGAAGATGGTAGAGCTGTCTCAACTGAGGACATAGCAAAGAGAAGGTGTGACATGAAAACCCTAAGCATTCTGAAACTCTCTTTGGGACAAGAAAATCAGCACAAATATAGAAGCTATGAGTCTGTAAAAGATCTTTGGGCAGCTCTTGAAGTTGCTTATGGTGGTAATGCTGATAATGTGTAAGAGAAAAAGAAGCAACTCTTGCATGAGTATGCTGTTTTTAAAGATCAACCCAATAAGAAGCTAAGTAGTGTGAGAAGCAGACTTCTTGACATTACAAGCAAGCTGTCCATCATGGGAACAGTGCTTGGTGATGTTGATATTATTGCCACTTTTCTTAAAAGCTTTGGTGATGCATGGAAGATTGAAGCAAGGTCTATAATTGCTAATAACACTCACAAAAGTTCTACTTTTGATGATGTTTACAATAAACTAAGGCTGATAGAGAATGAAACTCTTTTGGATCAAGGAAGCAAGTCTACCAATGGAAACATGGCCTTCTTCTCACATAGTGAAGGTCAATTTGATCAAAGGATTCATACATGCACCCCGTTACTGGATCAACTTTTATCAACGCTGGATCAAAACCTGTCAACGCCTCATATTCAGACGCTGACACATACAAAGTTGACTCACCAAGAGTTAAGCCTACTGGTATTGATCTGGATACTGTGTGTGCATACATTGCTTCATTGCCCAATGGTTCAGTTATTACATATGAGGACCTTGAGCAAATTAGTGATGAGCATCTGGAGGAGATGGACATAAAGTGGAATATGGCTCTTGCAATTATAAGAGCAAATAGATGGAACAGAAGATTCAAGAAGAAGAGGACTTTTAATGCTAAGGAAACTGCTGGATTTGATAAGTCCAAGGTTGAGTGTTACAATTGTCATCGTATGGGACACTTTATGAGAGAATGCAGATCTCCAAGAAGATCTAATGCTGGAAAACCCTCAAGCCAAATCATTAAGGCTCAGGATTCCAAAGCCATGGTTGTAATGCAAAAAATTGATGGTGTTGGATGGGATTGGAGCTACTTGGCTAAGGATGAGGAAGAAAACAAAGCTTTGGTTTCAGAAAAGGAAGAAGAAGAGCATGTTCACTATGCTCTCATGGCACACTCCTCATCTTCATCAGACAATGAGGTATATGATGATGCATTTTGTAGTAAGGGTTGTCGTCTAAACACTGAAAAACTTAACAAAGAAGTTTTAAAATTGACAACAGATGTGGTTAATGAAAGATGCAAGTTGTCTAACTATCAAATTGCTCTTACTCAAACTGAAAAGACTGTAGCTGAGTATAAGAAAATGGAGCTTGACCTAAAATATAAAATCAATATTTTAAAACATGATTTAAATTCTAGTATTGATATTAGAAATATCATGGAGAGTGTCAATGCTGAATTACAGGCTAAGTTAGACGAGGCTATCAAAAATAAGGATAATGTAGACCTTAAAATTCAGAGATTTGATAAAGCCTCACAAACCCTAGAAAAATGTGTTAGTGAACAAAGGGATTGTAGGGATATGACTGGGATTGGGATGAAAGAATATGCTGGTGTTCCACCACCTGTTGGGAACTTCTATGGTGTCCAAAGAAAGGACTTATCTTGGACTGGTTTACCAGAACTCCAAGAAGAGGAATTTATTCCTCCACCAAAGAGTTCTAACCCCAGTAGAGGAATATAGGCAAAAGTTGACTGATTTTGACCAGTGGAAGAAAGCTAACCCTACCTTGTTTGTTAAGGGTGGCATGCTTAGTGATAGCCCAAATGAGTCTACACCCATCAAAGTGACAAACCCAACCATTGGCAAGACTGCTGACCTTGGCTTAAACGTTGTTAGAAAACCTAGTATCAAATATGCAGAAATGTATAGAATACCTAGGTCACCAAATAGCCAAATTAGTGATAATGGAACAGGTTTCTTTTCTTCTAGACCTAGAGTTATGTCTAGAAAAGCCTGTTCTACTTGTGGTAGTTTTTCACATTTAGCCTATAAGTGTGTCAACGCTTCAAAGGTCAACGCTAAAAAAAAGTCAAACACTGTCAAACCCAAAACTTTTGTTCGGCAAAATCCACAAGTTGTTAGACCAGACCCATTATTTACTAAAGGGTCTAATACTTATGGACAGAGACCTTTTCAGAAGACCAATACATGGTCTAATAGACAATGGGTTCATGTAGCAAACCCTAGGTTCAACGCTGACAAGGGTAATTTTCGCGTTAACAAGACCAAATCAAACGCTGACAGAAACATTGCCAGACCAAATAACGATAAATATTTGCAACCAAAGGGAAAGGGGTCTAAAGTTTCTTCTAGCTTGACATGGAGACCTAAGCAAGATCAAAACCCTAATTCAGATGGGATTTCTTTGACATGTAACAGATTTAATTATATTTCAAAGGTCATAACAAAACCAAGTGGGGTTAACTGGGTGTTTAATCCAAAAAGGGATGAACAAGGGGTTGTTATGAGGACTAAGTCTGTTCTTGTTGAACAACCAAATGAATCCAAGTCTGCTCAGGCTTGGGTTCCAAAAGAAAACTAATTTGTTTTCTTTATGTGCAGGGCATTCAAAATCAGGTTAATGATTATGGCTATTGGGATAGTGGATGCTCTAGGTACATGACTGGGAAGGAAGATTATCTTACAAACTTCACTCCCATTAAGGATGGTGACAAAGTTTACTTTGGAGGCGGATATGGAACTATCACAGGCAAAGGAACTCTTCTCACCAACAATTTGCGTTTTGAAAACGTGTTTCTGGTAAAAGAACTTGACTATAATCTGTTTAGTGTATCACAAGTTTGTGATAACAAAAATAAGGTTCTTTTTACTGATTCTGAATGCTTGGTCTTGAGCAAAGATTTTAAAATACCAGATGAGAAATTCATTGATTATAGAACACCTAGGCATAAGGACATTTATAATGTGAATCTTAACGGAATTAGGATGAATAATAACTTGTCATGTCTATATGCTAAGGCTTCAGTTGATGAGAGTAATCTTCGGCACAGGAGATTAGGGCACATTAATTTTAAAAATATAAACATACTTGTGAGACATGGTTTGGTTGATGGTTTGCCTGAAAAGGCTTTCCACAATGACCACCCTTGTGTTGCATGCCTTAAAGGCAAACAACACAAGGTCTCATTTAAGTCTAAACAGGTGCACTCTAGTTCTAAACCACTTCACTTGCTACATATGGACTTGTTTGGCCCAACTAATATAGAAAGCTTGAATGGTATGTTGTTTATCATAGAGTGCTGTTTATGAACACAAAGGGAGGACTTGGTGGAAGCTTACAAGAGCTGACAATACAGCACAAACATTTCTAAGTCTAGATGTCATGTTTCAGACTTTGGATAGTGAAGACTTAGAAGATCTATGGAAAATTTTGAAGAAAACGTTTGCTGCAAAACCTCCTACCATGGATGGTGTGGAGAAGGATTGGGTAATCTGGGAGTGCATTCATAGGATGTACGAGCATGAATTATTTGATCCTATATTTGATGCAGTGAATAAAGGAGATTTGTTGTATTGGAAGCTGTTTACCAATTCTGGGGTCTATGAGGTAGTAATGGAAGGAGTAAGTGTGTACTTGATCAATCATAGGTATTATCCCTTCACTCAGGAGACCTTGAAGAATTTAGCACAGGCTAACTTAATTGTAGATGCTAAAACGCCTGTGGCTTATGATCTGGTAAGAATGATTCAAAGTCAGATTTGGCCAGAAAGTTTGTAAGCATCCTCATCAACTAGTATTTATTCAGAAACTTGTCTTTAGGGGAAAGCACAAATTTAGGGGAGGATTGTTGGGAATAAATCTATGCTTACTTGTTACCCCTGCTAGTTGATTATCCATACCCCTGCTAGAGTAAGTTCCCCCTGCTAAATAACAAAGGCAGGGGGATTGGTTCCCCTGCTGAAGTCAAAGGCCCTGCTGTCAGAGATAAACATGGAATAGATTTTTACGCGTTTCAGTTATTATTCCTTAATACTTTCCAAGTTTGTTAGTAGTGATCTTGTACGTGAGTCCTTGTGGCTATAAAAGGACTCACTAGGTTACCATGCAATGTGTGTCTTTCTCATTTGTCTTTCATTGTCATACTTTAAGGTTTTGTAAACCCTAATACCAGTTTAGGGTATTCGTATATCATTGATATATTAAAGTTCAACGTTTCAATCATATTGTTCTTGTGTTAAACATTATATTCCGCATCTTGTTTAGTTACTTTGCTTTGCAAAGTTTCTCTAGTGTTAGATTGAATTCTTTCTTTCTATCACAACCCTTAAACAAGCTATTAAGGTTTAAGATTTGACTTTGGGATCAACAAGTGGTATCAGAGCTTGTTGAGAAACTTTGTCTAAATCAAGAACAAAACCCTCATAGCAACCATGTCTTCAGACTCTTCCTCAAACAGCAACAACCACAATAACCTCAAGTTACCTATGTTGGATCCTGAAAACTTTGAATTATGGGAAATAGAATCCAACAATACCTGAAAATGGAACACTATGTTCTCTGGGAGATCATAGAATTTGGTGATCAATTCAACAAAATGTTAGTAGTTGAAGAGGGCAAGGAAGAAGAAAAAGGTGAAAGTTCCAAAGGTAAAGACAAGAAGAAATCTGTTGCTCTTTGTGATAAGGAAATACTGGCCACAAGGCATGATGTCAGGGCTCACAGCTCATTGCTGTTGGCTCTACCTGATAGACATCAACTCAGATTCAGAAAATACAAAACAGCTAAGGAACTATGGGAAGCCATAGGCACAACCTTTGGAGGAAATGAAGCCACAAAGAAGAAGAAGAAGAATCAAATGCTGGATGATTTTGCTTCTTTCAAAGCAATTGGTGATGAATCAATTGGAGCTATTTACAATAGGCTTCAAGATATGGTGGCCCAGTTGGAATTCTTTGATACTGAGGTGTCAAAAGAGAAGGTGAATACCATGTTTCTTAACAGCCTCCATAAAGAATGGTTTGTCTATAAGGCAATTTGGCAGAATAAGGATGACCTGGACAACAAGAACATTGATGACATATACAATAACTTAAAAGTTTTTGAACCTGTTGTGAATGAGATGAAGTCAAAAGGAACGATTCCCACCAACTCAAGTTGATCCACTGATTCCCCTACTAACATGGCATTTATATCACAAAGCAGTGGAATCTCCAAAAACAGTGGAATTGAAGTAGCCCCTGATGCTTATTCCCCTGCTACCAGGTCTGGATCATCTTATGATGAAGAAAGACCAGCTACATTCAGCCTTGATACTGCTTGTGCTTTTATAGAATCTCATGGGCCACAAGGATCTACTGTTTTACATGAGGATCTAAGTCAAATCAGTAAGAAAGGGCTAGAAGAGATGGATATCAAGTGGAATATGGGTCTGCTTAGCATGAGAGCCAATAGGTTCTACAAGAAGTATGGGAAGAAGATCTCAATCAATCCCTCTGATGTGGCTGGGTTTGATAAAACAAAGGTTGAATGCTACAACTATGGCAAGAAGGGTCATTTTGCAGGGAATGCAGAGGACCTAAGACTAGGAACAGCTACAGGAAGGAAACCAGGGATGATGATTCTAGTGCTAAAGCCATGGTAGCCATGCAAGGGATAGATGGAGCAGGTGGATGGGACTGGAGTGCCATGATAGAGAATGTGGAAAGAAATCAAGCTTTGATTGCTGAGGAAAATGAAGAAGACTTTGCACTTATGGCCATGTCAAGTTCCAGCTCTGACAATGAGGTATATGACGATTCATATTGTACTAAAGCTTGTAGGAAAAATACTGAGTCTTTGAATGATCAAATCAGAAAGGTAAAAGCTGACTATATCAATTGTGATAATGATCTTGATAATTATAGACGTGCTTTAGAACAGTTAGAGTCCACCATAAGAGAGTTTAAGCAAAGAGAAAGTGATTATAGGGATCATATTGTGATTCTAGAAAGAGATGCCAAGGAGAATAACCAATCTATTAAGGAATTGACTGCTGAACTTGAAATCTTTAAATCTAACAAAAAGATAGATGAGGAAACTGTTGAAAATTTTGGAAAAGCTTCAAAAGATTTAACCAAAGCAGTTGAAATTGGTCAATCTCCTAGGGACAAAACAGGGTTTGGGGTTAAAAACGAGCATGCTACCATACCACCACCCCCTGCCAACATCCATGCACCTTTTCCTGGAAAAGACCTGTCCTGGACTGGTCTCCCTTGTTTTCAAAAACATGATGATATTGAGTTTGACTTGAGTGCTTACATACCTAATAATCTTGATACTGAAGAGCCTCTAGTAAAAACTAGTGTTATTATGGATTTCGAAAAGGAACAGGTTGCTTTAAAACAATGGGAAATTGATAACCCTGTTCTATTTTCAAGAGAAGGGATTTTTGGTAGTGATTCTAGTTCTAAGAGTAGCTCTCCCAAATCTAAAACCAGATCACAGTCACCTAAGTCCACCATTAAATATGCTGGTATGTACAGGACTATCAGAGGTAATCAAAGAAATTGGAATGACCAAAAGTCTCATCAATTAGGAGAAGACTTTGTGATTAACACTAAGCCCTGCTTCACATGTGGCAGTTTTGAGCACACTTATCAAGAGTGTAAGGCACCAATGGAGGTGGTGGCTGCAAATCCTTTAAAGGATATGCAACCTAAAACCATTCTTCTAAATGCAGGGGCAAAATCCTTTTCCCCTGCCAAGTATGTTGCCCCTGCCTTGAGAAACAGGGTGACTGATAAATATGTTGTTCCTGCACTTAGAAAGGAGAATGATGTTCACACCAAGCCCAGCACTTCTGTGACCATCCCAACACCTTATAATGCATATAGATCCGGCCCTAGACCTTACCAACACATGAATAGAGGACAAAACAAAAAATGGGTTCCCTCTGCTAAGCATAGGGATTCCCCTGCTAAAACTGGGGTATCCCCTGCTAACAAAGTTTTGCTCTCTAGGAGCATGGGTAGATGGGGAAAAGTTGTGAAAGCCTCAGCTCGTTGGGTTTGGGTACCCAAAAGGGGTACTCAATCTAATGGTCTATCTCTAGTTTTTGATAAGCTATCCTACATTGATACACGAGGTAGATCCAAGTCTGTAATGGCTTGGGTCCCAAAGAAAAACTAATTTGTTTTTCTTTTTGCAGGTGACAAAGAAGACAAGGGATGATAGAGCATATTGGGATAGTGGATGCTCAAGAAGTATGACTGGACAAAAATCTTATCTGTCTAACTTTGTGCCCCTGCATGACAATGATGGTGTTTCTTTTGGAGATGGGCATGGAACTATAACAGGAAAAGGAACTATTTTCACCAATGGGATGACTTTTGACAATGTCTACTTGGTGAAGGAACTCAAGTACAATCTCTTCAGTGTGTCACAGATGACTGATAACAAGAATTTTGTCTTGTTTACAGACACTGAATGCTTGGTGTTAGGAAAGGAGTTTTTCTTACCACCAGACACTCCTATTGTACTCAGAACACCAAGACAGAAGAACATGTACACAATTGATCTCAAGGGCATATCTCTCCAAGACAATGAAACCTGTTTCATTGCCAAAGCCTCATTAGATGAATGTAAGAAATGGCATAGAAGACTTGGTCATCTGAATTTCAAAAACATGAACAAATTAGTGAAATATAATCTGGTTCATGGTCTTCCTTCCAAGTCTTTTGTCAATGAACATACTTGTGCTGCCTGTCTGAAAGGGAAGCAACACAGAGCATCTTGCAAATCAAAAACAAGTATGTCTACCACCAAGCCATTGGAACTACTGCATATGGATCTCTTCGGTCCTACTTCTGTGGCAAGCATAATGAAGAAATGGTACTGCCTAGTGATTACTGATGATGTTTCAAGGTTCACATGGACATTCTTTCTATTTCAGAAGAGTGACACAGCTGATGTACTCATTGGGTTCATCAATCAGATTGAACTATCAAAAAGCATGAAGGTAGTCACCATGAGATTAGATAATGGTGGTGAGTTCAGAAATCAGAAATTGGACTTTTTCTGCATAAACAAAGGAATCAAGAGGGAATTCAGCATTGCAAGAACACCTCAACAAAATGGAGTGGCAGAAATAAGGAATAGGACACTCATTGAAGCTGCAAGAACTATGTTGTCTGATTCCAAGCTTCTAGTTATCTTTTGGGCTGAAGCTGTATCCACTGCTTGTTATGTACAAAACAGGGCCTTGGTGGTTAAGGCACACAACAAGACCCCTTATCAGCTGTTCAATGGAAGACCTGCTTTAATTGACTTCTTCAGACCTTTTGGATGTCATGTGATCATCTTGAACACTATTGACAATCTGGGCAAGTTTAGTTAAAAGGGTAATGATGGATACTTTGTGGGTTATTCATTAAACAGCAAGGGATATAGGGTCTTCAACAAGAAGACAAGCAAAATCACAGAAAATCTTCATGTGAACTTTCTTGAAGACAAACCTGAAGATGTTCAAACAGGTCCTGACTGGTTCTTTGATATAGAAGTACTTTCAAAGTCTATGAATTATGTACCTATTGCTTTGCAGAACACTAATATTTCAGGTACTCAAGAACCAACTGGTGCAGAGAAGTCACCCCTGAGGTACATGAATGTACCCTCACTATTTCCTATTGAAGCTGATGATCAAGAAGATAATTCTTCTCTAGGAAAAGAACAGCCAATCTCATCCCCTGCTATGTCACCTCCTGAAAGCAGCGGAATGGCTGAAGGCAGTGGAATCCAGGATTCCCCTGCTAGACCAATTGCTTCCCCTTCCACAAAGGATCCAGTTACTAATGATACTAATGATGAAGAAAGAGAATCCCCACTCACTTTATCATCTACACCCATATCTGAGGGTCCTATTATATCCAGCAGTGGAAGCAGAATAATCAAGAGTGGAGGCCCAAGCTACTCAGAGCTTCATTCAGCTCACCAGCACCCATCTCTAGGTCATGCTGTATCTTTTGGAAGTTGCTTTGAGGACTTCTTTCCTAATCAAAATAGCCCCATCAATTCTGATTTGGAAGAAGATGAAACAGAAGTAATCATGCAGCCTACCTATAGAATAAATAAGGATCACCCTATCTCTCAAATCATTGGGAATCCTGAAGCCCCTAGACATACAAGGTACACAGCAAAGTAGCACAGCTTCATTGCTAACATCACCATGAAGTTCAATCATGACAACATGCAGTGTTGCTTGTTTACTGCATTTTTGTCACAAGAAGAGCCAAAGAAGATTTTTTAGGCTTTAAATGACCCAAGCTGGGTTGAAGCCATGCAAGAGGAGCTCTTACAGTTTGACATACAAGAGGTTTGGATTCTGGTAGATTGTCCCAAATGGGCAAGGCCTATTGGGACAAAGTGGGTACTTAGGAACAAAAAGGATGAAAGGGGGTAGTTGTCAGGAACAAAGCAAGACTAGTGGCACAAGGGTATACTCAGGAAGAAGGAATTGATTATGAAGAGGTATTTGCTCCAGTAGCCAGGATTAAAGCCATTAGATTATTCCTTGCTTATGCTTCATTTATAGACTTCACTGTTTTCTAAATGGATGTGAAAAGTGCCTTTCTGTATGGAACCATTGATGAAGAAGTCTATGTTATGCAACCTCCAGGGTTTGAAGACCCAGAACATCCAGACAAAATATACAAGGTGAAAAAGGCTATGTATGGACTTCACCAAGCTCCCAGAGCCTGGTATGGTACTCTCTCTAAATACCTCTTAGACAATGGATTCAGCAGGGGGAAGATTGATCAGACCCTATTTACCAAGAAACAAAAGGGTGACCTTCTGCTAGTACAAGTCTATGTTGATGACATCATTTTTGGATCCACTAACTCTATGCTTAGCAAAGAGTTTGCCAAACTGATGCAGGATAAATTCCAAATGAGTGCCATGGGAGAACTAAACTTCTTTTTGGGGTTACAAGTTCAGCAGCGGAAAGATGGGATATTTATCTCACAAGACAAATATGTGGCTGAGATTGTGAAGAAGTTTGGCATGTCTGATGGAAAGAAGGTGTCCACTCCAATGGACAAGGATCATCCATGGGGTAAAGATGGTCCTGGAAAGCTTATAGATGTCAGGAACTATAGGTCTATGATTGGGTCTCTTATGTATCTCACAACTTCAAGACCTGACATCATGTTTGCAGTCTGCTTATGTGCAAGATACCAGGTGTCACCAACAGAGTGTCACTTATTTGCTGTAAAAAGAATTTTTAGGTATCTAAAGTGTCATCCCACCTTAGGACTTTGGTATCCAAAGGAGTCACCATTTGAGTTGATAGCCTACTCAGATAGTGACTATGCTGGTGACAACAATGATAGGAAGTCTACAACAAGGGGATGCCAATTTTTGGGAAGCAGACTTATACCTTGGCAATGTAAGAAGCAGACTATTATGGCCACATCCACAACTGAAGCTGAGTATGTAGCAGCTGCTGCATGCTTTGGTCAAGTACTTTGGGTGCAAAATCAACTGCTTGATTATGGGTATAACTTTCTTAAAACCAATATATTCATTGACAACAACAGCACCATTTGCATTATTAAGAACCCTGTTTTTCATAGCAATACTAAACATATTGAAATTAGACATCACTTTATCAGAGATTGTTTTGAAAAAGGACTGATTGTCCTGAGAAAATTGATACAGAACTTAATGTTTCTGATCTTTTAACAAAAGCTTTTGAAGTAGGGAGGTTTCAGTATCTGGTTGCAGGTATTGGAATGGTTACCCCCTAAAAACTGATGTCTATTTTGTCATGTATGTTCATGGTTGCTTTACTGCTGTTGTTGTATAACTGTTAGTCCATTTTTCCATCACTTTTCATTCCACTGCTTTTTAACATAGATTCCCCTGCTGGGGGTTCATTCCCCTGCTAAGAGGATTTTTCTCTTTAAGCTGGGTTTGTTCTTTTTAAAAAGTGGTTATATGTGGTTTTAGACTAACAATGTAGAGTTTCATGTGGTGCATACTATTCTCATTGGTGAATCATGTATATACTCTATGTTTCAGGGGAGGTTAGGTCACACCTTTAGGACTCAGGGTATCCTTAGGACACTCATATATGATCTTAGATCATATCCATTGGTGAGTGAGGGTTCAGGGTAATGAGGACTTGCTGCAAAGCTTGTCAGAACTCTGAAACCTTGAGGCACTGTAATGGGTGCTTACATTTCTCTATTAAAACAGCTTGTTGTTCAAGTACAGATGTGTGGCACACATTGCCAAGACTAACTGACCATAAGTAAGGGAAAAGGTAGGGATGGTGACTAGGGTATGCATGTTTTCTTGGGTTAACCTGGTGCAGGGTGACTTATGTGTTGACTTTTTGTATTGAGACCTTTGCTGAATAGAGGACTCTTGATTTTCTATGTATCTATCTTGTGTATACAAGTGTGTGCATTAGAGCAGAGCTAGTTAGCATTGGTCTCTCCATGACTAGTCCAATATCCCAAGGAAAGTTTCCCCTGCTTTCATAACATTCCCCTGTTTGACCGTTGACCGACAATACCGTTACCCTGTTCATAGCCGTTGGGCCTGCTTGCACAAATTTTGGTTAGGGAATATTTTATTGTTTTTAAAAGATATTTAAGGCGGCTTTCTTCGCTGATTGGTAATCTTTTCTTCATTAATTCAAATAAATTACTTTTTTATCAAGATTTATCTTTGATATTTTTGCAATTTGAAAATTTTGGTCCAATCACAGCTCTTCAATTCGCCTATAAAAACTTAGTTCCCTTCACCAGCAGGTCCATCTCTCTCTCTCGACTTAATCCCACCTACCTCTCACCTTTATAAACCTTCAAACTATTTTCAAACTTTATCATGACTCTCAAAATTGCTGCTAATCATAACCAAATCGCTTTGTTACATGATGAACCAGCAGAGTTTGCTGATGCTGTGGCCTTTCTAAAGTCCTCGTACTTTAGAGTGGCCCTTCTCATCAACCCTAGAATCTATACCTCACACATTCAGCAGTTCTGGTCTAAATCCATGACCAAAACAGTGAATGGAGAGGTTACAATTCAAACCACTGTAGATGGTCATCCCAAGGTGATTACACTTGCCTCCATCAGGGAGAATCTTCTTCTTGATGATGAGGACGGGATAACCAACTTTTCTGAGGCTAAAATCTTTGCAGGTCTTGTTAAATTGGGGTACAAACTTTCTAAAAACCAAAAATGTAAGTTTGCTAAAGGTCAGTTTGCCCCTCATTGGAAGTATTTGATTCATACAGTTTTGCAATGTTTGTCACCAAAAACCACTGCTTTTAATGAGTTTGGTAGTGAGATGGCTTCAGCCCTGATCTGCTTTGCAATAGGGAGGAAGTATTGTTTTTCTCAAATGATTTTTAAAGGAATGGTTAAAAACGTTTCAACCAACTCAAAGTTTTGTATGTACCCAAGGTTTATAGAACTTCTGTTGAATATGAGTGATCATGGTCCAATTAAACACAAAAACTATTTTTCAGCAACCAAGCATACCACCAAACTATTCACCACACTTCTTGCACCATCACCACAGTTTTCTGGCAGGTCCATTCCACTCACTTCTATTATGATGAACCAAATCAGACAGGAAGAAGCCAAGAATCAAACAGCTAAACATCAACCTTCTGACTCCCCTGCCAAGAACCTACACCCTGCCAGCCCATTACCCCCTGCTGATCCACAACATGAAAGGCGATCTAAATCCAGGTTTGCCAGGTCTCCCTTGCCTGGTCAATCTTCACAAGCAGCAGAGAGGAGAGTCTCCAAAGGTTTGGAGGAACCTGAGGGTTTGGCAGCCACTATTGTCTCATCCTCAAGGGGTGAGCAGGACAGTGACACCATCAGTAAGTCTTCTCCCTCACTCCATGATATCCAAAAAGGGGAGAAATCCCCTTCTAGGATTGAGAGCAGCATGAAACCTTTGACTAATTTGGAATTGACGAAAATGTATATGAGTCTGAAAAGGCAGAATGCACAATTGGTACAAGATGTCAAAAAGCAAGGTCTGGTTATCAATAACTTGGAAACCAGACTTGCTACTCTTGAGGGGAGGAGAAAGCCCAGACTTATCATATCAACAGATGAGGATGCTTCCAAAAGGGGAGGAAGTTCCAAATACAGAAGAGTCTACTCAGTACTATTCATATCCTGGTGGTGTACATGGAAAGATAGCCAGTGCTAAGAAAGGGATGGAGAAAGGAAGTGCTGATAAGGGAAGTGACAAGGGGAATGCAACCAAAGAAATTGCTCAAACATTGCGCACCATGGGCAATCAAGAAGAAGCCCCTGCTTCAAAAGTTTCCCCTGCTGTTGCTGATCCCACTGTTGTAAGTCGTTCCCCTGCTAAGAATATTACTCAAACTTTTGTTAGAAAGAACAGAAAGCAACCAGCTCAGGAGGGGATTAAAATCAAAGAACCTGCATCTAAAGTGAAACCAGCACCAACAGTGGATCCAAAAGACAAAGGAAAAGGAATCATGGTGGAACAGCCCATAAGAAAATACAAGCATCTAACTCCTGAACAACAAAGGGCTCAAGAAGCACATGATGCACAAGTAGCTCTCAGGCTACAACAAGAGGAGATGGATATGCAGGACCAAAGAATGCAAAGATGAGGCCCAAAGATATGCTCAAGCAGGTTGAGATTATGCATAGAGAACTAGATGACGGGGTACCTCATGTTGGAGAATTTCTTGATCAATGGGAGAAGGAGTTAATAAATGCTCCTTTGGAAGACAGGTTTGAGTTGACTTGCCTTGTTTACAAATATCAAACTGAGTATCTGGAAAGAAGGGCAAATCAAATTCAGAGAGAGAAGTATTTGACTTCAGAGAAAGGGCAACTTGAACACTACAAAGTTTTGCTTAAGAGACATAGGAAGTGGAAGGATGGTGACTTCAGAGATATGAGTTTTGAAGCCATAAAAAGAGCAGTCAGACCAGTCCTAAGATTGTATGATGTGGAGGATTGGATGACCATCAACTCTCCTAAGGAAGCTGAGTATCTTAGGAGACAAAGTGAAATGCTGCAGAAAGCTAGGGAATCTAAGAAAAGAAAAGCTGAAGGGACAACTTTAGAAATTACACAAGCAGGTGCATCATCCCAAGCAGGTGCATCATCACAAGCAGGGGCATTACATCAAGCAGGTGAAAGTTTTCCAGAAATTGAGAAGTCTGTACTTAATGTACAAAGAGCAGCCAAAAGACTCAAGAGAATGGAGAAAGTTGGCACAGTTACTAAGGAGTCTCAACGGCCTTCAAATAATGAAATTGATAAACAGCTGATTCTGCAGGAAAATGATGATATTTCACCTAGTGAACTTGGAAAGAAGTTTGCTATCATAGAGTATGATGTTTATGAACACAAAGGGAGGACTTGGTGGAAGCTTACAAGAGCTGACAATACAGCACAGACATTTCTAAGTCTAGATGTCATGTTTCAGACTTTGGATAGTGAAGACTTAGAAGATATGTGGAAAATTTTGAAGAAAACGTTTGCTGCAAAACCTCCTACCATGGATGGTGTGGAGAAGGATTGGTTAATCTGGGAGTGCATGCATAGGATGTACGAGCATGAATTATTTGATCCTATATTTGATGCAGTGAATAAAGGAGATTTGTTGTATTGGAAGCTGTTTACCAATTCTGGGGTCTATGAGGTAGTAATGGAAGGAGTAAGTGTGTACTTGATCAATCATAGGTATTATCCCTTCACTCAGGAGACCTTGAAGAATTTAGCACAGGATAACTTAATTGTAGATGCTAAAACGCATGTGGCTTATGATTTGGTAAGAATGATTCAAAGTCAGATTTGGCCAGAAAGTTTGTAAGCATCCTCATCAACTAGTATTTATTCAGAAACTTGTCTTTAGGGGAAAGCACAAATTTAGGGGAGGATTGTTGGGAATAAATCTATGCTTACTTTTTACCCCTGCTAGTTGATTATCCATACCCCTGCTAGAGTAAGTTCCCCCTGCTAGATAACAAAGGCAGGGGGATTGGTTCCCCTGCTGAAGTCAACGGCCCTGCTGTCAGAGATAAACATGGAATAGATTTTTACGCGTTTCAGTTATTATTCCTTAATACTTTCCAAGTTTGTTAGTAGTGATCTTGTACGTGAGTCCTTGTGGCTATAAAAGGACTCACTAGGTTAGCATGCAATGTGTGTCTTTCTCATTTGTGTTTCATTGTCATACTTTAAGGTTTTGTAAACCCTAATACCAGTTTAGGGTATTCGTATATCATTGATATATTAAAGTTCAACGTTTCAATCATATTGTTCTTGTGCTAAACATTATTCCGCATCGTGTTTAGTTACTTTGCTTTGCAAAGTTTCCCTAGTGTTAGATTGAATTCTTTCTTTCCCATCACAACCCTTAAACAAGCTATTAAGGTTTAAGATCTGACTTTGGGATCAACAGATTTGTCATCACTGATGATTTTTCTAGATTTACTTGGACTTTCTTTTTAGCCTTAAAAAGTGACACTGTTGCTACTTTGATTAACTTTATTACCCGAATTGAAAAGAAGTTTGGTTATGAGGTTAAGATGCTTATAAGTGATAATGGTGGTGAGTTTAGAAATAAGTTGTTAGATGATTTTTGTGCCAAGAAAGGAATTACTAGACAGTTTAGTGTAGCTAGAACCCCACAGCAAAATGGGTTTGCTGAGAGAAAGAATAGAACCCTCATAGAAGCAGCCAGGACTATGTTGGCTGATGCTCACTTTCCCATTGCTTTTTGGGCTGAGGCTTTGAATACAACTTGTTATGTTCAGAATAGGGCATTAGTCAACAAGATTCATAACAAAACACCTTATGAGTTACTTTGGGGAAAAAACCTAATATTGGTTTTCTTAAACCTTTTGGTTGTCATGTAGTAGTGTTGGATACTAGTGATGCCTTAGGTAAATTTAGTACTAAAGGTGATGAAGGCTACTTCGTGGGTTATTCAATGAAAAGTAGAGGATATAGAGTTTACATTAAGAAACAAAAACGTATACTTGAAAAAGTACATGTTAGGTTTTTAGAAAGTAAACCTAGTGATCCTGAAAGTGTTCCAAATTGGTTATTTAACTTGGAACCTCTATCTAGGACTTTGAATTATATGCCTGTTACTAATCCAAACATTATGAAGGTAACTTCAAATGTTGTGGAAGAACCAGTTGTTAATGTTTCAGGTACACAGGTTAATGAAGAGGTTGGATTACAAGCAGACAAATCAGCACCCATACTTGAGTATGTTACTATTCCCATATGGACAGATGCATTTGCTGCTGTTGCTGCTGCTGTAAAGGAAAATGGTGATCCCCAAGTATCACCAGTTGACAACATGCATGATCTTTCAGGCGCTGACAAAGGAAAATCTGGCGCTGACAAGACAAATGCAGACGATGATGGCTCAAACGTTGACAGCAATGGTCCAGGCGTTGACAGCTCTCTTGACCATATTTTCTCTTCCAATTTTGAAAAAGGTGAACCTTCAAACAGAAATGGAGAGGTTCATTCAGATGTTGAGGGAAGAGAGTCTGAAGAAGATATTGGTAACATGGAATATGAGATTGAAGACAACACACTTTTTGAGGGAGGAATGCTTACTTCTACAATCAAAAATCACCCTTCCTCTCTAATTATTGGTGATGTGATGTCTCTTGTTCAAACTAGAAGATCTCATTAGAATCTTGGAGGATTTATTGCATATATACACAAGAAGGTTGATACCCCTCTTGTTCAAGCATGTTTGTTTGCCTGTTTTCTGTCACAACAGGAACCCAAGAAGATTTTTGATGCTCTCAAAGAACCAAGTTGGGTGGAAGCAATGCAAGATGAGCTTCACCAATTTGCTATCCAGGATGTTTGGGAGTTGGTTGATTGTCCCAGACATGTCAGACCTATTGGGATAAGATGGGTTCTTAGAAACAAAAAGGATGAAAGAGGCATTGTGGTCAGAAACAAGGCACGTTTAGTGGCTCAAGGATATACACAAGAGGAATGGATAGACTATGAGGTGGTCTTTGCACCAGTTGCAAGGATTGAGGCTATAAGGATATTTCTAGCCTATGCTTCATGCATGGGCTTTACAGTCTATCAAATGGATGTGAAGAGTGCTTTTCTTTATGGCACAATTGTAGAGGAGCTTTATGTAATGCAGCCTCCTAGTTTTGAAGATTCAGAACATCCAGACAAGGTGTATAGAGTCAAGAAAGCTATGTATGGACTTCATCAAGCCCCAAGAGCATGGTATGGGACATTGTCCACCTATCTTGTGGAAAATGGATTCAAAAGGGGCACCATAGACCAGATCTTATTTACAAAGAAGACTGGTAAGGATTTCTTAGTTGTCCAGGTTTATGTGGATGATATCATCTTTGGCTCTTCAAGTCCAAAGATGAGTGAAGACTTTTCCAAGCTTATGACAGACAAGTTCAAGATGAGTGCAATGGGGGAGATGAACTTCTTTCTAGGGTTACAAGTTCAGCAAAAAGAAGATGGTATCTTCATCTCTCAAGATAAATATGTAGCAGAAATCTTGAAGAAGTTTGGCTTTTCTCCACATGAGAAAAGGGCTAGCACTCCTATGGATAGAGAACACCCTTGGGGAAAAGTTGGAGATGGAAAAGATGTGGATGTTAGGTACTATAGATTAATGATTGGTTCATTGTTGTATCTCACAGCTTCAAGACCTGACATTATGTTTGTTGTGTGTGCATGTGCACGCCATCAAGTGACCCCCAAAGAATGTCATCTTCATGCTGTCAAGAGAATCTTTAGATACCTTAGATGTTATCGAGACCTAGGATTATGGTATCCAAAAGATTCACCATTGGAGCTTATTGCATATTCAGACAGTGATTATGGTGGTGACAAATTTGATAGAAAATCCACAACTGGTGGATGTCAGTTTCTTGGGAGCAGATTGATCTCCTGGCAATTCAAGAAGCAAACAGTGGTGGCCAATTCTACAACTGAAGCAGAATATGTAGCAGTTGCTGCTTGTTGTGGACAAGTCTTATGGATTCAGAACCAACTGTTAGATTATGGGTATAATTTCATGCATACCAAGATTTTTGTAGACAATAACAACACTTTATGCATTATTAAAAATCATGTACATCACTCTAAAACAAAACACATAGAAATTAGACATCATTTTATAAGAGATTGTTTTGAAAAGGGTTTAATACAACCAGATAGGGTTGACACAGAAGAAAATGTGTCTGATTTATTAACTAAAACTTTTGATACTGGAAGATTTCAGTACTTGGTAACAAGTATTGGAATGATCAATCTCACTTAATATGTGTTTCGGGGTCTTAGTGTAAAAGTATGTACAGGATATGCATTGTTATTGGTCTTTTTGTGAAGTTAGATTTTCCACTTTATTTGTCTAACGCTGACAAAGGTTATCTTAACGCTGATAAGTGTTATCGTGACTGATGAGATGGCATTTATACCTGATCTCATCGTTCTTTTCGGGATTTTAATGCATAAAAATGTCATAAAATACCATATATATGCTTGTGTTTGTTTACTTGTGTATTTTAGGTATGGATATCGTGAAAAAGACAAAAGATCACAAGATACAAGGAAAAACGGACACGAGAAACGAAGCCGTACAAAGAACCGGGCCCTAATTCATGGAATATTCAACAAATACCCTTGAAGACTTGAAGATATGCAAGATTGATCCTCATTTATTGAAGCAATGACACTTAAAACCCTTGTATATTGATAATTACAAGTTTGGTCCTTTAAGTTTGTCAAAATTACACAAATGGTCCTTCAACTTTGAAGAAATGGCAAGATTAGTCCCTCAACAATTCCAAATTGCCAATAATGGTCCCTCATGAAGTCAAAGACACATTGAAGACCTTTGAAGATCAACAAAGTCCAAAATCAGTCCTTCAATTATCTCAAAATGGCAAAAACAACCCTTTGAAACCTTTTTCCAAAAGTTTGTGCCAAAAGTGAAAAGATGTGAAAGTTATTAACAAAGGAGTTCAAGTTTTGTTGCTGAAAAACACGTTTTACACACTTTCTGAAAACACAAGGGCCAAAGTTGTATACTTGAAACATTCAAATGAAGAAATGCGCCAAACAACTTCCAATCCTACAAAAACGGATCAAAATCACCACTGTTCACCTTTTCACCACCCAGATTTTACATCACTTAAAACAAAGGGTAAATCTCAATTACCCTTACCCACACTTGATTCATACGCCTAGAATCCCATCCAAACCTTAAAACCCTCACTCCCACTCACCAAGAGACCCCACCATTCAAACCCGTCCACCAATCAAAACACAACTTGTTCTCCAAGCTTAGCCACGTGTCAAGATCAACAGCTAACACTCATTGCTTCACCCCAAAGCTACTTTAAACGTCTAGGATCATTTTGGATAGCTCACAACCAAGAATTATCTAGAAGCACGCAAGGGCATTTTAGAGAAATCAGTGCTAGGGTTTGTGAATAGTGTAGCCAGGCATTTGCCTATAAAAGGAGACCTCAACATGTGAGAGTCCCTTTGTTCCAGTTTTACCTTTTAAACATTGTAATTCCTTTTTGAAATTTATAAAAGTTGGTATTTTGAAAAAATTGTAATTCCTTTTTATGTTTTTTTGAAAGTTGGTGTTGTTTAAGGGTAATTCTGAGTTCCATTTGATGTTATAAGTGTGCTTGAATCATTTGGTTCAAGGACGTTTATGTTTGGTAAGGTTTTCAAGTTTGAAAAAAGCTTGAAAAGAGGTTTCTGATTTTGCTATTTTTGTTGTACTAATCCTTAACCAAAAGCTATAAGCTCTTACAAGCTTGTTGACACCAAGCTTGTGAAGGGATTGGAGCATTTGGTTGGGCTGTTTGTTCATTGTGTTGAAGAAATCAAGCCCTTGAGTTTCTGCTTTGAAACATCAACCAAGGCGGTCATCCATCTTTCTTGTTGAAGTACCTTGGTCTTATTCTAGTTGTTGAACAATGTCCAAGGAGCATAGCTGGCCCTCCTAGGATGTTGTGGAGGGCAGGTATAACCTCTTGTTAAAATTCCTCTCAAAATTTCATGTTACTGCCTGTTTTGGATTTGGTGCTTTGATTTTGTGTTCTTGTGTTTGTGCTGGTGATTTTTGAGTTTGATTCTGTTAGTTGCTATCTAGTAAGTGTTTTTGATCATTAAAATCAGTAGGTTGTTTGAAGGATTAAGAAGTTTGTTTGAAAAGTGGTTGATTAAGGACTCTTTGGGATTACTGGTTCATAAGGCCTTGTGGCCTTGTGCCCTTGGTTCTTAGGGTTTGGGATGTCTAAACAAGTCTTAATATACAAGTTTTAGTCATTGGTTAAGTTTCTAAAAGTTTGGAAAAGGGATTTGAAGTTTTGCAAAAATCTGATAAAAGTGTTGTTGAAATTGGTCAAACACATCAGATCCAATAACTTCTTTGTTTGTTGGATCTAAGGTCTGAAATCAGGTTTGGGAATAGTTTAGGTGATAAGCTATCTATTGGTTATCTGGTTGTTGAATTTGGTGGCTTATTGAGTGTGATATAGCTTATCAAAGTTGGCTGAAGTGGTCATTTGCATCAGCAAAGTGACCACCTCATTTTGTGTCTGCATTTGTTATCCTAGTGTATGCCTTGTGATTTTGCTGCTTGGAACTTGTTTAAGTGCTGCTTGTGAGTGGATTTTGCTATTTGGTGTGCTTTGTATCTGGCTTATAAGCTAACTGGCTTATTAAGCCCTTATTGCCAAAATCTGCCATCAAAAGGTCAACTGACCTCTTGATTCACAAGGCCTCCTCCTTGAGTCCTTCACAAAAATTGCTTATAACAAGCCCATATACCATTCCTGATCATTTGGTGAACTTTGGAGTACTTTGACTTTTGGTCAAACAAGCACAAATTGGCTTATTTTTGAGAACTGCTTATTGGCACATGCAACAACTTGCCTTTTGTAATAGAAATCAATTTTCTTACCTTAATAACAAATCTGGAAGGTTACAAGTCTTTTGGTTAAGCTTTTGCTAGAAAACTAGCTTATTTGGCTTTTTCAGCCAGCTTATTGGTTCTTACAGCTTATTCTACTTGGCTTTTTGTGATTTTCTTGATTGATTATTCTTAGTTAAGCTATTTATGAGCTTTTGCAACAAACTAGAGCTTCTGAGGTGCCCTAAATCTCAAACCCGACTATTTTGTCGTTTTGTGGATTTGTACTTTGCTTATTTCTGGCTTATTGAGTGTGCTTTTTCAAAATTTCTTTTTATAGATCTCATAAGCATCCCAAAAGAGGGTTCTGTGTCAAATTGGAGCTTATGGCATTAGCTTATTGCTTAATGGGCTAAAAAGCCCAATAAGAATAAGCTGTTTGCTTATTAAGCTGTGATAAGCTCACATTCAGCTTTTAGGCCTTTAGAGTTTTGTGCTTAGAATTAAATTTTGAGTCAGATAGGGCTTTTCCAAGTCAATTGGGCCAAGTTTGACTTTTTGGGCTAAAAAGCCCATTAAGGTTGACTGTTTTTGGTTTTGGCCCATTTGAGGGCCCAATAGGGGTATTCTGGTCATTTCACTTTGATTTTCTGATTATTTAGGTTAAAATAAACTAGTTTGCAAGTTTTTAGAATTTTTTATAATTTTTGGATTTTTAATATTATTTTATTATTATTTTAATATTATTTTTCAAATTTCACATTTTCCAACTTTTTACATTTTTCTTAGCTTTAATACATTAAAATAGGAATTTAGCCACTTTTAGAATAATTTTATCACTTTTAGATTAATTTTTATAATTATTTTAAGTTTTAATAGTTTTTAAATCATTTTAAATAGTTTTTAGTAGTTTAAAAATTTCTAAAAATAGTTTTTAATCTTTTTAGGTCATTTTAGAGGTTTACCAATTGAAAAATCTTTATTTGGGCTTTTTGATAATTTATTTGATTTTTAGGGATTTAATTAGCATTTAAAAATTTAATATTTAATTATTTAAAAGGTTTGAAAAAGTTTTGATCATTGGTAAACTCTTAGTTTATTTATTTTGATTTTTGGTGAATTTTTGGTAATTTTTAGAATTAATTTTTATTTTTGTAGTTTTTTACGGTTTTATGATTTGTCGTCGTAGTAGTATTTTCATGTCTTCGTCATCTTCTTTTCTCATCTCCTTCTAACCAATCATTAATCAAAAACATTTAACAAGTTTTTCACACACATATACCTCCTTGGGAAACGAACTTGGAAACCATAAGGGTCATTAGTGCTTGATTTTCCTAAATCATCACTCGATACTTTCCCTATTTTACGCTCTTTGTTTTCCTAAACAAGAGGTGTAATTTTTCCTACAATCATTTTGGCGCCGCTGCCGGGGAGGTGTGTCGTGATTAATTTGCATTGTTGTTTTTAATATTAACCAAAATAGTATTTGTATTAGTAGAAATCTACTAATACGTATTATCGGTTTTCTTGGTTTTTCTTGTGAAAATATTATTACTATATTGTATTAAGTATCACAACAAATAAACAATATCTCCAAAAGTGTGAAAACATAACCTTAATTGGGATTTGATCTCCTAATTATTGTATTCGAATCTCAAACAAAAAAAAGGCAAAAATAGATAAATACTTTCGTGAAGCTCGATTTTGAAAAATACAAACTATAAGGTGGGTATAAGGCGTGTATTATAAAATATACCCTAAGGAAAAAGGCTCTTAAGTGCTTCACGCCGCCTCGTTTCCCCGCTTGCTTGTGAGTATTTTGAGATTGAAGGCTAATCGAGGGTTTTGCCGCCCAAAGTATTATTACGTATAATATATTTGCTTGGTTTCTTTGTTATTAAAACCTCTTGAACAATTTGGTTTTCACCAAAGTTCTTAAGTCAATCGAAGGCGTTCACTCCACGTGATCGTTTTCATTCCTTTGAGGCTTCTTTAATTAAGAGTTTGATTCGAGGAGAGATTTTGTAGATTGTTGTCTACGAAGATACACCAAAATCCAAAAAATTAAATACAATCAAAAACACACAAAAATTGAAAATTCAAAAAACACCCAAAAAGAATCTTCTTTGCTCACCTCCCATTCTTCGTGAAGTTTATGATCACTCGTAATCAAGCAAAACGAGCTCGTAAACGTCTTCAAAAGCAAGCCAATCAAGAGACGTTGATTGTTGAACAACCTCCAATTGTTGAACCTATTGTAGAACAAGAAGTCGTCATGGCTAATCGTACTATGATGGAGTTGCTACAAGCACCCACCGAGGGTTTTGGAGAGGCTATTGTGATTCCCGCCTTTCTTGAGGAGAATTTCGAGATTAAGACGGGTTTAATGTCGATGTTGTAAGCAAATAAGTTTAGAGGTCATGAGAAAGACAACCCGCACTACCACATTAGGAATTTTAATCGTCTCACCGCTACTAGAAAGTTTAAGGATGTTCCACATGACGCCATTAAGGTGATGTTGTTTCCATACTCGTTAGATGGACCCGCAAAAATTTGGCTTGAGAAAGAACCGCCAAATTCGATTTTGACATGGGGTGATCTCGTTTCTAAGTTTGTGAACAAGTTTTTTCCACCATCTAAAACAACACATTTGAAAAATGAGATTTCACAATTTGTGCAAAGAAATAATGAAAGTTTTTCAATGGCATGGGAACGCTTTAAAGAAATGTTACATGAATGTCCACACCATGATTTTTCGGAATTGCATCAAGTTGATACTTTTTATAATGGGCTTAATGATCATGAACGAGATTATTTGAATGCCGCCGTGGGTGGTAATTTTTTGTGTAAGACGACCAATGAGGCTTTACAAATCATTGAGAATAGATCTAAGGTTTATAGCCCTCGTAACACACCGAGTGTTGCCAATTTGGGTTCGTCATCGTCATCATCGTCTCGTAGCATTAATGCCTTACATGATGAAGCTAATGAGGAAAATCGGTTTTTTGATAGATTTTCTAATCTTATGTCCCATTAGAAAGCTCAAGAAGCTTCAAATTCCGCTTCGGTTAAAGGGGTTGCTAAGAGTTGTTTGTCTTGTGGTGGAGCTCATGATCTTTCCGAGTGCATTACCGCGGATGGTAACAATTCGAGTGCTTATGTAGCAACGGGAACTTACAACCAAACGGCCAAGGTTCCCGCCCAAATCAAGCTCCACCAAATCAAAATGCTAATAACTATCAAAACAACAACCAAGGTGGTAATTACCAAGGCAATTCACGCAACTACAACAAAGGGAATTATCAAAATGGGAATGGACAAGTCACTAATCAAAACTAAAACCATGATTTTCAAAACACTACACAAGGTTTTCAAAATGCTCACACTAAAAATCTTCAAGGAGAATTTTTGGATTATGCTAAAGCAAATGATGCTAAATTTGATAACATGCAACGTGAGATGATTAGCTTAAGATCCGAGTTGAAAAACGAGCTTAAAAATGAACTTGCTAATGAACTTAAAACTCATGCAAATAAAATGGAAGGAAATGTCCAACGTCTTCAACAAAACCAACAAAAGATGGAATTAGGACAACATGAGATTAAGCAAGAGTTATTAAAAGCGGATGCTAGGCAATCAAAATTTGAGGACCAAATGGCTAAGATGTTTGAAGCAATCATGTGTAAACCCTCTTCCTCGGGTGGTCTTCCTAGTGATACCATTGCAAACCCGAAGGGAGAAATGAAGGTTATTACTACACGAAGTGGTAAAACTTTCAAGGAACCAATCTCTCGTCCAAGTACTTCTACGGAGAAGGAAAAAGAGAAAGAACCCTAGGTGATGGTCGAAAAGGAGCACATTACAATCCCACGAAGTACCGCTCAAACCACACCTACGGTTGAACCAATACCAATTGTGGAACCCGAGTTTCCAAGGCCGTTGCCTAATGACCAACCCACACCACCTTTACCCTACCCTTCGAGACGAAACAAAGAGAAATTGCAAGAACGTAACAAACAACAAATCGAGCTTTTTATAAAAATGTTTCAACAAGTGCATTTTGATGTGAGTTTAGCTGACGCGTTGTTATATATGCCTCGTTTCGCTTCCACGTTTAAAAGTATGATGAGCGATAAGGAAAAGCTTTCAAAGCTTGCTAATTGTTCTTCGGTTTATCTTAACCGCATACCGGAAAAAGTTTGTGACTCCGGAAAGTTTCTCATTCCTTGTGACATACAAGATATGAAAGAATGCCTCGCCTTGGCCGATCTTGGTGCGAGCATTAATTTGATGCCATTTTCCATTTAGAAATCGCTTTCGCTTCCGGCTCTTATTCCTTCGAACATGTCTATCGAGATGGCCGATCATTCTACGATTTTAGCATGTGGAGTAGCCGAAGATGTTTTCGTGAAAGTGGGGAAGTTCTACTATCCCGTTGATTTTATAGTAGTTGACATCCCCGTGGATCCTCAAGTTCCTCTAATTTTATGTCGTTCATTTTTAGACACTTCGAGATCGCTTATCGATGTTCATGCAAGAACTATCACTTTGAGATTCAACGAAGAGGAACTTGTTATAAACTCTACTCAAAACTCGAAACCTTCTCATGTTTATGCAATCGCTACCATCAATCACATTGACATCGTTGATATGGTTTGCGATGAGTTTTCACAAGAAGTGTTAGGTTTTTCCGATAGCTCGTCAAGTGGCAATCCCACTATTTTGGAACCGATTCTTGCTAATTCTACACCAAATCTCACACCATTCCAAGGAGGCGATCTCACTTCAAATGAAATAGACAATGAAGATGAGGTGTTGATTAGTGATGATACTTCTATTCCACCATTTCTTCCGCCGATAGAAGTTATGAGTGTTGAACCAAAATCTTCAATCGAGGAACCACCTATCCTTGAATTGAAAGATCTTCCTTCTCACCTTGAATACGCATTCTTGGAAGGTGATGACAAGTTGCTGGTTATTATTGCAAAGGTCTTGCTAATGATGAAAAACCGAGCTCTTGAAAGTTCTTAAGGCTCATAAAGGGGCAATTGCGTGGAAAATATCCGACATTAAGGGTATTGACCCAAAATTTTGTACTCACAAGATTTTAATGGAGGAGGACTACAAACCCGCAATTCAGAGTCAAAGAAGGGTCAATCCCTAAATTCACGATGTCATTAAAAAGGAGGTCCTTAAACTCCTTTACGCGGGAATGATTTATCCTATATCCGATAGCCCATGGGTGAGCCCGATCCATTGTGTCCCTAAAAAGGGAGGAATGAACGTTGTGCCTAATGAAAACAACGAGTTAATACCCACTCATGTTGTGACCGGTTGGAGGGTGTGTATTGACTACCGAAAGTTAAATGACGCCACTCGTAAAGACCACTTTCCTTTGCCCTTCATGGATCAAATGTTGGAGCGACTCGCGGGAAATGAATTCTATTGCTTTTTAGATGGTTTTTCTGGTTACTTTCAAATCCCTATCGACCCTCGTGATCAAGAGAAGACTACGTTTACGTGTCCTTATGGAACGTTCGCTTATCGTAGGATGCCTTTCGGACTTTGTAATGCATCGGGTACGTTTCAACGGTGTATGATGGCGATTTTTCACGATATGATCGAGAAGTCGATGGAAGTGTTTATGGATGACTTCTCGGTGTTTGGCAATTCGTTCACGTCGTGTTTATCTAATCTCGAGCAAATGTTAAAATGTTGTGAAGAAACCAATCTTGTGCTTAATTGGGAAAAATGTCATTTTATGTGTAAACAAGGAATCGTCTTAGTACATAAGGTGTCGAAAGCGGGGATTGAGGTCGATAAAGCAAAGGTAGACGTCATCGCCAAGTTACCTCATCCCAAAACTGTTAAGGGAGTTAGGAGTTTCCTAGGCCACGCGGGCTTTTATCGTCGTTTCATCAAGGACTTTTCGAAAATCTCTCGACCTATGACACACCTTCTCGAGAAGGATGCTCCTTTTAACTTCAATGAGGATTGTGTTAGAGCTTTCGAAACTCTCAAAAGGAAACTTACCGAAGCTCCCATTCTTGTTGCTCCTAATTGGGAATTACCCTTTGAAATCATGTGCGATGCAAGTGATTATGCTATAGGGGCCGTCTTAGGGCAACGTTATGACAAGCATTTCCGTCCTATCCACTATGCTAGTAAGACGATGACCGAGGCTCAATTAAAGTACACCACAACGGAAAAGGAATTCCTTGCCGTGGTCTATGCTTTTGAGAAATTCCGACCTTATCTCGTCTTAACTAAAAGCATCGTGTATACCGACCATTCGGCTATCAAGTATCTCTTAGCTAAGCAAGATGCTAAGCCGAGATTGCTTCGTTGGATGCTCCTCCTCCAAGAATTTGATGTCACCGTGCTTGACAAAAAAGGAGCCGAGAATCTAGCGGCCGATCATCTCTCTCGTCTAGAAGATCCTCACAAAGATGTTTTCGAGGACAAGGAAATCACCGAAACATTTCCTCTCGAGACTCTCGGTGTAGTGAATTCTAAAGACACCAACCCATGGTTTGCCGACATTGCAAATTACCATGCGGGCAATTTCATAATCAAGGGTATGACGACACAACAAAAACGAAAATTCTTTCGTGATGTCAAGTTCTATTTTTGGGACGACCCTTATCTCTTTCGGGTTTGTGCGGATCAACTCGTTCGACGTCGTGTGTTTGGTGCCGAAGCTTCTAATATCCTTAGAGCTTGTCACGAAGGACCCACAGGTGGTCACCACGGTGCTAATCTCACGGCTAAGAAAGTGTTCGATGCCTGTTTCTTTTAGCCTTCTATCTATCGTGATGCACACGCACTTGTGAAGTCGTGTGATTCGTGCCAACGTCAAGGAAAATCGTCTCAACGTGATGAAATTCCGCAAAACATAATTCAAGTGTGTGAGATTTTCGACATATGGGGAATATACTTTATGGGCCGTTCCCAACGTCTCATGGCAACAAATATATCCTCGTCGCGGTAGACTACCTTTCTAAGTGGGTGGAAGCTAAGGCTTTGCCTACTAATGATGCTCGTGTGGTAGTGAAGTTTTTGAAGCAACTATTCTCTCGGTTCGGAACCCCTCGTGCTATTATAAGCGATCGTGGAACCCATTTTTGTAATGACCAATTCGAAAAGGTTCAAAAGAAATATGGAGTTACTCATCATCTTTCTACGGCTTATCACCCGCAAACGAGTGGGCAAGTCGAGGTTTTGAACCGAGCTTTGAAGAGGATTTTAGAGAGGTCAATTGGAGAAAACCGTGCTTCATGGTCCGACAAACTCGATGACGCTTTATGGGCCTTTAGGACCGCTTATAAGACATCTATTGGTTGCACTCCTTATAAGTTAGTCTATGGGAAGAATTGTCATTTGCCCATTGAATTGGAGCACAAGGCATATTAGGCCCTTAAGCATGCAAACTTTGACTTGCAGACCGCGGGAGATCACCGGAAAATACAATTGAATGAATTGGATGAATTAAGAGATAATGCTTATGAAAATTCATCAATTTTTAAAGAAAAGACTAAAAAGTTTCATGATTCAAAGATTAAAAACCGGGTTTTTAACGTTGGTGATCAAGTGTTGCTTTTTAACTCTCGACTTAAGATATTTTCCGGGAAATTGAAATCTCGTTGGTCGGGTCCGTTCACCATTACACAAGTATTTCCGTATGGGACCATCGAGCTAGCTCAAGATGATGGTCCTAATTTCAAGGTGAATGGACATAGGCTTAAGAACTACTTTGATGGGGAAATTCCTTCAATGGTTGCCCTCGACCAATTCACCTTCCCCAATGATAATTAGCATTGAGGGGATCAAGTCGAGCTCATGACTCGGTAATCAAAAACGAGGTGCCTCTGGGGGAGATCCCATGCTTATCTTTTATGCTTACTATTCACTAATAAGGGGACTTGTACCCTTCCAACTCATTGTCTCGTGGTTGTTTGTGATTGTGTTATCTAGATCATCATCATCATCTACGATTGAAGACTCTCGTGTTCGTTTACGTGAGCCTCCATCGTTTGCTTGAAGAAGTTTTTCATGAATCCATGACATATCCTTTATTGTTCTAACAATTATCTTTTAGCATACTTAATAAACGGCTTTAGATATATTGTTGATCACCCTTTCCATGCTAGATCCTAAGCATTCGATTCTTCGTCTCTAGTATGGGGGTGCTCCACCTTTAGACTCGAAACATTGAGGAAAATGTTTACTTTTAGTATGGCGGGTGAATAGGTACTTGCTTTGCTACGCCCTAACGCTTTCCAACTTTCAATGTTTTGTTTTGGTTGCTAATAAGACTAAAAATGGCCAAATTTTAAAATTTTTCTTAGTTTTCATAAGTGTTTTTTAAGACACGAATGTATATTTTCCGATAGGTAGAATAAGAGCTAATTTTTGACTTGATGGGCATTTGGAGCCATTTACATTCCTTAACCCGTTCAATTCAAGTTTTTCTAGACTTTTATATAGGGAGCTTTAAAACGCGAAAGTCTTAATTCATACGGGTTAAGAACAAGAACTTTTCACAAGTTCCTATAATTGATCCTAGAAAGTCACTTATCAAGGGAACTATAAAACGCATTCTCTAAACTTGAAAAAGTCCAAGAAAGTGCAAGATCCTATAGGTGGCTTGAAAACCAAAAACTTTGATTTGATATAGTCTTAATGAAAGCTAATCCAAATTTGGCTTAATTTTGACTTGCATGGCTAAGTATTCACGAGTCTCTTTAATTAGAGGTCTTTATATAGTGAAGAACGAGAGATGATAGAGTTAGACAAGTGATCATGCTAAACGTAGAACATGAAAATGTTCTTTCAAAAACTCATATGTTTTTAATTGTGGCTTTTTCTTCCCATAAAATCAATGCATTAGGAATAAATCATAATTGCAATAAGTAAGGTCGTACGATTTGAAAGGTTACTTAGCCTCTAGCGTAAGATCGTTTAAAAGTTGCTCGGGGTTGAATAGAGTTCATAGCCAAGGGATAACTTATTGAAGAGGGACGCGAAGATTGGCGATCATTCAAAAAGGCCCTAACAAGGCATGAGGAGCTCTATTTTTGCTAAAGATCCAAGATGATGTGAAGTATCATTATTCCTAAATCAATATGAAGGATCGAGACACACGACGAAAAGCAATTACTCCCCTAAAGATCATGGAGAAAGTCTATACAAAAAGACCCTAACAAGGTATGAGGATAAATATATCCAAGTCCGAAAAGGAGGCGGATCGTTGTATATCAAAATCCAAAGTAAAGATTGAAGAAAAATGATGAAGTCGTGGTCCAAATATGAAGAATCTCTCAAAAACGTCAAGTGAAGAAATTCCAAATATATGAAGAGAAGACCATAATTTCAAGAACGTCTTCCCAAGATTTGAAGTATGAAGTACATGCCAAATATCGTTCCGAGAAAGGTCTCAAATCGTGAAACGAGTTATGCCAAGATATGAACTTAAGGAGATACACGAGAAGCCGTTTTAAAAGATTTTGTCCTTCGGCTAACTATCGATTAAATCGTGCTACTTTGCTTTCGGACTAATAACTACTCAAATAAGTCAATATGAATCACTTGTGATCAATGACAAATAGTTAAAAAAATGCTAGTAACCCATTTCCTTTTATAATAACTAGGATTGCGGGGAGAAAAAGTATTACACAATTTGGACGTATGAGTAGTGTTAGCATTGTGACTTGTACCAACAATGATCTCGTTTTTGCACTTAGCATGGAATGTATGACAATAAAGGATGACGAAGTTTACTCTAAGGGACATTTACTTGTTTCTATTCTTTGACCCTAAAAGTCACATTCGTGATGAAAATCATACATTATGTCTTTACACATCTTCGTAGTATGTTGCAAGTCTTTTACTCTTCAAAAAAGGTTAATACAATTGAACTTTGGTGATTCTTAGATACGTTATTCTAGCATTGCGTGAGGGCATGTCAATGGCTTAGTATGGGGGAGTGATGAGATGGCATTTATACATGATCTCATCGTTCTTTTCGGGCTTTTAATGCATAAAAATGTCTTAAAATACCATATATATGCTTGTGTTTGTTTACTTGTGTATTTTAGGCATGGATATCGTGAAAAAGACAAAAGATCACAAGATACAAGGAAAAACGGACACGAGAAATGAAGCCGTACAAAGAACAGGGCCCTAATTCATGAAATATTCAACAAATACCCTTGAAGACTTGAAGATATGCAAGATTGATCCTCATTTATTGAAGAAATGACACTTAAAACCCTTGTATATTGATAATTACAAGTTTGGTCCTTTAAGTTTGTCAAAATTACACAAATGGTCCTTCAACTTTGAAGAAATGGCAAGATTAGTCCCTCAACAATTCCAAATTGCCAATAATGGTCCCTCATGAAGTCAAAGACACATTGAAGACCTTTGAAGATCAACAAAGTCCAAAATCAGTCCTTCAGTTATCTCAAAATGGCAAAAACAACCCTTTGAAACCTTTTTCCAAAAGTTTGTGCCAAAAGTCAAAAGATGTGAAAGTTATTAACAAAGGAGTTCAAGTTTTGTTGCTGAAAAACACGTTTTACACACTTTCTGAAAACACAAGGGCCAAAGTTGCATACTTGAAACATTCAAATGAAGAAATGCGCCAAACAACTTCCAATCCTACAAAAACGGATCAAAATCACCATTGTTCACCTTTTCACCACCCAGATTTTACATCACTTAAAAAAAAGGGTAAATCTCAATTACCCTTACCCACACTTGATTCACACGCCCATAATCCCATCCCAACCTTAAAACCCTCACTCCCACTCACCAAGAGGCCCCACCATTCAAACCCGTCCACCAATCAAAAGACAACTTGTTCTCCAAGCTTAGCCACGTGTCAAGATCAACAGCTGACACTTATTGCTTCACCCCAAAGCTACTTTAAATGTCTAGGATCATTTTGGACAGCTCACAACCAAGAATTATCTAGAAGCACTCAAGGGCATTTTAGAGAAATCAGTGCTAGGGTTTGTGAATAGTGTAGCCAGGCATTTGCCTATAAAAGGAGACCTCAACATGTGAGAGTCCCTTTGTTCCAGTTTTACCTTTTAAACATTGTAATTCCTTTTTGAAATTTATAAAAGTTGGTATTTTGAGAAAATTGTAATTCCTTTTTATGTTTTTTTGAAAGTTGGTGTTGTTTAAGGGTAATTCTGAGTTCCATTTGATGTTATAAGTGTGCTTGAATCATTTGGTTCAAGGACGTTTATGTTTGGTAAGGTTTTCAAGTTTGAAAAAAGCTTGAAAAGAGGTTTCTGATTTTGCTATTTTTATTGTACTAATCCTTAACCAAAAGCTATAAGCTCTTACAAGCTTGTTGACACCAAGCTTTTGAAGGGATTGGAGCATTTGGTTGGGCTGTTTGTTCATTATGTTGAAGAAATCAAGCCCTTGAGTTTCTAGTTTGAAACATCAACCAAGGCAGTCATCCATCTTTCTTGTTGAAGTACCTTGGTCTTGTTCTAGTTGTTGAACAAGGTCCAAGGAGCATAGCTGGCCCTCCTAGGATGTTGTGGAGGGCAGGTATAACCTCTTGTTAAAATTCCTCTCAAAATTTCATGTTACTGCCTGTTTTGGATTTGGTGCTTTGATTTTGTGTTCTTGTGTTTGTGCTGGTGATTTTTGAGTTTGATTCTGTTAGTTGCTATCTAGTAAGTGTTTTTGATCATTAAAATCAGTAGGTTGTTTGAAGGATTATGAAGTTTGTTTGAAAAGTGGTTGATTAAGGACTGTTTGGGATTACTGGTTCATGAGGCCTTGTGGCCTTGTGCCCTTGGTTCTTAGGGTTTGGGAAGTCTAAACAAGTCTTAATATACAAGTTTTAGTCATTGGTTAAGTTTCTGAAAGTTTGGAAAAGGGATTTGAAGTTTTGCAAAAATCTGATAAAAGTGTTGTTGAAATTGGTCAAACACATCAGATCCTATAACTTCTTTGTTTGTTGGATCTAAGGTCTGAAATCAGGTTTGGGAATAGTTTAGGTGATAAGCTATCTATTGGTTATCTGGTTGTTGAATTTGGTGGCTTATTGAGTGTGTTATAGCTTATCAAAGTTGGCTGAAGTGGTCATTTGCATCAGCAAAGTGACCACCTCATTTTGTGTCTGCATTTGTTATCCTAGTGTATGCCTTGTGATTTTGCTGCTTGGAACTTGTTTAAGTGCTGCTTGTGAGTGGATTTTGCTATTTGGTGTGCTTTGTATCTGGCTTATAAGCTAACTGGCTTATTAAGCCCTTATTGCCAAAATCTGCCATCAAAAGGTCAACTGACCTCTTGATTCACAAGGCCTCCTCCTTGAGTCCTTCACAAAAATTGCTTATAACAAGCCCATATACCATTCCTGATCATTTGGTGAACTTTGGAGTACTTTGACTTTTGGTCAAACAAGCACAAATTGGCTTATTTTTGAGAACTGCTTATTGGCACATGCAACAACTTGGCTTTTGTAATAGAAATCATTTTTCTTAGCTTAATAACAAATCTGGAAGGTTACAAGTCTTTTGGTTAAGCTTTTGCTAGAAAACTAGCTTATTTGGCTTTTTCAGCCAGCTTATTGGTTCATACAGCTTATTCTACTTGGCTTTTTGTGATTTTCTTGATTGATTATTCTTAGTTAAGCTATTTGTGAGCTTTTGCAACAAACTAGAGCTTCTGAGGTGCCCTAAATCTCAAACCCAACTATTTTATCGTTTTGTGGATTTGTACTTTGCTTATTTCTGGCTTATTGAGTGTGCTTTTTCAAAATTTCTTTTTACAGATCTCATAAGCATCCCAAAAGAAGGTTGTGTGTCAAATTAGAGCTTATGGCATTAGCTTATTGCTTAATGGGCTAAAAAGCCCAATAAGAATAAGCTGTTTGCTTATTAAGCTGTGATAAGCTCACATTCAGCTTTTGGGCCTTTAGAGTTTTGTGCTTAGAATTAAATTTTGAGTCAGATAGGGCTTTTCCAAGTCAATTGGGCCAAGTTTGACTTTTTGGGCTAAAAAGCCCATTAAGGTTGACTGTTTTTGGTTTTGGCCCATTTGAGGGCCCAATAGGGGTATTCTGGTCATTTCACTTTGATTTTCTGATAATTTAGGTTAAAATAAACTAGTTTGCAAGTTTTTAGAATTTTTTATAATTTTTGGATTTTTAATATTATTTTTTTATTATTTTATTATTATTTTTCAAATTTCACATTTTCCAAGTTTTTACATTTTTCTTAGCTTTAATACATTAAAATAGGAATTTAGCAACTTTTAGAATAATTTTATCACTTTTAGATTAATTTTTATAATTATTTTAAGTTTTAATAGTTTTTAAATCATTTTAAATAGTTTTTAGTAGTTTAAAATTTTCTAAAAATAGTTTTTAATCTTTTTAGGTCATTTTAGAGGTTTACCAATTGAAAAATCTTTATTTGGGGCTTTTTGATAATTTATTTGATTTTTAGGGCTTTAATTAGCATTTAAAAATTGAATATTTAATTATTTAAAAGGTTTGAAAAAGTTTTGATCATTGGTAAACTCTTAGTTTATTTATTTTAATTTTTGGTGATTTTTTGGTAATTTTTAGAATTAATTTTTATTTTTGTAGTTTTTACGTTTTTACGGTTTTACGATTTGTCGTCGTAGTAGTATTTTCACGTCTTCGTCATCTTCTTTTCTCATCCCCTTCTAAACCAATCATTAATCACAAACATTTAACAAGTTTTTCACACACATATACCTCCTTGGGAAACGAACTTGGAAACCATAGGGGTCATTAGTGCTTGATTTTCCTAAATCATCACTCGATACTTTCCCTATTTTACGCTCTTTGTTTTCCTAAACAAGAGGTGTAATTTTTCCTACAATAAGTGACGTTGTCAGCAACATGTTAGTTTTGTGGTTTTTGATCTAAATGTGCAGTCGTTGTTAGCATTGTACCATTGGATACAGAGTTGCTTATGGATCCTTGGAGAATCATTGGAGCATGTTTCAATTTATGGATGATGGTTGGAATATTTATATTCCTATCTTGACATAAATTTTTATTTACATGCATATTATTTGGCAACTTATGTATCATAGTTTAAGGGGAGGTTTTAGGAACCTTTAGGACTTTTGGGTATTCTTATGATACTCTTATCACAATTCTAGATAGTGTCCACTGGTGAGTATGAGTTAGTTTACTATCTCATGAGGCACTGTAGCATGCAAAGTTGATATACTATGCATGTTGCCAAGACCTTTTTGGCCTAGAATTGGATGTGGTCTGTTGGGAGACTTGGGTATGATTTATATTGGGTTTACCTGGGAGTTACAAGGGATTTTATGAGATAACTTAACTGTTAAGAATTTTGGTTAGCAAGGGACACTAGAGGACTGTTATGTCTATCTTGCATAAGCAAGTGTGCATAACTGGATAGTGCTTGCCGCCCTATAGTAATTTTCAGTTTATAGGTTATCTTCACTAGGATAAATTACTTTGTTAGGGTCCTTTTTCATATTTATTATTTTTATTTTTTGGACGTTGACAGATATATTTCCAAGTGTTGTTGTGGCCAATTTAGACGTTGACATGGCTTTTGCAAACGTTGACAAGAATATAGTCGTTGGGCGTTGATGGGTTATTTTTGACCGTTGACACTCAGTGGGTCCTACCCATTTGTTATTTTTGACGAAAATTGGGGCCGTAATTTTGGGAGTTGATAACTTTTAATTAATGCACAAGATAACTTATTTTCTTTTCAATATTTTCATCATTATATTTTGAAAATACATGCCTTATTTTTGACCAATCACATGTGCCTATCACTCCTATATATTTGGCTCCTACTTTTTAAATAGGGTACTCTTATATTCTTTTCTAACAACCTTTCTGTTAGCCTCAAAATATTGAGTCAAACAAGAATGCTCGGTCATAGGTTATTATTGTAACATTAGTTAGAACGTTGTAATAGGTAGTTAATTAGTCGTGGTTTACGGGCTTGGATTTAAACTATTTAAAGTCCAAAAGACAAGCCCGACCCAATTTATAGTCCATTAAAGCCCGCATGTGGGTGGACTATATATACTACCCTCCTAGCATGTTAGGAGGGTTGGTTGTCCATTTTTCTCACTTCTAATCTAATATTCCCAAAGTTAATCATCTCTCTCTCTACTTTCTCTCACTACTTTATCTCTCTAGAATTTATCTTCTTCATCTATTTTCTTTCTTTAATTCGTGCTATATCATCTAAATATATGGGACAACAATTGGTATCAATCGCCATGGGGTAGATTTGTGATTGGTTGTGTTGTTATTTGATTCGTAAGATTTAATCTCTTTCTCATCTCACGAATTCAGTTTTTGTGTGTTTTCCGTGCTCTAAATCTTGATACACATCTCCTACATATTTGTGGTAGGGATTTGGTTGCTTTGGTTTGGGTAAAATCACGTGTTTTCTTGGCGAAAAATCTCATTTCTTACCTAAAGTTTCGTAAAACGTACCCTTATTGCGACTGAAAACCTTGCATTCCATCGCAATACGCTAGGGTTTATCATTGCGATCGACATTGCGATTCAGATTGCGATTGGCTGTTATTGCGATTGAAGATTGCGATTGGAGATTACGACAGAGATTGCGATTGGATATTCCGATTGAGATTGCGATTCATTATTGCGATTGAGATAGATTACGACGAAGATTGCGATTGAAGATTGCGATTGGAGATTGCGATTGAAGATTTCGATTGGATATTACGAATGAGATTGCGATAGGAATATTGCGACAGGGTTATTGCGACAGGGTTATTGCAACAGGGGGTCATTGCGATAGGACATTGCGACAGACATTGCGACAGACATTGCGATGGGACAACATTGCGATGGGATATTGAGATCTGTTTAGCCAAATTTTGTTCGAGTATTTTTTAGACTTAGCCACCATCTAGACTAGTTTCAGAATATCGTTTACACGAAGATTAAAAAAAGAGTTAAAATTTTTCCGTCAAGTGAATTCAAATTTTTTCCATACTAGTTTTAGGACATTTCTAGCTCGATTTCAAAATTTGGCGATCACAAAAATTTTTTGTCTACCGTTTTGTCGGACTGGGGAATTTATTGTCGGACTGAAGAAAAATTGCATTTTTCGGAATTTTAACCACAACAACAATCACAACAAATCTACTTAAGATCCATATTCACTTTATCATTTCAGAGAATATTGAGATGGATTCTACTGCCGAATATCGTGTGACGAACAACAATATAATGGTGGCAGGTAACAAAGAAAGACCACCAATGCTTGTGTCTGGTCGGTATGCTCAATGGCAATCACGGTTCATACGATACCTTGATACAAGACCCAATGGTGATGCCTTGAGGAAATGTATTACTCATGGACCATATGTATTTAAGAAAATCTCAATTCCTCCAAGAGCAGCCACAGATACTACTGATCCAATACCCGCAAGTGAACGTGATGAAACAAGAGCCGATCTCACACCTGAAATCTGTGCTTGGCATGATACGGAGAAGGAAGCCATCTATATGGTTTTAAGTGGGATTGGAGATGATATTTACTCCACGGTTGATGCATGCCCGACAGTACATGAAATGTGGACTGCGATTGAACGCTTGCAACAAGGAGAATCACTCAACAAACAAGATGTGGACTGAAATGTGGACTGCGATTTTGGGAAGTTTACTTCAAGGGATGGAGAATCAATTGACTCTTACTACTCCAGGTTTTATAAGATGATGAATGACATGACAAGAAATAATCTACAAGTCTCCACCATGCAAGTCAATGTTCAATTTCTTCAACAACTTCAACCCGAGTGGACACGGTTCGTCACTTTGGTGAAACAACAAGAAAAGTTAGACGAGGTCTCATATCATCGACTCTTTGACATCTTGAAGCAATTTCAGAATGAAGCAAATGAGATTCGAACTGAACGTGTTGCAAAGACGGCTAATACACTTGCTTTAGTGACTACAACTCAACATGTTCAAGATCATCCCTCTCGTGCTCCTAAGACATATTCTACTACATCATCTTCACCACGATATTCCACATCATCTAAGTCTTCATCATCCACAAGATCTCGAGGTAAAGTGCCAAGAGCACCATCACCACCATCTGAATCATCATCTGAAGAAGATAGTGATGAAGACCAAGCTCAAAAGAACCGAGAGATGAAACAACAAATTGCTTTCATAATGAAGACTTACAAAAAAAATCTACAAACCCACCAACAACAATCTTCGTACTTCATCTAACACAAAGAACCGATATGTTGAGAGTCCTCCAAGGTATGACACACGTCGACGTGGTGAAAGTCCTTCTAGGTATGATCGACATAATCCTACACATGTTGAGGGTTCTGCAAGGTATGATCGGCAAACTGCCAAGTATGATACTCAGAGGATTGCTGTTGCTACTGGGAATAGGAAATGTTGGAAGTCAAGTGGTTCAGCAGCGTGGGATTCAATGTTTTAATTGCCAAGGTTATGGGCATATGGCAAAGGAATGCAGGAAGCCAAAACGGGTTAGAGACTCTGGTTATCATAAGGAAAAGATGCTGCTATGCAAAAAGATTAAAGCAGGGGTTAAATTGTCAGCTGAGGAAGGAGCAATGCTTGATGATACTGATGATGAAGATTCTGATCAAGAGCTCGATGCACATTACTCTTACATGGCAAAGGTTGAAGAAGTTCTCAAAGTCACTGAATATGACAATGGCCCTATCTTTGACACTGAGCCAATCGATAAGGTACATACTATTGATGAATATAATGTGTTTGGTGATATTCCTAAGCATAGTGTTCTACCCAATGCCATTAATGACACGTGTATGATGGAAACGGTTGATAGCAATACCACACCCGATTCATCAGACATGTGCAATAATGAGTCTGAGGATGATCAACATGTAAATGAATATGATGAAGAGGAACGTATTGCGCTTGCTAATTTAATTGCTACTTTACAAAAAGATGTCACTGAAAATAAAAAGAGTCAAAAGCAATTAAAGAAGGCAAATGCTACGCTCACTCAAAGTTTTGAAGATTGCAAAGCTGCTCTTATCAAATCTACTGAGATGACTGAAAGCTATAGAGATGAGCTCCTTCAGAAAACCAAAGAGCTTGAGGGGTACAAGGGAAGTGCGTTAAAAAGTCAAAAGGACGATTTTGAAAACAAATATAACACAACTCTTGAGTTATTAGCAAAAGAGAAGCGTCAATATAATGTTTTCTTAATGGATGAACGTCAAAAAACATACCTTGCCAATACCAAAGTTAATGAACTTGAACAAAAGCTCTCTATGACCACTACCGATTCTGCTAAAATTCTTGAGTATAAGAAACAAGAGGTAGATGCGTTAAAACAAGACTTCAAAAGTAGATACGATAAAGAAACTGAAAAAGTTACAAAATTAGAAGAACAAGTCGAATTTTTGAACAAAGTTGTTTATAAAACGCATGATTCTATTCAATCCGTCAGAATGCTAGCACCTCCGTCCATGTTTAAGGGTCAAGCTAGCTTTGCAAGTCCTGAGTACCTTGCCAAAGCTCAAGCTGCGACCCCGTGTCTTTATCTTGATGAGACTGAAAGGACCAATCTTGATTGCATACCTGTTAGTGCCGATAGTGAAGAGACTGCCCTTTGGGATGATGATAGTGAACCACTTGTTAATAAGGAGTTTGTGAAACGTTATAATTATGCTTATGAGAATAGTCTTTATGGTCTTTTCAACAAACAAACTCAGAAAACTCGTGAGGAAGTGTTTCTAGAATGCAAACAAAAGAGAATTCAATGGAAGAAAGCATTTGCCCCTAAGAAATCTAATGTTTACAAATATATAAACTACCTTCCTCTAGATGAATCTAAAAGCAAGAGTAGGAAAACATTAGGTATTCTTAAACACCACATAGATAATGTTAAATCTATAGTTGAAAGAGACTGGGCAAAACGTGAAAATGCTGAGTGGACACGTCCGATTCCTCAAGATATTACCTTGCTTGTGAAAGAACTCTTAATTCCTAACACGGCGTTGATTAAACAAACTGTTCTTCAACTTGAGGAGTTCATTCGAACTGAAATGTATGATGATTTAAAATATGTTGAATCTCTTGAGAAACACATTGATGATCTTTAAATGGAGAAGTCTGATTGTTCAGATGAATATGATTTACTCTTGCAAGAATGCGTTTCTAAAGATGTTATGTGTGCTTATTTTACATCGTGTGCTGATATTGATGAATATTCTGAAGTTGCATGCCAATATCTTGATAAAAGCAAAGAATGTGAACGTCTTGAAATTGAGCTTTCGAAACGTAAAGAAAATGTTGGCAAAAAGGCTTTTGAGTTACTTCAACACAAAACTGATTTCCTTCAAAAACATTGTCATGCACTTGAACTTGCTTTGCAAAAAGACGTTGGTAGTTTTCCACATGATAATAAATTGCAAGAAAAACTTTCCCAAACATTTCGAGAAATGAATGAACAGAATTTGGAAATTAAAGGGTTGAAAGCTCAGTTACAAGATAGGGACAGAGCGATAGCAGAGTTGCAGAAACTCGTTGCTAAAATGGGTGGGAAAATCGTGGAACCTAGCATTAAGAAACCTGTTATTAGACAACCCAATGCCTCTAAAGTAAATAGATCCTCTATCTTGGGAAAACCATCTGCTTTATCAAATTCCTCGTTTGCAGAACCTGTGTTTGCCCCCAAGATGGATGGAAAGGAAAGGTTACCACAGAATCAACCCATAAGGAATCCTATAGCACCAAGCGTTAAGCACAATAATGTGATTAAACCAGGGATGTATAGAATATCCACTAAGCCCACAAACAAAGATACTCACTCGCCTCAGACTTCTAGAAACACTAATATTCGTGTGTCTTCTACTACAGGAATAGTCTCCACTACTAGTGTTAGCCGGCCTCAGCTTAAGAGCACTCAAGTGAATGATAAGGTCTGGAAACACAAGAATCAAGGGAAGATGAAGCAAGTAGAAGAACACCCTAGCAATTTGAATGCTTTTAAGAATAAAAAGTTTGTTATCGCATGTAATGACGATTTGAATGCTGTGAATGGTTTGAATGCTTTGAATGTGAAATTTGTTTGTGTCAAATGTGGAAAGTGTGCTAATGCTAATCATTCCATGTGTGCTATGAATAAAGTCAAAGGCGTAGATACTAGAACTAAGAAGCAAGTTGCAATGCCTATTAGAGCTAGTCAACCCAAACCCAAGATGAACCATTCTAGTGCCACCCCCACTAAGAAAAGTAATGCATCAGACTCCACCACTAAGAACCCTAGAAGCAAAATTAAGGAGTTATATGAGTCTGCTAGTAAGTCTTGGAAATGGAGTTTTGCTAATCAATGTCCTCCTGGATATAAATGGATGCCTAAAGTTAGGACAGAAAATGTGACTACGAGTGTTAGTATGCCTTTAAATGTTGCTAAGGACACTAATGATTCTAAAATCATAAATACTATGGTATCCAATTTAGCAAATGCTCCATCGTGTTCTAACTCTTCTGCAGGTGATACAAATAATTCTCTTCATACTGGACTCCGGATGCACGAAGCACATGACGGGGAATCTCAAGCTTCTAATTAACTTCGTGGAGAAGTTCCTGGGTACGGTCCGATTCAGAAATGATCAATTTGTACCGATCCTAGGATATGGAGATTTGGTTCAGGGGAATATTACGATCAAAAGGGTATACTACGTCGAAGGGATCAATCATAATATTTTCTCGGTTGGTCAATTCTGTGATGCGGATTTGGAGGTTGCTTTCAGAAAGAAGACATGTTTTGTTCGTGATTATGATGGGAATGACTTACTTACCTGTACACGGGGTACTGATCTTTACACAATTTCACTTCAAGACACAACTTCATCAACTCCAATTTGCTTCATGGCTAAAGCTTCAACGACTCAGGCATGGTTATGGCATCAACGTTTATCTCATCTTAACTTTGATACCATCAACTTGCTTTCCAAGAAAGATATTGTGAGAGGCCTTCCAAGTTTGAAATTTATCAAAGATCATCTTTGTTCTTCTTGTGAACTTTGTAAAGCTAAAAGAAGTAGCTTCAAAACAAAGACTACACCAAGCTCAAAAGGACGGTTAGATTTTCTTCATATGGATCTGTGTGGTCCCATGCGTGTTCAGAGTATCAATGGAAATAAATATATTCTGGTAATTGTCGATGATTACTCACGGTACACATGGACTCACTTCTTGAGGTCCAAGGATGAAACACCCGAAGTTCTCATCAGCTTTCTTAAACTGATACAACGTGGTCTTCAAGCTCAAGTTAAATTGGTTCGTACTGACAGAGGTACATTATTTTTGAATTCAAATCTGAGAAAGTATTTTGAAGCCGAAGGGATTGAACATGAAACAACTATTGCTCGAACACCCGAACAAAACGACGTTGTTGAAAGACGAAACCGTACTTTAGTTGAGGCTGCTCGAACATTACTATCCGCTTCAAAACTTCCACTGTACTTTTGGGCCGAAGCCGTGTCAACCGCATGCTACACCCAAAACCGATCCTTAATTATCCCAATACACGAAAAGACACCATATCACATAATTCATGATCGGAAACCTTCACTCAAACACCTTCATGTATTTGGATGTACTTGTTACATTACACGAGATGGTGAAAATTTGGATAAGATGAAAGAGAAAGGTGATGCATGTATTCTTGTGGGATATGCAACTCAGTCTAAGGGGTATAGAGTGTACAACAAGAGAACAAAATTGATTGTCGAAACTATTCAGATTCGATTTGATGAATTGCAAGAAATGGCACTTGAACAAAACAGTTTAAGTCCCAATCCACAACGACAAACGACTTCCGTTCACAACCGCACGGAACTCGGAACTCAAGACCACAGCAATGAACCGTCAAGTTCAAAGCTGGTTCCTGAACATGTTCCTATAGCAGATATGACAGTGGACCCGACAATTAAAGAGTTGGAAATGTTATATGGACCAATGTATGATGAATATTTCACGGGGGAGAAACAAGTTGTATCGAAGTATTCCGCTGACATTCATGATAAGAATGATGATACCGATCATCGTCAACAATCGGATACAACTTCATCTACTTCAACACGGGTTGCTGCAGATTTACCTCCTCATAATATCACTTCAACAATCGATCCTACAACATCCACAACTACTGTCATTGCTCCGGAGAACACAAATCAAGCAGACAATGCATTATCTGACGAAGACGAATTTATCAACCCATTCGGTACACCGGTACACGAAACTGGAGAGTCTTCTACTCGCCATGTTGATCCGTCAAATATGCATACATTCTATCAATGAAATACTTCAACACATCATTGGACCCGAGATCATCCTTTGGTTCATGTAATTGGAAACCCTTCACAGCCCGTTCGCACAAGACGAAAGCTTAACACCGATGGCGATGTTTGTATGTTCGCACTCGCCGTGAGTTCAGCTGAACCGAAAAACATCAAAGAAGCCTTGGCTGATCATGCTTGGATTGAATCGATGACAGAAGAACTTCAACAATTTGAAAGACCTAAAGTCTGGGAACTTGTTGACAGACCATACGATGTAATTCCATTAAATCTTCGATGGATCTTGAAAAACAAGATGGATGAAGAGAACACGATCATCAAGAATAAATCTAGGCTAGTGGCTAAAGGGTATGGACAGAAAGTGGGTATTGATTTTGAAGAATCATTTGCACCAGTAGCTCAAATGGAAGCGATCAGGATTTTCCTTGCTTATGCTGCACATAAGGGATTCACTGTCTATCAAATGGACGTAAAGACGGCGTTTCTTAACGGTCCTTTGAAAGAAGAAGTCTATGTCACGCAGCCGGAAGGATTCGTCAATCCTCATTATCCAGACAAGGTGTATCGTCTCCACAAAGCACTATATGGACTCAAGCAAGCTCCAAGGGCGTGGTAAGACAAGCTCTCGAAATTTCTGGTCTCCAAAGGTTTCTCAAAAGGTTCCATTGATCTAACTTTGTTCACTTATAAATATGGGGATGCCATTCTACTTGTGAAAATTTATGTTGATGACATTATTTTCGGGTCTAAAAACCCAAAACTTTAAAAATGGTTTGAAAAAGTAATGCACAGCAGATTTGAAATGTCTATGATGGGCGAATTAAATTTCTTTCTAGGAATTCAAGTTCACCAATCCCCAAGTGGTATCTTCATTAACCAAGCCAAGTATTGTCAAGAGATAATCACAAAGCATGGTATGACATCATGTGACCCCGTTGGGACACCATTATCAACCACATCCCTAGATGCTGATTTGGAGGGATTACCCATAGATCAATCGAGATATCGTTCAATGATCGGGTCCCTCATGTACTTGATAGCATGCAGACCTGATATTCATCATGCTACATGTTATTGTGCAGGATATCAAGCCAGACCCACTGAAAAGCACCCCAAGGAGGTTAAACGGATCTTTCGGTACCTTAAGAATGCCATTCACCTAGGACTCTGGTATCCGAGGGAAACCGGTTTCTTTCTAACGGCCTATTCAGATTCTGATCATGCAGGGTGTCTTGATACACGTAAAAGTACTTCTGGTGGTGCACAGTTTCTAGGATAAGATAAGCTTGTGGGATGGTCTTCCAAGAAGCAGGATTGCACGTCTCTTTCATCAGCCGAAGCGGAGTATGTGTCTCTATCTGCGTGTTGTGCTCAAGTTCTTTGGATGCGAACACAATTCACGGATTATGGCTTCCACTTGGATAAAGTACCTATGTACTGTGACTCAAAGTCCGCCATAGCCATCTCCTGCAATCCGGTACAGCATTCCTGAACGAAACACATTGATGTAAGATACCACTTCATAAAGGAACAAGTTGAAAGAGGTATCGTTGAACTATACTTTGTTGGAACGGATTACCAATTAGCTGACTTGTTTACAAAAGCTCTTTCGAAAGAGAGGTTTGCGTATCTTGTTAGGCAAATTGGTATGAGATGTTTGACTCCAGCAGAACTGGAGATTCTAGCAAAGAAGCCTGCTTGATTCATCTATCAAACATCTACCTGTAAATATTAATGAAAAAGAAAAATACAAAATTAAAAAATCTTTGATAATCCAAAAATATTCTTCTCGGCATGTCTTTCAGTATCGATAATATGGACGTACCTAGAAATGTCGCTCAATAACGACACGAGTGTGTACATAAAGCTCGAATGAAAGTTGTAAATATTTTTCAAAACATGTCATTTCTATCTTTTTAAAGGAAATTGTCTCTTTTGGACAATATTTCCAACAACGGGTAGAGCAATCTATCTGGGGTTGAGCTTGTCACAAAACATTCATCGTTTTGAGCTCAACACAATGGCTTGTAATCACTTTCAGATTGCAACCCGGAACTATATTCACGGGGGAGTGTACAATTTCGTGCCCTTACCCTTAGCACAAGAAGTTAAATCTTCTTACACTTGAGTGGATTCGTCAAGACATTCAGAGTCTATGAAATCAAGTTTATGCTTTAGAAAAACCTCTTCACCAAAAAGAAATAGGATTTTTCAAAAAGCGTTGAACACAATTTTTTCAAGAATTTTTCAATGATTATTCAAAATCTTTCAAAAATTATGTGTTCAACAACTCCTATCCTCAAAAGTTTAATGTGGATCAAATCCTCGTAATGACAATTCCATTGGATCAATTTTTGAGGGGGAGAATTTTAACTTATTGCAAACGATTAACACATCTTTCTCCTGGCTATTTTCAAGACTATTTTTCAAAATATATTTTAATCAAATTTTGTATCTCTAATATCAAAAGATTTTATATATTAGAGATAGGGGGAGATAATGTGATTAAAATGTGATCTTATATAAGACTCAAGCACTTTAACTCTTACCTACATGTGCGAAACACTTTCGATTATCGATGCACATGTGAAGGGGGAGCATTTCGGAAATGACAAAACTAGCAAGGTGTTAAATGTTTTTCAAACACTTTGTTAGAATTTAAAGTGGTTTTCATGGTTACGATCAAATACCCACAACATCTTTTATTCACGACGTTATTGGTGTCAAAAGGGTGGTTAGGTTTAAGTCCTATGATCCAACCAGAACGGGAGGGATCTTCCCAGGGATAATCCAATAGCTTATTAGAAGTCCTTAGGAAAGATGGAGTAGAATGTGAACGTAGCTGAATGCCGACTAAGTACTGATGATAGCACTGGAACAATCACAACAAGGTGCTATTAATGATGTCTTGGTAAGCAATTAAGGGGTTGAAGAATGAAATAGAAATGTAAGGATAAAGGGTGTAAAGAAAGAAGCCCTCCATACAACTTAGGCAGAAACCGGGTCAACACATCATGAAGACAACTCATCATGGACCCAGTGATGTGAAGTACAACCCTTTCCTAGCTACTCAGGCTTCTCTCAAAAGAAGTTTATTTTATTGTCACGGAGATCAACAAGAATTCTATTGACTTTCTCACTCCGAGATAGTTGATATTGAATAGGTGGCATCTGCTCCAGCCTCCGACAACTAAAAGTGCACAAATCGAGTCTAGAGCTAAGAGATCAATCAAATCTCGTTAGGACACACGGATGAAGATCAAGAGAGTCCTACGCTATATCCTTGTGATATTGCTAGAACACTCAGAGTGATACTACTTAGTATTCACAATGATGAGTGGAAATCCTTCCAGTGTTAACGACAAACAGCACTACGGTAGGTCATATGCAATATTCTTTAAGAACTGAACATATGTAAAACTGAAAAGCAACAGTGGTTTGATTCTGAATTGATTCAAACTTGTTTCAGGTTTCTACGCAATATCTTTATGGTCTTGCCAGAACATTCAGAGTGATATTCATTAATATTCACAGTGACGAATGGAAATCCTTCTAGCGTCAACATCAAACAATGCTACGGTAGGTGACTTGTGATATTCTTATGAATCAAACTTGTTTCAACTGGAAAGCAAAAATGGTAAGATTCTTAATGAATCAAACTTGTTCCAGGAATTTGAATTAACGACTTTAATCAAGCGGATATTTATCCAATAGATTCACTCTTTATGTTCGTAGTTTTGCTTTGAGACAATCGAGTAAAGAGAACGGCTAGTACAGCCGCGAAACCCTGTCAAGGAGATTCTTAATTCAATCTACCTAATCACAGGTATGGTATTTGATATCGTATAACGGTCTTCACCGACCGGAGGTAAAACGCTATCGATTTAGGACGAATGTCAAAGCCATTCAGTCCGTGTCCATGTTTTGTCTCAAGAAGGTGGCGTCACGTTGTACTCAGCAAAGTCAAAGATTCAAAACCACATATTCATGCCCAAAGACTTATTCAACATTTAATAGTGTGAGCATGTGGATAAAGACACAAGATCGCGAGATGGCAAAGATGTAACAACTGGTAATTTTCTTACTTTGTAAAATGACCATTTTACCCTTTGACTTTTTATTTAGTCAACTATGTACTTGAACTGTGTATAAACCAGGAAGTTATCCCGCGTTTTCTGAAAAACTGTTTTATGACAAGTGATGACTTGACACTGAGCTCAGTCATCATTTTGAAATCTTCTGTGAATCTGACCAGACTGCTGTAACGGTCAATGAATTGACGATAATCCGTGAGATTATTCGTTATCTGTGAATTACGTGTTTAACTGCTTTATTTTAACTGCGTGATTGTTATTTTCATTAACTGCGTATTTAATTAACCCAGTACGTATTTATAAACATGTATTTTAGTATTTTTGCCATTTATAGTAATAAATCGTATTTTCAGTGAATATTTACTTAACGTATCGCGTTTTCGTATTATACGTCGTTTTTACGAGTAACCGTCGTAAGCATGCATAAAACACTTTACGAAACGTAAAATGTCAGTTTTCGTCGAAAAATCATAAAATTAATATATTTCGTCAATTTTCTAAGTTTTACGCATTTTTAAACATAACTGCATACTTTTCACTAATTACCTAAAACTAATTAACCTTTTTACCTTAAACCTTTTAACTAATTACCTAAGTGAAAATTTTGAATAATTTACCCCCCATGGGACCCATTATAACCGGCCACCATACACAACACATGCATACTTGAACCAAAATTACACACTTTGCTAATTTGGTGTCTATTTTTCCCACTAAACAAGAAACCCTAAAATGTCATTCTCATCACACAAATAATTCACTTCACATTTCACAATTCAAAAACACAAATCTCTCCTCTCTCTCTCTCTAAACACACGGCACAAACACACAACACATTTTCCACCATTGTTAAATTTTAAAAAGCTTCATTTTTCAAGATTTAACACAAAACAAATACACCCAAAGGTTTAAAAACACAAAAGGAAGAATGGTTATTCATGGTTTGTTGATTTGAGTAGTTTTGGGTTGAAGATTCTTGAAGTTGTAGATTTGTTGTTGTTGATTATTTGTTGAGTAGAGCGTAGATCGTGTTACCGTCGTTACGTAGAATCGTTACACAAGGTTATTTCTTAAACCTTTTTCAATCTTTTCATTTTCATGCATAATCTTTGAAGATTCATGCATATATGTTACTCATCATCTATCTTCTTGAAAATAAAATGGTAAAAACTATTTTGGTCATGATAAATTTTTAGATCTATAAGTATTTTGAATAAATCTTTTAAATCTATGTATGAAAAGGTTTTAATTAAAGGATTTATAAAATATATACATATATATTTTTGTGATTTATGAACTTGAAAATAAATCTTTGATTTTTATGATGTTTATGAGTATTTGGAAGGAAGTAGTAGTGTTATTACTAGTGGGTACGCTTAAAAATGGTCGACAACGCGTTTGTACGAAAAAGTCGTATTCTGTCCGAATTATTTATGGGGTTTAACGGGTTGTAAAAATTGTTTTGACACTAGTTTAGTACGAGATTGTGAAAATATAAGTAAATACCTTCGTTTCGGTATATTATAAGCTAAAAACGGAGTTAAAACGAGAAAGATATGGGCGTTTAAAGTTTGATGACGGAAAACTCATTTTTTTGAGACATACTAAAAATACACTTGCTGTCCATATTATTAAAGTGGTCGAAAAGACGTTTTCGAGTTAAACCGAGTCGTTTTTAGTGTCGAAATGGGTACTAAATGCTATATATGATTGTTGGGAACGATTTGAGAAAAGCGAAAGCGCTAGATAGATATTGTTGAAAGTGAAAATTGGGTTACATTGCGAGAAATGATTTGTTGAGCGTTGTGGTTGAGAGATTGATTGAAAATTTGGGATTTTGAGTCGAGATTTGGGAACTTACCAAAAATGGCAATTTTTGAAATGGCGCCGAAAGGCTGCCGAAATTTCTATGAAAAACGTGTTGAGAAAATTTATTAAGATAAATTTTGGTAAATTAAAATTTACGCCGAAAGGCTGTCGAAATTTCGTTGAGTCAAAAATAAATATTTTTGCCTAAGTATATACGATAATACTTATAACGATACGATAATTACTAGTCACGTTTTTTTAAACAAGATAATGTATGTATGAACGATGAGTAACGTACGTGACGAATTATTATGACTTATTTGCTAGCGCCTAAACTATAGTATTATATTTAGGTTGTTGCTAGAGTGCTCGCTTCTATTTGATCATACTTGTGCGGTTTGTATCGTTGCTTGAGGTGAGTTTATAGTTCCCTATTAAACTGCTTTCTATGTTTAATGTTTTGGGATGTGATGAATGCTATTGATGCTTGCTTCTGAATGCAAGTAAAACTATTTTTCTGTGAACTCTTCGTGAACACTATTTATGAGATAGCTTAAGTTGCTTGAGCCATAGTCCCCACTATCGTGAATCGTTAGTTACTCTGCTGGAGTAAGCTCTTATGTTACGGATAGATCTATTGAGGGTTGACAACCTCCACTCGGGCATTCTGACGCCGGACGAGTGTGTACCATTTGTATGAACGGAGTTATCTTGGCTAGGTACTCTTTTGGGGAAAATTTATATGTGCAATCTATTGCATGTACTGGATCACTAGTTTCGATGTCACGAGCTTAGCGCTATCATAAATATTGTGAACAACCAATTTATCCTACACTTGGCACTATATCTCCTATAGTTGCATGTGTACATGAAATGAAATCTAAAAACGTATGACTATGAATTCTTACTTGAAACCTATATTCTCACCAACTTTATGTTGACCCAATTTAGCATTTATCTCAGGTATTTGATGATGATTTGTATCTGCTTCGTGAAGTACTTGGAGTCCGCATGCATTCATGACCGCTCTTCGGACATTTATTCACTTATGCTTTTGAACTATTATCTCGTTGATGTTTAAAACTTTTACATTCCGCTGCATTATCTTTTGAAACTGAGACCTTTCGTATTGTGATGCTTTTAATTTAATTTCAACGAGGTATTTTTATAAAACGTCTCATTTAGAGTCGTTCTCTTGTACCTTGAACTATGATGCTATGACGTAACAGCCCCCGAGCTTCACCGCTTCCGCATATCACATTTTAGGGTGTTACAGAATTGGTAATCAGAGCCTTGGTTATAGAGAACTAGGTTTGCATCTTAGGCCTAGACTATAACCGATATGGCTACTTGTTACTCTGTATATATGTGTACTACGTAATGTATTACGTAGGATCACACTATAAGTATAAGTAATATATATTATGTAATACGTAATATGTATTATATACATATGCACTTCTCAGATTTGCATACTTTAATTTCCATACATGATTATTTCATGCATACCCTACAACTGCTTAATACGCATTTTGGTTGTTGCAGGTTATGTCGTCATCTACTGTTTCTTACCAGCCCGATTCTGCCGACGAAGAGTGGGAAGACGAGGTTGAGATGGTACCGGATCATGTTGAGCCGCAGGATGATCCTGAGGAGGCCGATCCTGAGGAGGAAGCTGAGGAGTATGATTCTGACGAGGAACCGGAGGAGGATGACGAGGGTGAGCCTGCTGTGTTGTCTGACATTTCTGACGTTGTTGATGGGATGTCGCCTATTGTGCATCGTACTTTGATTGAGTGGGTCAGTGATAGTGAGGATGATAGGGAGGGTAATCCGATAGATTATCAGAGGATGTTGATGATGAGGTAGAGAGTGATGGCATGGAGATTGCTTCTCCTGGACCGATTGGATCGCTGTTGCCTGTGTTAGGACTTGAGGATGAGGATGATATGGGTGTCGAGGCTGATGAGGATATTGAGGTTACTGATGATGAGGCTAGAGTTGAGTTTCCACTGGTGTCGGATGATGAGGGACATCCCGACTTTCCTGCTCATCATGGATTGATGACTCGTACTGCTGACCGTGATTTGACTGTTGTATCTGAGGAAGCTGAGCCTAGTAGGAGGACTGCGATTAGGAAGACGTCCAACCTGAAGAAGAAGTCTACTGTTCCACATCAGAGGTTTAGAGAGCAGCGGGAAGCATTATGGGGTACACCGACTGCTGAGGTTTATAGTGATTCTGATGATACCGTACCACCTGCTGATGGAGCTGGACCATCTGGCGTTAGGACTAGAGCTGCATCCGATTCTGACTCGTCATACACGCGGAAGAGGGTTCGTATGTCTGATCCACCTGCTATACCAGAGACATCGCCTACTCATGGGAGTCGTGCTATGACTACTGCTTCTACACCATCTGCACATCATGATGGAGAGTCTTCTAGACGTAGGTCATGTGTTATCATGATAGGATCTGCTAGGGATTCCGATGCTGTTCGTTTTCGTCGACTTGAGGATGCAGTGTGGGATTTGCTAGAGGATCGTGAGGATAGACAAGAGTTGTTGGATACTGCTCTTGAGGATATTGTTGCTTTGAGGAGTGAGTTGGAGACACTTCGTGGTGGAGACACTACGAGGGGTGCTTCACCGAGATGTACTGATTGTGAGCGTCGTCGTCGTCATGGTTAGAGTGTTATCGTTATCGTGCTGAATTCTAGAGTAGATTACATCTTTTATCTTTTGGGCATTGTATTCACTAAACTAGAGTAGTACTCGGTTAGTTGTACTAGACTAGATGTGATCATAACTCTTATTTTATGACTATGTACTTGTATTGGATATTCTTATTTTGAATGAGAATGTGATCTTATGACTTTGGTTATTGACTATCTTTATTATGATTGTTGTATCGTAATTTTGTATCATTAGCATAGAAATATATAACGTGTATATTCGTGCTTGAACCTTATTTGCATTGTTGTCTTAACGCAGAGAAACAATGGTGAACACGCGTAATGGTATGACTGACGCACAATTGGAAGCACTGATTACGCAACGAGTGACTGCCGCTTTGGCAAACGTACAAGCCAACAACAACGTGAACCAAGCACCGCCGAACGTCGTTGAGAACCGACCACCTAAGCCATGCACTTACAAGGACTTTAGGAATTGTGACCCTCTGAATTTCAATGGTACTGAAGGAGCTGTTGGATTAGCTCGACGGGTTGAAAAGATGGAATCGGTGTTCCGCGTAAGTGGATGTACTGTTGAAACCCAAGTGACTTATGCTACTTGTACTTTAGCTGCTGGAGCGTTGACATGGTGGAACACCCATGTGCAAACTGTTGGAGCCGAGGAAGCGTATGGAATGACTTGGGAGGAACTCAAGAAGTTGTTGACTAAGGAATACTGTCCTCGTAATGAAATTCAGAAAATGGAAATTGAACTGTGGAATTTGACTGTGAGGAACAATGACATTGGGGCGTATACAAGGAGATTCCAAGAGTTATGTTTTCTATGTCCTGCAATGGTTCCGGATGAGGAAAAGAAAGTTATTGCGTACGCATCTCGACAATTGAAAACGCATGAGAAAAACTACACTACGCATGACTTAGAACTGGGAGTCGTGGTATTTGCTTTGAAATTGTGGAGACACTACTTGTATGGAACCAAGTGTGTTGTCTACACTGATCACAAAAGCTTACAGCATATCCTTGACCAAAAGGAACTGAACATGAGACAACGTCGATGGATCGAGTTGCTCAGTGATTATGACTGTGAAATCCGTTACCACCCTGGGAAGGCCAATGTGGTGGCAGATGCACTAAGCAGAAAGGAACAATTATTGACACGTAGAGTTAGATCGTTAGCTATGATTATTAACCCGAACTTACCTGTGCAAATTCGTGAAGCACAAACCGAAGCCCTTAAGCCTGAAAACGTTGAAGCTGAGAAACTAGGAGGAATGGTTACTAAGAAATTGGAGACTAGCACAAACGGAACGCTATGTCTAAATGGTAGAAGTTGGTTGCCACTATTTGGAGGACTTAGGAACGTGATTATGCACGAGTCGCATAAATCTAAGTACTCGATCCACCCCGGATCTGACAAAATGTATCAGGATATGAAAAAGCTATATTGGTGGCAAAATATGAAAGCTGAAATCGCTACTTACGTAGGGAAATGTTTAACATGTGCTAGAGTGAAAACAGAACACCAAAAACCATCTGGACTGTTGGTTCAACCGGTAATCCCTATGTGGAAGTGGGAAAACATAACCATGGATTTCGTAACTAAGCTGCCTAAAACGACAAACGGATATGACACAATTTGGGTAATTGTGGATCGACTTACGAAATCTGCACACTTTTTGGCTATGAAGGAGGACGATTCAATGGATAAGCTTACGAGACTATACCTGAAGGAGGTAGTCGCTAAGCATGGAATACCGATCTCGATCATTTCCGATAGAGATGGTAGATTTACTTCAGAATTCTGGAAATCACTTCAGAAAGCGTTGGGTACGCAATTGGACATGAGTACTGCTTATCACCCGCAGACTGACGGACAAAGTGAGAGAACTATTCAAACGCTAGAGGACATGTTACGCGCGTGTGTACTGGACTTTGGAAAACTATGGGATAGACACTTACCTCTAGTGGAATTCTCTTACAATAACAGTTATCATACTAGTATTAAAGCTGCACCATTTGAAGCATTGTATGGTCGTAAATGTCGTTCGCCTGTGTGTTGGAGCGAAGTTGGGGATAGCCAACTTACTGGACCCGAACTAATCCGTGAAACAACTGAGAAGATCGTTCAGATCAAGAGCCGAATTCAAGCAGCCCGTGATCGTCAGAAGAGTTACGCCGATGTTCGACGTAAGCCTCTCGAATTTCAAGTAGGAGACCGAGTGATGCTGAAAGTATCGCCTTGGAAAGGTGTGGTACGTTTTGGCAAACGAGGAAAGCTGAACCCCCGTTATATTGGACCGTTCAAGATTTTAGCTAAGGTTGGAACCGTAGCCTATCGTCTTGAATTACCCCAAGCATTGAGTCGCGTGCACAACACTTTTCATGTTTCGAACTTGAAGAAGTGCCTTTCTGATGAGACACTTGTTATACCGATGGAGGAACTCCAAATCAACGACAAGATGCAATTTGTCGAGGAACCTGTTGAAATCATGGACCGGGAGGTCAAACGATTGAAACAGAGTCGTATACCGATCGTGAAGGTGAGGTGGAATTCTAAGCGTGGACCTGAATTCACCTAGGAGCGTGAGGATCAATTTCGCAAGAAATATCCGCGACTCTTTGACAATTCTAGAAACCGTGACACTCCTAAGCTTTGAGGACAAAGCTTCATTAACAATGGGATGATGTAACAACTGGTAATTTTCTTACTTTGTAAAATGACCATTTTACCCTTTGACTTTTTATTTAGTCAACTATGTACTTGAACTGTGTATAAACCGAGAAGTTATCCCGCGTTTTCTGAAAAACTGTTTTATGACAAGTGATGACTTGACACTGAGCTCAGTCATCGTTTTGAAATCTTCTGTGAATCTGACCAGACTGCTGTAACGGTCAATGAATTGACGATAATCCGTGAGATTATTCGTTATCTGTGAATTACGTGTTTAACTGCTTTATTTTAACTGCGTGATTGTTATTTTCATTAACTGCGTATTTAATTAACCCAGTACGTATTTATAAACATGTATTTTAGTATTTTTGCCATTTATAGTAATAAATCGTATTTTCAGTGAATATTTACTTAACGTATCGCGTTTTCGCATTATACGTCGTTTTTACGAGTAACCGTCGTAAGCATGCATAAAACACTTTACGAAACGTAAAATGTCAGTTTTCGTCGAAAAATCATAAAATTAATATATTTCGTCAATTTTCTAAGTTTTACGCATTTTTAAACGTAACTGCATACTTTTCACTAATTACCTAAAACTAATTAACCTTTTTACCTTAAACCTTTTAACTAATTACCTAAGTGAAAATTTTGAATAATTTACCCCCCATGGGACCCATTATAACCGGCCACCATACACAACACATGCATACTTGAACCAAAATTACACACTTTGCTAATTTGGTGTCTATTTTTCCCACTAAACAAGAAACCCTAAAATGTCATTCTCATCACACAAATAATTCACTTCACATTTCACAATTCAAAAACACAAATCTCTCCTCTCTCTCTCTCTCTAAACACACGGCACAAACACACAACACATTTTCCACCATTGTTAAATTTTAAAAAGCTTCATTTTTTCAAGATTTAACACAAAACAAATACACCCAAAGGTTTAAAAACACAAAAGGAAGAATGGTTATTCATGGTTTGTTGATTTGAGTAGTTTTGGGTTGAAGATTCTTGAAGTTGTAGATTTGTTGTTGTTGATTATTTGTTGAGTAGAGCGTAGATCGTGTTACCGTCGTTACGTAGAATCGTTACACAAGGTTATTTCTTAAACCTTTTTCAATCTTTTCATTTTCATGCATAATCTTTGAAGATTCATGCATATATGTTACTCATCATCTATCTTCTTGAAAATAAAATGGAAAAAACTATTTTGGTCATGATAAATTTTTAGATCTATAAGTATTTTGAATAAATCTTTTAAATCTATGTATGAAAAGGTTTTAATTAAAGGATTTATAAAATATATACATATATATTTTTGTGATTTATGAACTTGAAAATAAATCTTTGATTTTTATGATGTTTATGAGTATTTGGAAGGAAGTAGTAGTGTTATTACTAGTGGGTACGCTTAAAAATGGTCGACAACGCGTTTGTACGAAAAAGTCGTATTCTGTCCGAATTGTTTATGGGGTTTAACGGGTTGTAAAAATTGTTTTGACACTAGTTTAGTACGAGATTGTGAAAATATAAGTAAATACCTTCGTTTCGGTATATTATAAGCTAAAAACGGAGTTAAAACGAGAAAGATATGGGCGTTTAAAGTTTGATGACGGAAAACTCATTTTTTTTAGACATACTAAAAATACACTTGCTGTCCATATTTTTAAAGTGGTCGAAAAGACGTTTTCGAGTTAAACCGAGTCGTTTTTAGTGTCGAAATGGGTACTAAATGCTATATATGATTGTTGGGAACGATTTGAGAAAAGCGAAAGCGCTAGATAGATATTGTTGAAAGTGAAAATTGGGTTACATTGCGAGAAATGATTTGTTGAGCGTTGTGGTTGAGAGATTGATTGAAAATTTGGGATTTTGAGTCGAGATTTGGGAACTTACCAAAAATGGCAATTTTTGAAATGGCGCCGAAAGGCTGCCGAAATTTCTATGAAAAACGTGTTGAGAAAATTTATTAAGATAAATTTTGGTAAATTAAAATTTACCGTTGAGTCAAAAATAAATATTTTTGCCTAAGTATATACGATAATACTTATAACGATACGATAATTACTAGTCACGTTTTTTTAAACAAGATAATGTATGTATGAACGATGAGTAACGTACGTGACGAATTATTATGACTTATTTGCTAGCGCCTAAACTATAGTATTATATTTAGGTTGTTGCTAGAGTGCTCGCTTCTATTTGATCATACTTGTGCGGTTTGTATCGTTGCTTGAGGTGAGTTTATAGTTCCCTATTAAACTGCTTTCTATGTTTAATGTTTTGGGATGTGATGAATGCTATTGATGCTTGCTTCTGAATGCAAGTAAAACTATTTTTCTGTGAACGCTTCGTGAACACTATTTATGAGATAGCTTAAGTTGCTTGAGCCATAGTCCCCACTATCGTGAATCGTTAGTTACTCTGCTGGAGTAAGCTCTTATGTTACGGATAGATCTATTGAGGGTTGACAACCTCCACTCGGGCATTCTGACGCCGGACGAGTGTGTACCATTTGTATGAACGGAGTTATCTTGGCTAGGTACTCTTTTGGGGCAAATTTATATGTGCAATCTATTGCATGTACTGGATCACTAGTTTCGATGTCACGAGCTTAGCGCTATCATAAATATTGTGAACACCCAATTTATCCTACACTTGGCACTATATCTCCTATAGTTGCATGTGTACATGAAATGAAATCTGAAAACGTATGACTATGAATTCTTACTTGAAACCTATATTCTCACCAACTTTATGTTGACCCAATTTAGCATTTATCTCAGGTATTTGATGATGATTTGTATCTGCTTCGTGAAGTACTTGGAGTCCGCATGCATTCATGACCGCTCTTCGGACATTTATTCACTTATGCTTTTGAACTATTATCTCGTTGATGTTTAAAACTTTTACATTCCGCTGCATTATCTTTTGAAACTGAGACCTTTCGTATTGTGATGCTTTTAATTTAATTTCAACGAGGTATTTTTATAAAACGTCTCATTTAGAGTCGTTCTCTTGTACCTTGAACTATGATGCTATGACGTAACAGCCCCCGAGCTTCACCGCTTCCGCATATCACATTTTGGGGTGTTACAAAAGACAAGTCAAGAATGATTTGAAGATCTCAAGACTAAAAGACAAAGTCGAAAGACAACGACAAAGGATCAAAGATCACATCATGAAGGAACAAAAACTAATGTTACACGTTCAAGGCTCATTTATGAAGAGATTTGTAATCTCCATTGATCTCCAAATTTCAAAAGGGTATGACCTCACATTGGGGGAGATTGTTAGCCTCAAAATATTGAGTCAAACAAGAATGCTCGGTCATAGGTTATTATTGTAACATTAGTTAGAACGTTGTAATAGGTAGTTAATTAGTCGTGGTTTACGGGCTTGGATTTAATCTAATTAAAGTCCAAAAGACAAGCCCGGCCCAATATATAGTCCATTAAAGCCCGCATGTGGGTGGACTATATATACTACCCTCCTAGCATGTTAGGAGGGTTGGTTGTTCATTTTTCTCACTTCTAATCTAATATTCCCAAAGTTAATAATCTCTATCTCTACTTTCTCTCACTACTTTCTCTCTCTAGAATTCATCTTCTTCATCTATTTTCTTTCTTTAATTCGTGCTATATCATCTAAATATATGGGACAACACTTTTTCCTATAATTCATCTTTTATAATCTTTCATAAACAGCTTTCTACATCAATGGCGCCTAAGTTTAAACTAAGTGACTTGATATTGGGATTCAGAAGTCAGTACAATATGATTGCTTATTTGGAGGCTGATGATGCTCTGTTTCCACAATACACCCAGATAGTGGCGTATTTGAATGCATCTCCATTACGGTATGCTCTTTCTCATGCTCCTCTCATCCCTGTCACTCATATTAAACAGTTTTGGAACATTGTTAGTTCCTCAACGCTTAATAATGTGACTACATTAACAGCTATTGTTCATGGGCGTTCTTGGGTGGTTACTGAAGCCCTGGTTCGCCAGACTTTGCATCTTAATGATGCATATGGTATAACCGCTCTCCCTATTAATGAAATCGAACAAGGACTTCAAGCTTTGGGGTATCCTTTCCCTGAAGAGGGTATTTTAAATAAATATCATAAACAAGAATTCCCCCCAGCTTGGAAGTACATAATACATGTCATCCTTCAATGTTTGAGTCCCAAATGTACTGCACATAATGAAATTAATAGATCAATTGCTAGTGCAATTGTGTGCATTACAAATGGGCAAAAGTATAATTTTTCCAAACTGATTTTTGATGGCATGTGTAAAAACAAGGGTAATAAGATGACTTTGGCTTATCCCAGATTTTTGCAAATGGTTTTTGATGAGCAAAGGTACTGCATAAGGGATCATGATGATTTTTATGAGATCCCTATGCAAAAGAAAGCTATTTTTAGTAAGATGAACTCACCCCCTCACAGAGACTTACCCCTCACTCACGCTATGCTTGCTGTTATTGCAGCAGCATACCCTCAACCTGACCTACAACCATAACTTGACCCAATACCAGACCCCTTACCTTCACCTCAATACATGGAACTTGACCAGGAATCCTTCAACGCTGACACGTTAAATGTTGGCGTTGACACTACTAATCCAAACGTTGACACCTTTCCATCACAGACCCAAACACCCCTTAATCTTCAAACTACCACCCAATCCACATCATCTTCTACACCCCCTGAATATAGGTTGATAAAACACCCAAGGACTACTGGAGTGTTCTCCTCTAGTGGTCCTAGCTATGTTGCAGAGAGAACCACCACCATAAGTGTGGTTGGTGCTATGGATGAGACTGGGACTATTGGTACTCGCTTAGATGCAGGCCAAGCCAGTCCTAACATCTTTAAGACCTCATCCATGCCCCATGACTCTACTTTGGGAGGTCAAATACCCATTCTAAAGGAGGGAAAATTGGAGCCATATACAATGTTGGAATTGACGGCTGTCTACATTAGCTTGCAAAAGAAAAATGCAGACCTGGTACAAACAGTCAGTACACAAGGCCTTGAACTCAAGCAATTGAGGGAGAGGATTGTTGTTTTGGAAACTGTTGAATCTAGGAGAAGGCAGACAAGAGTCCTTTCATCAGAAGGGGATTCTTACAAATGGGAGGAAGCTGCTACAGAGCCTGTTAATTTGAGTGATAAAGGCTCACATGAAGCTGCTACAGAGCATGTTAATTTGAGTGATAAAGGCTCACATGATGGAGAATCTTTGGGTGTGGCTGAAGCCCTTACTGAATTGAAGAAGCAACAAGGTTTTGATACATCTTTGGTTACTCCTACAAACTTGAACTTGTCCTTTACAGCAATGATGGAGCAGTTCACAAGAGGCGCTGAGAAGAGCAAGGTGAGCGTTGGCAAGCAGATTTTGGACGCTGACACACCAAGCGCTGACAAAAGTAAGGTGGGCGCTGACACACAGGATTTGAACGTTGACAGACTTGCAGGTATGGTTGATGTATTCTAGTCATCAGCTATCATGAAGGAAGTGTCTTCACATGTACCATCATCATCTTTACCCATCATTGATCCATTAGATAAGGGTGAAGGAATCATGGTAGAAACAGAAGTTCCAAAGGATGCAGCACAAGTAGAGTTTGATTCAAAGTTGGCTGCACAACTCATGGAACAAGAAAAGAAGAAGGTTGGTGAATCACCATTTGTAGTTACTTCTGAGGAACAAGTAGGAAGTGATGAAGGGAGTTCATATTCAAGTGTTATGATAATTGAAAAACCAGAAAGACTTAAATATGGTGATGAGTTGGCAAAGGAGAAACTTAGAGAGTTAAAATTGCAGGTAGATTATGATATGCTAGAAGTTGCTCAGATGTACCATGCATGGGAAGATAAGGTTTTGGAGAATCCAGATATGACAATTTCAGATCAAATTTGGGGATTAAAGATTCTTCTAAGAGTTCAAAGAGACTGCAAGGTAATTCTGAAGCATAAGGCTAGCAATGTTTTCTCACTGCTGAAAAAAGATAGAAGGGAGCTTTACTACATGTTGCTCAGATGTCATCAAACAGGATGGACATTTCAGAAATTGCAGGGATTAACCTTTGAAGAGTTGGAGTATAAGGCTTATCCCATTTGGGCAACAGTGCAGGAAATGAATACTATCAGACTTCTCTCAGATGAAAGGAGAGAAGAACTTGCAGAAGAGATGGAGATTCAAAAGGCAATGATTGTTCCAAGGCCTTTGAAGAAGGGAGTTCCACTTGAGTTCCCTAAAGATATGGATAAATTGAATCCCAGTGAAGCTGATATTAGAAGGAGCATTAAGCTCTCACCCATGGAAGCTTCAGATATGGTACAAGTGTTACCTCTTGATTCCAGAAACCCTATCATTAGCTATGAAGAAGATGCAAGTGGGTTTTGGATGATTGGTAGATATGGGAAAGAGGTACACACATTTACTACTCTTATGTCTCTCTTTGCAAGTATGGATAGGGAAGACTTGGCAGACCTTTGGAGGTTGTTGATGGCCAAGTATGAGACTGAAGCACCAACTTCAGTCAATGGAATAAAGCTTTGGTCAACATTCAAGAGAATGTGTGCACCAGAAGAAGAAGATCCTGTTTGGAAGGATCTTGAGGATGATATCAGTGGACTTTAATGGCGTTTGTATTCAGCTGCTGGTGTGTATTATTAGAGTTCTAGAAAGTTTATTGAGTATCTTCTTGTAGATGCTGAGTATCCCATGTCTAAAGAAGTTTTGGAAAAGATGAAGACAACACAGTTGGAGATTGACTATTCAAGTGACGTGGCCAAAGATTTGATTAGGCATGTTTATTACCAATATGATAAGATTTGTAAGAATCCTCCTAGTTCTTAGTTTTTATTCTGAAACTTGATTACTAGAGTAGATATCAAGTTTAGGGGAGGATTGTTGGGAATAAAATGTAGCCAGTACACTTGGACGCTGACATGAGTAATCGGGACGTTGATAAGAAGAAAACAAGCGTTGACAGATTAAGCGTTGATAGAAAGATGTCAAGCGTTGATAGGATGAAGTCAAGCACTGATAGAAGACTTAGTCTACGCATATTATGTTTCTAGTTTGTTTCTAGTAAAGATATGATTGACAATGTATTTTCTATGTTTATCTTTACCTAGAATAGCTGATACGTAGACTCTTGTACAAGGCTTCTTATGTCTATAAAAGAAGACCTTTAGGTTTTGTTTCATGTAAGTTTTTCATACGTTTAACACTTTCATTGTACGCAAGTTTGTTCTAATCAATCAAGTGAAAGTTTATTTTACAATTGTTTGTGTGTTCTTGTTTGAGTATTAATTCCGCATAATACTTAAATTGTTTTATACACAACAAAGTTTCTCTATGTGTTTAACTTGATTAAACTCGTTTACACAAGCTAAATAGATCTAAGTTTAGGATCAACACAAAGCATTTAGTGCAAGTTCCCTCCCAATTCGTGACTCACAAGGCAAACAAATACCTCCTAGGTCACGACTAATGATCTAGACGTGTCGAACTCGAGTAGAAACAAGGGTTTAGCTAGTTTTGTTCATCATTCATCATCTCCTCTACAAACAAGTAAGTATAAACCTCCACATCTCCATTTCATTACTTCTCATTACATACCATGCATAAGAAATACTAGAAAATGAGGCTAAGGTTGCATGCATACGTAAAACCTCCATGACATAACCCACAAACATAATATAAGCCACGACTTATAATATTTCGTAGGTAAGACTACCCTTGGAAACCCTAGAACGATTAGTGGAAAAGTTGTGCTTACGAGCCCTAGAAGCTAGAACTAGTAATATAAACGTGAAACCCAAAAATATAAGCCCATGATTCTCGGCTTATTTTTAAGCCGAGTAGAAACCACTTGTTTGATAAGCCCATGTAGTTAATATAATCATTTATGATTAGAGGAACTAAATAAGCCTACTTGGATAATCTCATAAGCCTAAAATAAGCCATAAGCCGAATATACAAATAAGCCATAAGCCGAATATACAAATAAGCCATAAGTCGAGAGTACATAAGCCCATAAGCCCAAAGCCCGAAGAAATAAGTTTGGATATTTAGTTACTAAGTAAATTTACTAGTTACTTTAACTAGCCCATGTCACAAGACCGTTAGGCCCATAAAACCAAACCGGACCCTTAATGGGCCAACCAAGCCCAATAAGCACTGAAAATTATACTTAGAAACTTGTTGTTCCATTTATGTCAATTGGTAAAAGTATTAGTCGAAAACATAAATTTATAAAACATATATACTTGTTTCGTGAATTTTAAGAAGTAAAAGGACCAAACTTGCCACGTTTAAAAATATAAGGGTGCTTTTGTTTGTACCGAGAACCAACAACAAACCACAAGGACTAAATGTGTCACTTCTGAAACTCAAAACAAGCCCTAAGTTGCTCACTAATTGTTTTCGAGAATTAGGAGGGGGTGTTATGTCATTTCACCAAAGTAAACCGAGCCCTAGGGACTCGGTTGTAAATATTTCGAAAGTAATGAAACCCTAGGTGTAAAACCCGCATGCTTTTACCATGAATAGTACCCTTAAGATCGTACGTACTATATTAAAACTTTCCTTTTATAGTATGATTACATTTACATGTTAGGATTTTACGTATTACGTATGTGTTAGAACACGATAAGTATTTATTACGTACGAACACACAATAATTATTTAACAATAAATAATCACGAAAATGCGATCATGAAATCATGAACGTAATTAAATCACGAACTATATTAATTACGTAGATATATTTATTACGAGCGTGAATAAATATATTAGGCCACGGTAAATATTTAACGAGAACACATAAAACACGAACACAAATAAACACGAACGAACACTTAAACAACGAGACACGGAAAATGGTACGGGTACCCCATGTGGGGCCCCTACCCGTGGCTACACCAACACCATGGGACAAGCCCATCAAATTTTACAATGAAAAGGGGGTAAAGGTAAAACTTGTTTTCATTTTTCACTTTACAGGAAAACAAATTAAAAACCTAAAAACTTTTCTCCTTTCTCCTTTTTGTCCTCTTTGGCCGTCGCATACAACACAAGAAAAGGGGGTGTTCGTTTGATTTTGAGCTTGAATATTGTACGTGTGTTCGTGTGTGTTCATCCTCGTTAGATCCACGCATTCGGTATATTCTTTTAATCCTTTTTCTTTTTGATTTGATCTAATAAAATAATTAAGAACATGATGTTTTTAAAAACCTAATTAAAAACATAGATCAAACATGTAAATGGTTTTTGGGTAAATCAAAAAGGTTGTTTTTAGGGGTGTTTGTTTGGCCGGCGCCTAAACCGAACCCCAAGGGGGGTCTCGGTTTGGCTAATAGACCACCACCGAGAACATATGGTCCCGGTTTGGTGGTGTGGGTCCCACGCCAGCAGCAAACCAAAGGGAACCCCGAAGTGGTTCGGGGTGTGGTGTCGATTTCATGTCCGGTTCATGGTTTCTAGTCAAGATCCGGTTCACGGTTTATGTTAAGATTATTTTTTATTAATCTTATGTTAAAATTAAATTAATAAATATGACATGATTAATTTAATAAAACATGACTTTGGTTATATTTAATAAAACATGACCATGGTTATAATTAACTAATTAACATGACTTAGGTTATATTATTAATAAATAATAATAATACATGTTTTAACCTAAGTATTTAACTTTATTTAATTAAAACATGATACATTTAATTAAATACTTTTAACCTATAGTTTATTTAAATTACATGAAATAATTAATAAACTATACATTATATCATTATGACTTAGAAAATAATCAGAGAAACACTTAGGCTTATATACTTAGCTTATTTAACCAGGTTATATATAATTATGGAAACATTCTATTTTTAGAAACTTATTTAATTAAGGCAGCTAATCTATTTATGGAAACTTTCTATTTTTAGAAACTTATTTAATTTAGGCAGCTAATCTATTTAGGGAAACTTTCTATTTTTAGAAACTATTTAATTAAGGCAGCTGATCTATTTATGGAATCTTTATATTTATAGAAACTTATCTATTTTAAGCAGTAATTCTATTTTTGGAAACTTTCTGTTTTTGGAAACTTTCTATTTTTGGAAACTTTCTATTTTTGGTAACTTTCTATTTTTGGAAACTTTCTATTTTAGGAAACCTGCTATTTTTGGAAAGTTACTTATTATTACACAGTAAGTATAATAATACATGAAATACCAGAAATACTTAATCAGAATAGACAGAATATAAGATAAACATAGTTTAAGGCTTTAAACAGTAAAACATGATATGAACATATAAAATAAGCTAAGACATGACATAAAACCAGTTACGTATTTAGTAAGCAGATACATATTCATGTATGTATTTATGTAGCATTAGTGATACCGAAGTAGGATTCTCCTCAGTTCATCTTCTTCGTTCACTGGACATAAGGTACGGATTCCCGTACTTTCAGTATGAACATTCTTTCTTTATTAGGATTCCCCGTATGCAGCCAAATGTTTTCCCGTAGTATAAGTTTATATGTTTGAATTGCTTATGTTTAATTTAGAATACCTATAGCCATATACATGCATGACTAGTTTCACCTAGTTATGGAGGTACCATAACCATAACATTAGAGGCACTGATGTTATGACTTCACCACGGCGGAGTGATTGCTCGTGGCGTCCCTTCTGCTTTTGGCCATATTATTATATTTATCATGTGGGGCGTATGGGTGCATCCTAGTTACATGTTTTTAAGCAGATTACTCAGTGTGAATGTGGTGTGTGCCTTGCATCCTTCACAAGGAGCTGATCCCTCCTACCAAAAACCAGTATATTAAATTAGAGGCAGCCCCTCTAATTTGCATGATGAGGTCACCCCTCCAAGTATTCATGCACGGTGGATTTTCATGACCTATATTGGCTAATGGTAGAACATGTTAAATAGTTTTTATAAGATAAACATAAGGCTTTTCAAACTATAAAACCAGTTTTACCAAGACTTAACCAGGTTATTCGGGACTTAGTTTCTTCCGCTGTTATATGTTATATGCTTATCCTATTCATGCTTTATTGTACATCCGTGCACTGAGCGTATTGCTCAGCCGTTTTCCTTTTCTATGTTCCCAAGACGGTAGGTACTCAGGGACGCTCGTCGACTTTAAGCGTACGTGCATATGGACTGGAAGCTTTCTAGCCTTTCTTTACTTTATGCATTATCTTTACTTTGATACTCTGCTATGGACATTGTTTAGTCCTTTCCTTTATAGTAACTATGTTTATGTGTGATGAGCTTTACTTTTGGACTACCGATGTTTGATTCCGGTATTTTCCTTTTATGGTCATGAAATGTTTAGACACTTTTCCTTGTATGCTTTGATGACACGTCATAATTACGCGTGACATTTCATTATCAAAATAGGGTGTTACAATTAGGGTATCAGAGCCAAGGCTTCGACCTGTAGGCTCTCAAAATATGACCTGTGATTAGTGGGTAGTCACTATGGTCTTCCTAGAACTGACAGTCGTTTTCATGCATTCATCATTTTTATGCATACATATATATGTCATTGTCGTAGGTTTATGACTAAGTAATGGTTGGTACAGGACTGGCCCTATTTAGTCACATGTGTTTTATCGAAACTTTTAAATTTGGGACCGACCCATAGGCGTCCCCTCGCCATGTCTTTTATTTTGGGTGAACTGACCATAGGCGTTCACTCTCGAGCATAAAAAGTTTTATAAAACTGCATCATGTACTCATACACAAAACTTTCTTGCATAAAATTTTTCTCTTGAAATTTTGGTATAATTTTTTTTTCATGTATATATATTTTATGTTTTGATCTGTTTAATCATATGTTTTATGTTATACTGTCAGATGGTTCTCACACGCGAACAGGAGCAACTTAATGTTGTAATCCAAGCTGCAATGCAAGCTTTGCTTCCTCAACTGAGGAATGACATCAGGGCTGAGGTTCAAGCTGCCAACAATCAGCAGCATAATCAGGCACCTCCTCCTCCTCCTCCAGTGACATTGGCAGTATGGCTGGAGAGATTCAACAAGCTCCGTCCTCGAGCTTTTGAGAAGACAGATAGCCCCAGTGATGCTGAAAGCTGGTTGGCTCACATGGAGAAGATTTTCAATGCTATGGGTTGTGACCCCGGGTACAAGGCGAGGTTGGCATGTTATCGGTTCGAAGGCGATGTGCTAAATTGGTGGTTAGCGTTGATGCAGTCTGAGGGAGGTGACGAGTGGGTTGCTGGTTTGAATTGGGCTCAGTTCAAGGACAGGGTGATGGAGCAGTTCTTTCCCAAGGCTGAGCAAGACAAGCTCAAGAGGGAGTACCATGGGATCCGACAGAGAGCTAGGGAGAATAGCAACGAGTTTATGCAACGCTTTCTTCGCTTAGCTGGTTTCCTTGGTGCAGCAGCGGGTACTCCTGAAGACCAGGCACACCACTTTAGGTGGGCTATTAGCACATCGGTCACAAACAATCTGGTGTGTGCTACGTGCAACACTGTAGCACAAGTGGCCGATGCAGCACGTAAGCTGGAGATGCTGCAGGAGAGAAATGAGTTCGGGGAAGCTGAGAGACCCGACAAGAGGTAAACATTCGTATTCAAGCGGTGATCAATCCGTATTATTTCAGTATATGTCAATTATTCAACTCTTTAAAATGTATCTTCCAGGCAGAAAACTGGGGACCGGTCTCAGCCGGCTACTCAACAGCAGCCTCATCAGCCCAAGGGAAACGGTCAGCCTAACGACCGTTCTGCTACGGATAGGCGTGGCGGAAATGATAATTCCTGTCACAATGCTGGACACTCCAATGGCAGCAGGTCCTAATACTTACGCATTTTCTTATGATTTCATGTTATAACTCATATTCTGACACTTTAGCAAAACTTCTACCAGGAACCATGGAAATGGTAGGGACCAGAACCAGAGAGGTTCACCGCCTAGCCGTCCAGCTATCACTAGTATTCAATCTTACGATTATCCGCATTGTCCTTTGTACCCTATTATCATGTCTCATGTAAAATGTTTTATCAGTTTCCCAGCCAGTCAGAGCACCTGCTTGAGGATATACTCATCCTCTTTACTCTACTTGCCATCGTAGGCACCCAGGGCCATGTCGTCGTAACACGGACGTATGCTTCAAGTGTGGTCTTCCTGGCCATATCATGAAGGATTGCCGTAAGGGCGAGATGGAGGGCACATCGGGACATGCTGATTCCAAGCCGCCTCCTACCACCGGGCGTGTCTACACGACATCTCGAGACCAGGCGAACAAGTCTACAGGTACCATCACTGGAATCTTGTTTATGTATGGTCAAGCTGCGTGTGTTCTTTTTGATACGGGTGTTACTCACTCGGTTATTTCTACTGCTTATGCTAAGAACATTAGGATGCTCCCCATGCTACTAGAGAATAGGCTTACTATTTCCACGCCTTTGAGGGACTCTGTATTAATCACCCATGTATACAAGAGTCTTCCCCTAGAATTTGACGATAAGGTTCGACCTGTTGACGCACTTCCGCTGGACATGAATGACTTCGACATGATTTTGGGCATGGATTGGCTATCCAAGCATCATGCTACCATAGACTGCCATTCATATCGAGTTATCTTCGGTGATGTTAATGCACCAGAGTACATTCATAACGGGTTCGTACCCGGACGGTCTGTACAAATCATATCTACCATGCAAGCGCGTGCACTACTGTCACATGGCTGCGAGGGTTATCTAGCTACGGTTCACGACATGGATGCTGAATCTCCATCAATTCAGGATCAACCAATAGTGTCGGAATTCCAAGAGGTTTTCCCAGAAGAACTTCCGGGCATACCACCTGCACGAGAAGTGGAATTCAGTATCGAGCTTATTCCAGGAGCTGAACCAATCTCCAAGGCTCCTTATCGCATGGCTCCCATAGAGCTAAAGGAGCTGAAGGATCAACTGTAAGAACTTCTTGAACGAGGTTTCATTCGACCGAGCGCATCTCCATGGGGCGCACCTGTCTTGTTTCTTAAGAAGAAGGACGGCAGTATGCGTCTTTGCATAGACTATCGCGAGCTCAACAAGATTACTATCCGGAATAGGTATCCACTGCCGCGTATAGACGATCTGTTTGACCAACTCCAAGGGGCCAAACACTTCTCCAAGATTGATCTTAGGTCAGGCTATCATCAGCTACGGGTCAAGGAGCAGGATATCGCCAAGACTGCTTTTCGTACCCGTTATGGCCACTACGAGTTTGTAGTTATGCCATTCGGCCTGACAAATGCTCCAGCAGTGTTCATGGACTTGATGAACAGAATCTTCCATGAATTTCTGGACAAGTTCGTCATTGTCTTCATCGATGACATCCTGATTTTCTTAAATTCCAAGGAGGAACACGAAGACCATCTTCGTACAGTACTACAGATTCTTCGCCAGAAGCAGTTGTATGCTAAATTCTCCAAGTGTGAGTTCTGGTTAGACAAGGTGGCATTCTTAGGTCACATTGCATCAGCAGAAGGAATCACTATGGATCCAGCGAAGGTTGAGGCCATTACTAAGTGGCCAAGGCCGACATCAGCGACGGAAGTCCACAGTTTCTTAGGCTTAGCTGGCTATTACCGTAGGTTCGTGGAGAACTTTTCCCGCTTAGCACTACCATTGACCAAACTGATGCGGAAAGGGGAGAAATTCGTCTGGACTGAAGAACGAGAGAAGTGCTTTGAAGACCTGAAGCAGAAGCTAGTATCTGCACCTATTCTTACTCTTCCATCTGGTACGGGTGGATTTCAAATCTACAGTGATGCATCGGGGAAGGGACTTGGCTGTGTTCTCATGCAACATGGGAAAGTGATCGCGTACGCTTCACGGCAGCTTAAGCCTTATGAAGAAAATTACCCCACGCATGACTTGGAACTTGCTGCAGTCGTGTTTGCATTGAAGATATGGAGGCACTACTTATATGGAGAATCATGTGACATTTTCACGGACCACAAGAGCTTGAAGTATATCTTTACTCAACGTGAATTGAACATGAGGCAGAGGAGATGGTTAGAGCTGTTGAAGGATTATGACATAAATCTACAGTATCATCCCGGAAAGGCAAATGTAGTAGCAGATGCTCTTAGCAGGATGTCCGGAATGATCAACGGCATTAAATTTGAGGAGGAAATCATAAGAGACTTAGAGCGGCTAGACATCGAGATCATGGTACGTGGACAGCATGGTTACTGGGCTAATCTTAGAGTAGAACCCGGGTTACTCTATAAGATCAAGGAAGCTTAGAAAGATGATGGAGAAATCTGGGCGATAGTACAGAATTTGTAGAAACAGACGGAATTCAGAGTAGATGCAGATGGTATCGTATGACAGGGCAAGAGACTTTGTGTTCCTGATGACCAAGAACTCCGGGAAGCCTTGTTAGCTGAAGCTCATAGCTCCCCATTCTCTATACATCCTGGTTCGACTAAGATGTACCATGACATCAAGCAATACTTTTGGTGGAGTGGTATGAAACAGGATGTGGCCACTTACATCTCCAAATGTATTACCTGTCAGCAGGTTAAGATCTAGCATCAGCGATCTGGTGGTCTCCTTCAACCGTTAGATATTCCAGAGTGGAAGTGGGACAAAATCACCATGGATTTTGTTACTAGTCTTCCGCCTACCAAGAGAAAGAACGATGCAATTTGGGTTATCGTTGATCGACTTACCAAATCAGCTCATTTCTTACCGATCCGCAAGGAAGATCCGGTAAGTAAACTCGCCGATACGTATAGAAGAGAGATCATGAGACTCCACGGTGCACCATCCAGCATCGTCTCAGACAGAGATCCTCGTTTCACTTCGCGATTTTGGAAGAGTCTGCAGAAAGCTTGGGGTACACAACTTAAGCTTAGCACGGCTTTTCATCCTCAAACGGACGGAAAGTCGGAGCGAACGATTCAGACATTGGAAGACATGTTGAGGTCATGTGCGTTGGAATAGACGGGTGATTGGGACGATTACATATGTTTGGTGGAGTTTGCATACAACAACAGTTGGCACGCAAGTATCAACTGTGCTCCTTTTCGAGATGTTGTATGGCCGAAACTGTCGCGCCCCAATCTGTTGGGATCAGGTTGGCGAGCGAACACTTGAAGGACCAGAAATCATAGAGATGACCAATGAAAGGATCGCAGTAGCTAAGCGGAAACTTTAGGAAGCACGATCACGTTAGAAGAGTTACGCCGATAAGCATCATAGGGACATACATTTTAACGTAGGAGATCACGTCTTTCTTAAGGTTTCGCCGGCACGTGGTGTTAGACGCTTCAGATTAAAGGGAATCTCAGTCCTCGTTTCATCGGACCGTTTGATATCATTGAACGAGTTGGTGAAGTATCTTACCGGTTAGCGTTACCTTCGCAGCTTTCGCATGTACACAATGTGTTTCATGTGTCCTTACTCAGAGGGTACCAGTATCATCCCCTTCACATGGTTCAGTATCCACTGGAACAGATACGTGAAGATCTCACCTTCATAGAAGAACCCGAACGAGTTCTTGACAGACAAGAACGAGTCATGAGAAGGAAGACGATTCCATTCGTCAAAATCCTATGGAGGTATCATACCGAGCGGGAAGCCACTTGGGAAACAAAGAGTCTATCCGGGCTTCTTACCCTCATTTCATATTTTGAATTTGGGTATGTTCTTCTTTTTCAGTTTACTTTATATATAATTCGGGGACGAATTATTCTTTTTAGGGGGAAGAGTTGTAAAACCCGCATGCTTTTACCATGAATAGTACCCTTAAGATCGCACGTACTAGATTAAAACTTTCCTTTTATAGTATGATTACGTTTACATGTTAGGATTTTACGTATTACGTACGTGTTAGAACACGATAAGTATTTATTACGTACGAACACACAATAATTATTTAACAATAATTAATCACGAACATGCGATCATGAAATCATGAACGTAATTAAATCACGAACTATATTAATTACGTATATATATTTATTACGAACGTGAATAAATATATTAGGCCACGGTAAATATTTAACGAGAACACATAAAACACGAACACAAATAAACACGAACGAACACTTAAACAACGAGAAACGGAAAATGGAACGGGTACCCCATGTGGGGCCCCTACCCGTGGCTACACCAACACCATGGGCCAAGCCCATCAAATTTTACAATGAAAAGGGGGTAAAGGTAAAACTTGTTTTCATTTTTCACTTTACAGGAAAACAAATTAAAAACCTAAAAAGTTTTCTCCTTTCTCCTTCTTGTCCTCTTTGGCCGCCGCATACAACACAAGAAAAGGGGGTGTTCGTTTGATTTTGAGCTTGAATATTGTACGTGTGTTCGTGTGTGTTCATCCTCGTTATCCACGCATTCGGTATATTCTTTTAATCCTTTTTCTTTTTGATTTGATATAATAAAATAATTAAGAGCATGATGTTTTTAAAAACCTAATTAAAAACATAGATCAAACATGTAAATGATTTTTGGGTAAATCAAAAAGGTTGCTTTTAGGGGTGTTGGTTTTGTCGGCGCCTAAACGGAACCCCAAGGGGGGTCTCGGTTTGGCTAATAGACCACCACCGAGACCATATGGTCCCGGTTTGGTGGTGTGGGTCCCACGACAGCAGCAAACCAAAGGGAACCCCGAAGTGGTTTGGGGTGTGGTGTCGATTTCATGTCTGGTTCATGGTTTCTAGTCAAGATCCGGTTCACGGTTTATGTTAAGATTATTTTTTATTAATCTTATGTTAAAGTTAAATTAATAAATATGACATGATTAATTTAATAAAACATGACTTAGGTTATATTTAATTATTAGATCAGGAGATTATTAACCTAAGTATTTTATATTTTTTAGACTTATAATTAATTAATTATTTAAAAACCATGGTTATAATTAATTAATTAACATGACTTAGGTTATATTATTAATAAATAATAATACATGTTTTAACCTAAGTATTTAACTTTATTTAATTAAAACATGATACATTTAATTAAATACTTTTAACCTATAGTTTATTTAAATTACATGAAATAATTAATAAACTATACATTATATCATTATGACTTAGAAAATAATCAGAGAAACACTTAGGCTTATATACTTAGCTTATTTAACCAGCTTATATCTAAGAAACTTTCTATTTTTAGAAACTTATTTAAATAAGGCAGCTAATCTATTTATGGAAACTTTCTACTTTTAGAAACTTATTTAATTTAGGCAGCTAATCTATTTATGGAAACTTTCTATTTTTAGAAACTATTTAATTAAGGCATCTGATCTATTTATGGAAACTTTCTATTTATAGAAACTTATCTATTTTAAGCAGTAATTCTATTTTTGGAAACTTTCTATTTTTGGAAACTTTCTATTTTTGGAAACTTTTTATTTTTGGTAACTTTCTATTTTTGGAAACTTTCTATTTTAGGAAACCTGCTATTTTTGGAAAGTTACTTATTATTACACAGTAAGTATAATAATACATGAAATACCAGAAATACTTAATCAGAATAGACAGAATATAAGATAAACACAATTTAAGGCTTTAAACAGTAAAACATGATATGAACATATAAAATAAGCTAAGACATGACATAAAACCAGTTACGTATTTAGTAAGCAGATACTTATTCATGTATGTATTTATGTAGCATTAGTGATACCAAAGTTGGATTCTCCTCAGTTCATCTTCTTCGTTCACTGGACATAAGGTACGGATTCCCGTCCTTTCAGTATGGACATTCTTTCCTTATTAGAATTCCCCGTATGCAGCCAAATGTTTTCCCGTAGTATAAGTTTATATGTTTGACTTGCTTATGTTTAATTTAGAATACCTATATTGTTGGGAATAAATTAAGGCCAGATCACTTGAGCGCTGACAAGAGTAAACCAAGCGTTGACAAGAACAAAACAAGCGCTGACAGCTTAAGCGTTGACAAGATAAAGTCAAGCGTTGACACACTGAAGACAAGCACTGATGGGAATATTTACTCTACGCGTTTATTGTATTCTAGATTACTTCTAGTAAAGATAGGAACAACATTGTATTTTCTATATTTATCTTTACCTAGAATAGCTGATACGTAGATTATTGTACAAGGCTTCTTATGTCTATAAAAGAAGACTTTAGGTTAATGTTTGATATAAGTTTTCATTCGTAAAACTACTTTCAATGTAAGCAAGTTTGATATTGATAATCAAAGTGAAAGTTTATTTATATCATTGTGTGTTCTTGTTTAAGTGTTAAATTCCGCATAACACTTAAATTCATAAGCATATACAAAGGTTTCTCTAAGTGTATTACTTGATCTAATCTCGTATACATAAAGCTAATCGATCTAAGTTTGGGATCAACAAGTGGTATCAGAGCTTGTTGAGGAACTTTTGATCTTAAAGAACACCAGAACCCTAAAAATCACCAAAACCCTAATTTTCTCAGAAACCCTAACAACATCATGTCTGAAGCAATAAACTCCTCCTCCTCAGCCTTACCAAACATCAAGATTCCCATGCTTGATGCAACTAACTTTGACTTATGGAAGTTCAACTTTGAACAATATCTGGGGATCTATGACTACACACTCTGGGAGGTTATTGAATATGGAAACACATTCAATAAGGCTCAAAAGATTCTTAATGCCATTGCTGCAAGAACAGTTGTTGCTGGATGTTCTGAAGAGGATAAGAGAGAAAAACCTGGAGATGGTAGAGCTGTGGCTGCTGATGACATAGCAAAGAGAAGGGTTGACATGAAAGCCCTAAATATTCTGAAAGTCTCTTTGGGACAAGAAAACCAGCATAAATATAGAGGCTATGAATCTGCTAGGGATCTTTGGGCAGCTCTTGAAGTTGCATATGGTGGCAATGCAGACACTAAGGAAGAAAAGAAAAAGCAACTTCTGCATGATTATGTTGTCTTCAAAGCTCAACCCAATGAGAAACTGAGTAGTGTGAGAAGCAGATTGCTTGACATTACAAGCAAGTTGTCCTTCATGGGGACACAAGTTGGTGATGTTGACATTAATGCTACCTTTCTTAAAAGTCTTGGTGAGGCATGGAAGATTGAGGCAAGATCTATTCTTGCCAACAATACTTACAAGAGCTCCTCGTTTGATGACATCTACAACAAACTAAGGCTGTTAGAAGATGAAACTATTTTAGAACATAGAAGCAAATCTACCAACAGCAACATGGCCTTCTTCTCTCATAGTGAAGGTCAATTCAATCCGAAGGACTCTTATATGCATCCAGTTACTGGATCATCATATGTCAGCACTGGAACAAGTCCTATCAACGTCTCCTATTCAGACGCTGACACATTCAAGAGTGACTCCCCAAGAGTTAAACCTGCTGGTTTCGATTTGGATACTGTTTATGCTTACATTGCTTCTTTGCCCAATGGTTCAGTGATTACATATGAGGACCTTGAGCAGATAAGTGATGAGCACTTGGAAGAGATGGACATCAAGTGGAACATGGCTCTTGCTAGTATAAGAGCAAATAGGTGGAACAAAAGGTTTAAGAAGAAAATGACCTTCAATGCTAAAGACACAGCTGGATTTGATAAATCCAAAGTTGAATGCTACAACTGTCATCGTATGGGGCACTTCATGAGGGAATGCAGATCTCCTAGAAGATCTGATGCTGGTAAACCCTCAAGTCAGGTTGTTAAAGCTCAGGATTCCAAAGCCATGGTTGCAGTTCAAGGAATTGATGGTATGGGATGGGATTGGAGCTATCTGGCTAAGAATGTTGAAGAGGACAAAGCTTTGGTTGCTGATATTGAAGAAGAAGAGCATGTTGAATATGCTCTCATGGCACACTCCTCCTCTTCATCTGATAATGAGGTATATGATGACGCTTTTTGTAGCAAAGGTTGTAGGTTAAATACTGAAAGACTTAACAAAGAAGTGTTAAGATTATTAGAGGATGTGAGTACTGAAAGATGTAAACTGTCTAATTACCAACTAGCTCTTACTGAAACTGAGAAAACCGTTTCTGAATATAAGAAAATGGAATTTGACTTAAAAGATAAAATCAATATCTTAAAACATGAGTTAGATGCTAGTATGGATATTAGGAACATCATGGAAAGGGTTAATGGTGAGATACATGCTAAGTTAGATGAGGCCATTAAAAATAAATATAATGTTGGACTTAAAATTCAAATATTTGATAGAGCCACCCAAACCCTAGGAGACTGTGTGGCTAAACAAAGGGATCCTAAGGACATGACTGGGATTGGGATGAATGATTACTCTTTGGTTCCATCACCAGCTGGTGACTTCTATGGTGTCCAACAAAAGGACTTATCTTGGACTGGTTTGCCAGAGCTCCAAGAGGAGGAATTCATTCCTCCACCAAGAGTTGTCACTCTAGTTGAAGAGTATCAACAAAAACTTACTGACCTGAATGAGTGGAAGAAGGCTAACCCTACTTTATTTGCCAAGGGTGGCTTGCTATGTGAAAGTCCAAATGAGTCAACACCCATTAAGGTTACTAACCCAATCACTGGTAAAGCTGTTGACCTAGGCTCAAATACTGTTAGAAGACCTACCATTAAATATGCAGAGCTGTATAGGAATACTAGGTCTCCCAAGAGCCAAGTTAGCAATCATGGAACAGGCTTCTTCTCTTCTAGACCTAACGTTGTGTCTAGAAAAGCTTGTTACACATGTGGTAGCTTTTCACACTTGGCATACAAGTGTGTCAACGCTCCCAAAGCCAGCATTGACAGGAACAATTTCAGCGCTGACAGGAACAAAGTCAACGTTGTTAGGAAGTCAAACGTTGTCAGACCCAAACCTTGTGTGCAGCAAAGTCCACAAGTGATTAGACCTGCCCTATTCTTTACTAGAGGGTCTAACACTCATGGACAAAGACCATTTCAAAAGACAAACACCTGGTCAAATAGGCAATGGGTTTCTATAGCAAACCCTAGGTTCAACGCTGACAAGGGTAATTTCAGCGTTGACAGGACAAATTCTAATGCTGACAGAAACGTGACCAGACCTAAATATTTGCAACCACAAGGTAAAGGGTCTAAAGCTTCTTCAAGCTTAACATGGAGACCTAAGAAAGATCAAAACCCTAATGATAATGGGATTTCAATGACCTGCAACAGATTTAATTACATTTCAAAGGTCATTACAAAACCTATTGGGGTTAACTGGGTATTTCATCCTAAGAAGGATGAGAATGGGGTTGTTGTGAGAACTAAGTCTGTTCTTATTGAACAACCAGATGAATCCAAGTCTTTTAAGACTTGGGCTCCCAAAGAAAACTAATTTGTTTTCTTTATGTGCAGGGCATTCAAAGACAGGTCAATGATTATGGATATTGGGATAGTGGATGCTCAAGGCACATGACAGTGAAGGAAGATTATCTTACTAACTTCACTCCCATTAAGGATGGTGACAAGGTTTACTTTGGAGGCGGATATGGAACTATCACAGGCAAAGGAACCCTTCTCACCAAGAATTTGTGTTTTGAGAACGTCTTTCTGGTAAAAGAACTTGATTACAACCTTTTTAGTGTATCACAAGTTTGTGATAACAAAAATAAAGTTCTTTTTACTGATACTGAGTGTTTGGTGTTAAGCAAGGATTTTAAGATCCCTGATGAGAAATATATTGAGTATAGAACACCTAGACATAAATACATATATAATGTTAATTTGAATGGGATTAAAATAAATAATAATATGTCTTATTTTTATGCTAAGGCCTCAGTAGATGAGAGTAATTTGTGGCACAGGAGACTAGGGCACATAAATTTTAAAAATATAAATAGACTTGTGAGGCTTGGTTTAGTTGATGGTTTGCCTGAGAAGGCCTTCCACAATGACCACTCTTGTGTTGCATGTCTTAAAGGCAAGCAGCACAAGGTCTCATTCAAGTCAAAACAGGTGCACACTAGTTCTAGACCTCTTCATATGCTACACATGGATCTCTTTGGTCCAACCAATATAGAAAGTTTGAATGGTAAGTCATATTGCTTTGTCATCACAGATGACTTTTTTAGGTTTACTTGGACATTCTTTCTAGCTATGAAGAGTGACACAGCTGATATTCTAATTGATTTTATCACTCAGATTGAGAAGAGGTCTGGCAATGAGGTTAAAATGCTTAGGAGTGATAATGGTGGAGAATTTAGGAATAAGAAGCTAGATGATTTCTGTGCCAGGAAAGGAATTACAAGGCAATTTAGTATTGCAAGAACCCCACAACAAAATGGGGTTGCTGAGAGGAAAATAGAACCCTAATTGAAACAGCCAGAACAATGTTGGCTGATGCTCATTTTCCTATAGGCTTTTGGGCTGAGGCTGTTAATACAGCTTGTTATGTTCAAAATAGAGCATTGGTTAACAAAATTCAGAACAAAACACCTTATGAGTTACTTTGGGGTAGAAAACCTAATATTGGTTTTCTCAGACCTTTTGGTTGTCATGTAGTAGTGTTGGATACTAGTGATGCCTTAGGGAAATTTAGTGCAAAGGGTGATGAGGGTTACTTCATGGGGTATTCAGTGCAGAGCAAGGGTTATAGGGTTTATCTTAAAGAAGAAAAACGTATACTTGAAAGAGTACATGTTAGGTTTTTAGAGAATAAGCCTAGTGATCCTGAAAGTGGTCCTAATTGGTTGTTTGACTTGGAACCTTTATCTAGAACTTTAAATTATATGCCTGTCACTAATCCAGACATTGTGAAGGTAACTTCAAATGTTATGGAGGAACAAGTTGTTGAAGTTTCAGGTACTCAGGTTCATAAAAAGGTTGGATCACAAGCAGAAAAGACATCTCCTATCCAAGAATATGTTACCATTCCCATTTGGACAGATGCTTTTGCTGCTGCTGCTGCTGGACAAAATAATGGTGGTTTCCAAGCACCACCAGATACAAACATGCATGGTCCTTCAGGCGCTGACAAAGGCAAACCTAGCACTGACAAGACCAATTCAGACGTTGATGGCTCAGACGTTGACAACAACAGTTCAAGCGTTGTTAGCCCAAGCGCTGACAAACAAGGTTCAGACGTTGACAACACCTTTGCACATCTTTTCTCTTCTACTTTTGAACAAGGTGAACCTTCAAATTCATATGAAGAAGGTCATCCTTATGTTGATATAAGAGAGTCTGATGAAGAAGATATTAGCAATATGGAGCGTGAGGTTGAGGACACCAGACTTTTTGAAGGAGGAGTTCTCACTTCCACAATGAAGAATCACCCCCCTTCCCAGATCATTGGTGATGTTATGACTCCAGTTCAGACTAGAAGATCTCATCAAGGTCTTGGTGGGTTTATTGCTAATATACACAAGAAGGTTGATACCCCTCTTGTGCAAGCATGTTTGTTTGCCTGTTTTCTGTCACAAGAGGAACCCAAGAAAATATTTGATGCTCTCAAAGAACCAAGTTGGGTGGAAGCAATGCAGGATGAGCTTCATCAATTTGCAATTCAGGATGTTTGGGAGCTGGTTGATTGTCCCAGATATGTTAGACCTATAGGGACAAGATGGGTTCTAAGGAACAAGAGAGATGAAAGAGGCATTGTGGTCAGAAACAAGGCAAGGTTAGTGGCTCAGGGAATACACAAGAGGAGGGGATAGACTATGAGGAGGTCTTTGCACCAGTTGCAAGGATTGAGGCTATTAGAATTTTTCTAGCCTATGCATCCTGCATGGGCTTCACAGTCTATCAAATGGATGTCAAGAGTGCTTTCCTCTATGGAACTATTGTTGAGGAAGTATATGTAATGCAACCTCCTGGTTTTGAGGATCCAGAGCATCCAGATAAAGTGTATAGAGTCAAAAAGTCTATGTATGGCCTTCATCAAGCCCCTAGAGCATGGTATGGTACTTTGTCTACCTATTTGGTGGATAATGGATTCAAGAGGGGCACCATAGATCAGACACTATTTACAAAGAAGAAAGGCAAGGATGTGTTGCTTGTGCAGGTCTATATTGATGTAATCATTTTTGGGTCTACTGATCCAAAGATGAGTGAGGATTTCTCCAAGCTTATGACAGACAAATTCAAGATGAGTGTTATGGGGGAGATGAACTTCTTTCTTGGTTTACAAGTTCAGCAGAAAGAGGATGGTATCTTCATCTCCCAGGACAAATATGTGGCTGAGATCTTGAAGAAGTTTGGCTTTTCTCCACATGAAAAGAGGGCTACTACTCCTATGGATAGAGAACAGCCTTGGGGAAAGATTGGAGATGGGAAAGATGTTGATGTCAGGCACTATAGATCCATGATTGGATCCTTGATGTATCTCACTGCCTCCAGACCTGACATCATGTTTGCTGTGTGTGCTTGTGCACGCCATCAAGTGACTCCCAAAGAATGTCACCTTTATGCTGTGAAGAGGATCTTTAGGTACCTAAGATGCTATCCCGGTCTTGGTTTGTGGTACCCAAAGGATTCACCATTGGAGCTGATTGCAAATTCAGATAGTGATTATGGAGGTGATAAATTTGATAGGAAATCCACAACTGGTGGATGTCAGTTTCTTGGGAGCAGGTTGATCTCTTGGCAATGCAAGAAACAAACAGTGGTGGCTAATTCTACAACTGAAGCTGAGTATGTGGCTGTAGCTTCTTGTTGTGGCCAAGTTTTGTGGATTCAGAACCAGTTGTTGGACTATGGGTATAATTTCATGCATACCAAGATCTTTGTTGACAATAACAGTACTTTATGCATCATTAAGAATCCTGTACATCATTCTAAAACTAAACACATAGAAATTAGACACCATTTTATAAGAGATTGCTTTGAGAAAGGTTTAATACAACCAGATAGGGTTGACACTGAGGAAAATGTGTCAGATTTACTAACTAAACCTTTTGATGCTGGGAGATTTCAATACTTGGTAACAAGTATTGGAATGGTCAATCTCACATAATATGTGTTTTGGAGTATTTTTGTAAAAGTATGTACAGGATGATGCATTGTTATTGGTCTTATTGATGTTTTAGATTTTCCACTATATTTTTCTAACACTGACAAAGGTTGCTTGAACGCTGATAAGTGTTTTTGCAACGTTGTCAGCAATATAATTGTCTAACGCTGACAAAGCTTCCCTCAACGCTGTCATGTGTTATCGGGGCGTTGTTAGCAACAATGTTAGTTTTGTGGTTTTCAATCTAAATGTGCAGATGGTGTTAGCAGTATACCATTCGATACAGAGTTGCTTATGGATCAATGGAGAAGCATTTGGACAAGTTTTTATTTATAGATGATGGTTGGAATGTTTCATTCCTATCTTGACATAAATTTTTTATGTTCATGCATGATTTTAGCAAACTTTTGTATCATAGTTTAAGGGGAGGTTTTAGAAACCTTTTGGATGTTTGGGTATCCATATGATACTCTTATCACAATTCTAGATTGTGTCCACAGGTGAGTATGAGTTAGTTTTACTAAATCATGAGGCACTGTAGCATGCAAAGTTGATATACTATGCATGCTGCCAAGACATTTTTGGCCTAGAATTGGTTGTGGTCTGTTGGGAGACTTGGGAATAATTTTTTTATGGGATTTACCTGGGAGTAACAAGGAATTTTGTAAGGTAACTTGGTTGTTAAGAGTTTTGGTTAGCAAGGGACACTAGAGGACTGTTATGTCTATCTTGCTTAAGCAAGTGTGCATAACTGGACAGTGCTTGCCGCCCTATAATGATTATCAGCTTTTGGTTATCTTCTCTAGGATAAATTACTTGTTTAGGTCATTTTTCATTTTTAAAACATTTTTATTTTTGGACGCTGACAAGAATTTTCCAAGCGTTGTTGTGACCAAATTGGACGCTAACATGGCTATAGGCAAACGTTGACAAGATTATAGCCGTTGGGCGTTGATAGGTTATTTTTGACCGTTGACACTCAATGGGACCTACCCAGTTGTTACTTTTTGACATATTTTTAGGCCGTAATTTTGGGATTTGTTACTTTTCATTTAATGCATGAGATAACTTTTAACTTTTTCAATATTTTCATGATTGATTTTTGAAAATACTTGCCTATGTTTGGGCCTATCACATGCATTTTCTTCTCCTATAAATTTGGCTCCTATTTTGAACAGGGCATCTATAATTCTTGTCTAACACATTTTTCTCTTATCAACTTCATCTTCTTCACTTAAAATTTAACAGCTTTCATCAATGGCACCCAAGTTTAAACCATCAGGTCTCAACACAACATGATTGCGTATCTTGAAGCTGATGATACTCTGTTTCCTCAATACACACAAATGGTGGCGTATTTGAATGCATCCCCATTAAGGTATGCTCTTTCTCATGCACCACTCATTCCAGTCACACATATTAAACAGTTTTGGAACACTGTCAGTTCCTCAACAGTTAATAGAGTGACTACATTGACTTCTATTGTTCATGGGAGACCTTGGGTGGTTACTGAGGCTTTGGTACGCCAAGCCTTGCATCTTGATGATGCTGATGGTATAGCCATTCTTCCCATAAATGAAATAGAACAAGGGCTTAGGGCTTTGGGATATCCTTTTCCTGATGAAGGTACCTTAAACAAGTATCATAAGCAGGAATTTCCCCCAGCCTGGAAGTACCTCATACATGTCCTCCTTCAATGTTTGAGTCCCAAATGCACTGCACACAATGAGATCAATAGATCCATTGCCAGTGCTATTGTGTGCATTGCAACAGGGCAAAAATTTAATTATTCTAAAATGATTTTTGAGGGGATGTGTAAAAACAAGGGGAACAAAATGACTTTAGCTTATCCCCGTTTTCTACAAATGGTTTTTGATGTTCAAGGTTACTGCTCAAGGGATCACAATGATTTTTATAAGATCCCTGAGCAAAAGAAAGCTATTTTCATGAAGATGAATTCACCACCCCATCGTGACCTACCCTTAACCCAAGCTATGCTTTCTGTTATTGCAGCAGCACAACCCCAACCAGACCCCCTACCACAAATTGACCCCCAACCACAACTTGAACCAATCCCTGAAACTTTACCTTCACCTGAACACATGCAAATTGACTCTAAATCCTTCAACGCTGACACATTAAATGTTGGCGTTGATGTGCCTATTTCCAACGCTGACACACAACCTTCACAAACCCAAACACCCCTTAACCAACCCACATCTACCCATTCTTCCACACCATCTTCCACACCCCCTGAATATAGGTTGATGAAACGCCAAAGGACTACTGGAGTGTTCTCCTCTGGTGGTCCTAGCCATGACGCAGAGAGAACCACCACCACAAGTGTGGCTGGTGCCCTGGATGAGGCTGGGACTATTGGTTCTAGCTTAGATGCTGGCCAAGCCAGTCCCACCATCATTAAGTCCTCATCCATGCCTAATGAATCTGACTTGGGAGGTCAAATCCCCATTTTAGAAGAGGGCAGACTGGAACCAATGACTCTTATGGAATTGACGGTAGTCTGCATAAGCTTGCAAAAGCAAAATGCAGACTTAGTACAAGTTGTCAGCTCACAAGGCCTTGAACTCAAGCAATTGAGGGAGAGGATTGTTGTTTTGGAGAGTGCTAGTGCAAGGAGGGGTATGGAGGAATCTTCCAAAGGGGAGGAAGATCCAATAAATCTGAGTGATAAGGGTAGTCATGATGGTCAATCAATGGATGTTGCTGAGGCCCTTACAACTTTGAAGAAACAAACAGGTTTTGATACGTCCTTAGTCTCTCCTACCAACTTAAATTTATCATTTACAGCTATGTTGAGAGAGGTTACACAAGGCGCTGAGGGAAGATATTTGGGCGTTGACAAGGAAGATTTGGACGCTGACAGAAATATTTTGGGCGCTGATAGGACAAATTTGGGCATTGATAGACCTGCACATGAAGGTGATGTATCCCAGTCATCATTTATCATCAAGGAGGTTTCTACACAGGTATTACCATCTACCCTACCAACCATTGCACCATTAGATAAGGGTAAGGGTATAATGGTAGAAGAGATTGTTCCAAAGGATGCAGCTCACGTTGAGTTTGATAGAAGATTAGCTGCACAAATCATGGAACAGGATAAAAAGGAGGGGTCACCATTTGTTGTGACTTCAGAAGAAGGAATTGATGGAGCTAGCTCAGACTCAAGTGTGATGATAATAGAACCAGAAAGACTTGAGTATGGGGATGAGTTGGCCAAGGAGAAGCTGATAGAATTGAAATTGCAGGTTGACTTTGACATGCTAGAGGTGGTTCAAATGTACAATGCTTGGGAAGAAAGATGCATGGAGAATCCAGACTTGACCATTTCAGATCAAATATGGGGTTTGGAGATTCTACTTAGAGTTCAGAAGGATTGCCAGGTAATTTTGAAACACAAGGCAAGCAACATTCTCTCAGAATTAAAAAGGGATAGAAGGGAGCTATATTTCATGTTACTCAGATGTCATGGAGTTGGATGGACATATCAGAAGTTGAAGGCTTTGACATTTGATGAGTTGGAAAACAGGGCTTATCCCATTTGGGTGAGAGTGCAGGAAGCAAACACTCTCAGACTTCTTTCAGATGAAACAAAGGAGGAACTTGCAGAAGAAATGGAACTCAAGAAAGCTATGGTTGTTCTCAGGCCAGTGAAGAAGGGAATTTCATTTGAGTTTCCCAAAGATATGGATCCACTATATCCAAGTGAAGCTGTCATCAGAAAGAGCCTCAAGCTCTCACCTTTAGAAGCTTCAGATATGGTGCAAGTGTTACCATTAGATTCCAGGAACCCAATTGTGAGCTATGAAGAAGATGAATGTGGGTTTGGAAGATTGGCAGTTATGGCAAAGAGGTACACACTTTTACCACTCTCATATCTTTGTTTGCAAGTTTTGATAGAGAAGACTTATTGGACCTTTGGAGGTTGCTGGAGACCAAGTATGAGGCTGAAGCACCAACTTCAGCTAATGGAATAAAACTTTGGTCCACATTTAAAAGAATGTGTGGACCAAAAGATGAGGATCCTGTAATTTGGAAGGATCTTGACGATGACCTCAATGGTCTTCAATGGAGGTTATATTCAGCTGCTGGTGTTTACCATTTGAGTTCTACAAAGTTTGCTGAGTATCTACTTGTGGATGGTCAGTATTTCATATCCAAGGCTATTTTGGAGAAGATGAAGGACACTCAGCTGGAAATAGATTATTCAAGTGACGTGGCAAAAGATTTGATTAGATTTATTCATTACCAATAAGAGAAGGTTTGTAAGATTCCTCTTAGTCCTTAATGCTTATTCAGAAACTTGATCATAAGAGTGGATATCAAGTTTAGGGGAGGATTGTTGGGAATAAATTAAGGCCAGATCACTTGAGCGCTGACAAGAGTAAACCAAGCGTTGACAAGAACAAAACAAGCGCTGACAGCTCAAGCGTTGACAAGATAAAGTCAAGCGTTGACACATTGAAGACAAGCACTGATGGGAAGATATACTCTACGCGTTTATTGTATTCTAGATTACTTCTAGTAAAGATAGGAACAACATTGTATTTTCTATATTTATCTTTACCTAGAATAGCTGATACGTAGATTATTATACAAGGCTTCTTATGTCTATAAAAGAAGACCTTTAGGTTAATGTTTGATATAAGTTTTCATTCGTAAAACTACTTTGATTGTAAGCAAGTTTGATATTGATAATCAAAGTGAAAGTTTGTTTATATCATTGTGTGTTCTTGTTTAAGTGTTAAATTCCGCATAACACTTAAATTCATAAGCATATACAAAGGTTTCTCTAAGTGTATTACTTTATCTAGTTTCGTATACATAAAGCTAATCGATCTAAGTTTGGGATCAACATATAGCAATATACATGCATGACCAGTTTCACCTAGTTATGGAGGTACCATAACCATAACATTAGAGGCACTGATGTTATGACTTCACCACGGCGGAGTGATTGCTCATGGCGTCCCTTTAGCTTTTGGCCATATTATTATATTTATCATGTGGGTCGTATGGGTGCATCCTAGTTACATGTTTTTCAGCAGATTACTCAGTGTGAATGTGGTGTGTGCCTTGCATTCTTCACAAGGAGCTGATCCCTCCTACCCAAAACCAGTATATTAAATTAGAGGCAGCCCCTCTAATTTGCATGATGAGGTCACCCCTCCAAGTATTCATGCACGGTGGATTTTCATGACCTATATTGGCTAATGGTAGAACATGTTAAACAGTTTTTATAAGATAAACATATGGCTTTTCAAACTATAAAACCAGTTTTACCAAGACTTAACCAGGTTATTCAGGACTTAGTTTCTTCCGTTGTTATATGTCATATGCTTATCCTATTCATGCTTTATTGTACATCCGTGCACTGAGCGTATTGCTCAGTCGTTTTCCTTTTCTATGTTCCCAAAACGGCAGGTACTCAGGGACGCTCGTAGACTTTAAGCGTACGTGCATATGGACTGGAAGCTTTCTAGCCTTTCTTTACTTTATGCATTATCTTTACTTTGATACTCTATGAAATGCAGATTTTACTAGTTGAAAAAGTTCATTTTCTCGGTGTCTTAACGAATTGATTTTCGGTTTAACGTGTGACTCAGTCGTTTTTGGTAAAAATTAATATTTTTGGTTGTAGTAAAATAAATGTGCAAAACTTTAAAGTAAATGACGGTAATTAAAGCTTGACGAAAAATTAATTTGAAAATGTAATAAAAAAATATAAACTTGAAATTTAAGATAAAGAAAAGCTATTAAAATAACACTAAAGTAAAATGACAGGAAAATAAGCTTTAAAAATTAAACTAAAAATTAACAGACATTTCGGGAAGCGTGAAAAATTTAAAAGTTTAAAACAACGAAAACTTAAAAATAAAACAAAAACAAAATATTAACAACAACCAATCGGAATACAGAAAATGAAGGTAGTCGGAATAATGGAATAAGGAGCTATCGGAATCTGTTAAGCTGATGCAGTCGGAATAATCGAAAACAAGTCTAATCGGAATGTTCACTAAAGGATCCAGATCGGAATGCTTGAAAACAAATCAAATCGGAATATCCAAAAAGGTCCAGATCGGAATATGGCCTAGTCGGAATGCTAGTACAATCGGAATGTTGGCAAATGTGGCTGATCGGAATGTAACACAAAAAACCTCCACAATCGGAATATGCTAAAACCCTTTTCCGATCAAATGATCGGAATAAGATCCTCTTGATCGGAAAGCCAAATCGGAAAGGGGTTTACCCTTTCCGATGGTACAAATTCGAAATTAAGCTAAGTTATAAGCTAGGGTGATAAGCTAACACCAAAACTTGAACGAATTTATAATGAAAAGGACCAAAAGCACAAATAAGAACTTATCAAAACTTAAATAAGCAAACTTTTAAATCAAACTTTAAAAAGACGAAACCTCTTTAAGAAAACTTTTAAAAAGTAAATAAGCTAAACACAAAATAAGCCAATAAGCATGTCAAGCTCAAAGCTTATTTGTATTAAAACTTATAGATGAATAAAAAGATAAACTTTTTACTCAATCAAACATCAAAACTAAACAAGATCAAAGATTATATCGAATCAAAGGTAAATAAAATCAAGAAAGGTAGAATGAGATGAATAATAGAAAGCTTGATCAAAGGTAAATAAGATTAAACAACAAAATTAAGAACACTTACTTGAATTAAAGGCAAGAAATTAAAGGTGCAAGACAAGAAATTAAATGACAATTAAGTAAAATGCAAGAATGAAAGGTGGAAGAGCATAGTTTGTCAAACTAGCCAACAACTATGAAATGAAAACATAGAAAACTATATATAGGGAGATTAGGGAGGAGCTTAGGAAGCTTCCTCCCTCTTTCATCTTTTCCTTAATTGCGTCATTAGGTCCTTGCTTTATTTAATCTTCTTAAATCTTGGACTTTAATTACTTTGGCTCGGGATTTCTTTGAACTCGTCTTGTAATTCTTCAATAAATTAGACTTGAGTTCTTCGGCTTTTGGTAAACTTCTGTCTTTTGACTTTTTCTTCGATAAATCTTCAGAATTGGTCTTGGACTTCCGTTCTTTTCGCACTTTTGATCTTTCGACTTCGTCTTTCGTCTTTTTCTTCAATAAAAGCCCGTGAATGCCCGTGTTTTCTCCACTTTTCACCTTTTCGTCCTAAATCACAATAAAAACACAAACCACGCATAATTCCGACATAAATGACATAAAATACACGTTTTGGTCTTGTTATTATTGGAAATAAGTGGTAAAAGGATAAGTGTTTTCACACTTATTAAATCCCCTACACTTGACCATTGCAATGCCCTCATGCAATGTATTAATTTTAAAGCACGGTTTACATTTTTCATCATAAATAACCCACATTGGCCTTTATTAAATACTAAACATTTAAGGAAAATAAGAAGATAGAAAACAAATAAAGAAATCAAAGACTTACATTGGTTTTTGGCTGCCATGAACGTTTATCATCCTCAAGTTTCACGTTCCCCATACCAAGCTTAAAAACGAGATCATTGTTATTATAAGTTAGCAAACCAACACGAATTCATGTGGGCCAATTATTCACTTAGACTCCCTTATTCCTGGGTGTATCTCTTATATTTTATTTTTGTCTTGAATGATCACGAGGATGCATTGTTTGACTTATTTCAATAGTTATTTAGGCCGAAAATAAAGTGCACGATTTAATCAATAGTTAGCTAAAGGACAAAATCTTTTAAAACTGCTTCTCGGGACCTCATAAAGTTCATATCTTGGCATAACTCGCTTCACGATTTGAGACCTTTCTCGGACCGATATTTGGCAGCGACTTCATATTTCGAATCTTTGAGAGACGTTCTTGAAATAATGGTCTTCTCTTCATAATAGGAATTTCTTCATTTGAACTTTTTGAGAGATTCTTCATATTTGGACCACGACTTCTTCATTTTTCTCCAATCTTTATTTTGGACTTTGATATACAACGATCCGCCTCCTTTTAGGACTTGGATCTATTTATCCTCATACCTTGTTAGGGCCTTTTTGGATAGACTTCTCCATGATCTTTAGGGGAGTATTTGCTTTTCGTCGTGTGTCTCGATCCTTCATATTGATTTTCGATAAATGATTCTTCATATCACTTTTGGATCTTTAGCAATAAACTGTAGCCCTCATTCCTTGTTAGGGCCTTTTCAGACTCGCCAATCGTCGCATCCCGCTTCAATAAGTTTTTCCTTGGCTATGAACTCTAATCCGTACCGAGAAACTTTTAAACGATCTTGGGCTAGAAGCTAAGTAACTTTTCAAATCGTACAACCTTATTTATTGCAGATAAATTTATTAACAAGCGATGGGAGAATAGGCTCATAATTAACTCACATATTTTCACGAAAGAATACCGAACTTATAATTGGCTATATCATCTCTCGTTCTCCACAATTTAAAATCTCAAAGAATGAGACCCGTGGATGCTTAGCCTATTAAATCAAAGTTTTGGGTTTTCGAGTCGCCTATAGGATCTTGCAAATTCTTAGACTTTTTCAAGTTTAGAAATCACATTTTAAAGTTCCTTTGATAAACGACTCTCTAGGATCAATTATAGGAACTTGCGAAAAGTTCTTGTTCTTAACCCGTGAGAGTTAAGACTTTCGCGTTTTATAGCTCCCTTTATAAAAGCCTAGCAAAACTTGACTTAAACACGTTAAGGATACTAGCTAGAGTAAACTTAGATAAGTAAACTCGGGTTGAGTCAAAATATTCACAACGTTGAAAATTTTAAAACCACTTTATTAAAAATTTATTCTAGCAAGGAAAGAAAATAACCATAACAAAGGAAAATACAACTATACAACTAGGCCAAAATAGATTAAAAATTTTGAAAAATGTCGAAAAAGCAAATTTTCCGGTTAAAATGAGGGCAAATTCATAGAAAAGACCACTTACTTCGATAGAAGTTGTGGAAATGTAAATCTATGCTTATGTTTTTAGAGAGAGAAAGAGATAGAGAGATGGTGGATTTCACACTTTTTAGAGAGAGAAAGTTAAGAGAACTATGTGTAAATTATGAAACCACACACCCTCTCCATCAAAGGAGAGGGTTTATATACCCAAGCCTTGTGATGGGCTTGGGCTTACAATGTTGGGCCGGCCTACACATGTTGTAGGCTAGGCTTGACTTTGTTTGTTTAATAAAGATATCTAGACTACGAGCTACTACTTAATATATTGTCGGAGTGACCGAATCTTCCTAAATACGTAAAAACGTATTTCCAACAATCTCCCCCTAAGGGAGGTCACTCCAAACAAGGGCGTTACCCGAGTTACAATAATGAAATATACCTAGCATACTATGCTTGTCTTGAGCTCGTAGTCTTCGTCTTTCTTTTCTTTTTCTTTTCTGGTGAACATGCTGATGTGATCTTTGATATAAATCTTGAGCATCAATCTCTTGCCTTGATCTCGTGCATCCATCACTTGTGATCTTCGCCTCTTCGTGACCTCACGTCCCACATACTTATACCTTCGTAATTCTCGAAAGCTTCAGAGTTCGATACAGCGGAAGACTTAACTTTTAGGCTTTCTTGAATTAGATGAGATATTAAGTGCATAAAGTATAAGCATGCGGGGAAGACTTCTTCTTGGATTCCGCAACGCCACCATCTTCAAATGCCGCAACATAAGTAGACACGAACAAAAGGGCTTTGAACATTTCATTCTAATTCGGTAGCATTTTACCTCCGGTCGGTGAAGACCGTTGGACGATATTAGATATCGTACCCGTGACGGATAGTTTCAATTAAGTAACTTCTGACAGGATTTCGCGGTTAAACCCGTTCTCTTTATTCGACCGTCCAAAGCTGACTGCGAACATAATGAGTGAATCATTTGGATAATAATATCCGCATGATTTGAAGCCGTCAATTCATGTTCCTGGAACAAGTGAAATTCAGTTAAGAACCGCACCATCGTTGCTTTCCAGTTTTTACGAGCTTGATTCGTATAGAATCTTGCAAGTTACCTACCAAGTGCTGTTTGAGGTTAACACTAGAAGGATTTCCACTCATCACTGTGAACACTAAGGTATCACTCTGAGTGTTCTGGCAAGATCACTAAGATATTGCGTAGAGGCCTGGAACGTGTTTAAATTCAGTTAAGAATTAAACAACTGTTGCTTTCCAGTTATCACAAGTTTGATTCATAAAGAATCGCACAAGTCACCTACCATGAGCTTTTTGATATTCGCTCAAGAAGGATTTCCATCTTCATTGTAAATACTTTCGTATTACTCGGATGTTCAGGCAAGATCATGAAGATTTTGCGTAGGACTCTTAAAATCTTTCTTACTTTTCATAGTGTGTGATGTAGCAAGGAAATATGAAAGTGTGTCCTAATGAGATATTTGATGATCTCAAATGGCTCTAGACTCGATCGTGCATTTTGGATTTTAGTGATCGAAGGCTGGAGAGGAGTGCCACCTTTTCAATACCAATTTATTCGGAGTGAATAAATCAATAGATAATGTGTTGTCTCTGTGTGATTAAAACAAATATCTTTTAAGAGATATTTGAGTTAGCTGGGATGGGTTGTGCATTGCATCACTGGGTCCATGATGTATGTCTTCAATATCAAGAATCATTAAAATGACCTCAATAGCATATGTGTTGACCCGGTTTCTGCCTAAAGTTGTAAGGAGGGCTTCTTTCTTTACACCCTTTATCTTTACAATTCTTTTTCATTCTTCAACCCCTTCAAGGCTTACCAATACATCATAACTAGCACCTTGTTGTGATTGTTCTAGTGCTAACTTAAGTACTTGGTCGGCATTCAGCTACGTTCACAATCTTTCTCCAACTTTCCTAAGGACGACTATTTCTAGCTATGGAATGTCCTTGGGAAGATTCCTCCGGTTCTGGAAGAATCATAGGACTTATCCTATCCTACCATCCTTATGTCACCACAATCTTCATCGTCGTGAAATAAATGGGTTTAGGGTAAGTATATGTCACCATGAAAATCCATTTTGATATGCAAATCCATTTTGCTCCCCCTTAACATATGCCACGATATTTGAAAACATTTCGCATATGTCGGGATGAGCCAGCACATTAAGTCAAACCATTTGTGATAATATCCCATATTAAATCACATTTTCTCCCCCATATTAAAAATATAAACCCAATCGATGTTTTTAATATCAATTGATTTAATGAAGTTTTAACAAAGGTTTTGGGAAGAAAAATGCAAGTCCATTTTATCTTCATGATATCAAACGTATGAGATATGATACCGATTAGTAACATGATCACATATTCACCATTTTAAAAAGAATTGACAAGGTTGGACCTGATTGATGAGAACATCATATGATAAGATCAAATGGTTCTTGTCAGCATATGTTGGTCGCCTCGTCACATCTGAAGTCATCTCTTGACACCACGTGTACGATTGGTATTGTTGTCTTGACACCAACTTGTGAACTTGGCACTTTCGGCATCGAAGATTCTGAATGCTTGACAATTGCTCCCCCTCAATTGTTGACCCGTGTTCTATTGAAAGAGTTGTAGTCGTCGGTTGAGTAGTCGCATCGTCGAGTATGTAGATACCAATTGTAGATTGCGATGGTTGGAGAGATGATAGCTTCATAAAAACAAGACTTCTCTTGTTTTAACAAATAAATGCACTGAGGCGTACATAGATTTGTGTAAGACCAAGTTATAAAGTAAACTTGATCCCTTACAAGGTTTTAAAGTAAACCTTGCCCGAGAAAATTAATTCCCGTTGTGAGCCAAAGCTTTCATAAGAAATACTTGACTTTAATATGAAAACCGGGTTGCAGTCAGAAATAACTACAAGCCATTAGGGCATGTTTTATGAAATATTTACAACTTTTGTACGAACTCTATTTATGGCGCCGTGTCGATATTAATCAACATTTCTAAGGCCGTAAATATTATCGTACCAAAAGACATGCCTTTGAAAAATAAAGTAAAAATGTTTTTGGATTTTTCTAGATTTTTCAATTTTTATGGTTTTTATATGGTTTTATATTTTTGTATTTTGCTTTTGTGGATAAAAATATAAACAATATATACAGATGATCACCAAGGATACGGAGAATAGTTTTACCACCACTATTCTTTCGCTTCATCTGCTAGTTCCTTTAGAGTCTCAGGCGAGAAAGTTCTCATTCCTAGCTTGTCGGCCAAAAATTCAATTCGAGCGCGATCTAAAGCCTTCATGAAAATATCCGCCAATTGATACTCAGATCGGACAAAGTAAAGCTCTATTAATCCATTTTCCACTTGCTCCTTGATGAAGTGGTAGCGAATGTCAATATGCTTCGATCGGGAGAATTGAACATTGTTGCAGCATAAGGCAATTGCACTTTTGTTGTCGCAGTACATCGGAATCTTGTTGAAACCTAGACCATAGTCGGTTAATTGCGATCTCATCCAAAGAATTTGAGCACAGCAACCGGACAAAGCTATGTATTCTGCTTCCGTACTTGAGATTGCAGCGCTTTTCTGCCTTTTCGATGCCCAACTAATTAGTCGATCTCCTAGTAGTTACAAAGTTCCACTCGTGCTACGCCTTGTATCTTGACAACCCGCGTGATCCGCATCTGCATATGCCATTAGTGCAATAGAAGAGTCCTTCGAATACCAAAGTCCCCGATTAATGGTTCCTTTAAGATATCGAAAGATCCTTTTAACAGTAGCTAAGTGTAACTCAGTAGGCCTAGTTTGATACCTGGCACACATACATATAGCAAACTGAAGATCAGGTCGACTGGCTGTGATATACAGAAGAGTACCGATCATTCCACGATAAAGTGTCGGATCAACGGCAACTCCATGTGGATCTGCATCAAGCTTAGTTCGTTCCACCATTGGAGTATCCACGGGGTCGCAAGATTCCATCTTATACTTCTTAAGCGATTCAAGGGCATACTTGGATTGATTGATAAAGATGCCTCTGGGACTCTGAGATATCTGAAGACCTAAGAAGAATGATACCTTGCCCATCATTGACATCTTAAACTTGGAAGACATGAGTGTCCCAAACTCATCCGATAATGTTTGGGTCGAAGCTGCAAATATAATATCATCAACATATATTTGTACCATAATCATATCTTTACCTCGTTTCTGAATGAACAGCGTGGGATCCACCTTGCCTTTAGCGAAGCCTTGCGTAATGAGGAATTGTGACAATAGATCATACCATGCGCGTGGAGATTGCTTCAACCCATAGAGAGCCTTCTTAAGCTTGTACACATGATTAGGATAATTAGGATTCACAAAACCATCCGGTTGTTGAACATAGACCTCTTCCTTGAGTTCACCATTAAGAAATGCCGTCTTCACATCCATTTGATAGACGATCATATTCATATGGGCTGCATAAGCGAGGAATAGTCTAATAGCTTCAAAACGGGCAACAGGTGCAAAGGATTCCATAAAGTCGATGCCCAATAATTGCTTGTATCCACGAGCTACTAGTCGAGCTTTGTTCTTCAATATTCCGCCTAACTCATCGAGTTTCACCTTGTAAACCCATTTCAAAGTGAGTAACTGCACTTAATCTGGGCATGGGACAAGTTCCCATACTTCAAGACGTATAAATTCATTAAGTTCTTCTTGCATAGCTTCTATCCAACATGATTGAGTAAAAGCTTGTTGCCATGTCTTAGGTTCAACTTCAGTGAGAAAAGCATCAAAGTGACAAAACATTGCACTTTCTTGTAACTGACTTCGTGTGGATACCGGACGATTAGGGTCACCAATAATAGAATCTATAGGATGATCCTTTGTCCACTTGATGTCATGTTCACGAATCCGTGGATTGGAGTAAACTTTAGAAGGAGCTTCCTCTGAGGTGGACGACCCGACTTGATTAGGGTCGGGAATTGGTACACCAAAGAATGGAAGTTCACGCATTTGAGAGAATTCCAAATCATGATCATCATCATCCTCTTCATCATCAATAGGCATGACATGGGTAGTTGAAACAGGTAGTGGTTGAGAATTACTTGTTGATGGTATATCTAGACCAATTATAGGTGCAGACGTATCTGATTGTGCTTCGGTTGCTGGAGCGACAACTTCGGTTACCGGAGCTATTACCTCAGGTTCTGGAGCAACAATAGTTGGAGGAGTAAAGAATTCATCAAAGAACGGTTGAAACAACGTATCCCATTCAGTCCTAGTAGGTGGTATAAATGATGAAGTAGGGTTGTTTGGGACAAGACCAGAACTAATATTACTGGGTCCCATTTCATGAAGTGCGGGTTCAGAGCTGCTTTGCTCAGAAGCCATTGCTGTCAGCTCATCAAAATCAACATTCATAGTTTCGAGGATCTTGCGAGAGTTACGGTTGTAGAATCGGTATGCCTTCTTTGCGGGGGCGTAACCAATGAAAATACCAATATCAACCTTTGGTTGAAGTTTTCCCAAATTGTCACCATCATTATTTGGATAGCAAAGAGAACCAAATACATGAAGATATGATAAATCTGGTACTTTTCCATGGAGAAGCTCATAAGGTGTTTTACCATGGCGTTTACGAATTAGTGACCGGTTTTGGGTGTACACTGCTGTAGATACTGCTTCTGCCCATAAAAACAATGGAGCCTTTGCGTAAATTAACATCGTTCGAGCAGCTTCCATAAGTGTGCGATTTCGCCTTTCAACGACACCATTTTGTTGTGGAGTGCGTGCAACGGATGTTTCATGAGAAATGCCAACTTCTTCATAAAAATCACGCAAGATTTGATTCACAAATTCGGTTCCATTATCTGTACGAATGTGTCGGACAGTAGTGTTGAGACGCACTTGAATCATCTTGAGAAATCCGATGATGAATTTAGGTGCCTCATTCTTTGCTTTAAGAAATTTCACCCATGTAAACCGAGAGTAATCATCGACACTGATGAGGATGTACTTTTTGCCACTAAGACTTTCAACACGCATTGGCCAACAAAGATCCATATGCAAAAGATAAAGTTTCTCTTGGTTGGTGTCTTCCGTCTTGGGTGTGTATGATTTCTTAGTGCTTTTCCCCATTGTACACGCGGAACACAAATGATCCTTGTGAAATGATAGTTTAGGAAGACCACGAACAAGTTCGTTTTTCGCCAAGTGATTAATAGCGTCAAAGTTAAGATGAGATAACCTTCGATGCCATAACCATGACTTAGTCTTTGATGCTTTGGAGAGAAGACATACGGGAGAAGCGGCCATCATGTCTTGTAGAGACAAAGTATACAAATTATTCCCTCGAGTACCTTTCAATAAATCAACCCCTTCCAAATTACGAATGAAGCAGGTATGCTCTCGAAAAGCAACTTCTAGGTTTGCATCACAAAATTGTCCTACAGAAAATAAGTTGTGACCAAGACCTTCCACGTAATACACTCTTGAAATTATAACATTCCCAATATGATATTCACCGTAACCCATTATCTTTGCAATGTGATCATTTCCAAATCGAACCGTACCAAGAAACTTGCTGACGAAATTTCTGAGCTGAGAGCGATCTCCGGTCATATGCTTGGAGCAACCAGAGTCCAAATACCAGAGAACAATTTGGACCACCTGTTTTCAATAACAACAGTAGACAATGCATTGGAAACTATTGGTTCCTGAGTGTTAGCAGTTACAGATATAAGATTATCAGAATTGCTAACATGTTTGTGACCCTTAGATTTCCTGCGTTTTCTAATCTGAGTTTTAGCACTAACAGGTTTTACAGTTCCAACTTTCTTAGGTTTTGGATTATCCGCGGGCACTACAGTGGGAGTAGACCTAGTTAAAGGGCACTTAGTTCCTACAGTAGTGTTGGTGTTCCTAGTTAAAGGACACGCTTGTGTTTTGGTAGCCTTGGTACTCCTAGTTAAAGGGCACGCTTTCTTCACTTCAGTGGGAGTGATCCTAGTTAAAGGGCACATATTTCCTACTATAGTGAAAGTTCTACCAGTGGGGCGCCACATCCAACCAACTTGGGTTAACACTTTCCCAGTCGGTTTCCATTCTAATCCATTTCTTCGGGCATTCATCTCATTCACATGGTCAATAAGGCAAGAATCATGACGACTAGAAAACATACATTCATTGCAATTCCAACATTTCAAATTAGAATTCGCACTAGGCTTAGAACGCTGCACAACCGCAGAGCCTTTAGGTTTAACTACATGATTCTTTTTATTCAAAACAGAAATAACATTCCTAGGATGGGCTTCTACTTGCTTCTTCACTTGACTACTAGGTGGGGGCAAGATCCTATCATTCTTCTTGTTTCTCTTAAGCTTAGATCTTTGAGCCTTAGTAGTGGTGCTTACTCCTATAGAAGGCAACACGTGAATATTAGAAGATGGTTTTGATTCCGCCTTATCTTTTGTGACCAAAGTTTGAGGTGGATTAGTCCTAGGGACCTTGTTAAGTGGTGTGACGGCTATAAGGTTCCTTTTGATTGCACTAGAGGACGATGCTGAGACAGTGGCTGTGTTATCCACAACATTCTTACCTTTTAGAGTACAAAGTGTTTCCTTTAACCCAGCCAAGACCAGATTCTTATCATAAATTTGTTCCCTCAAATCAGATATTTCCATCGACTTTCGATTCAATTGTTCAATCAATGATTGATTCTGTGCAGTGGTATCAACACATGCGGGCTGTACTGAATCGAAGAGTCGTGTATTTTTCTGTTTTAAGTTATCAACTTTGGACAAAATCTTGGAAACTCGATTATCTAGATCAAGTCTAAAATTCTCAGCGGCCTCAAGTACGTTCACACAGTTAAGCTCCTTAGATTTCTCTATTTCAATCGGCAAAGAGTTAGCAACTTTGTCACTTGGCTGAGGCTGTTTTGATTGTAAATTGAATCGAAAATTCTTTTCAAAATTTGCATCATCGATATTAACACCTTCGAATGACGTTTCAAAGATTTCTTGAATAAATTGTTGCTTGCATTCAAGCGAAATGAAATGTGTTTGAATCTCATCAAAACGTTTTGAAAGCGATGAATATGAATCTTGAAGCTTTAAAAATTCAGCGTCAGATTCGTGACAAGTACTATCTACCACAGTATCCACAGATTCAACATTATGCACAATAGAATCATTATCAACACTTGTATTCACACAGACAGAAACTATATCATGAGACATCACTTGATTCAGAAGCAGATCATTATGGCGTGAAACCCGTTCTATTTCAATTAAATTTTTTTCACAAGCATCTTCCATTTCATTGAAAACACGTCTAACTTCTTCTATTTCCAAAAATAAATCTTGATCAATATTACGAAGACAAGCTTTAACATTGTTTACAAACGGAACAATTTCATCTCGAAACGCAGCTCTAGTGTGCTCAAAGTTCCATTCACCTTCCGTTATGGCCGTGGCCGTCGTACGTTCCAAAATGACCTTGTCAAAATCGGCTAAGTGTTGGTGAGCCGTATTTAAGTTAACGGACGCCTTACTTATCGGTGGAATTAACTTCGTTAAATCCTTTTTGACTAGTGTAGGAGACGTACTAGGAAGGTTTTCATTTGACAAACTTTGGGGCACAAGAACTGTTAATTCTGCTAATTCCTTTTGTAAGCGAATGCGTGTCTTTTTCAAAAAATGATCTTTGTTATGTTGATCATAATCAATAGTATGGAATTTTGAAAGCATTTTAGAATGAGTTTCATCCCCAAGTGATTGTGTCTCCTCAGTACTATGAACAAAAGGTGCTTCTTTCGATTTTCCAATTATGGTCATATCATAAAGACCAGGAATATATTCCTGAGCTTGTTTTGCATAACCGGGATTAGGTGGTAAATCTTGAAGACGTTTAAGTTCGATTTCTTTAAATGATTTAGTTAAAACATGAACCTTTTCTGTGGAAGCGTATTGTTTTAAAAGCTGTTGTTCTTTGAATTTAAGAAGTTTGGTAGCATTAATTTCCGATTCAACCTTTTTAGACTCGAGAGTTTCGAAATCTATTTTAAGTTTCTGAAAATCATTGACAACCGACTCTTTTGCTTTTAATTCATTAGAAAGATTAGCTTTTAATGATTCTATTACTTTCAAGTGTTCAATCTTTTCAAAACGAAATTGGTCAAATTCAGAACATGTTATTTTCTCTTCTTGAGGGACCATTTCAAAAGCTTTGACCTTTTCTTTATGCAACGCAAGCTCAGCAGTTAGGGTGGAATTGGTATCTACGGATTGTCTGAGGGCCATATGCATTTGATCAATAATATGTTTAGGCACCATGACCAAATCATGTTGAGCATAAGATTCCATACCCGTCGTAGCATTTGGTTGAGGTTCACTCAAATGTGTGGGATTGGGTACCACATCATTTGAGTTACTAGTCCCCGAATGCTGTTCGAGGTTGTCATTTTCATGCCCAACTTGATGTTGATTATCATCAATATTATTAGGTGTGGTTGGTACCTCACTGATGACATCAGAACCGTAGTGAGAAAGATTAGCAACGAGAGCAGCTTGGGCAGAGTGAATGTCATCACAATCTGAATCATAAGCATCAAGATCATCTGCTTGATAAGCTGCATTAGAAGTTGAAACGACTGCAATGCTTTCAGTATCTGTTGCCCCTGGGTCTGCAAGAAATGCTAACTCCTCTGATTCCAAGATCTTCCCCTTAGACTGAGCATCAACCAAATACATCTTCTCACGAAACCATGCATCATCCCTCCTCCTTTTCGGCTGAGTGCATTCCTTAGCCATATGACCTTGTCCTCGGCAATTGTAGCACGTCACAACCTTCTTAGGACCAATAGGAATCCCATTTCCACTAGCTTGAGAATTCACAGCTTGATTGTTCCCAGTCCTTGTAGGAGGTCCATATGAATTTTGCCTTCCCTGAATTGGTTGCACCGTCACTTGACCATCTTGAACAGTGGCTTGTTGTCGAGGATTTGATGAGGTGCGGAGCTGATTGTTTGTTGGTGGAAATCCTCTAGTTGCAACAAGTTTTGACAAGTAGGCTGTGAGATGGTTTAGAACATCAGCTGGCGTATCATTTGGAGTAAAGATCGGTGCTTGTATTGGTGGAAGTTCATTAGAGTAAAAAGCTTGTGCTGGTTGTGCTTCTATTGGAAAATATCCTTGCTGAGGAGTATAGCCCAATGGAGAAGTGTTGGCTTGTGATGGTGATGTTTGATATGGTGGTTGCTGTTGAAAAGATTGTTGATGAACACCTTGTTGATATGCTTGTTGTGGCATCACTAGTGGTGGATAAGATGGTTGTTGTGGTTGCTGATAGTTGTGTGGTGGTGTCTGCTGCAAGTATGATGGTTGTTGATAAGTATAAGCCATGTTTTGTTGAGAAGCATACATTGCAAGTGGATCATGAACTTGAGGTGTAGACAACCGAGCCTCGATCACATGGCATTCGTGTTGTTGAAGAAAATCTTGAAGTTGATCCACATTGGTGTTATGCAAGTCCTTAACCAATTTAACATCCATCACGTATTTTTTCCATTCTGGAGGAAGAGTGTTCAAATACTTGGTGTTCAATTGAAAGGTAGGGATTGCCATGCCATAGATATTAAGCTCATTCAACAATAGGGTAAATCTCAGATAGTAATCATTGAGAGTCTCCCCTGGCACATAGGCAAACTTATCAAAAGTATCATAAAGCTTACACTCTCGTTCTTGTTTAGTTAACGAGGTGCCTTGCATTAGAACCCGATTTCTATCCCATAACTCTTTGGCAACTTTATGTTTGCTGACGAGTTTGTAGACATCTAGAGGAAGGGCTTGGAGAATGATGTTTGTAGCATACTTATCACATTTATCTTGAATCTTCATATCTCCAGTCAACTCACCCGTTGTGCGAGGACGAGTAGTCGTACCTTCCGTCACTGTACCATAATCTAATGGTCCATTAAGCACCGATGCCCAAATTAGATGTCCATTCTCCTTGTTCAACATATAAAGTTCCATTCGGGAAGCCCATTCCTCATACATAGTCTTCACCAACATTCGTGGACGATTATCCGTACCCGAGAGGATGGACTTATCCGTAAGAGATGTGTACTCCATTTCAATAAGTTAATATTTACAAACGTTGATCGATCAATGAAAGAAAGTAAATGTGTTTGTTGTTGTGAGTTGAAGTCGAGAAACAATGTTAAAATTCCCAAAAATATGTTCTCAACAAACCAAAAATTCCAAGTCGAAATTTTTTATGGAAAAATTTGTGATTATCGGAATAGTGATCGGAATAGTGATCGGAATGCTGATCGAAATGTGTTATCGGAATTCCTTGATCGGAATATCAAATTGGAATACCTAATCGGAATGTCTTATCGGAATAAACCAAATCGGAATAACCTTGATCGGAATGCACCTAATCGGAATAAACCTGATCGGAATGTGCCTAATCGGAATAAACCAAATCTGATACCAAATTTGAATACCAATCGGAATACCTTGATCGGAATACCAAATCTGAATACCAATCGGAATGTACCTAATCGGAATGTACCTAATCTGAATACCAAATCTGAATACCAATCGGAATACCTTGATCGGAATACCAAATCTGAATACCAATCGGAATACCTAATCGGAATGTTCTTAAAATCGGAATCCCTAAACCCTATTCCGATTACACTGATCGGAATGTACTATAAACCCTTTTCCGATGACCAGATCGGAATAATTCCCACTTTTATCGGACAAAACTCAACCAATACGTGATTTTAAGCCAAAAAATGATCAAAACACCCAAAAATTTTGTGTTTTTAGCCAAAGTAACTATACCAAATCCCTACCACAACTATGTAGATGATTTGTATCAAGAAAAAACCATCAAAAACACAAAAAAAAAATTTGGACGTGTGAAAATGGATCAAAAATGGCGTATGAATCAAGAACAAAAACACATGAACAATACAATCATCCCATGGCTCTTGATACCATTTGTGGAAATGTAAATCTATGCTTATGTTTTTAGAGAGAGAAAGAGATAGAGAGATGGTGGATTTCACACTTTTTAGAGAGAGAAAGTTAAGAGAACTATGTGTAAATTATGAAACCACACACCCTCTCCATCAAAGGAGAGGGTTTATATACCCAAGCCTTGTGATGGGCTTGGGCTTACAATGTTGGGCCGGCCTACACATGTTGTAGGCTAGGCTTGACTTTGTTTGTTTAATAAAGATATCTAGACTACGAGCTACTACTTAATATATTGTCGGAGTGACCGAATCTTCCTAAATACGTAAAAACGTATTTGATTGTAGAGGTTTTACTACTCTTTAGGAAAAGAGCGTAAATAGCGGTAAGTATCGACGAGTGATTTAGGAAAACCACAAGTAATGACCCACAATCAAATAAAATGAGAGAAAGAGTTCGTTTCCCAAGGAGGTATGGTGTTGTGAATTAACTTGTATGTATTTGAGATTAATATTGAGAAGAATGGGGATGAGAAGATGAAAGACGGATACGTTAAAATTAAACTACGACGAAAACGTAAAGCCGTGAAAAACTACCCAAATTAAAAATTTATTACTACCAAAAACAAAATATCAAAAAGGCTAAAAACAAGTCTCAAATAATATAAACAAAGATAAAAATCCAACAAAGATATTTTAAAACCTTTTATTAATTAAATAATTAATTTTAAATGCTAATTAAAGCCCTAAAATTAAATTTAACTAATTCAAATGTCTAAAATATGATTTTATTGAATAATCACTTAACTTATATTATTAGAAGACTAAAAAGTAATTTTCTAAAAATTAAACCCTATTAAAACTATTTTTAAAACTCTAAAAATGATTAAAAATGATTAAAACCTAATTAAACTTAAAATAATTATAAAAATAAATCTAAAAGTTATAAAAATATTCTAAAAATGGAAATAGTCCTAATTAATGATCAAGAACCTAAGAAAAATGAAAAAGAAAGAAAAGTAAAATTTTGAAAATTAAATAATAAAATAATATTAAAATATTACTAAAAATAAAAAGTTTCTAAAATTAATTCTAAAAAATTTCTAAAAATCCTAAATAATATAATTAAGAGAAAAACACAAATTAGAGCTTCTAAACCTTTTTTATTAATTTTATAAAAATCTTTAAAGTTTATTAAAAACCTTAAAATATTATAAAATTAAAAATTAAAGTTTTTAAAACCAAAACTTGATGTAAACCTCAAAAATATATTTTAAAACCTAAAAATTATTTTTCCTAAAAATTTAAACTCTTTTTGGTATTTTTTATTGATTTTCTAAATTACGTCTAATAATTAAATCCTAGAAAATAATTTAATAAACGGAAAAATGTGAAACCAATTTTTAAAAATCCTAAATCCTATATAAGCCCTAGGAAAAATGAAGAGAATAAGTTTAGCTTAATAAATAAGCTAGAAAAAAGCTTAACAACCTACGGCTTTATTAAAATAAGACAAAAGAGAAATTGGTTAAGTAAATTAACCTTGCACCCTTGGTCAGTAAAAGACCCAAGGGCGCAATGGTTATGTATGATGTGTGTTGAACGGTATGTCAAGGGTTCGAGTCTTGAAACCCCCTTTTTATTCTTTTTTTTTTTATTGCTTTTTAACTTTTCACAACCAAAACAGTGACCTGTAATAAGCTTAATCCAATTCCACTTATCTTTTTTACACTGAGATTAAGCCAAATGATTTATAAAAAACGTGGACAGACTCAAACTTATGCACAAGCAGGTTTCTGCTTTGTGTATTGCTTAAGGATTTCAGCCAAGATGAGCTTAGGCTGTGGCTTATTTGGATGATATTGTTGGACAGTAAGGCACTCTTGTGTTCTTTGGAACACAAGAAGTCAACAATAACACAAAGCAATCACCCAGCACAAAGAAAACTCAAAACAAAAGCACAAAACAGCCTATTAAGTTCTCTGTGAACTTTATAGCAGATCAGTGGGCTTTAGGGCTTATAACTTGCATCCTAGTGAAACTTAGGCTCCCAAATTTGACACATCCACTCACCAACTAACACACAATCAAGCTGCAAACCTGGAATACCCTAAGTCTAAGCAGATTACAAGATCAAGCACAACAATTGGGTAAAAATCAAGCAAAATTGGATATGCAGATTTTTCAAGTTCTCTTTTCCTTTTTTAACACACAATTTTGTTACCAAATTGTTCCAAACTAACTCCCTACTAACTACTACCCTAACTCAATCCTTTTATCAACCTTCTAACAACTTATGAAAGCTCAAATTAAAAATCTCCCCTGCTAAACCTTGATGCCAAACACCCTTTTATAAACTAGAAACCAAACTTTTTGCATACCAAAACCTTTTAACACTCAATCAAGTTGACTCCTATGACATCTAACATGCATATAAGTCCAACAAAACACAAATCCAGTAACCTAAACACACAATAGCTCAGAATCAAATAAGATCATACAAGCATATGCACTTTCTGAAATTTTCCAAAGGAAAAAGGATTACCTTAGGGTTTTACTTCCAAAACCCTAGAGGATGTAAATCCTCCTCCCTACCAGCCCGGGCTGGTGCTGAACACAAATCAACTACTCTTCAAACCTGCTTAACAAAACAAAAGAAAAACAAGATACAATAACATATAATATTATATAAACCTGTTTTTACTTTTGCTTATTAAAACCTATCCAAAAAACTTATGAACCTTCTTAAAACGTTTTTTACAAAACCTTAATCACCAATAACATAAACTTTTAAACACCAAAACCTTGAACAAATTTCTTCCAAAATTATCAGATTTTCAGAAAACCTTAATCTAATTTTGAAACTCAAAATTAATCAACCAAATATGAAAATTGGAACTCAGAGTCAAGCTTCACAATACACAACTTTTAAAAACAAAAAGGAATTATAATTGATTTAAATCAAAAACCAAACTTTTATTTATTAAAAAGGAATTACAAGTGCAAGCCTTGAAACTGGAACAAGGGCTTCACACATTCTGTGAGCTCCTTATATAGAGACCTAAGAAGATACTAGAAAGCTAAAATTACAAAACCCTAAACTAGAAAATCTCAATAATACCCTTGGACGTTTTTGAGGTGAATTGTCCAATTTTTGATCTTGGCCTTCTAATTTTGCGTTGGGAGGAAGCCTTTCATCTTGGACGTTCATTGTGGACACGTCATTTCCTTGGGGACAAAGGAATGATGCTATTGGATGAGAGGGAATTGGGGGTTTGGGACCACAGGCGTGGGAAAGGGTTTCTTGTGCGTGGGATGGGTTTGGGTATGTGGGAATTACACGTGTGTGAGTTTAATTGGGTTTTACCCAAGTAAAAGTGGGAGTGAAAACTGGGCTGGTAAAAGATGAACAGTAAGTTCATTTGATCCTAATTTGGGGGAAGTAATATGTTAACCGCCAGTTTATGTTTGAATCTTTCCACTTTGACTCTTTTGGTCCTTATGTTTTGATATTTTTGGCAAATGAAGTTCCAGCCCTAGAAACATGATTTCCCTTTGTAATTATCTTTCCCAACTTGTCATTTTTGGCACCAACTTTTGGCAAAAGCTTATCAAGGATGATTTTTGCCATTTTGAGATAAATCAAGGGCTGTTCTTGGACAAAGTTGATCTTCAAAGGTCTTCAATGTGTCTTTCACTTCATGAGGGACCATAATTGGCAATTTGAGATTGTTGAGGGACTAATCTTGCCATTTCTTCAAAGTTGAAGGACCTTTTTGCAATTTTGACAAACTTAAGGGACCAAACTTGTAATTATCAATATACAAGGGTTTTAAGTGTCATTTCTTCATAGAATAAGGATCAATCTAGTTTTGTCTTCAAGTCTTCAAGGGTATTTGATGAAAATTTCCATGATTAGGGCCCGGTTCATTGTACGGCTTCGTTTCTCGTGTTCGTTTTTCCTTGTATCTTGTGATCTTTTGTCTTTTTCACGATATCCATACCTAAAATACACAAGTAAACAAACACAAGCATATATATGGTATTTTATGACATTTTAGTGCATTTAAAGCCCGAAAAGAACGATGAGATCATGTATAAATGCCATCTCATCACTCCCCCATACTAAGCCATTGCCGTGCCCTCACGCAATGCTAGAATAAAGTATCTAAGCATCACCAAAGTTCAATTTTATTAACCTTTATTGAAGAGTAAAAGACTTGCAACATACTACGAGAATGTGTAAAGACATAATGTATGATTTTCATCACCAAAATGTGACTTTTAGGGTCAAAGAATAGAAACAAGTTAATGTCCCTTAGAGTAAATTTCGTCATCCTTGATTGTCATACATTCCATGATAAGTGCAAAAACAAGATCATTGTTGGTACAAGTCACAATGCTAACACTACTCATACGTTCAAATTGTGTAATACTTTTTCTCCCCGCAATCCTAGTTATTATAAAAGGAAATGGGTTACTAGCATTTTTTATCTATTTGTCATGGATCACAAGTGATTCATATTGACTTATTTGAGTAGTTATTAGTCCGAAAGCAAAGTAGCACGATTTGATCAATAGTTAGCCGAAGGACAAAATCTTTTAAAACGGCTTCTCGTGTATCTCCTTAAGTTCATATCTTGGCATAACTCGTTTCACGATTTGAGACCTTTCTCGGACCGATATTTGACATGTACTTCATACTTCAAATCTTGGGAAGACGTTCTCGAAATTATGGTCTTCTCTTCATATACTTGGAATTTCTTCACTTGACGTTTTTGAGAGATTCTTCATATAGGACCACGACTTCATCATTTTTCTTCAATCTTTACTTTGGATTTTGATATACAACGATCCGCCTCCTTTTCGGACTTGGATATATTTATCCTCATACCTTGTTAGGGTCTTTTTGGATAGACTTTCTCCATTCTTTAGGGGAGTAATTGCTTCTCGTCGTGTGTCTCGATCCTTCATATTGATTTTGGAATAATGATACTTCACATCATCTTTGGATCTTTAGCAAAAATAGAGCTCCTCATGCCTTGTTAGGGCCTTTTTGGATGATCGCCAATCTTCGCGTCCCGCTTCAATAAGTTATGCCTTGGCTATGAACTCTATTCAACCCCGAGCAACTTTTAAACGATCTTGCGCTAGAGGCTAAGTAACTTTTCAAATCGTACGACCTTACTTATTGCAATTATGATTTATTCCTAATGCATTGATCTTATGGGAAGAAAAAGCCACAATTAAAAACATATGAGTTTTTGAAAGAACACTTTTATGTTCTACGTTTAGCATGATCACTTGTCTAACTCTATCATTTCTCGTTCTTCACTATATAAAGACCTCTAATTAAAGAGACTCGTGAATACTTAGCCATGCAAGTCAAAATTAAGCCAAATTTGGATTAGCTTTCATTAAGACTATATCAAATCAAAGTTTTGGGTTTTCAAGCCACCTATAGGATCTTGCACTTTCTTGGACTTTTTCAAGTTTAGAGAATGCGTTTTAAAGTTCCCTTGATAAGTGACTTTCTAGAATCAATTATAGGAACTTGCGAAAAGTTCTTGTTCTTAACCCGAATAAATTAAGACTTTCGCGTTTTAAAGCTCCCTATATAAAAGTCTAGCAAAACTTGAATTGAGCGGGTTAAGGAATGTAAATGGCTCCAAATGCCCATCAAGTCAAAAATTAACTCTTATTCTACCCATCGGAAAATATACATTCGTGTCTTAAAAACACTTATGAAAACTAAGAAAAATTTTAAAATTTGGCCATTTTTAGCCTTATTAGCAAAACAAAACATTGAAAGTTGGAAAACGTGAGGGCGTAGCAAAGCAAGTACCTATTCACCCCCCCATACTAAAAGTAAACATTGTCCTCAATGTTTCGAGTCTAAAGGTGGAGCACCCCCATACTAGAGACGAAGAATCGAATGCTTAGGATCTAGCATGGAAAGGGTGATCAACAATATATCTAAAGCCGTTTATTAATTATGCTAAAAGATAATTGTTAATAAAGGATATGTCATGGATTCGTGAAAAACTTCTTCAAACGAACGATGGAGGCTCACGTAAACGAACACGAGAGTCTTCAATCGTAGACGATGATGATGATCTAGATAACACAATCACAAACAACCACGAGACAACGAGTTGGAAGGGTACAAGTCCCCTTATTAGTGAATAATAAGCATAAAGATAAGCATGGGATCTCCCCCACGAGGCACCTCGTTTTTGATTACCGAGTCAAGAGCTCGACTCGATCCCCTCAAAATGTGAACATTTAGGGAAATCATGGTGTGGTCAAAGGGACTTACATGATAAACAAGGCCCAAAAAGCAACCGGTATAAAGGACTAAGTCCTTAGATGATGCAAAATACCGGGGTCGAAGATGGCGTTCTCGTTTTCATGGGAAAAACAAATTAACACCACTCCAACATGTGCCATAAACTCAAAGAGTTTGAAGAAAAGAGATGAGAAGTAGAAGGGTGAGACAATTGGTAAGACAAACGTTTGAGCTACTCGAGGTAGACTCGCACCAAGCAAATAGATATAGTTTCCATTTATTGCATCGGTGGAAGACCGAGATTTCCCTTTACATGAAATTCCGGGATCGAATATCTCGTCCTCGATGGACAAGGATGAGGGAACATAAGGGGCTTCCCCCATACTAGAACCACACAAAACATCGTCAAAAGGAGTAGACGAGTTTGTAGTACTCAAATCACGTGGTGATGACGGAGTTAGATTTGTAGAAAAATCAATTAAATCACATTTAAGATCTTTTCCTTTTTTATCTTTTAAACTCTCCTTATGAAAACCCTTTTTGATTATGTCGAAAACATTCGGTGTTTCTAAGACGATGTTAGTTACACTAAAAATTCTCACATTTTGAAACCGTTTTGGTTTTGGTGGTGGCAAGTTCTCAAAACGTTTATCGATGAAGAAAACCTCCGCATCGGGGCCAACATATTCATCATCCGAAAGATCTTCCGTAGAAACCGGCAACTTATCAACACTTTTCAAGAACGAAGGTGAAGGATTTTTCGATTCAAGTATTGATGGTTTCTTCTTTGTAGGCTTCATACTCATAACCTCCACCGGCGGAGGAAATGGTAAATTGTTTTTGGAGACATTCCCTAAAACTCTTGGTGAAAATTCTTTGCAAACGACATTGGTCGAGTCACCATGGTTTAAAGTTGCAATTGAATATACATGAGAAAGATTGGAGTTTTGTGTTGCATTGATGACAAGTTCTTCTTCATTGAAACGAAGGGTGATTTTTCGAGCATGAACATCGATAAGTGCTCTTGATGTATCCAAAAATGAACGACCCAAAATGAGAGGAACTTTTCGATCTATAGGAATGTCTACAACGATAAAGTCAACGGGATAGTAAAACTTTCCGACTTTAACGAAAACTTCCTCGGCTACTCCACATGCCATGATCGTAGAATGATCGGCCATCTCGATGGACATGTTCGAAGGAGTAAGAGCCGGAAGCGAAAGCGATTTGAAAATCTCGAGAGGCATCAAATTAATACTAGCGCCAAGATCGGCCAAGGCGTAGCATTCCTCCATATCTTGTATAGCACACGGAATCAAAAATTTACCGGGATCACCGACTTTTTGTGGTATGCGGCTTAGAAAAACCGATGAACAACTAGACGATTGTTGTAACTTTTCTTTGTTGTTTAGCATACTTTTGAAGTTTGCGGCGAATCGAGGCATCATGATTAAAGCATCGGCAAAACTTATGTTAAAATGTAGATCACGAAACATTTTCATAAATAGCTCAAATTGATAATTGTTCCTTTCTTGTGCTTTCTCTTTGTTTCGTCTTGAAGGGTAGGGTAAAGGTGGTGTGGGTTGGTCATTAGGCAACGGCCTTGGAAACTCGGGTTCCACAATTGGTATTGGTGTTGGTTCAACCGTAGGTGTGGTTTGAGCGGTACTTCGTGGGATTGTAATATGCTCCTTTCCGACCATCACCTCGGGTTCTTTCTCGATTTCCTTCTCCGTAGAAGTACTTGGACGAGAGATTGGTTCCTTGAAAGTTTTACCACTTCGTGTAGCAACAACCTTCAATTCTCCCCTCGGGTTGTTAATGGTATCACTAGGAAGACCACCCGAAGAAGAGGGCTTACACATGATTGCTTCGAACATCTTAGCCATTCGGTCCTCAAATTTTGATTGCCTAGCATCCGCTTTCAATAACTCTTGCTTAATCTCATGTTGTCCTAATTCCATCTTTTGTTGGTTTTGTTGAAGACGTTGGACATTTCCTTCCATTTTGTTTGCATGAGTTTTAAGTTCATTAGCAAGTTCATTTTTAAGCTCGTTTTTCAACTCGGACCTTAAGCTAATCATCTCACGTTGCATATTATCAAATTTAGCATCATTTGCTTTTGCATAATCCAAAAATTCTCCTTGCAAATTTTTCGTGTGAGCATTTTGAAAACCTTGTGTAGTGTTTTGAAAATCACGGTTTTGGTTTTGATTAGAGATTTGTCCATTCCCACTTTGATAATTCCCTTTGTTGTAATTGCGTGTGTTGCCTTGGTAATTACCTTGGTTGTTGTTTCGATAATTATTAGCATTTTGGTTTGGTGGAGCTTGATTTGGACGGGAACCTTGGCCGTTTTGGTTATAAGTTCCCGTTGCTACATAAGCACTCGAAGTGTTACCATCCGCGGTAATACACTCGGAAAGATCATGAGCTCCCCCACAAGATAAACAACTCTTAGCAACCGCTTTAACCGAAGCGGAATTGGAAGCTTCTTGAGCCTTCCAATGGGACATTAGATTAGCAAATCTATCAAAAAACCGATTTTCCTCATTAGCTTCATCATGTAAGGCGTTAATGCTACGAGACGATTGTGATGACGATGACGAACCCATATTGGCAACACTCGGTGTGCTACGAGGGCTATAAACCTTAGATCGATTTTCAATGATTTGTAAAGCCTCATTTGTCGTCTTGCACAAAAAATTACCACCCGCGGCGGCATTCAAATAATCTCGTTCATGATCATTAAGCCCATTATAAAAGGTATCAATTTGATGCAATTCCGAAAAATCATGGTGAGGACATTCATGTAACATCTCTTTAAATCGTTCCCATGCCATTGAAAAACTTTCATTGTTACGTTGCACAAATCGTGAAATCTCATTTTTTAAGTGTGTTGTTTTCGATGGTGGAAAAAACTTGTTCACAAACTTAGAAACGAGATCGGCCCATGTTAAAATCGAATTTGGCGGTTCTTTCTCGAGCCAAATTTTTGCGGGACCATCCAACGAATATGGAAACAACATCATCTTAATGGCGTCATGCGGAACATCCTTAAATTTGCTAGTGGCGGTGAGACGGTTGAAATTCCTAATATGGTAATGCGGGTTGTCTTTCTCGTGACCTCGAAACTTGTTTGCTTGCAACATCGACATTAAACCCGTCTTAATCTCGAAATTCTCCGCAAGGATGGCGGGAATAACAATGGCCTCTCCAAAACCCTCGGTGGGTGCTTGTAGCAACTCCATCATAGTACGATTATCCATTACGACTTCTTGTTCTATAATAGGTTCAACAATTGGAGGTTCTTCAACAATCAATGATCCTTGATTTGCTTGCTTTTGAAGACGTTTACGAGCTCGTTTTGCTTGATTACGAGTGATCATAAACTTCACGAAGAATGGGAGGTGAGCAAAGAAGATTCTTTTTGGTTGTTTTGTGAATTTTCAATTTTTTTTGCGTTTTTGATGATATTTAATTTTTTTTGGATTTTGGTGTATCTTCGTAGACAACAATCTACAAAATCTCTCCTTGAATCAAACTCTTGATTAAAGAAGCCTCAAAGGAATGAAAACGATCACGTGGAGTGAACGCCTTCGATTGACTTTAGAACTTTGGTGAAAACCAAATTGTTCACGAGGGTTTAATCACAAAGAAAACCAAGCAAATATAGTATACGTATTAATACTTTGGGCGGCAAAACCCTCGATTAGCCTTCAAAATCAAAATACTCACAAGCAAGCGGGGAAACGAGGCGGCGCGAAGCACTTAAGAGCCTTTTTCCTTAGGGTATATTTTATAATACCCGCCTTATACCCACCTTATAGTTCGTATTTTTCAAAATCGAGCTTCTCGAAAGTATTTATCTATTTTTGCCTTTTCTTTTTGTTTGAGATTCGAATACAATAATTAGGAGATCAAATCCCAATTAAGGTTGTGTTTTCACACTTTTGGAGATATTGTATATTGATTGTGATACTTAATACAATATATTAATAATATTCACAAAGAAAAACCAAGAAAACCGATAATACGTGTTAAGGGAGTTCCACTTAACACAAATACTATTATTGGATAATATCAAAAACAAAAGCTTCCAAATTAAAGCACAACACACCTCCCCGGCAGCGGCGCCAAAATGATTGTAGAGGTTTTACTACTCTTTAGGAAAAGAGCGTAAATAGCGGTAAGTATCGACGAGTGATTTAGGAAAACCACAAGTAATGACCCACAATCAAATAAAATGAGAGAAAGAGTTCGTTTCCCAAGGAGGTATGGTGTTGTGAATTAACTTGTATGTATTTGAGATTAATATTGAGAAGAATGGGGATGAGAAGATGAAAGACGGATACGTTAAAATTAAACTGCGACGAAAACGTAAAGCCGTGAAAAACTACCCAAATTAAAAATTTATTACTACCAAAAACAAAATATCAAAAAGGCTAAAAACAAGTCTCAAATAATATAAACAAAGATAAAAATCCAACAAAGATATTTTAAAACCTTTTATTAATTAAATAATTAATTTTAAATGCTAATTAAAGCCCTAAAATTAAATTTAACTAATTCAAATGTCTAAAATATGATTTTATTGAATAATCACTTAACTTATATTATTAGAAGACTAAAAAGTAATTTTCTAAAAATTAAACCCTATTAAAACTATTTTTAAAACTCTAAAAATGATTAAAAATGATTAAAACCTAATTAAACTTAAAATAATTATAAAAATAAATCTAAAAGTTATAAAAATATTCTAAAAATGGAAATAGTCCTAATTAATGATTAAGAACCTAAGAAAAATGAAAAAGAAAGAAAAGTAAAATTTTGAAAATTAAATAATAAAATAATATTAAAATATTACTAAAAATAAAAAGTTTCTAAAATTAATTCTAAAAAATTTCTAAAAATCCTAAATAATTTAATTAAGAGAAAAACACAAATTAGAGCTTCTAAACCTTTTTTATTAATTTTATAAAAATCTTTAAAGTTTATTAAAAACCTTAAAATATTATAAAATTAAAAATTAAAGTTTTTAAAACCAAAACTTGATGTAAACCTCAAAAATATATTTTAAAACCTAAAAATTATTTTTCCTAAAAATTTAAACTCTTTTTGGTATTTTTTATTGATTTTCTAAATTACGTCTAATAATTAAATCCTAGAAAATAATTTAATAAACGGAAAAATGTGAAACCAATTTTTAAAAATCCTAAATCCTATATAAGCCCTAGGAAAAATGAAGAGAATAAGTTTAGCTTAATAAATAAGCTAGAAAAAAGCTTAACAACCTACGGCTTTATTAAAATAAGACAAAAGAGAAATTGGTTAAGTAAATTAACCTTGCACCCTTGGTCAGTAAAAGACCCAAGGGCGCAATGGTTATGTATGATGTGTGTTGAACGGTATGTCAAGGGTTCGAGTCTTGAAACCCCCTTTTTATTCTTTTTTTTTTATTGCTTTTTAACTTTTCACAACCAAAACAGTGACCTGTAATAAGCTTAATCCAATTCCACTTATCTTTTTTACACTGAGATTAAGCCAAATGATTTATAAAAAACGTGGACAGACTCAAACTTATGCACAAGCAGGTTTCTGCTTTGTGTATTGCTTAAGGATTTCAGCCAAGATGAGCTTAGGCTGTGGCTTATTTGGATGATATTGTTGGACAGTAAGGCACTCTTGTGTTCTTTGGAACACAAGAAGTCAACAATAACACAAAGCAATCACCCAGCACAAAGAAAACTCAAAACAAAAGCACAAAACAGCCTATTAAGTTCTCTGTGAACTTTATAGCAGATCAGTGGGCTTTAGGGCTTATAACTTGCATCCTAGTGAAACTTAGGCTCCCAAATTTGACACATCCACTCACCAACTAACACACAATCAAGCTGCAAACCTGGAATACCCTAAGTCTAAGCAGATTACAAGATCAAGCACAACAATTGGGTAAAAATCAAGCAAAATTGGATATGCAGATTTTTCAAGTTCTCTTTTCCTTTTTTAACACACAATTTTGTTACCAAATTGTTCCAAACTAACTCCCTACTAACTACTACCCTAACTCAATCCTTTTATCAACCTTCTAACAACTTATGAAAGCTCAAATTAAAAATCTCCCCTGCTAAACTTTGATGCCAAACACCCTTTTATAAACTAGAAACCAAACTTTTTGCATACCAAAACCTTTTAACACTCAATCAAGTTGACTCCTATGACATCTAACATGCATATAAGTCCAACAAAACACAAATCCAGTAACCTAAACACACAATAGCTCAGAATCAAATAAGATCATACAAGCATATGCACTTTCTGAAATTTTCCAAAGGAAAAAGGATTACCTTAGGGTTTTACTTCCAAAACCCTAGAGGATGTAAATCCTCCTCCCTACCAGCCCGGGCTGGTGCTGAACACAAATCAACTACTCTTCAAACCTGCTTAACAAAACAAAAGAAAAACAAGATACAATAACATATAATATTATATAAACCTGTTTTTACTTTTGCTTATTAAAACCTATCCAAAAAACTTATGAACCTTCTTAAAACGTTTTTTACAAAACCTTAATCACCAATAACATAAACTTTTAAACACCAAAACCTTGAACAAATTTCTTCCAAAATTATCAGATTTTCAGAAAACCTTAATCTAATTTTGAAACTCAAAATTAATCAACCAAATATGAAAATTGGAACTCAGAGTCAAGCTTCACAATACACAACTTTTAAAAACAAAAAGGAATTATAATTGATTTAAATCAAAAACCAAACTTTTATTTATTAAAAAGGAATTACAAGTGCAAGCCTTGAAACTGGAACAAGGGCTTCACACATTCTGTGAGCTCCTTATATAGAGACCTAAGAAGATACTAGAAAGCTAAAATTACAAAACCCTAAACTAGAAAATCTCAATAATACCCTTGGACGTTTTTGAGGTGAATTGTCCAATTTTTGATCTTGGCCTTCTAATTTTGCGTTGGGAGGAAGCCTTTCATCTTGGACGTTCATTGTGGACACGTCATTTCCTTGGGGACAAAGGAATGATGCTATTGGATGAGAGGGAATTGGGGGTTTGGGACCACAGGCGTGGGAAAGGGTTTCTTGTGCGTGGGATGGGTTTAGGTATGTGGGAATTACACGTGTGTGAGTTTAATTGGGTTTTACCCAAGTAAAAGTGGGAGTGAAAACTGGGCTGGTAAAAGATGAACAGTAAGTTCATTTGATCCTAATTTGGGGGAAGTAATATGTTAACCGCCAGTTTATGTTTGAATCTTTCCACTTTGACTCTTTTGGTCCTTATGTTTTGATATTTTTGGCAAATGAAGTTCCAGCCCTAGAAACATGATTTCCCTTTGTAATTATCTTTCCCAACTTGTCATTTTTGGCACCAACTTTTGGCAAAAGCTTATCAAGGATGATTTTTGCCATTTTGAGATAAATCAAGGGCTGTTCTTGGACAAAGTTGATCTTCAAAGGTCTTCAATGTGTCTTTCACTTCATGAGGGACCATAATTGGCAATTTGAGATTGTTGAGGGACTAATCTTGCCATTTCTTCAAAGTTGAAGGACCTTTTTGCAATTTTGACAAACTTAAGGGACCAAACTTGTAATTATCAATATACAAGGGTTTTAAGTGTCATTTCTTCATAGAATAAGGATCAATCTAGTTTTGTCTTCAAGTCTTCAAGGGTATTTGATGAAAATTTCCATGATTAGGGCCCGGTTCATTGTACGGCTTCGTTTCTCGTGTTCGTTTTTCCTTGTATCTTGTGATCTTTTGTCTTTTTCACGATATCCATACCTAAAATACACAAGTAAACAAACACAAGCATATATATGGTATTTTATGACATTTTAGTGCATTTAAAGCCCGAAAAGAACGATGGGATCATGTATAAATGCCATCTCATCAGTATTTCCAACAGAAGTCCCCCCTACACTTGAGATAAATATTGTCCTCAATGTTTAAGTATGTGGGAGTAAACTCCCCTACACTTAGGACATTGTGCACTTTGTTTAAATCTTGCTAAGGAAAGGAAAACTAAAGTGATTTCAATGTGAACATATAAGATATGAAATATTGAATCACGATAGTTTAGGATAGAACCGGGAAGATGGGAACACGGGATCACGGTTCATCAAAAGTCATCAAGGGTCTCTTTGAAGCTTTAATCCCTGCACAGCACAAGAAACAAGACAACAAACACATACGGGGCTCCCCCCTACACTTATTATGAAAGCAGTAAAGGATAGATCACGGGTTGCCTCCCGAGAAGCGCTTGTTTTTGTTCACCGAGTCACGAGCCTGACTCGACCCAAATTTAGTTCATGGGAAACATGGTGAGGGATGGAATCATCTCATGAGAGATGTCCTCACCAAAGTACAGCTTCAAACGCTGGCCATTCACCTTGAAATTGGGCCCATTTGGCTGAGAAAGCTCAATGGTCCCATATGGAAAGACTTTGGCGACGGTGAATGGACCAGACCAGCGGCTCTTCAACTTGCCGGAGAAGATCTTCAACCGAGAGTTAAAAAGTAAGACTTGATCACCAATGTGGAACTTTCGGTTCTTAATCCTTGCGTCATGAATGATCTTGGTCTTCTCCTTGTAGATCAGTGAGTTCTCGTAAGCTTCATTCCTCAGTTCGTTGAGCTTGTTGAGTTGAATCTTACGAAGATCACCGGCTTTGTTGATGTCGAAGTTAGCCCACTTCAAGGCCCAGTACGCCTTATGTTCCAGCTCGATGGGGAGGTGGCATGCTTTCCCGTACACAAGACGATACGGTGTACAACCAATCGGGGTCTTATAAGCTGTACGGAAAGCCCACAGAGCATCATCTAGCTTATCGGCCCACGCAGCACGATGCTCTCCCACAGTACGCTCCAAAATTCGCTTCAATCCACGGTTGGAAATCTCGGCTTGACCATTGGTTTGGGGATGATAAGCGGTGGAAAGACGATGATTAACACCATACTTAGCCATGACTCTTGCAAATTGATCATTGCAAAAATGAGTCCGGCGGTCACTGATGATAGCACGAGGAACGCCGAATCGAGCAAAGAGCTGCTTCAAAAATTTCACAACCACCCTCGCATCATTCGTAGGGAGAGCCTTGGCTTCAACCCATTTAGAAACGTAGTCAACGGCGACGAGGATGTACTTGTTCCCTTTGGATGATGGAAATGGCCCCATAAAGTCGATGCCCCATACCTCAAAGATTTCACATTCTTGTATGAAATTTTGAGGCATCTCATCTTTATGTGTGATATTTCCTTGTCTTTGGCAAGCATCACAATGTTTAACCATATCGTGAGCGTCATGATAAATGGTGGGCTAATAGAATCATGAGTCGAATACTTTCTTCGCGGTGTAATTAGGACCAAAGTGACCACCGGTGGGTCCTTTATGGCAAGCGTCAAGGATTTGTACCACTGCCGGCCCATCAACACATCGACGAATAATCAGATCAGCACATTGTTTGAAAAGGTAAGGGTCATCCCAGAAATAATGTTCAATATCTTTAAAGAACTTTTTCTTTTGTTGGGACGTGAGCCCTTCCTTGAGAATCCCACCCGCTAAGTAGTTTGCAATGTCCGCAAACCACGGGGTATCATCGAGATTAGAATTGATAGACATTAAGGCCTCAAGGGGAAAGAGTCATTGATCTCTTTGTTCGGATGATCCCCTTGATAAGGATCCTCAAGTCTACTGAGATGATCCGCGGTTAGGTTTTCAGCTCCTTTTTTGTCACGAATTTCAATGTTGAATTCTTGAAGGAGCAAAACCCAATGAAGAAGTCTTGGCTTAGAATCTTGCTTAGTAATCAAGTACTTCAACGCGGAATGATCGGTATACACGATGGTGGTAGATAGGACAAGATAGGGGCGGAACTTTTCAAAAGCATACACTACAGCTAAAAGCTCTTTTTCGGTAGTGGTATAATGCAATTGAGCCCCCGTCATTGTCTTGCTAGCGTAATGGATTGGTTGGAAGTGTTTGTTCACTCTTTGGCCCAAAACCGCTCCAATAGCAAAATCGCTAGCATCACACATTGATAACTAGGTTTTTACCTAATTAAAAATTAAAGTTCTTGTCTCGATATCTTAACGAATTGATCTAGGCTCTCTATGTGACTCTATTGTTTTTGGTGAAACAAATATTTTTGGTTGTTTTTAAATAAAAGTGCAAAACAATTAAAGTAAAAGTGCGTAAATTTAAATCTAAGTCTAATTAAAGTAAGTGCAAGTATTTAAAAACGTGACTGAAATTAAAGGGCGCTAAAGTAAATGACGCAAATTTAAAACTAACTAAGGCAATCTTAAAACGCAACTAAAACTTAAACTAAGGCAAGGCTAAAATAAGTCTAAGACAAGTAATCTTAAAGTGCAATTAAATAAATAGGCGGGAAAAATAAAGCTTGAAAATAAAAGACAGAAATTTAAAAAGAAAGACTAAAAGAGAACTGAAAGAAACCTTGATTCGGAAGTTCAAAACTTCTGAATGAACTAGCTTGACTCGGAACTTTTAACTTCCGAATGAAACAATCTTGACCCGGAACTTTTTCCCTCCCTTGATCCAGAACTTTCGTTCGGAAGAATTGACTCGGAACTTTTTGAGTTCCGAATGAAGTCTCTTGATCCGGAACTTTCTGAGTTCCGAATAAACAATGCTTGAGTCAGAAGTTTTGCTGATCCGGAAGTTTTCGTCCGGAACTTTGAAGTTCCGGATGAACAAGCTTGATTCGGAAGTTGTCCTTCGTCCGGAACTTTGAATGTTCCGGATGAACAAGCTTGACTCGGAAGTTTTTGCTGATCCGGAACTCTTCCGGATGAAGCCCTTGATCCTGAAATTTGAAGTTCTGAATGAAAGAACTCTTGATCCGGAACTTTTGAGTTCCGAATGAAAGCTTTCTCTTCTCTTGGTTCGGAAGTTTTCTTGGGAACAAAGAAACAGAAACAAACAACCCCGAAGAACAAGGGATAACAGTTACAACAGATCTAACACAGATTAACCAAAATCAACCAAACGATTTAACTAAACTAATAACGAAACAACAAACGATCATAAACAAGCAATCTATATCAATTAAACTAACAAATTTAACCACAATAATTAAAAACCCACTTGATCAAAATAAAAACATGAACATGAACACAAACATCAACATAAAAATCAAAGATTAAGAAAGGTAGATGAGAGATTAACAAGATAAAGTAAAGATTGACAAGAACTAAATGAAAACTTACTTGAAATTAAAGGAATTTAATGTGCAAGACAAGGTATTTAAATTGACAAGTATTTAAATGACATGAATTAAAGGTGCAAGGTAAGTAAATGGTGGAAGACTAATTGTCACACTTAGCCAACAAGAAAAATGATTATCTAGTCCTAACTATATATAGGGGAGGATTAGGAAGCTTCCTCCCCTCTTTCCTTTTCTCTTAATTACAAGCTTAAGTCCTTCCTTCTTTAATCTTCATTAATTGCATGCTTAGTCATTTTCTTCTAATCTTCTTTAAACTTGGACTTAAAGGACTTTTGGCTTCGGGATTTCTTTGAACTCGTCTTTAAATTCTTCAATAAAATAGACTTGAATTCTTCGGCTTTTGATAAACTTCCGTCTTTTGACTTTTTCTTCGATAAATCTTCAGAATTGGTCTTGGACTTCCGCTCTTTTTGCACTCTTGACTTCTTGACTTCGTCTTTCATCTTTTTCTTCAATAAAAGTCCGTAAATGCCCGTGAATGTCCGTGTTTTCTCCACTTTTCACCTTTTCGTCCTAAATCACAATAAAAACACAAACCACGCATAACTCCGACATAAAAGACATAAAATACACATTTTGGTCCGGTTATTATTGTAATTAAGTGGTAGAAAAGATGGGTGTTTACACACCTATCAAATCCCCTACACTTGACCATTGCAATGTCCTCATGCAATGCATTAGTTACAAAGCACGTTTACATTTTTCATCATAATTAATCCATAGTGGCCTTTATTAAAGAGATAGAAAATTAAAAACATTCAGAATAAAGAAATCAAAAGCATACCTTGGGTTTTGGAAATGTTATGAATAAGCATCATCCTCAAGTTTTCACTTTCTCCAAACCAAGCTTAAAAACAAGATCATTGTTATTATAAGTTAGTAAACTATCACGAACTCATGTGGGCCAATTATTCACTTAGACTCCCTTATTCCTAGGCGTATCTCTTATATTTTATTGTTGTCTTGAATGATCACGAGGATGCATTGTTTGACTTATTTTGATAGTTATTTAGTCTGAAAATAAAGTGAACGATTTAATCAATAGTTAGCTAAAGGACAAAATCTTTTAAAACTGCTTCTCGGGACCTCATAAAGTTCATATCTTGGCATAACTCGTTTCGCGATTTGAGACCTTTCTCGGACCGATATTTGGCAGCGACTTCATACTTCAAACCTTGAGAGACGTTCAGGAAATAATGGTCTTCTCTTCATAATAGGAATTTCTTCACTTGAAGTTTTGAGAGATTCATACTTGGACCACGACTTCTTCATTTTTCTCCAATCTTTATTTTGGACTTTGATATACAACGATCCGCCTCCTTTTATGACTTGGATCTATTTATCCTCATACCTTGTTAGGGTCTTTTCGGATACACTTCTCCATGACTTTTGGGGAGTATTTGCTTTTCGTCGTGTGTCTCGATCCTTCATATTGATTTTCGATAAATGATTCTTCACATCACTTTGGATCTTTAGCAACAAAATATAGCCCTCATGCCTTGTTAGGGCCTTTTCGGACTCGCCAATCTTCGCATCCCGCTTCAATAAGTTATGCCTTGGCTATGAACTCTAATCCATACCGAGCAACTTTTAAACGATCTTGGGCTAGAAGCTAAGTAATTTTTCAAATTGTACAACCTTATTTATTAGCAGATAAATTATTAGCAAGCGATGGGAGAATAGGCTCATAATTAACTCACATAAATTCACGAAAGAATACCGAACTTATAATTGGCTCAATCATCTCTCGTTCTCCACAGTTTAAAATCTCAAGGAATGAGACTCGTGGATACTTAGCCCATTAAATCAAAGTTTTGGGTTTTCGAGTCGCCTATAGGATCTTGCAAATTCTTGGACTTTTTCAAGTTTTGAAATCGCATTTTAAAGTTCCCTTGATAAACGACTCTCTAGGATCAATTATAGGAACTTGCGAAAAGTTCTTGTTCTTAACCCGTGAGAGTTAAGACTTTCGTGTTTTATAGTTCCCTATATAAAAGCCTAGCAAAACTTGACTTAAACACGTTAAGGATACTAGCTAGAGTATCGGGTTGAGTCAAAAGATTCACAACGTTTGAAAATTAAGACCACTTTATTAAAATTTATTCTAACAAAGAAAGAAAATAACTATACAAAGGTAAAAACTAATAGGCCAAAATAGATCAAAAATTTTGAAAAATGTCGAAAAATTGATTTTCCGGTTAAAATGAGGACAAATACAAGGAAAAGACCACTTAACTTCGATAGAAGTCCCCCCTACACTTAACATAAACATTGTCCTCAATGTTTAAGCATGTGGGAGTAAACTCCCCTACACTTAGGACATTGTGCACTTTGTTTAAATCTCGCTAAGGAAAAGGACAACCAAAGAGATTCCTATTTTAATATTGAGAAAATATAAAATAGTGAATCGAAAAGAGTTTAGGATAGAACCGGGATAATGGAACACGGAATCCCGGGTCGTCAAGAATCATCAAGAGTGGATCATTGAAGCTCGAATCCCTGATTAAGAAGTGAGGAGAGGAAATAGCAAACCAACGGGTCTCCCCTACACTTATGATAAAGGAAGCGAAAAGATAAATGCATGGGTTGCCTCCCAAGAAGCGCTTGGGTTTTGTTAACCGAGTCGTGAGCCTGACTCGACCTTGATCATCAACGGAAGAAGCATGAAACATATCCACCAGGATCAAAGACATAGTTTTCGTCCATCAAATAGCACAAGCTTAAGGCGAACAAGGCAAGCCAAAGAAGAGTAGGCAAGGTTCCCTTAAGCAGCGATGGAGCACGGTGGAAGCAAGGGTGAAGTGGTGCAAGCAGATTTCCATAGGTTCCAAAGATTTTTCCTTTTATTTCATCAGGTGGATACTGAGATGGCTGCAGAATGTCAATACTGGGGTCGAACACCTTTTCCTTTAAGGGAAAATAGCACTCAGGCTCAGCAGAGTGTGAAGAAGATCCGCGAAGAAGCACAACCTCGTCCTCAGAAGGGGGACAAAGAGGTGTCAAATCATATGTGCAACGGATATTGGTGTCGACCGGTTTCTTCTCCTTAGAAAGAATGTGCTTCAAATCCAGAGTAGGATCAAGACGATAATCTTCAAAGTCATAAGGAGGAGAATCACTCTCATGAGGGAAGTAAGTGTTGAGAAACGTAGAGAAATCTTTCTCAAATGAGTAATCGTCCAAAGTAGGATCGAGTGATGGCGGAGGATCTTCATCATGTGAAGAATCGCTCGAAAGAGTATCGGCCTCATCAAAATCATCGAAAGTGGGCAGCTCAGGATACTCGGAAGTAAGGTCATCATAATCATCCGAATCTGAGCTAGAATCATCATCATCATAAGCATCAAAGACCAGTGGAGAATCATAAATGGGAGAAGCTTCCAAAGTGGAGCGAGAATCATCCACATCATCAATAAAAAGTGGATTATCAATGCAAGAGTCGAATAGAGGATTGTTATAGACGGTAAAGTCATCGAGCACATTAATCATATTCACTGATTCTCGTCCATAGTATTTTCCTGTAAGCTTCCCCATTTTGAAAATTTGTGAGTCATTCCCGACTCTTAAGATTAACTCACCTTCGGCAACATCCACTAAAGCACGTCCGGTTCTCAAGAATGGCCGACCAAGTATTAAAGGAATACGAGGGTCCATCTCATAATCAACTACGATAATATCGACCGGGAAAGTAAATGCGCCAACTTTAATGAACACGTCTTCGGCTATACCAACAGGGTAAGCGAGAGTGCGATTTGCAAGTTCAAGAGTCATCTTTGTTGGAGTGAGGTCGGGTAATGATAGTGTTTTCCAAACACTCAAAGGCATAAGATTAATACTAGCCCCGAGATCAGCAAGGGCAGTAAATTCTTCAGTTTTGTTGAACACGCAAGGCAACACAAAACGACCAGGATCTCCAAGCTTTTCCGGAAGTTCTTTAAGAATAACTGCAGAGCAGTTTTCATTTAAGCGTGTGTTGGCGAGTTCAATCAGCTTCTCCTTCTTGTTAAGCAATTCCTTAAATGCTTTAACAAATTTGGGCATGTGGACAAGTGCTTCAAGAAAACTAATGCTGAAGCTCATTTGAGAAATCATCTTGATATAGTTTGTCACTTGAGAGTCCTCCTTTGTTAGATCGTTGGTCTTGCCTAAGCGAGAAGGGTATGGGATATTGGGTTTATAGGTGGAAGGTGAAGGTGTAGTCGGTAAAGGTTGAGATGTTGAAGGGTCCTTCCGAGATACATCGTCATGACGAGGCGGAGACGGTAATGGTGCACTAATACTAGGTGTAGGAGGAGTAGGGATACATGGTGGTGGAGGAGGTGTAGATGATGGGGGTGGGATTGGTGGTCCTATGATGGTAACTCCACTACGAGTAGTAATAGCACTCACATTAGCTCGCGGATTAGTGACGGTGTTTGAAGGTAGAGAACTCGAAGAAGAAGGTTGAGCGGCGGGCAAGAAACTAGCCAACAGATTCTTTAATTCATTCGTTTGAGTACTGAAGGAGGATTGAATATTATCGCGAACCGCGGACCTGATCTCATTTCCTTGCTTCGTGATATCTCCTCTAAGATTGATAATTTGGCTTTGCAGATTCTTGATTTGCTCACCTTGGGTTCTCATTGTGGCTTCAACATCGGTGTTTATGGGTGGGGTTTGTTGAGCGGGTGGGTGATAAGGATTAGAAGCTCTTGGTGGGATTTGGTTGCTTCTATTATAGTTGTTGGCGGGGTTTTGGTTTTGAGGAGAAAAACCGGGTGAAAGGTAATTGTTGGACCGATAACTCAGCAGATTTCTACCCCCTTGAGGTCGAGCTTGGTAATTTTCCGGTGAATAATTACCATAAGCTGCATATACATTTTCCGGATTTCCTTGTGTAGAAGGACAATCGGTGTATGAGTGAGGACCGCCGCATGTTTCACAAGGATTAGCAACCGCTTTAATTTGTTGTTGTTGTTGGTTTGAAGCGAGAAGCGTAATACTTTTGCTCATTTCAGTCATCATGCGGGTGAGTTCGGTCATCTCAGGGTTTGCTGAAGTAGAAGAGACATTGACTCTCGGGTTGTTCCTTGAAGAAGCAGAGGAATCCCAGTTTTTGTGGTGAGTAGTCATGTTCTCAATAAGCTCTCTACACTCCTCGGGTCTCCTTTTCATGAATGTGCCACCGGCGGCTGCATTAATCGTATCACGATCTCGAAAAGTCAAACCGTTGTAGAAAGTATCAATCAATGTGACGGGAAGCATGTTGTGGTTTGGACAACGATCAATCAAGACATTATATCTTTCCCAAGCGTCAAAAAGAGATTCATCAGGGTCTTGCATGAAACCGCTGATCTGATTGCGAAGGCTCGTGACCATGGATGGTGGAAAGTAGCGCGATAAAAAGCGTTGAGTCATGTCATCCCAAGTGTGAATAGAATTCTTTGGGAGACGATCAAACCATTTCTCGGCATGATGTAATAAAGTATGTGGAAAGAGTTGTAGGCGAAGTTCATCCATTGTGGCACCGGCCAACTTCATGCTTTGGGTGATTGTAATGAACTTGTCGAGGTGTTTGTTGGCATCATCATCAGGCAATCCACGGAATGGGTTTGTTTGCACTTGCTGAATCATGTGGTGCTTCAACGAAAACTCAGGAGCGTTGATTTGCATCAGCGCAATCGGTCCTCCTCGTCCAAACATTGTTGGTTGACAAAGTTCCTCCATGGTCCGAAGATCGGGCTGTGGAAGAACATTGTTGTTATTATTAGGGTGCGGTGGATTATTGTTGTTTACACCTGACATAGCTAAATCTTCTTGAGTCTCGGGCTCTTGATAATTGGAAGATCTAGTACGCATACACCTGAAAATGCAAAAGAAAAAGAAACCAAACACAAAAACAATATATATACACAATAAAGATAAAATCTTTTTGAATTTTTGAAATTTTTAATTTTTATGTATTTTTATCAATTTTTAGATTTTTATGATTTTTTTTCTTTTTTTGAATTTTTTTAACAAGGAAATAACGCTCACAAGTGAACGGATCCCAAAAAGCAACGCGTCTCTCACAGAAAACCGTTAATCTTTACGAAAAGAGCCGGCAGCGGCGCCATTTGATAACTCGGTTTTTACCTAATTAAAAATTAAAGTTCTTGTCTCGATATCTTAACGAATTGATCTAGGCTCTCTATGTGACTCTATTGTTTTTGGTGAAACAAATATTTTTGGTTGTTTTTAAATAAAAGTGAAAAACAATTAAAGTAAAAGTGCGTAAATTTAAATCTAAGTCTAATTAAAGTAAGTGCAAGTATTTAAAAACGTGACTGAAATTAAAGGGCGCTAAAGTAAATGACGCAAATTTAAAACTAACTAAGGCAATCTTAAAACGCAACTAAAACTTAAACTAAGGCAAGGCTAAAATAAGTCTAAGACAAGTAATCTTAAAGTGCAATTAAATAAAAAGGCGGGAAAAATAAAGCTTGAAAATAAAAGACAGAAATTTAAAAAGAAAGACTAAAAGAGAACTGAAAGAAACCTTGATTCGGAAGTTCAAAACTTCCAAATGAACTAGCTTGACTCGGAACTTTTAACTTCCGAATGAAACAATCTTGACACGGAACTTTTTCCTTCCCTTGATCCGGAACTTTCGTTCGGAAGAATTGACTCGGAACTTTTTGAGTTCCGAATGAAGTCTCTTGATCCAGAACTTTCTGAGTTCCGAATAAACAATGCTTGAGTCGGAAGTTTTGCTTATCCGGAAGTTTTCGTCTGGAACTTTGAAGTTCCGGATGAACAAGCTTGATTCGGAAGTTGTCCTTCATCCGGAACTTTGAATGTTCCGGATGAACAAGCTTGACTCGGAAGTTTTTTCTGATTCGGAACTCTTCCGGATGAAGCCCTTGATCCTGAACTTTGAAGTTCCGAATGAAAGAACTCTTGATCCGGAACTTTTGAGTTCCGAATGAAAGCTTTCTCTTCTCTTGGTTAGGAAGTTTTCCTGGGAACAAAGAAACAGAAACAAATAACCCCGAAGAACAAGGGATAACAGTAACAACAGATCTAACACAGATTAACAAAAATCAACCAAACGATTTAACTAAACTAATAACGAAACAACAAACGATCATAAACAAGCAATCTATATCAATTAAACTAACAAATTTAACCACAATAATTAAAAACCCACTTGATAAAAATAAAAACATGAACATGAACACAAACATCAACATAAAAATCAAATATTAAGAAAGGTAGATGAGAGATTAACAAGATAAAGTAAAGATTGACAAGAATTAAATGAAAACTTACTTGAAATTAAAGGAATTTAATGTGCAAGACAAGGTATTTAAATTGACAAGTATTTAAATGACATGAATTAAAGGTGCAAAGTAAGTAAATGGTGGAAGACTAATTGTCACACTTAGCCAACAAGAAAAATGATTATCTAGTCCTAACTATATATAGGGGAGGATTAGGAAGCTTCCTCCCCTCTTTCCTTTTCTCTTAATTACAAGCTTAAGTCCTTCCTTCTTTAATCTTCATTAATTGCATGCTTAGTCCTTTTCTTCTAATCTTCTTTAAACTTGGACTTAAAGGACTTTTGGCTTCGGGATTTCTTTGAACTCGTCTTTAAATTCTTCAATAAAATAGACTTGAATTCTTCGGCTTTTGATAAACTTCCGTCTTTTGACTTTTTCTTCGATAAATCTTCAGAATTGGTCTTGGACTTCCGCTCTTTTTGCACTCTTGACTTCTTGACTTCGTCTTTCATCTTTTTCTTCAATAAAAGTCCGTAAATGCCTGTGAATGTCCGTGTTTTCTCCACTTTTCACCTTTTCGTCCTAAATCACAACAAAAACACAAACCACGCATAATTCCGACATAAAAGACATAAAATACACATTTTGGTCCGGTTATTATTGGAATTAAGTGGTAGAAAAGATGGGTGTTTACACACCTATCACACATCAACTCAAAAGGTAGCTCCCAATTAGGGGTAACCAAGACCGGTGCCTTAGTTAGCTTATCCTTGAGAAGATTGAAAGCTTCAATACACTCTTTGGATAAGATGAAAGGAGTATCTTTTTCCAAGAGGTGGGTCATCGGGCGAGCGATTTTAGAAAAATCTTGGATGAATCGACGATAGAAGCCCGCATGACCGAGGAAACTTCTCACACCCTTCACGGTTGAAGGTGGAGGCAATTTAGCAATAACATCGACTTTAGCACGGTCCACTTCAAGACCGGCTTTGGAGATTTTGTGTCCTAGCACGATGCCCTCTTTTACCATGAAATGGCATTTTTCCCAATTTAGAACAAGGCGAGTGTCTTCACACCGCTTAAGCATACGTTCTAAATTGGCAAGGCAAGCAGAGAAAGAATCGCCATAAACCGAGAAATCATCCATGAAGACTTCCATAGTTTCTTCAACCATGTCATGGAAGATAGCCATCATACACCTTTGAAATTTCCTAGGAGCATTGCATAAACCGAAAGGCATGCGTTTGTAAGCAAATGTTCCGTAGGGACAAGTGAATGTGGTTTTCTCTTGGTCTTTGGGATCGATGGGAATTTGAAAATACCTGGAGAAACCGTCTAAAAAGCAGTAATAGTCATTACCCGCTAGACGTTCAAGCATTTGGTCCATGAAAGGAAGGGGAAAATGATCCTTTCTCGTAGCATCATTGAGTTTGTGATAGTCTATACAAACTCTCCACCCTGTAACGAGACGAGTAGGAATCAACTCGTTGTTTTCATTGGGAACAACGGTGATTCTGCCTTTCTTAGGCACACAATGGACGGGACTAACCCACGGTGAATCCGAGATAGGATAGATCATTCCCGCATCAAGAAGTTTGATAACCTCTTTTTTGATTACGTCATGGATCTTAGGATTCACCCTTCGTTGGCTTTGAATAGTGGGTTTAAAGTCGTCCTCCATGAGAATTTTGTGTGTGCAGAAGTGAGGATCAATTCCACGAATATCAGAGATCTTCCAAGCAATAGCTTTCTTGTGATTCTGCAGCACGAAGATAAGTCGGGATTTTTCTTCTTCTTTCAGGTCCTTTGCCATGATGACCGGTAACGTCTTGTTGTCTTCAAGGAAAACGTACTCGAGATGAGACGGAAGATCCTTAAGCTCTAAATCCGGAGGATTTTCGATGGACGGTGTAGTCAACTTCGGATCATCGGTAGAGATATCCTTAGGCGATGGTGGAGAAGCTTGGTCCTCATTGAGAAGTTTCTCAATGGTACGAATGTCTGCATCCCAATCGGTGGGAGAACCATCATACTTAAGATCGAGAGGACCCAGGCTAGCTTCAAAATCATCTAAGTCACTTTCTCCAAAAGGAATTAATGCCGGAGCAATTGAGGCAACGGTCTCAACATTGGGTAGAGAAGAAGAACCACTTTTACAAGCGTCTTTGAAATGTTCTTCACAAGCCTCATCAAGAACATCAATGAAATTAACACTCTCGTTTTCCGAAGGCTGCTTAGAAAGTTTACCCATGTTGAAGACGATTTTATCGTCACCAACTCTCATGATTAATTCGCCAGCAGCTACATCAATGAGAGTGCGACCGGTCCTCAGGAATGGACGTCCAACGATTAATGGAACACGGGAGTCCATCTCGTAGTCAACGACAACAAAATCCGTCGGGAAGGTGAATTTGTCGACACCAACGAAGATGTCTTCGGCTATCCCCACTGGATAAGCAACCGTACGGTTAGCTAATTCCAAAGTCATTCGTGTGGGGACTAGCTCGGGGAGAGATAATTGCTTCCAAACACTTAATGGAATTAAGTTAATATTGGCACCTAGATCGGCTAGGGCCATGCAATTCTCTACTCCCGGGAAGTTACAAGGAATCAAGAAACGACCCGGATCACCAAGTTTGGTGGGTAATTTCCTTAAGAGCACTGCGGAGCAATTCTCATTAAGTTGGGTTTGAGCAATATCGAGAAGTTTCTCCTTATCACTGAGAAGATCTTTAAACATTTTAGCATATTTAGGCATGTGAGCGAGAGCCTCAGCAAAGGAGATATTGAAATTCAGTTGTTTGAACATTTTAAGAAAGTTTGAAACCTGAATATCATCCTTGTTCTTCAATTTCTCTTTCCTCAACCTCGAAGGATAAGGTATATTGGGTTGAGATGAAGGCTTTGGGATAGAATTCGCACTCACATCCTTAGGTGGTGGAGGGGTAGAAGTAGAAGGTGGTGGAATTGGAGAAGTAGAAGTTGGAGGAATAGAAGATGGAGGATTTGGAGAAGGAGACTCGTTTTCCTTTGTCACAATCACCGGTGTAAGTGTAGAAGCTCGGGTTCCTTAAAACCTTTTCTACTGCGAGTGGTGATTTCTTTCATCTCCCCTCTTGGATTAGCAACGGTGTTACTCGGAAGAGAACCCGATCCAGAGGCTTGATTACTAGGGAAGAAACTAGCCATCATATTCCTCAAGTCATTCGTTTGACTTGCCAAAGTGTTTCTCATATCAGCTCGAAGATCATTCCCTTGCTTCACCATATCTGCTTTCATGTTGGCCATTTCCCGCTGAAGATTTTGCACGATCACATCGTTAGTCCTCATGTAGGTTTCAACATCTTGGTGTAAGGCTGTGGTTTGGTTAAGAGGAGGAGCACGGTAGGCGGGTGGTTGATAAGCAGGTTGTTGGTAAACTTGGTTGTTTCTTTTAGGTGGATATGGGTTTCTTTGGTTTTGATATGGAGTTGGAGCACGTGGTTGGTTTTGATTGTTGCGATTGAGGTTGTTTGGGTTTTGTGGGGGAAACCGGGAGTGAAAGAAAGTTGTTTGAGCGATAGCTGAGCAAGTTGCGGTCACCTTGAGGACGTGCTTGATAGCTTCCTGTAGCATAGGTACCGTTGGCGGCATACACATTTTCCGGATTGTCGTGAGTCGAAGGACAATCGGTGTATGAGTGAGATCCCCCGCATATATCACATGATTGGCTCAAAACATTAGCTTGGGCATTGAATTGTTTGGCATTGTTCGCAGTTTGTAAAGCAAGCGATTCGACAAGCGAAGTAAGCTTATCAATTCTTTTGTCGGCATCACTAGTACTAGCACTTGCTACATTAGTTCTAACACTCTTGGTTTGAACTCTAGATTTGTTCTCAATAGTATCCCAAGCAGCATTAGAAGACTCAACCAAAATATTACCCCCTGAGGCACTGTTTAGTGAATCTTGGTCATTCATGCTTAAACCATTGTAAAAAGTATTGATTTGATGTACTTTTGTTAAACCATGTTGTGGCCACTTTCTTAAAAGTTCCTTAAAACGGTCCCAAGATTCACTAAAAGACTTGATAGGTGTGTAAACACCCATCCTTTTTACCACTTAATTACAATAATAACCGAGCCAAAATGTGTATTTTATGTCAATTATGTCGGAATTATGCGTGGTTTGTGTTTTTGTTGTGATTTAGGACGAAAATGTAACACCCCCAAAAATATACAACTCAATACAGCGGAAGACTCGTTGGTGTTACGGGATAGCACATTACTCACATCATAGACAACACATAAAAATCGCGTCGTTTAATAATAAAGCATTTCCATTCATAAATATCAAAGTTACATAGGTCCCAAGTCATTGTATTTAATACAGGTTTTACAAAGCATTTGAATGGAAATAAGTATTTAGGTGCGGGCCATGAATTCTTGTTGTCTTCCCGAGAATTACCTTCAAGTACCTGAGATAAAACATGTTAAAAGAAAAGGTCAGCGATAACGCCGAGTGAATTCATAGAGTTTATTAAATTACATCAATATAACTTTGGTATAAAATTATTAACAAAAATTATTTCGTACAAATCATTGTAATAAGCCATAAAATAGCCAAATCATTTTATACAAATCTTTATCGAAAATCATAATATCGGCATTTGCCTTAAAAATCATTATACGAGCCAATGTCGTAAAAACATCATACAATACGTTTTACAACGTTGTATAGATTAAATAAAAACCGTTATATGAATATGGTTATATAAAACCAAAACACGAACATAATATCAATAGTATGACCCCGTGTTGCTAGTCAGGCAATACATCGTAATTCGGAGCGTATAGCAGTATTTTGTTAATTTGGATTATTATATGCCGCATGACATTGTTACCTTAATAAAACAAACAACGGGTAGCTAACCCGATACTCAATTTGCCCATCTAAATTAGCGTGTCGTCACAAAGGTCACACTATGGAAATCTTCTCATACATAAATTCGCTTACCAATCAATGTGGCACGACGGGGATCTACCGTCAAGGCGGGAACTGGGGTGATCGTCCCCAAATAGTACTATTATATGCATAAGCGTCTACAAAATCCCGGTAGTTCACAATTCATGCTAATGGGACTTTTAGTGACATAACCTAACTTTAATAATCCATTTAATTTCATCTATCGGGTCCTTTAATCATTTATCAGGTCATACAATCGGGTCATTCAATCATTCGGGTCCAAATCAATAAACAAACAATCGGGACAAATGGTGTCCTATTTTATAAAACTAACATGTTATCTCCCTCGCGGGTTTATAAAACATTTCATAAAAACATTTAAAAGAGTGCGAGGCTATGAACTCACGTTGATGTGGGAAGGCGGGTTATCGGCAATTCGGACGTACGGTACGTGCTTCAATCACGGAAACCTAGACAAATAATACTCGTCTTAGACTCATGTCCAATGACTTTATAAAAATAACGATTATGTATACATATGATGATTTTATATATATGATGATCAAGTGGGTTTACATATTCTCATTTACTCGTTTTAGTGTTATGTGTCGACAACTTTTATACTAGTTTACTAGTTTTACATATTTACGTGTTTTAGGTCCAATAAAATTATTATAAGTTCTTTAACTTGTTTTAATCCATTTTATACTTATATTATCAGTATCTATACTTCCCATGTTGGGCCCAAATGGGTTAAGCCCAATAAGTTCTTTTTATAAGTGTTTAACTTATTTAGTCCAATTATTAGTCCAATATGTTTACTTAGCTCGTTAATGTCCGTATGTCCTATAGTCCGGGTTTTATCGGTTTTTACTTATATTAGGTACTTATATATCAGTATATGACTTTTAAAAACTTTACATTAGACGGGTTTGATCGTCTAAGTTTTAATTGCCGAAAAACGTTAATTTTACGGTAATAGCCGAAAAAGTCGTAAAATCAAGTTTATAGTTTTTATATCTTATAAATATTATTCCACTACCATTTTTATAATTTATCCATTTATTTAACCTTTAAAATATTTATATAAATAAAATTCATGAGTTAGTGGGTTTTAATTTTACATTTTATACAATATAATTTTGAGTGCTTATATAATAGTAATAAACATTAATTCTCAAAATCTGATTTTTATTTTCATCTTCACCATTTTTATTATATCTAGAGTCCTACAATGAATTAGAAGCTCATTTTTGGATGGCATGATCTTCAAATTATGTGCTACATTTAACTTAGTTATAGCTACTGCTCATTTTAAGTTTATCTATGCTTAATAGTCCCTACAAAACAGCTTATTCAGATTAGCACACCCATCTTGTTTTGATCATATCTCATTCATTATAATGATTCCATTGCATGGTCAACTCTCACATGTGTATAACATCTTGTACTTACTGTAAATGGATTCTACTTCATCATTTTATCAGTCTAACATGTGGTTAGTTACTGTTTTTATACAGCCTACCATTTAAACAAGATTTAACCATTTTTACATGTTGTTTTTCCATCTTTTTACCCATGTTTATCAAATCTATCAACACCAAATCCCCACATAATATTTTTAATCATCATAAATCATCATATACATATACATAAATAAAGAAAATACAAGATTACATAATCAAAATAACAAGAGGATAGGAAGAACAATCTCTATACCACCATTAGTGATGAAAAGATGAGGGTTTTGATGAACAAGACTTGGTTTTGGGTAACCAATCTTATGAGATATCAACACCACTTCTAGGGTCACCAATTATTTGTAGATTCCTCCAAAAATCAGCCCTTGTTCTTCATGAAAACTCCTTGAGAAATCAGCCCCAAAGTCCCTTGAAAACTCCTTTTTACATGTTAAGATCACCTCCAATCTTCAAGGTTTCAAAGGAGCATCATCATGTGTATGAACAACACATGATTTTATGGCTAAAATATATCAAATAATGGTTGTTGTTGGTGATTTTGGGACGAATTTGAGAGAGAGAGGAGAGTAGTTTGCATGAAAAATGGAGTGAATGGTAAAGGGTTAGTGGTTTTACTTGTTTTGGTGGGTGAAGTAGCTTAAGTGTGAAGCTATGCTTACAAGTGTAAGCTTATTAAGTGTAAAGATGCCACATATTTGATGTGGTGTCTTCCTTGGTTGCCCCTTAAGTTAGTGGGGTGGGATAAACTTGTTTTGTCCCATCCCGCTAATTTACGGGTATTCCTCGATTCTAGTTTCCTCGATTTGTGTGCCCTCGGGTCGTTTTACGAAAAACGTTTTTATAAATTATGAATCAACGGAACAAAGCGAATCTAATAAAAATTGTCTCATCAAAAACGGAGTTCGAAAACGTAAATACGTAATCCTAAGGTTTCCGGTTTAATCGTAAAGGACGTTAAATTAAAATCGTAAGTCCTAATCTCTTTTCGTAAATTTGTGAGTTTATGAACCAACACAAATTTAAATCTCAAAATAATATTCACGGATACATTTATTTTTCTGAAATGTCGGACTGTCACCAAAACGGTGTATGCAAATGTAAGCACGTAACGTAGAATCCTCCGGTTTAGACGTAGTCGATGCTACTTCAAGACGTAAATCCAATTTACTTCCCAAAAATAAGTGAGTTCATAATGTAACATTAAAATAATGTTTTCAAATAAATATTGAGAATAAAATATCAACCATAAATTGACGGATTGTCACAGCATTTACCCCTAAACAGGATCTTTGTCCTCAAAGATCATCTTACTACTTGCTTCTTATAGAGTTAAAGCCATGTGGGTATTTCCTCCACATTCGGTCTTTTCTCACAAGTGCAATTCATTACAATACACGAGTTTTATCAAACATAACTACGGGAATCAGATCAGGCTTAATGTTGACTTACTTTCTCTATCCATGATGTTCACGGGTTTTTGATGAATGCAACTTTTCGCCGATCTAAACTTTACTAAGAAACAATCAGATTTTCACTTGATAGATATTTTATCAAGTTTGATTTACGAAACATAATTCACGCAGTTCTTGAAGTCCTAGGGTAGATCCAGCTTATATGCCTTTCAATCCCAACTTTTACATCATCTCAATGGTCCCATACAACGGGGACTTATATCCCATGATTTGTCAGATCATTAATTCATTTTTTTTCCAAGGTTAAAATTTTTGGCATAACTTCGCTACCCATCTGGCACTTCAAGATCTACATTTCATATTCACATAACCTCTTGCCCACTACCGGCAGTCAATAATCAGATCCTAATTTCACCAATCATTTCAGGTCTCGCGGGTCGAGTATTTCGTAAGGTTAGGTTCGCCATCATAGGAAACCTTAAACCTAAAAGACATGTCCAACTCACAATGGGTGTATGTCGGGTGTCTTCATCTCAACTCTTGCTTACAGATGCTCTAATATAGATCCTAACAAGATTCGATCTCGATCCTAACACGATAATTATTAAAGATAATCTCTCCAAAGGAAAACGATTATACGGTCTTTTACCAAAGGTCAATCATTCAAACATAGAACAACGCTTATAGTATTTTGTATCATTACTTTACCTCGTCCCTTCGATTGGGGTGGTACATAGTACTCTCATCAAGGTTCGTTCTCAATGACTTCTGAGCAAATCTCTAGAAATTCGATGCGAAGCGAGGATCTTGATATAGATGATCTATACAGGAACACCATGTTTACATAACTCTTTTAAATACAAAAGATTCAATTTCTTCATCAAGAATCTATCATTAATAAGAATGATATTAGCAGATTTGGTCAGTCTGTCGACGATGACCCAAATCAAATCAAATTCAGATGATGACCTTTGCAATAGCTAGACGTTTACTAATGTATGAGGCGATGTCTGCCTTCATAATTTGCCATTAGTACAACTTCTTCAGATAAGGATACATTAAATCATAAATGTCACGAATAAAATACTTATACTTACAAGATTTCAACATAACTATATCTCACAATCCTCCATATTTAGACAATCACAAGTGGCCTTTTATACATTTAACGCCATTGGCTTCTCAATTCTAATGGTTCATATTAGCCACGAACCCCTTTTTATTATCTATATTATCCTTTTTACAATCATAGGCTATTTTTAAATTGTTTGGCAATTTTATTTTGCACCTTCATTATCAAGGAACATGTCCTAATTGGTTCTTTATCTTTTATTCATAATGTGTCAGTAATTATGTTCACTTTCCTGATGAAATAAATATCATAACCGTATTTATTCAAAATTCTTTCTTTATATTTTCTAAGTTTTAGTTTCGTCTCAACTATCATTTTTATCAGTTTTGCCTAATCTGACGTTTTAAAGCGTCGATAATTATTACAACTAATTAAATAATAATTATTAAATTTTTATGAAATGTAAACGTAAAAATTTTAAATTTCTTAGTTCGACCAATTATATAAAATGTTCAAAATAAAATTTGAATTTAATTAACACGATTTTTGGTTGATTTATCGAAAATAATTAATAAGATTCGTAAATGTTTGAACAATCTTTGGTTATACTTTGGTCAAAGTTTTCTTAGGTGAAAAGCAAAAAGTGTCGTTTCAAATTTTAAGTCATGGTTTAAATGGTTTCCTCATTCCTTCTTAGGTTGTCTAGAAGTATACACAAACATTTACCCCTAAACAGAAGTTTAGTTAAATGGTTTGTGTATAAGGGAATAATCCCTTAAAATCCTTTGTTAAAACATTTGTCAAAATATATTTGCACTTTCTTTTTAGTATAACTCAAAGTCTTAAATGACTTCTAAATTTTAAAGAGTCAATTTATATTCCATTATCTATTAATCACACGGTTAAATCATGTAAAGGATTAAGTCTTTAATCATATGTTAAATATTTAAGATACAGGTTTTTATTGTTCGGTCAATTCAGGGCAATCTATAAATAATTATTAACTCATTCTTATTCTTATAAACAAACAAATAGTCCTTAATGATCACGAGCATGAATTTATCAAATTACAGCCTACACACGTGATTCACCAAATTTATGAATACTACATGTGCATCGGTCAATCCAAACGACATCACGTGAAACTCATAATGTTCATCACAAGTTCTGGATGTAATGATTGGAATAGATAATCTCTTCCGTAGATGCGAAGTTGATGACAACCATGCCGTGGATCAAATCTTTAAAACATACACTAGAACCTTGTAAATGATCGAACAAATCTTCCATTTCGAGTTATGGATATCGTTTTCGATTGTCAATTTACCCAGTTCACAGTAATCTATAAATATAAGGAATGATAACACCATAGTTCTTCATAATGACGAGCTTGGTAGAATAAAAGCTTTCTCCGACAACTCTCTCAGTTGTACGGTAATTCCTTTAATTCAGATGGTGCTGACGTACAGTGCACATGCCACAGATGCAGCACCGGGAATATAATCAATACCAATTTCAATCTGCCTTAATGGCAAAAGTCTAGGTAATTGATTAACAAATACTTAATAGAGTTTCAAATAACAGAAACATCTTTTAATAAATTAATATTAGGTTCTTTCTAGATTATAATATCTATGACTAGTTCACAACCATTCACGGTATAGATTTCAAGTCTAAATGCAGGATACGGTCATCCATCAAGAATTATTTAGATCATTTTTGATAATCAACATCTCATCATTTAGGGGAATTCTATTCGAGTTCCCATCAATTAAGACAATGTCGTCATGTCATAATCAATCAATCCATTCTATTGGCACTATCAACTTTCCAGTTTCATTGTCGTCGATAAGATGTGAATTTCTCAAAGGACTAATAATAACTCATAATCCTTCACAATTCAAGGATATCTGGAGACATAACTAACCTTAAAAGAGTAAGGTCAACGCATAATCTATGCGAGAGAATTTCAAATCAGATACAGACGAAAACATTTAACGAATATGAATATATTCCATGTTTTCATAATTTGAGTACGCATTCAAAAGCTCCTCGGATCGTTACCCAGGTCATTCAAATGAAACCAAATCAAAAGAAATGATAGGAACGTCAATACATCCAGTCGGGTATCAACACTCGGTAATCAGATACTTTTCCTAAGAATCTCACTACGGGAGAATTGGACAAGAAGGAATTGTCAATTGTCAAATAAGACAATTTCCATAGATGAGTAAATTCGACTCAGAAGAATAGATGCTACAGGCACATATTTAGGTGTCCCTAACATTATGTCCCTATTTTTTTTACTTTTTGCAGATCTCATAAAATTTAATCTTTCACAATCTTCAAAGAAATGTAGTGTTTATTATTCAGTTTTATGGTGACTACTAATCAGCCTTGCATGGTCCATTCCAAATTATATGTAGGCGCGCAACTATATACAATTTCAAGATTAACGATGCAATACTCAGTTTGTCAAAATTTTATCATCATGTTTATAATAAAAACATTTTCATGCTTAATTCTTAAATAAGAATCAACAATAAATTTACAAAGATTTTCTTTGTTATGAAAACAGTTAAGTTTTCCAAGGTACTTTATAAACAACCTCATTTCGATAACAATCACTTAAAAATCTTACTTTGAATAACCCTTATAGTGATGAAAATTCAATTTTTCTCAAGGGATACTGTTTTAACTTATAAAAACAATTAGTGATCTGCAAAAGAGTGATGAAAAGTTGTTCATCAAGAACTAACTACAATATGATAGGAAATGAGCTTTAGCCAAATAATCATGAGGTTCATGACCTCGATGGCACTCATGAAGAATAATTCACAATGTAACTCAAATCAAGATGAGTACTTGTTCAATGGTTGCATCATTAATGCAAACATTAGGATGAATCAATTAGAGATAGATAACATTGATACATGTAGGATTTAGCAATCAAAGGTAGTCTTTTTCATTAATCACAAACAAGTCAAAATTGTACCGTAACACATTACGTGTCACTATGTCATACAATTCTCAGAACTCATCCTACCAACTGATATCTCAGTTAAGTTAGGGATTTTTAAAAGATACCACAATGAATACTAATCTACAAGAGTCATTAGGTGTCCTACCTGTCCTGGAAGATCCATCGGTCCCAATTTCAGAAGAAGATTTCTTCAATTTATTTGTTGGACACTGGGCATCCTCATCATTGGACAATGGCCTAGGAACAACACTTAACACGAATCAACAATCAATTAAAACCTTATAATTCAATCACATAACTTAACGACTTCCTCTTAACAATTTCTTATTCCATACAAGTTAAATTTTACTTCATTCAAGTTTCAACCAATTTTATACTCAATTCAATATCCTACCTCATATTCCAATACTTTCAAACTTATTTATAAACCTTAAATGGGCAATAAAAGCTCGATATAAATCAATACTTAATTTCCAATCCTATAGCTCTTACAACAACAATTATCAAATGAGTCACTAGTATGAAATGACTTGATCTTTCAACTAGACTTCTCGGAAAGGTACTAGTGGCATGAGGCTTTTGGGTAATGGTCCCAATGACAGCCTCAAGTGCAACATTCACCCTTTCGATTCTCAAATTTAAGAATTGGGTGACAACGAATCAGATGACATCTTTTTAGGTGGTAACGTTTTGTCAAACTCCACTCTATAAGGAAAGATCGTCATGACATCGATATCAGTCTTAATCTGGCCAATTCTTCTTCAATATCACAATCAACTAATATCTACATTTCTACGAATATCAACCATTTATTGGGATCATAAATATCCACAACTTGGTTTAGATCTGGAATAGCTAGAATTCCTACGAGAATAGCTTCGATTAATTTACTAGGGGATTTAGGGTTCCTTGTGACAATCTACGTCGTATAAATACCTCGTATAAAAATCAAAATAATCATCAAACAATCATGTAATAAAATTACATCATATATATATAATCCAAGTTATATATATATTAAAATAACACTTCTCAGTCTGGCCTTGTCGGTAACTCGGGAATTCTTCGGCACCGTTATAGTCAAAAGATTTTTAGACATTTTGAGAAAAATGTTTATAGTTAAAAGATTTTGAAATGTTTTATTCAAAACCTTGGTTTTAAAAATCTTTCGTTCTCTATAACGAGAGCTCTGGTACCAAACTGTAACACCCCCAAAAATATACAACTCAATACAGCGGAAGACTCGTTGGTGTTACGGGATAGCACATTACTCACATCATAGACAACGCATAAAAATCGCGTCGTTTAATAATAAAGCATTTCCATTCATAAATATCAAAGTTACATAGGTCCCAAGTCATTGTATTTAATACAGGTTTTACAAAGCATTTGAATGGAAATAAGTATTTAGGTGCGGGCCATGAATTCTTGTTGTCTTCCCGAGAATTACCTTCAAGTACCTGAGATAAAACATGTTAAAAGAAAAGGTCAGCGATAACGCCGAGTGAATTCATAGAGTTTATTAAATTACATCAATATAACTTTGGTATAAAATTATTACCAAAAATTATTTCGTACAAATCATTGTAATAAGCCATAAAATAGCCAAAATCATTTTATACAAATCTTTATCGAAAATCATAATATCGGCATTTGCCTTAAAAATCATTATACGAGCCAATGTCGTAAAAACATCATACAATACGTTTTACAACGTTGTATAGATTAAATAAAAACCGTTATATGAATATGGTTATATAAAACCAAAACACGAACATAATATCAATAGTATGACCCCGTATTGCTAGTCAGGCAATACATCGTAATTCGGAGCGTATAGCAGTATTTTGTTAATTTGGATTATTATAAGCCGCATGACATTGTTACCTTAATAAAACAAACAACGGGTAGCTAACCCGATACTCAATTTTCCCATCTAAATTAGCGTGTCGTCAAAAAGGTGACGCTATGGAAATCTTCTCATACATAAATTCGCTTACCAATCAATGTGGCACGACGGGGATCAACCGTCAAGGCGCGAACTGGGGTGATCGTCCCCAAATAGTACTATTATATGCATAAGCGTCTACCAAATCCCGGTAGTTCACAATTCATGCTAATGGGACTTTTAGTTTAACCTAACTTTAATAATCCATTTAATTTCATCTATCGGGTCCTTTAATCATTTATCCGGTCATACGATCGGGTCATTCAATCATTCGGGTCCAAATCAATAAACAAACAATCGGGACAAATGGTGTCCTATTTTATAAAACTAACATGTTATCTCCCTCGCGGGTTTATAAAATATTTCATAAAAACATTTAAAAGAGTGCGAGGCTATGAACTCACGTTGATGTGGGAAGGCGGGTTATCGGCAATTCAGACGTACGGTACGTGCTTCAATCACGGAAACCTAGACAAATAATACTCGTCTTAGACTCATGTCCAATGACTTTATAAAAAAACGATTATGTATACATATGATGATTTTATATATATGATGATCAAGTGGGTTTACATATTCTCATTTACTCGTTTTAGTGTTATGTGTCGATAACTTTTATACTAGTTTACTAGTTTTACATATTTACGTGTTTAAGGTCCAATAAACTTATTATAAGTTCTTTAACTTGTTTTAATCCATTTTATACTTATATTATCAGTGTCTATACTTCCCATGTTGGGCCCAAATAGGTTAAGCCCAATAAGTTCTTTTTATAAGTGTTTAACTTATTTAGTCCAATTATTAGTCCAATATGTTTACTTAGCTCGTTAATGTCCGTATGTCCTATACTTCGGGTTTTATCAGTTTTTACTTGTATTAGGTACTTATATATCAGTATATGACTTTTAAAAACTTTACATTAGACGGGTTTGATCGTCTAAGTTTTAATTGGCGAAAAACGTTACTTTTACGGTAATAGCCGAAAAAGTCGTAAAATCAAGTTTATAGTTTTTATATCTTATAAATATTATTCCACTACCATTTTTATAATTTATCCATTTATTTAACCTTTAACATATTTATATAAATAAAATTCATGAGTTAGTGGGTTTTAATTTTACATTTTATACAATATAATTTTGAGTGCTTATATAATAGTAATAAACATTAATTCTCAAAATCTGATTTTTATTTTCATCTTCACCATTTTTATTATATCTAGAGTTCTACAATGAATTAGAAGCTCATTTTTGGATGGCATGATCTTAATATTATGTGCTACATTTAACTTAGCTATAGCTACTGCTCATTGTAAGTTTATCTATGCTTAATAGTCCCTACAAAACAGCTTATTCAGATTAGCACACCCATCTTGTTTTGATCATATCTCATTCATTATAATGATTCCATTGCATGGCCAACTCTCACATGTGTATAACATCTTGTACTTACTGTAAATAGATTCTACTTCATCATTTTATCAGTCTAACATGTGGTTAGTTACTGTTTTTATACAGCCTACCATTTAAACAAGATTTAACCATTTTTACATGTTGTTTTTCCATCTTTTTACCCATGTTTATCAAATCTATCAACACCAAATCCCCACATAATATTTTTAATCATCATTCATCATCATATACATATACATAAATAATGAAAATACAAGATTACATAATCAAAATAACAAGAGGATAGGAAGAACAATCTTTATACCACCATTAGTGATGAAAAGATGAGGGTTTTGATGAACAAGACTTGGTTTTGGGTAACCAATCTTATGAGATATCAACACCACTTCTAGGGTCACCAAGTATTTGTAGATTCCTCCGAAAATCAGTCCTTGTTCTTCATGAAAACTCCTTGAGAAATCAGCCCCAAAGTCCCTTGAAAACTCCTTTTTACATGTTAAGATCACCTCCAATCTTCAAGGCTTCAAAGGAGCATCATCATGTGTATGAATAACACATAATTTTATGGCTAAAATAGATCAAATAAGGGTTGTTGTTGGTGATTTTGGGACGAATTTGAGAGAGATAGGAGAGTAGTTTGCATGAAAAATAGAGTGAATGGTAAAGGGTTAGTGGTTTTACTTGTTTTGGTGGGTGAAGTAGCTTAAGTGTGAAGCTATGCTTACAAGTGTAAGCTTATTAAGTGTAAAGATGCCACATCTTTGATGTGGTGTCTTCCTTGGCTGCCCCTTAAGTTAGTGGGGTGGGATAAACTTGTTTTGTCCCATCCCGCTAATTTACGGGTATTCCTCGATTCTAGTTTCCTCGATTTGCGTGCCCTCGGGTCGTTTTACGAAAAACGTTTTTATAAATTATGAATCAACGGAACAAAACGAATCTAATAAAAATTGTCTCATCAAAAACGGAGTTCGGAAACGTAAATACGTAATCCTAAGGTTTCCGGTTTAATCGTAAAGGACGTTAAATTAACTTCGTAAGTCCTAATCTCTTCTCGTAAATTTGTGAGTTGATGAACCAAAGCAAATTTAAATCTCAAAATAATATTCACGGATAAATTTATTTTTCTGAAATGTCAGACTATCACCAAAACGGTGTATGCAAATGTAAGCACGTAACGTAAAATCCTCCGGTTTAGACGTAGTCGATGCTACTTCAAGACGTAAATCCAATTTACTTCCCAAAAATAAGTGAGTTCATAATGTAACATTAAAATAATGTTTTCAAATAAATATTGAGAATAAAATATCAACCATAAATTGACGGATTGTCACAGAAAAGGTGAAAAGTGGAGAAAACACGGGCATTCACGGGCTTTTATCGAAGATAAAGACGAAAGACGAAGTCAAGAAGTCAAGAGTGCAAAAAGAACGGAATTCCAAGACCAATTCTGAAGATTTATCGAAGAAAAAGTTAAAAGACGGAAGTTTACTAAAAGCCGAAGAACTCAAGTCTTAATTATTGAAGAATTAAAAGACAAGTTCAAAGAAATCCCGAGACAAGTCATTAAAGTCCAAGATTAAGAAAAGATTAAGAAGATAAGGACCTAAGCTTGCAATTAAGGAAAAGAAGAAAGAGGGAGGAAGCTTCCTAAGCACCTCCCTAAACTATCCTATAAATAAGCCATTAGTATTTCATTTTCATTTGGTTGGCTAGAGTGACACTAGTTCTTCCATCTTTAATTTTGCACATTTACTTTTCATGTCAATTTAAATACATTGTCTTGCACTTTTAATACCTTTTAATTCCAAGTAAGTGTTCTTTAATTTTCTTGTTTTAATCTCTCATCTACCTTTCTTTTTATGCTTTAATCTTATGTTTATATGCTTATTGTGTTGCTTATTTGATTAAAGATTGTGTTTTTATGCTTTTGATTGTTTTGGATCATTGATTTTTGTAGCTTATTTGTGTTTATCTTCAAGTTTCTTAAGTTTTTATAAAAGTTATTTTTATATAAAAGTTTGTTTTCGTAAACCTTTTTTTATTTTCGTGTTTTTAAAAGTCTTTAAATTGTAGCTTATTAGCTTTTTCTTATACGTGTTTGCTTAGGATTTTAGTCTAGTTCTTATTTTCTTTATAGCTTATTTGTCTTGCTTATTTTGCCTTCTTCCTACTGTATTCCGACCACCCTGGTCGGAAAAGGGTTTATTACTCTGATCATCCTGATCGGAAAGGGGTTTTGATTTTCCGACTCGGATTCCGAAGTAACATTCCGATCAAAGGAATTTGTTGGTATTCCGATTAGGGGTTAGTGACAAGGATTCCGATCCTGATTCCGATCTGGGGTTCCGATCATCATTCCGATCTGGGGTGTTAATTAGTATTCCGATCAGAGGCGTGTCTAGTGGTATTCCGATCAGGTTAGGTGGTGACAGCATTCCGACCAGGAGTCCACTCCTCATTCCGATCAAGAGGTAAGTACACATTCCGATCTGGGGTTTGTTTGGTTATTCCGATCAGGTCTAGGTGACAGCATTCCGATAAGGTGTTTCCGATCAACATTCCGATCTGAAAGGTTAGTGTATTCCGATCAACATTCCGATCAGGAGGTAAGTTAAACATTCTAATCACATTCCGATCGGAATGTATTCCGACGGTAGGTCTGTTTTATATTTTGTTTTGTTTAATTTTTAAGTTCTCATTTTAATACTTTGTCAAATTTTAATTTTCGTCACGCTTTAATTTTAAGTCATTTAATTAATTTACTTTTCAAAATTTTAAATATTGCACCATTTAAGTTTTAATTAGTTTAGATTTAATTAACCGTCATTTACTTTTAAAATCTTGCAATTTAAATATACTACGACGATAAACTTTTGTTTTCACCAAAGAACGACTGAGTCGCATAGATAACCAGATCAATTCGAAGAGACTGTGACGATAAATTTTTTATACAAAATCTTAGTTATCAAATGGCGCCGCTGCCGGCTCTTTTCGTAAAGATTAACGGTTTTCTATGAGAGACGCGTTGCTTTTTGGGATCCGTTCACTTGTGAGCATTATTTTCTTGCTTAAAAAATCCAAAAAACCATAAAAATTAAAAATTGTTAAAAATCCATAAAAATTAGAAATTTCAAAAATCCAAAAAGATTTTATTTTTATTTTGTATATATATTGTCTATTGCTTTGGTATTCTTTTCTTTTGCCTTTGTAGGTGTATGCGTACTAGATCTTCTAATTATCAAGAGCCCGAGACTCGAGAAGATTTAAGTATGGCAGGTGTTAACAACAACAATAATCCACCGCACGTCAATAATAATAACAACAATGTTCTTCCACAGCCCGATCTTCGGACAATGGAGGAGCTTTGTCAACCTACCATGTTTGGACGAGGAGGACCGATTGCGCCGATGCAAATCACGGCTCCGGAGTTTTCGTTGAAGCACCACATGATTCAGCAAGTGCAAACAAATCCTTTTAGAGGAATGCCTGATGATGATGCCAACAAACACCTCGACAAGTTCATTACAATCACTCAAAGCATGAAGTGCAACGGTGCCACAATGGATGTTCTACGCCTTCAACTCTTCCCACATACTTTATCACACCACGCCGAGAAATGGTTTGATCATCTCCCGAAGAATTCTATTCATACTTGGGATGACATGACTCAACGCTTTTTGTCGCGCTACTTTCCACCATCCATGGTCACGAGCCTTCGCAATCAAATCAGCGGTTTCATGCAAGAACCCGATGAATCTCTCTTTGATGCTTGGGAAAGATATAATGTCTTGATTGATCGTTGTCCAAACCACAACATGCTCCATGTGACCTTAATTGATACTTTCTACAACGGATTGACTTTTTGTGATCGTGATACGATTAATGCAGCCGCCGGTGGCACATTTATGAAAAGGAGACCCGAGGAGTGTAGAGAGCTAACTGAGAACATGACTACTCACCACAAAAACTGGGATTCCTCCGCTTCTTCAAGGAACAACCCGAGAGTCAATGTTTCTTCTACTTCAGCAAACCCCGACATGACCGAATTCACCCGCATGATGACTGAAATGAATAAAAGTATCTTGCTTCTCGCTTCAAACCAACAACAACAAGTTAAAGCGGTTGCACCTTCTTGTGAAACATGCGGCGGTCCTCACTCATACACCGATTGTCCCTCTACACAAGGAAATCCGGAAAATGTGTATGCAGCTTATGGTAATTATTTACCGTAAAATTACCAAGCTCGACCTCAAGGGGATAGAAATTTGCTGAGTTACCGGTCAAACAACTACCTTTCACCCGGTTTTTCTCCTCAAAACCAAAACCCCGCCAACAACTACAATAGAAGCAACCAAATCCCACCAAGAGCTTCTAATCCTTATCACCCACCCACTCAACAAGCCCCACACATTAACCCCGATGTTGAAGCCTTGATGAGAACCCAAGGTGAGCAAATCAAGAATCTGCAGAGCCAAATTATCAATCTGAAAAGAGATATCACAAAGCAAGGAAATGACATTCGATCCGAGCTTCGAGATAATATTCAATCCTCCTTCAGCAATCAAACGAATGATTTGAATAATATGCTTGCTAGTTTCTTGCCCGCCGCTCAACCTTCTACTGCAAGTTCTCTATCTTCAAACACCGTCACCAATCCGCGAGCGAATGTGAGTGCTATTACTACCCGTACTGGAGTTACCATCGTAGGACCACCAATCCCACCCCCATCATCTACACCTCCTCCACCACCATTTATCCCTACTCCTCCTACACCTAGTATTAGTGCACCATTACCGTCTACGCCTCGTCATGACGATGTTCCCAAGAAGAACCCTTCAACATCTCACCCTTTACCTGCTACACCTACACCTTCACCAACCAAACCCAATATCCCTTATCCTTCTCTCTTAGGCAAGACCAACGAGCTAACCAAGAAGGACTGTCAAGTGTCGAGCTATGTGAAGATGCTCTCTCAAATGAACATCAACATGAGCCTTGTTGAAGCACTTGTCCACATGTCGAAATTTGTTAAAGCATTTAAGGAATTGCTTAACAAGAAGGAGAAGCTGATTGAGCTCGCCAACACACGCTTAAATGAAAACTGCTCTGCAGTTATTCTTAAAGAACTTCCGGAAAAGCTTGGAGATCCCGGTCGTTTTGTGTTGCCTTGCATTTTTAACAAAACCGAAGAATTTACTGCACTAGCTGATCTCGGGGCCAGTATTAATCTTATGCCTTTGAGTGTTTGGAAAACACTATCATTGCCCGACCTTACTCCAACAAAGATTACTCTTGAACTTGCAAATCGCACTCTCGCTTACCCCGTTGGTATTGCCGAAGATGTGTTCATCAAAGTTGGCACATTTACTTTCCCGGTCAATTTTGTCGTTGTTGATTATGAAATGGACCCTCGTATTCCTTTAATACTTGGTCGGCCATTCTTGAGAACCGGACGAGCTTTAGTTGATGTTGCCGAAGGTGAGTTAATCTTAAGAGTCGGGGATGATGCACAAGTTTTAAAATGGGGAAGCTTACAAGCAAATCCTATGGACGAGAATCTGCGAATATGATTAATGTGCTCGATGATTTTGTCATCTACAACAATCCTCTATTTGAGTCTTGCAATGATAATCCACTTTTTCAAGATGATGTGGATCATTCTCTATCCAATTTGGAACCTTCACCCATTTATGATTCTCCACCGATCTTTGATGCTTATGATGATGATTCTAGCTCAGATACGGATGATTTTGATGATTGTACTTCCGAGTATCCCGACCTGCCCACATATGATGATTTTGATGAGGCCGATACTCTTTCGAGTGATTCTTCACATGATGAAGATCCTCCGTCATCCCTGCTTAATCCTACTTTGGATGATTACTCTTTTGAGGAAGACTTCTCTACTTTTCTCAATACGTACTTCCCTCATGAGAGTGATGCACCTCCTTTGGAATTTGAAGATTATCGTCTTGATCCTACTTTGGATTTAAAGAACATTCTTTCAAAGGAGAAGAAACCGGTCGACACCAATCTCCGCAGCACGTATGAGTTAACACCTCTTTGTCCACCTTTTGATGACGAGGTTGTGCATCTTCTTCGTGGATCTTCTTCACATTCTGCTGAGCCTGAGTGCTATTTTCCCCTAAAGGAAAAGGTGTTCGACCCCGGTATTGATATTCTTCAGCCATCTCAGTATCCACCTGATGAAATAAAAGGAAAAATCTTTGGAAATAATGAAGACATGCTTGCACCACTTCACCCTTGCTTCCACCGTGCTCCATCGCTGCTTAAGGGAACCTTGCCTATTCTTCTTTGGCTTGCCTTGTTCACCTTAAGCTTGTGCTATATGATGGACGAAAACTATGTCCTTGATCCCGGTGGATATGTTTCATGTTGCTTCCTATGACAATCAAGGTCGAGTCAGGCTCACGACTCGGTTAACAAAAATCAAGCGCTTCTTGGGAGGCAACCCATGTATCTATCTTTTAGCTTTCTTTATCCTAAGTGTAGGGGAGACCCGTTGGTGTTTGCTATTTCCTCTCCTCTTCTAATCAGGGATTCGAGCGCTCAATGATCCACTCTTGATGATTCTTGACGACCCGTGATTCCGTGTTCCCTTCTTTCCGGTTCTATCCTAAACTCTTTTCGATTCACTATTTTATATTTTCCAATATTAAAATAGGAATCTCTTTAGTTGTCCTTTCCTTAGCAAGATTTAAACAAAGTGCACAATGTCCTAAGTGTAGGGGAGTTTACTCCCACATGCTTAAACATTGAGGACAATGTTTATATTAAGTGTAGGGGGAATTCTATCGAAGTTAAGTGGCCTTTTCCTTGTATTTGTCCTCATTTTAACCGGAAAATCAATTTTTCGACATTTTTCGAAATTTTTGATCTATTTTGGCCTATTACTTTTTACTTTTGTATAGTTATTTTCCTTCTTTGCTAGAATAAATGTTTAATAAAGTGGTTTTAATTTTCAAACGTTGTGAATCTTTTGACTCAACCCGAGTTTACTTATCTAAGTTTACTCTAGCTAGTATCCTTAACATGTTTAAGTCAAGTTTTGCTAGGCTTTATATAGGGAGCTACAAAACGCGAAAGTCTTAACTCGCACGGGTTAAGAACAAGAACTTTTCGCAAGTTCCTATAATTGATCCTAGAGAGTCGTTTATCAAGGGAACTTTAAAATGCGATTTCTAAACTTGAAAAAGTCTAAGAATTTGCAAGATCCTATAGGCGACTCGAAAACCCAAAACTTTGATTTAATAGGCTAAGCATCCACGAGTCTCATTCCTTAAGATTTTAAACTGTTGAGAACGAGAGAAGATAGAGCCAATTATAAGTTTGGTATTCTTTCGGGAATTTATGTGAGTTAATTATAAGCCTATTCTCCCATCGATTGTTAATAAATTTATCTGCACTAAATAAGGTTGTACAATTTGAAAAGTTACTTAGCTTCTAGCCCAAGATCGTTTAAAAGTTGCTCGGTATGGATTAGAGTTCATAGCCAAGGCATAACTTATTGAAGCGGGATGCGAAGATTGGCGAGTTCGAAAAGGTCCTAACAAGACATGAGGGCTATATTTTGTTGCTAAAGATCCAAAGTGATGTGAATAATCATTTATCGAAAATCAATATGAAGGATCGAGACACACGACGAAAAGCAAAAACTCCCCAAAAGCCATGGAGAAGTGTATCCGAAAAGACCCTAGCAAGGTATGAGGATAAATAGATCCAAGTCATAAAAGGAGTCGAATCGTTGTATATCAAAGTCCAAAATAAATATTGGAGAAAAATGAAGAAGTCGTGGTCCATGTATGAATCTCTCAAAACTTCAAGTGAAGAAATTCCATTATGAAGAGAAGACCATTATTTCATGAACGTCTCTCAAGGTTTGAAGTATGAAGTCGCTGCCAAGTATCGGTCCGAGAAAGGTCTCAAATCTCGAAGCGAGTTATGCCAAGATATGAACTTTATGAGGTCCCGAGAAGCAGTTTTAAAAGATTTTGTCCTTTAGCTAACTATTGATTAAATCGTTCACTTTATTTTCAGACTAAATAACTATCGAAATAAGTCAAACAATGCATCCTCGTGATTATTCAAGACAACAATAAAATATAAGAGATACACCTAGGAATAAGGGAGTCTAAGTGAATAATTGGCCCACATGAGTTCGTGTTAGTTTACTAACTTATAATAACAATGATCTCGTTTTTAAGCTTGGTTTGGAGAAAGTGAAAACTTGAGGATGATGATTATTCATGACATTTCCAAAACCCAAGGTATGCTTTTTATGTCTTTACTTTGAATGTTTATAATTTTCTATCTCTTTAATAAAGGCCACTATAGATTGATTTTGATGAAAAATGTAAACGTGCTTTGTAACTAATGCATTGCATGAGGACATTGCAATGGTCAAGTGTAGGGGATTTGATAGGTGTGTAAACACCCATCCTTTTTACCACTTAATTACAATAATAACCGAGCCAAAACGTGTATTTTATGTCAATTATGTCGGGATTATGCGTGGTTTGTGTTTTTGTTGTGATTTAGGACGAAAAGGTGAAAAGTGGAGAAAACACGAGCATTCACGGGCTTTTATCGAAGATAAAGACGAAAGACGAAGTCAAGAAGTCAAGAGTGCAAAAAGAACGGAAGTCCAAGACCAATTCTGAAGATTTATCGAAGAAAAAGTCAAAAGACGGAAGTTTACTAAAAGCCGAAGAACTCAAGCCTTAATTATTGAAGAATTAAAAGACAAGTTCAAAGAAATCCCGAGACAAGTCATTAAAGTCCAAGATTAACAAAAGATTAAGAAGATAAGGACCTAAGCTTGCAATTAAGGAAAAGAAGAAAGAGGGAGGAAGCTTCCTAAGCACCTCCCTAATCTCTCCTATAAATAAGCCATTAGTATATCATTTTCATTTGGTTGGCTAGAGTGACACTAGTTCTTCCATCTTTAATTTTTGCACATTTACTTTTCATGTCAATTTAAATACATTGTCTTGCACTTTTAATACCTTTTAATTCCAAGTAAGTGTTCTTTAATTTTCTTGTTTTAATCTCTCATCAACCTTTCTTTTTATGCTTTAATCTTATGTTTATATGCTTATTGTGTTGCTTATTTGATTAAAGATTGTGTTTTTATGCTTTTGATTGTTTTGGATCATTGATTTTTATAGCTTATTTGTGTTTATCTTCAAGTTTCTTAAGTTTTTATAAAAGTTATTTTTATATAAAAGTTTGTTTTCGTAAACCTTTTTTTCTTTTCGTGTTTTTAAAAGTCTTTAAATTGTAGCTTATTAGCTTTTTCTTATACGTGTTTGCTTAGGATTTTAGTCTAGTGCTTATTTCATTTATAGCTTATTTGTCTTGCTTATTTTGCCTTCTTCCTACTGTATTCCGACCACCCTGGTCGGAAAAGGGTTTATCATTCCGATCATCCTGATCGGAAAGGGGTTTTGATTTTCTGACTGGGATTCCGAAGTAACATTCCGATCAAAGGATTTTGTTGGTATTCCGATTAGGGGTTAGTGACAAGGATTTCGATCCTGATTCCGATCCGGGATTCCGATCATCATTCCGATCTGGGGTGTTAATTAGTATTCCGATCAGAGGCGTGTCTAGTGGTATTCCGATCAGGTTAGGTGGTGACAGCATTCCGACCAGGAGTCCACTCCTCATTCCGATCAAGAGGTAAGTACACATTCCGATCTGGGGTTTGTTTGGTTATTCCGATCAGGTCTAGGTGACAGCATTCCGATAAGGTGTTTCCGATCAACATTCCGATCTGAAAGGTTAGTGTATTCCGATCAACATTCCGATCAGGAGGTAAGTTAAACATTCCGATCACATTCTGATCGGAATGTATTCCGACGGTAGGTTTGTTTTATATTCTGTCTTGTTTAATTTTTAAGTTCTCATTTTAATACTTTGTCAAATTTTAATTTTCGTCACGCTTTAATTTTAAGTCATTTAATTAATTTACTTTTCAAAATTTTAAATATTGCACCATTTAAGTTTTAATTAGTTTATATTTAATTAACCGTCATTTACTTTTAAAATCTTTCAATTTAAATATACTACAATGACAAACTTTTGTTTTCACCAAAGAACGACTGAGTCGCATAGATAACCAGATCAATTCGAAGAGACTGTGACGATAAATTTTTACATACAAAATCTTAGTTATCAAGACTCACCGTACTTTTGTTCAAAAGTAATAATTTCATTCCGCAAAGCGGTAGTACGTGAGGGTGGGAAAAAGTAGTTGATAAACTTGGTCTCTAAATCCGTCCACGTAAGAATACTTTGTGGCGGTTCCTTATCAAGCCAATTTCGGGCTTGTCCCTCTAAAGAGAAAGGAAAAAGTTGCAAGCGAATCACTTCTTGTGATACCCCATTGTACTTAACCGTATTGGTAAGCTGAAGAAACCTTTTAATGTGGTCATGAGGATCATCAAGTGAGCGGCCCAAGAAGGGTTGAGCAGAGACCATTTATATAAAGCCAGATTTGAGTTCAAAGTTGTTGGCTCCAATCTCAGGGATGACAATTGCATCGGTGTTACCTTCTACGTGCGATTGCAAAAGCTCGATCATTGGTTGATTGTCCATGGTGACAATTGGTTGAGTAATGACTTCGGCTTGAGCTACTCTCTTCTTACGAGCATGAGTACGCATGCACACCTACAAAAGGATTAGAAAAATAGAAAAGAAATATTTTTGGTTTTTATGTTTTTTTATTTTATATTTCTTTTTGTATTTTTGAAGATTTTATATTTTTTAGGATTTTTGAAATTTTTAAAGCAAGGAAAATAACGTTCAAAGATGAACGGATCCCAAAATCCAATGCGTCTCTCACTAAAAACCTTTAATCTTAACGAAAAGAGCCGGCGGCGGCGCCATTTGAAATGCAGATTTTACTAGTTGAAAAAGTTTGTTTTCTCGGTGTCTTAACGAATTGATATCCGGTTTAACGTGTGACTTAGTCGTTTTTGGTAAAAATTAATATTTTTGGCTGTAGTAAAATAAATGTGCAAAAATTTAAAGTAAATGACGGTAATTAAAGTTTGACAAAAAATTAATTTGACAGTGTAATAAAAAAATATAAACTTGAAATTTAAGATAAAGAAAAGCGATTAAAATAACACTAAAGTAAAATGACAGGAAAATAAGCTTTAAAAATTAAACTAAAAATTAACAGACATTTCGGGAAGCGTGAAAAATTTAAAAGTTTAAAACAACGAAAACTTAAAATAAAACAAAAACAAAATATTAACAACAACCAATCGGAATACAGAAAAAGAAGGTAGTCGGAATAATGGAATAAGGAGCTATCGGAATCTGTTAAGCTGATGCAGTCGGAATAATCGAAAACAAGTCTAATCGGAATGTTCACTAAAGGATCCAGATCGAAATGCTTGAAAACAAATCAAATCGGAATATCCAAAAAGGTCCAGATCAGAATATGGCCTAGTCGGAATGCTAGTACAATCGGAATGTTGGAAAATGTGGCTGATCGGAATGTAACACAAAAAACCTCCACAATCGGAATATGCTAAAACCCTTTTCCGATCAAACGATCGGTATAAGGTCCTCTTGATCGGAAAGCCAAATCGGAAAGGGGTTTACCCTTTCCGATGGTACAAATTCGAAATTAAGCTAAGTTATAAGCTAGGGTGATAAGCTAACACCAAAACTTGAACGAATTTATAATGAAAAGGACCAAAAGCACAAATAAGAACTTATCAAAACGTAAATAAGCAAACTTTTAAATCAAACTTTAAAAAGACGAAACCTCTTTAAGAAAACTTTTAAAAAGTAAATAAGCTAAACACAAAATAAGCCAATAAGCATGTCAAGCTCAAAGCTTATTTGTATTAAAACTTATAGATGAATAAAAAGATAAACTTTTTACTCAATCAAACATCAAAACTAAACAAGATCAAAGATTATATCGAATCAAAGGTAAATAAAATCAAGAAAGGTAGAATGAGATGAATAATAGAAAGCTTGATCAAAGGTAAATAAGATTAAACAACAAAATTAAGAACACTTACTTGAATTAAAGGCAAGAAATTAAAGGTGCAAGACAAGAAATTAAATGACAATTAAGTAAAATGCAAGAATGAAAGGTGGAAGAGCATAGTTTGTCAAACTAGCCGACAACTATGAAATGAAAACATAGAAAACTATATATAGGGAGATTAGGGAGGAGCTTAGGAAGCTTCCTCCCTCTTTCATCTTTTCCTTAATTGCGTCATTAGGTCCTTGCTTTCTTTAATCTTCTTAAATCTTGGACTTTAATGACTTTGGCTCGGGATTTCTTTGAACTCGTCTTGTAATTCTTCAATAAATTAGACTTGAGTTCTTCGGCTTGTGGTAAACTTCCGTCTTTTGACTTTTTCTTCGATAAATCTTCAGAATTCGTCTTGGACTTCCGTTCTTTTCCCACTTTTGATATTTCGACTTCGTCTTTCGTCTTTTTCTTCGATAAAAGCCCGTGAATGCCCGTGTTTTCTCCACTTTTCACCTTTTCGTCCTAAATCACAACAGAAACACAAACCACGCATAATTCCGACATAAATGAAATAAAATACATGTTTTAGTCTTGTTATTATTGGAAATAAGTGGTAAAAGGATAAGTGTTTTCACACTTATTACTCTACTATGGACATTGTTTAGTCCTTTCCTTTACAGTACTTATGTTTCTGTGTGATGAGCTTTACTTTTGGACTACCGATGTTTGATTCCGGTATTTTCCTTTTATGGTCATGAAATGTTTAGACATTTTTCCTTGTATGCTTTGATGACACGCCATAATTACGTGTGACATTCCATTATCAAAATGGGGTGTTACACTAGGGACCTTATTTTCCACATTTCAAAAGTATTGTAAGCCCTAGGGGCGTTTTTTTGAAAATAAACATAGCGAACGAGGACTAACGATGTGATACACTTAACGAACAAAACCCTAGAGGTATTTTTGGAAGTTACTATACAACTAGGCCAAAAGCGCTTAAAAATTTTGAAAAATGTCGAAAAAGCAAATTTTCCGGTTAAAATGAGGGCAAATTCATGGAAAAGACCACTTACTTCGATAGAAGTCCCCCCTACACTTGAGATAAACATTGTCCTCAATGTTTAAGCATGTGGGAGTAAACTCCTCTACACTTAGGACATTGTGCACTTTGTTTAAATCTTGCTAAGGAGAGGACAACTAAAGTGATTTCAATGTGAACATATAAGATATGAAATATTGAATCACGACAGTTTAGGATAGAACCGGGAAGATGGGAACACGGGATCACGGTTCGTCAAAAGTCATCAAGGGTCTCTTTGAAGCTTTAATCCCTGCACAACACAAGAAACAAGACAACAAACACATACGGGGCTCCCCCCTACACTTATTATGAAAGCAGTAAAGGATAGATCACGGGTTGCCTCCTGAGAAGCGCTTGTTTTTGTTCACCGAGTCACGAGCCTGACTCGACCCAAATTTAGTTCATGGGAAACATGGTGAGGGATGGAATCATCTCATAAGAGATGTCCTCACCAAAGTACAGCTTCAAACGCTGGCCATTCACCTTGAAATTGGGCCCATTTGGCTGAGAAAGCTCAATGGTCCCATATGGAAAGACTTTGGCGACGGTGAATGCACCAGACCAGCGGCTCTTCAACTTGCCAGAGAAGATCTTCAACCGAGAGTTAAAAAGTAAGACTTGATCACCAATGTGGAACTCTCGGTTCTTAATCCTTGCATCATGAATGATCTTGGTCTTCTCCTTGTAGATCAGTGAGTTCTCGTAAGCTTCATTCCTCAGTTCGTTGAGCTCGTTGAGTTGAATCTTGTGAAGATCACCGGCTTTGTTGATGTCGAAGTTAGCCCACTTCAAGGCCCAGTACGCCTTATGTTCCAGCTCGATGGGGAGGTGGCATGCTTTCCCGTACACAAGACGATACGGTGTACAACCAATCGGGGTCTTATAAGCTGTACGGAAAGCCCACAGAGCATCATCTAACTTATTGGCCCACGCGGCACGATGCTCTCCCACAGTACGCTCCAAAATTCGCTTCAATCCATGGTTGGAAATCTCGGCTTGACCATTGGTTTGGGGATGATAAGCGGTGGAAAGACGATGATTAACACCATACTTAGCCATGACTCTTGCAAATTGATCATTGCAAAAATGAGTCCCGCGGTCACTGATGATAGCACGAGGAACGCCGAATCGAGCAAAGAGCTGCTTCAAAAAGTTCACAACCACCCTCGCATCGTTCGTAGGGAGAGCCTTGGCTTCAACCCATTTAGAAACGTAGTCAACGGCGACGAGGATGTACTTATTCCCTTTGGATGATGGAAATGGCCCCATAAAGTCGATGCCCCATACATCAAAGATTTCACATTCTTGTATGAAATTTTGAGGCATCTCATCTTTATGTGTGATCTTGCCTTGTCTTTGGCAAGCATCACAATGTTTAACCATATCGTGAGCGTCATGGTAAATGGTGGGCTAATAGAATCCAGAGTCGGATACTTTCTTCGCGGTGTAATTAGGACCAAAGTGACCACCAGTGGGTCCTTTATGGCAAGCGTCAAGGATTTATACCGCTGTCGGCCCATCAACACATCGACGAATAATCAGATCAGCACATTGTTTGAAAAGGTAAGGGTCGTCCCAGAAATAATGTTCAATATCTTTAAAGAACTTTTTCTTTTGTTGGGACGTGAGCCCTTCCTTGAGAATCCCACCCGCTAAGTAGTTTGCAATGTCCGCAAACCACGGGGTATCATCGAGATTAGAATTGATAGACATTAAGGCCTCAAGGGGAAAAGAGTCATTGATCTCTTTGTTCGGATGATCCCCTTGATAAGGATCCTCAAGTCTACTAAGATGATCCGCGGTTAGGTTTTCAGCTCCCTTTTTGTCACGAATTTCAATGTTGAATTCTTGAAGGAGCAAAACCCAATGAAGAAGTCTTGGCTTAGAATCTTGCTTAGTCATCAAGTACTTCAACGCGGAATGATCGGTATACACGATGGTGGTAGATAGGACAAGATAGGGGCGGAACTTTTCAAAAGCATACACTACAAATAAAAGCTCTTTTTCGGTAGTGGTATAATGCAATTGAGCCCCCGTCATTGTCTTGCTAGCGTAATGGATTGGTTGGAAGTGTTTGTTCACTCTTTGGCCTAAAACCGCTCCAACAACAAAATCGCTAGCATCACACATCAACTCAAAAGGTAGCTCCCAATTGGGGGTAACCAAGACCGGTGCCTTAGTTAGCTTATCCTTGAGAAGATTGAAAGCTTCAATACACTCTTTGGAAAAGATGAAAGGAGTATCTTTTTCCAAGAGGTGGGTCATCGGGCGAACGATTTTAGAAAAATCTTGGATGAATCGACGATAGAAGCCCGCATGACCGAGGAAACTTCTCACACCCTTCACGGTTGAAGGTGGAGGCAATTTAGCAATAACATCGACTTTAGCACGGTCCATTTCAAGACCGGCTTTGGAGATTTTGTGTCCTAGCACGATGCCCTCTTTTACCATGAAATGGCATTTTTCCCAATTTAGAACAAGGCGAGTGTCTTCACACCGCTTAAACATACGTTCTAAATTGGCAAGGCAAGCAGAGAAAGAATCGCCATAAACCGAGAAATCATCCATGAAGACTTCCATAGTTTCTTCAACCATGTCATGGAAGATAGCCATCATACACCTTTGAAATGTCCCAGGAGCATTGCATAAACCGAAAGGCATGCGTTTGTAAGCAAATGTTCCGTAGGGACAAGTGAATGTGGTTTTCTCTTGGTCTTTGGGATCGATGGGAATTTGAAAATACCTGGAGAAACCGTCTAAAAAGCAGTAATAGTCATTACCCGCTAGACGTTCAAGCATTTGGTCCATGAAAGGAAGGGGAAAACGATCCTTTCTCGTAGCATCATTGAGTTTGCGATAGTCTATACAAACTCTCCAACCTGTAACAAGACGAGTAGAAATCAACTCGTTGTTTTCATTGGGAACAACGGTGATTCCGCCTTTCTTAGGCACACAATGGACGGGACTAACCCACGGTGAATCCGAGATAGGATAGATCATTCCCGCATCAAGAAGTTTGATAACCTATTTTTTGAGTACGTCATGGATCTTAGGATTCACCCTTCGTTGGCTTTGAATAGTGGGTTTAAAGTCGTCCTCCATGATAATTTTGTGTGTGCAGAAGTGAGGATCAATTCCACGAATATCAGAGATCTTCCAAGCAATATATTTCTTGTGATTCTACAGCACGGCGATAAGTCGGGATTTTTCTTCTTCTTTCAGGTCCTTTGCGATGATGACCGGTAACGTCTTGTTGTCTTCAAGTAAAACGTACTCGAGATGAGACGGAAGATCCTTAAGCTCTAAATCCGGAGGATTTTCGATGGACGGCGTAGTCAACTTCGGATCATCGGTAGAGATATCCTTAGGCGATGGTGGAGAAGTTTGGTCCTCATTGAGAAGTTTCTCAATGGTACGAATGTCTGCATCCCAATCGGTGGGAGAACCATCATACTTAAGATCGAGAGGACCCAGGCTAGCTTCAAAATCATCTAAGTCACTTTCTCCAAAAGGAGTCAATGACGGAGCAATTGAGGCAACGGTCTCAACATTGGGTAGAGAAGAAGAACCACTTTTACAAGCGTCTTTGAAATGTTCTTCACAAGCCTCATCAATAACATCAATGAAATTAACACTCTCGTTTTCCGAAGGCTGCTTAGAAAGTTTACCCATGTTGAAGACGATTTTATCGTCACCAACTCTCATGATTAATTCGCCAGCAGCTACATCAATGAGAGTGCGACCGGTCCTCAGGAATGGACGTCCAACAATTAATGGAACACGGGAGTCCATCTCGTAGTCAACGACAACAAAATCCGTCGGGAAGGTGAATTTTTCAACACCAACAAAGACGTCTTTGGCTATCCCCACTGGATAAGCAACCGTACGGTTAGCTAATTCCAAAGTCATTCGTGTGGGGACTAGCTCGGTGAGAGATAATTGCTTCCAAACACTTAATGGACTTAAGTTAATACTGGCACCTAGATCGGCTAGGGCCATGCAATTCTCTACTCCTGGGAAGTTGCAAGGAATCAAGAAACGACCCGGATCACCAAGTTTGGTGGGTAATTTCCTTAAGAGCACTGCGGAGCAATTCTCATTAAGTTGGGTCTGAGCAATATCGAGAAGTTTCTCCTTATCACTGAGAAGATCTTTAAACATTTTAGCGTATTTAGGCATGTGAGCGAGAGCCTCAGCAAAGGAGATATTGAAATTCAGTTGTTTGAACATTTTAAGAAAGTTCGAAACCTGAATATCATCCTTGTTCTTCAATTTCTCTTTCCTCAACCTCGAAGGATAAGGTATATTGGGTTGAGATGAAGGCTTTGGGATAGAATTCGCACTCACATCCTTAGGTGGTGGATGGGGTAGAAGTAGAAGGTGGCGGAATTGGAGAAGTAGAAGTTGGAGGAATAGAAGATGGAGGATTCGGAGAAGGAGACTCGTTTTCCTTTGTCACAATCACCGGTGTAGGTGTAGGAAGCTCGGGTTCCTTTAAACCTTTTCCACTGCGAGTGATGATTGCTTTCATCTCCCCTCTTGGATTAGCAACGGTGTTACTCGAAAGAGAACCCGATCCAGAGGCTTGATTACTAGGGAAGAAACTAGCCATCATATTCCTCAAGTCATTCGTTTGACTTGCCAAAGTGTTTCTCATATCAGCTCGAAGATCATTCCCTAGCTTCACCATATCTGCTTTCATGTTGGCCATTTCCCGCTGAAGATTTTGCACGATCACATCGTTAGTCCTCATGTAGGTTTCAACATCTTGGTGTAAGGCTGTGGGTTGGTTAAGAGGAGGAGCATGGTAGGCGGGTGGTTGATAAGCAGGTTGTTGGTAAACTTGGTTGTTTCTTTGAGGTGGATATGGGTTTCTTTGGTTTTGATATGGAGTTGGAGCACGTGGTTGGTTTGATTGTTACGATTGAGGTTGTTTGGGTTTTGTGGGGGAAAACCGGGAGGTGAAAGAAAGTTGTTTGAGCGATAGCTGAGCAAGTTGCGGTCACCTTGAGGACGTGCTTGATAGCTTCCTGTAGCATAGGTACCGTTGGCGGCATACACATTTTCCGGATTGTCGTGAGTCGAAGGACAATCGGTGTATGAGTGAGATCCCCCGCATATATCACATGATTGGCTCAAAACATTAGCTTGGGCATTGAATTGTTTGGCATTGTTGGCAGTTTGTAAAGCAAGCGATTCGACAAGCGAAGTAAGCTTATCAATTCTTTTGTCGGCATCACTAGTACTAGCACTTGCTACATTAGTTCTAACACTCTTAATTTGAACTCTAGATTTGTTCTCAATAATATCCCAAGCCATTAGAAGACTTAACCAAAATATTACCCCCCGAGGCACTGTTTAGTGAATCTTGGTCATTCATGCTTAAACCATTGTAAAAAGTATTGATTTGATGTACTTTTGTTAAACCATGTTGTGGACACTTTCTTAAAAGTTCCTTAAAACGGTCCCAAGATTCACTAAAAGACTTGATAGGTGTGTAAACACCCATCCTTTTTACCACTTAATTACAATAATAACCGAGCCAAAACGTGTATTTTATATCAATTATGTCGGAATTATGCGTGGTTTGTGTTTTTGTTGTGATTTAGGACGAAAAGGTGAAAAGTCGAGAAAACACGGGCATTCACGGGCTTTTATCGAAAATAAAGACGAAAGACGAAGTCAAGAAGTCAAGAGTGCAAAAAGAACAGAAGTCCAAGACCAATTCTGAAGATTTATCGAAGAAAAAGTCAAAAGACGGAAGTTTCCTAAAAGCCGAAGAACTCAAGTCTTAATTATTGAAGAATTAAAAGACAAGTTCAAAGAAATCCCGAGACAAGTCATTAAAGTCCAAGATTAACAAAAGATTAAGAAGATAAGGACCTAAGCTTGCAATTAAGGAAAAGAAGAAAGAGGGAGGAAGCTTCCTAAGCACCTCCCTAATCTCTCCTATAAATAAGCCATTAGTATATCATTTTCATTTGGTTGGCTAGAGTGACACTAGTTCTTCCATCTTTAATTTTTGCACATTTACTTTTCATGTCAATTTAAATACATTGTCTTGCACTTTTAATACCTTTTAATTCCAAGTAAGTGTTCTTTAATTTTCTTGTTTTAATCTCTCATCTACCTTTCTTTTTATACTTTAATCTTATGTTTATATGCTTATTGTGTTGCTTATTTGATTAAAGATTGTGTTTTTATGCTTTTGATTGTTTTGGATCATTGATTTTTATAGCTTATTTGTGTTTATCTTCAAGTTTCTTAAGTTTTTATAAAAGTTATTTTTATATAAAAGTTTGTTTTCGTAAACCTTTTTTTCTTTTCGTGTTTTTAAAAGTCTTTAAATTGTAGCTTATTAGCTTTTTCTTATACGTGTTTGCTTAGGATTTTAGTCTAGTGCTTATTTGATTTATAGCTTATTTGTCTTGCTTATTTTTCCTTCTTCCTACTGAATTCCGACCACCCTGGTCGGAAAAGGGTTTATCATTCCGATCATCCTGATCAGAAAGGGGTTTTGATTTTCCGACTGGGATTCCGAAGTAACATTCCGATCAAAGGATTTTGTTGGTATTTCGATTAAGGGTTAGTGACAAGGGTTCCGATCCTGATTCCGATCTGGGGTTCCGATCATCATTCCGATCTGGGGTGTTAATTAGTATTTCGATCAGAGGCGTGTCTAGTGGTATTCCGATCAGGTTAGGTGGTGACAGCATTCCGACCAGGAGTCCACTCCTCATTCCGATCAAGAGGTAAGTACACATTCCGATCTGGGGTTTGTTTGGTTATTCCGATCAGGTCTAGGTGGCAGCATTCCGATAAGGTGTTTCCGATCAACATTCCGATCTGAAAGGTTAGTGTATTCCGATCAACATTCCGATCAGGAGGTAAGTTAAACATTCCGATCACATTCCGATCGGAATGTATTCCGACGGTAGGTTTGTTTTATATTTTGTCTTGTTTAATTTTTAAGTTCTCATTTTAATACTTTGTCAAATTTTAATTTTCGTCACGCTTTAATTTTAAGTCATTTAATTAATTTACTCTTCAAAATTTTAAATATTGCACCATTTAAGTTTTAATTAGTTTAGATTTAATTAACCGTCATTTATTTTTAAAATCTTGCAATTTAAATATACTACAACGACAAACTTTTGTTTTCACCAAAGAACGACTGAGTCGCATAGATAACCAGATCAATTCGAAGAGACTGTGACGATAAATTTTTACATACAAAATTTTAGTTATCAAGACTCACCGTACTTTTGTTAAAAAGTAATAATTTCATTCCGCAAAGCGGTAGTACGTGAGGGTGGGAAAAAGTAGTTAATAAACTTGGTCTCTAAATCCGTCCATGTAAGAATACTTTGTAGCGGTTCCTTATCAAGCCAATTCCGGGCTTGTCCCTCTAAAGAGAAAGGAAAAAGTTGCAAGCGAATCACTTCTTGTGATACCCCATTGTACTTAACCGTATTGGTAAGCTGAAGAAACCTTTTAATGTGGTCATGAGGATCATCAAGTGAGCGACCCAAGAAGGGTTGAGCAGAGACCATTTGTATAAAGCCAGATTTGAGTTCGAAGTTGTTGGCTCCAATCTCAGGGATGACAATTGCATCGGTGTTGCCTTCTACGTGCGATTGCAAAAGCTCGATCATTGGTTGATTGTCCATGGTGACAATTGGTTGATTAATGACTTCGGCTTGAGCTACTCTCTTCTTACGAGCACGAGTACGCATGCACACCTACAAAAGGATTAGAAAAATAGAAAAGAAATATTTTTGGTTTTTATGTTTTTTTAATTTTCTTTTTTGTATTTTTGAAGATTTTATATTTTTTAGGATTTTTGAAATTTTTAAAGCAAGGAAAATAACGTTCAAAGATGAACGGATCCCAAAATCTAATGCGTCTCTCACTAAAAACCTTTAATCTTAACGAAAAGAGCCGGCAGTGGCGCCATTTGAAATGCAGATTTTACTAGTTGAAAAAGTTTGTTTTCTCGGTGTCTTAACGGATTGATTTCCGGTTTAACGTGTGACTCAGTCGTTTTTGGTAAAAATTAATATTTTTGGTTGTAGTAAAATAAATGTGCAAAACTTTAAAGTAAATGACGGTAATTAAAGCTTGACGAAAAATTAATTTGACAATGTAATAAAAAAAATATAAACTTGAAATTTAAGATAAAGAAAAGCGATTAAAATAACACTAAAGTAAAATGACAGGAAAATAAGCTTTAAAAATTAAACTAAAAATTAACAGACATTTCGGGAAGCGTAAAAAATTTAAAAGTTTAAAACAACGAAAACTTAAAAATAAAATAAAAACAAAATATTAACAACAACCAATCGGAATACAGAAAAAGAAGGTAGTCGGAATAATGGAATAAGGAGCTATCGGAATCTGTTAAGTTGATGCAGTCGGAATAATCGAAAACAAGTCTAATCGGAATGTTCACTAAAGGATCCAGATTGGAATGCTTGAAAACAAATCAAATCGGAATATCCAAAAAGGTCCAGATCGGAATATGGCCTAGTCGGAATGCTAGTACAATCGGAACGTTGGCAAATGTGGCTGATCGGAATGTAACACAAAAAACCTCCACAATCGGAATATGCTAAAACCCTTTTCCGATCAAACGATCGGAATAAGGTCCTCTTGATCGGAAAGCCAAATCAGAAAGGGGTTTACCCTTTTCGATGGTACAAATTCGAAATTAAGCTAAGTTATAAGCTAGGGTGATAAGCTAACACCAAAACTTGAACGAGTTTATAATGAAAAGGACCAAAAGCACAAATAAGAACTTATCAAAACTTAAATAAGCAAACTTTTAAATCAAACTTTAAAAAGAAGAAACCTCTTTAAGAAAACTTTTATAAAGTAAATAAGCTAAACACAAAATAAGCCAATAAGCATGTCAAGCTCAAAGCTTATTTGTATTAAAACTCATAGATGAATAAAAAGATAAACTTTTTACTCAATCAAACATCAAAACTAAACAAGATCAAAGATTATATCGAATCAAAGGTAAATAAAATCAAGAAAGGTAGAATGAGATGAATAATAGAAAGCTTGATCAAAGGTAAATAAGATTAAACAACAAAATTAAGAACACTTTGTAGAAATTGATAACCTATGAATCTATGAAGTGGGTTGATGTTTTTCTAGTGAGAGAAACTAGAGAGAGAAAGTGAGAGAAATATATGGAAGATTTATTACTATCAAATGTGAATGAAACAACAACCAACCCCTTTCCTTAGTGGAAAGGGGTATTTATAATCCAAGCCATACATTGGGCTTGGGCCGGTCCATGACAAGCCCATGGACCGGTTCTTACTTAAGTTAATAAGCAAATAACAACTAATATCTAACTACGAGCTATTACAACATGAATATTATTGTGGAGTGACCGATACTTCTAATATACGTAAAAACGTATTTCTAACAATCTCCCCCTAAGGGAGGTCACTCCACGTTACAAAGTTCTAAACCTAGCATACTATACTAAGTCTTCGTTCTTTAGCTCGTAGTCTTTTCTTCTTTTCTTTCTTTTGTTGTGAATATGTTGATTTGATCTTTTTGGCTTTGACTTGAGAGCATTGTTCTTTGGCCTTTCACGTGCGATCTTTGCCTTTCTTGTGAACTTTGCCTCCTCGTGACTTCATGTTCCACACACTTACGTCTTTTTGTTGGATTCTTGAAAGCTTCAGAATTTGGTACAGCGGAAGACTTCATCTTGTACTTTCTTGAATTTTTGTTGCAAAAGACATAAGCATGTGGGAACGACTTTTACAGGTACACCGCAACACCACCGTCTTCACTGGTACACAGCAACGCCACCGTCTTCAACAGGTACTCAGCAACGCCACCGTCTTTAGCAGGTACACAGCAACGACACGAATAAAATGGCTTTGAACATTTTATTCTAATTCGGTAGCATTTTACCTCCGGTCGGTGAAGACCGTTGGACGATATTAGATATCGTACCCGTGACGGATAGTTTCAATTAAGTAACTTCCTGACAGGATTTCGCGGGTAAACCCGTTCTCTTTATTCGACCGTCCAAAGCTGACTGCGAACATAAAGAGTGAATCACTTGGATAAATTATCCTTGTGATTAAAAGCCGTCAATTCATGAAACCTGGAACAAGTGAATCTCAATTAAGATTTTCACCATCGTTGCTTTCCAGTTGTCACGAGCTCGATTCATAAGGAATCTTGCGCGTTACCTACCAAGTGCTGTTTGATGTTGACACTAGAAGGATTTCCACTCGTCACTGTGGTCAATAAAGAGTCACTCTGAGTGTTCTGGCAAGATCTTATGATAATGCGAAGAGGCCTGGAACGAGTTTAAGTTCAATTAAGAATTAAACCACTGTTACCTTCCAGTTTTTCACAAGATTGGTTCTAAAAGAACCGCACGTGTAACCTACCATGAGCTTGTTTGATGTTGGCTCAAGCAGGATTTCCATCTTCATTGTAATACTTGCGTATTACTCGGATGTTCTGGCAATATTACAGGAATACTGCGTAGGACTCATGAAAATCTCTTACTTTTCACAGTGTGTGAGAAAGCAAGGAATAAATGGAAAGTGTCCTAATGAGACTTTTGATGATCTCTTGGCTCTAGACTCGATTGTGCGTTTTGATTTAGTGAGCGATGGCTGGAGAGGAGTGCCACCTTTTCAATACCAGTCTATTCGGAGTGAATAAACCAGTAGATAACGTGTTGATCTCCGTGTGATTAAAACAAATACCTTTTGAGAGATATTTTGAGTTAGCTGGGGAAGGGTTGTGCATTGCATCACTGGGTCCATGATGTCTTTCTTCAATACCGAGAATCATTAGCAAAAATGACCTCAATAGCATATGTATTGACCCGGTTTCTGCCTAAAGTTGTAAGGAGGGCTTCTTTCTTTACACCCTTTATCTTTACATTTCTTTTTCATTCTTCAACCCCTTCAATGCTTACCAGTACGTCATCACTAGCACCTTGTTGTGATTGTTCCAGTGCTAGCTTAAGTACTTGGTCGGCATTCAGCTACGTTCACATTCTTTCTCCATCTTTCCTAGGACTTCTAATTCTAACTAGGGAATTGTCCTTGGGAAGATTCCATCGGCTCTGATGAATCATTGGACTAAACCTATTCCTACCACCCTTTTGTCACCACATCCGTCGTGAATTAAGCGTGTTTTGGGAAGGAATTGCCACCATGACAAATCATTGAAAATCACCTAAAGTACTTGTGATATTGAAATCAAAAGTTTTGTACCTTAGGTGTTTTGTTCATCAAAAACGCTCCCCCTTAACACGTGCTTTACACATATTAAGTTGGATAATCTTTAAGTCTTTTTCATCTTTTAGCCAAGTATCATTTACGTCTCCTTAATCCCATTTTCTCCCCTTATCCAAAATGTTAACCATTAATATTTGGGATATTGAATGGATTAACCGGTCTTTGGGTAAAAATGAAATTGTTGTTTGGCCATAGAACAACTGATTGCTCCCCCTTAAGTTAATAAGGGGTAGTTGTAGTGCTTTAGTATGATATATTTTGAAAGATTTAGAATCTCGTGAGAAATTCTTGAAAAATTATCATACTTTAACACTACAACAAGCCATTAAAGCACATTATTCACAAATATACATATTCACAAATAATACCAATATAGAGTGACCTGAAATGTACGACCCTTCAGATGGATCGTTGCAGTGTCCTGTAGTGCACTCCATATGGTCTACCACCCACGAATCTTTCCAAGCTCCTCATCAATCTACGTTCACGGAGCTTCTGATCGATCTTCTTGATCACGTACTTTGCCATCTGCCGGTAACCTGGATGCCAATCCTCCGTCATTTCTGGCAAAGCTCCACCCGAGTTCAGATGCTCCAACTTGTCTCTGACTTGTATAAGAGTGCCATCACTATACTTGTGGAGCTCCCCCACCCTCATAAACTTCATCAAACCTCGACTGTTTAAGTAGAAGATGCCGGAATTCGGAACAGAAATGCCGGTATAAGGACATCTTGCTACATGTTGAGGTAACACTTGATTCACAGGACGGGTTAAATTGAGCTTCCTCTGATAGCTTTCGACTCCCAATTGAAGATCTTCAACTCGTGTTTTGATGACAACGCTTCGTGTGAACATACGAAGTGCTGTATTCAACGCAATCAGGTCTTCACGAGGAATATGTGTCAGTTGATCTCTGGTCATCAGAAGCAGCATATCTTCGATATCCTCAAGGCGAATGATGGAAAAATCTCCCTGCTGGATTTTGTATTCCCTGTCATCCTCTCTTTTCAAACGAATCTCCGTCACATGATAGTAGCCATTCTTGGCTTCTGTTTTCATCCCTAAAATGCTGGAGATGCGGATATCGGATCTAACTGAGCTTCCAGAATTGACTAAGCAGCAACACCTATACGCCCTTCTGACTCGTTCGTCCCAATGAGATGCACCTATGACAGCATACATATCATAATTACGATTTATCTTAGGGACCCAGAGTCGGTTTACCTTTTCCTCGATGAAGGGTATTGTCCCCCAGTTGGCAGCTTTCAGCAATGTCAGGGATGTTGCGTACTTTGATGACCCCTTCAGTAGATACACCAGATCATTGGTGACAAAGAAGTCAAGAGCAATCTGATTATCTTGATCCATTGGAGGTGGAGCTCTTTCTGATTCATGAAGACCTGGCCGTTGAACGGTATTCAGAGCCTTCAGGATCTCCTCGGCATAATATTCGAACTCCATTTGGGGCAACCGGGTTTTGGCGCGAAGTCTTTTATCCTTCAGTACTTTCTTCACCAATGATGGAGTAACCGAAGTCTTATACTCATGAGCAAGAAATGCACATAAGTCAATCGGACTTCGGATACGAAGGTACAAGACATCTTTGTCGGCGTCGGTGATCGGATCATACTGCGCCGCTGCCATGATCCAAGCCTGTGGTGGAGCAGTCTCGTCGATTTCCAACGTGTCCTCCCAGTTCCTTGTGCTTGGTTCAGGAACAGTGGATTGTGGGTTTTGTTGCAGAGGAGTCGAGATGTGAACATCTGCGTCAGATTCAGGCATTTCAGCAGTGTCATGGATGGGTGAGTGTTGAGCAACTTCTGGTTCTGTAACCGATTCTGCAATCACAGGAGTAACAACACAAGAACTAACGGGGTTAGTGGTAACAGGTATTTATTTATGGATAAATGTACCAGGAATAGATGACCCTGTAGTGGCATTCACGTCATGGCGCCACTTCGATCGTCTGGATTCCGTGGATGTAGACTTCTCCTTTGGTGCTGCATCCTTCTTTGACTTGGTGCCAGACTTAACCACTTTCTTTGAGCTGGCGCCTTTATCCCCTTTCTCACTCTGTTCACCTTTATCCGCATTGCTCCCCTTAACACTCTCCTGGTGACCATCACCACCATCATTACCATCATTATCATCATCTCCATCCTCATCATCATCATCCTCATCATCCTCATCATCATCTTCATCATTCTTATCATTATCATCATCCTCATCATTCTCATCATCCTCATCATTATTCTCATCCTCATCCTCCTCCTCGTTCTTATCTTCTTCTTCTTCTTCTTCCTCCTCTCCACCAGTACCCTCGTCTTCCTCACTCTCTTCCCGTTCTTCTTCAGGGAGAATGTGGTAGGGTACCACACTTCCAAACGTCTTGAACAACCTATCATCCTCCATGATAGCGTCATGCAGGGATTTGAAGAGAGCTCGTTGTTTCCTCGATTTATCAAACGAACCAAGTTCCTTCATTCGAGCCTTAAGGATCTTCTTCAGTTCAAAATCCGTCAAGTCATATGCGATCTTGTAGGCGGCTTCTGAAGGATTGGATGACTTGATCATCAAGTTATCAGCAGCAAGCGTCTTCAAGTCATCACGCAGTTTAGGCATTAAGGATTCAACTGAGTCTTTTACTTTCTGCTCAATAGTAGCTTCAAGAGCGTCGTTTTGCTCTTTAAGGTCATCCTTAATAGCTTTAAGTCTTGCAATTCGTGCTTTATGCCTATTAGCTTCATCCCTTTTAACCTGAGCAAGTTCCTCTGCATGAGCTTTACGTGTAGCTTCCATGTCTGCAGCGAACTTGGCAATCAACTCTTCTTGAGCTTTCCTTGATGCTTCTTCACTTTGAGCTCTTCTATTTAACTCTTGGCGAAGTTCATTCATTTCTCTCTTGTGAGCATCCACATGTTTATCCAACATCTCGCCCAACACTATTGCTGCCATTGCAGATGTTGCAGATGTTGCAGATGTTGATGGAATAGGCTCGGTTGTGACTGCGGTGCTAAGGATGGGCTTTGGTGGTGGTGGAGGAAGTGGTGTAGAAACCTGTTTGGTTGGTAAGGGTTGAGTTGGTGGAGGTTGAGTTGTTAAAGGTTGAGTAGGTGGAGGAGGTGGTGTAGAAACAGGGATTGATGGCTCCTTCGAAGTGGAATAATTTTCAGGTGACCCAAACTCATCAACATCATGAGGTTCAATATACTCATCTTCAACGTCTACTCTTACACCTGAACCACTACCACCAGTATCTTTCCTGCTCCTTTGAATGGCTGTCTTCATCATTTGTTTCTCAGTTTTCTCAATATCAGGATCAGCAATATTTTCTTCGTCACGCAGACGCATCAAGTCCTTACCCTTTCCCTTCTTACCCTCTGTCTTCTTCTTCTTGGTTTTGGGCTCAGGTAAATCTGCTTGCTTCCTTTTACCTTTGCTTTTAACCGTGGTAGATGAGTCTTCACCTGCTAGAAGGCTTGCTCTTTGTTTCTCAATTTCCGTGAGCAAGTTCTTGTAATCATCAGATTCAATGATCTCATCGGTCAGAAGATGACTGGGAATGGGACCAGGAATAACCGTATTCGAATGAGTCTCCTGCCTTAAGTCTACCAAATCATCATCATCTATCATGTGGTGACGACTACCTGCAAGCTTGTTAATGGATGCATCGTTTTCCATAAAGTAATGGATGATCAACTTAATAAACCTAGGGTACTGATAAGTTTTAATTTTACCCTTGGTGTTAGTGAAGAGTTGAAAAGTAAACTCCTCCCACAGCAGTGATGCATAATCAATACCCATACCTTTGAACATACCATAAAACATCTTGATGATTGGTGGACGAACAGCATCATACCCAGTTGTTTTGGGTGTCAAGCATCGGCTAAGAATCCCAAAAATAGCTTTCCATGGTTGACCAATTTTGGCAGTAGTAAACTCAGACGGGGTTCGAATGTCAAGACATCCAATGGCGGTGAACATCTCCATCATCTGGTCCTTGGTTGGGTTGGGTGAGTATGATGGTAGACCTTTGAGTAACGGTCGAAAGCCAAAGATCTTCCTGAAGTCTGACACAGTAAGTGTCTGCTGCTTGTTGTCCAAAGAAAAAGTGATCTTGTTCGACGTCTTCTCTTTGGTAGCCCAGAACTCGTAAAGGTAGTCATATGGCACCAAAGCACTTCTCCTTAGCGCATACTTGAAGTGAGATTTATCAAGCATGGCTGTAGCTACCTTAAAGCCATTATGGGTAGAGTGAGATACCTCCTTCAGACGGTAGTTGTTTGGAACAAACTTAAGAGTCTTGGCTTCAGCAATGGCGGCAGCTCTGTCGTCTTGTAGTTGTTGTACGGTAGGGTTAGTCATCGTCTCTGCTTAAGATAAAACACAAAAGTTGATACAAACAAGTATGAATATCATTATGACTTTAAACCTAAGCATTGTACATATGACATAATCCCTTAAGCTTTGAAATCATGCAAACATCTTCTATTCGGAATATTCACTCAATTCGGAATAATAGTCCTATGCTGAATATAAGTCCTATTCGTAACATATAGCCTATGCGGAAAACATTCCTATTCTGAATAAAAAGGCAATTCGGAACTTTTGACCTATGCGGAATAAATTCCCTATGCGGAACATTTGGGCTATGCGGAACATTTGGGCTATGCGGAACATTTGGGCTATGCGGAACATTTGGGCTATGCGGAACATTTTCCTATTCGGAACATTTTCCTATTCGGAACATTTTCCTATTCGGAACATTTTCCTATTCGGAACATTTTCCTATTCGGAACATTGCCCTATGCGGAACATTTTCCTATTCGGAACATTTTCCTATTCGGAACATTTTCCTATTCGGAACATTGCCCTATGCGGAAAAATTTACCCTATGCGGAACATTTTGCCCTATGCGGAAAATTTGCCTTATGCGGAACAATTTGCCCTATGCGGAAAATTTGCCTTATGCGGAAAAATTTACCCTATGCGGAACATTTTGCCCTATGCGGAAAATTTGCCTTATGCGGAACAATTTGCCCTATGCGGAAAATTTGCCTTATGCGGAACATTTTGCCTTATGCGGAACATTTTGCTCTATGCAGAACTTTTGCCCTATGCGGAAAAACAGTTCTATTTGAAAAAAATGCTTCTATGCGGAAAGTGACAAGCAGTAACGATTTTCTAATTAGGCATGAGATCGTTTGATTCACATGTTCTAAAGGCCAAATTAGTGCATTTAAATCTATTCCGAATACACCCCAAGCAAAACCCCCAAATTATTTAACCCTAATTAATCAGTAATTTGATTCGAGTTGATTTTCCAATTAAGCAGTTAATTAATCTTGTTTTGCATGAAGGATTAAACCGTTTTAGTACCTTTTTGATGATCTTGGATTGAAAGATGTTGATTTTGAGATGAGTGTGATTGATTTCGTGATTGTGTGTGTAAGTTTTGTTAATGGCGGCAATAGATAGATGTAAACAGTGAATGATTTAGAAACAAAACGGGGGGGATAACTTTTGACTAGGTCAAAGTTTTCCACAAGTTTGACAAGTTGTCAACTTTGCCCCCTCAGTTTTTCTTTTTGCTTCAATCAATCATTCCAAGTTTTGATACTAGCCATTTTGACCTTATCTTATGTTAACTAATCGAGCCTTAGTGATTAACTTAACACAAGCACCAAACTATCCACGACAAACTTATAAGCAACAACACTACAAATGCCAAAGCAATCCAACCATTAACCATTAAGCTTTGTGAGTTTCCTTGAAAACTTTTGAAGATCTTTTTGATGTAAAAGATGATGAAACATTTTCTCCCCCTTAAACGATGACCCGTTTTCTATTTAAAGAGCTGTAGTCATTGTTTAACGAGGCATATGATGATGAAAAACATTTCCCAATTGATTTCTTGAAAAAGTTTGATTCGTGGTGTCAATAAGATTTCTCTTATTTTAACAAATTAATGCACTGAGACGTACACAAATTCGTGTCAGACCAAGTTATAAAGTAAACTTGATCCCTTTGCATGATTTGGCTTGTAAATCACGCCCGAGAAAATTAATTCCCGTTCTGAGCCAACGTTTTCCAAAGAAATACGTGACTTTAATATGAAAACCGGGTTGCAGTCTGAAATAACTACAAGCCATAATGGGCATGTTTTAAAAATGTACAACTTTTATACGGACTCTATTTATGGCACCGTGTCAATATTGATCGACATTTCTAAGGCCGTAAATATTACCGTACTAAAAGACATGCCCGTTTTAAACAAAAAATATTTTTGGTTTTTCTGGATTTTATATATTTTTTATGGTTTTTATAGGTTTTATATTTTTTATGGTTTTTCTTGTGTGGTTTATATATTTACGATAATATACATGATCACAACCAAAGGATACTCTGAATAGTTTACCACGACTATTCAGCTGATTCTTCTGCCAACTCTTTGAGAGTCGCTGGAGTGAATGATTTCATGCCAAGCTTGTCGATCAAAAACTCGATTCGTCCTCGATCTAAGGCTTTGGTGAACATATCCGCCAGCTGGTACTCGGTAGTGACAAAATACAGCTCGATCACTCCGTTCTCCACCTGCTCCTTGATGAAATGGTAGCGAATGTCTATGTGCTTGGCCCGGGAGTGTTGAACATAGTTGCAGCAAAGGGCAATGGCGCTCTTGTTGTCACAATACATCGGGATTTTGTTAAATCCAAGACCGTAGTCAGTTAATTGTGATCTCATCCAAAGGACTTGAGCACAACAACCGGACATGGCGATGTATTCAGCCTCCGTGCTTGATATTGCAGCGCTTTTCTGCCTTTTTGAAGACCAACTGATCAATCTATCTCCTAGGAGTTGCACAGATCCAGAAGTGCTACGCCTCGTATCTTGACATCCAGCATGATCGGCATCTGCGTATGATATTAAAGCAATCGAGGAATCTTTCGGATACCATAGACCACGATGAAGTGTTCCTTTTAGATACCGAAAGATCCTTTTAACTACATGTAAGTGCTTTTCGGTAGGCCGAGCCTGATACCGGGCACACATGCATACAGCAAATTGCAAATCAGGCCTGCTAGCAGTCAGATAGAGAAGGGTGCCGATCATTCCACGGTAAAGTTTCGGATCGACAATAATCCCATCCCTATCTTCATCTAACTTGGTTTTCTCAACCATTGGAGTGTCTACGGGGTCACAATTCTCAAAGTTATATTTCTTAAGAGATTCTAGAGCATATTTGGATTGATTAATAAAGATGCCTCTGGGATTCTGAGAAATCTGTAATCCTAAGAAAAATGAAATTTTTCCCATCATCGACATCTGAAAGCGTGTGGACATTATCTTCTCAAATTGTTTAGACAATTCTATGTTAGTGGCAGCAAAAATTATATCATCAACATAAATTTGTACCAGAAGCATGTCGTTGCCGTCCTTGAGAGTGAATAGAGTGGGGTCCACTTTGCCTTTGGAGAAGCCTTCCGACATGAGATATGTTGACAGGAGATCATACCACGCGCGTGGAGCTTGTTTCAACCCATAGAGAGCCTTCTTAAGCTTGTACACATGGTTAGGAGACTCCGTACTCACGAACCCATCCGGTTGACTAACATAAACCTCTTCCCTTAGTTCACCGTTCAAAAATGCCGTCTTCACATCCATTTGATAGACGATCATGTTCATATGAGCAGCAAACGCAAGGAATAGTCTAATCGCCTCCAATCTAGCCACAGGAGCAAAAGATTCCTCAAAGTCTATACCCAAGGCTTGTTTATATCCTCTAGCGACCAATCTTGCTTTATTCTTCAATACCGAACCCATCTCATCAAGTTTAACCTTATAAACCCATAACAAAGTAAGGATGTTAACCTTGTCATGGCGAGGAACCAATTCCCATACTTCAAGTCGTTTGAATTCATTGAGTTCCTCCTGCATAGCTTCGATCCAAGATGATTGGGTCATAGCCTGCTGCCAATTTTTGGGTTCAACTTCAGAGAGAAATGCATCAAAGTAACAATATAGTGCACTCTCTTGTAGTTGATGGCGTGTAGAGACTGGTCGATCTAGATCTCCAATAACATTCCTAATTGGGTGATCTTTTGTCCATTTAGTGCTATGTTTTTCAATCCTAGGTGGTCTGGAGTGAACAATAGATGGAGCTTCTTCTGAGGTAGACGCGGCTGAAGGGTTTTCAGGTATCGCTACACCAAAGAAAGGAAGCTCTTGCAAGTGAGCATATTCCAAGTCGTGATCAGTAGAATCCTCTTCCACATCATTAGGCACAAGTAGGGGTGATGATTCAGGTGTAGTTTGAGAATCACTTGGTGAAGGTGCATCCGGTTCATTGTGAATTGTAGATGCATTGGATAAAGGTTCATTAACTTGAGCAACCACTTCAGGTATTGGAGCAATTACTACAGGTACTGGAACTTCATCAGTCGGGGGATCAAAGAATTCATCAAACAACGGTTGAAACAGTTTATCCCACTCAGGCCTAGTTGGTGGTAAGAATGATGTAGAAGTAGGATTGTTGGGAACTAATCCGGAACTTATAGCACCGGGTCCCATCTCATGAAGCGCGGGTTCAGAGCTGTGTTGCTCAGAAGCCATCGCTGTCAGCTCGTCGAAATCTGCGTCCATAGTTTCTACAATCTTGCCAAGACGACGGTTATAGATTCGGTATGCTCTTTTGGACGGTGAGTAACCAATGAAAATACCTATGTCGGCTTTTGGTTGAAGCTTACCCAAGTTCTCACTATTAATGTTTGGATAACACAGAGCACCAAACACATGGAAAAATGAAACATCGGGTTTGCGGTCATGCAGAAGCTCATAAGGTGTTTTTCCATGGCGTTTCCGAATGATAGAACGGTTTTGGGTAAAACATGCAGTAGAAATAGCCTCTGCCCACAAGAACAATGGAGCGTTCGCATAAATAAGCATGGTCCTAGCAGCTTCCATAAGTGTACGATTCCGTCTTTCAACGACACCGTTTTGTTGTGGAGTGCGTGCAGCGGATGTTTCATGTGATATACCAACTCCTTTATAATAATCACGAAGAGTTTGGTTGACGAACTCTGTACCATTGTCTGTACGAATACGGCGGACAGTGGTATTCAAACGTACCTGAATGAACTTCAGAAAAGTGATGATAGCCTTCGGAGCTTCATCCTTAGTACGTAGAAATCTAACCCATGTAAACCTTGAGAAATCATCCACAATGACGAGAATGAATTTCTTACCGCTCACACTTTCAGTTCTCATCGGTCCACAAAGATCCATATGCAAAAGATAAAGTTTTTCTTGATTAGTGTCTTCAGCTTTGGGTTTGTAAGATTTCTTGGTGCTTTTCCCCCTTGAACACGCGGAACATAAATGATCCTTGTGAAATTTAAGCTTGGGAAGACCACGAACTAACTCGTTTTTAGCCAGATGATTAATAGCATCAAAATTAAGATGAGATAATCTTCGATGCCATAACCATGACTTGGTCTTCGAAGCTTTAGAGAGAAGACATACTGGAGAAGCGGCCATCATGTCTTGTAAGGACAAAGTGTAAAGATTTGCACCACGAGATCCCTTCAACAAATCTTTTCCTTCCAAGTTGCGGATGAAACAAGTGTGTTGTCGAAAAGCAACCTCAAGGTTGGAATCACAAAACTTTCCTACTGAGAATAAGTTATGACCAAGACCTTCAACATAGTATACCCTAGAAATCGTCACGTTTCCAATCTGATATTCACCATATCCCATAATCTTTGCTATATGATCATTCCCAAATTTAACCGTACCAAGAAACTTGCTGACGAAATTTCGGAGCATCGAGCGATTTCCGGTCATATGTTTTGAACAACCGGAGTCCAAATACCACAGGATGATTTGGACCACCTGAAAATATCACCACACAAAGACAATGTAGAGGTATCGGAATCTGAGTGTTCCTTGTTATTAGCAGGTACAGATTTAATAATCTTAGATTTGCTAACTCTAGGTTTCTTAGATTTCCTAGCCTTTTTCTTCTTAATTAGTGGTGTAGATTCTAATTGGCTCAAATCCTGAGGTATTTCTACACTGATAGGCACTAAAGTGGGGGCTGACCTAATTAAAGGGCGTTGTTTCCTTACTTGAGTGCGAGTGTTCCTAACTAAAGGACGCTCAGACCTAACCTCAATGGATGCATTCCTAGTTAAAGGGCACATTTTACCATCGAGAGTAAAGGTCCTACCAGTGGGACGCCATTGCCAGCCAACTTGGGCACGAGTTCTACCCGTTGGCTTCCATTCAAGACCATTCTTAATAGCATTCATTTCATTAACGTGATCAATTAGACACAAATCATGACGCTGTGAAAACATACATTCATTACAATTCCAACAATTTAAATCAGAATTCACGAATGGTTTAGGCTGCTGCACAGGCGCAGAGCTTGTAGTCTTAACATGATTCATTTTATTTAAAACTGAACTAGCATTCCTATTGTGGACTTCTACTTTCTTCTTTGTGGCACTACTAGTGGCGGGCTTGATCTTATCTTTCTTGAGTGGCGATCCTTTAGCCTTAGTAGTCGCTTTTAATCCTGTAGAAGGCAAATTGGGAACATTAGCAGCAGATTTTAAAGGTGTCTTACTTGATTGTGCCAATGACGGTTTCGCTCCTGGAGTCTTATTAAATGGAGTGACAGCAATGGGCCTATTATTAAGTAGTGCAGAACCTGGTGTACCTATGTATTGCAAATAAGCCAAGCAATATTGAACTCGCTTAACATATTCATGAGCCGAATAATAGCCGCTACTTAAGGGATCTAAGGCATAAAGATCGTCTACAATATCCCTAAGAAGATCGACATGCTTAATGGCATTCTTCATATAATCATCATAGGTAAGCTGGTTTCTCTTATGAAGCGGATTCTTATAAAGCACTACTTTCTTGGTTGTTGGAGCACTATTGGACGGTGCAGAGTCGGTAGCTGAGTTATCAACAACTTCTTGTCGGGTGAGAAGAAGTGTCTCCTTTAACTCAGCCAAAACCATATTTTTGTCTATGAGCAGGATGTTCAAGTCAGAGATTTCTTCGCACTTTTGGTTCAGTTGTTCAACATAATATTGTTGCTGTGTCGCATTAAAAGCGAATCGATCTTCTAGTGAACCATAAAGAGCGGATAGTCCCTGCCTTGTCCGATCCATCTCCCCTAGAACAGTTGATAGTCTAATTTCTAAGACCTGGTTTTTAGACTCTGCGGCCTCTAGTTCCATTCTTAATGTTTCCTTTGATGATATCTCTCTCTTCAATCTCATGATTTCTTCCTCTAATGTCTTAACAATTGCAATCATCTTGTCACTTGTCTCAACACCGTTTTCACAAACATTTGATGTCAAAAGATTTTCATTTTGAGCTTGTTGTTTTAACTCTAAAGATATACAATGTTGTTCTAGTTGATTAAAGCGTTGAGAAAGTAAATTATAAGAATCTTGTAGCTTTAAAAACTCAGCGTTAGATTCGTGACAAGAATGATTATCTACCTCATTTACAGTTTCAGCAACATTTACAGAAATATCACAAACATCATCACAAATATCCTCACAAATATTCACAGCATCACAATTAATCACAGCGGATGTAAGCTCATTCGAATATTTAACATTTACAATAGTAAGCACATCACACGAGATTACTTCGGACAAGAATCGGTCATATTCGGTTGAAATCTTTTCCTTTTCAATTAGTTGCAGTTCGTAAGCGGTGTCCATTTCATAAAACACTTTTTGAACTTCACCAATTTCAAACTGAAGATTTTCCTTAAGAGATGCAAAACTTCCTTTTAGACTTTCGACAAACGGATTGATCTTAGTTTTAAACACCTCGTTCATGTGTTCGAAAGCCCATTCTCCGGCATTTAAGCCATTTGAAGTCGTACATTCCAAGATGACCTTGTCAAAGTTAGTAAAGTATCGGTTAATCTCTTGCAAGTTTAACCATACAGTGCTAACAGGTGGAAGATTCTTTGGAATTTCCTTAGGACCTTCCATGTTAACAAGTGTAGGAAATGTACTAGGGCTTTCTTCCTCTATCATGTAGGTTGGTGCTGTAATGAGATCTTTGTCCATATGGAAGCGAACTCTAAAATCAGTTTTAGCAAGCTCCTTATTCATTTTAAAATAATCACAATCGGGATATTTTGCTGAATTGTATGACCGATCCTCATCAACTAGAACCTTACTTGTTCGATCATTGGGAAAAACAATCGGGTCTAAAGCCAATCCTAATTGAGTTGCATTATAAAGTCTAGGACTATGTCTTAAAGCTTGTTTTGCATATCGTGGATTAGGGGGAAGGCCTTTTAGACGTGATAAGTTAAACTCTTTAAACGAAGCATCAAATAAGTGAACTAGTTGTGAAGCAGCGTATTGTCTTAACAGCAAGTAGTCTAGACTTCTAATCTTATTAGTAGCATTAATCTCCATTTCAGTCTTCTTAGATTCGAGTAATTCAAAATCAGTTTGAAGTTTTTGAAAATTAGTGACCACTAACTCCTTTTCTCTAAGTTCACTAGACAAATTTGCTCTTAAGTTTTCGATTTCTTGCAAGTGACCCATTTGTTTGTTTCTAAAGTGATCATATTCTAGATTTGTGAGAACACTAGACGAAGGCACTAATTCCAAAGTTTGTACTTTCTCATTGCTTAAGGCAAGCTCATCAGACAAATTCTTATTCTTAGCTAAGGTTTCTAAGAGTGCAGCATTCATTTGGCTAAGTAGTGTAGCAGGAACCATGACCAAATCTTGTTGAGCAGGAGTAGGCGTATGCGAACTGGGTCCCGGTTGTGATTCACTCAAAATCTGGGAACTCACATTGATATTGCTATCATTGTTTGTCTCCTCATTTGAAAGACTCACCACTGAAGATTCATTCGAATCAGCACTCTCTTGCCCAACTTGATGTGGTTGAATACTAGCATCAGTGGCATTATCAGTGTTATTAATAAGTACCTCAGATTTCTTATCTGGCCCTAAGCTGGAAAAAGTTGCCATGAAAGCAGCCTTTGCAGTTTGAAAGTCATCACAGTCGGAATCATACGCATCAAGATCATCGGCTTGGTAAGCTGCATTCTGCGTAGTGACAACGTCTTGTTCAGCAATCCCTGGGTCAGCAAGAAATGCAAGCTCCTCTTCATCAAGTTCCCTTCCTTGCGCCTGAGCATTTACCAGATAGATCTTTTCTGCAAACCACTGTCCATCCCTTCTCCTTTTGGGTTTCTTACAATCCCTGGACATATGACCCTCTTCCTTGCAGTTGTAGCATGTGATCATTCTCAACTTGCCTGTATTAGCCCGTGGAGGATTGTTGACCATTGGAGCAGGAGCAGGATTGGCGGTGCGAACATTGGTTGATGTGGAAGTTCTCCCCTGATATGGCTGAATTGGCTGAACCATTACTCTTCCATTCTCAATTGTAGCTTGTTGGCGAGAATTGGATGAATTCCTCAACTGATTGTTGGTAGGAGCTGATCCTCTGAATCCTCGTTTGCTTAAAGTTCTTGTGAGGTAAGCAGACATAGTAGTTAGCACTTCAACTGGGTCAGCTCCTTGTTGGAATACAGGAACTGGGACTTCCTCATCATCACAATATAGTGCTTGATCTGGATGAGCTGCATAATCAGTATAAGGAAGACTCATTTGATCAGGGTAGCTTGTTGGATATGTTGCATTCTCTTGATAAGAAGAATATGATGGCTGAGCATAATGTGCAACATTTGCTAGATGAGGTTGTGAAGCATACTGTGGTGAGGGTGCATTGAACCGATATTGTTGCTGATGTGAGGTGGGTGGTTGTGGTAGAATCGAGTATTGGGGAAAGGCTGGTGTCATGTAAGGTGATTGATGATAAGCTTGATGTCCCAAGATATAGGGTGTGTTGTTGTGAGACAAGCTTGGTTGATTCGCCATCAATGCTAAAGAATCTGGGTGCATACCACGAGGAGAACGGTGCATAATCACATGCTTCTCATGCTGCTGAAGGAAGGCATAGATTTGATCTAAGTTGCACTTATGCAAATCCCGGGTTAACTTCACATCGGTAATATACTCACCCCATTCAGCTTGAGGTAGAGTATTCAAGAATTTGGTGTTAACCTGGAATGGTGCAATCACTAGATTGTATACATTCAGATCATTCATGAGTGTGGTGAATCTGAAGTAATAATCGTGGAGTGTTTCCCCTGGGTTGTAGGTGAATCTATCAAACAAATCATACAGCTGACACTCCCTTTCTTGTTTGGTGAGAGACGTGCCTTGTAACAACACCTTTAACCGTTCCCATAGATCCTTTGCCACTGTATACTGACTCACCATCCTATAGATGTCATGGGGAAGAGCTTGAAGAATTGTTTGAAGAGCTTTTTCATCTGCATCTGCAACAAGTTGTTGAGCTGGAGTGAGTTCTTCAAATTCTCGTGGTCTAGTCACGTTGTCAACCGTAATGGTACCATAGTCGAGTGGACCATTCAAAATCGATTTGACCATAAGCCTTCCGTATGTCGGTTTCCCCTTTAGATATTGCATCATTCGACCTTGCCATGCCTCAAACACCTCTTTAATAAGCATCGGTGGACGACTATCAGTCCCCGTTATGATCGAGATATCCGTAAGAGATGTCATCTGAGGCATTAATGAACTTGGATTCATTGTGATCACTTAACAGACTCAAAGATTATCGTTTGATCGAGCAGTGAAGAAAGGTTGAGAATTTGTGTTGTGTTGGTTAACTCAAGATTAAATCCACTAAAGATCGTCGGAAAAACTCAAATACCCCTTGAACTTGCTTATACGGAATAACCCAAACTCAGAATAAACCCTTATTCGGAATAATGCCTATTCGGAATAATCCTATGCTGAAAAATACCCTATTCGGAATAAACTCTATGCAGAATAACCCTTATGCGGAAAAAACCCCTATTCGGAATGTTTTCTTCAATTCGGAATATTTTGGCAATTTGGCCTATTCGGAAAAACTGGTCTATTCGGAATGATGGCAATTCGGAATATTTCCTAATTCTGGCTATTCGGAAAATTGGTGTCTATTCGGAAAAATTGGCTATTCGGAAAATTGGTGTCTATTCGGAAAAATTTGCTATTCGGAAAGTTTGTTGCTATTCGGAAAAATCTTCTATTCGGAAAAAAAAATGTGGCTATTCGGAAAGTTTCTTCTAAACGGAAAGTCTATTCGGAAAAACCCTTCTATTCGGAATACTATCCTATTCGGAACTTCTATTCGGAATAAACCCTCTATTCGGAAAACCTTCCTATTCGGAACTTCTATTCGGAATAAACTGTCTACTCGGAAAACCTTCCTATTCGGAAAATCCTATTCGGAATAATCTGGTGAAATGTTTCCGAGACTTCTAAAACAGCTTAAAACCCCGATTTTTGATCCAAAACCACAAAAAGTTTTATGATTTTTACCAAAATAAGCTAAACCCAATCCTTATCAATCAATCCCAATAACAAAAACACCAAAAATAACAAGATTCAAGATTGATTTTTCCTAAAGATCACTAATAGATTCAAAAACTAAAAAAGCAACACAATCCTTACCTTAAATCACCCCATAGCTCTTGATACCAAATGTAGAAATTGATAACCTATGAATCTATGAAGTGGGTTGATGTTTTTCTAGTGAGAGAAACTAGAGAGAGAAAGTGAGAGAAATATATGGAAGATTTATTACTATCAAATGTGAATGAAACAACAACCAACCCCTTTCCTTAGTGGAAAAGGGTATTTATAATCCAAGCCATACATTGGGCTTGGGCCGGTCCATGACAAGCCCATGGACCGGTTCTTACTTAAGTTAATAAGCAAATAACAACTAATATCTAACTACGAGCTATTACAACATGAATATTATTGTGGAGTGACCGATACTTCTAATATACGTAAAAACGTATTTCTAACACACTTACTTGAATTAAAGGCAAGAAATTAAAGGTGCAAGACAAGAAATTAAATGACAATTAAGTAAAATGCAAGAATGAAAGGTGGAAGAGCATAGTTTGTCAAACTAGCCAACAACTATGAAATGAAAACATAGAAAACTATATATAGGGAGATTAGGGAGGAGCTTAGGAAGCTTCCTCCCTCTTTCATCTTTTCCTTAATTGCGTCATTAGGTCCTTGCTTTCTTTAATCTTCTTAAATCTTGGACTTTAATGACTTTGGCTCGGGATTTCTTTGAACCCGTCTTGTAATTCTTCAATAAATTAGACTTGAGTTCTTCGGCTTTTGGTAAACTTCCGTCTTTTGACTTTTTCTTCGATAAATCTTCAGAATTGGTCTTGGACTTCTGTTCTTTTCGCACTTTTGATCTTTCGACTTCGTCTTTCGTCTTTTTCTTCGTTAAAAGCCCGTGAATGCCCGTGTTTTCTCCACTTTTCACCTTTTCGTCCTAAATCACAACAAAAACACAAACCACGCATAATTCCGACATAAATGAAATAAAATACACGTTTTGGTCTTGTTATTATTGGAAATAAGTGGTAAAAGGATAAGTGTTTTCACACTTATTACTCTACTATGGACATTGTTTAGTCCTTTCCTTTACAGTACTTATGTTTCTGTGTGATGAGCTTTACTTTTGGACTACCGATGTTTGATTCCGGTATTTTCCTTTTATGGTCATGAAATGTTTAGACATTTTTCCTTGTATGCTTTGATGACACGCCATAATTACGCGTGACATTCCACTATCAAAATGGGGTGTTACACTAGGGACCTTATTTGCCACATTTCAAAAGTATTGTAAGCCCTAGGGGCGTTTTTTTGAAAATAAACATAGCGAACGAGGACTAACGATGTGATACACTTAACAAACAAAACCCTAGAGGTATTTTTGGAAGTTATTATACTACAAGGACTTGCGTGTAATTTTAATTTAATTAAAATATTAATAAAATATTTTCTTTAATAAATTAAATTAAGTATTTTGATTATTAAAGAAAATATTAACATTTATTTAGGAAACTTTATAAACAAACGAATCATATTAAATATATTTGGATCCTTAAGAAAATTTAATGGAAAATATTATTTTATTATAATTAATTAATTAAATAAAATATATTTTACACTTTTGTTGAACAATTTAAATATATTTTTAGAAACTAAAAATATATATTATATTATCAACAGCTCACCATAAGTTTAAACACTTAAACAATCGTAACGACTTATTAATTCGTGATCATGCATTTCATCAATTACATTTATCTGTGCATTTTATTTGTGCATTTACTGAGTCATACATAAATTACTTAGGTATTTCTACCACTTCGTGATCATACTGAGCCATCTTATCCAGTGACTTTTTACTACTGCTTTATCGTTGAGGTGAGTTCATGGCCCCATCTTTACTGTTTTTATAATTGGGGGACAAAATATACTAAAACATTATATATGCAAACATGCACAAACAACATCAACAAACAACAACTTATTGCCTATTGTTTGCCCTATTCCCGTGGACTGTCATAGTTAGTAGTGTAGCGCGAAATGTTATGAATAGATCTATTCGGGTATTGACAACACCCGGCCTGCGTGACTTGCTATCATGAAATGCTTAGGCCAAGCAACAAGTTTATTTCATTTTCGGACTGAGGGGAAACAACATCGGGTTTGACCATAATGGCGCCTGAGCATCATGTCTAGCTTCTATTACAGGGCAATAGAAACTTCTATAGTATTGGGTTGTGATTGTCCTACTATGATCATGGTGTTTGGCATATCAGTACTTTTATTTATTAAATTAAACCTGTGAATTCACCAACTTTGTTTTGACCTCCACATGTTACTTTATATGTTTTCTCAAGAAAATAAACAGGTTCATGCATTGGATTCCAGCATCATAGGAAGCATTATGTTACCATCGGGCTGGGGTATTCTTCAAATTTATAATAAATGTTGTTTTTAGACAAGATACTAAATGTGTACAATTTAATTCATGTAATATGTTTTTAAATGACTATTATGATCATTGCTCTATATACTATGTGCTATTGATCCACCAAATAATACCCCACGTATTATTTCGCTGCATTTGACCATTATAGGGGTGTTACACTATCATGGTTGCCCTTTGGTTTTTTTCACTTAACTCATTTATTAATGATTAGAAGTGGTTGGGGATTTGTATTCTTGAAACCGCAGAAGCAATAACCATGATAAAAAACATGTTATCGTTAAGTTCAATGTCTTTATTTCTAGGTTATTATTACTGCAATTCAATGAAAAAACTCAAAAATAGTGTTCCAAGTATGAGGTTTCTATCATTATTACTCACAAATACTGTCATTGCCACTCAATCTTTATATATATAAGATAGGATAAACATGTTGGCGGATTGGTAAATGTACATATACCATAATATATTAACACCTTATGGTAAGGGAACCCTCAGTATTGTGACAATTGAAATACAAATTTAATATGTTAGCTTCATTTTTTTTTTTGAAACGGCAAATATTATTAAGCTCCTCAACTAGCAAGAAGCTAAGAGAGGGCAGGAAAATAACAAACAAATTACACCGAAATAGATAAAGGATTACACTGCCAGTCTATCCAATTACAAGGAGTATTACTCCTATGTTTTATCCATAAGAACGTAGATGAAATAACGTCTTCTGCTATCACCGTGAATGGATTATCAATCTTGTTGAAGGTATAATCGTTCCTCGCCTTCCATATGCTCCATATTGTGCCAAGTAGAATGGTGAGAAAAACTTTCCTTTTTGTGGTGCAATTACCCCAATTAGTGCCTAACTCCAGGAGACCTTTGGCTGTGGAAAGTGTAGGAGGTGGGATGTTGCACCATTTAAAAATCCACTTCCATGTGTTAGCTTCATTTTGAAACTAGACGTTGAAATATCTGTATATGGTTTATTAATGTTCCGTATCGTGTTACTTTGCTTCAGTTCTTACCAAAGTTTTTATATTGGCAAGCATAATTGTATTATATATTGTTACTAAAAGATTTTGATTATGAAAAGCTTAATTTATTTTTATATATCATTCAATGACGTTGCCAAGGTATATTCATGTTCTTATTTAAAACCAGAGCTCTATCAACGACATTTATTATACTTAATATGAGATTAACATCTTATCGGCCATGTCCCTTTCGTGGATCATGTTTGGGATTGGATCCTGGATCTTGGTAATCCGTCTCTTCAAAAAGCGACTCTACCTTTCGAGGGCCATGTCCACCTCCTTTCCTTGGATCATGCTTGGGATTTGAACCTGGATCTTGGTAGTCTATCACCACATCAAATTGCCTAGCCTTCATCGCCGCAACATTAGTAACATCAATAACTATTCATATAAAAAAGGTAAAGTCAAAGATAAGTAATCTAAGATATTAGTATAAATTATGAAATGAGTATTTTAACCTGAAGCTGTGCAAAGGAGTAATAAAAGGTATATTAGATGTGTGCAGTTGTTGCTAAGAGTAGCCATGATCAAGTTATTAAGTTTTGATGAATGAGAAAATTGAATGGTTAATTTTAACCATTGCTTGGAAACATGAGAATGACAATGATGTTTAAGAAAATGTCATAATAATAGTATGCATTAAATTCTTTACATAGTTCTTTAACTTTAACAATAAATTATATCATTTATTGTACACTACACAAGTTTTAGTAATTTCAAAATGGATTTTTATAACATGTGCCCTCAAGCACATGTTAAACCATATTTATTAAACATAAATTTTCCTTTTATATTCAAAAATACATTAATTCGCAATAAATATACACAAAATGCACCATAAATAAAGAACAATTTAATTTTAATAATCTCAAACTTTACTTTAATATAAACTTAAACATGTGCACTTGGGTCACATATTAGAAATTCCCTTTCAAAATATATCATGTTATGGGGAAAAAGTTCTAACATAAATTATATTTTTAGCATAAATTCAACCAATCAATTACAACAATTAATTCTTTTTATGTAACAAAAAAATTTATTTTTTAAAAATTAAATATTTCATAAATTTTTAATCGTTACGTAAAACGAAACATACCATTGTGAAGAGAATTAAATCATCTTTCTAACGAGGGGCACATGTATATACTTTCGACGAACCTTTTTTTAATTTTTTTTCTCAATCACGTCACTGAAAATCATATATGATTCGTATCACAAATCATATATGATTTTCAAAAATCATATATAATTTTCAAAAATCATATATGATTCGTGATATGAATCATATATGATTTCAGAAAATCATATATGATTCGTGAATGAATCATATATAATTTTCTCATACGTGACTTAAGAAAAGAATTGAAAAAAAAGTTCATTGAAAGTATATACATGTGCCACTCGATAGAAAAATGATTTAATTCTCTTTCCAATGTTGTATTTTTTTCGTTTGACGATTTACCGTTTGTGAGATATTTAATTTTTAAAAAAATAATGGGAAGTGAGTTTTTAAAAAAAATTGGTGATTGTAATTGGTTGATTGAGTCTATGCTATTTTAGGGGTTTACATAGATCTTAACTCATTACGCGTATTTATTAAATTTGGTTTAGCAAAGTATAAGGGCATCCATAATGGTGGTTCATACATAGGTTTATAAAGTTTTGAAGAGGTCTAAAAAATTTTAAACCATAGTGAACATCTTTTGTAAGATGATGTGGTATGAAGAGGTTTAGAATGTTGAACCTCTTCAGAATTAAATGCATTTGATTATGTTAGAGGTTTATAAATTTTGATGAGTTTTATTCATAACAGAAATAGGTTTATAAAACAAAAAGGTTTAAAAATTAATGTTACAATACATTTATAAACTTATAAAAAAGTTTATCATAATAGATGCTTTAGATATGTTACAAGTATTTATTACAAAGTTGACTCTTTACATATCAAATTAATTTTAGCAATTACTATGTATTAAATTTATCATTTATTGTAAATATTACATAAGTTTTAATAATTTTAGACTATTTTATTATGCGTATGTAATAAATTTGGTTAAGCAAACTCAGATTATATATTGTCTTATGATTTTTTATTAAACTTTTTTACATTAAAAATTTAGTGTAGGGCTGAGCATCGGTTCGGGATCGGATCGGACCGGAATGATGACCGAAATAGTCCGAAACCCCGGACTGAGACCGGACCGAAGTGGTCCGGTCTGGTCCGGGTTGGTCCGGTCCGGTCCGATCCGGGTTGGTCCGGTCTGGTTCGGTCTTCGATCTTGTCCGGTCTTATTAGACATATTCGACGAAATTTTGATAAGACCGAACCGGACCGGACCGAGAACCGAATTTGTCTAAAACCCCGGACCAAGGACCGAACCGAAATTATTCGATTCGGTTCAGATCGGTCCGTCCGGGTCAATTTTAAATACGTCGTGCTCAGCCCTAATTATGAAAATCAAGCTTTAAATTTATAATACCTTTTAGACTTTCACCAACATTCATGTGTAGTGTACACTACAACAAAAAACGCCTCTAACGAGCACATATGTGGTCGGTAAAAGCCCCCATTTGTGGCCACTAGAACCTCTTACGACCACAATTAGTCGTAAAAAAGGGAGTCGTGAAAGCTCGGTCGTTAGAAGTTCTTACGACCACATCCGGACATTTCTAACGACTAATTCGTCTCATTGACTTTGACTTATTGACTTTGTTGACCAACGATTAGAATTTTGTAAAAACTCTTTAGCGACCACATGTGACCACAATAGGTTAGTTTAAACGACTACCTATAGCGACCACATATAGCCACAACAACTTGGGTTAAACGACTACCTGAAACGACCACATGTGGTCACTATAGACTCGGTCGTGGTATTGGGTATAGGAAGCTATAACGACCACATGTGGTCACTACATGTTTGGAAAGTGGTTTCTTCTTGGAACCTCTAATGACCACATGTGGTCGTTTGAGGTGTCTACCCTGGTTAGCCGACGGGTTGTACACGAACACATACCTAGGTTGTTCCGACCCATTTTAAGACCAGAATTATAATGCGCACCAATTCTTAAACATACACGTCACATTCAGTACAAGATAACATTACACAAACAATTGTTAAACGACTACATTCACTGAACCGTAGATGTGTTCAAAGACTACATTGTTCAACTACACGGATCGTTCAAAAGCATAAGATGTTCAACGATTCAACGACTACATAAGCATAACATAATTAGTTCAAAAGGATAAGATATTAAACAAACTAACATAGCAAGCATATCTGAGGATGCAACATCATTTTTTCTGGCTTCCTGAACAACATCCAGAAATTCAGCCATGTTGAGCATGGAGAACGCGGGAACCGGTATGTTATTGGCAAAAATCTGATGCTCTTGGCAAAATTGAGCTTGACTAGTCTCAAAAGCTCTATTGAAGCCGCTCTTCCGGTCTGTCCAGCCCTTTGAAAGAAGTTGTAATACCTTTCTTAATCAGTGTACTATGTCGACATGTCAGATGCGGTTCTATATCAAAGAAGCCCTACAATTCAAAAGAAATAATTATGTAATAGATTCGACTACGTGTATATAATGGCAACAATAAAGTGCAGGCAACTTGCTGCATATATAACAGAAAGAAGCTGAAGCATGCTCGCTGCATTAAAAATAGTGGCAACAATAAAGTGCAAGCAACTAACCGCTTCTTTGGCTTAGTTAACATGATTTGCTTTCCCTTCCTTAGTCATACTTTCCTCCATTTCGTCAAAAACATCCAAGACAGTTTTGTATATCTGTTTCATGTAATTTGGAAGATCATCCATGCAGGTCATTGACCACCTAAAAACTAATTAAAATCTGATCATTTAATCCATATAAGAGAAAGATTTTGCATTTTAAAGTAGATATAACATGTACTTATCCATCTTATTGAAAATCTCTACATCGAGGCATAGCAAAGAAATGTCTTAATGCAAACTAGAAGCATTCTTGTTAATAAAATGAATTGATATGACTAACCGCTTGAAACTTAAAACCCTTGTTGTCGGAGGAGCCAGAACCAAAGGGAAGCACTACCTCCATTTCATTCATCACCGTACACATCATAAATATGCTGCAACGCTTGCTCGAATTCCTTTTCAAAATAGTATGATATACCGAGGCTTTGGATATCATCTACTAGTTTCAGTAAGTCTGTATATTATGATGGATCACCCAAAGCTACTGAGATCTTTCCTCACTTCTCTTTTCAACTTGTCGATTATTTGTTCTAACTCATCTTGCTCTTCTTGCTACATTTGCTCATGAATTATCAGACGTGAAGTAATTATAAGTGAACTTGACAAAGACAATATTTGATACAATCTTCTTATTTGAAATCTGAACACATGTAAGAGCTAGTCCTAGAGACGTGATCCAATCAGCCATGATGTTTTATTGACATTCAATTTAGCGATGCTTTCATAAGTCTATTTTCGCAATTCAATACTACTAAGGAAATTTATAGAATTACCTAAGTTATAAGGCACGAGGTAGAAAGAGTAAAAAAAGTTGTAATGTATTAAACAAAATGAAAATTAATTACGAGTCATTACTTATGTAATATTACTACGTAGTTAGTTTGCTAATTATATAGTGAAACCACAAAAGGGTGGCAGACAGTTGTTTTTGCTGGCCTTTTTGCTCAAAATACCAATACTTTCATATAGTCCTAAACATCATTTAAACATGACCACATTCAAGAAACATGCCAATTAACTACAAGTATTATACTATTATCACCATTAATCCCTGTTTGTGTTTTCAAGCAGTTGATTTTTTTACATATACCTCATTTTCATGTCACTTTATACATTTCGAACTCTAATCCGAATTACAATTCATAATCACAGATTAGTCATAATCAGGAGCCTTTTTGTTTATCAACAAATATAAAAACAAACATCACCATACTAATTAACCTTATTGAAGCCACAAAACCAACATAAAAACAGAAATTAAAAAAAAGAAAATAAACCTTGTAGATTTGTGGCCTTCGACGGTGACGAGGAAAACTTTCTGGTGGAGAGAAACGAACACGATGGTAACAGCGACAGTGGTGTAGTGGTGGACTTAGATACTACAATTAAACACAAAACTATAAACCAATTAATATTTGATACATAAAATAATAAATGTGTTTAAAAATCAAACCAAATTAACAACGAATCTGAGACAATTACCCGGTTGGTTGTGGTAGTTCCCGACTGGTGGGTTAAGGGATGATGTTGCTCGGCTGGTGGTGAATATGGTTTGAAGTGAACTGAAGATTTGCTTGTGAAGTGGATGGATTTTGGTGTGAATTGTGAAGAGAATGAGATGAAAAAGGATGAAGTGTTTTATTCTAGGTGAAAAAAGCAGATCTGCTTTTTGATACCAAACTCCTCTTCTTGTTATTACCTGATTTTCTAACGACCACATGTAGGATTATAACGACCACTCGTGGTCATAATATGTCAAGCGGGAAAATGAAAATTTTCAGCGGTATGCTTAAATTTTCGTGAAATAATTTTGCCAAAATCTTTACCGACCACATCTACACTTATAGGGACCACAAGTGGTCGCTTTAAGGTTTTTAAATCATGTCTTTTTAATAAAAAAAATTATAAATTTAATTTAAGTAAATCAAAAATACAAAAAATTGTACGTTAATTATATTAATAACGCAAGTGTTACCACGTAACCATTTTGAACGGTGTTAAACCATAACCTTTGTTTAAAATGTGAAACGGGAAAATTGAGATAGTGTCATTAGACATGTGATGATAATTAGATATGTTGCGATTATATCGTTATACATGACATGTGAAGCGAATGAATCGATACGATATCATTATACATAGGATGTTAAACCAGATGAGTCGATATGATATCCTTACACATGATATGTTAAACGGATGAGTCGTCATGGTAACGTTATACAAGACATGTGAAGCGGACGAATCGAGAACATATCGTATACAAGCGATGATAAACGGATGAGTCGATATAATATCGTTATACAAGACATGTGAAACAGATGAGTAGGTATGATATAGTTATACATGAGATGTTAAATGAATGATTAGAGATGATATAGTTATACGTAACATGTTAAACAAATGAGTCGAGATGATATCGTTATACGTGAGATGTAGATGAGTCGAGATGATATCGTTATATACGAGATATTAAACAAATGAGTCGATATGATATCGTTATACATGAGATGTTGAATGGATGATTGGAGATTATATAGTTATACGAATGAGTTGAGATGACATCATTATACATGAGATGTTATATGGATGAGTCGAGATGATATCGTTATATAAGGCATGTTAAAAGGACGAGTCGAGAAGATATTCATATATAATACATGTTAAACAAACGAGTCAATACAATATTGTTATCCATGATATGTTAAACAAAGAAGTTGATATGATATCATTATACATGATATGTTAAACATATGAGTCGAAATGATATTGATATACATGAGATATTAATCAGATGTATAGAATGATATCGTTATACATGAGATGTTAAACGGATGAGTCGATATGATATCGCTATACATGAGATGTTAAATGGATGATTGGAGATGATATAGTTATACGACTGAGTTGAGATGATATCGTTATACATGAGATGTTAAACGAATGAGTCGGTATGATCTAGTTATACATGCGATGTTAAACGAATGCGTCGAGATAGTAACGAATGAGTTGATATGATGTCCTTATACATGATATGTTAAATAGATGCTTTATTATGCACTGATTACAATATGATACCATGATGAATGTTAACTAACCGTGATGAATGTTAACTAATCATGATGTGTTAACTAATCATGATTAATGTTAACTATTCGTGATAAATGTTAAGTATTCGTGATGAATGTTAGCTCATCCTGATGAATGTAAACTAATAGTAATCGCTATACATGATACATTAATTCGATGTGTTGAATGATATCATTATACATGATATGTTAAACGGATAAGTTGATATGATATTGTTATACATGAGATGTTAAACGTGTGGGCAGATAAGTTGATATCGATATTGAGCCGCGAGCCTATTTAATGAGACGCGACCAGATAGATACGTTGGACCTTTGTCCAATAAATAATGGACCATCTAACGTGTAACCATAACCTACTGACTCAGCCATTGAACATCTAACATTTAACCATAATATACCGACTCATCTATTAAACATCTAACGTAAAACGAATACATACGGACTCATCTATTGAACATCTAAGGTACAACCATCATATACTGACTCATCATGATCACACACACACTTATAATCATAAACGCATTGCTATTATGAAGATGTTAGAGCATGAATCTTTTCCGTGTAGTTTTGGATATGGAGATGTAGTTCTACGAGAACCGTGGCAAGCTGAAACCCTTGGTAGATCATACTATGCATGTCCACGTTCATGGGTGAAACCTCTAGTTTCAAATGGATGCAATTTTTTTATGGAAAGACGAACGAATCAAACTACTAGTCAGTTCTCTTGGAGTTTTAATGAGCTTTCTCCGAGACCTTCAACGTCTCCAATTTCTTCTCCAAGCTTTTCTACGAAACCTTCAATGACTTTAATTTCTTCTCCAAGTTCAAGACCTTCAACGAATCCAATTTCTTCTCCAAGCTCTTCAATGTGTGCAAAGTGTATGCACTTGAATGGAAAGATAAAGGTACTTTAAAAAACAACAGAACTTTATAGCCATCCCGAGAGGCACAAAATGGATTCAGTTGCACTACTTCATGACCTTTACGATGACATGGGGATTATTAGTTTGAACTAGTTTGTGATGTTTCCGTTTTCGTGTTTATGAGTCTATTATCGTTGTAAAACTATGTTTAAGTGTCCGTGTCGAATAAAATTATATTTAGGCGTGTTTGTTTGTAAGCCTCCCATGTGTTTCCACCATGGATATGTGTAATATTTTGAATAAGTAAATGTTTGTTGGTACGAAAGTTTTATTTTGAAGTTTATAAACGTCGAGAGGGTAAATCGAAAATAAATGACACGTTTCGCCGAGTTAACATTCATCACGATAGTGCATAGACACCGTTCGGTTTATATACCAATTTCCATGAGACTATTGTTTGAAACACAGTTTAGTAACTTTCGTCAAAGACACTTTTTACTCGACAAAACTTTCTTCTAGTGTCAAAACTTTATTCAACAGTTCTCATTTTTCTTGGAATGACAAACTGTAACAAGTTAAAGCGTTATTTGACTTATAAAATTATTTTTATGATTTTAAAACTTTTAACGACCACTTTAGCGACCACGTGTGGTCACTAAAAGGTTGGCATCAAAACTTCCCGCCACAACAGAGAAAAATTTTGTTCTCAAAATAATTTACGTTTGGTAGCCTCACTTTTAACGACCACATGTGGTCACTAAAAAGTTGGCGCCAAAACTTCCCGCCATAAGAGAGAAAAGTTTTTTAGCCTAAATATTTTACGTTTGGTCGCCTGACTTGTAACGACCACATGTGGTCGCTAGAGACTATGAAAAAAAATTACCCATGTGTTAGTCATGTTTTGACTCTTTTTATTGTTGGTTGTCTACCTCTAACGACCACATGTGGCCACTATAGGTCTGGGTCAAAGGTTGAAATTTTGTTATCTATAGTTGGTCGTCAAGTGAACCTCTAGTGGCCACATGTGGTCGTTAAAGACTCAATTGTGGTCGTTAAAGGTTTTGGTCAAAGATGAGATGCAAAAGTTGAATTTTTTGTCGTTTAGTGAACTTCTAACGACCATATTTTGTGGTCGCTAGAGATTTTGGCCACCAGAAGCCATTTTTGGTGTAGTGGTATCCATTCGTGTAAATATAGAGAGTTGGCAAGAACTGGTTGTTGGCGATGAGCGAGGGATACTAGGTTACCTAATTGGTAGTTTATTAACTCAATTAGAGTTTTAAATGTGTTAATTATATTTAATCTAATTAAATAAAAATAGGAACTAAAGAAAACAAATAGTACGTTGTGAAGGAGATATCAAGAGATAAAGGCTTGCATTTATCAAGGGAACGATATGTGATGATCAATGTTTAGGACGATGCCTTTACATCCATGGTTCCTAGAACTGGCAAGGTAGATATTTGAAATTGGCAAAGTGTGATGCTGATTTAGTGTGAAACACATAACTGAGCTACTAGATGTGATTAAATTTTATATAACTTATTTTCATCATTAATGCTAGGGCATTTTGAATTCTGACATCGGCTTATGGACAGACAATGAGGGTATTTTCGGTGATGCGGACTCTTCAGTCTGAAGTTGATGCTGGAGTTACAAAGCCTTACTCTAAAGTTGGCTATACCGGAGAATATATACAGAGTAGTGATTTACAATAAATGAGCTGTTTTAAATTTCTTTGACATTACAGTCATCTAAACTAGATTTATGGACGTTTTCAGGTTATCTATGAAGCTTTTGATAGGATACAAGGTCAGTTGGAAAAAGTTCTCAATTTAGTGACAGGTTTTCAAATGGGATTAATGTGTTACTTATTTGTTTATCTATAGTCTTATATATGTGTGTGTTTGAAATTATATAGGGGTTTTTAGTGGAAGTGCATGGTATAGAGTCTTTGTTAATGGTGCAACAAGTTGATCTTGGAATTTGATCCGGAACTGGTTGTATTGGAGGGATCTTGAGCCACAAGGATCTTCGACAGGTTCGAAAATCTTCTGATTCCAAGCAGTCGACCAAATTCTATTTCAAAAGCTGATTGGTATTGGATTTAAGGTAACTTTCTTCTTTGGTGCCTCCTGCTTTAGAAGTACATTTCATTTTGCTACCTCCCATTCATTATTGAGTAAATGTTAACTATAACTTGAAGTTTCACTTCCGACACATTTAATTTATGTTGGTCCTGTTTAACTCGTTACTACTTATCAACCTTAAGTTGTAACTCGTTAATAAGATTCAAGTGAGTTGTTTTAATCAATTGATAAGAACTAATAACATTTAAAACAACAATACCAAGTACTTTTCAACGTATAGACTTTTATTAAAACTCAAGAAAGAATCTATAACCCTCTTTGTTTGCGGAATAACAAAGTGGTTGAATGACAATGTGGGGTGATCTCCTCTACTTAAACTTCTAACCAAAGTTAATAGTTTAAGTCTCAACCAAAACGTTCATATGCCTTTAGTTATATGGTTTGGTTGAGGTTAGGAGAGAAATGGTTGTTAGAAGATTGCTATATTTCTAATCAAAAGGTTGGCCGTTTCTCTCCCATATGCATTCCTTTTATAGGAGAAGCATATTAGGGTTTACATTCACATGTTTCCATGCATGTGTTTATCCAGTGGGTGGTTGATGCCCATGCTGGATAAACAGTACATAGTTCTAATAAACTAATCTAAGAAAAGATAAAGGTTGTACTTATAGCTAACAATACAAGCAACCGTTTCCTATTTTGACTTAAAGTAAATCTTTTCCCGCCTAATGTAAACCCTCAAAATAATGAAGTGTCTTCAGTATCCTAGAGGATATCGTTATCATTCAGTTTGGTATTGTTAAGCCAAGCTGACTGAAAGCTCTTCTTCAGGACTTGTTCTTCAGTAACTAGACCGCCTAACTATTGAAGCAAAGACTCCTTTGTCTTCTAGGTTCTCTGAAAAAGGAAAGCTGAACATCCTTCAACGAAACATTCTTCAGTAGGAATCTTTGTTCCTCTGGTCATGCTGCAACAAAACCATCTTTCTCCTGAACATGAAACACTTAGGGGGGGATTTTATATTCAAATCCTAGAGTTGCATCAGGGTCATTAAATACTGACTCAAGAATCTCCCCTATTCGAATATACAAATAGCCTAAGTTAAAGTCAGTAGTAAGTGAGCACAATAGCTTCTTCTTACTTGCACTAAACAATAAAACTACTTATAAACATCAGATAATCATTCATTGATAAACATTACATATTACAAAAATAACATTACAAATGATTATTTATTCCTTCTTAGGCCTAAGTTCTTCTATGACAGGAGTTTGGATAAATGGGTTCATATTTCTGATGTCCACCACTCCTAGTAAGCACATGCTGAAGGTTCTAGCAGCTTCAGTCAATCCTGGTCCCCTATGGTGAGTATAGAAGATCCTCTGAACATTGCCAAGAAGTTCATTGTTCATATCATCCAGGTCACTTATACCAAAGAAGTCTTGTCGTTCAGGATGATTGAACATGATCATTATCAGTTCTGGTTCTTCTAGTACATGCCCAGGGAGATGATTCTGAAACTGAACAAAGCCTTTGTATTTCTTTTTGGCGACAAAAATGTCACCCACACCAGGTCTGGCTAGATTAGCTCGTTTGTTCAGTTCGAGTATGGGATCTTGATCCTCCAGTGAAACATCAACATTAATATTGAGGAGCTCACCCATTTTGTCATGATTTCTTTTGAAGTGAGAGATTCTGATTAAGACTTCATCCCATCTCTTGGATTTCTTCTGTGCAAGCTTTTGTTCCATTTCCAGCCATTCGGTTAGGGAGAGTTCCTTGGCTTGAAAATCCTACAGAATCTCATCAAGCCATCAGCCCTGTAGAACATAAGATGAATATCACCTCTGGTGGTGAGCATATTAATATTGGTGATTTCTGAGGGATTTCTTCTGTTCAGCCTTGTCATACAAAACTTTTCATACAACATTTTTCTTTTGAGGATATTTTCAACCTTTGACTTCCCGATTTCTTGATACAGACTAAGCTTTAAATTTCTTAGCTTCTCAACTTCATTTACTCTGAACACGTAGTCAATCTCTTCTCGAGTATCTCCCCCAGACTTGATCAATCTTTCATTAAGGGTGAATTCACCTTTGTTTTTTGGCTGAATGGGAGGTGAACCATCATTAGTCATGTCATCGCTGGTGGTAAGACCATCCACGTGACTATCCTTAGCTGAAGACTCCCCCTTAGTCTTAGCTGGGTTTCTTCAGCAAATGGTGACTCATAAGATATTTCTAGTTGCTTTTGAGCCTTCTTCTGTGCATGCCTTTGAAATAGATGTTGAATAGTAGTCATTTTCTCTCCCTCAGCAGAAGATTGCTTTGCAACTTCTTTTGACACACCATGACGAAGGAAGGCATTAATAGAGTCAAGTGAGGAATGTACCTTGGCCAACATTGCTGGAACATTATCCATTGCATCAAGCTTCTGTTGAGCCTCTTCAGATAGGTCGACTTTTGTTGCTTCTTCAAGGCCACTCGATCCTTTATCTTTGACACTGAGTCACATAATTCATTAACCTGACCAGGGACTGGCACAAACTCTAGAGGAAACTCCATAAAAGCATTATTGATGGAGTCCATAAGGGATAACATTTCTTACTTCAGAAAAGTGGTGGTGACCACATCCTCCACCATAGGCTGTAGAGCCGTCAGCAAGACATCCTTAATTTGCTTAGCAGTAGGAGGAGTTGGTCTTGCTTTGAGTGTGACAATTTCAGCATCAGCAAGAACCTTATCTGCTTTGAGCGTATCAACCTGTGATTGAAGAACCAACACTTGATTGGTCAGTTCTTTTACCTGTTGAGCCCTAGGAGAGGGTGGCTTTGGACTTTGTCAACAATGTTGTCCTCTGGATCACTCTCATCAATATTGATTGGAGCTCGTTCATCAAAGCCAAATTCCTTCTCCAAGTCTACTAAAGACATAGTAAACATGAATGTAGGCAAGTGTCCCACCTTGGCGCTAGTGGTAGGAGGCACTTCCTCATATGTCTTCTTGGTTGTATCAGCATCACCTCGAGTGTGAGGATCAGTTTTAGCTTCTTCACTACCAGGCTTGGTTTGACCTGATAGATCCTGAGAAAAAGTTCCGGATGAATTTAGATCAATGAGTATGTTTTTGGTCCCTTCAGTAGGACCCTGTTGTTGAGGGACTACATCATTAGGAACAGATTGGCCAGGGTCAGCTCGGCTGTTATATTTGTTGATGCCTCATGCCCTGATGCTGACTTAAAGTGAAAAATGAAAGAATCTGGAAAGGAAATTGGAAATGAATTCAAATTTAAAGTGCTTACTGATGCTGACTCCACTCTATTGAGCTGAGGGTGAGCTCTTTCTTCACCCTAATCCCCTAAAGATGTTAGGATATGGGTTGCCTTTGGGGCCTCTTTATGCCTGCCACCTCTAGTAGGTACTGAAGGTGGCGTTTGGCTTGGGTTCTGGTCCTTGTCCGAGGACTTTCCTTTCTTGAAACATGGCCTTGGGGGTACATCAGAAACCTCCTTAGATGAAAGATATGTGTGGGCACTCCTCTTCTTGGACTCGCGTCTTGATTCCTTAGTATTAATCGACGTTTGTGTAACACTCCCAAATTTCGAATAGCAACAGAAGGGTCAAGGGAGTATTACTTCATAGCACAACACACAAGTTACAGAGAATAACCAAAAAAGAGACACTTGAAAAGTTTAATCCATTCGATAATCAAAATTCATAGTTTACAAAGCAGAAACATGTCCCAACAATAATGTAATAACAAACAGTTTCAAAAAGTTTATCGAATGGTAATCAGTATTTTATTGCCTTTAAAGTATCCAGTGCGACTCCATGCTCCAGCTGCTCTTAAACCTGAGTACCTGAGAAATACATGCTAGAAACATCAACATAAAGGTTGAGTGAATTCATAGGTTTGCAAGTAAATGTAATGGACCACAAGATATCAAGTATTGAGTTCACAAAAGTCAGATATCATCACTTATCGCATTTAGCTCATGAAACCGAACATTAACATCCGTTATTCCGTTCAAGTTTCAAATACAATGCGTCTAGTCGGTTTTCTGTTAAACCTGGACGGAGAGGTCAATCCCAATAGATCTATTCACAACATTCGTGTTTACTCGACCAGTACAGTCGGTCCAAGTAATTAACAGTTCATGACTAAAAGGGATCAAACAAGCATACAGTTCAATCACTTGCGTCCATTCGTAGAAAGTAGCATGTATCTCCCTCGCGGGTTTAATAAAACAATTAAAGTAGTAAAAGCGAGGCTATGAACTCACCTTAGCGAAAGCGATGTCGAGTGGAACTATGGAATAAGATAAGTCTAGAAACCACGAGCTTCTAACGATGACCTAAAATAAAGTGGCGTGACTTAGAGATATAAACGACAACGTAACAAAAATAAACGAGTTTTATAAATGTTTCATAAACTATAGTTTGGACTAGTTTTGAAAAAATAAAATGGATAAGGGTCTAAAGTGTTGCTTTAAAAATCTATTAACAAATAATTTTACTTAGCATAATAATTTAAGGACCAAAAGTTTAATTTTCAATTGAGTAAATGGTATCATTTGGATAGTGGTAGTAGTAATTCACAAATGGTGATATCAAGTTGATAGAAAAAATTATACCATAGTTCCAAAAAAAGGATACGAGTGAATTGGAGTTGGATGCGCCGAGAATAATACCAACGTAAACATCAATAATAACAAAGTAAAATTTGTTCGCGACTCAACCGAAAACGAACTCGAACCTGTGGCTAATGAATCGAAAATTCTGATGTGACCGAAGTCTTACTGGTTCTTACAACCATTGAGTTAGCCCCACTAGTATATGTTCTTAGTAGACAACTTTTATGTTCGATGGAAGAAGTTGCATACACTCGCTCTAAATATTTGTAATTTAATAACTTTTATGATAACCTTCGATAAATATGTTCATAGCTAACTTGACCATCTATTTCTAAATCATGACACGTAGAAGCAACGTGTTTACATGTTAAACTACAAGTGACGTGTAGTCATAATACATAGAAAGGATTACTACAATTATTAATAATATTATTATTATATTTACTTATTTTTATTATTAGTCCATAATATAATAAGTCAGGTATTATTGAAGCCCGATATTTTAAAAGTTATGTGATTTTAAAAGTTACACGTAAACACATGAAAAATAAACGCTCAATATAAAATAAAAACTTTGATATTCGGAGAATGTTGATATTTCGATAAAAAAACAAAGTATCATAACTTAATAAATGTTAACACGTTATATAAATGAATGACGCTTAAATTTTCGATAAACCGAATAATTTAACACTAAAAATATTTTTACGCCATAAGGAGAATATTTATGATCGATGTCTAACTTAGACATTGCCGGTAAATAATAAAATACACATATTCGATACGTTAAATCTACAACCTTGTCGGTTACCGAGAATTGTATATTTTTCATAAAAACAAACATGATGAATAAAATTCGGGTTATAAATATTGATACGAAAATTAAGAATTGCTACATTCTAACCACCTTAAAAGAACTCGGTACCAGAGTTCGGTTGTTTTACATGTTCATGATACGTTCAAGAAAAGGTCAGAGTACTTTGAATTTCAAAAGAGTCGATACACGCTTGGAATAATCCATAAAAATTTATCAAAAATATAAAAGGATTAAAGAGTCGTTCGTACAAGATAATAACGATACGAATTAGAATAGCGATAGACAACGGATGAAGTGTACAATCGAATTAAGAGCCGAAATGAAACAGTTTGTGCGAATCCCACATGCTTAAGCCCGCTCATTTACAAATCGTTAATTACATGGGTTCGTCAGGTCCATCTAATTAAGATTTAAAAACTACTGGTTAGGTAATTTATAATTTGCTTGTTCAAACGAGTGAAGAATTCGTTTCAACAAGATAATTATAAATTAGCCTACCTAAGCATCATTTGCACAAAGCACGAGATGAAGAGCAAATCAATTTTTTCAATAGAACGAAATATTCTCATTTGTGGCATGATTTATTCAAATCATTCGAAGTGATAAGACAATCAAGGAACACAATAAATCATGTTTCAAAAGAAATAGGTGTCCCAAAATGGCACATCTTGAGGTGATAAGTCAAAGCCGTAATCAAATCAACTGGAGGACTTTATAAAGGTCGTGTATGAACAAACATATACGATTGAAAATCTCAAGATGAGTATTCAAACTCGGAATCAAAAGATAAATGACCAGTGGAATCGGCACTTGATGGTGAGTTCATGCTTATATAAAATCGTTATCAAAAAAGTTATCGAAAATTTTACCAATATTATTGCTTCACCCGCAATGTCTTTTACCTCGATGTCTATATAAATAAACCCTCCATATAAACATACTAAAGAAAAGCAAATATATACATACATACTATTATACATATTTTACAAGCTTTTGGGTAACACGAGCGCACGAATGATGTTTAAGGCAATAAAATCGTTTTATCAAAAGAGTTGTTATAGTCCATGTAAAACCCGCATTAAAATACCATGAACATTACACACACGAAAATACAGTAAAATTAAACTTTCCATTTATAATATAATTTACGTGTCACGGTATTTAATAACATGTAGTTACGTAAATATTATAAATGTGTTAAGTACACGACGTATAAAAATCACGACATTTGAAACATAAACGATCACGTAGTTTATTAACTCGGGAAAAACTACGGGTTTCCCCGTGGGCTTCCTTTAGGCCGCGGCTACACAAGAAGAAAAGGAGAAGATGGGCTTTGGCCCATGACCCAACTTAAATCCATAAGAAAACAAAACACATGAAAACCTTTTCATAATTTAGGTTTTACAGAAAAGTTTCCTCCTTGCTTCCTTTTGCTCTTCCTGCCGGCCACCACAAACCACAAGCACGATTCAGGCAATTTTGATCATTAATTTTAGAAGTCTACGTGTTCGTGATCTTTAGTTCTTTCATTCCATGTGTTCTTTATAATCAAACACCTTTTCATTTCTTTTAAATTTCTTATGAATTCATGTTTCGTTTAATTAATCTTATAAACATGTAATAAAAACAAGTAGATTACCTAAATCATGGAAAAAGGGGGTGTTTGGTGTGGTTTTGGGTTAGCCGAGACACAACCGAGAGTCATAGGACCCTCGGCTTGTTTGATCCGACGCCACCGAGACCCACAAGGGGCTCGGTTTGGTTTGTCGTCGGGGTAGGGTTTTGGTGTTGACCGAGTGCCAACCGAGACCTTTAGGGTCTCGGTGGGGCTTCTTTGGCTAACAGTGGGAACCGCAAGCCACCAGTGGCAACCCGGATAGCCGGTCTAGCCACTGGTAGGGCTGTTAGTTTCGGCTTATGTGTGGGACCGGGTTTCGAGCTCGGTTAATATTTAAAACACGGGTTCGAGTCTCGGGTTAAATATTAAAATTAGAAAAACATGTTAATTAAATTAATTACTAGACTTTTTAATTTAATTAATTTCATGACATAGGTTATATATTAAATAAATATTACATGTATAACCTAAAGTATTTAACTTAGCTTAATTGAATTAAATCATGTATTTTTAATTAAATTCCATATAACGCATAGTTTAATAAATTAACCAGTTATTTAATTAATAAGCTATAACAATGACTTGTATTATACTATTTAAACTTTAATTATTATTTATAATTTAACTTATTTCTAATAATGGAAACTAGCTATTTTTAAAAACTATCTATTTTTAGAAACTTACTAATTATGGAAACCTGCTATTTTTAGAAAGTTACTTAGTATTACAATAAAAGTATTATAATACACTAATACATGAATAATACACAGCAGAACATCATAATAACTCTAGTTAACACAGTAAACAGTAAAACATGACAGAATATGTATAACAAGCTAATAACACACGTAACCAGTATGTTAATGCAATAAACGCCTAAAAACGTTACTTGCATTTTTCGGTCTCGCCTTGTTTTGATTATGATAATATGTAAAAACAAGCATTTACGAAAACAACGAAAAACGAATTCTTGAGTTCAAGTATTTTTCATTTTACCCATTTTCACTTAAGGTATGGATAAACAAGTACTAACCTTAATCAAGTGATCAAGTGATTTAATCTTTTCTTAAAACTCACTTTTTATTAAGTGTGACAAGTTTTTATTAAACTTTCTTTTTAAGAAAATGTTTTATTAAATTAATTATTTGAAATTTGAAAATGGCATATTCTTATTTGGTTAAAAATATCCTTTCAGGATATTTTTTATATCCAGATAAGACCTCCACCACTAAAGGACAAAAAGGAGCGGAGTCTAGTCCGGCGGTACCTTAGCACCTAGGTGGTACCTTATAGATAAGATACCGCGGGCTAAGATAAGGTACCGCGGGCAGATATAGCCGTTGGTTCCTTTGTCCTATAAATAGTGGACCATTCTCAGCTTTTCACCTCACCTCTTTTGCACATTTATTTCCTGATTCAAACCCCTTCTTTAATCACTCAAATCTTTGATCATTTGTTTGATTATTACTTGTTTAAGAAGTGAATCTTGTTCTTCCATCTCTTCCTCTCCAAGTGCAATGAGAAGAACACTATCCTTGTGAAGTGTTGAGTCCACCACCAAAGATCCATTGAAGATCTAATTTTATACACTTGTAGTTGTGTCATAGTTGTGAAGATCCAAGTAGTTGTGTCTATTTGGAAGTTGTGTATGTACTGAGTATAGTTGTGTAGATTGGTCCTAGCTATGATAAGGGCTCGACTTTTAGCTTAGAGTCGGAAATTGGTTAAGCGACGTGTACGGTTTTCTCCACCATAAGAAGCTTGTTGTGTAGTGAACTCTCGAGTAAGGAGTACTCGAGGAGTGGAGTAGGAACGAGGAGTGAGCTTCGTTGCCGAACCACTATAAATCCTTGGTGTTCGGTTTGATCTTTCTTTACCCTTAACTCTTTACATTCTTTATTCTTTATGCATATACATGTGTTAGTATTAGATTAGTTACACTATCATTCTTTATTCTTTGTGGATATATTTTTGTTAGTATTGTTACACTATCATTGTTCATATTGTGCATAAGAAGATTTCACATATTTCCTCAAGCCTAAGTTTTTGAAAAAGGATTTTTGGATACCACATTTTAACAAGTAAATATAAGAAACTATTCAACCCCCCCTTCTAGTTTCTACAATTGGTATCAGAGCGGGTTGCTCAAGAATTTTTAAAGTATATTGTATTTTAAAACTTGAATCGATCTATGGATTCCAACAAATACCTAGAAGGGCAATCTATGCAAAGACCACCACTTTTTGAAACCGATAGTTTTATTTATTGGAAAAATAGATTTGAAACTTATGTGAAATCAAAAGATTTAGATCTTTGGCATGTTATTACCAATGGTGATTTTTTACCCTTTCAATTTAATGAAGTTTCTAAAACAAAAGAATTGGTCACTTTTGACAAAGCTAATGACGATACTAAAAAGAAACTTTCAAAAAATAATGAGGCTAAAATGGTGATTTATAATGCTTTGCCTAAGAAAGAGTATGAAAGAATTTTTATATGTGAAACCGCTAAAGATATTTGGAACACTCTTTTAGTAACCCACCAAGGTAATAGCCAAGTCAAAGAAAGCAAAATCGATCTTCTTGTCCAACAATATGAACAATTTGTCATCTTAGAAGATGAAACTATTGATAGTGCATTTGCTAGGTTTAACACCATTATTACTAGTCTAAAAGCACTTGATGAAGGTTTTTCTAGCAAGAACAATGTTAGGAAGTTTCTAAGGGCCTTACATACAAAGTGGAGAGCAAAAGTCACGGCGATTGAAGAGTCGAAAGATCTCTCAACTTTATCACTCGATGAACTCATAGGAAACTTGAAGGTTCATGAGATGATAATTTTGAAGGACTTGGAATTAGTGAAAACCAAGAGTGAAAGGAAATCTCTTGCACTTAAAACCAAGAAGGTACAAAGTGACCATGATAGTTCCTCGGAAAGCGATGACGAGGAGTATGCATTGGCGGTGAGAGATTTCAAGAAGTTCTTCAAGAGACGAGGTCAACACGTTAGGCAACCCAACTATGACAAGAAACCATTGTCAAAGAATCGGTTTGTCAAGAACGAAAAAGGTGATAGGAATTGCTTTAGATGTGGTGATCCAAATCACTTCATTGGTGATTGTCCAAAGCCCGCTCGTGATAAGAACCACACGGCGTTCGTTAGTGGCGCTTGGAGCGATAGCGGTGAAGATGATGATGACAACCACAAAGAGGAGAAATGTATAATGGCTCACACTTCTAAAGAGGTACATTCCGAAACCGAATATTATAGTAATGATAGCTCCACCTTAGATGATATTGAATTTGAAGGCAAATATGATAGTTTACACAAACTTAGTCTTAAATTCATAGAAAAGAATAAAACCTTAAAAACAACCAAAACTAAGCTTGAAAATGAGATCAATGAACTTAGGGAGAAATTGGCTAAACTTGAGAAAAATAAAGAGGTTGATTTAAGTTGCTTAAGTTGTGAGAAACTTAGATTAGAGAATGAAGATCTCAAGAGCACCTCCATTAAATTGGAAAAGTTCATGAAAGGAACTAGTGCTCTTGATGATATGTTAAACAAACAAGTTCATTCTAAGGAAAGACTTTGTCTAGGTTTTAACTCAAATGAAGCCTCAACTAGTGAACCAAAACAAGTCAGGGTTTCACAAAAAACGGCCACTGTACGCGGTTCCAAATTGTATGGCGCGGTTCCTTATCACTATGGAACCGCTGCCATAGATAAGGTACCGCGGGCAGAGGATGATTTTGGTGAAAATCCTAAACTTTCTGAAAAGTCTAAGTTAGATGAAAAACTAAAGCATCTTACTGTTAATAATGTAAAATTACCCATACTTGACGACAATGCTGTTGGTAAGTTCTACAAGCCATTAAGTAAACCTCTCATGGGAAATAGAAGTTTATCTAGACTATCTTCTACTCCACCTAGAGTACGGAATGAGTCTAAGCCTAGAAGTAGAACGACAACGCCTAGAAGAGATTAACAAAACAATTCACGGCCTAGAAGTAAAACTCCAACACATAGAAGGAATAATAATAACTCTAAACCTAGATCAAATACACCTAGGAGAAATAATGAACAACAAAATGGTTACATGAATTACTACCCTCCTCCATTTTGTTCTCCATGGGGAACCCCTTCTTCATTCATGCATCCCAACCAAATGCAAGGGATGTTTGGAACTAACAATTTTGGACCCATGAGATATTGGGGACCAAATGTTTGATCTTGTGTGTTGTTACCTAGATATGCTTGGGAATTGATTTGGAGCCCGATGAGTGGATTAAGGATAGTGGATGTTCTAAACACATGACGGGTAATCGAAGTTTGTTCTCGCATTACAAAGCATATGATGGAGGTAACGTCACATTCGCTAGTATTCTACGTGGTAATATCATTGGCAAAGGTACGGTTTCTCTTGACTCTATGACCATTGAAAATGTTGAGCACGTAGATAACTTAGGATTTAACCTTTTAAGTATAGGTCAAATTTGTGATAATAAGTGTAAGGTCATCTTTTCGGAACATGACAGTGAAATCGTAAAAGATGGAAAAGTCATTGGAAAAGGTGTTAGAAAGCATGGGCTTTATATCATGAAGGTTAATAAGAAGTCAAAAGACAACATATGTCTTGCGACTATAGATGATAGTTCTACTCTTTGGCATAGGAGATTAGGTCACACTAATATGCGTTTAATTCAATCTTTAGTCTCTAAGGAGTTGGTAAGACACCTCCCCAAGATTAAGTTTGATAGTCACTTTTGTGATGCTTGCAAAATTGGAAAGCAAGTTCACTCAAGTCACAAAGCCAAGAATTTGGTTTCGACCTCTCGGTGCTTAGAGCTCCTACATATGGATCTTTTTGGACCTTCCGCCATACGGAGTTATGGAGGTAACCTTTATACCCTAGTTATAGTTGATGACTATTCTAGATTCACTTGGACTACATTTTTGGCATCTAAGAATGAAGCTTTCGATCACTTCAAAATCTTTAGTCGAAGAATTCAAAATCAACTAGGATGTTCAATTGTTTCTATTAGGACGGATCATGGTAGGGAATTTGATAATGAAGTGCAATTTGGTGCCTTTTGTGAAGCTCATGGTATTACCCATAACTTCTCGGCTCCTCGCACTCCACAATCAAATGGGGTAGTTGAAAGGAAGAATAGGACTCTCCAAGAGATGAGCAGGACGATGTTAAACGAGCAATCTTTGCCTCAAAAGTTTTGGTGCAATGCCGTGGACACATCGAATTATATTCTCAACCGAATTCTTATTCGACCTTTCCTAAGAAAGACCCCCTATGAGATTCTTAAAGGTAAGAAACCCTCATTAGAATACTTTAGGGTGTTTGGAAGCAAGTAATTTATCCTCAACACCAAAGACTTCCTTACCAAGTTTGACCCAAAGTCTTACGAAGGTATCCTTTTAGGTTATTCCCAAACTAGTAAAGCCTACATAGTCCTAAATAGAACCACGGGGGTTATTGAAGAATCACTCAACGTAACCTTTGATGAAAACCCTCCTTCGCCCAAGACACCACCATTGGTTGATGATGACTTGGATGAATTAGAAGTAGTTAAAGCCAAAGAGGTTAGAAAAATAGGAGTTGAAGACCTTAGTGTTAAAAAGGAAGTAAACATTAAGGAGTCTAGGGATCATACTCTCAATAATGTCATTGGTGACTTAAATCAAAGGACCCTAAGATCTCAAGTCCAAAACCAAAGAAACTTCTTTTGTTTTGTCTCCTTGATTGAACCAAAGAATGTTAAAGAAGCTTTGACGGATGAGAGTTGGGTCATTGCGATGCAAGAAGAATTGAATCAATTCGTTGCCAATGATGTTTGGGAACTTGTTCCTCCACCTAGAAGTTCTACCATTATAGGAACCAAATGGGTATATAGGAATAAGTTATATGAAAATGGTGTTGTGTCTCGTAACAAAGCTAGACTTGTAGCACAAGGCTATAATCAACAAGAAGGGATTGATTATGACGAGACATATGCACCGGTAGCTAGATTAGAATCAATAAGAATCCTTTTAGCCTACGCTTGTTAATACTTGGCTTTTTACACCAAATATAAAATTTTGAAGTCCCAAGTCTTTTCGAATTGAAAACCGGTCTTAAGTGCAACTCAATTGTCTTTTGGTGAATCAAGAGAATGGTTTGGTTTGTTTTAAACTATTCGCAAGTAATTAAAGTGTCGTTGAGTAAAAAGGAAGTTAAAAGATTAATTTGAATAACGAGTAAAAATAAATGCATATAAACGTAAAGGTGACAATGGAAAAATACTAACTCACTAAATAAAACTAACACTTTGAAAATTTTCAGAAAATAAAAAGTACTATAAGAAAGTGATATCGAAAGAAACCAAAACAAGCCAAAAAGGCCCTGATCGGAGTGTCGGACGAGGACACAATCGGAATATCACAACGGGAGTCAATCGGAAAGATACTAGTAGGTGCCAATCGGAATAACTATCAAAGGAGATGGATCGGAATGTGGGATAATGGCTACAATCGGAATATGCAAATTTGATCCAATCGGAATACGATGAAACAACCACAATCGGAAAGTGACTCGAAGTCCCGATCGGAATATAGGACAAATCCCAATCGGAACAAGTAGAACCTTACAGTCGGAATTCACAAACCCTAATCCGATTGGTTCAATCGGAATGTGAAGATGGGGTGCCGTCGGAATAAGGGGCCGATCGGAAAGGGGAGTTAACAACCTTTCCTAAATTTGAGGGAAATTGTTAGATGGTGTATCCGGTCGGAATAACTCAATCGGAAAGGGGCTTTACCACCCTTTCCGAAAATTGTGGGATTTTGGAAAGCAAGGATATAAGCTAAGTTCAATAAGCTAATATCCAAAACTTATAAATCCAAATACTTAACCGAATCAAATAAGCACTTTAATCAACTTATATAACTCGAAATCAAGCAACTTTTTAGATCAAACAATAAAAACATAAACTTTTTAATAAAACTTTCTAATAAGAAAAATAAGCTAATCATAAAAATAAGCCAATAAGCACAAAAGTCTTAAAGCTTAATCAAATGAAAACTTATAAAATGATCAAAAGATTAACTTTTAAGCACGAAATCAATTAGAACAACACGGATAACATGATAATCGCACCAAAATCAATCTTAAATCAAAGAAAAGTAGAATGAGATTAAGAAATAAAAGCTTAAAATAGGACTTTGATTAATGAAATAAGCAATACAAAAGTGTTTAATCTTGAAAGATTAAAAGAAAAAGATGAACTAGTGAGAGAAAGTTTAAGACTTTCTCTCTCTAAAAACTAGAGAAAACTAAAAAGTGAAAAATTAACTAAAAATCTAACCCCCCTCCTAATGACTATTAGGAGGGTATTTATAGGGAAGGTGGAAGGAGTGCATGTGTTGCATCTTCTTTCTTGCTTTCTTCACGTTTTCTCGACTCGACTTTAATTCTTCGTCTTTGTCGTCTTGGGATTTGAACTTGTCTTTTAATTTTCTTCTTCTATTAGACTTAAGTTCTTCGACTTCGTTAAACTTCCGTCTTTTGACTTTTTTCTTCGATAAATCTTCAGAATAGGCCTTGGACTTCCGTTCTTTTTGCACTCTTGATCTTTTGACTTCGTCTTTTCCCGTTTTCTTCGATAAAAGCCCGTGAAAGCCCGTGTTTTCTTCCTTTTTAATATTTTGGTCCTAAAACACAATAAAAACACAAACCACGCATAATTCCGACTTTTACGACATAAATCACACGTTTTGGTCTTGTTATTATTGGAAATAAGTGGTAAAAGGATAAGTGTTTTCACACTTATTAAATCCCCTACACTTGACCATTGCAATGCCCTCATGCAATGCATTAATTTTAAAGCACGGTTTACATTTTCCAGCATAAATAACCCACCTTGGCCTTTATTAAATACTAAACATAAAAGATAGAAATAAGTAAAGAAATTAAAAACTTACATTGGGTTTTGGCGGCCATGAATGTTTATCATTCTCAAGTTTCACGTTCCCCATACCAAGCTTAAAAACGAGATCATTGTTATTATAAGTTAGCAAACTATCACGAACTCATGTGGGCCAATTATTCACTTAGACTCCCTTATTCCTAGGTGTATCTCTTATATTTTATTTTTGTCTTGAATGATCACGAGGATACATTGTTTGACTTATTTCGATAGTTATTTAGTCCGAAAATAAGGTGAACGATTTAATCAATAGTTAGCTGAAGGACCAAATCTTTTAAAACTGCTTCTCGGGATATCAGAAAGTTCATATCTTGGCATAACTTGGTTCGCGATTTGAGACCTTTCTCGGGCCGATATTTGGCAGCGACTTCATACTTCGAATCTTCGAGAGACGTTCTTGAAATTATGGTCTTCTCTTCATAATAGGAATTTCTTCACTTGAAGTTTTTAAGAGATTCTTCATCTTTGGACCACGACTTCTTCATTTTTCTCCAATCTTTATTTTGGACTTTGATATACAACGATCCGCCTCCTTTTAGGACTTGGATCTATTTATCCTCATACCTTGTTAGGGTCTTTTCGGATAGATTTCTCCATGACTTTTGGGGAGTTCTTGCTTTTCGTCGTGTGTCTCGATCCTTCATATTGATTTTCGATAAATGATTCTTCTCATCACTTTTGGATCTTTAGCAACAAAATGTAGCCCTCATGCCTTGTTAGGGCCTTTTCGGACTCGCCAATCTTCGCGCCCCGCTTCATAAGTTATGCCTTGGCTATGAACTCTCGTCATTACCGAGCAACTTTTAAACGATCTGGGGCTAGAAACTAAGTAACCTTTTAAATCGTACAACCTTATTTATTAGCAGATTAAATTATTAGCAAGCGGAGGGAGAATAGGCTCATAATTAACTCACATAAATTCACGAAAGAATACCGAACTTATAATTGACTCTATCATCTCTTGTTCTCCACAGTTTAAAATCTCAAGGAATGAGACTCGTGGATGCTTAGCCTATTAAATCAAAGTTTTGGGTTTTCGAGTCGCCTATAGGATCTTGCAAATTCTTAGACTTTTTCAAGTTTAGAAACCGCATTTTAAAGTTCCCTTGATAAACGACTCTCTAGGATCAATTATAGGAACTTGCGAAAAGTTCTTGTTCTTAACCCGTGAGAGTTAAGACTTTCGCGTTTTATAGCTCCCTATATAAAAGCCTAGCAAAACTCGACTTAAACACGTTAAGGATACTAGCTAGAGTAAACTTAGGCAAGTAAACTCGGGTTGAGTCAAAATGTTCACGACTAGGAAAAATCTAAAACCACTTTATTAAAAATTTATTCTAGCAATGGAAAGAAACTAAACATGATAAAGGAAAGTACAACTATACAACTAGGCCCAAATAGATTAAAAATTTTGAAAAATGTCGAAAAATCAAATTTTCCATTTAAAATGAGGGCAAATTCATGGAAAAGACCACTTACTTCGATAGAAGTCCCCCCTACACTTGAGATAAACATTGTCCTCAATGTTTAAGTATGTGGGAGTAAACTCCCCTACACTTAGGACATTGTGCACTTTGTTTAAATCTTGCTAAGGAGAGGACAACTAAAGTGAATTCAATGTGAACATATAAAATATGAAATATTGAATCACAAGAGTTTAGGATAGAACCGGGAAGATGGAAAACACGGTATCACGGTTCGTCAAAAGTCATCAAGATGCTCTCTGAAGCTTTAATCCCTGCACAGCACAAGAAACAAGACAACAAACATATGCGGGGCTCCCCCTACACTTATTATGAAAGCAGTAAAGGATAGAACACGGGTTGCCTCCCGAGAAGCGCTTGTTTTTGTTCACCGAGTCATGAGCCTGACTCGACCCAATTTTAGTTCATGGGGAACGTGGTGAGGGATGGAATCATCTCCTGTGAGATGTCCTCACCAAAGTACAGCTTCAAACGCTGGCCATTCACCTTGAAATTGGGCCCATTCGGCTGAGAAAGCTCAATGGTCCCATACGGAAAGACTTTGGCGACGGTGAATGGACCAGACCAGCGGCTCTTCAACTTGCCAGAGAAGATCTTTAACCGAGAGTTAAAGAGTAAGACTTGATCACCAACGTGGAACTCTCGGTTCTTGATTTTAGCATCGTGGATCATCTTCGTCTTCTCCTTGTAGATCAGCGAGTTCTCATAAGCTTCATTCCTCAGTTCATTTAGCTCGTTGAGTTGAACCTTGCGATGATCACCGGCTTTGTTGATGTCGAAGTTAGCCCACTTCAAGGCCCAGTGCGCCTTGTGTTCCAGCTCGATGGGTAGGTGGCAGGCTTTCCCGTACACAAGACGATAAGGTGTACAACCGATCGGGGTCTTGTAAGCAGTACGGAAAGCCCACAGAGCATCATCTAACTTATCGGCCCACGCGGCACGATGCTCTCCCACAGTACGCTCCAAAATTCTCTTCAAGCCACGATTGGAAATTTCGGCCTGCCCATTGGTTTGGGGATGATAGGCGGTGGAAAGACGGTGATTGACACCATACTTTGCCATATCTCTTGCAAATTGATCGTTGCAAAAATGAGTCCCGCGGTCACTGATGATAGCACGAGGAACGCCAAATCGAGCGAAAAGCTGCTTCAAAAAGTTCACAACCACCCTCGCATCATTCGTAGGAAGAGCCTTAGCTTCAACCCATTTAGAGACGTAGTCGACGGCGACGAGGATGTACTTGTTCCCTTTGGATGATGGAAATGGCCCCATAAAGTCGATGCCCCATACATCAAAGATTTCACATTCCTGTATGAAATTTTGAGGCATCTCATCCTTATGTGTGATCTTGCCTTGACGTTGGCAAGCATCACAATGCTTAACCATTTCGTGAGCGTCACGATAAATGGTGGGCCAGTAGAATCCAGAATCAAACACTTTCTTAGCGGTGTAGTTGGGACCAAAGTGACCACCGGTGGGTCCTTTGTGGCAAGCTTGGAGGATATCGAAAGCTGCCGGTCCGTCAACACATCGACGAATAATCAGATCAGCACACTGTTTGAATAGATAAGGGTCATCCCAAAAGTAAGTCTTAACATCATTCAAGAACTTCTTCTTTTGTTGGGATGTTAACCCTTGGATGAGAATACCACCCGCTAAGTAGTTTGCAATGTCCGCAAACCACGGGGTGCCATCCAGATTGAGATTTATAGACATTAGAATCTCCAGGGGGAAAGAGTCATTGATCTCTTTGTTCGGATGATCCCCCTGATATGGATCCTCAAGTCGACTCAGATGATCCGCGGCTAGGTTTTCGGCTCCCTTCTTGTCACGAATTTCAATGTTGAATTCTTGAAGGAGCAAAACCCAGCGAAGAAGTCTTGGCTTAGAATCGTTCTTAGTCATCAAGTACTTCAACGCGGAATGGTCCGTGTATACGATGGTGGTGGATAAAACAAGATAGGGGCGAAATTTCTCAAAAGCATAGACAACAGCTAAAAGCTCTTTTTCGGTTGTCGTATAATACAATTGAGCCCCCGTCATTGTTTTGCTAGCGTAGTGGATTGGTTGGAAGTGTTTATTCACTCTTTGGCCCAAAACCGCACCAATAGCAAAGTCGCTAGCATCGCACATCAATTCAAAAGGCAGCTCCCAATTTGGGGTAACCAAGACCGGTGCCTTAGTTAGCTTATCCTTTAGAAGATTGAAGGCTTCGAGACACTCTTTAGAAAAGATAAAAGGAGTATCTTTTTCCAAGAGGTGGGTCATCAGGCGAGCGATTTTAGAGAAATCTTGAATGAATCGACGATAGAAGCCCGCATGACCCAGAAAGCTTCTCACACCCTTCACGGTGGAAGGTGGAGGTAATTTGGCTATGACTTCTACTTTAGCACGGTCAACTTCAAGACCGGCTTTAGAAATTTTGTGTCCTAGCACAATGCCTTCTTTTACCATAAAATGGCATTTTTCCCAATTCAGAACAAGGCGAGTGTCTTCGCACCGCTTAAGCATACGTTCCAAATTGGCAAGGCAAGCAGAGAAGGAATCCCCGAAGACCGAGAAATCATCCATGAAGACTTCCATGGTTTGCTCAACCATGTCGTGGAAGATAGCCAACATACACCTTTGGAAAGTCCCGGGGGCATTGCATAAGCCAAAAGGCATACGTTTATAAGCAAATGTGCCATAGGGACAAGTGAATGTTGTCTTCTCTTGATCTTGGGGATCGATGGGTATTTGAAAATAACCCGAGAAACCATCAAGAAAGCAGTAATATTCATTACCAGCTAAGCGTTCAAGCATTTGGTCCATAAAAGGTAGAGGGAAATGATCCTTTCTCGTGGCATCATTGAGTTTGCGGTAGTCTATACAAACTCTCCACCCAGTAACGAGACGGGTAGGAATTAACTCGTTGTTTGTATTAGGCACAACGGTGATTCCGCCTTTCTTAGGCACACAATGGACTGGACTAACCCATGGTGAATCCGAAATAGGGTAAATCATACCCGCATCAAGAAGTTTGATAACCTCTTTTTTGATGACTTCATGTATTTTGGGATTCACCCTTCGTTGGCTTTGAATGGTGGGCTTAAAGTCGTCCTCCATGAGAATTTTATGTGTGCAAAAGTGAGGATCAATTCCACGGATGTCGGAGATTTTCCAAGCGATAGCACGTTTATGCTTCTTCAACACAGCGATAAGTCGGGTTTTTTCGTCTTCTTTCAGATCCTTTGCGACGATGACCGGTAGTTTCTCGTCGTCTTCCAGAAAAACGTACTCAAGATGAGGCGGTAGGTCCTTAAGCTCAAGAGTAGGAGGATCCTCAATAGATGGTGAAACTAACGATGGATCATCATTAGTCACCTCTTTAGGAGCAGGAGGAGAGAGCGGGTCCTCATTGAGAAGTCTCTCAATAGTACTAATGTCTTCATCCCAATTTGTGGACAAATTATCATACTTAATATCGAGAGGACCCAAGCTAGCTTCGAAGTCATCCAAGTCACTTTCTCCGAAAGGAGTCAATGCTGGAGCAATTGAGGCAACGGTCTCAACATTGGGTAGAGAAGACAGAGTACTTTTGCAAGCATCATGAAAATGTTCTTCACAAGCCTCATCGAGAACATCAATAGCATTAACGCTCTCATATGAATAAGGTTGCTTAGAAATCTTACCCATGTTGAAGACAATTTTATCGTCACCAACTCTCATGATTATTTCGCCCGCGGCTACATCAATGAGAGTGCGACCGGTCCTCAGGAATGGACGTCCGACGATTAATGGAACACGAGGATCCATCTCGTAGTCAACGACGACAAAATCCGCCGGGAAGGTAAATTTATCGACGCCAACAAAGACATCTTCGGCGATCCCCACTGGATAAGCAACCGTACGGTTGGCTAATTCCAAAGTCATTTTAGTGGGGACGAGCTCGGGGAGAGATAATTGCTTCCAAACACTTAAAGGCATTAAGTTTATACTGGCACCTAGATCGGCTAGGGCCATGCAATTCTCTACTCCCGGGAAGTTGCAAGGAATCAAGAAGCGACCCGGATCACCAAGTTTGGTGGGCAATTGCCGTAATAGCACTGCGGAGCAATTCTCATTAAGTTGGGTCTGAGCAATGTCAAGAAGCTTTTCTTTATCACTTAAAAGATCTTTAAACATCTTAGCGTATTTGGGCATGTGAGCGAGAGCCTCGGCAAAGGAGATGTTAAAATTCAATTGTTTGAACATTTTAAGGAAGTTCGAAACCTGAATATCATCCTTGCTCTTTTGCTTCTCTTTCCTCAACCTTGAGGGATAAGGTATATTGGATGAAGAAGAAGGCTTTAAGGGAATAGGGTCACTCACAACCACGGGTGGTGGGGAAATGGGGATAGAAGGTGAAGGAGGTGGGGAAAGTTGCTCTTTTTCCTTGTTCACAATCACGGGTGGAGGTGTAGGAAGCTCGGGTTCCATATAACCTTTTCCACTACGAGTGGTGATTGCTTTCATCTCCCCTCTCGGATTCGCAACGGTATTACTCGGAAGAGTACCCGAAGAAGAGGGTTGATTACTTTGGATGAGCGAACCAATCATATCACGAAGGTGAAGAGCTTGATTGTTGAAAGAGTTTTGAATGTTGGCATTAATATCATTGCTGTGTTTGGCCATATCATTCCTTAGCTCGGCTCGGATATCGCTCCCTTGTTTTACCATGTCATTCTTCAAGTTGATAAATTGACTCTGAAGATTCGTCACCATCTCACGATTAGTCTTCATGAACGTCTTGACGTCTTGGTTTACGGCCATCGGTTGATTGAGAGGTGGAGCTTGAGAATTTCCTTGAGTTGGGTATGGGTTTCTTTGGGATTGATATTGATTTTGAGCACGAGGTTGGAATTGGTTGTTTCGGTTGTAGCTTTGTTGTTGGTTTTGGTTTGCAGGAGGGAAACCGGGGGGAGCAAGATAATTGTTGGATCGATAACTTAGCAAGTTACGGTCTCCTTGAGGGCGAGCTTGATATCCTCCCGTGGGATAAGTACCGTATGCTGCGTTAACGTCTTCAGAATAATTTCCATGAGTAGAAGGACACTCATTGTAGGAATGAGGACCACCACATGTGTCACAAGAAAGAGCAACGGCTTTAGCTTGTTGAGTTTGGTTAGAAGTCAAAATATGGAGACTTTTGTTAATATCAAGAATAGCACGTTCCAAAATAGATGAGTTGGTGGTGGAAGAAGTAGACGAAACATTGACTCTCTGATTAGATCTTGAGGATGCGGAAGAATCCCAATTTTTGTGGTGAGTAGTTATGTTTTCAATCAACTCTCGACACTCCTCCGGTCTCCTTTTCATAAAAGTACCACCGGCGGCGGCATTGATCGTGTGACGATCACGAAAAGTGAGACCATTGTAAAAGGTGTCAATGAGAGTGACGGGGAGCATATTGTGATTAGGACAGCGGTCGATCAAATCATTGTAACGTTCCCAAGCATCGAAAAGCGATTCATCATTCTCTTGCATAAATCCACTGATTTGGTTACGAAGGCTAGTGACCATGGATGGGGGAAAGTAGCGCGATAAAAAGCGTTGAGTCATGTCGTTCCACGTATGAATAGAATTCTTAGGAAGACGGTCAAACCATTTTTCGGCATGGTGGGAAAGCGAGTGTGGAAAAAGTTGAAGGCGAAGGTCATCCATAGAAACACCGGGGTACTTCATGCTTTGGGTAATGGTAATGAATTTGTCGAGGTGTTTGTTGGCATCATCATCCGGAATTCCACGAAATGGGTTCGTTTGCACTTGTTGTATCATGTGATGCTTCAACGAAAACTCCTGAGCCGTGACGTGCATTGGCGCAATCGGGCCTTCGCGTCCGTTCATGGTGGGTTGGCACAATTCCTCCATGGTTCGTAAATCTGGTAGAAGGACATTGTTGTTGTTGTTGTTGTTATTCAAATTGTTTTGAGGTGGGTGATTATTGTTGTTATTAACACCAGCCATATCTAAATCTTCGAGAGTCTCGGGCTCAGAATAGTTGGAAGATCTAGTACGCATGCACCTGCAGAAGAAAGATATACACAAAGAGAATATCTATATAATATTTTTGGTTTTTATAGGTTTTTTAATGTTTTTGTATTTTTGAAGAGTTTTATTATTTTTTTGGATTTTTGGAAATTTTTATAGCAATGAAAATAACGTTCAAAGAACGGATCCCAAAATTCAATGCGTCTCTCACTAGAAACCGTTTATCTTAACGAAAAGAGCCGGCAGCGGCGCCATTTAATACTTGGCTTTTTACACCAAATATAAAATTTTGAAGTCCCAAGTCTTTTCGAATTGAAAACCGGTCTTAAGTGCAACTCAATTGTCTTTTGGTGAATCAAGAGAATGGTTTGGTTTGTTTTAAACTATTCGCAAGTAATTAAAGTGTCGTTGAGTAAAAAGGAAGTTAAAAGATTAATTTGAATAACGAGTAAAAATAAATGCATATAAACGTAAAGGTGACAATGGAAAAATACTAACTCACTAAATAAAACTAACACTTTGAAAATTTTCAGAAAATAAAAAGTACTATAAGAAAGTGATATCGAAAGACACGGTAACACCCCATTTTGATAAATGGAATGTCACGCGTAATTATGACGTGTCATCAATGCATGCAAGGTAATATGTAGTAAAACATACATGACCATAGGGAAAACCGGAATCAAACATCGGTTCCCAACATAAGCCCAAAACATAACAAAGTAAATGAACTGAATGAAAGACTAAACAAGCATAAATATATGAAGGAAACAGGAGAGAAGTCTATGGCAGCTTCCATCCTATGCATGTCCTCCAAATGCTCGAGTCTTGGGTACCTGCCGTTTTGGGACATGGAAAGGAAAGTAACGGCTGAGCAAAACGCTCAGTGCACGGATATACAATATAGCATGAAATAGGATAAGCATGTAACATATAACAGCGGAAGACTAAGTTCTGAGTAGACTGGTTAAGTATTGAGAAAACTGGTTTTATAGTTTGAAAAGCCTTATGTTTATCTTGTGAAAACTGTTTTAACATATATATACCATAGCCCATATAGGTCATGAAAAGGTCATGTGCATGAATACTTGGAGGGGTGACCTCATCATGCTGATTAGAGGGGATGCCTCTAATTAATATACTGGTTTGGGTAGGAGGGATCAACTCCTTGTGAAGGATGCAAGGCACACACCACATTCACCATGAAATACTGAATAAAACATGTAACTAGGATGCACCCATACGCCCCACCTGATATAATAATATGGCCAAAACTGAAAGGGACGCCACGAGCAATCACTCCGCCGTGGGGAAGTCATAACATCGGTGCCTCCAATGCTATGGTTATGGTACCTCCATAACTAGGTGAAACTGGTCATGCTTGTATATGGCTATAGATTATGCTAATTAAACATAAGCAGTTCAAAACAATAAAACAAATACTGGGGAAAACAGTTGGCTGCATACGGGGAAATCCTAATAAGGAAAGAATGTCCATACTGAAAGGACGGGAATCCGTACCTCAAGTCCAGTGAATGAACGGAAGAAGGACTCCTACTTCTGGATCACTAACGCTACATGAATACACACGTGTATAAGTATCGATTCACTGATTACGTACTGGGTTTTATGTCTCATTTTAGCTGACTTGGTATGTTTTAGGTCTTGGTTCACCGTTTAAAGCCTTAAACTGTGTTTATCTTGTATTCTGATTAATCTGATTAAGTATTACTGGTATTTCATGTATTATTATACTTACTGTGTAATAATAAGTAACTTTCCAAAAATAGCAGGTTTCCAAAAATAGAAAGTTTCCAAAAATAGAAAGTTCCCAAAAATAGAAAGTTACCAAAAATAGAAAGTTTCCAAAAATAGAAAGTTTCCAAAAATAGAAAGTTTCCAAAAATAGAAAGTTTCCAAAAATAGAAAGTTTCCAAAAATAGAAAGTTTCCTAAAATAGACTTTACTGCTTAAAATAGATTAGTTTCTAAAAATAGAAAGTTTCCAAAAATAGATCAGCTGCCTTAATTAAATAAGTTTCCATATATAGAAGGTTTCCATGATTAGATTAGCTGCCTGATTTAGATAGATTTCCATATATAGAAGGTTTCCATTAATAGATTAGTTGTCTTATTTAATTAAGTTTCTATAAATAGAAGTTTCCATATTTAGAATTAAGCTGGTTACGTAAGCTAACATATAAGTCTACGTGTTTATAAGCTGATTTCTTAAGTCCTATGATATAGTATATAGTTTAATTATTATTTCATGTATTTTAATTAAACTATAGGTTAAGCATTTTAATTAAAGTATAACATGTTTTAATTAAAATGAAATGAAAATACTTAGGTTAAAATGTGTATTATTATTATTAATAATATAACCTAAGTCATGTCTAAATTAATTAATTATAGGCATGTTTTAAATAATTAATTAATTATAACTTATAACATAAAATACTTAGGTTAAATAAATATCATGCTAAATTAATAATTAGAATAACCTAAGTCATGATTTAATTAATATCTCATGTTATTAATTGATTTATATCCTAAGTTCATGATTCATAAAAATTAACATGTAACATAGATCATGATTTAACCAACAAACCGTGAACCGGGCATGATATCGACACCGTACCCCGAACCAAATCGGGGTTCCCCTTGGTTCCTTGCTGCCGTGGGACCCACACCACCAAACCGGGACCATACGGTCTCGGTGGTGGTTTCTAGGCCAAGCCGTGACCCCCTTGGGGCACGGTCTAGGCGTCGGCTAAACCAAACACCCGTAAAACACCCTTTTGATTTTACTTCTTAACCAAATACATGTTTATTTTATGTTTTTAAAATAGGTTTTAAAAACATCATGTTCTTAATCAATTTTACCAAATCAAATCAAAAGAAGGAATTAAAAAGAAAGGTTAAAAAGATATACCGAATGTGTAGATGAATTAAGGATGAACAAACACTAATACTTGCACAATATCCAAGATCAAAATCAACAAGAACATCCCTCTTAGGTGTGTTATAGGTGGCGGCTACAAAAGGGAAAAGGAAGGAGAGGAGAAAACTTTTTAGGGTTTTATGTTTAATTTCTTGAAAAGTGAAAATGAATGCATTTTTCCCTTAACCCCTTGTTTAGTAAAAAATGATGGCTAGGCCCATTTCTCCTCCTTAATTTCGTGGTTCATGGGGCCCACATGGGGTAACCCAAATGTTTTTCGTGTCCCGATGTTTCGTGTTCGTTCGTGGTTAAACGTGTTCGTGTTTAAAGTGTTTCTGTTTATTTTATCATGTAGTTTATCGTATTCTTAACGCTCGTAATTATATTATATGTATTTACGTAATTATTTAGTTCGTGTTTTAAAATGGTGATCATGATTTAATTATGTTCACGTGAAATATCTATTAACTGTTTATCATGAGTTCGTACGTAATCGATACTTATCATGTCATACACGTATGTACTTACTTGATTAATAGCACATGAATGTGATCAATACTGAATAAGGTAAGTTTTAATCTAGGACGTACGATCTTAAGGGCACTATTCATGGTAAAAGCATGCGGGTTTTACAATTCTTCCCCCCTAAAAAGAATAATTCGTCCCCGAATTATAGATAAAGTAACTGGAAGCAAAACATACCCGAATCAAACTGGAAAGGTATGCAAAATAACGGAAATGAAGGTGACATGGTAGAAGGGAACGTGGAACGTGACATGTCTTGAAAAGACATGGAACGTGACGTGACTGAAAGGACATATCTAATTGATGAGAAAAACGGATAAAAGTCCGGATGAACTTGTCCGTTTCCAAGTGGCCTCCCTCTTGGAACGGTTCCTTCAGAAGATCCTGACACTAATGATAAATCTTGGTCCTCCTGACCTTGACTTGGAATACGAAGAAATTCTTGGTTATCAACGGAAGGTAGATCCCCTAAATTCGATCGAGAAAAATAAGAGTTAACGTGCAAGGGTAACTGAAACGTTACGATGCAAGACCATCTGACTTAACTGATAATTAGAAACGATGCACGAGACATAAAGAAACGTAGTACGTGAACAATTTTGAACGTGATACGTGAAAAATTTTGAACGTGCTACGTGGAGATATGGCGAGTGTAGTATGAGAAAACATATCGTGATCCATGATACGTGTAACCTAATTTGATCATGATATGAGGAACGTGGAATGAACATGACATGTGAGACATATCGTGATCATATAATATAATGGCGGTGACGCCAAACGCTACAAGGTGAGACGTGGAATATGACGTGAAACGTCTATCTGATGATGGAGAGTTATACTAAACTTGGGTCTGGTCTCACAAGTTCTTGCAACTTCCAGAACGAGAAAAGAAATGAACGTAGAATCGTAAGCCAAAATACGATCATGAACGTGAATAGTGTCATGAACGTGAGCGCGAAAGCAAGTCGTGGAATTAGAATGAAGACGTGAAGTAAGTTAGGAGTACAATTACGAATCTTTGTCTGACCCGATAGCTGAGGGATTGCCAAGTGATCGGATGAGCCTTGGCTGGAACATGTTTGTTCAATCTGTTGGTTCTGAAATCCGTACGGATGTAAGGATTCTGCAGACTTGATCAAACTGTTGATAATAACCTAGATAGCATCCTGCTTCTTCTGAGTTTGCTGAAATCTGGTAACCAAAATCCGTGTAGATCTTGTCCCATTTTAGTTCACAATTTCAGATGATGAAACATCCCAGTTTGTTGGTGTCCTATCTTAGCCTGTTGGTATGTCAGGTACACAGATATGGACGTAGCTGTATCCTGCTTCGTAGAAACTTGATACATAGAAGGTTGCGAAACTCTGAGTCTTTGAATCAGACTTCTCCTAGCGTAGGATTTCCTATAACACCTAATGTAGTGTAGGGTTCTCTCCTTTACGCATAAGCTGAGTCATGGTAATATTAACCATAGAAACCCATGTGATTCAGTGTGTCACTGTAATCAAAAAGAATTGATATTGGAAAAATTTCCAGGGTAGAATTTCTCTTGTCATAGAATTTGCAACATAGTGCAGATATGGTCTTCCTGTTCTTCTCTAGGCTTAGAGGAAATCAGGTTATCCTCAATGAAAACGCTGATGAATTTGTTTAGGAGTTCATGGAACTCAATTTATTAAGTCCATAATGCGGTTGGAGCATTGATGAGACTAATTCAAAATCATACATTTAGCATGACCGAGTCGTGTACGAATAGCAGTCATGGACATATCCTGCTTTTCCACTCATCATTGTTGGCAGCATGATCGTGAGTTCGATCTTGGAAAAGTGATTAACACCATACGGTTGATTGGTCATGTTGTCAATATGTGGAGGAGAATAACGGTCATGAATGGTGATTTGTTTAAGTCGACGGTAGTCGACACATAATCTCATGGTACCATCCTTCTCCTTGAAGGTTCTTCTGGAATGTATAGGAAGACTTTGGAATAATCAACTGGCTATGCGTAAAAGAGTTAAGTGGTTGTGTCTTACTGACAGCTAGAAAATTTTAGCGACCATGGCTAACAATGCACATGCTTGTAAGCATAGATAATTGCATAGATTTTCCTGATGGAAATCAAACTGAATGTATTCAGGAGCCTGAACATTACTGTACATAATTATGAATCATAGCATGGTGTGGTGTTCATAGTACATAATTAGGATAAAATTCATCTCGTGTCTGTCCGAGGAAATGCGTTAGCAGCTTGGGTCTTATCCTTAAGCTGAAGGAAAACCTTCGTATGCGTGGGAATACGAAAGGCGTCCTTCATGGTCATGAATACATGAAATATGGTGAAAGAAATGAAAGTGACATCGGCAACGCGACAGTTCTCACTTATGCGCCGGTAATGGTATTGAAATTCTTGTGGCCTGATTAATACATGGCACAACAAAATGGATATACCCTTGGAGGGTACCCTGAATTTCTTAGAAATGTTCCATAATTAGACGTGAGTCATGTGTCTTGACTCGTGTCCTGAGAAATGTAAGCGTGACATATGTCTTGACTGGTATCTTGACATGTGTCCTCAGAAAGTATACGTGAGACATGTGTCTTGACTGATGTCTTGACATGTGTCTCGAGATGTGAAACAATTAGAACTACAAATATTAGGTTAAAATGCCAGAATTGGCGGATCGGTTGGGTTACTGATCATTTGTATGTCTGATCACGTCCGTGGCCGGAGCCTCGGTTGTGATTTCTAGGATAGTTGCTGTCATAGTAGTGGTTACTATCATCTTGTCTGTCGGTTCCATGACGGTCATTCTCATGACAGTGACTCATGTAACTATTTAGCTGAGTGGCCGGCTGGTACTGGTTTGCACTCATATGGCTGAAATGACAGCCGAACGACGTGTGACATGTAATTATGAATTTGGGACAATGATTGATGGGAATTGTCTGATGGTGAAGCATCTTCTCGTCCAATTGCTTTGCTCCGACGCCTTTGTCTTCGTCTTTTAGGATCTCCAGGTTGTGAACAGCATCAGCATCTCGTAGCGTCTCCCAACATCAGCAGCATCAACCTTCAGTAACATCTCCAAGCTATGAGCGGGATCGACAACCTTGTAGAATATCAGCAAGTGAACATACGCCTGAGATGATTTAGAATCGACTAGCGAATACTCGTGAAGTATTGCAAGTAGAATACACATGGATTAATACACATGAATTACGGTACGTGGAGTACACATGGAATGCACATGAAAGGATCGGTATGGACTCGGTCATTTATCATGATTTAGGGGAAGTATAACGGTTGAACAGTTAGAAAAACCATCATGATAATCTGGCAGTATTAGCATAGACATCATTCTGGTTGCATAGAGAAACGCTAAAGTGTGGTTACACAAAATTCAACGATGATTTGCCTGACAACATGATCAATGAAAACCAACCATGACTATCATGAAAGCATGATTTAAGAAATCTAACAATGTCTTGCAGGACAACGTAAATAACAAAAGAGGCGTGAAACATAATCAACATGAAAATGGAATTATCATGAAGGAACATAAAACGATCTATCATAAAGGAGTGTATAACATATTCAGCATGAAACCGAAGTTAAACATGACAGGATGAAAACATACTTGACATAAAAAAAAAACATAATAACTTATGAGGGGACATGAAAAAAAAATAAAAATTTATGCCAATTTAAATCATGAGAAAAATTTTATGCATGAAAAATAGTGCATGAATGCGTATTGTAGTTTATAAAACCTTTATATGTGCGAGGGAACGCCTATGGGTCGGTTCCAAAACAAAAGACATGGCGAGGGGACGCCTATGGGTCGGTCCCAAAGTTAAAAGTTTCGATAAAAGCACATGCGACTAAATAGGGCCAGTCCTGTACCGACCATTACTTAGTCAAAATTCCTGCAACAGATGACATATGATATAATTGCATGAATGCATGAAACATAATAATTAAAAGTCATTGTCAAAACTTAACAGAAAAAATTTTATGTGAAAAATATGAACTACTGGGGTTCAGTCCACCTAATCACAGTTCATGAGGAACATCGTGCATAGACAATGGCATATAACTAAGTATGGATGACGGTTGTTCATTCCATATTAGTAAAACGATACTGGTGAAAACAACATGGTTAAAACAACAAGGTGCTGAAAACGTCATGGTTAAAATAAAAAGGTGCTGAACGCATCAATACGTGGAATAACAAGCGTTGACTTAGGAAGCTCCTGGTGACTACCCACTAGTCACATGTCGAGTTTTAGAGCCTACAGGTCGAAGCCTTGGGCTCTGATACCATAATTGTAACACCCCATTTTGATAAATGGAATGTCACGCGTAATTATGGCGTGTCATCAAAGCATGCAAGGTAATATGTAGTAAAACATACATGACCATAGGGAAAACCGGAATCAAACATCGGTTCCCAACATAAGCCCAAAACATAACAAAGTAAATGAACTGAATGAAAGACTAAACAAGCATAAATATATGAAGGAAACAGGAGAAGAAGTCTATGGCAGCTTCCATCCTATGCATGTCCTCCAAATGCTCGAGTCTTGGGTACCTTCCGTTTTGGGACATGGAAAGGAAAGTAACGGCTGAGCAAAACGCTCAGTGCACGGATATACAATATAGCATGAAATAGGATAAGCATGTAACATATAACAGCGGAAGACTAAGTTCTGAGTAGACTGGTTAAGTATTGAGAAAACTGGTTTTATAGTTTGAAAAGCCTTATGTTTATCTTGTGAAAACTGTTTTAACATATATATACCATAGCCCATATAGGTCATGAAAAGGTCATGTGCATGAATACTTGGAGGGGTGACCTCATCATGCTGATTAGAGGGGATGCCTCTAATTAATATACTGGTTTGGGTAGGAGGGATCAACTCCTTGTGAAGGATGCAAGGCACACACCACATTCACCATGAAATACTGAATAAAACATGTAACTAGGATGCACCCATACGCCCCACCTGATATAATAATATGGCCAAAACTGAAAGGGACGCCACGAGCAATCACTCCGCCGTGGGGAAGTCATAACATCGGTGCCTCCAATGCTATGGTTATGGTACCTCCATAACTAGGTGAAACTGGTCATGCTTGTATATGGCTATAGATTATGCTAATTAAACATAAGCAGTTCAAAACAATAAAACAAATACTGGGGAAAACAGTTGGCTGCATACGGGGAAATCCTAATAAGGAAAGAATGTCCATACTGAAAGGACGGGAATCCGTACCTCAAGTCCAGTGAATGAACGGAAGAAGGACTCCTACTTCTGGATCACTAACGCTACATGAATACACACGTGTATAAGTATCGATTCACTGATTACGTACTGGGTTTTATGTCTCATTTTAGCTGACTTGGTATGTTTTAGGTCTTGGTTCACCGTTTAAAGCCTTAAACTGTGTTTATCTTGTATTCTGATTAATCTGATTAAGTATTACTGGTATTTCATGTATTATTATACTTACTGTGTAATAATAAGTAACTTTCCAAAAATAGCAGGTTTCCAAAAATAGAAAGTTTCCAAAAATAGAAAGTTCCCAGAAATAGAAAGTTACCAAAAATAGAAAGTTTCCAAAAATAGAAAGTTTCCAAAAATAGAAAGTTTCCAAAAATAGAAAGTTTCCAAAAATAGAAAGTTTCCAAAAATAGAAAGTTTCCTAAAATAGACTTTACTGCTTAAAATAGATTAGTTTCTAAAAATAGAAAGTTTCCAAAAATAGATTAGCTGCCTTAATTAAATAAGTTTCCATATATAGAAGGTTTCCATGATTAGATTAGCTGCCTGATTTAGATAGATTTCCATATATAGAAGGTTTCCATTAATAGATTAGTTGTCTTATTTAATTAAGTTTCTATAAATAGAAGTTTCCATATTTAGAATTAAGCTGGTTACGTAAGCTAACATATAAGTCTACGTGTTTATAAGCTGATTTCTTAAGTCCTATGATATAGTATATAGTTTAATTATTATTTCATGTATTTTAATTAAACTATAGGTTAAGCATTTTAATTAAAGTATAACATGTTTTAATTAAAATGAAATGAAAATACTTAGGTTAAAATGTGTATTATTATTATTAATAATATAACCTAAGTCATGTCTAAATTAATTAATTATAGGCATGTTTTAAATAATTAATTAATTATAACTTATAACATAAAATACTTAGGTTAAATTAATATCATGCTAAATTAATAATTAGAATAACCTAAGTCATGATTTAATTAATATCTCATGTTATTAATTGATTTATATCCTAAGTTCATGATTCATAAAAATTAACATGTAACATAGATCATGATTTAACCAACGAACCGTGAACCGGGCATGATATCGACACCGTACCCCGAACCAAATCGGGGTTCCCCTTGGTTCCTTGCTGCCGTGGGACCCACACCACCAAACCGGGACCATACGGTCTCGGTGGTGGTTTCTAGGCCAAGCCGTGACCCCCTTGGGGCACGGTCTAGGCGTCGGCTAAACCAAACACCCGTAAAACACCCTTTTGATTTTACTTCTTAACCAAATACATGTTTATTTTATGTTTTTAAAATAGGTTTTAAAAACATCATGTTCTTAATCAATTTTACCAAATCAAATCAAAAGAAGGAATTAAAAAGAAAGGTTAAAAAGATATACCGAATGTGTAGATGAATTAAGGATGAACAAACACTAATACTTGCACAATATCCAAGATCAAAATCAACAAGAACACCCCTCTTAGGTGTGTTATAGGTGGCGGCTACAAAAGGGAAAAGGAAGGAGAGGAGAAAACTTTTTAGGGTTTTATGTTTAATTTCTTGAAAAGTGAAAATGAATGCATTTTTCCCTTAACCCCTTGTTTAGTAAAAAATGATGGCTAGGCCCATTTCTCCTCCTTAATTTCGTGGTTCATGGGGCCCACATGGGGTAACCCAAATGTTTTTCGTGTCCCGATGTTTCGTGTTCGTTCGTGGTTAAACGTGTTCGTGTTTAAAGTGTTTCTGTTTATTTTATCATGTAGTTTATCGTATTCTTAACGCTCGTAATTATATTATATGTATTTACGTAATTATTTTAGTTCGTGTTTTAAAATGGTGATCATGATTTAATTATGTTCACGTGAAATATCTATTAACTGTTTATCATGAGTTCGTACGTAATCGATACTTATCATGTCATACACGTATGTACTTACTTGATTAATAGCACATGAATGTGATCAATACTGAATAAGGTAAGTTTTAATCTAGGACGTACGATCTTAAGGGCACTATTCATGGTAAAAGCATGCGGGTTTTACAGAAACCAAAACAAGCCAAAAAGGCCCTGATCGGAGTGTCGGACGAGGACACAATCGGAATATCACAACGGGAGTCAATCGGAAAGATACTAGTAGGTGCCAATCGGAATAACTATCAAAGGAGATGGATCGGAATGTGGGATAATGGCTACAATCGGAACATGCAAATTTGATCCAATCGGAATACGATGAAACAACCACAATCGGAAAGTGACTCGAAGTCCCGATCGGAATATAGGACAAATCCCAATCGGAACAAGTAGAACCTTACAGTCGGAATTCACAAACCCTAATCCGATTGGTTCAATCGGAATGTGAAGATGGGGTGCCGTCGGAATAAGGGGCCGATCGGAAAGGGGAGTTAACAACCTTTCCTAAATTTGAGGGAAATTGTTAGATGGTGTATCCGGTCGGAATAACTCAATCGGAAAGGGGCTTTACCACCCTTTCCGAAAATTGTGGGATTTTGGAAAGCAAGGAAATAAGCTAAGTTCAATAAGCTAATATCCAAAACTTATAAATCCAAATACTTAACCGAATCAAATAAGCACTTTAATCAACTTATCTAACTCGAAATCAAGCAACTTTTTAGATCAAACAATAAAAACATAAACTTTTTAATAAAACTTTCTAATAAGAAAAATAAGCTAATCATAAAAATAAGCCAATAAGCACAAAAGTCTTAAAGCTTAATCAAATGAAAACTTATAAAATGATCAAAAGATTAACTTTTAAGCACGAAATCAATTAGAACAACACGGATCACATGATAATCGCACCAAAATCAATCTTAAATCAAAGAAAAGTAGAATGAGATTAAGAAATAAAAGCTTAAAATAGGACTTTGATTAATGAAATAAGCAATACAAAAGTGTTTAATCTTGAAAGATTAAAAGAAAAAGATGAACTAGTGAGAGAAAGTTTAAGACTTTCTCTCTCTAAAAACTAGAGAAAACTAAAAAGTGAAAAATTAACTAAAAATCTAATCCCCCTCCTAATGACTAGTAGGAGGGTATTTATAGGGAAGGTGGAAGGAGTGCATGTGTTGCATCTTCTTTCTTGCTTTCTTCACGTTTTCTCGACTCGACTTTAATTCTTCGTCTTTGTCGTCTTGGGATTTGAACTTGTCTTTTAATTTTCTTCTTCTATTAGACTTAAGTTCTTCGACTTCGTTAAACTTCCGTCTTTTGACTTTTTTCTTCGATAAATCTTCAGAATAGGCCTTGGACTTCCATTCTTTTTGCACTCTTGATCTTTTGACTTCGTCTTTTCCCGTTTTCTTCGATAAAAGCCCGTGAAAGCCCGTGTTTTCTTCCTTTTTAATATTTTGGTCCTAAAACACAATAAAAACACAAACCACGCATAATTCCGACTTTTACGACATAAATCACACGTTTTGGTCTTGTTATTATTGGAAATAAGTGGTAAAAGGATAAGTGTTTTCACACTTATTACTTGTGCCTTAGATTTTAAGCTTCAACAAATGGATGTAAAGAGTGCATTTCTTAACGGTTTGATCAATGAGGAGGTATATGTGGCTCAACCTCCCGGCTTCATTGATTTTGAGAAACCGGACCATGTTTACAAGCTTAAGAAAGCACTTTATGGACTCAAACAATCACCCAAAGCTTGGTATGATAGACTTAAAGCGTTTCTTGTTAAACATGAGTATACCATGGGAATGGTAGATAATACACTCTTTACAAAGAAGAAAGGTCCTCACCTCATAATCGTACAAATATATGTTGATGACATTATATTTGGCTCAACTTGTCAAGAATTGTGTGATGACTTTGCCAAAATCATGCATGATGAGTTTGAAATGAGTATGATGGGAGAACTTAACTTCTTTTTAGGACTCCAAATTAAACAAATGGACGATGTTATTTTCTTTAGTCAATCTAAGTACGCTAAAGAAATGCTAAAGAAATTTGGATTAGAAGAATCTAGACCAATGAAGACCCCTATGGCCTCAGATACTAAACTCACCGTAGATGATGATTGTGATTCGGTAGACAACACCAAATATAGAGGTATGATTGGTAGTTTGTTGTACCTAACGGCAAGTCGACCGGATATCATGTTTAGTGTTTGCCTTTGTGCTCACTTCCAAGAGGCTCCCAAAACCTCTCACCTTGAAGCGGTTAAGCGTATCTTCCAATACATTAAAGGCACTATACATTTAGGATTATGGTATCCTAAAGGGACCGGGGTAGAAACCATTGTCTACACGGACTAGGATCATGCGGGAGACTATGTGGACCGGAAAATCACTAGTGGAGTTTGTACCTTCATGGGTTGTTGTTTAACTTCTTGGTTCTCCAAGAAACAAACCGCTCTTGCGATATCCACCACGGAAGCCGAGTATGTGAGTGTCGGAAAAGCATGCCAACAAGCTCTATGGATGAAGCAAGCGCTTGTTGATTACAGGATTTCTATTGATGATGTTCCCATCATGTGCGATAATAAAGGCGCTATAGACCTAAGCAAGAATCCCGTGCAACATTCGCGAACCAAACACATAGAAATTAGACACCATTTACTTAGGGATAATGTTCAAAAGGGGAACATTTCTATTGTGAAGGTGCCCTCCGAGGACAACTTAGCCGACATCTTCACTAAGCCACTTAAGAGGGAACCTTCTAATTACTTGCGTCTAGGTCTAGGATTAATGGAACATCTTCCTTAAATTCTTTTCTTCTTGTGTGTTTTATTTTATCACTTTGAGTCTTTGAGTCTTTTAAACTCCTTTTGAAAAATCTTCTCCTATCCTTTTCAAAATTCTCAAAGTCTCTTTCGAAAATGGTTGAGAAATTCGTTTGACATTGTTAATTCAATCTAAAAACGATTTTTCATAGATCCTCGCTATTAATCTAGAGCTTACATAATTCATATGTATGATTCTCTCAAACATAGCAAGAACAAGATAGAATCACGGAGGATCATTGTGTCATGACTTAAGGTCTTGTCTTACACACCTCCTACACCGATTTTTTAATCCATGTATTTTGGTCAAATCTCTATTTGGTAAGTTTGCATATGTTTTCTTTGTCTATCTTTGCTTTTAAGCATATCCCTATGATAAGTTAGACTAGAAAAATAAGATTTGCTGAAAAATCTTCCTCCAAACACCAAACCCTGCTTCTGCAGGCGGTTCCATATGTGAACCGCAGTACCTTATTGATAAGGTACCGCCACCCTAGATAAGGAACCGCCTACAGTGCCTTCCTTTTTCAGGTTTTTGTCTGAAACTCCATATTTGCTCCAACATTTTTGAGAATCTTTGTTTCAAACCCTTTGACCACCCCAAAAATACCCTAAGCCTTCCCTATTTAAACCATAAGCATTTTGCATTACTTCACATCCAAAATGTCTTTCTCCCAATGAAAGCCTTGAATCTCCTCCATTTTCTCCAATTGCTTTCAATCTAAACCCACCCAAGAACACTCTTAATCACATGTCTCCTACCAATAATGTTGATTGTGGAACATCTTTTCTTCCACCACCACCCTTTAGTGTTCTTCCTCCTTCTCATGATAATGTCATGCATCATGGTACATATTGTCAATGTTGTCAATATCAACACCTTGCTATGGCACACATCTATGAGGAGTTGAGCTACATCAAGAGTCTCTTAATCAAGCCTCTTCTTCACTTTGATTATGAGATCTCCAACAAGCCACCACCACCACCCTCCGCCATTACCTTGTCTTTCATATAAGCATTGGTTGCTTATCCACAAGACACTAAATTCAAGCAAATATTAGAATTCTAGAATAACTAGGATTAGATTTATGCTTTTGGCTTGTTTCTTTTTCCATACTTCTTTGTATGATGTTCTTTAGTAACCTATCTTGGATCTTTGTCTTTGTGTTTTCTTCTCTTTTATTTTTTTATGTGACCTATTGCTATATATTGTTGGTTGTTTCTTTTGTTCAACTAACCCTTCTATGTAGCTTGTCACCGTATCTCGATTCCTCGGTGCCCCAAGCTAGGGGAGTAAGCACCAAGGGGGAGTCTTTGCAAAGTCCGTTTCTTCAACACCGGCTTACGCAACCTTTTTGCTTCGACAAAGGGGGAGAAATGAATAAACTCGTCTTCAAAAATCTTGTTTTTTGTGTGATTGAGTTTATGTATTGTCGGAACCAAAAAGGGGGAGATTGTTAATGCAATAAATGCCTAAAAACGTTACTTGCATTTTTTGGTCTCGCCTTGTTTTGATTACGACAATATGTAAAAACAAGCATTTACGAAAACAACGAAAAACGAATTCTTGAGTTCAAGTATTTTTCATTTTACCCATTTTCACTTAAGGTATGGATAAACAAGTACTAACCTTAATCAAGTGATCAAGTGATTTAGTCTTTTCTTAAAACTCACTTTTTATTAAGTGTGACAAGTTTTTATTAAACTTTCTTTTTAAGAAAATGTTTTATTAAATTAATTATTTGAAATTTGAAAATGGCATATTCTTATTTGGTTAAGAATATCATTTCAGGATATTTTTTATATCTAGATAAGACCTCCACCTTAGCACCTAGGCGGTACCTTAACGATAAGGTACCGTGGGCTAAGATAAGGTACCACGGGCAGATATAGCCGTTGGCTCCTTTGTCCTATAAATAGTGGACCATTCTCAGCTTTTCACCTCACCTCTTTTGCACATTTATTTCCAGATTCAAACCCCTTCTTTAATCACTCAAATCTTTGATCATTTGTTTGATTATTACTTGTTTAAGAAGTGAATCTTGTTCTTCCATCTCTTCCTCTCCATGTGCAAAGAGAAGAACACTATCCTTGTGGATTGTTGAGTCCACCACCAAAGATCCATTGAAGATCTAATTTTATACACTTGTAGTTGTGTCATAGTTGTAAAGATCCAAGTAGTTGTGTCTATTTGGAAGTTGTGTATGTACTAAGTATAGTTGTGTAGATTGGTCCTAGCTACGATTAGGGCTCGACTTTTAGCTTAGAGTCAGAAATTGGTTAAGCGACGTGTACGGTTTTCTCCACCATAAGGAGCTTGTTGTGTAGTGAACTCTTGAGTAAGGAGTACTCGAGGAGTGGAGTAGGAACGAGGAGTGAGCTTCGTTGCCGAACCACTATAAATCCTTGGTGTTCGGTTTGATCTTTCTTTACCCTTAACTCTTTACATTCTTTATTCTTTATGCATATACATGTGTTAGTATTAGATTAGTTACACTATCATTCTTTATTCTTTGTGGATATATTTTTGTTAGTATTAGTTTAGTTACACTATCATTGTTCATATTGTGCATAAGAAGATTTCACATATTTCCTCAAGCCTAATTTTTTGAAAAAGGATTTTTGGAAACCACATTTTAACAAGTAAATATAAGAAACTATTCAACCCCCCCCTTCTAGTTTCTACACAGTAAAACACACGTATTTCAGACTCATACACGTCCATATTTCTTATGTAGTATTATCCGTCGAGGCGGAGCAGTCTTCATCGTTTCCATTAGCTTCTACTGGACATAAGGTACGGATTTCCCGTCCTTCAGTAAGGACAATGTTTTTCTTCATTAGGATTTCCCGTATGCAGCCAACTGTTTTCCCCAATAGTTACAGATTAAATACTTATCTTTTATTAGTTACCTTAGCCATATACATGCATGACCAGTTTCACCTAGTTATGGAGGTACGATAACGATAACACTAAAGGCACTAGTGTTATGACTTCACCACGGCGGAGTGATAGCTCGTGGCGTCTCTTCCAGCTATTTGGCCATTATATTTATTATTTTATCATGTGGGGCGTATGGGTGCATCCTGGTTACATGTTTCAGTCAAGATTTCATGGTGAATGTGGTGTGTGCCTTGCATCCTTCACAAGGAGCTGATCCCTCCTACCCATTTACCAATTAATTAGAGGCATCCCCTCTAATTTACATGACGAGGTAACCCCTCCAAGTATTCATGCATGTTGTTGACCTCATGACCTATATTTGCTTTTGGTATATTAACTAATACAGATTTACATAAGTAACATAAGCTATGTTTTCAGAACTAAAACCAGTTAACATGATAGACAACTAGGGTTTCCAGGACTTATTCACTTCCGCTGCTATTCATGTTTTACGCTCTTTATATGCTTTCATATTCTATGTCTTCCATGCTTTATTGTATATTCGTGCACTGAGTGTTATGCTCAGCCATCTACTTTTCCATGTTCCCAAACGACAGGTACTCAAGGTCGCAAGTAGGAACTCAGAGTATGTGCATTCGGATTAGAAGCTATCCGGCCTCTTTTACCTTATGCATTTATTCCTACTTTATAATACGTTGCTTCTTTTGGACATTGTTTAGTCCTTTCATTTACAGTACTAAATATTGCTTTTGTGTGAGTTACTAGACTACAAATGTTTGATTCCGGTATTTCTATTTATGGTCATGAATGTTTAGACATTTACCTTGCATGCTTTGATGACACGCCATAATTTACTGTAGCACTCTATCCTAACAAATGGGGTGTTACAGTCCAGGCTTCATAAAATGACCTGGGTCTCTATAACACATGCTCTGATACCAATCTATAACACTCTCAAATTTCTAATAGCAACAGAAGGATCATTGGGAGTATTACTTCGTAGCACAACACACAAGTTACAAAGAATGACTTAAAAGAGACGTTTGAAAAGTTTAATCCATCCGATAATCTAAATCAGAGTTTACAAGCAGAAACAGGTCCCAACAATAATGTAATAACAAACAGTTTCAAAAAGTTTATCGAATGGTAATCAGTATTTTATTGCCTTTAAAATATCCAGTGCGACTCCATGCTCCAGCTGCTCTTAAGCCTGAGTACCTGAGTAATACATGCTAAAAAACATCAACACAATGGTCGAGTGAATTCATAGGTTTGCAAGTAAATGTAGTGGACGACAAGATTTCAAGTATCCAGTTCACAACAGTCAGATAGCATCAATTATCGCATTTAGCTCATGAAACCGAACAATAAAATCCGTTATTCCGTTCAAGTTTCAAATAGAATGCGTCCGGTCGGTTTTCCGTTAAACCCGGACGGAGAGGTCAATCCCAATAGATCTATTCACAGCATTCGTGTTTACTCCACCAGTACAGTCGGTCCAAGTAATTAACGGTTCATGACTAAAAGGGATAAAATAAGCATACAGTTCAATCACTTGCGCCCATTCGTAGAAAGTAGCATGTATCCCCCTCGCGGGTTTAATAAAACCATTAAAGTAGTAAAAGCAAGGCTATGAACTCACCTTAGCGAAAGCAATGTCGAGTGGAACTATGAAATAAGATAAGTCGAGAAACCACGAGCTTCTAACGATGGCCTATAATAAAGTGGCGCGACTTAGAGATATAAACGACAACGTAAAAAAAATAAACGAGTTTTATAAATGTTTCATAAAACTATAGTTTGGACTAGTTTTGAAAATAATAAAATGGATAAGGGTCTAAAGTGTTGCTTTAAAAATCTATTAACATATATTTGTACTTAGCATAATAATTTAAGGACCACAAGTTTAATTTTCAATTGATGTAAATGGTATCATTTGGATACTGGTAGTAGTAATTGACAAATGATGATATCAAGTTGATAGAAAAAATATACCATAGTTCCAAAAAAAAAGGATACGAGTGAATTGGAGTTGGATGCGCCGAGAATAAATACCAACGTAAACATCAATACTAACAAAGTAAAATCTGCCCACGACTCAACCGAAAACGAACTAGAACCTGCGACTAATGAATCGAAAATGCTGACGTGACCGAAGTCTTACCGGTTCTTACAGCCATTGAGTTAGTCCCACTAGTATAAGTTCTTAGTAGACAACTTTTATGTTCGATGGAAGAAGTTGCATGCACTCGCTCTAAATATTTGTAATTTAATAACTTCAATGATAACCTTTTTTTTAACAGACAATGATAACCTTCGGTAAATGTGTTCATAGCTTACTTGACCATGAATTTCTAAATCATGACACGTAGAAGCAACCTGTTTACATGTTAAACTACAAGTGACGCGTAGTCATAATACATAGAAAGGATTATTTACTACAATTATTTTTATTATTATTATATTTACTTCTTTTTATTATTAATCCATAATATAATAAATCAAATATTATTGAAGCCCGATATTTTAAAAGTTATGTGATTTTAAAAGTTACACGTAAAACATGAAAAATAAACGTTCAATATTAAATAAAAACTTTGACATTCGGAGAATGTTGATATTTCGATAAGAAAACAAAGTATTATAATTTAATTAACGTTAACACGTTATATAAATGAATGACGCTTAAATTTTCGATAAACCGAATAATTTAAAAGACTACAATAAAATAATATTTTTACGCCATAAGGAGAATATTTATGATCGATGTCTAACTTAGACATTGCCGGTAAATAATAAAATACACATATTCGATACATTAAAGCTACAACCTTTTCGGTTAACCAAGAATTGTATATTTTTCATAAAAACAAACATGATGAATAAAATTCCGGTTATAAATATTGATCCAAACATTAAGAATTGCTACAGTTTGCTTCTAACGTGGTCCAGATGAAGCTCCAAGCTTTTTGACTTTTAGATCCCCTTCTCCAGTTAGAGTAGTGTATTTTGGAGCTTTGTACACTACTGGCCCCTCTGCTGAACAGATGGCCATCATGGGTGGTGTGAAGGGAGGATCAATGGTAATAATTGGAATGTTCCAGTGCTTAAGCCCAAAAGGTTGAAATACCAATTTTTCTCCCCCCCTGGAGCTGAATATATGATTCTCTAAGATGGTCTACAAAAATAAGAGACAAAAATCTGGTGTATACCACATTTTTCTCCCTGGTTCTTTTCTCCAGCTTCCCATGAAGATCTTCAAAAATTAACCTCCCAAAATCAGCTTTGACCCCTTTGGCAAGACAACATAAAATGATAGCATCTTTTTGATTAATTTGATCAGCCCTCCATTTTTACCCCCCAAACACTCAATCAAAATAGTCATCAAAACCTTCCACTTAGGTGGCACGCAGCTTCTCTTCAGCCCACCCTTTTAAGTTATCTCTTAAGTATATCCAATTTCTTTGAAAAATGTTTTTAGCACAGAAAAATCATCAGGTATAGCCTCATAATCATTGGCATTATCCAAGTAATTTAAACCCAAAACCCTTCTAAATAATTTTAAACCAATTTTACCATGAAGATCCACAGATGTAGAATCAAACTCTATAGACTTCTTCTTCTTAGAGGGTTGAGCTATTGTTGGAAATACGTTTTTATCATTAGAAATTCTCGGTCAATCCAACAATATTATTACGGGCTCGTAGTATAATCTTTGTAATAGTTTAAGAAAGCCCGACCCATGAGCATGTTCATGGGCTGGAGGCCCAAGTCCATTTTTGGATTTGGGTATATAAACCCTCTCCTTTTATGTAGAGGGGTTGGTTGTTTCACAATTTCATCAATAATATTTCACTTTGCTCTCTACTTCTCTCTCTAACTTTTCTCTCTACAAACATCAACCTCACTTCTAAGATCAAAGATTACCATTGTTCTACAATTGGTATCAAGATCCATGTGGTGAAATAAAGTTTTGTTGTGTACTGTTTTTGGTTTGTGAGTTTTATTGCTAAATATACCCGCTGTTAATTTTTTTTGTGTTTATCGCCTTTATATCTTTCTTAAAATCTCCTACATAGTCGTGGTAGGGATTTGGGTTTCTTGTTTTGGTGAAAACGCAAACAATTTTGGTCTTTTGGCTTGATTTTGGTGTCAAAACTCGAAAATAGCTTCTTTCTTCCGATATCCAGTTTATTTCCAGATTTACCCTTTTTCCGAAATCATTGAAAAGTCTCGCAAAAAGTACCATATTCAGAGATTATTGGATTCCGAAATCTTCTTTTTGCGAAATCACCTATTCCGAGATTATAGAGATTCCGAAATTTCTTTATTGCGAATCAATATTCCGAGATGTGTACATTGTGCATTCCGAGATCTTTAGCTCCGCATTCCGAGATTTGGAATTATTCAAAGATTATGCATTCCGAAATCTTTTGGGCTACACATTCCGAGATTTTAGGAGAGTATTCCGAGATTTGTACATTGTGTATTCTGAGATCTGTAGGTACATATTCCAAGATTTGGAGTTACTACATATTCAGAGATTTGGAGTTAGCTACGTATTTCGAGATTTGGAGTTATTTAGAGATTTTGCAAGATATTCAAGGATTTAGACTTAGCTTTTATTTCAAGATTTCTACAACAACACACGAACTAAGGATTATTACGGTTTAATAGGGGATTTGTAAAATCCCGCAAATTTATTTCTCGCTTTCTTCACGATTAGTAAAACTCCGTATTTTTTCAACCATAACAAACACTACAACTTTATTTCATTTCTCGATCATACGGTAATCTTTTTCCAGTGATCAAAAATGAATCCTCATTCATTAATGCCGACCATGCAGTCACTAACCGACTTGTCGATTATATCATGCACCGATACCCGTCCTCCGTTGCTTATCAATGAGCTATTTGAATCATGGCAGGGCCGAATGAAGTCATATATTATCGGTAGACCTAATGGGAGACTTACGCTTAAATCAATGGAAGAAGGACCACATATATGGGGCACGATTACTGAGGAAGGTGCGACTCGACCAAGGGATTTTTCTGAGATAACTCCAGCAAACCAACTTATTGCCAATGCGGATGAAAAGGCTCTTCAGACCATTCTTCAAGCTCTTCCACCCGATATTTATCGAATGGTAAGTCAACTTAAGATAGCGAAGGAATTATGGGATCGTTTGGCTGTTTTGCTACATAGAAATTCACTCACTAAGCAAGAACGTGAGTGTCAACTTTATGACCTTTTTGATAGGTTCACATACATTCCAGTGGAAACTCTTCATATTTTTATTGCCGATTTACTACATTGATGAATGCATTGAACACTTGTAATCTGACGATTGCTCAATTTCAAATCAATACTAAGTTCTTGAATACTTTACCTCTAGAGTGTAGCCGTTACGTCACTGATGTTAAATTGGTCAGGGATTTTGATGAGACTGCATTTATACATAGTCTCATCGTCCAAATCGGGCTTAAAATGTGCAAAGATGTCATAAAATACCCCAAAATGGTTGTGTTTGTTCATTGTATATTTTAGATACGAATATCGTGAAATCAACAAAAGAGAACAAGAATCAAGCAAAAACGAACACGGAAAATGAAGCCGCACAAAGAAACAGACCTGAATGCTGATTTTCCAAAGAAGTCCTTGTAGTTTTGAAGATTGTCAAGAACGGTCCCTCAACTTTTGAAGACTTGTCACTTTTGACCCTTGTAAATCTGTAAAATTACGAGATTGGTCCTTATGTTTCAAGAAATTTCAACATATGCCCTTGAAGAATGCCATATTTGCACTAAAGGTCCTTGATAAAAGTATTTGAAAATGTATGTGCCAAATATGACAAAAGTGCAAAAGGTATAACAAAAGGATTTAAGAGATGCTGAAAGAGAGCTTGTTTTGAAGAGAATATGGAAGTTGAGGGGGTGTTCTGCCACTTTTCAAACACAAACCCGTCTTTTACCCACACTAGCCCAATTAACCTACCTTATACCCAACCCAAACGCGAAATCCAACCCCTCTCCACTTTGGCCCCACCAATATATTTTTTTTTATTTTCACAGAAATTAAAATTAATTTCATTCAAATAAAAATTACAAATACTTAAATAAAAATTACAAATACAGAAATTAAAAATATGATACGAAAAAAAATTACAAAAATTTAAAAACACAATAATAAATATAAACTACTCTTTTTTGTCGGAATCTGAATCAGATACGTCATCTGAAAATCCCCACCTCAACAAGATATACTCAACTCTTTCTTTCTTGATTTGCTCCTCCAACTCTTTTCGACCCTTACTTCTTCTGCTAAGTTTTCTTGTAATGCTTCTTCATAAAAAATATTTGACGTTCTTGTTCCTTAGTAAGACGAAACTCAACAGATACAAACACTCTCTTCTTTGCCCTCTCGCCCGCGCAGCGACGAATACACAGGGAATAAGGGGGTGGGGGTGGCGGCAAGGTGCGGCAAAGCTCGGCGAGCATGCCACAACGCTCGACGAGCCCTCCTCTCCACCACACCATCCGCTCTAATCGAGAAACCAGAAGGAGTTGAATATCTATTTTACGAATAAAAAACATATTTAGTAGTTATGTTATTTTACATCTTTTTATATATTTATATTTCAAAAGTGTTAGTAATTTAAATACGAAAACAAATAAACATAAAATAAGTTGTATCCAACAAATCGAAATTACAAAATTAAATTCAAAGGTACTAAAACCTAATTCAGACATGCCAATACAAATTTAATTCAAAAGATACAACGAAAACTAAAATCATTAGTTCCTATTTATTGGATAAAGTAACTTGGTAATCAATTCACACAAATTATCAAAGATACAAAACAAACCCTAGAGTTTAAGTCACTTTCTAACAATATTCACCGTGACTTCATCTCTAGAAACTTCAAACCAAACAAATTAAACAATAAAAATTTTGGTTCTCAAATAGTAGAGATACTAGATGAATTCAAACAAATGATCGATTCTCAAAATCAATCCAAAACAAAATGATCCAAAGCGAATGCCGAGGACTTCAAACGAACAATTAAATGTTAACTGATAAATTCAAATTCGATCAACCAACGGACAAATAAACTAAAATGATCTTCAATAAAGACAATAAAATTCGAGAAAACAACTTCAAATCCTAAGAAACACAGATCCTAACTTTTCAAACTAACGAATTTCAAACAATCGAAAAAATTCCAAACGACTCGATTATTACGAAGTCTTCAAACACCAAATCGAACTTTAAATTTCGAATTCCAAATTCAAATTTCAATGACCAACTTATATGATAAGTATTATGGTCTAACCTCAAATTTATTATACGTGTTAAACAAATTCTAGTTAATAAATAACTTTACAAACGGGTTTAAATTCAAACGCCCAAAATATGATATGGATAATAATTCTAATGAGCAATTTTTGCAATAAGGACTATGGTCCAAATTCAGACTTATTATTCGTATTCAAGTTGATACATATATTGTCAAACGAATATTCAAACGCCCTAAATATGATACATATAATAATTCTAATAACTCACTTATTTAATTAGAATTGCGGTCCAAATATAAATAATAAAATTCACATTAAATACTAACAAATTTAACAAAAAAATCCATAGCCTACCAACCTATCGAACTCAAATTTAATATGCCAGTTGTATATCCAAGCAAACAAAAGTAAGGATGGCTAATAGCTATGTGTATTCCAATAAACAAAAACAAAATCCAAAGTGCAATGAGTTTTTTCAATTTTCTACAAACCCTTACGATCGATTTTTCCTTTTTCTTCATCGCAACCTAGCTCTCACGCCACTTGTTAGTAAATCAAACAAACGAAACAAATAAACAAATTAGGAAAAACTCATTGCACACTAGATTTTGGTTTTGTTCGTTAGGATATACATAGCTATGGTACAACCTTAGTTTTGTTTGCTAGGATATGTAACTGAAATCTTAAATTAGAGTTCAATGGGTTTTTAGGCTATAAATTTGTTGTTAAGTTTGTTAGTATTTGGTTTGAATTTTATTACTTGTAAGTGGGCCGTAATCTTTATTATATATATATGGGTTATTATAATTATTATGTGTATTATATTTAAAGTGATTGAATATTTGAGCTTGTTTGTCAAGTTATTTAATAACTTGAATGTGTTTTATATGAACAAGAGGTTTGAATTTAGATCATAATCTTTATTGCATAAGTGGGTCATTAGAATTATTATCCATATCATATATGGAGCGTTTGAATATGAGCCTATTAGTCAAGTTATTTAGTAACTTGAATTTGTTTGATATGCAAAATAAATCTAATGACCCGTTTATGCAATAAGGATTACAGCCCAAATCTAAACTTATTATCCGTATTAAAGTTAGTAAATAACTTGACTATTAGAATATATATCTTGTATATATGGAATATATATTACATCTATAATTATCTCATAGTTAGTTAGGATGGATATGTATCAACTCTTGTATATAAACCCTCTTGGGGATAATGAATGAGACACGATTATTCTCTTACATGGTATTAGGGATCCCTAATACCTAAACCTAAAAATCGCCTCCTTCATTTTCTAATCGCCTGATCTTTAGTTTCCAGCCTTTTAAATGGCAGAACAAAAGATCCATCCAGTCCCTACTATCTCCAACATCAAAAACATCTTTACTGTTGAACTCAGTTTCGAGAATGGCCAATACCTATCTTGGTCAGAACTTTTCAAGTTCCATTGTCATGCATACAAGGTTATTGACCACATCATCCCCCCACCACCACTCGCTACTTCTTCCACACCACCACCAATAGATGCCCCTCAACCAAAAGTTGTTGATCCTGAAACATGGTCGACCTTGGATGCTATCGTCCTTCAGTGGATCCATAGCACCATCTCCAATGACCTAATGCATACCCTTCTTGATCCCGACACCACCGTTGAGAAAGCATGGTCATGCTTGAAAAATATTTTCAAGATAATAAGAACTCAAGAGCTGTTTATTTGGAACACGGATTCTACAATACACGTCTTGACAACTTTTCTTCTGTTTCATCTTATTGTCAAGAACTTAAGATGCTCTCAGATCAACTCACTAATGTTGGAGCTCATGTCTCTAATAATCGTCTTGTCTTGCAACTCATAGCAGGTCTCAACGAAAGCTATGATAATGTTGCAAGTTTCATTCAACAAAGCGATCCACTACCACCATTCTATGAAGCTCGTTCCAGGTTAGTTCTTGAAGAGAATCGCAAAAACTAACAAGAAGTAAATGCTTCCATTGCTTCTAGAACAGCCTTTCTTGCTGTTGCTCCCTCTACGACGCCAAACCACAAATACCAAAATAACACCACTTATAACCCTCCCAACCCGTCAAAATAGCGCAATGACAGCTTTAATCGTGAACGTGTCAGGAACAATGGATTTCGTGGTGATAGTCGTAATGGTGACCGAGTTCGTGGATGTGGTCGTTCTAATCACCAGTCACAATATCAACAACGGACTTTATATGGTCCCAGGGCCTGGTCTCCTTATCAATGGGCCCACCACCCTCTTTCCCAATTGCTCCATGGTCTCGCTACACTCCTCCACCTTCTGGACGTCAAGGTATACTCGGCCCAAAGCCTGCTCAAACATATGCTGCAACTATAGTCCCTATTGAACTTGATCAAGCTTTCAATACTATGTCTCTTAATCCTCCTAATGATCAATGGTACATGGATACGGGTGCTACTTCACACATGACCACATCCCACGGTACTTTCTCTTATTTTAATTTGAGCATTCCAAAACACATACTCGTTGGTAATGGTAATACCATTCAAATTTGTGGCTATGTACATATGCATCTTCCCCCACCTTACCCTCCTTTACATTTAAAAAATGTCTTACATGCTCCCCACCTTATCAAAAACCTGATATTTGTTCGATGTCTCTCCACTGATAACAATCTCACTATTACTTTTGATCCATATTGTTTTTTGTTTACAATTTTCAGACGGGGATACCAATCATACGGTGTAATAGCATTTAGTATCTATATTCAATCACCAATTCCATACTCAAGCAACTTACCTCGCCTTCTACCTTTGTTGTTTTTTCTCAAGATCTATGGCATCACCGTTTAGGTCATCCGGGCACTAATGTATTACGCTCGCTTAAGAATAAAAATTACATTCATTGTAATTTATCTAGGATCTCTTCTTGTCAATCTTGTGTCTTTGGCAAACATATTAAACTACCATTTTATGATTCATCTTCTTTTACTTTGATACCATTTGATTTTTTGCATAGTGATTTATTGATTTCGCCCGTCTTAAGCTCTAGGTGGTCATTAATATTACATTTTATTTCTGGACGATTATTCTAATTTTCTATGGACATTTCCACTTGCCTAGAAATCACAAGTGTATACTACCTTTATATCTTTATACAACTTAATTCGTACCCAATTTAACATAAATGTCAAAACCTTCCAGTGTGACAATGGCACCGTATGTAACAACTCCCACTTTCACCAATTTTGCAAACAAAATGGCATGCTGTTTCGTTTTTCTTGTCCCCACACCTCATCTCTAAATGGCAAGGCCGAATGAAAAATACGAGCCATCAACAATATTATCCGCGCCCTCCTGGCGCACTCCTCTATGCTGCTAAAGTTTTGGCATCATGCGCTTGTAATGGCCACCTACATGCTCAATATTCTCCCCAGCAAGCTTCTAGATCCCCACTCACCAACACAAATATTATACAAACGTGTTCCCACTTACACCCATCTTCGTGTCTTCGGGTGTCTATGTTGTCCTCTTATTCCATCCACCACAATCAATAAACTTCAACCATGCTCTTCTCCATGTGTGTTTTTGGGACACCCCTAAAACCATAGAGGATGCAAAAGTTATAATTTAGCCACAAATAAAGTCATTCTTTCTCGACACGTTATCTTTTGATGAATCTCAGTTCCGATTTGCCAACCTACATACTCCAACAACCCCCGCTTATCGTTTCCTTAACGATGGTGTCCACCCACTCATTGCCCAATTTATTTCTTCAGAAACAAACACTAATGGGACTAACCTTGCGCCACAATCGGCTCAAACCACTTTCCCACACCAGCCTACATCTCCACACTAGCCTACACCTCCAAAAACAAACCATCAGCCTACTTCACTCCAAAATCATACCACCCCACTGGATCCTCTTGTGTCTCTAAATCACAACACAATCCCATCTCATTCTTGTCCTACTACATCTCCCATCAGACCATCTTCTCAGTCCACCCTCATTAACTCACCTCAACGACCCATCCTTCAATATGTAAGGCATCGGTCTACCATATCTCGCCCCACAATAACCGTACGTCCATCCACTACCTCCACTACTCCTGCTCGTAACATCACACGCGTAGCATGTCAGGTATTTCCTAACAAATACAACAAATAAAACCTAAGAATCTTACAGCCATCGTCTCACCTTGTCCAATTCCCCGCAACCCGAAAGATGCTTTGTCTGAAAAATTCCATGATTGACGAGTATAATGCTCTTATTGAGAATAAGACTTGGGTACTTGTACCTCGTACTAATGATATGCATGTTATACGTCTATGTTGATATTTCGCCATAAAATGCGATCAGATGGTTCTTTTGAGTGATACAAAGCTCGCTTGGTTGGTGATGGCAGGTCTCAACAAGTTGGAGTGGATTATGGTGAAACATTTAGTCCCGTGGTTAAACCCGCGACTATTCGTATGGTTCTGAGTTTGGCAATTTCCAAGTCTTGGTCTATCCATCAATTTGATGTTAAAAACGCTATCTTACCTGGTACACTTCATGAAACCGTATACATGCATCAACCAATGGGTTTTCGTGATTCTAAACATCCTAACTACGTGTGCTTATTAAAGAAGTCCCTTTATGGCTTGAAGCAAGCACCCCGTGCTTGGTACCAACGTTTTGAAGATTTTGTGTATACGATTGGTTTTGTCCATAGTAAATCAGATCATTCTTTGTTCATATACCAAAAGGGCACGAACTCGGATTATCTTATACTTTACGTTGATGATATTATCCTTGCCACATCTTTTGATTCACTTCGACACTCTCTTATTGATCTTCTTGCTCAAGAGTTTTCCATGAAGTATTTAGGACCATTGAACAATTTTTAGGTATTGAAGTTCAATGACATCAACATGGACTATTTCTTAGCCAGTCGCAATATGCTTCGAAAATCATTGAAAGGGCTGGTATGTCATCATGTAAATCTTTTTCCACACCTGTTGACACTAAGGCCAAACTGAGTGCTAATTCTAGAAATTCTTATTCTGATCCAACGCACTATCGAAGTCTTGCAGGAGCTTTACAATATCTAACATTTACACGCCCCAATATCTCTTATGACGTGCAACAAATCTGCCTACACATGCATGATCCAGAGGAACACATGACAAAGCTTAAGCGTGTCATACGCTATGTTCAAGGTACTTTGCATTATGGATTATATCTTGATAAGTCACCATCTTCTGCTTTAGTATCCAACACAGATGCTGATTGGGGAGGATGTCCAGATACTCGTCGCTCAACCTCTAGGTATTGTGTATACCTTGGTGATAACCTTGTTTCATGGTCTTCGAAGCGACAACCTACACTTTTACGCTCAAGTGCTGAAGTGGAATACCGCGGGTTGCTAACGTGGTTTCCGAGTCTTGTTGGGTGCGCAATCTTCTCCTTGAACTATATTGTCCTCTTTAAAAGGTCACTCCTGTTTATTGTAATAATGTGAGTGCCATTTTTCTTTTGGGCAATCTGGTAAAAATCAACGTACCAAACATATCGAGATGGATATTCATTTTGTACGTGAAAAGGTGGCACGTGGTGAAGTTCGCGTTTTACATGTTCCATCCCGCTATCAGATTGCCGACATTTTTACCAAAGGTTTGCCTCGTGTTTTGTTTGATGATTTTCGAGACAGTCTTAGTGTCCGTCCTCCTCTCGCTTCGACTGCGGGGGTCTATTTGAATATATCTCTTGTATATATGGAATGTATATTACATCCATAATTATCTCATACTTAGTTAGGATGGATATGTATCAACTCTTGTATAGAAACCCCCTTGGGGATAATGAATTAGACACGATTGTTCTATGACATTAACAAACGAGCTCTAATATTTAAACCCTCTAAATATGATACATATAATAATTCTAACAACTCACTTATATAATAAGAGTTACGGTCCAAATACGAATAATAAAGTTCAAATCAAATACAAACAAACTTAACATACAAACCCATAGCCTACCAACCTATGGAACTCTAATTTAATATTCAAATTTCATATCCCAACATAAAAACTAAGGCTGGCCAATAGCTATATATACCTCACAGAACAAAAACAAAATCTAATTTGTGATGAGTTTTTCCAAATTCTCGTAACCTTACGATCGACCTTTTCTTCTTCTTCTTCTTCATGGCTCCAAAGTATCTCTTATGCTTAATCCCTATTTGTAGGCTAAATAACTTGTTGGACAAATCACCAAATTTACAAGATAAACCCAAGAGTTTAGTTCTCTTTCTAACAAAAAGATTAATCCTTGATGACATCAGATAAAAACATGTTGATGCGCGTTTTGCACTACTAGTTTTGTAAATTTATAAACATGACGTATGAATCTACAAAACATATACGAGAAAGAATACTCTTTCAATTGAAGTAAGTCGGGTAAGTCAAGATCGTCCCAAGGAATTGCATATAATCATCATATAATAATGGTACTAGTAAAAAGATTGTCACTGTGATTATTACCACATAAATCAAGAAACTTAAATAATTCATATCAAAATAATACTTGTGTGAAATCCATTTCATCAATTCACGGAGTCAAGCATAAAACTCTTATGATCACAAATCTAAAGTATATAGGATTTAATCCATGGTTTATTTCATAAAAAGATATTAAATTAGTTTATGAAGGTGAACCCTTTTGAACTTTGAACACCATCACCGACTACAGATTTTATCCAAAGGCTTGAAAATAACATAACATAAGTTTGATCATCGGGTTCTTTTGGCCTATGCACGTTATAAAGTTATGACAAGTCTTTCTAATCGGCTTAACTTGGTAATCGTCAATCAACAAGTAGCCATACCAATTCATGTACAAATATTTTGGAATAAAAACTTACCGAAATTACTTTTAACTTATAAAATTGATTTAGTATTTAACATATTATTTTAAGACAAGTTATGATTTTAACAATATTGAAAACCAAATATTTTTCTCATGGTCATAGTTCTAAACTCTCTATCAAGAATTCATTTCATTCAAATAAGCATAAAACACAACTCTATATTTATCACACAAAACCAACACGTAATCATAACAAAACTTATTTCATCATTCATCAACATAACATAATGGTAGTAATTCTACATGAAAATCATAACTAAGAAAATTACCAAGTACGAATTTATGGAAAACTAGAAAAAGGGCTTAAAGCAATCATATGCCTCCAATTGAACAATAACCCAGAACCACATGAACTCAGCAACCACACTTGTAAATTTATCCTTTTATTCTCCAAGGAAATGGTAGGTGATGGAGCCTTTTGGATAGTATAAATGGTGTTTTAACCTTTGCCAAGGGTTAGAATTAACAAACTAGTTGGCACACATGAAACTAGCACCGATATGCTTGTTAGATAGGCTAAAATGCCTTGCAAGAGAGGGATAAACGTCATGAGAAGTAGTTGGGAGAGAAATGATCAGACTCCCATGATTACTCTCACATATTAGGCTCATAATTTTAAGTTTTCTATAATAGCCGAATGAGCAGGCACACGGTTCCTCTTCCATGTCGGTAGCCTCCTCCTAGTCCCGCAACCAACATGTTGTGGCCCTTTAATGATAGGTTCCTCATGAATTCATTTTCTTCTTCATTATTGCGGAAGAGATAGAGGGGGTTAATATGACAAATTGTTGATGTCTTGTTTGAGTGTTGTTCGTACTCGATTCAATTCGAAATGATCACGGTTTAGGGTGGACTTATTATTTTTGGTCACTAAAAGGGGGAGCTTTTGATTATCTATGTCTACTAATAATATAAACGTTAAAGCTATTAAACATAAAAATAAAAGAAGGATATCTAACCTTGATAGCTTAACCGGAATGAATGATGCACAGTTCTTCTTGGTAAAAATAACTGAAGGTGATTATCTGTTTTAAAATAAAGTTGAAAACTTGAAAGGATTAAACTAAAAATTAAGACTTTGAAAATAAAATGACAAAAGATTAAAGCTTGATAAAAAGTAAATGTTAAAAATTAAAACTCTATAAAAATTAAACTTGAAATTAACTAAGATGAAACACTTTTGAAAATAGGCTAAGTAAAAATGGCGGGAAAATGATTGTTTAAAAACAAAACAGGAAACCAAAAACTAAACATAAGTCGGAATCCAAATCCAACATGTAATTCGGGATGAGAATGTTTTAACTAGTTCGGAATACAAATGCTCTAAACAATCTGGAATTCAAATGCTCAAAACAATTCGGAATCTATGATAAACAAACAAATCGGAATCCAAAATATTCAAAACAATCAGGAATATCTATTAACTAAGTAATCCGGAATATGATTTTGTACGCAATCCGGGAAATATAACTTGTACACAATCCTGAAAAGAGATCTTTAACCTTATTCGGAATGTTAATCTTACATAGAATCCGGAAAAAACGTTAGTAATCCGGAATCCATAAAATCAAAACAATCCGGAATGAGGAAGTTAATACAATCCGGAATTTAGAGTTTGTATGCAATCCGGAATAACGAAGTAAGTTATCCGAAATACGAAATCAATACAATCCAGAATAAGGTATGCTTAACCTTATCCGGAATATGCTATGACTAGTACAATTCAGAATCTAACGCTTACACATAATCCGGAATATAAGATGCAAGTAATTCGGGATACTAAAAATCACACAAGTCTGAATAATTTGTTACGATTTAATTTGGAATGAGGAAGTAGTACACAGTTTGGGAAAATAGGGTTTTAAAACCCGGATTAACAAAAATAAGCTAAATCACAATAAGCAATTAACTAAAACTTTAACCAAAATGATTTTTAAAAAAACTTAATAAGCCACAATTTAAACACTAAGAAAACACCAAATAATCTAAATATTAAAAATGAACTTTTAAAATATTTAAACTAATAAAACCACTTTATTAAAAATAAACTAAACACTAAATAATCAAAAAGCACAATAAGCTAAATCATCAAACACACCAAATCAATAAGCTTAATCTAATAAGCAAATCAATCACACAATCAACGAGATTAAACCAACTACATGATTAATAAAACAAAACAATAGATTATGATTAAGAAAGGTAGAATGAGAATTAACTAAAAAGCTTGATTAAATTGAAGATTAAGATTCAATTACAAGATTAAAAAAATCGAAGATTAAGCAAAATTTGAAAGAAAATTCTAGAGAAGTAAAACAAATACTCCTAATTACCTACTAAAAACTAAAAAACGAAAACTAACTCCTCTTAATGACATATTAGGAGGGTATTTATAGGAGAAGGGGAGGGTGTTGTTGCTTCTCTCTTTCTTCTTGTCTTCTTGTCTTTTAAATAACTCGTCTTTCTCGACTTTGTCTCGGGATTAGTCGAATGATAAAATGAATTTGTCTTCTAATTTTCTTCTTTTAGTAGACTTGGTTCTTCGACTTCGTTAAACTTTCGTCTTTAGACTTTTTCTTCGATAAATCTTTAGATCTTTTGACTTCGTCTTTTGTCTTTTTCTTCGATAAAAGCCAGTGAAAGCCCGTGTTTTCTTCCTTTTTCATATTTTGTCCTAAAACACAATAAAAACACAAACTATGCATAATTCCGACTTTTACGACATTAAATACACGTTTTGGTCTTGTTTTTATTATAATTAAGTGGTAAAAGGATAAGTGTTGTCACACTTATTAAATCTCCTACACTTGACCATTGCAATGCCCTCATGCAATGCATTAATTTCAAAGCACGATTTACGTTTTCCATCATAATTAACCCACCTTGGCCTTTATTAAATACTACACAATAATGAAACTAAATAAAAATATAAAATTACAAAATGCTTGAAGGAAGAACAAGTAAAGAGATCGAAGACTTACATTAGGGCTTTGGTTGTCATGAATGTTTATCACCCTCAAGTTTCGCGTTCCCCATACTAAGCTTAAAAATGAGATCATTGTTATTATAAGTTAGTAAGCTAACACTCACTCATGTGGCCCAATTATTCTCTTAGACTCCCTTATTCCTAGATGTATCTCTTATATTTTATTGTTGTCTTGAATGATCACGAGGATGCATTTTTGACTTATTTCGATAGTTTATTAAGGCTGAAAATAAAGTAGGACGATTTAATCAATAGTTAGCTAAAGGGCAAAATCTTTTAAAACTGCTTCTCGAAACCTCGTAAAGTTCATATCTTGGCATAACTCGCTTCACGATTTGAGACCTTTCTCGGACCGATATTTGGCATTGACTTCATACTTCGAATCTTGAGAGACGTTCTTGAAATAATGCTCTTCTCTTCATAATAGGAATTTCTTCACTTGAAGTTTTCGAGAAATTCTACATACTTGGACCACGACATCTTCATTTTTCTCTAATCTTTATTTGGGATTTTGATATACAACGATCCGCCTCCTTTTAGGACTTGGATCTATTTATCCTCATACCTTGTCAGGTTCTTTTCGGATAGACTTCTCCATGATCTTTAGGGGAGTATTTGCTTTTCGTCATGTATCTCCATCCTTCATATTGATTTTTGATAAATGATTCTTCACATCACTTTGGATCTTTAGCAACAAAATGTAGCCCTCATGCCTTGTTAGGGCCTTTTTGGCCTCGCCGATCTTCGCATCCCGCTTCAATAAGTTATGCCTTGGCTATGAACTCTAATTAATGTCGAGCAACTTTTAAACGATCTTATGCTAGAAGCTAAGTAACTTTTCAAATCGTACAACCTTACTTATTGTAATTATAATTATTAACAAGCGATGGAGAAAAAGCTCATAATTAACTCACATAAATTCATGAAAGAATACCAAACTTATAATTGACTCTATCATCTCTCGTTCTCCACAATTTAAGATCTCAAGGAATGAGACTTGTGGATGCTTAGCCAATTAAATCAAAGTTTTGGGTTTTCAAGTCATCTATAGGATCTTGCATTTTCTTAGACTTTTTCAAGTTTAGAATTTGCATTTTAAAGTTCCCTTGATAAACGACTTTCTAGGATCAATAATAGGAACTTGCAAAAAGTTCTTGTTCTTAACCCGTATGAGTTAAGACTTTCGCGTTTTAAAGTTCCCTATATAAAAGCCTAGAAAAACTTGATTTAAACATGTTAAGTATACTAGCTAGATTGAACTCAAATAAGTAAACTCTGGTTGAGTTAAAAGATTCATGACGGGCCTAATATATCAAAGATATCTAAACTCATTAAAACCATTTTACTTAACTTTATTTCTTTTTCTTTTGACTTTATTCTTGAAATGAAATATATACATACGATGCAAGAAAATAAAAGAAAATAATTGAAAAATACTACTAGGCCAAAATAGATCAAAAATTTTGAAAAACGTCGAAAAATTAAATTTTCCGGTTAAAATGAGGACAAATTCATGGAAAATCCCACTTAACTTCGATAGAAGTCCCCCCTACACTTGATATAAACATTGTCCTCAATGTTTAAGCATGTGGGAGTAAACTCATCTACACTTAATACATTGTGCACTTTGTCTAAATCTTTCTAAGGAAGAGACGACTATAGTGATTTCAATGTCAACATATATGATATGAAATATTAAATCACAAAAGTGTTTAGGATAGAACCGGGAAGACGGGTACACGGGATCACGGGTCGTTAAAAGTCATAAAAAGTGGCTCTTTGAAAGCTGTAATCCCTGCACATCATAAGAAACAAGACAACAAACACCTATGTAGCTCCCCCTACACTTATTATGAAAACGGGTAAAGGATAGATCATCGGGTTGCCTCCCGAGAAGCGCTTGTTTTTGTTAACTGAGTCACGAGCCTGACTCGACCCAGAACTAATTCAAGGGAAACGTGGTGAGGGATGGAATCATCTCATGAGAGATATCCTCACCAAAGTACAACTTAACACGTTAGCCATTTAGTTTAAAGTTTGGCCCATTTGGTTGCGATAACTCAATGGTGCCATAAGGGAAGATTTTAGCAACGGTGAATGGACCAGACCAGCGGCTCTTAAGCTTTCCAAAAAACATTTTCAACCGAGAGTTAAAAAGTAAAACTTGATCACCTATGTGAAACTCTCGGTTCTTAATTTTGGAATCATGAATGAGCTTGGTTTTCTCCTTGTAGATCAATAAATTCTCATACGCCTCATTCCTTAGTTCATTAAGTTCATTGAGTTGGATCTTTCTAAGATCACCGGCCTTTTTTATATCAAAATTAGCCCATTTCAAGGCTCAATAAGCCTTATGCTCCAACTCAATGGGGAGGTGGCATGCCTTTCCGTACACAAGACGATATGGAGTGCAACCAATAGGTGTCTTATATGCGGTACGGAAAGCCCACAAAGCATCATATAACTTATCGGCCCATGAGGCACGATACTCTCCCACGGTACGCTCTAAGATTCGCTTAAGTCCACGGTTAGAGATCTCGGCTTGACCATTAGTTTGTGGATGATACGCGGTGGAAAGACGGTGATTGACACCATACTTAGCCATGACTCGAGCAAATTTATCATTGCAAAATGAGTCCCGCGGTCACTAATGATAGCACGAGGAACACCGAATCGAGCAAATAATTGTTTCAGAAAGTTCACAACCACCCTCGCATCGTTCGTAGGTAAAGCCTTTGCTTCAACCCATTTAGATACGTAGTCAAAGGCTACGAGGATGTATTTGTTCCCTTTAGATGATGGAAATGGACCCATAAAGTCGATGCCCCATACGTTAAAGATTTCAGATTCTTTGATGAAATTTTGAGGCATCTCATCTTTATGTGTGATATTACCTTGTCTTTGTCAAGCATCACAATGCTTAACCATTTCATGAGCGTCGTGATAAATGGTGGGCCAATAAAATCCGGAGTCGAAAACTTTCTTCGCGGTATAGTTAGGACCAAAGTGACCACCGATGGGTCCTTTGTGTCAAGCTTCAAGGATTAGTAAAGTTGTCGGCCCATCAACACACCTGCGAATGACAAGATCCGCACATTGCTTGAAAAGGTAAGGGTCGTCCCAATAATAGTGTTTAATATCCTTAAAGAATTTTTTCTTTTGTTGGGACGTTAACCCTTCCATAAGAACACCACCTGCTAAATAGTTTGCAATGTCCGCAAACCATGGGGTATCGTCAAGATTGGAGTTAATTGACATTAATGTCTCAAGGGGAAAAGATTCATTAATCTCTTGATTTGGAAGTTCCCCTAGATAAGGATCCTAGAGTCTACTAAGATGATCCGCGGCTAGGTTTTCCACTCCCTTTTTATCACGAATTTCAATTTTAAATTCTTGTAAGAGTGAAACCCAATGAAGGAGTCTCGGTTTAGCATCTTGCTTGGTCAACAAGTATTTCAAGGAAGAATGGTCGGTGTAAACGATGGTGGTGGAAAGCACAAGATAGGGGCAGAATTTCTCAAAAGCATACACTACGGCTAAAAGCTCTTTTTCGGTAGTGGTATAATGCAATTGAGCCCCCATCATTGTCTTTCTAGCATAATGGATTGGTTGGAAGTGTTTGTTCACTCGTTTACCTAAAACCACTCCTACCACGAAATTACTAGCATCACACATGAGCTCGAAAGGTAACTCCTAATTTGGAGAGACTAAGACCGGTGCCTTAGTTAATTTACCTTTAAGAAGTTCGAAAGAGTCGAGACATTCTTGAGAAAAGATGAAAGGAGCATCCTTTTCTAAGAGGTGAGTCATTGGTCAAGATATCTTAGAGAAATCCTGGATGAAACGTCGATAAAATCCCGCATGACCTAAAAAACTCCTAACTCATTTGACGGTGGTAGGTGGAGGTAACTTAGCAATGACGTCAACTTTAGCACGGTCGACTTCGATACCGGCTTTTGAAATTTTGTAACCAAGAACAATGCCTTCTTTTACCATGAAATGTCATTTTTCCCAATTAAGAACGAGACGAGTGTCTTTACACCGTTTAAGCATACGTTCTAAACTGGCAAGGCAAGATGAGAAAGAATAACCATAGACCGAGAAATCGTCCATAAAGACTTCCATAGTTTCTTCAACCATGTCATGGAATATAGCCATCATACACCTTTGGAAAGTCCCAGGAGCATTGCATAAGCCGAAAGGCATATTTTTGTAAGCAAATGTTTCATAAGGACAAGTGAATGTGGTTTTCTCTTGGTCTTTTGGATCGATAGGAATTTGAAAATACTCGGAGAAACCGTCTAAGAAGCAATAGAAGTCATTACCCGCTAAACACTCGAGAATTTGAAAAGAAGGCCATGTTGCTGCTTGAAGATTTGTTATCACTCTCCAATTGCCATTCATTCTCCAACAGCCTTAACTTGTTGAAGATGTCATCAAACCTGGAAGTCTTGTGGGTGTTATTGACAAGAATAGATCTTGTCTCAATCTTCCATACATCACCAAGGCTTTTGAGAAAAGTAGCATTCAATTCAGGATCATCAATCTGTTTTCCCATGAAGGCAAGTTGACTTGTGATGTCAAGAAGTCTACTTCTCACACTGCTGAGATTCTCATTAGGTTGAGCTTTAAAGACAGCATACTCATGCAAGAGTTGCTTCTTCTTTTCTTCTTTTGTGTCAGCATTGCCACCATGTGCTACTTCAAGAGCTTCCCAAAGCTCTTTTGCAGAATCAAAACGTTTGTACTTATGCTGATTCTCATGACCTAGGGCATGTTTCAAGATGTTCAAAATTTTCATGTCCACCCTCTTCTTGGCTATGTCTTCAACAGCTACTGCTCTCCCATCATCAGGCTTTTCCACTTTATCAGCTTCTGGACAATTAGGAATAGCTGACCTTGCCTCAATAGCAGCAGTAATATTTGCTGCTTTATCGAATGTGTTCCCATATTCGATAATTTCCCAAAGAGTGTAGTCATGAATAGCTATGTATTGCTCAAAATTGGACTTCCAAAGTTCAAAGTTCCTGGCATCAAACATGGGAATTTTGATACTAGGATTTGAGAAGTTGTTTTGTAGCAAAGCAGGAGGTTGATTTGTGCCAGACATGGTGTTTTTAGGGTTTTGAGATTTTAGGGTTTTTAGGGTTTGGTGTTTTAGGGTTCTGCGTTACTTAAAGATCAAAAGTTTCTCAACAAGCTCTGATACCACTTGTTGATCCCAAACTTAGATCGATTAGCTTTGTGTATACGAGATTAGATCAAGTACTACACGTAGAGAAACCTTTGCTTATGAATAAAGTAACAAAGTGTTATGCGGAATTAACACTTGAACTAAAACACAATGATGTTAAACAAACTTTCACTTGTATTAGAATAATCGTGTTGATTACAATGAAAGGTTTAACTTGCGAATACTATGAAAAACTGATATATGACTTTAACCTAAAAGACCTTCTTTTATAGAACAAGAAGTCTTGTACAATAAGCTATGAATCAACTATTCTAGGTAAAGATAATAATAGAAAATACAATGTCGTGCTTATCTTCACCATACATAAATAAAGAAACAAATAAACAAAAGATATTCTATCAGTGTCAATCTTCAAGGCTGTCAGCGTTGACTTCTATCAGCGTCCAAAATCAATCTATCAGCGTTGACTTTCTTCTTATCAGCGTTTGGTGATCTGACCCATATTTTATTCCCAACATACCATACAAAGCTTCAAACGGTGCAGCCTTAATACTAGAATGGTAACTATTGTTATACGAAAACTCTGCTAACGACAAATGTTTATCCCAATTCTTACCAAAGTCTAACACACAAGCTCTCAACATATCTTCAAGTGTTTGTATCGTCCTTTCACTCTGCCCATCAGTCTGGGGGTGATAAGCAGTGCTCATATCGAGATTCGTTCCCAAAGATATTTGGAAAGATTTCCAAAAATTCGATGCGAATCTAGGATCTCGATCTGAAATGATCGATACAGGCACTCCATGCTTGCATACAACATTATAAAGGTATATTCGAGTCAGCTTCTCCAGTGAGAACTGCTCCTTAACCGGAATGAAGTGTGCTGATTTGGTCAGTCTATCGACAATAACCCAAATCGAATTGTTTCCAGATGATGTTCTAGGAAGCTTGGTGATAAAGTCCATTGTAATTTGCTCCCACTTCCATTCAGGAATCTTTGGTTGTTGAAGTAGTCCTGATGGCTTTTGATGTTCCGCTTTAACTCTAGCACAAGTCAAGCATTGAAGAACATACATAGCTATGTCAGCTTTCATATTCGGCCACCAGTACAACTTCTTCAAATCATGGTACATCTTATCAGATCCCGGATGAATGGAATACTTAGATTTATGGGATTCTAACATAACCAAATCTCTTAAGCCTCCAAACTTAGGTATCCACATACGACCTCTTAAGCATTTCACTCCATCAGCTCTAACCTCTAAAGGATCTCCTTCTCCTCGGAACCCTTCATTAACAAAATTCTCCTTCTTACAAGCTTCTATTTGCGCATTTCTAATTTGCTCAGGCAAATTATTGTGCACGGTCAAGACTAGAGAACGCACCCTGATAGGCTCTCTATCTTTCCTACTCAACGCATCAGCAACAACATTGGCTTTTCCTGGGTGATATTTTATATCACAATCATAATCACTTAACAACTCTATCCATCTTCGTTGCCTCATGTTCAATTCCTTCTGGTCGAGAATATACTGTAGACTTTTGTGATCGGTGAATACCGTACACTTGGTGCCATACAGATAATGTCTCCACAACCTAAGAGCAAAGACCACCGCTCCTAGCTCAAGATCATGAGTAGTATAATTCTCCTCATTCTTCCTTAATTGCCTAGAAGCATAAGCTATCACTTTCTCTCTCTGCATCAAAACAGCTCCATAACCTCTAAGAGATGCATCACAATACACTACAAAATCTTCACTCCCGTCGGGTAATGATAAGATTGGCGCACTACATAATTTTTGCTTCAATGTCTGAAATGCTCCATCTTCATCACTTCCCCAAACGAAAGGTTTATTCTTCTGAGTAAGCTTAGTCAAGGATTTAGCTATCAAAGAAAATTCTTTAATGAATCGCCTATAATAGCCAGCCAATCCTAAGAACTGTCGCACTTCCGTTGGCGTTGTCGGTGCAGACCAATTCTTAATAGCTTCAACCTTTGCAGGATCAACATGAATTCCATCTCTGTTAATCACATGACCAAGAAATTGCACAGAATCTAACCAGAAATCACACTTCGAAAACTTAGCATACAACCTTTCATCCTTCAACAACTTCAAAACAATCCTCAAATGTTCTCTATGCTCATCTTCATTCTTAGAATAGATTAGAATATCGTCAATAAACACAATCACAAATTTATCCAAGTAGGGCTTGCACACTCGATTCATTAAATCCATGAAAACCGCAGGTGCGTTAGTTAACCCAAATGGCATTACTTGAAATTCATAGTGTCCATAACGAGTTCTAAATGCAGTTATAGGAATATCTTCTTCACGGACGCGAAGTTGGTGATATCCTGACCGCAAATCTATCTTAGAATACACACTAGATCCTTGCAGTTGATCAAACAAATCATCAATCCTAGGTAAAGGATATCGATTCTTAATTGTCAACTTATTCAGTTCCCTATAATCAATGCACATACGAAAAGATCCATCCTTCTTCTTAACGAACAAGACTAGAGCTCCCCAAGGCGACGAGCTCGGTCGAATAAAACCTTTATCAAACAACTCCTTAAGTTGCTCAGATAAATCCTTTAATTCAGAAGGGGCTAATCGGTAAGGCGCACGTGCCACCGGTGCAGCACCAGGAATTAAATCGATTCGAAACTCTACTTGCCTTATCGGTGGAAGTCTGGGTAAATCATTAGGAAATACCTCAGGAAATTCACAAATAATAGGTACATCTTCCAATCGTTTCTCCCTAGACTCATTCCCGGTCACTTGAGCTAAGAATAACTCACAACCGTTCCTGATGTACTTTTGGACTTTAATACATGAAACGATTTTCAAACGGGATTCACCTCGACTACCATCAATTACTAACGTCCTATTCCTAAGAGGAATCCTAACCTTCTTCTCTCCACATAAAATAGTAGCATTATTCAATGACAACCAATCCATACCAATAATAATATCGAAACTACCTAATTCTATCAACATCAAATCAATCGGAAAGGAATGGTTCAAGAGATTTAGAGAGCATCCTTCTAATAGCTTATTAGTTTTCACTAATTTACCATCAGCCAATTCCACCTCGTAACTGGTACTTATCTCAACAGGTTCAATATCAATAAGGGCACTAAATTTAGTGGATACAAAGCTCCTATCGGCACCCGAATCGAATAAAGCAACAGCATAATGATTGTTGAGTAAAAACGTACCGGTAACGACATCCGGATCCTCTTTCTTCACCTCAATTGTTCCAAGTTGGTAGATACCACCCTGGGGGTTTCTTCCAGGTACAATCGCTTTCAACTTGGGGCATTCCAATTTCCTATGACCTTCTTCATTACAGTTGAAGCATATCGTTCCCTTCTTACACCTTTCAACCTTGTGTCCAAGCTTTCCGCAATTTCGGCACTTCCAGCAGTCGCCAGGATGCCTCTTGTTGCCACACTTAGGACATCTATCATCGTTGCGCGGTGCATTGTTGGTAAGAGCATTTGCATTCCCCTTTCTCTTGTTCTGACGGCGATTGAAATTCTTCCTATAATCACCTCTATCTACACGCTCACCGTCTCCCTTTCTTTTCTCACCAACACGGGCTTCATCTTCCTTATCCTGAATTATCTGTCCAATGAGTTGGTAAGCCATTCGAACAGCATCATCAATGGTCAGTGGTTTCGATGATGTCACGTCCCCCCGGATATTCCTGGTCAACCCTTTCACATATTGTTCAATTCGGATCTCTTCGGGTTCAACCAATCGAGGACATAGCAAGGCCAACTCATGGAATCGATTCGTGTAACTATCAATGTCCACACCTTTCATTCTCAAATGAATCAACTCCTGTTCTAACCTAATAATCACACTACGAGGACAAAACTCCAAAGTCATCCACTTCTTGATTTCAGCCCAAGGAGTAGCATTAGCAGCATCAAGACCCATGAAAGCAATTCTCCTGTTCCACCAAGTCAACGCACGACCTTTAAGAGTAGCCATAGCAAAAGTCACCTTATCTTCCTCCTTACACTTACTAATCCTAAACACCGATTCAATCTTCTCGATCCACTGGCTTAGTCCTACAGCACCTTCAGTTCCATTAAAAGGTAGAGGTTCACACTTCATGAACGTCACATAAGTACAGCCACCAACTTCAGGTGCATTCGTTCCAAGTCCTCCTACATTTCCTCCAGCATTAGCATTCACATTATTAGCATTCATATTCACATTAGTACCGCCAATTCCACTACCGCCAGCTCCACTACCGCCAGCTCCACTACCACCAGCTCCACTACCGCCAGCTCCACTACCGCCAGCTCCACTACCGCCAACTCCACTACTGCCAGCTTCATTTCTAGCATTTGCCATAAATTCAGTCATAGATGCGGTAACTTGCTCCGTAATAATCGTACGTACATCATCCTCAGTCACAGCCTTCTTGGGCGGCGTAGTTCTATAATTCCACAATTTCAAAGCATTAAGCATTCATCCAACAAAGGATTCATATAATATGGATCGAATTCATAATCAAGATACAAATAAGGCACAATATGGAATTCAAGACAAGATACATATTTCATTCGATCTGAAACAAAAGTATTGTCTTAGTACATCCCATATCAAAGTTCTAACACTATATACGCTCAAAATTCGTGTCAAATCTACTACTAACAAGTCGGTTCAGTCAAAGCTACAAACACAAAAGACATAAAGGTCACTACTAAATACAGACTGGTCTACTGAGAACCGCCAGATGGTCCATCATCCATCGTCTTCTAGATCTTCGCCGGACGATCACTAGACACATCTTCAGCTGGGCGCTTACGGATTACTCCTCTTTCAACCATGTCGGCATAAAATCTACTGTTCCAACCCACAGATATATTCAACTCCTTTTCAGCTTTCTCACGCATCGCACGAGCCACACTCAACTGAATCTCCATAGAATTCACCTTTCTCTTCATGGCAGCATACTCACCACTTTCCAACACCGATAACCTCCTAAAAGCCTCATTCAATCCACACTCTACATCACTCAAATCCAAACTAAGCAATTCTCGCTCTTTCTCGCCAACCTTAGCCTTCGACTCCAAATAAGCAACCTGAGTCTGAACAACATCTAATCCAACCTCTGTCACACAACTCTTAACACGGGAAGCATCTAGATCACGTCTGAAGGCCCATGGTGCAAGACCATCAATATGAGTAGCCTCTCGAGTACTAGACGACTCTCCTATCTCACGTCTACGAGTAGCAATACCATCAGTACCGTCAGGTGCATCGTCATCCTCATCCTTCTCTGATTCAGAATCAGATTCAGACGATTCAGACATCTCATCCCTAGGTAACTCATCCTCAGAATCAGACAAACAAACTGGTGGGGGCAAAGGCTCGCCCTCTGGAACATCATACGGATAAATAAGCTCAGCTTCCTCATCGTCATCAACCTCAACATCTATACCTACATCTTCCTCGACATCCTCGTCGTCAATCTCGTCATCTAAATTATCTAACCCAATCTCATCCTCATTCTCAATATCAGCATTCTCAATCTCCACATTCTCATTACCCACATTCTCAATATCCACATTCTCATTACCCACATTCTCAATATCCACATTCTCATTACCCACATTCTCTACTAAGTCAACCTGAGGGGCAATCTGATCTCCTAGTCCTAACTCGGGCTCGGGATCCTCAAATGGTTCCTCCTCGTCATCAATATCAAAATCTACTAAGTCTAAATAAGGATCATCTTCTATATTAGGTTCGGGAATAGCATGGTTTTCTACAGGAATATTAGGGTCAGCCATGACAATCTCCATTTATATATATTTATCTCGTATTAGGATAACATACTAGTTAAACAATTACATAATGAAATCATGATATATACATATATATAAATTATATTATATATATCAAAATATATATCTTCTCAATAGGGCTTGTTGGTAACGTCGGAGATCGCTGGCACCGTTATAGTCAAAAGATTTTTCAAATATTTTCTCAAATGTTCATTGTCAAAAGATTTTGAAAAGTTTTGTTCAAAACCTTGGTTTTTAAAATCTTTTGTTCTCTACAACGAGAGCTCTGGTACCAAACTGTAACACTCTCATTTTTCGTATCGGTACAGCGGAAGGGTCTTTCAGAGTGTTACGGGATAGCACAATAACTCCAATCATAGACAACACATAAAAATGGTTGTACAAGGTTTAACAAACATTCATTCGATAAAAAGTTTCAAAAGTGTACAACAGGTCCCAAATTATACAGGTCATTAAGTTTACAAAACACAGATCGAATGAACATTTTTAATATTAAGTGTGGGCCATCAGAGTCGATCTCCATCCGGATTACCTTCAAGCACCTGAGATAGAAAACATGCAAAAATCATATCAGCGAATGCCGAGTGAATTCATAGAGTTTAATGAAAACCGTTATATAAAAACAATCATTTACAATCATTTAAAATCAGAACACAAGTATAATATCGGAAGTAAGTCCACATATTGCTAGTCAGGCAATATATAAATCAAGCATACATCTGAAACCGTCCATGAGACCGTAGTCTCTATATTACCATGATAGGTAATATATTCATCGTTAATAGCGTCGTATCATATCGGATATTTAGATTATACAGGTCGTATAGATTGTAGTATCTGAATTAGGATTATTATTAGCCGCATGACATTGTTACCTTACTGTGAAAACAGCGGGCCGCGAACCCGACAAACAATTTGCCCATCTAAGTTAGCGTGTCGTCACAAAAATCACGCTATGGAATCTTCTCATACATAAATTCGCTTACCAATCAATGTGGTACGACGGGGATCAACCGTCAAGGCGCGAACTGGGGTGATCGTCCCCAAATAGTACTATCAAATGCATAAGCGTCTACCAAATCCTGGTAGTTCACAATTCATGCTAATGGGACTTTAAGTGACATAACCTAACTACTAATAATCCTTTTAGTCTCGAATATAGGGTCATAGCATCATTCGGGTCCATATCATTAAGCATACAATCGGGACTACTTGTGTTCTATTTTTATAAAAATCTAGCATGTTATCTCCCTCGCGGGTTTACAAATCATTTTATAAAACATTTAAAAGAGTGCGAGGCTATGAACTCACGTTGTTAATGAAAGGCGGATTATCGGCTACGGGCGTGCTTCGGTAACGGAAACCTATATAAATAATAATTGGTCTTAGACTCGGTCCAATGAATTTTATCAAAATAACAATATACATATGATGATTTTGTACATATGATGATGATCAAGTGGGTTTATAAATCCTCATTTACTCATTTTAGCGTTTACGTTTTAGTATCGTCTTACTAGTTCACTAGTTTTACCGATTTTACCTATTTTAAGTTCATTAAGTCTTTTATAAGTTCTTTTACTTGTTTTTACCTATTTTATACCTATATGATCAGTATATATACCTTCATGTTGGGCCCAAATGGGTTAAGCCCAAATAATTCTTTTTACAAGTTTTTATCTTATTAAGTCCAATTATTAGTCCAATACGTTTATTTAGCTCGTAAATGTCCGTAATTCTTATAGTTCGGGTTTTATCGGTTTTTATTTGTATTAGTTACTTATACATCAGTATATAACTTTTATAAACTTTACATTAGACGGGTTTGGTCGTCTAAGTTTTATTTGGCGAAAAACGTTAATTTCACGGCGATAGCCGAAAAAGTCGTAAAAATCGAGTTTATAGTTTTTATTACTTATAAATATTATTTTTACCACCATTTATATAATTTACCCATTTAATTAACCCTTTATACATTTATATAAATAAGTTCTATAAGTTAGTGGGTTTATATTTTACATTTTATAAATTATAATGTGAGTGCTTATATAATAATAATAAACATTATTTCCAAAATCTGATTTTTAACTTCATATTCACCATTTTTATCATATCTAGAGTTCTACAATGACTTAGAAGCTCATTTTTGGGTGACAACTTCTTCATAATATGTGCTACATATAACTTAGTTATATCTACTGCCCATTTTGAGTTTAAGTTGCCTTAACAGTCCCTACAAAACTGCTTATTCAGATTATACCACCTAACTTGTTTTGATCATATCTCACTCATTATTTTGATTCCATTGCATGGCCAACTCTCACATGTGTATAACATCATCTACTTACTGTAAATAGATCAAACCATTCATTTTTATCAGTTCATCTTTTAGTTATCTACTGTTTTTATACAACCAACTAATTAGTCATGATTTTAGCTTCATTTCTTATGGTTATCATCATTTTTAAGCATGTTTATCAACACTTGATCCCCACACAACATTTTTATCATCATATATACATCATATACATATACAAAATGAAAGAAAATACATTTGTTCTTTACAAAATAATAAGAGAAAAATGTAGAGGATGATCTTCTTTACCAATCCAAGTGGATTTCTTGTTTTAGGAAGGCAAGAACTTGATGAACACAACAAGTATCTCCAAGACCATAAAATATCAAGAACATATGTTGGAAAATCAGCCCTAGGACACAAGCAAATCACCTCCAAAGATGTTTATATGGCCACCAAATGATCAAGGCTTCAAGGAAACACCTTAATAGGACTAGTAAACATGTGGTTTGTGGTTAGAAAAGATCAAATGGGATGTTAGTTAGCTTATAGTGGACGGCACAAAGGGGTAAGTTGAGAGAGTTTTAGAGTGGATTGCATGGAAGGAAATGGTAGAAATGAAACCATTTGCTAGTTTTTGTTTAGTGGTAAATGAGTTGGCTTAAGGTGTAAGCACAAGCTTACACTTGTGTAACTAGCTAAGACTTGATGCCACCTATGTGTGGTGGTGTCAACATTGCCGTCCCATATAAGCTAGTGGGGTGGGGCAAAGTGTTTTGTCCCATCTCACTAGTTTACGGGTATTTCTCGATTCTAGTTTTCTCGATTTGTGTGCCCTCGGGTCGTTTTACGAAAAACGTTTTTATAAATTATGAATCATCGTCACAAAACGAATCCAATAAAAATTGTCTCATCAAAAACGGAGTTCAAAAACGTAAATACGTAATCCTAAGGTTTCCGGTTTAGTCTCAAAAGACGCCAAATTATGCACGTAAGCGCAAATTTAAATCCGTAAATTGTGAGTTCGTCAACCAACACAAAAATAAGTTTTAAAATATTATACGAGAAAATATTTCACTACCTGAAAATGTTAGATTTGTCACACTCGGATTATTTCTTGAAGATGCGGATGAATCCCAATTTTTGTGATGAGTGGTCATGTTCTCGATTAGCTCTCTACACTCCTCGGGTCTTCTTTTCATAAACGTACTACCGGCGGCGGCATTAATCGTATCACGATCACGAAAAGTTAAACCGTTGTAGAAAATATCAATTAGAGTGACGGGGAGCATATTATGATTAGGACAACGATCGATCAAGACATTATAACGTTCCCAAGCATCGAAAAGAGACTCATCAGGTTCTTGAGTGAAACCACTGATTTGATTCCTAAGACTAGTTACCATGGATGGTGGAAAATATCTTGACAAAAAATTTTGAGTCATCTCGTCCCATGTATGAATTGAGTTTTTAGGAACACGATCAAATCATTTTTCGGCATGGTGGGATAAAGTGTGTGGAAAAAGATGAAGGCGGAGAAAATCCATGGTAACACCGGGCAATTTCATGCTTTGAGTGACGGTTATGAATTTATCGAGGTGTTTGTTGGCATCATCATCCGGTAATCCGCGAAATGGGCAAGCATTTTGAACTTGTTGGATCATGTGATGCTTCGACAAAAATCTGGGAGCCGTGATTTGCATCGGCGCAATCGGTCCTCCACGTCCATTCATAGTCGGTTGGCATTACTCCTCCGTCGTATGAAGGTCGGGTTGAGGGTGATGGTTGTTATTATTCACAACGGGGTGAGGTGGATTATTATTATTATGCACACTGGCCATGTCTAGGTCTTTGCGAGTCTCGGGCTCAAGATTAGACGAAGATCGAGTACGCATACACTAAAAATGCAATACAATATTTTTTATTTTTTATCTTTTTTATTTTTTTTGGATTTTTGAATTTTTTTTATTTTTTAGGATTTCTTGAAAAATTTTATGCTATGAAAATAACGTTCTCAAGAGAACGGATCCCAAAATTCAATTTTTCTCACAAAAAACCGTTAATCTTTATGAAAAGAGCCGGCAGCGGTGCCATTTAATATGACAAATTGTTGATGTCTTGTTTGAGTGTTGTTCGTACTCGATTCAAATCGAATTGATCAGGGTTTAGGGTGGACTTATTGTTTTTGGTCACTAAAAGGGGGAGCTTTTGATTATCTGTGTCTACTAATAATATAAACATTAAAGCTATTAAACATAAAAAAAAGATGGATATCTAACCTTGATAGCTTAACCGGAATGAATGATGCACAGTTGTTCTTGGTAAAAATAACTGAAGGTGATTATCTATTTTAAAATAAAGTTGAAAACTTGAAAGTATTAAACTATAAATTAAGACTTTGAAAATAAAATGACAAAAGATTAAAGTTTGATAAAAAGTAAATGTTGAAAATTAAAACTCTATAAAAATTAAACTTGAAATTAACTAAGATGAAACACTTTTGAAAATAAGCTAAGTAAAAATAGCGGGAAAATGATTGTTTAAAAACAAAACAGGAAACCAAAAAATAAGCATAAGTCGGAATCCAAATCCAACATGTAATTCGGGATGAGAATGTTTTAACTAGTTCGGAATACAAATGCTCTAAACAATCCGGAATTCAAATGCTCAACACAATTCGGAATCTATGATAAACAAACAAATCGGAATCCAAAATATTCAAAACAATCAGGAATATCTATTAACTAAGTAATCCGGAATATGATTTTGTACGCAATCCGGGAAATATAACTTGTACACAATCCGGAAAAGAGATCTTTAACCTTATTCGGAATGTTAATCTTACATAGAATCCAGAATCCCTAAAACGTTAGTAATCCGGAATCCAGAAAATCAAAACAATCCGGAATGAGGAAGTTAATACAATCCGGAATTCAGAGTTTGTATGCAATCCAGAATAACGAAGTAAGTTATCCGGAATACGAAATCAATACAATCCGGTATAAGGTATGCTTAACCTTATCCGGAATATGATATGACCAGTACAATTCGGAATCCAACACTTACACATAATCCGGAATATAAGATGCAAGTAATTCGGGATACTCAAAAACACACAAGTCTGAATAATTTGTTACGATTTAATTCGGAATGAGAAAGTAGTACACAGTTCAGGAAAATAGGGTTTTAAAACCCGGATTAACAAACATAAGCTAAATCACAATAAGCAATTAACTAAAACTTTAACCAAAATGATTTTTATAAAAACTTAATAAGCCACAATTTAAAAACTAAGAAAACACCAAATAATCTAAATATTAAAAATGAACTTTTAAAAGATTTAAACTAATAAAACCACTTTATTAAAAATAAACTAAACACTAAATAATCATAAAGCACAATAAGCTAAATCATTAAACACACCAAATCAATAAGCTTAATCTAATAACCAAATCAATCACACAATCAACGAGATTAAACCAACTACATGATTAATAAAACAAACCAATAGATTATGATTAAGAAAGGTAGAATGAGAATTAACTAAAAAGCTTGATTAAATTGAAGACTAAGATTCAATTACAAGATTAAAAAGATGGAAGATTAAGCAAAACTTGAAAGAAAAATCTAGAGAGAGAAAGTAAAACACATACTCCTAATTACCTACTAAAAACTAAAAAATGAAAAATAACTCCTCCTAATGACATATTACGAGGGTATTTATAGGAGAAGGGGAGGGTGTTGTTGCTTCTCTCTTTTTTCTTGTCTTCTCGTCTTTTAAATAACTCGTCTTTCTCGACTTTGTCTCGGGATTAGTCGAATGATAAAATGAACTCGTCTTTTAATTTCCTTATTTTAGTAGACTTGGTTCTTCGACTTCGTTAAACTTCCGTCTTTAGACTTTTTCTTCGATAAATCTTCAGAATAGGCCTTTGACTTTCGTTCTTCTTGCACTTTTGATCTTTTGACTTCGTCTTTTGTCTTTTTCTTTGATAAAAGCCCGTGTTTTCTTCCTTTTTCATATTTTTGTCCTAAAACACTATAAAAACACAAACTACACATAATTCCGACTTTTACGACATTAAATACACGTTTTGGTCTTGTTTTTATTATAATTAAGTGGTAAAAGGATAAGTGTTTTCACACTTATTAGGGGTGAATACGTATCCTTTTAAAACTTAAAAACTTTCGTATCAAATAACCAAGTTTTCTATAACAGCCGAATGATCAGGCACCTGGTTCCTCTTCCATGCCGGTAGGCTCCTCCTAGTCCCGCAGCCAATAGGTTGTGGCCCTTTAATGATAGGTTGATCATGACGAATTTCACTTTCTTCTTCATTTTTATAGAAACGATAGAGGGGTAAATACCTTTCCTTTTAAAACATAAAAACTTTTGTATCAAATAACCGACCAGTTTTGATGCAATACGAAGAGTGTCGCAATAAACTCGTTTTATAATAACTATTTATCATTGATACAACAATAAACGCACAATATACTTGTATAACCATAATACAAGCATCAACAAATCAATACTCACAACAAGCTATACAATTAAATTCTACATAATATATATCTAAGAAATAAGACTACAATAACATACACAAACAAGATCTATATAATAAAGCATCAAATCAAACAAACATAAGCATATTGAAAACATAAACATAAACAAAGACAATACAAAGATAGTCTAAGCATAAAGCATACACGTATTAAGCCTCAACGCCTCTGCTACTAAGATGGTTATACTACGAGATGCAAATATAAATATAAAGTTATAAGTGCGAGTAAAGATATAAAGAGGTAAATAAAAGGAAATACGAAACGGACACGATGATTTATAGTGGTTCGGCATGAAGCACCTCTTCGCCCTACTCCACTCCTCGAGTATCGAACTCGAGAGTTACTTCACTAGTCAACAAGCTCCATTCAAGATATAGAAAACCGTACACAAGTAGCTTTCACCAATTACCGACACAAAGCTAAATGTCGAGTCCTAATCTTAGCTACAATCAATCAACACATCGTATTTCATCAACTATGAAATACTACCACAATCACACGATTTACCTAATATACACGATCTCACAACATCACACATGATCACACCATTCCGTGCTTACACACATTGCCGAATCTAACGACTACAAAGAATCACCCAATATCACCTAAGATCACACATGATCACCCACAAGTATTTCAGATCTAACAAATACATAATTGGAAGAGATGAACTTGATCTATATGTAACAAGTGCTATGACTCTATAACACATCGTATCTTGATGATTACGTGTGTTCTTCTCGATCATTTGTCGAGGAATGATTACGACTCTACAAAATATCATATCTTGACGATTACATGTGTTCTTCTCTAGCACATAAGTGGAGGATAAATTGGATCATATTTCAACAAGATTAAACATGTTTAGATGATCAAAGGAAAGGAAATAATAAGTAAACTAATAAAACAACAAGTTTCTCAATGTAAAATGATATATATGAAGTGAGAAAATAGTGTGGTACTTATACAGAGAGGCCCCGTCGAGGAGCGTTTTCGGTGCACTAATTAAGCCTGTCAATACACTTAGCTAAGTGTGCGGATGACCTGTTAAGTGTATAGGCTGACCTAAACATAGACGATACACTCCCTTTTCTCCTATTTTTTGGAGGTGCTATTCGGTAGAGGTGCTATTTGGGTTAGTTTTAACTGATTTTTAGTCCGTTTGAAGAAGGAAATTTTGAATTTCATATTTACTTATTTAATAAAACTTTTCTAATAATTAGAAAATATTTTTTGAATTATTTTTGTAAAAACATTTTTTACACGAAAGTTAAGGTTTAAGAAAAAATAATTATTCCTTTATCATAGAAATATTTAAAGATTGTGTGTTCATACCTTTAGTGATTTACGTCTGGTAAAAACTTGCATCCATGTTGATGCAATCTTGAGACAGCTAGGGATGTTGATGAATGTAATTAATGATTGTTTAGTAAACAAGTAACTTGCGCACTTTACTTTATGTTTTACAAGTAACGTATTTGTCGTCACCAAAACATAAAGATATCATGTAGATTAAATATCTTAATATTTGCACTAACAATCTCCCCTTTTTTGATGATGAAAAATATGTAAATTGTAAGACAACGTAAAGTTTAGAATGTTGGAAATACGTTTTACGTATTAAGAAGGATCGGTCACTCCAACGATAGTCCATGTAATAGCTCGTAGTTTAGTTAACCTTCTTTATTTATCAAACAAGTCCAAGCCTAGCCTACAAAATGTGCAGGCCGGCCCAAACGTGTAAGCCCAAGCCCATTACAAGGCTTGGGTATATAAACCCTCTCCTTTGATGGAGAGGGTGTGTGGTTTCATAATTGACACATAGTAAACATTGGTTTTCTCTCTCTAAGTGTGTGTGTAATCCACCATCTCTTTATCTCTTTCTCTCTCTAAAAACATAAGCATAGATTTACATTTCTACAAATGGTATCAAGATCTTGGGATGAAATATAGGTTTGTTTTTAGTGTTGCGTATGTTTTATAAACATTTCGTAGGTTGTTGAGTATTTCTTGCCGAATCCTCAAATTTTTTGTGTGTTTGATCGTAGTTTCAAGTAGTGTAACGTAGTGATTCATGTTATTGTGTTTTTGGTATCTTGGTTTTGGTTAAAACATAATCTTTCTTGGATCAAAAGTGAAAAAAGGTATTGTGTTCATCTTTGCGAAATTCAAGCAGACACTTCCATCGGAAAGTACAAGTAAAAGGGGCTGCCATCGCAATAACCATCACCATCGGAAAGTGTTTGGTTCCACATTGCGATACTGAGGATTTCGATACTTATTCCGATCTGAACATTTCGATCGTTCATTGCGATCTGGGATTCCGACGGATATAAGGAAGTTGTTAAATCGTTACTCTGCCGAAATTTTGTCAGCTATATTCCGATCTGAATCTTTCCGATAGGTCTTTGCAATCTGAACATTTCGACAGCTTTGCATTGCGATCTAGGCATTCCGATACCATCATCATTCCGACAAGGTTACATTGCGATCTGAATCATTCCGACAAGGTTACATTGTGATCTGATCATTCCGATCTGAATCATTCCGACAGGGTTACATTAAGATCTGGACATTCCGATAGTGACATTCCGATCTGGCATTCCGATCTAGACATTCCGACAAACCAAAAATTATTCCTTAAAAAATTTCGTGTGTAATTTTGACTTGGAATTTTTGGTTTATCGAGAACATATTTTAAGGGGATTTTAACATTGTTTCTCGGATTTAACTCACAACAACACAAAAATACTTAACCTTATTTCATTGTTCGATCAACTTTGTAAATCTTAACTTACTGAAATGGAGTACACATCTCTTACGGATAAGTCCATACTCTCGGGTACGGATAATCGTCCACCAATGTTGGTGAAGACTATGTATGAGGAATGGGCTTCCCGAATGGAACTTTATATGTTGAACAAGGAGAATGGACATCTAATTTGGGCATCGGTGCTCAATGGACCATTAGATTATGGTACCGTGACGGAAGGTACGACCACTCGTCCTCGCACAACGGGTGAGTTGACTGGAGATATGAAGATTCAAGATAAATGTGATAAGTATGCTACAAACATCATTCTCCAAGCTCTTCCTCCAGATGTATACAAACTCGTCAGCAAACATAAAGTTGCCAAAGAGTTATGGGATAGAATTCGTGTTCTAATGCAAGGCACCTCGTTAACTAAACCAGAACGAGAGTGTAAGCTTTATGATACTTTTGATAAGTTTGCCTATGTGCCAGGGGAGACTCTCAATGACTACTATCTGAGATTTACCCTATTGTTGAATGAGCTAAATATCTATGGCATGGCAATTCCTACCTTTCAATTGAACACCAAGTATTTGAACACTCTTCCTCCAGAATGGAAAAAATACGTGACGGATGTTAAATTGGCTAAGGACTTGCATAACACCAATGTGGATCAACTTCAAGCTTTTCTTCAACAACACGAATTATCACACTCCCGAAATATCAGAGTATAATGGCAACAAGGGAGTGGTGACGTCATGATTATCATACACGCACAGTTACAAAGAACGACCTCTAAATGAGACGTTCGGAAAATAGATCACTTGTAATTGATAAAATAAATAGTTTTAACATAGTGCGGAAGCATAAAACTGTCACAGTTACAAAACATAATTTTCCAAATAGTACAAATGATCTTTGTTTCAATAGAAATAACGGCAATGCATGAGACCTCACTTAGCATCTTCCTTCTTAATACCTGAGAAAAACATTGCTAAAGCGTCAACATAAAGTTGGTGAGTTCATAGGTTTAGTTAATTTGAAATGTTTAATGAACCACAAGATTTTCCCAAAACTGATGACAATATAACAAATAGAAAGTCATCCTAAAAGTATTTATTAAAGTCTAAGCTTGTGACACCGAAGCATTAACAACACCGGTAGTATAATCATATAAATGTAGCCCAACTGGATGCCTAAACCCACGACATCCTATCTCAGACTCAAATGAAACTGTGCCCGCTTGTCCCCTTGTTGGACAAGACAGACAGGGACGTCAATCCCGATAGATCTATCCATAACATTCGTGCTTACACAAAGTAATTAACGGTTCACGATTTACGGGCCAAAGCAACTGGGTTTTTAGTGGGACTTAGACAAATATATAGATCAATAAATGCACTTGTGTTCATACGTTAAATCAAGCAATGTCTCACCCCAAAAAGCAGTAAAAACAGTTAAACAGGGGGCTATAAACTCACCTCGTAAATCAGCAAAGTGACAAGAGGTAAAGGTAGCTCGAGAGTACGGTTACGCTAACCGCGACCTATTTAATTATAAAGATCGTGTTACGACATTAAAAATTATACTAATAAAAAGACATGACATCTTAGTTGTGCTTGACAATACTTTACGTTTACGGACAACACGATACATAAAAGTCGGGTATTGAATAAATGAGATTTACGGGCTGAATATACTCTTAAGTTAAACAAATTCATTTTTGGGCCTTAAATAACCCAATACACCCAAACTGGCCCAACAATAACCAATTCAACCCAACCAAGGGTCGGCCCATTGGCCATTTGACCCGGCCCGGCCCAAGGGCGACACAAACAAGGTGAGGGGGGTTAATACGTGTTTTAATCTCTCACACAAACCCAAAACACTCAGTCAATCTCTCTCTCTTCTCTCGAAAATACTCCCACCGCCCCTTTTCTCTCTCTCTCTCAAAAACCAATCGGATCTAAGCCCTCCCATGGCTAAGATGGTTTATGGTGATTAAACACGCGTGGGATGTGGGGTTTCATCCCCACATCAAACCGATTCGATTTCGAGGTGTTTTTTTTCCAGGAGTTTAAGTTATTGATTCATCAATCAAAGATAAGTTTACATCTCTTTTTCCTTTTAATTAGATGGTCTATTGATTTTCGTTTATAAAAAAGATTTATGGTTTTAAATCGTTCGTATAAACAAGCTGTGAACAAAGGCTCTCGAATTTAATGGTAATTGAATTAGGGTTTCGAAAATAATTGGGGGTTTTTCTAAATCTCAGGTTTAATAACCATTAATTAACGTTTTCTATTATAAAAACATGTTAATTTCACATATAGCCGATTTGTAAAAATTAGGGTTTCGGTCAAATTTGGGGGTTTATTCATATCTCGGTTTCAATTAAATTAATTAATTAATTCGTGTTTGGATTGGGTCTAATTAGGGTTTAAATTAATAAAATGAAATTAGGGTTTATATAAATTGGGGGTTTTTGTACACGGTTGATTATTTGTAATTAAATAACGTTTTTGGAACATATAATGTATTAATTTCGTAAATAAAAAGGTTTACAATTTTTAGGGTTTCGGATTAATAAGCGGGTTTTATACCCGCGGCTTATTGAGGGTTTGATGATGTTTCTGTTAAAAAGAAATAGATGAATCTTGGGTTATGGTTACTTTTGAGTGATAAAGGTTTCGGCAGAAACAAAGGGTCTTGGTTTGGTCTCGGTTTGGGTCTCGGTTTGGTCTCGGTTTGGTCTCGGTTTGGGTCTCGGTTTGGTCATGGCATAAGTAATGTAAAAGACATGGTAAGGGGGGTCTCGGTTTGGTCTTGACAGAAAATAATGGGGTTATGGTTTGTGGTCAAAGTCCAAGTTATTAATGCTATGATTTATCTTTACATTTTTTGTTTAAATTGCACCGTAACAAGGACTAATACATTTGCTTTATTTTCGCAGGTTTGGTTACAAATGACGAGCACAACTAAGACGTGTACAGGAAATTAAAGAGATGATTAAAAGACTCACAACGGGTGTTTCGTTTTGGTTTGTAGGTGTGGACGAGAAGGAAGTGGATCGGCTTGACACTACTCTTTACTTTCACCCAGGATTTGTGTTTGAAACTGTCCAGGAACAATTTTTGTAATAATTTGGACTGTGGATAATATTTGTGTTATGTTTGGACATTGGATAATTTTTGGGTTGTATTTAACTTGTATTATTAGTTTAGGGTTAGACTAAAACTGAAAATGGTATGCTTGTGATATACCCATTTTGGGTAAACTTGGCATGTGTGCTGGATTTTAGTGATTAGTGGGTGAATAAACAATGTAATTCTGAATATTGACTCTTGTTGACCAAGTTTTGAAATAAAAGTTCATAAATTAGATTTTTGTACAATTTGTATCATTGTACCATGCGGCCCAGATTTGTCAATTGTCTAAGTTTTAGACGCGAAAACATAATATGCACAACTTGATAACAAATCGACACACGACTTGAATCAAAGACGGATATGCGTGATCTCGAGGGATTCAGCAAATAATTCAAATAGACACACGGCAAATGCATAATACGTTTATTAACTCGTACGTTTCATTCATAAACTAATAGACACGAAAAACTCGAGTTGTTACATTCGCTCTCCCTAAAGAGGGCTTTGTCCGCAAAGCAAAGCAAATAATACATTTATATAGACACCTCATTGGTAAATAATCAAGGTACTTCACTATATGAAGAATTAAAGATGAAAATTTGACGGATGTCACAGTATTCCCATGTTTTAGAGATTTCGTCACGAAATCAAGACGTTGTTGTAGTAGGATGATTAGCGAAAAGATGAGGATACTTGCTCTTGAATTGATCTTCACGTTCCCACGTGTATTCTAGACCTCTACGCGCATTCCAACGGATTTTTACGATAGGTATACGACTTTGCTTGAGCTGTTTGACCTGACGGTCCATAACTTCCACCGGTTCTTCTACAAAGTTGAGTTTGTCGTCGAGTTGAATCTCTTCTAAAGGAATAACGAGTGTCTCGTCGGCTAAACATTTCTTCAGATTGCAAATGTGGAACACATTATGCACTCGGCTAAGTTCTTGAGGTAACTCCAAACGATAGGCTACGGGGCCAATCCTCTCTATGATTTTGAATGGTCCAATGTAACGAGGATTTAACTTTCCACGCTTTCCAAAGCGAATCACACCCTTCCAAGGTGAGACCTTCAACATGACTCTATCGCCAACTTCAAACTCAAGGGGTTTGCGTCTCATGTCAGCATAACTCTTTTGTCGATCTCTTGCGGCTTGCATACGGCTCTTGATCTTAAAGATCTTCTCAGTAGTCTCGTGTATGATCTCGGGTCCAGTGAGTTGTGCTTCACCAACCTCTGCCCAACACACGGGTGAACGACACTTTCTACCATACAATGCTTCGAACGGTGCTGCCTTAATGCTAGTGTGATAACTATTGTTGTATGAGAACTCCACCAGAGGTAGGTGTCTATCCCATCTATTTCCGAAGTCGATCACACAAGCTCTCAGCATATCTTCTAAGGTTTGAATGGTCCTTTCACTTTGACCGTCAGTTTGGGGATGATACGCAGTGCTCATATCCAACTGCGTTCCCAATGCCTTCTGCAGCGACTTCCAAAACTGCGAAGTAAATCGGCTATCTCGGTCGGAGATTATAGACACAGGCACACCATGCCTCGTGACTAATTCCTCCAAGTATGTTCTTGCTAACTTATCCATTACATCGGTCTCCTTGATTGGTATGAAATGAGCCGATTTGGTGAGTCGGTCGACGATTACCCAAATGGTGTCAAATCCGGCTGAGGTTTTAGGTAGCTTTGTAATGAAATCCATAGTGATCCTTTCCCACTTCCATTCTGGCAGTTCGGGTTGGACCAACAATCCTGATGGTTTCATATGTTCGGCCTTGACCTTGGCACAAGTCAAGCACTTGCTAACGTATGTAGCAATGTCCGCCTTCATGTTCGGCCACCAATACAACATCTTCAGATCATGATACATTTTGTCAGATCCCGGATGTATGGAGTATTTTGACTTATGCGACTCATGCATAATCAAAGGTCGTAGGTCACCATGGCACGGTAACCAACTCCTATTATCAAGGCACAACGTTCCATCCGAGCGAGCTTCTAACTTCTTTATCATGCCTTCAACATCTTCAGTCTTGAGAATTTCTTCCTCGACTGCCTCTTTCTGAGCCTTGAGAATTAAGGATGGAAGGTCTAAGTCAATGGTCATCACCAAGGCCTTCACCCTAAGAACTCTCTCCTTTCGACTCAAAGCGTCGGCCACGACATTTGCCTTGCCCGGGTGATAACGGATCTCGCAATCGTAATCACTGAGCAACTCTAGCCAACGTCGTTGTCTCATGTTGAGTTCCTTTTGATTTAAAATGTGTTGTAGACTCTTATGATCAGTGAAGACAACACACTTAGTACCATAAAGGTAGTGTCTCCAAATCTTCAGGGCAAACACCACTGCTCCCAACTCTAGGTCATGAGTTGTGTAGTTCTTCTCGTGCACTTTTAGTTGTCTTGATGCGCAAGCAATGACCTTAGTCCTTTGCATCAGTACCGCACCTAACCCTTTTATGGATGCATCACAATATACTACAAAGTCTTCATTACCCTCGGGTAAGGCTAGTATAGGTGCTTCACACAACATCTGCTTCAATGTCTGGAATGCCAAATATTGATCCTCTTTCCACTCAAACTTCTTGTCTTTTTGAGTTAACTCCGTCATTGGTTTAGCTATCTTGGAGAAACCTTCAATGAATTTCCTATAGTAACCAGCAAGACCTAAAAATTGGCGGATCTCCGTGGGTGTTGTTGGAGTCGCCCAATCCTTCACGGCCTCGATCTTAGCAGGATCCACGTGAATACCACTGCTATCGATTACATGCCCAAGGAATTGCACCGTGTTTATCCAAAACTCACATTTGGAAAACTTTGCATATAACTTCTCCTTCCTTAGCAGCTCTAGTATGGTCTTCAAATGTTCCTTGTGTTCTTCTTCATTACGAGAGTAGATGAGAATATCATCGATAAATACAATCACAAACTTGTCCAAGTATGGTTTGCAAACTCGGTTCATGAGATCCATGAATACCGCATGCGCGTTTGTCAAACCGAAAGGCATAACTTGGAACTCGTAGTATCCGTACCGGGTTCTAAAAGCCGTCTTATGAACGTCTTCCTCTCTAACCCTTAGCTGATGATATCCTGACCTTAAATCGATCTTCGAGTATATGTTAGATCCTTGCAATTGGTCGAAAAGATCGTCAATTCTTGGCAATGGGTAACGGTTCTTTATCGTCAGCTTATTCAATTCTCGGTAATTGATACACATCCTAAAGGATCCATCTTTCTTTTTGACAAATAGGACCGGTGCTCCCCAAGGTGAGGAACTCGGCCTAATGAAACCTTTGTCAGAAAGTTCCTTTATTTGTTCAGCTAACTCTGTCATCTCGGCCGGTGCTAAGCGGTATGGGGCTCTAGCAATAGGCGCGGCTCCTGGTGTAAGCTCTATGTGAAACCCCACTTGCCGTGCTGGTGGTAATCCCGGTAAATCCTCTGGGAATACGTCGGGAAAGTCTCTAACGATCGGTACATCTTCCACTTTCTTCTCATGATCTTCTTCTCCTTCCTTTTGTGTTATTTGAATCAAGAATACTGGACATCCCTTCTCAATGTATCTTTGGGTTCTAATACATGAGATGACTTCCAATCTTGATCCATTCTTCACTCCACTTCTTTCGCCTTGTATGATTAGTACATCGTTTCCGTAAGGAACACGGACGCACTTCTCATGACATACAATTTCCGCGTGATGCTTCGACATCCAATCCATTCCAATGATGACGTCAAAACTTCCCAATTCTATGGGGAGTAAGTCGATACTGAACGAACGATCTTGTAACCTTATACTACATCCTTTTAGAATAGCGTCGGTGGTTACTGACTTCCCATCGGCTAATTCTACATTATACTTAACATCTAACGCAGTAGGGGTAATATTTAGGCGTTCACTAAATACAGATGACACAAAACTCCTATCCGCACCAGAATCAAATAGTACTGAAGCATAGTTGTTATTGACTAGAAACGTACCAGTCACAACATTGTTGTCCTGCACCGCAGCTTCAGCACAGAGATGATACACTTTGCTAGGTGCCGTGAATCCTCCAGGAGTACTAGTTGTGGCTCGGTTATTCCCTCCCCGGTTCCCTTGATTCTGCTTTTGGTTTCCTTGGTTGTGATTTTGATTGCCTCGAATCTGGTTACCACGACCTTGGTTCCCACCGCTTGGACACTTATTCTTGTAGTGACCTTTCTCTCCACATCCAAAGCAAGTGACATTTGCTCCTTGGCCACCCTGTGTTCCTGGTCCTCTTTGGTTAGTAGGACGAGGTGGTGCTCGACATTCCTTTGCCTTATGTCCGGCCTTCCCACAGTTGTAGCACGTTGGGGGACATGCTCCTTCGTGGTGTCGGCCACACTTTCCACAGAAAGGAAGTCTTCCAGCGTAGTTTCCAGTATTACCTTGTCCAGCAGAAAACACCCTTGCTACTTCTTGTCGCTTGTTTTGGTTGTAGTTGTTTGTGTTGTTGCTGTTATTGGTATTGTTGGTTTTGTTGTTGTAGTGGTTGCCAGACCACTTCCTCTTATCCCCAGTATTTTCTCCCAACTCTTGTACCACTTGGTACATCAGACTCTGAGCCATATCGATTGCCTCGTGCAAATCAGTTGGCTTGGATGAAGTCACATTCCCTTTGATGCTCAAAGGTAGTCCTTCAATGTATCGCTCCAACAATCGGTCGTCGTTGGGCACCATTTCGGGACATAACAAGATCAGCTCTTGAAAGCGTTGATTGTAAGCAGTAAGAGCGGTACCCTTGACCTTCAGGTTCCACAGCTCAACCTCCATCTGCTTGACTTCGTTTCGTGGGCAGTATTTCCTCACAAACATAGCTTTAAACTCACTCCAGGGCGTCGCTTAGGCAACGTCAATGGTTACAGCGCGAGCATAGACGTTCCACCAAGTCAAAGCACCATCCACTAACGTGCTTGACGCAAATTTTACCTTATCAGCTTCAGCAACATTGCTAATCCCAAATTGGGATTCCAACTTCTCAAACCATCTGGTCAAACCTACTGCTCCTTCAGTACCGCGGAAACTTACTTGCGTAACTGCACGAAATTCCTTGTAGGTACAAGTCTGTGCAATGGCATTAGTAGCTCCTTGGTTGGTCTCCTCCTGTGTGCTTGCTGTACGATTTGCTTCAGCTGTTGCGAGTGCCTCGGCCACCCGTTCGGCGATCATTTGACTTAGCATGACGGGATCAATTCCACCGGTAGTAGCTGGTGGATTCTGTGTCTCAGATCTTCTAACTGGCGCCATAATCTAAAAAGGTAATAGGACAATGAGTTTTGCCAGACATAACATGCATGGCACGCACAATACAATTATGAAATGCTCCATGGTATAATACACAATATATAATGATCTCACAATTTTTGTAACCCATAATATCATTCATAGAATTGTTTGGTAATACATCATAATTTGTCATACATAATAAAGAAAATGAAAATGCCAACTAGCTGAGATAAACTTCAAAGCTTAGTGGTCGTACAACAATAAGTCAATGGTATAGGATAAATCTAACTAGTGCCCTCACGGCGCTGATGAAGCTCTCTCTCCAACTCTGCTAACCTCCTCTCAACCACGATCTCACGAGCCTGGGAATCTCTAAGTCTAACATCGGTATCATAACAAGCGGCCCTAAACCTCTTATCCAAGTCTGCAACAGGGTCCTCCACAGGTGCCTCTAGTCCACCTGTCTCAACCAATGGCTCTACTCCCCAACGGGTCATCAGGGTCTCGATCTCCTCAAGACGAGCATTCGGCATTTTATCCATCTGATCAAGAACATCATGGAGCTGTCCTCGTAGACGGGTCACACAAACCGTCAATACTGTCTCATCCCTAACTGGACTCTTCTTCGCCAGTGCCTCCAGCTTATCCTGCACCTCATTATACTCCTCACCCAAAGCCTCTACAGCATCCTCCAACCTGTTTAAACGAGTCGTCACACATCCATCTGCTGCTCCAAGCATCACCACTGTCGATGTAGCTCTCCTAGGAAGAGGAGTCGTAGCTCTCGGCCCAGTAGAGATGCCAACATCAGCAAGCATCTCCTGGTACACAGCAGGTACAGTCTCTGGTGGTGGTAGTGGTAGTAGTGACACCTCTGGGACAGGACTGGCAGGTGTGCGGGCTGTATGCCTGTCAGTGGCAGAGAAGGGTATGAGGGGTCGGTAAGGTGAAGGTGGTGGTCGGGCAGCTCTCCCCCGAAGACGTCGCCTAACATAGTAGAAAGGCAGAGTACCAGGTGCTGGAGCAGGGATGTCAGTCCTCTCCCCTTCGTCTTCAGATGAAGATGAGGAGATGTGTGCGAGGGAAACCTCAGGAGTAGCAGCATATGTAGCAGGAGGGTCCTCAGTGTCAGTGACCTCCATGGGTTCACCTTCTCCATCGGTGAAGTCCATATCATCATCCTTTGTCTCCTCCATCGACTCATCCCTAGTGACTGATGCCTGTCCTGGTGACTGCACCACATCAGCGGCTAGGTCATCCTCTCCTCCGCCTTCTAGGCTAACTACGTCATCAGCTGATGCATCAGGGATACGGATCGGTGAACGATGAACCTCCTCAGTCTCTCTCTCAGTCTCATCATCTGAATTCATCCGGTACCACGGATATCCTGATGGTGATCCTCTAGGTAGTCCTACTGATGAACTGATAGTCGACTGTGAACTGCGGTTGTAGTATGCTCCTGTAGACGTGGAATCATCAGAAGAAGACATCGCTGTAACATAAACAAAATAAATGTGTGTAAATACCTCATATAATTAGTCCGTAAAAAGGGACATTAACATAACATAGCAATCATTGTTGAACCCACATGTATCCCATATAACATAATTTAGATTTTGTTGTTGCACATGTAACCCATGTAAATATACCTCGTAATTGTCAAATCACATGTATCCCATTTATTACTTATATATATCCATGTATATATATACTTAATACTTACAATCCGTATGATAATCGATTAAACACATAGCAGTTATAGTCTAGAGTTACTAAATGCAACCTAGTTCTCTATAACCATGGCTCTAATACCAATCTGTCACACTCCCGAAATATCAGAGTATAATGGCAAAAAGGGAGTGGTGACGTCATGATTATCATACACGCACAGTTACAAAGAACGACCTCTAAATGAGACGTTCGGAAAATAGATCACTTGTAATTGATAAAATAAATAGTTTTAACATAGTGCGGAAGCATAAAACTGTCACAGTTACAAAACATAATTTTCCAAATAGTACAAATGATCTTTGTTTCAATAGAAATGACGGCAATGCATGAGACCTCACTTAGCATCTTCCTTCTTAATACCTGAGAAAAACATTGCTAAAGCGTCAACATAAAGTTGGTGAGTTCATAGGTTTAGTTAATTTGAAATGTTTAATGAACCACAAGATTTTCCCAAAAGTGATGACAATATAACAAATACAAAGTCATCCTAAAAGTATTTATTACAGTCTAAGCTCGTGACACCGAAGCGTTAACAACACCGGTAGTATAATCATATAAATGTAGCCCAACTGGATGCCTAAACCCACGACATCCTATCTCAGACTCAAATGAAACTGTGCCCGCTTGTCCCCTTGTTGGACAAGACAGACAGGGACGTCAATCCCGATAGATCTATCCATAACATTCGTGCTTACACAAAGTAATTAACGGTTCACGATTCACGGGCCAAAGCAACTGGGTTTTTAGTGGGACTTAGACAAATATATAGATCAGTAAATGCACTTGTGTTCATACGTTAAATCAAGCAATGTCTCACCCCAAAAAGCAGTAAAAACAGTTAAACAGGGGGCTATAAACTCACCTCGTAAATCAGCAAAGTGACAAGAGGTAAAGGTAGCTCGAGAGTACGGTTACGCTAACCGCGACCTATTTAATTATAAAGATCGTGTTACGACATTAAAAATTATACTAATAAAAAGACATGACATCTTAGTTGTGCTTGACAATACTTTACGTTTACGGACAACACGATACATAAAAGTCGGGTATTGAATAAATGAGATTTACGGGCTGAATATACTCTTAAGTTAAACAAATTCGTTTTTGGGCCTTAAATAACCCAATACACCCAAACTGGCCCAACAATAACCAATTCAACCCAACCAAGGGTCGGCCCATTGGCCATTTGACCCGGCCCGGCCCAAGGGCGACACAAACAAGGTGAGGGGGTTAATACGTGTTTCAATCTCTCACACAAACCCAAAACACTCAGTCAATCTCTCTCTCTTCTCTCGAAAATACTCCCACCGCCCCTTTTCTCTCTCTCTCTCAAAAACCAATCGGATCTAAGCCCTCCCATGGCTAAGATGGTTTCTAGATTATTAATATCAATTATGTGTGATGGTTTATGGTGATTAAACACGCGTGGGATGTGGGGTTTCATCCCCACATCAAACCGATTCGATTTCGAGGTGTTTTTTTTTCCAGGAGTTTAAGTTATTGATTCATCAATCAAAGATAAGTTTACATCTCTTTTTCCTTTTAATTAGATGGTCTATTGATTTTCGTTTATAAAAAAGATTTATGGTTTTAAATCGTTCGTATAAACAAGCTGTGAACAAAGGCTCTCGGATTTAATGGTAATCGAATTAGGGTTTCGAAAATAATTGGGGGTTTTTCTAAATCTCAGGTTTAATAACCATTAATTAACGTTTTCTATTATAAAAACATGTTAATTTCACATATAGCCGATTTGTAAAAATTAGGGTTTCGGTCAAATTTGGGGGTTTATTCATATCTCGGTTTCAATTAAATTAATTAATTAATTCGTGTTTGGATTGGGTCTAATTAGGGTTTAAATTAATAAAATGAAATTAGGGTTTATATAAATTGGGGGTTTTTGTACACGGTTGATTATTTGTAATTAAATAACGTTTTTGGAACATATAATGTATTAATTTCGTAAATAAAAAGGTTTACAATTTTTAGGGTTTCGGATTAATAAGGGGGTTTTATACCCGCGGCTTATTGAGGGTTTGATGATGTTTCTGTTAAAAAGAAATAGATGAATCTTGGGTTATGGTTACTTTTGAGTGATAAAGGTTTCGGCAGAAACAAAGGGTCTTGGTTTGGTCTCGGTTTAGGTCTCGGTTTGGTCTCGGTTTGGGTCTCGGTTTGGTCATGGCATAAGTAATGTAAAAGACATGGTAAGGGGGGTCTCGGTTTGGTCTTGACAGAAAATAATGGGGTTATGGTTTGTGGTCAAAGTCCAAGTTATTAATGCTATGATTTATCTTTACATTTTTGGTTTAAATTGAACCGTAACAAGGACTAATACATTTGCTTTATTTTCGCAGGTTTGGTTACAAATGACGAGCACAACTAAGACGTGTACAGGAAATTAAAGAGATGATTAAAAGACTCACAACGGGTGTTTCGTTTCGGTTTGCAGGTGTGGACGAGAAGGAAGTGGATCGGCTTGACACTACTCTTTACTTTCACCCAGGATTTGTGTTTGAAACTGTCCAGGAACAATTTTTGTAATAATTTGGACTGTGGATAATATTTGTGTTATGTTTGGACATTGGATAATTTTTGGGCTGTATTTAACTTGTATTATTAGTTTAGGGTTAGACTAAAACTGAAAATGGTATGCTTGTGATGTACCCATTTTGGGTAAACTTGGCATGTGTGCTGGATTTTAGTGATTAGTGGGTGAATAAATAATGTAATTCTGAATATTGACTCTTGTTGACCAAGTTTTGAAATAAAAGTTCATAAATTAGATTTTTGTACAATTTGTATCATTGTACCATGCGGCCCAGATTTGTCAATTGTCTAAGTTTTAGACGTGAAAACATAATATGCACAACTTGATAACAAATCGACACACGACTTGAATCAAAGACGGATATACGTGATCTCGAGGGATTCAGCAAATAATTCAAATAGACACACGGCAAATGCATAATACGTTTATTAACTCGTACGTTTCATTCATAAACTAATAGACACGAAAAACTTGAGTTGTTACATTCGCTCTCCCTAAAGAGGGCTTTGTCCGCAAAGCAAAGCAAATAATACATTTATATCGACACCTCATTTGTAAATAATCAAGGTACTTCACTATATGAAGAATTAAAGATGAAAATTTGACGGATGTCACACGAATGCCATGTGATCGAGGCTCGGTTGTCTAAACCTCAAGTTCATGATCCACTTGCAATGTATGCTTCTCAACAAAACATGGCTTATACTTATCAACAACCATCATACTTGCAGCACCACCACCACACATCTATCAGCAACCACAACAACCATCTTATCAACCACCAATGATGCCACAGCAAGAATATCAACAAAGTGTTCATCAATAATCTTTTCAACAGCAACCACCATATCAAACATCACCATCACAAGCCAACACTTCTCCATTGGGCTATACTCCTCAGCAAGGATATTTTCCAATAGAAGCACAACCATCACAAGCTTTCTACTCTAATGAACTTCCACCAATCCAAGCACCGGTCTTTACTCCAAATGATACGCCAGCTGATGCTCTAAACCATCTCACAGCCTACTTGTCAAAACTTGTTGCAACTAGAGGATTTCCACCAACAAACAATCAGCTCCGCACCTCATCAAATCCTCGACAACAAGCCACTGTTCAAGATGGTCAAGTGACGGTGCAACCTATTCAGGGAAGGCAAAATTCATATGGACCTCCTACAAAGACTGGGAACAATCAAGCTGTGAATTCTCAAGCTAGTGGAAATGGGAGTCCTATTGGTCCTAAGAAGGTTGTGACTTGCTACAATTGTCGAGGACAAGGTCATATGGCTAGGGAATGCACTCAGTCGAAAAGGAGAAGGGATGATGCATGGTTTCGTGAGAAGATGTATTTGGTTGATGCTCAGTCTAAGGGGAAGATTTTGGATTCAGAGGAGTTAGCATTTCTTGCAGACCCAGGGGCAGCAGATACTGAAGGCATTGCAGTTGTTTCCACTTCTAATGCAGCTTATCAAGCGGATGATCTTGATGCATACGATTCGGATTGTGATGACATTCACTATGCCCAAGCTGCTCTCGTTGCTAATCTCTCTCACTATGGTTCTGATGTCATCAGTGAGGTACCAACCACATCTAATAATATTGATGATAACCAACATCAAGTTGGGCATGAAAATGACAACCTCGAACAGTATTCGGGAACTAGTAACTCAAATAAAGTGGTACCCAATCCAACACATTTGAGTGAACCTCAACCAAATGCGACGACGGGTATGGAATCTTATGCTCAAGATGAGTTGCTCATGGTGCCTAAACATATTATTGATCAAATGCATATGGCCCTCAGACAATCCGTAGATACCAATTCCACCCTAACTGCTGAGCTTGCGTTGTATAAAGAAAAGGTCAAAACTTTTGAAATGGTCCCTCAAGCAGAGAAAATAACATGTTCTGAATTTGACCAATTTCGTTTTGAAAAGATTGAACACTTGAAAGAAATAGAATCATTAAAAGCTAATCTTTCCAATGAATTAAAAGAAAAAGAGTCGGTTGTCAATGATTTTCAGAAACTTAAAATGGATTTCAAAACTCTCGAGTCTAAAAAGGTTGAATCGGAAATTAATGCTACCAAACTTCTTAAATTCAAAGAACAACAGCTTTTAAAACAATACGCTTCCACAGAAAAGGTTCATCTTTTAACTAAATCATTTAAAGAACTCGAACTTAAACGTCTTCAAGATTTACCACCTAATCCCGGTTATTCAAAACAAGCTCAGGAATATATTCCCGGTCTTTATGATATGACCATAATTGGAAAATCGAAAGAAGCACCTTTTGTTCGTAGTACTGAGGAGACACAATCACTTGGGGGTGAAACTGTAAAACCCGTAAAAATAAGGTCATAATTTAATTCTATTTTCAAATATTTTTGAAGTATTTTATAATATTAAATATTATTATGTTTAACGCTTTAAGTTGAAACCGATATTAAATATTTTATTTTAATATTTTGACGAGCAACGAGGACTACTAGTGATCGCGATGCCGACGGATGCCCACAATTTTATATTTTATTATCAATCGTTTCGATATTTAATATTTTCGACGATATCGTTTTAATTACGTATCGAGTCGTTATATTATTATTTTTCGTGTGCGTTTAAACTTTTTTAATAAAAAGTATTTTTACGAAACTCGAGTCCCGTAAATATTTGTAAAATTTACTAATAGTCATTTCCCACTTTTTAGCTAACTATTTTCATTTTGGACCAAAACTATCACAAATTGGCAAAATTAACCTTTCCACCACCATATAAAATGATTTTTCTTACCTAACATCACACACATACAAACTAGCTACAAAAAAAATCTCTCATCCTTTTTCTTTCTAGCCATACACCATAAACCCACCACCACCAAAATCCATCAATTTTCTTGATCAAAACTTTGATCCATCCAAAAACAAAACAAGTCCACTTCCTAATTTTCCAAGGGGATTCTTTTGGTACCATTTTCATCAACATGCATGAACTTTGAAATTTTGATCAAGAATCTTGGTGAGTAAAGTTGTTAGATGATGTTGCATGTGATTATCTAGTGATAATCATGTGTATATCATGTTATTTTTGTAAAGAAAATATATTTTTGATTTTGGGTTTTTGATTTATATGATGATACAAGTGTTAGGATTAGATTGTGATGATATTAGGATGTTAGAATGATGATGAAAGTTGTTGGTTTTGATCAAAAACTTGATTTTGTATGGTTTTTAAATGGCCAATTTTAGGCAGTAGGTTTGAGGCCATTTTCGGAGGTATTAAGTCTGAATATAGGATGATATGATGGGTTTATGTAGTAGAGAATTTCGTTAGCTCCGATTTGATATAAAGTAGGCCTTCCAACTCCAAACGAGGTGGAAGTTACACTAGTTTGATTTTCGTGTACCGGGAGACGAGTGTTGACACAATCCGAAAATTGTTGTCGGTATTTGGATCGAATCTCGGGGACTATAAAATGAGTTTAAAAATGATTCAAGGGCTGTTCTCAGGCTCCAAGTTTAGCATTTTGAGTCTATTTTTAGAATCAAGTGGCGGTTTTATAAATGGAGTTGTTTAGAATGGTCAAAATGGTTTCGTAAGTCAAGGTCGCTAAACTGTCCAGATTTTGTGATTCAAAGATGAGTCGGGCAGGGAACTTTAGAAGTAAAATCTTTTAATGGGCTTTTGAGAGGACTTTCTATATATAGTAAGTAAGTTCTCTGAGTAGTATCATAAAAATTTGATATGTTTAAGTATGGGAAAACGGCTTGGACATTCGGTATGTTCCGGCAGATTTTTATTAAAGGCGTAGAATAATAAAATGAATATATAGGAGAGTGTAATAGTATCACTTGTATCGTTTTCTCTCGATTTTGTCGTGATTTTATGAGTCGAGTTTTATATTCTTATGTATGGGTTATTTCTCGAGTCTATTATTAATGAACGCACCTCATTTGATAGGTTGCGGTTCTCGTGTTTGAAAGGCATCATCTATCGTCGGCGATCGTCTCATTACCACTATTGGCTAAGGTGAGTCTATAGTCTCGCTTTATACTAGTTATTAAATGAATTTAAACCCGCGAGGGGGAATACATGTTTTTATAAACTTAGAACACAAGATTTTTATGGTATGCTTTGTCCCTCTATGAATGGACCCGTGGTTGCCTTTAAATTGCATTAAGTGATTGCCTTTGTTAAAACCTCAATTATGGACCGTTAATTAACCTATGATGGGTTAACCGCTAGTACAATTAATAGATCTATGGGGGAAGCCGCCCCGGTTCAGTTTTTGTGGACTTGTCATAGAAGCTTAGGCCCGACCTCCATACTGTTTGAACATATTGTATTGAGAAGTCAGGTACACGGCAATGTACCAATAATCTGGAGGTAACCGACAATTAATAAATCTCTCGTCTTATTAGACTGATATGGGAGTGTCTAAGGGCTCGGTTCCATGAGCTTATTGCAATTTATGCTATATACAATTATCATTGTTGATGCAAATTATTATTTGATGCTTATAAGCATGCCACAAACTTATAATCTTTGCTTGTGTTCAAACTGATTACATAAACCTATAGATTCACTCGGCATTTTTGCTGATTGTTTTACTCACATGTATTTCAGGTAATCAAGAAGTGGAAGCTTGGAGGTCACGGGAATGAAGTTGTGCACTGCTTTTGTTGTTCAAACTCTTTGATTTATTTATCGTTCCATTTTTAAAACAAACTAATATGTTGTTTTAACTTATCTTTTGGTAATGATTACTTGGGACTACGCTACTCTGACAAATGTTTTAGGAACGATAAATCTAAAACGTCTCTTTTCGAGTCATTCTTTATAAATTATGTGTTGTTGTATCATTGTTTAGCACCCAAAGATGTATTCCGCTGCGTGTAAATTTGGGGGTGTTAAAGAAACTCATTCTAAAATACTTTCAAAATTCCATACAATTGATTATGATCAACATAACAAAGATCAATTTTCGAAAAAGACACGCATTCGTTTACAAAAGGAATTAGCAGAATTGGCAGTTCTTGTGCCCCAAAGTTTGTCAAATGAAAACCTTCCTAGTACATCTCCTACACTTGTCAAAACGGATTTAACAAAGTTAATTCCACCGGTAAGCAAGGCGTCCGTTAACTTATATGCGGTTCACCAACACTTAGCCGATTTTGACAAGGTCATTTTGGAACGTACGACGGCTTCGGCCATAACGGTAGGTGAATGGAACTTTGAGCACACTAGAGCTGTGTTCCGAAATGAAATTGTTCGACAATGTTAAGGCTTGTCTGAGTAATCTTGATCAAGATTTGTTTTTGGAAATAGAAGAATTTAGACGTGTTTTCAATGAAATGGATAATGCTTATGAAAACAGTTTACTTGAAATAGAACGGTTTCACGCCATAATGATCTGCTTCTGAATCAAGTGATGTCTCATGATATAGTTTCTGTCTGTGTGAATACAAGTGTTGATAATGATTCTATTGTGTATAATGTTGAATCTGTGCATACTGTGGTAGATAGTACTTGTCACGAATCTGACGCTGAATTTTTAAAGCTTTAAGATTCATATTCATCGCTTTCAAAACGTTTTGATGAGATTCAAACACATTGTATTTCTCTTGAATGCAAGCAACAATTTATTCAAGAAATCTTTGAAACGTCATTTGAAGGTGTTAATATCGATGATGCAAATTTTGAAAAGAATTTTCGATTGAATTTACAATCAAAACAGCGTCAGCCAAGTGACAAGGTTGCTCAATCTTTGCCGATAGACATAGAGAAATCTAAGGAGCTTAACTGTGTGAACGTACTTGAGGTCGCTGCGAATCTTAAACTTGATCTAGATAATCGAGTTTCCAAGATTTTGTCCAAAGTTGATCACTTAAAACAGAAAAATACACGACTCTTCGATTCAGTAAAGCCCGCATGTGCTAATACCACTGCACAGAATCAATCATTGATTGAACAATTGAATCAAAAGTCGGTGGAAATATCTGATTTGAGGGAACAAATTTGTGATAAGAATCTGTTCTTGGCTGAGTTAAAGGAAACACTTCGTACTCTAAAAGGTAAGAATGTTGTGGATAACGCAGCCACTGTCTCAGCATCGTCCTCTAGTGCAATCAAAGGGAACCTTATAGCCGTCACACCACTTAACAAGGGCCCTAGGACTAAACCATCTCAAACTTTGGTCACTAAAGATAAGGCAGAATCAAAACAAGCTTCTAATATTCCCGTGTTGCCTTCTACAGGAGTAAGCACCACTACTAAGGCTCAAAGATCTAAGCTTAAGCGAAACAAGAAGAATGATAGGATCTTGCCCCCATCTAGTAGTCAAGTGAAGAAGAAAGTAGAAGCCCATCCTAGGAATGTTATTTCTGTTTTGAATAAAAAGAATCATGTAGCTAAACCTAAAGGCTCTGCGCTTGTGCAGCGTTCTAAGCCTACTGTGAATTCTAATTTAAAATGTTGGAATTGCAATGAATGTATGTTTTCATATTCGTCATGATTCTTGCCTTATTGACCATGTGAATGAGATGTATGCCCGGAAAAATGGATTAGAATGGAAACCGACTGGGAAAGTGTTAACCCAAGTTGGTTGGATGTGGCGCCCCACTGGTAGAACTTTCACTATAGTAGGAAATACGTGCCCTTTAACTAGGATCACTCCCACTAAAGCGAAGAAAGCGTGCCCTTTAACTAGGAACACCGACACTACTGTAGGAAGAAAGTGCCCTTTAAATAGGTCTACTCTCACTGTAGTGCCCGTGAATAATCCAAAACCTAAGAAAGTTGGAACAGTAAAACCTGTTAGTGCTAAAACTCACAATAGAAAACGAAGGAAATCTAAGGGTCTCAAAAATGTTAGCAATTCTGATAATTCTATATATGTATCTGCTAACACTCCGGAACCAATAGTTTCCAATGCATTGTCTACTGTTGTTATTGAAAATAGGTGGTACAAATTGTTCTCTGGTATTTGGACTCTGGTTGCTCCAAGCATATGACCGGAGATCGCTCTCAGCTCAGAAATTTCGTCAGCAAGTTTCTTGGTACGGTTCGATTTGGTAATGATCATATTGCAAAGATAATGGGTTACGGTGAATATCATATTGGGAATGTTATAATTTCGAGAGTGTATTATGTGGAAGGTCTTGGTCACAACTTATTTTCTGTGGGACAATTTTGTGATGCAAACCTAGAAGTTGCTTTTCGAGAGCATACCTGCTTCATTCGTAATTTGGAAGGGGTTGATTTATTGAAAGGTACTCGAGGGAATAATTTGTATACTTTGTCTCTACAAGACATGATGGCCACTTCTCCCGTATGTCTTCTCACCAAAGCATCGAAGACTAAGTCATGGTTATGGCATCGACGGTTATCTCATCTTAACTTTGACGCTATTAATCACTTGGCGAAAAACGAACTTGTTCGTGGTCTTCCTAAACTATCATTTCACAAGGATCATTTGTGTTCCGCGTGTACAATGGGGAAAAGCACTAAGAAATCTTACAAACCCAAGACGGAAGACACCAACCAAGAGAAACTTTATCTATTGCATATGGATCTTTGTGGGCCAATGCGTGTTGAAAGTCTTAGTGGCAAAAAGTATATCCTCGTCATTGTCGATGATTACTCTCGGTTTACATGGGTGAAATTTCTTAAAGCAAAAAATGAGGCACCTAAATTCATCATCGGATTTCTCAAGATGATTGAAGTGCGTCTCAATACTACTGTCCGACGCATTCGTACAAATAATGGAACCGAATTTGTGAATCAAATTTTGTGTGATTATTATGAAGAAGTTGGCATTTCTCATGAAACATCCGTTGCTCGCACTCTACAACAAAACGGTGTCGTTGAAAGGCGAAATCGCACACTTATGGAAGCTGCTCGAACGATGTTAATTTACGCAAAGGTTCCATTGTTTTTATGGGAAGAAGCAGTATCTATAGCAGTGTACACCCAAAACCGGTCACTAATTCGTAAACGTCATGGTAAAACACCTTATGAGCTTCTCCATGGAAAAGTACCAGACTTATCATATCTTCATGTATTTGGTTCTCTTTGCTATCCAAATAATGATGATGACAATTTGGGAAAACTTCAACCAAAGGCTGATATTGGTATTTTCATTGGTTACGCACCCGCAAAGAAGGCATACCGAATCTACAACCGTAACTCTCGCAAGATCCTCGAAACTATGAATGTTGATTTTGATGAGCTGACAGCAATGGCTTCTGAGCAAAGCAGCTCTGAACCCGCACTTCATGAAATGGGACCCAGTAATATTAGTTCTGGTCTTCTCCCAAACAACCCTACTTCTTCATCATTTACACCACCTACTAGGAAGGAATGGGATACGTTGTTTCAACCGTTCTTTGATGAATTCTTTACTCCTCCAAGTATTGTTGCTCCAGAACCTGAGGTAATAGCTCCGGTAACCGAAGTTGTCGCTCCAGAAACCGTTGCACAATCAGACACATCTGCACCTACAATTGGTCAAGATATACCTTCAACGAGTAATTCTCAACCAACACATGTAACAACTACCCACGTCATGCCTATTGATGATGAAGAGGATGATGATGATCACGATTTGGAATTCGCTCAAATGCGTGAACTTCCATTCTTTGGTGTACCAATTCCCGCCTCTAATCAAGCCGGGTCGTCCACCTCAGAAGAAGCTCCAACTACGGTTTACTCCAATCCACGGATTCGTGAACATGACAGCAAGTGGACAAAGGATCATCCTATAGATTCTATTATTGGTGACCCTAATCGTCTGGTATCCACACGAAGTCAGTTACAAGAAAGTGCAATGTTTTGTCACTTTGATGCTTTTCTCACTGAAGTTGAACCTAAGACATGGCAACAAGCTTTTACTCAATCATGTTGGATAGAAGCTATGCAAGAAGAACTTAATGAATTTATACGTCTTGAAGTATGGGAACTTTTCCCATGCCCGGATCAAGTGCAGTTACTCACTTTGAAATGGGTTTACAAGGTGAAACTCGATGAGTTAGGCGGAATATTGAAGAACAAAGCTCGACTAGTAGCTCGTGGATACAAGCAATTATTGGGCATCGACTTTATGGAATCATTTGCACCTGTTGCCCGTTTGGAAGCTATTAGACTATTCCTCGCTTATGCAGCCCATATGAATATGATCGTCTATCAGATGGATGTGAAGACGGCATTTCTTAATGGAGAAATTAAGGAAGAGGTCTATGTTCAACAACCGGATGGTTTTGTGAATCCTAATTATCCTAATCATGTGTACAAGCTTAAGAAGGCTCTCTATGGGTTGAAGCAAGCTCCACGCGCATGGTATGATCTATTGTCACAATTCCTCATTACGCAAGGCTTCGCTAAGGGCAAGGTGGATCCCACGCTATTCATTCAGAAACGAGGTAAAGATATGATTATGGTACAAATATATGTTGATGATATTATATTTGCAGCCTCGACCCAAACCTTATCGGATGAGTTTGGGACACTCATGTCTTCTAAGTTTAAGATGTCAATGATGGGAAAGGTATCATTCTTCTTAGGTCTTCAGATATCTCAGAGTCCCAGAGGCATCTTTATCAATCAATCCAAGTATGCCCTTGAATCGCTAAAGAAGTATAAGATGAAATCTTGCGACCCCGTGGATACTCCAATGGTGGAACGAACTAAGCTTGATGCAGATCCACATGGAGTTGCCGTTGATCCGACGCTTTATCGTGGAATGATCGGTACTCTTCTGTATATCACAGCTAGTCGACCTGATCTTCAGTTTGCTATATGTATGTGTGCCAGGTATCAAACTCGACCTACTGAGTTACACTTAGCTACTGTTGAAAGGATCTTTCAATATCTTAAAGGAACCATTAATCGGGGACTTTGGTATTCGAAGGACTCTTCTATTGCACTAATGGCATATGCAGATGCGAATCACGCGGGTTGTCAAGATACAAGGCGTAGCACGAGTGGAACATTGCAACTACTAGAAGATCGATTAATCAGTTGGGCATCGAAAAGGCAGAAAAGCGCTGCAATTTCAAGTACGGAAGCAGAATACATAGCTATGTCTGGTTGCTGTGCTCAAATTCTTTGGATGAGATCGCAATTAACCGACTATGGTCTAGGTTTCAATAAGATTCCGATGTACTGTGACAACAAGAGTGCAATTGCCTTATGCTGCAACAACGTTCAATTCTCCCGGTCGAAGCATATTGACATTCGCTACCACTTCATCAAGGAGCAAGTGGAAAATGGAGTAATCGAGCTTTACTTTGTCCGATCTGAGTATCAATTGGCGGATATTTTCACGAAGGCTTTAGATCGCGCTCGAATTGAATTTTTGGCCGACAAGCTAGGAATGAGAACCTTCTCGCCTGAGACTCTTAAGGAACTAGCAGATGAAGCGAAAGACTAGTGGTGGTAAAACTATTCTCCGTATCCTTGGTGATCATTTGTATATATTGTTTATATCTTTATCCACAAAAGCAAAATATAAAACCATATAAAAACCATAAAAATTGAAAAATTCAGAAAAATCCAAAAATATTTTTACTTTATTTTTCAAAGGCATGTCTTTTGGTACGATAATATTTACGGCCTTAGAAATGTTGATTAATATTGACACGGCGCCATAAATAGAGTTCGTACAAAAGTTGTAAATATTTCATAAAACATGCCTAGATGGCTTGTAGTTATTTCAGACTGCAACCCGGTTTTCATATTAAAGTCAAGTATTTCTTATGAAAGCTTTGGCTCACAACGGGAATTAACTTTCTCGGGCAAGGTTTACTTTAAAACCTTGTAAGGGATCAAGTTTACTTTATAACTTGGTCTAACACAAATATATGTACGCCTCAGTGCATTTATTTGTTAAAACAAGAGAAGTCTTGTTTTATGAAGCTATCATCTCTACAACCATAGCAATCTACAATTGGTATCTACATACTCGACGATGCGACTACCCAACCGACGACTACAGCTCTTTCAATAGAACACGGGTCAACAACTGAGGGGGAGCAATTGTCAAGCATTCAGAATCTTCGATGCCGAACGTGCCAAGTTCACTAATTGGTGTCAGGACAACCATACCAATCGTACACGTGGTGTCAAGAGATGACTTCAGCAGTGACGAGGCGACCAACATATGCCGACAAGAACCATTTGATCTTATCATATGATGTTCTCATCAATCAGGTCCAACCTTGTCAATACTTTTTAATATGGTGAATATGTGATCATGTTACAAATCGGTATCATAACTCATACATTTGATATCATGAAGATAACACGGACTTGCATTTTTCTTCCCAAAACCTTTGTTAAAACTTCATTAAATCAATTGATATTAAAAACATCGATTGGGTTAATATTTTTAATATGGGGGAGAAAATGTGATTTAATATGGGATATTATCACAAATGGTTTGACTTAATGTGCTGGCTCATCCCGTCATGTGCGAAATGTTTTCGAATATCGTGGCATATGTTAAGGGGGAGCAAAATGGATTTGCATATCAAAAATGGATTTCATGGTGATTTATATTTACCCAAAACCCATTTATTTCACGACGATGAAGATTGTGGCGACATAAGGATGGTAGGATAGGTTAAGTCCTATGATTCTTCCAGAACCGGAGGAATCTTCCCAAGGACATTCCATAGCTAGAAATAGTAGTCCTTAGGAAAGATGGAGAAAGATTGTGAACGTAGCTGAATGCCGACCAAGTACTTAAGTTAGCACTGGAACAATCACAACAAGGTGCTAGTTATGACGTATTGGTAAGCATTGAAGGGGTTGAAGAATGAAAAAGAATTGTAAAGATAAAGGGTGTAAAGAAAGAAGCCCTCCTTACAACTTAGGCAGAAACCGGGTCAATACATATGCTATTGAGATCATTTTTAATGATTATTGATATTGAAGATAGACATCATGGACCCAGTGATGCAATGCACAACCCATCCCAGCTAACTCAGATATCTCTCAAAAGGTATTTGTTTTAATCACACAGAGACAACACGTTATCTATTGATTTATTCACTCCGAGTAAATTGGTATTGAAATGGTGGCACTCCTCTCTAGCCTCTGATCACTAAAATCCAAAGTGCACGATCGAGTCTAGAGCCATTTGAGATCATCAAATATCTCATTACGACACACTTCCATATTTCCTTGCTTCTTCACACACTGTGAAAAGTAAGAAAGATTTTAAGAGTCCTACGCAAAATCTTCATGATCTTGCCTGAACATCCGAGTAATACGCAAGTATTTACAATGAAGATGGAAATCCTTCTTGAGCGAATATCAAAAAGCTCATGGTAGGTGACTTGTGCGATTCTTTATGAATCAAGCTTGTGATAACTGGAAAGCAACAGTGGTTTAATTCTTAACTGAATTTAAACACGTTCCAGGCCTCTACGCAATATCTTAATGATCTTGCCAGAACACTCAGAGTGATACCTTAGTGTTCACAGTGATGAGTGGAAATCCTTCTAGTGTTAACCTCAAATAGCACTTGGTAGGTAACTTGCAAGATTCTATACGAATCAAGCTCGTGACAACTGGAAAGCAACGATGGTGCTGTTCTTAATTGAATTTCACTTGTTCCAGGAACATGAATTGACGGCTTCAAATCATGCGGATATTATTATCCAAATGATTCACTCTTTATGTTCGTAGTCAGCTTTGGACGGTCGAATAAAGAGAACGGGTTTACCCGCGAAATCCTGTCAGGAAGTTACTTAATTGAAACTATCCGTCACGGGTACGATATCTAATATCGTCCAACGGTCTTCACCGACCGGAGGTAAAATGCTACCGAATTAGAATGAAATGTTCAAAGCCATTTCGTTCGTGTCTACTTATGTTGCGGCATTTGAAGACGGTGGCGTTGCGGGATCCAAGAAGAAGTAGTCCCGCATGCTTATACTTTATGCACTTAATATCTCATTTAATTCAAGAAAGCCTAAAAGTTAAGTCTTCCGCGGTATAAAACTCTGAAGCTTTCAAGAATTACGAGGTATAAGTATGTGGGACATGGCGTCACGAAGAGGCGAAGATCACAAGTGATGGATGCACGAGATCAAGGCAAGAGATTAATTCTCAAGATTGATATCAAAGATCACATCAGCATGTTCACCAGAAAAGAAAAAGAAAAAGAAAGACAAAGACTACGAGCTCAAGACAAGCATAGTATGCTAGGTTTATTTTATTATTGTAACTTGGGTAACGCCCTTGTTTGGAGTGACCTCCCTTAGGGGGAGATTGTTGGAAATACGTTTTACGTATTAAGAAGGATCGGTCACTCCAACGATAGTCCATGTAATAGCTCGTAGTTTAGTTAACCTTCTTTATTTATCAAACAAGTCCAAGCCTAGCCTACAAAATGTGTAGGCCGGCCCAAACGTGTAAGCCCAATCCCATTACAAGGCTTGGGTATATAAACCCTCTCCTTTGATGGAGAGGGTGTGTGGTTTCATAATTTACACATAGTAAACATTGGTTTTCTCTCTCTAAGTGTGTGTGTAATCCACCATCTCTCTATATCTTTCTCTCTCTAAAAACATAAGCATAGATTTACATTTCTACATAGAAGTTACTTGTTTACATACTCCTTCTCCCCCTTTTGTCGAAGCAATAAGGTGTGCATCTCGAGTAATCTTTAAAGAATGAATATGTTTTCTTCTAGACCTCCATATCCTCATCTTAACGACCCTATTCAATAATAGTTTACCTTGCATCATCCTAGTGAAGCCTTCAACTAAGTAATTTACTCAAATACCTCTAAGCTCCCCTAGATCATTGCATCTCCTTGATTAAAGATATAAGTTTATCCTGCACCAAGGTTAGTTTTGTGCAACAATATATAAAAAAAATATAAAAAGTAAGAATAAAAAACAAGGATCAAAGGAATGATCTTGGTAAGATGATCAAGATAAGTAGAGAAAGAGCTTGATCATCTTGGAGGGAGATAAGAAAGAACAATAATTAGTGGTATGATCTTAGAAATGTAATCACGATAAATAGAGAGAGAGAGAGAGAGCATGATAAGATGAAGATAAAACACGATAGAGTTTTGATATGTTATAGAAAGGCAATGCTTCCATTTGATGTAAGCTCGCCCTAAATCGAGTTGCCAAGGTATAATGATCCTACAAAACAAAATTACTACAAGACTCAATTTTCCAAAAAGGCAAGTAGACACAACATAATGTATATAAGATGCACTCTCTAAATGATAGATCCTCTCCCTTGGTTGGGGACCAAAGAATCATGCGTTGGAAGTGTGCTACATGACAATGTTAGTAGAAAATTGCACACACATATATAATATATAGCAAGATAAAAGCAAAAAAAATGATTATCAAGATATGAGTATTCTAAAACATGGCACTTAGAAGCTATACACATACAATTATAATAACAACCTATATAAAAGACTTAGAATGAATTTTAACAATCTAGACACGAAAAAATCGAATACCTAGTTTGATTGACACATGCTTAAGGGCCAAAACTCGACCTTCTCTTTGAAATGACATGTCACTATTGAAATCATTATCTAAGAAAGATGATGATTAAGTTTTGGATGAACTTACATCAAAGGTTCAATTTAGAGATTCCAAAATCCTCAAATATTTTTCGTTAAGCATTATGTATGCTTTTCGTGTTTAGGGTGACAAGAAACATTGTAGTAAGACTTTTTGTCGAACTTAATGTTGATTATAAGAGTGATTAAAGAGAAGAAATGACTCAAGATATACTAGTAAAAATTAGTATATTAGAAAGAATTTAGATGAGAATGATATGCAACTAGTTGTAAAAGAAATAGATTTCATGATATGTAAAAGATAGAAAGAATGAGCTAGAGTGATGCGGGAAGATGTAGATCAATAGATCGTTTGCATGAAAAATAACAAGAAGATATGATGTAGTGCTATTTTAACAAGACCAAGGTAGATGTAGATTAGAAGGTGTTTTGTTGGTTATCAAGTTGAAGAATAAAAGATGACTTATGAGATGATGAGGTTGAACTTTTATGGTGGTGACATATGGGTATTTAAATTGTGTGCGATGATGAGGTTGAACACTTGAAAGTAGAATGTCTTCTTTGGGTTCTTCACTTTAAAGAAATGGAAATGACTTAATGGTTATAAGTGTAAGAATTTCATGTGTTTGGAATTCTTTTCCATGTAAGGACTAACATATGTTGGTTTAGGTGATGAGGGTGTGTAGTGATAGACTATAGGAGATATAATGAATTTGAATTGTGTTTATGACGCATTTCATTACAAAATTCATTTGGCTATTGACAAAATAGCCACAATTCTTATGAGTGTCGAGGTATGAGGAAGACTTGTTGGACATAGGTTTAAATATAGTGTAAGGTAGTTCAACCGTTATGGGTTATGGGATAGTGAATGATGGATCTTCTCGTGAAGATGACTAAGTGGATGACTCGAGATATGTGATAAGGTAGAATAACCTTGGAAAAAATAGATGAGATTAAGGCCAATGAGATTGAAAAGAAGACGCCCGAAAGTGAAGATTCTATCTTGGGGTGCTAGCACCTTAATTATACTTGTTGGTGCTCTTATAAATAAGGGAGTCGGCTATGTAAATTAAGGGAACCGACGTGTTAATTCCCTAATGCTTTGTAGAGCTAGGTGGTTTTTGGTGTTTTGGAATTTGAGGTGTATTAGATTTGTATCTAACCTATCCTAGACAAAAGAGTTGATTTATTTGGAAGAATGAGAAATAGCGAACAAGGAAATATGTGTAAAAGGACTCTATGAGTTTATGAATATATAAAGACTCTTTTGAGTTTAGAGATTGAAACACTCATGATCGAGTAGAGATAAAAGAATTCTAGAATCGAGATATAAAAACCTAGATGTACAAGATACACATATATAAGCATGTAAGGCACAAATGTATGCATATCTAATGAGATACAAACCAGTGTATAATATCATTAGGGTTATCTAGGAAGAGTATTTAATCAAGTTAGAGAATGAGTATGAGACTATTACTAGTGGTGCTCAATTAAAGCTAAACACAACCATTTTTACGGGTTATACATGAACCCAAGTTCTCTCCCAGAAGCAATTCAGTCGTTAGGTCAAATTTCACAATGTAAAAATCGGATTATTAATAGATTTATATATATTTATATATAAACTCTTTTTAGTCAAAACCAAGATTGAGTTTCTTTGGAAATCATTTTTACGCATATAGATTTTAATTAACACTTCTCTAACGTTTTTTAAGCAGGTGTTCTAATCAGTTTATACTGAAACCAGTATTGAGTTGCTATGAAAATGATCTATTTGATTATTGCATCTGACTCATTGAAACCAAGATTGAGTTTCTATGAAGCATATCTAGTGTAGGCTTATAGAATCATGACTGGATTTCTTAGATATCGATTTTTTAACATTTTATTTAACTATTTGTGTTTGATCTTGTTTGATCTTCTAGGATGACTAACACTACTCTTGTAACTTCTGTGACTAGTGTTGTTAATGTAACTAGTGCGTCGGTTACTAACACAGTTGCTAATCATGCTGAAAACTCTATTAAAATTCAATGGCCATAATTTTAAGAGGTTGTAGCAGAAGATGTTCTTTTATCTCACTACTTTGAACCTTCTAAAGTTTTTAAAGGAGACTTTACGTCAGGTGGAACCTCCTAAAGAAGGTGAACCCGCTAATCAACAAACTGTTGAAGCATGGAAACATTTAGTTTTCTTGTGTCACAACTATGTTCTGAATGGTTTGATGGACTCTTTGCACAATGTCTATTGCAAGACTAGGACTGGCAAAGAATTATGGGAGTAGTTGGAACGCAAGTACAAAACTGAGGATGCTGGTACAAACAAGTTTGTCGTAGCTTATTTTTTAGATTACAAGATGGTTGATTAAAATATTGTGATAACTCTAGCTCAAGATCTGCAGGTTTTGCTACATGACATTGATGTTGAGGGTATGACTTTAATTAAAACTTTTCAAATTGTTGCTATCACTAAAAAGTTACCTCCAAGATGGGTAGAAATTAAAAACTACTTGAAGCATAAACGGAAGGAGATGACTGTTAAAGATTTGGTTGTTCGTCTTAGTATTAAAGAGGATAACAAGTTGGCGTTAAAAATACTTATACACCTAATTCTGCCAAAGTGAATATGGTTGAGCATGGTTCGTCTTCTTCAAAATATAAAAGCAAAATCATATGCAGAGGGAAGAACGAGATGAAGAGAAAAGGGAAGTCCGAGTACCTTGCTCCTAAAGCTGGAATTCTGAAGCAGAAGTTCCAAAGAAATTGCTTCAACTATGACAAGTCAGGTCATCGTGCTGCAAACTACAAGATGTCGAAGCGGGTAACTCCACGCCAGGCTAATGTGGTTAATGATAATGTGGACATTATTGCTATGGTGAGTGATATCATTGCCATGATTTCTGAAGTTAACTTGGTAGGTTCTAACAATGATGATTGGTGGTTTGATACTAGGGAAACTCGTCATGTGTGTGCTGATAAGAGTATGTTTCACTCTTTCTGAGCGGTTGACAAGGAGAGAAGCTATACATGGGCAACTTTGCAATTGTTGATACCAAGGGAGAAGGATATGTTATTCTAAAGATGACATCCGAGAAATATCTCAAGTTGACTAATGTCTTGTATGTTCCAGATATTCGCAAGAATGTTGTGTCCGGATGGCTGTTAAATAAGTTTGGTTTTCAGCTTGCTTTTAGGTCTAATAAAGTTCTTCTTTCTAAGAATAAAATGTATTTTGGTAAAGGGTATGCCCTGAATGCTATGTTTAAGCTCAATGTAATAGTTGTTAAAATAATATTAGTAAAAATAATTATTCTGCTTACTTGATTGAGTCTTCTAATGTGTGACATGGTCGTCTTGGACATGTAAATTTTAGTCCAATGCGTCGTTGATTAAATTTAATAGGATACCAAATTTTCATATTGATTCAAATTATAAGTGTGTAACTTGTGTTGAAGCCAAACATACAAGATCATCTTTCAAATCGGTTGAACGAAAAACCTAACCACTTGATATGATCCACACAGACATATGTGATTTAAAATCACTACTCACAAAAGGTGGCAATAAGTACTTTATCTCATTTATTGACGATTGTACAAAGTATTGCTACGTTTACTTGTTGAAAAGTAAAGATGAAGCTATAGACAAATTTGTTCTATAAAAACCGAAGTTGAGAATCAACTTGGAAGGAAAATCAAGGTTGTACGAAGTGATAGAGGAGGAGAATACATGTCTCCTTTTGTTGATCTATGTGCGAAACATGGAATCAGACACGAGTTCACTGCTCCTTATTCACCTTAGCAAATAGGTATTGTCGAAAGGAAGAACCTTAACTTGAAAGAAATGGTTAACGCCATGTTTCTAAGTTATGGTTTGAGCCAGGACGTGTGGGGCGGGAAGCTTGCAAGGATAATGAGGAAACCCATATGAACTATGGATGAGAAGAAAACCATCATACAAATACTTACAAGTGTGGGGGTGTTTAGCCAAGGTAGTTGTAAAACCCGCATAAAAATATCAAGAACATTAAATGCATGAAAACCGATTAAATTAAAACTTTACATTTAAAAATATACGACACGTGTCATGAATATTAAATACAAGTATTACGTATATTATTAATACACGATAAGTATTACAAATAATAATTAAAATATGACAAGAAATAAAGCACGACATTTAAAACATGAACACGTACGATATATATTAAACACGAAAAATAAAACAGATTTGGTTTTAGGATTGTGTTAGTCGCGACAACAAAAGAGAAAAGAGAGGGCCTCATGGCCCGGCCCATTAGGTGATCCAACTTGTAAACTAAAACTACCTGGGAATTTGTCATTGTACATTTTTCAAGAAAACAAAAAGAAATCCTAGCCTCTCTCTTTTGGCCGCGACATAACAAGAACACAAGGAAGTGATTTTTGGTTTTTGATCTTTGATTAATTAAGGGTTCACGTTCGTGATCTTGATCCTAAACCTTTCACGCATTCAGTATCATTAAACTCTTAATCTTTTAATTATTATTTTTCTTGTGTTCTTGAATCTTAATAAACCATTGCTATAATCATGCTATTAAAATGATTTAACATGAAAAGAGAGTCGGGTTTGGGTGTTGTTTGGTTCGGCTGCACTCAAACCGAGACCCCTCATGGTCTCGGTGTTCCCTTCTGGCACACCAGCCGTAACCTATTGTGGGGCGGTGGTGTTTGAGTTCTGTCAGCCGCAAGCAACAAGGCCCCAACAGGGGAGACCTTGTGCAGTCAGTGGGAACCGAGAGCCATGGGCTCTCGGTGGGAAGTTTGGACACGGCATGGGGAACCCCTGGCTAGCCAGTGGGAACCCCTAGCCAATCAGTGGCAACCCGGCAGCAGTTTAGGCTGCGGGCCGCCGGCAGCAAACACCCAGCCGTCGGCTAATGGTGTTTGGCTTGGTTTCGTCTCGGGTGCACAAGGGTTTTGGCTATAACATTTTGTTAACAAATTAATTAATTTAATGTACATTGTAGTTTAATTAATTAATTAAATCATGACTTAGGTTAAATTATTAAACTTAATAATTTATGATATAACCTAAGTATTTATTAAGGCATAATTAAATTACTTCCATGGTTTAATTTAATTTATTTATTACAAGAATAGGTAAAGTTTTATTAAACATTTTACTAATTATTAATCCATGTAAAAACCATGCATCGCATTATTAATTAATAAGCAGTTTAACCTAAAGTATATAATTTAATAAACTTTACTATTTAATTATCATGACTCATAAATTAAGACTATTAAGCATTTACTTATGTTTTGGATTTATAAATCAAGATTTATTACTTTTCTAGAAACTTTCTATTTTTGAAAACATTCTATTTTTGGAAACCTGCTATTTTTAGAAAGTTACTTATTATGACACTACAAGTATAGTAATACAAGAATACATGAAGTACATAATCAGAATACATGTAAAACATAAATAGATACAAGATAACACTTAAAATGGTAAAACATGACAAGAACATATAAAATAAGCTAAGAACACACAGAACCAGTAAAACACAGAGTAACTAGACAACTCATACACGTCCCTTATTTTTGTAGCATCCGTGAAGTCGGAGTAGATCGTTCAGCTTTCCTTCTAGTTTCACTACTGGACATTAGGTACGGATATTCGTCCTTCAGTATGGACATTCTCTCGTATGTTTGATTAGGATTCCCCGTTTGCATCCATCTGTTTTCCCCAATTATTTTATATGTTTTGAATGCTTATGTTATATTTTAAGTAACTGAGCTATATACATGCATGCCAGACCAGTATAAATAGAGGCAACCCCTCTAATTGCATGATGAGGTCACCCCTCTAAGTGTTCATGCACGTTGATACCTCATGACCTATATGGGCTCTTGGCTAAATTTAAAATACACTTTTCATAAGTTAATCATAAGCTTTTCAAAATATAAAACCAGTTTTATAATCATGTTCCAGGTTTTCCAGGATTTATACATTTCCGCTGCCATTCAGTCTTTATTATGTTTCAGTCATTCATACTATGTCATATATCCGTTTACTGAGCGCATTTCTCATCCGTTACTTTCTATTCCATGTCCCAAAACGGCAGGTACCCATGGACATACTTGAGCATTTGGAGGACGTGCATAGGAGGAATGCTGCCTTAGAATTCTTCTCCTTTTCCATTCATATACTTATGCTTGTTTAGTTGTTTTGTCCTTCTCATTTCATTTATTTATTTATGTTTTGTGCTTATTTTGGGAACCGATGTTTGATTCCGGCTTTCCATTTTGGTCATGTATGTTTTAGTACATATTACCTTACATGCTTTGATGACACGCCATAAATACACGTATCGGTCCACTTATAAAAATGGGGTGTTATTGTAGTTGTGCGACACCTAAGCTCAAATGATTGGACCTAAATATGTCGACTGTATATCCGTTGATTATGCTAAAAATAACAGTGCTTATTGTCACATGATTCGAAAATCCAGACATGCAAAAGAACGCAGTAATGGAATCAAGGAATGCTTCATTCTTTGAAAATATGTTTCCTTTTTTAACGAAGGAAATTAAAAGTGCATCTAGTACAGATGACGATGTTGTACAATTTAAGAGACAACGAGATGATAATGATCTCCAAGATGAGAGACAATATCAACCCGAGGTAAAAGAGATTGAACCGTGAAGAAACAAAAGTGAAAGAACCGAGAAATCGTTTGTACTCTATTTTGTCTCTTTTATGGTAGAAGATGAACCCACTCCTCATCGAGAAGCGGTACATTCCTCGGAAGGACCTTGGTGCGAAGAAGAGATTAAAAGTAAAATAGATTCTATTTTACAAAATCACAATCGGGAGCTCATGGATTTACCTTCTGGTGACCAGGCTATAAATGGATCTTCAAGAAGATGAAAGTTGATGGCACCATTGACAAGTACAAAGAAAGATTGGTATTCGAAGGAGTTAGACAATGCGAAGGATTACTTTGATACTTATTCGTCGGTTACACGAATAACTTCTATTATGATGATTCTTGCTATTGCGGCATTAAGAAATTTGGGAATTCACCAAATGGATGTGTAAATGGCATTTCTAAACGGATATTTAAAAGAAAAAATATATGTGAACCAACCCGAGGTTTCATGGCTCATGGAAAAGAGAGAAACGTTTCTAGGCTTGTTATGTCATTATATGGCCTAAAGCAAGATCCCAAACAATTGCATCAAAAGTTTGAGGCCATGTTAAAGAGTGTATTCAAAATTAATGAATGTGATAAGTGTGTTTATGTGGAGACGCAAATAGTGGATATGTAATCTTGTGTCTATATGTTGATGATATGCTTATCGTTGGTAGTAACGACAAAATGATCAAGTCTACTAAAGACATGTTGAAATAAAAATTTTACATGAAGGATATGAGTTTAGCTGATGGAATAAAAGTTTGATCATTTGGGATAAAGATCATATGAACTCAGAGTAGACTTGCGTTAAGTCAAGCACATTACGTGGATAAAATTCTTAATACTCATAATGTGGGGGATTCCGGCCTAGCTAGAACTCCAATTGACACAAGTTTTCATCTATCTAAAAATATAGGCATAGGTGTTGCCCAATTATATTATTCAAGAATTATTGTCATGTAAATGTATTTGATGACAGGTACCCGACCTGACTTAACATATGTTGTTAGTAGGCTATGTTGGTATACTAGTAATCTAAGTGATGCACATTCGAAACCTACGTCTAGGGTACTTTATTATTTGAGATACATTCGCGATTATGGATTGAATTATGCTAGATATCAAACTGTCATCAAAGGATACAATGATGTGAATTGGATATCTGACATAAAGGATTCTAGATAAACTAGTGGATATGTGCTTACACTAAGAGGGGCCGCTATAAGTTGGAAGTCTTCCAAGAAAACTATAATAGCTAAGTCTACGATAGAATCAGAATTTATCGCGTTAAACAAATGCGAAGAAGAGGCAGACTGTAACACCCCCAAATATTCATACTTTAGTTAAGCGTAAGAGTCGTTGGTGTTACAGGATATCACATTACTCAAATCATAGATAATGCTTAAAAATCACGTCGTTTAATAATAAATCATTTTCCATTCATGAATATCAAATTTACAAAGGTCCTCATGTCATAATATATCATACAAATTTACAAAACATTTTAATGGAAATTTTATTTGAATGCGGGCCATAAATTCTTGTCGCCTTCCCAAGAATTATCTTCAAGTACGTGAGATAAAACATGTTAAAAAGTCAGCGAAACACCGAGTGAATTCATAGAGTTTTATAAAAACCATTAGTATATCACCGGTATATAATTATTACCGAAAATCATTTTGTACAAATCTTTGTCGTAGGCTATAAAATAGGCCAAAGACATTTTATACGAATCTTTGTCGTAAATCATAATATAGGATTTTTCCTTCAAAACCATCATACGAACCATTGTCGTAAAATAAAACATCATACAATACGTTTTATAACGTTGTATAACGTTTAATAAAAACCGTTATATGAAAATGGTTATGTAAAACCAAAACACGAACATAATATCAGTAATAAGACCCCGTATTGCTAGTCAGGCAATACATTACAATTCAATTCGTACATCAGTATTTTCATTATTGGATTATTATAAGCCGCATGACATTGTTACCTTTCTATAACATATATCGGGTAGCTAACCCATAATTCCTTTGACCATCTAAAACAGCGTGCCGTCACAATAATCACGCTAATATAAATCTTCTCATACATAAATTCGCTTATCAGTCAATATGGCAAGACGGGATCAACCGTCAAGGCGCGAACTGGGGTGATCTTCCCAAATAGTACTATTATATGCATAAGCCTCTACCAAATCCCGTCAGTTCACAATTCATGCTAATGGGACTTTTAGTGACAACCTAACTAATAATAATCCATCTCATTTCATTCATTGGGTCATATACTCATCCGGGTCCATATCAATAAGCATACAATCGGGACAACTGGTGTCCTATTTTTATTAAAACTAGCATGTTATCTCCCTCGTGGGTTTAGAAAAAAACTCTTCATAATTTAAAAGATTGCGAAGCTATGAATTCACGTTGATTGGGAAAGGCAGGTTATCGGCGTTTTGGATGTACGGTACGTGCTTCAATCACGGAAACCTAGACAAATAATACTCGGTCTTAGACTCTTGTCCAATGACTTTATAAAAATAATGGTTATGTATATATGATGATATCATAAGTATGATGATGATCAAGTGTGATACCTCATACAACATTATAGTTGTTATGTGTTAGTAAATTTTACACTAGTTACACTAGTTTTAATCTATTTACATATTAAAGCCCAATATTAAGAGTCCAATATCATTTTATGCGTCCATTTATCTTTTTAATAACAGGCCCATACTCATATTTTGGGCCCAAGTGGGTTAAGCCCATGAGTAAGTCCAATAACATTAAACCAAACTAGTTGGGCTAATGGTCCAATAAGGCTACTTTGGCCCATTATGGTCTATAAGTTATAAATCTCGGGATTATCGGTTTTTACTTTTCAAATATGTTTACATATCAGTATATGAGTTACAAAAATGCTACATTAGACGGGTCCGACCGTCTAAGTTTTATTTGGCGAAAACGTTAATCTTTTCAGTTTTAGCCGAAAAGACGTAAAACATATATATAGTTCTATAACTTTAAAAAACATTTGAGTTTTACTTTTATAAAAAGCCATGTTTATTTATTATAGTATACAACTCATTTTATAATAGTTATTATTAGTTAGTGGCTTTTATGTGTATATTTTATAATAATATTTACTTGAGTGCTCTTATTATACTATATAGTTTATTTACAAATCTGATTATTAATGTCCCTTCCACCATTTTTGCCATATCATGAGTTATACAAGGAGATAGAAGCTCAAATTTGAACAACATAAACTACATGATGTGTGCTACAAATAACTCTTTTATAGCCACTGCTCAATCATCTTCTAAGTATTTCTAATAATTTGTCCAAAACAGACTATACAGATTTGTACCTCAATAGTATTTTGATCATATCTTGCTCATTTTAATGATTCCATTGAGTGGCCAACTCATCACATATGTAAAAATCATATATCTATCTTTATATTAAATAATCCAAGCCATTTGACCAAGTGATCATATTGATACTTACTGTTTTATACAGCCTATGTATCTAACCAAGATTTTAACATCTTTACTTGTTGATTTTAGTCTTTTTAACCAACTCTATTAACACAAAATCCCCACATAATATTTTTTTATCATCATTCATCATCATATACATATACATCTAAGAAGAAAATACATGAGTATTTTTACAAAATAACAAGATGATAGGAAGAAACAATCTCTATACCACCAAAGTGATGAAAAGGTTGAGATTTTGGATGAACAAGGCTTGGTTCTTGTCACCAAATCTTTAATCTTGGCAAATGAACTTTTGAGTTCTTCAAATGGATGAAAACCTTCATGGAAATCAGCCCTAAACCTCCTTGGAAACTCCTTTTTACATGTTATAATCACCTCCAATCTTCATCTTTTCAAGTGGTGATCAACATATGTTGATTATAGATAAAGTTTGAGGTTAAAAATTGATGTAGATTGTGTTTTAGGGTGGAGGTTGGACGGCAACAAGAGAAGGGAGAGATAGATTTGAGTGGTTTTGCATGTATGAATGAGAGGAAACGGTTTGTGTTTAGCTAGTTTTGTGTTTTAGTAGTTTTGGAAGGCTTATGGGACAAGTGTCCCAAACTTGGCTAAAAATGTGACACCAAAGGTGTTGTGTAGCTAGTTTTGGCCACCCATAGTGGGGGTGGGAAAAGTGTAAACTTGTCTCATCTCCACTAATTTACGGGTACTCCTCGATTCTAGTTTCCTCGATTTGCGTGCCCTCGGGTCGTTTTACGGAAAAAGTTTTTATAAACTATGAATCTACGGCACAAAATGATTCTAATAAAAATTGTCTCATCAAAAACGGAATTCAAAAGCGTAAATACGTAAACCTAAGGTTTCCGGTTTAATTATAAAAGACGCTAAATTATGCACGTAAGCCCTAATTTCTTCTCGTAAATTTGTGAGTTTATGAACCAACACAAATTTAAAATTCCAAAATAATATTCGAGAATAAATTTATTTCCTGAAATGTCGGACTGTCACAAAAATGGTGTATGTAAACGTAAACACGTAACGTAGAGTTCTCCGGTTTAGACGTAATCGATGCTACTTTAAGACGTAAACCCTTATTTCTTCCCAAAGGTGAGTGAGTTCATAAATTAATAATAAAATAATGATTTTAATTAGTACTTGAGAGTAAAATAACGACCTCAAATTGACGGATTGTCATAGTAGTTACCCCTAAAGAGGATCTTTTTCCTCAAAGATCAATTCATCTTACTACTCGCTTCTTATAGAGTTAGAGACACGTGGGTATTTCCTCCACATTCGGTCTTTTCTCTCAAGTGTAATTCACTACAATATGAGAGTTTCATCAACATAACTATAGGAATACGATCATGCTTAAGTTGACTTACTTTCTCTATCCATGATGTTCACGGGTTTTTGATGAATGCAACTTTTCGCCGATCCAAACTTCATTAAGAAATAATCAGATTTTCACTTGATAAACATTTTATCAAGTTCGATACATGAAACATAATTCATGCAGCCCTTGAAGTCCTAGGGTAGATCTAGCTTATATGCCTCTCAGACTAAATCTTTATATTATCTCAATGGTCCCATACAACAGGGACTTAGATTCCCACGATCCTTCAGATCATACATTCATCTTTCCATGATGAAAAATTCTCGGCATAGCTTTGCTACCCATCCTGCACTTCAAGACCCACATTTCATATTCACATAACCTCTTGCCCACTACTGGCAGTCAATAATCAGATCCTAATTTCCACAATCATTTCAGGCCTCGTGGGTCGGGTATTTCCATCCCAACTCCTACCTATAGATGCTCTTTACATAGATCCTCACAATACTCGATCTCAATCCTAATACGATAATTATCAATGATCACCTATCCAAAGGTAAATGCTCATCCTTGATACTACCAAATGTCAATCATACAAGCTCAATTCAAGATTTCTAGTGTTTCTATCGTTCTTTCACCCTGTCCCTTCGATTGGGAGTGGTAAGAAGTACTCATATCACGATTTGTTCCCAATGACTTCTGAAGGAATCTCTAGAAATTCGATGCGAAGCGAGGATCTTGATAGAGATGATCGATACAGGCACACCATGTTTACACAACTCCATTAAATACAAATGAGCCAACCTATCCATCGAGAACCTATCATTAATTGGAATGATATGAGCAGATTTGGTCAGTCCGTAGACGATGACCCAAATCGAATCAAATCTAGATGATGACCTTGGAAGATTTGTGATCAAATCCATTGTGATTCTATCCCACTTCCAAACAGGGTTAATAAGCTGTAGAAGCAATCCTTATGGATTTTGGCGTTCAGCCTCAGCCTTCGCAAAAGTTAGACATTTGCCAACATATGTTGCGATGTCTGCTTTCATATTTGGCCATCAGTACAACTTCTTCAGATAAGATACATTTAATCAAAAATGGCATGAATAGAATACTTAAACTTATGAGATTCCAACATGACTAAATCTCGAAATCCTCCATATTTAGGTAACCACAAGCGACCTTTTAAACACTTAACGCCATAGGCTCCTATTTCTAGTGGTTCTCATTAGCCATGAGAACCTTCTTCATCTATATTATCCTTCTTACAAGCCTCGGCTATTTCTAAATTGCTCGGGCAAATTATTCTACACGGTCATTACTAAGGAACACATCCTAATTGGTTCTTTATCCTTTCTACATAATGTGTCAGTATCTACATTCACCTACCCCGATGAAATAAATATCATGCCCATAATCACTCAGAAATTCTTTCTTCATATTTTCTAAGTTTTAGTTTCGTCTCAACTATTATCTTTATTATTTTTGCTCAATCCGACGTTTAAAGCGTCGATAAATATTACAAGTAATAATTATTTAATTTTATGAAACGTAAACGGAAATTTTTTTTTAAATTTCTCAGTTCATCCAATTATAGAAAAATGTTCAAAATAAATTTGAATTTAGTTAACACGATTTTTGTTGATTTATCGAAAATAATTAACAAGATCCGTAAATGTTCGAAAAATCTTGGTTTATACTTTGGTTAAAATTTTCTTAGTTGAAGAGCAAAAATTGTCGTTCCAAATTTCAAGTCATGGTTTAAATGGTTTCCTCAATCCCTCTTAGGTTGTCTTGAGGCATACACAAACATTTACTCCTAAGGGAGTTTTAGTTAAATGATCTGGGTATGAGCGAATAATTCCGTAATAATCCTTTGATAAAATATCTGTCAAAACATTTTTGCACTTTTCTTTTTGGTATAACCCAAAGCCTTAATGGCTCTAATCTTTGAAGATTCAATATAGATTCATTACCATTAATTACACGGTCAAATAATGTAAAGCATCAAGCCTTAAATCACATGATGAATACTCAAGGTACAAGTTTTCACTGCTCGGCCAACGCAGGGCAGTCTACAAATGATTACTAACTCCTTCTTATTCTTAGAAACAAACATATGGTCCTTAATGATCACAAGCATGAATTTATCAAATTACATCCTACACGGATGCTACATGTGCATTGGTCAATCCAAACGACATAACATGAAACTCATAATGTTCATTAGGAGTTCTGACTATAGTGATTGGAATAGATAATCTTTTTCGCGGACGCGAAGTTGATGATAACCATGCCGTGGATCAAATTTTTGAATATACGCTAGAACCTTGTAAATGATTGAACAAATATTCCATCTAGGGAAATGGATATAAATTTTTTATCGTTAATTTATTCAGTTCACGGTAATCAATGAATATAAGGAATGATAACACCATATCTCTTCATGATGACAAGCTCGGTAGAATAAAAGCTTTCTCCGACAACTCTCCCAGTTGCACGGTAACTCTTTTGATTCAGATGGTGCTGACGTACAGTGCACATGCTACAGGTGCAGCACCGGGAATATAATCTATACCAAATTCAACTTGCCTTAATGGCGAAAGTCTAGGTAATTCATCAGCAAATACCTCATAAAGTTTCAAATAACAGGAACATCTTTTAATAAATTTGCTTTAAGTTCTTTCTAGATTACAAGATCTATGACTAGTTCATAACCATTCACGATATAATTTCAAGCCCCATATGCAGGATATGGTCACCCATCGGGAATTATTTAGATCACTCTTGATAATCAACATCTTATCTTTCAGGAGATTTCTACTCGGGTTCCCATCAATTTAGACAATGACATCATGTCATAATCAACCAATCCATTTTAATGGCACTACCAACTTTCCAGTTTCATTACCGTTGATAAGATGAGAACTTCTCAAAGACTAATAATAACTCATAATCCTTCACAAATTCAAGGATATCTGGAGACATAACTAACATTAAAAAGAGTAAGGTTAACGCAAGATCTACGCGAGAGAATTTCAAATCAGATAAAGACGAAAACATTAATGGATATGAATATATCCCATGTTTTCATGAATTGAGTACGCATTCAGAAACACCTCGGATCGTTACCCATTTCATTCAAATGGAATTTAATCAAAAGAAATGACAGGAACGTCGATACACCCACTCGGGTATCAACACTAGGTAATCAGATATTTTTCCAAAGAATCTTACCACGAGAGAATTTGACAAGAAGGGGATATCAATTGTCAAATAAGACAATTTCCACAGATGAGTAAATTCGATTCTGAAAATAAATGGTACGGGCACATATGTAGGTGTCCCTAACAATATGTCCATGTTTTTCACTTCTTGCAGATCTCATAAAAATTCAATCTTTCACAGTTTCAAGGAAAATGTAATGTTTATTAACAATTTCATGGTGACTACTAATCAGCCTTGCATGGTCCCTTCCAAATTGTACGTAGGCGCGCAACTATGTACAATTAAGGATTAACGATGCAATACTCAGTTCGTCAAAATTTTTGTCATCATGTTTAAAATATATTTCCACGTTTAATTATGAAATACAATTAACAATGATTTTACCGAAATGTTCATCATTATGAAACCATTTCTATTTACAAGATGGTTAATAAAAAATTTATTTCGACAGTAACTACTAATAATACTGATTCAAATGACTCATATAAAAATGAGAATTTCATACTTTTCCCCAGATGGTATTGTAGTACTTATAAAAACAATGAGTGATCTGCAAAAGAGTGATGAAAAGTTGTTCACCAAGAACTAACTACAATATGCTAGGAAATGAGCTTAGCCAAATAATCATGAGGTTTGTGACCTCGATGGCACTCAGGAATACAAAGAGAATAATCTACAACACAACTCTATCTGAAATGAGTACTTGTTCAATGGTTGCATCACTAACGCGAACATTAGGAAGAAGCAAGAAAAGATAGATAACATCGATACATGTAGAATTTAGCAATCAAAGATAGTCTTTTCATTAATCACAAACAAGTCAAAATTTATACCGTAACACATTACGTGTCGCCATGTCATACAATTCCAAGGACTTGTCATACCAACTGACGTCTCAGTTAAGTTAGGGATTTTAAAAGATACCACAATGAATACTAATCTACAATAGTCATTAGGTGTTCCACATGTCCCGAAAGATCCATCGGTCCCAATTTCAGAAGAAGATTTCTTTGATTTATTTCTTGGACACTGGGCATCCTCGTCATTAGACAATGGTCTAGGAACAACCCTTAACACAAACCAACAATCATTTAAAACCTTATAATTCAACCACCGGACTTAACGACTTCCTCTTAACAATCTCGTATTCCATACGAGTTAAATTTACTTTATTCAAGTTTTAACCAACTTATACTCAATGCGACATCCTACCTCATTCTCTAATACTTTCAACCTTATTCTTAGACCTTGAAAAGGCAATAAAAGCTCGATATGAACAACACTTAATTTCCAATCCTATAGCTCTTACAACAATAGTTATCAAATGAGTCACTAGTAAGAAATGACTCACACATTCAATTAGACTTCTCGAAAAGGTACAAGTGTCATGAGGCTTTTGGGTAATGGTTCCAATGACAGCCTCAAGTGCAACATTTACCTTTTTCGATTTCAAATTTAAGAATTGGGTGACACCGAATCAGATGACACCTTTCCAGGTGGTAAGGTTTTGTCAAACTCCACTCTATAAGGAAAGATCGTCATGACATCGATATCAAATTTGATCTCGCCAATTCTTCTTCAAGATCGTAATCAACTAATATCAACAATTCTACGAATATCAACCATTCTGTTGGGATCATAAATATCCACAACTTGGTTTAGATCTGGAATAGCTAGAATTCCTACGGAAATAGCTTCGATTGATTTGTTAGGGGAGTTAGGGTTCCTTGTGACAATATCGTATAAATATCTCGTATAAGTATTAAAATAATCATCAAACAATCATGTAATCACAACATACATCTTTGTATTATATATAGGTATAATTATGATTTGATACCACACCCTTAATCCCAGTCATATGTGACATGGCACCCATTAGCCAATAGTATTTCAGAAATCCCTAAAATCTCTCCATTTTTCACATTTTTTAAGGTTTGAAATCGTAGAATTTTGAAAACTGCGTTTTGGAATCGCAATTTTGATAATCGCGTTTTGATTAATCCGAACCGGCCCAATTCAAATCTGGACCGGTTTGGTTCAATGGTTCGTATCTAGACTGGTCTGGTTCAACGGTTCGAATCTGGACTGGTCAAATTCAAATTTGGACCGGTCTGGTTCATATATGGACCGAATCGGATATGGTCTGAACCGGGTTACCGGGTCTCATGTGAACAGGTCATGTTTGATCTGAACCGGGTCAGGTTTTGTTTGGACTGGGTCGGACATGAACGAAGTTTAAATCAATTAATGGCAAAAAGTGCCACTAACAAGATTTGAACCCTGGTCTGCTCCCTCAAAACTTAGCACCATCCACTTTACCAACTGGGCTATGCTTAGTTTTAATTATAAGCATGCAAACCTTTATATTTTATGATAGTTTAGTTGGGCTTGTGTTGGGCTTATATAATACATAGACTTGTCCGATCTATAAAAGATGCATCGAATTAACCCAATAAAAAATGAAAGTTTCTTTGGAATCGTAATTTCGTGCCCTTTCTAATGGTGAGCCCTTGGATAAAAATAGACACCATTTTCATTTCAAAAAACGTGTAAACGTCAACGAAATGCATCCGAAAACCCCCGTTTTTTTATTCCTTTTATATCCTTTGTAGATCCAAGACTCAAAAAAGTATAACAAATATATTTTCATTTATATTTAGCATATTTTGGTTTTGTTGTTCTATTTTGATGATATTTTGATGTGTGATTTGCAGAAATCGTTAAAAAATTATGTAGTTATTCAATAAAACACATTCAACCACAAAATAAATTAAAAAAATTTACATTTTAAATTATATATAAAATCTACTTTAGGGTAAACTATAACAAATATAACAAACAAACATAAAAAATAACAAACATATTTTCACTTATATTTAGCATATTTTGGTTTTAATTGTGTATTTAGAGGGTATTATGATGATATTTTTATGTGCGATTTGACATAAATCGTTACAAAATCATACACAACTTCAACAAAAACTATGTATTCATTCAATAAAATACATTCAACCACAAAACAACATAAAAAAAATTATACATTTTGAAATATATATAAAATCTATATTAGCGTAAACTATAATAAAAATATACTAAATATTAAATTACAAACTAAAGTAATAAAGAAACACAAACCACAAATCCTCCCCATAAAAAAACGACCCCGCCCGTTGGGCGGGTTACAACGCTATTTCAACTTTTTTCAATATTTTCTAAAAATCATGAAATTTTCATATTCTAATTTTATATAGAAACTAGAAAACCCCATATCACCATTTTCTATTTATTTTCCCAAATAAAAATAAAACATGTTCACATATCTATTTCTAACCCTATTTTACGTTTTCGTCACTTTTGTAACGTTTTTTTCATTATTTACGTGTCGACGGTTTCTCACGTTTTTTGTCAGTTTTCGTTACGTTTCTTCAATTTTCACGTTTTCGCCATTTTTTTAGGTTTTTGTCACTTTTTTGATGTCTTCGTCAGTTATTTTTATGTTTTGGTTAGGCTTTCACGTTCTTATCAATTGTTTACGTTTTCATCAATAATTTTACGTTTTCATCGATATATTTACGTTTTCATCGCTAATTTTAAGTTTTTTCTTCGATTTAGTCCGTTTTCGTCAGTATTTTTACGTTTTCATCAGTAATTTTACATTTTCGTCAGTATTTTTACGTTTTCGTCCGAATTATTACGTTTTCGTCAGTACTTTTACGTTTTTGTCAGATTTTATACGCTTTCATCAGAATATTTACGTTTTCGTCCAAAATTTTTAGGTTTTCGTCCCATTTTTTACTTTTTCTTCTAATTTTTTTTGCGTTTTCGTCAGTGTTTTTACGTTTTTGTCTGATATTTATGTTATCGTCCGATTTTTTACTTTTTCGTCAGCGTTTTTAAGTTTTTCCTCAGTATTTTTACGTTTTCGTCAGTAATTTTACGTTTTCATATGTATTTTTAAGTTTTCGTTAGTGTTTTTACGTTTTCGTTTCGATTTAGTCCGTTTTCGTCAGTATTTTTACGTTTTCATCAGTATTTTTACGTTTTCGTCAGTATTTTTACGTTTTCGTTCAAATTTTTACGTTTTCGTCAGCATTTGTACGTTTTTCTCTGATATTTTACGCTTTCGTCAGAATATTTACGTTTTCGTCCAAAATTTTTACGTTTTCGTCTGATTTTTTACTTTTTCTTTTAATTTTGTGCGTTTTCGGTAGTGTTTTTACGTTTTTGTCTGATATTTTACATTACTGTCAGATTTTTTACGTTTTATTCTAATTTTTTACGTTTTCGTCAGCGTTTTTAAGTTTTTCATCAGTATTTTTACGTTTTCGTCGGTAATTTTACGTTTTCATCTGTATTTTTAAGTTTTTGTTAGTGTTTTACGTTTTCATTTTGATTTAGTCCGTTTTCGTCAGTATTTTTACGTTTTCATCAGTAATTTTACGTTTTCGTCAGTATTTTTACGTTTTCGTCCGAATTTTTATGTTTTCGTACGCATTTTTACGTTTTCGTTATAATATTTACGTTTTCGTCCAAAATTTTACATTTTCGTCCGATTTTTACCTTTTCTTCTAATTTTTTTGCGTTTTCGTTAGTGTTTTTACGTTTTTGTCTGATATTTTACGTTATCGTCAATTTTTTTACGTTTTATTCTGATTTTTACGTTTTATTCTAATTTTTACGTTTTCGTCAGCGTTTTAAGTTTTTAATCAATATTTTTAGGTTTTCATGCGTAATTTTACGTTTTCATCTGTATTTTTAAGTTTTCGTTAGTGTTTTTACGTTTTCATCTGAAATGTGCAAAATATTCTGAGCAAAACGTAAAAACGCTGATGAAAACGTATAAAACGGACGACGACGTAAAAATACAGACAAAAGTATAAAAATACTAACGAAAACGTAAAAAAAAAATCACGTTTTTGCTACTACTAAACTTGTGTCATTCCGATATAGAAAAATAGCATAACATTGTTTTTGTGAAATTTGGTATTCTTTTTAAGCTTTATCCAAGTGCGAAAGGTTTTGTTTTCATTAATGCGTGTTTGTTAGGTTTAGACATGGAATTTTTTATTAATTTTCGAAATATATATTTTTTTAAATTTGAATTGAATTTTAAATCTTTTAAAAATATCTATTTTAACATAAATTTAAGAATCATATTATATTAATATATCAGGTTACGGTTTCACCGTCGGGTCAACCCGGTCAAGTCACCGGGTAACAAGATCGATCATTGGGTCAACTCGATCGAGTCACCGATGATCATCAATGGTTCGTTCATATTCAAGAAAAAGAAATCCCGCCCGTTGACCACAAATAAACGTTGCTTAAGCGTAAAATATAACTAAAATACACTAAAGATTAAATTTTAAATTCAAGAAACCAAAAAAACGCACAACAATAAACCCTCTAGAACAAGAAAAAAGTCCCCGCCCATTGGGCGGGCTACGACGCTAGTATATATATATATATATATATATATATATATATATATATATATATATATATATATATATATATATATATATATATATATATATATATATATATATATAATCCAAGTTATATATATCTTAAAATAACACTTCTCAGTCTGGCCTTGTCGGTAACTCAGGAATTCTTCGGCACCATTATAGTCAAAGATTTTTAAACATTTTACTCAAAATATTTATTTGAAAATATTTATGGTTAAAAGATTTTGAAATGTTTTATTCAAAATCTTTGTTTTAAAAATCTTTCATTCTCTATAACGAGAGCTCTGATACCAAACTGTAACACCCCCAAATATTCATACTTTAGTTCAGCGGAAGAGTCGTTGGTGTTACGGGATAGCACATTACTCAAATCATAGACAACGCTTAAAAATCGCGTCGTTTAATAATAAAGCATTTTCCATTCATGAATATCAAATTTACAAAGGTCCTCAGGTCATAATATATCATATAAATTTACAAAACATTTGAATGGAAAATTTATTTGAATGCGGGCCATAAATTCTTGTCGTCTTCCCGAGAATTACCTTCAAGTACCTGAGATAAAATATGTTAAAAAAGTCAGTGAAACGCCGAGTGAATTCATAGAGTTTTATAAAAACCATTAGTATATCACCGGTATATAATTATTACTGAAAATCATTTTGTACAAATCCTTGTCGTAGGCTATAAAATAGGCCAAAGACATTTTATACGAATCTTTGTCGTTAATCATAATATAGGCTTTTGCCTTCAAAACCATTATACGAACCATTGCCGTAAAATAAAACATCATACAATACGTTTTATAACGTTTAATAAGAACCGTTATATGAAAATGGTTATGTAAAACCAAAACACGAACATAATATCAGTAATAAGACCCCGTGTTGCTAGTCAGGCAATACATTACAATTCAATTCGTACATCAGTATTTTTATTATTGGATTATTATAAGCTGCATGACATTGTTACCTTTCTATATCATATATCGGGTAGCTAACCCGTAATTCCTTTTCCCATCTCAAACAGCGTGTAGTCACAATAATCACGCTTATATAAATCTTCTCATACATAAATTCGCTTACCACTCAATGTGGCACGACGGGGATCAATCGTCAAGGCACGAACTAGGGCGATCTTCCCCAAATAGTACTATTATATGCATAAGCGTCTACCAAATCCCGGTAGTTCACAATTCATGCTAATGGGACTTTTAGTGACATAACCTAACTAATAATAATCCATCTCATTTCATTCATTGGGTCATATACTCATCCGGGTCCATATCAATAAGCATACAATCGGGACAACTGGTGTCCTATTTTTATTAAAACTAGCATGTTATCTCCCTTGCAGGTTTATAAAACATTTCCTAAAATATTTAAAAGAGTGCGAGGCTATGAACTCACGTTGATTGGGAAAGGCAGGTTATCGGCGTTTTGGATGTACGGTACGTGCTTCAATCACGGAAACCTAGACAAATAATACTCGGTCTTAGACTCTTGTCCAATGACTTTATAAAAATAATGGTTATGTATATATGATGATATAATAAGTATGATGATGATCAAGTGGGATTTTATCTCCTCATACAACATTATAGTTGTTATGTGTTAGTAAATTTTAGACTAGTTACACTAGTTTTAATCTATTTACATATTAAGGCCCAATAAGCCGATTAAGAGTCCAATATCATTTTATTAGTCCATTTATCTTTTTAAGACCAGGCCCATACTCATATTTTGGGCCCAAGTGGGTTAAGCCCATGAGTAAGTCCAATAACATTAAGTTATAAAGCTCGAGTTTATCGGTTTTTACTTGTAAAATATGTTTACATACAGTAGATGAGTTACAAAAATACTACATTAGACTGGTCCGACAGTCTAAGTTTTATTTGGCGAAAACGTTAATCTTTTCGGTTTTAGCCGAAAAGACGTAAAACATATATATAGTTCTATAACTTTAGAAAACATTTGAGTTTTACTTTTATAAAATGTCATGTTTATTTATTATAGTATACAACTCATTTTATAATAGTTATTATTAGTTAGTGGCTTTTATGTGTATATTTTATAATAATATTTACTTGAGTGCTCTTATTATACTATATAGTTTATTTACAAATCTGATTATTAATGTCCCTTCCACCATTTTTGCCATATCATGAGTTATACAAGGAGATAGAAGCTCAAATTTGAACAACATAAACTACATGATGTGTGCTACAAATAACTTATTTATAGCCACTTCTCAATCATCCTCTAAGTATTTCTAATAATTCGTCCAAAACAGACTATACAGATTTGTACCTCAATAGTATTTTGATAATATCTTGTTTATTTTAATGATTCCATTGAGTGGCCAACTCACCAAATATGTAAAAATCATATATCTATCTGTATATTAAATAATCCAAGCTATTTGACCAAGTGATCATATTGATACTTATTGTTATCTAAACAAGATTTTAACATCTTTATTTGTTAATTTTAGTCTTTTTAACCAAATCTATTAACACAAAATCCCCACATAATATTTTTGATCATCATTCATCATCATATACATATACATCTAAGAAGAAAATACATGAGTATTTTTACAAAATAACAAGATGATAGGAAGAAACAATCTCTATACCACCAAAGTGATGAAAAGGTTGAGATTTTGGATGAACAAGGCTTGGTTCTTGTCACCAAATCTTTAATCTTGGCAAATGAACTTTTGAGTTCTTCAAATAGATGAACACCTTCATGGAAATCCGCCCTAAACCTCCTTGGAAACTCCTTTTTACATGTTATAATCACCTCCAATCTTCATCTTTTCAAGTGGTGATCAATATATGTTGATTATAGATAAAGTTTGAGGTTAAAAATTGATGAAAATGGTGTTTTAGGGTGGAGGTTGGACGGCAACAAGAAAGGGAGAGAGAGATTTGAGTGGTTTTGCATGTATGAATGAGAGGAAATGGTTTGTGTTTAGCTAGTTTTGTGGTTTAGTAGTTTTGGAAGGCTTATGGGACAAGTGTCCCAAACATGGCTAAAAATGTGACACCAAAGGTGTTGTGTAGCTAGTTTTGGCCGCCCATAGTGGGGGTGGGACAAGTGTAAACTTGTCTCATCTCCACTAATTTACGGGTACTCCTCGATTTTAGTTTCCTCGATTTGCGTGCCCTCGGGTCGTTTTACAGAAAACGTTTTTATAAATTAAGAATCTACGGCACAAAACGATTCTAATAAAAATTGTCTCATCAAAAACGGAATTCAAAAGCGTAAATACGTAAACCTAGGGTTTCCGGTTTAATTGTAAAAGACGCTAAATTATGCATGTAAGCCCTAATTTCTTCTCGTAAATTTGTGAGTTTATGAACCAACACAAATTTAAAATTCAAAAATTATATTCGAGAATAAATTTATTTCCTGAAATGTCGGACTGTCACAAAAACGGTGTATGTAAACGTAAGCACGTAACGTAGAGTTCTCCGGTTTAGACGTAATCGATGCTACTTTAAGACGTAAACCCTTATTTTTTCCCAAAGGTGAGTGAGTTCATAAGTCAATAATAAAATTATGATTTTTAAATAGTACTTGAGAGTAAAATAACGACCTCAAATTGACAAATTGTCACACAGAACGGCTACGTCAATTTGTAGATGACATTCCCAGGTGGCCTAAACCGGCAACGACCATTAGTATACATTGTGATAGTCAATCGATAATTGATAGATCTCACATCATAATGTATAATGGAATATATAGACATATCCATCGTTGACATAATTTGATACGACAACTACTCTCAACAAGAGTTATCTCAATTGATTATGTGAAGTCTAAGGATAACTTCGCAGATCCGCTTACGAAAGGCTTAAGTAGAGAGGTAGTTAGTAAGTAGGCTAAAGGAATGGGACTAAAGCCCTTAAAGAATGGTTTCCATGAAAGAAAATCTAACCCATTTGACTAGAGATCCCAAGATCTAGGTTCAATAGGATAACCTAATCATAGAAATATGGGGCAAGTCACATCAACGTGAGCGAGTTACTTACTATAGTAACTTTCCTAGTCCATTCCTATAAAAGTGTGACTTGTGGAGAGGTTAAACATATGGCTTAATGATTCAGAATGAAATCATAAAGCATAATGATTCAATATGAAATATGATAGTTATGTTTATAATGATTCAAGATGAAATCACCTTTGTGAAAGAGAAGTGAGGTTGCTTCAAAGGAAATTTTGGGGGTGCAATTTCTAATAGCTCCTTTAGAACTAGGCTAATGTTCATGACCATCATGAGCACGACTACGAGGACTTGACAAAGTCAGGAAGAGTCTCGTGTGAGTGTATATTTCGTCTACTTAGATGCTGAGTTCAAGGACATCGCGTCTACGAAAATCTAGGAGACTAAGGTTTTCTTTTTTTAGCATTAAGTATTGTGCGAATATAGTGTCTAGTTTGATACATCAAATCTATAAGTTGAGGAAATTAGATGTGGAAATGGCGTTTCTTTTATACACTTTATAAACCTCTTAGAAATGATATATTATTGTTTTACCCTTGATGTCCAATTAGCTGTTAAACTATACTAGTATCAATCCATCATAACTATAGCTACAACAACACAACATATATGAATTCTTACTACATCTTCTTCAAACTGGAATATCTTCCTCGACCCTATTAACCAACTGCTATAAGAAACTCAAACATAAACACCAAAATCTGTAATGGTGGTGGCGGTCGATAAATCTGGTTCAGATATAGTAAGTGGTGGTTGGATAGAGCTGTGAAATAAAAAAACGGTGATATTGAAGATAGTTTTTGTTGCTTATGGATCAAGGAACTCATTTGTGGTGATGAGAAGAAGTAGATGATAATGCAAGATGTGAAATAAAAATAAGGACATATAAGTAAAAAAGATAAAAAGGTCATTCTGGTTGGGGAGGAGTATGATTTTGACACCCGCCCCTATTAGACCCACATATCTAATATGGTGAAAAAAGAAACACGACTTTAAGCCTTTCGGATATAGTTCGTTCCTAATTTGGTCCATTAAGTGGAAAAGAAACATGCCCTAAGTGCATCTCACAAAGGAATGTTCAACGGGTCACACCTACCTATCCTATGCATGACCGTTGTCCATTCATGTGGGGTGATTGTTGGAAAAATGATAATTGCAAAATGTTTTTTTTTCATAGTTAGGACATAATTTAATTTATGTATATGTTATATATATTCGTAGTAGTTAGTAGCTTTGCGTTCTCCTGAAGATAACTTCACAACGAGCAAAAGTATGTCCAATATGAAGTTAATATGAATGAGATATCGTCTCTTAAAGTGACACGTGAAACACATAATTTGGAAAAAGCAAAATGTCACACATCGGCCAAAAAACTAAGTGAAAGTGTGTTTAAATAGAAGTCTTGATATTGGTTATCAAAATATATTTGGTTAGTTTTACGTCAACACCCACTACACACAACAGGGGGGGTGGATTTTAGGTTTTCTAGGCTAAAATGAGTTTGAAGCTTCTGAACTTGTGTGAGCCCGCACGACATGCAGACACAAATGCAGCTCCGAAAGTTCGCCTATGCACTATCTTTTTGCTGCCAAATTCGAGTTTGGTTCTAGAATATTCTGTAAATCTAAGCAATAGCTTTTGACTTTGTGAATAAGTCATAACATAATATATTGTGTATATACAATATATGCAAATCGTGTGTTTGTTTTAATTATATAATAAACTCTCCTCGTTCAGTTTTAGATACAGAAAAACTTAGCTCCATTACCTCAATATTTTAGCAGTCTTTTTGATCAAAAACATAGGAGTCTTCCCTGATCTTTCAGGCAAGTTTGTCTGATCTGCCTGTACAACAGCTTTGGACTTTGTATCCTGAGTAACAAATGGCGAATCTGTTTTAAGGAAATCGTTTTAAACACGAGCGTCGTCTCTCAATCTTTAATGCTTTTGTTTATTTCAGCTATTTATTATTATGTTAATTAAATACTGTAATTCGATTTATTTTAATAGAAGTGTACACTATTTTCTACACATTATGCATTTAGTAGTTGCACTTTGGGTATATATGAAACAGGTTTTGAAAGGTGATTATGAAATTAATTCACGAAAAACAGACCTCTAAAGAATGAAAATAATAGATTACAGATTAGTGAATATTTTCTTATAATGAATCATTACATTGTATAATTATAAAAATAAATTCATTCAACTGTAAGTTGAGACTAATATAGATCCTTAATTTAGCATATGCTCAATCAACCAATCATATTCACACAAAATCCATTTTTAATTTTTTTTAAAATTAAATATCTCACAAATGATAATTTGTCAGGTGACAAAAATACACAAGTACAACGAGAATTAAATCATCTTTCTATAGAAGGGAATATGTATAAACTTTCAACGAGCTTTTTTTTTGTCTGAGAAAATCATATATGACTCGTATCACGAATTATATATTATTTCCCAAAATCGTATACGATTTCAGAAAATCATATATAATTTCAAAAAAGTCATATACGATTCGTGATACGAATCATATATGATTTTCTCAAATAAAAAAAGAAGTTCGTCGAAAGTTTATAGATGGGCCCTTCGATGGAAAGATGATTTATTTCTTGTCGCGATGATATGTTTCGTTTTGCATAACGAATAACGGTTTGTGAGATATTCAATTAATTAAAAAATAATGAACGTGAGTGTTTTTGTTAGATGAAAAAATTGATGATTGAGATTGGTTATTTGGGTTTATGCTAAAAAGAAGATGTACATTAAACTTTGGGTTGTGTTATTTTGCATCATTTTTTTACTTACAAGCTAAGGGGTTAATCATAACCATTCATTACTTAAGATTAAATTCCACTAAACACGGAGGGGTCATTTTTGCCAAAATGTTCGAAACTTGCAAAAAATCGACGGAAGAACTAAAGTCGTAAACTTGACGAAAAATATTTATAAATGATGATATTCACTAGTGATAAAAACAATGAAATATCACTAGTGATAACCTAATGAAATTTCAGTAGTGTTATTAAATAAAATAATTACAGTGTAATATCACCAGTGATATTCATTGTTTCATCACTAGTGATATTTCATTGTTATATTATTAGTGAAATATAAATAGTGAAAAAATTTAGTTCGAAAAATTTAAAACCATAGTCTTTCCACCTAATTTCTGAAACTCTTGAACATTTTGGCAAAAATAATTTTCTACGTTTTTTTTAAATCTTAGATTTATCCTTTATCTTGTAAACAAAAACAAAATATTTTCTCCTAAACTTTTACTTCAAGAGCAATAGTCTTTTTCATTTCAACTTTCTGTTACGACATTTCAAATGTTATCAAAATCGAGTTGAGATCAACATACACCTTATTTTTAGCATAGACCATATCAACTAATCACATTCATTCAAATTAATTTTCCACATTTTTCTTAAAAATTAAATAACTCACAAACGGTAAATCGTCAAGTGGCAAAAAATACACCATTACAACGAAAATTAAATCATCTTTCTATCGAGGGGCACATGTATATACTTTCGACGAACTTTTTTTCGACTTTTTTTCTTAAGTCACGTCTGAGGGAATCATATATGATTCGTCACGGAACATATATGATTCGTCACGAATCATATATGATTCATCACAAATCATATATGATTTTCAGAAAATCATATATGATTCGTGTGATGTGAATCATATATGATTTTCTGAAAATCATATATGTTTCGTGACGAATCATATATGTTTCGTGACGAATCATATATGATTCTCTCAGACGTGACTTAAGAAAAAAAGTCGAAAAAAAAGTTTGTCGAAAGTATATACACGTGCCCCTCGTTTGAAAGATGATTTAATTCTCGTCACGATGGTATGTTTCGTTTTGCGTAACGGTTAACGGTTTGTGAGATATTGAATTTTTAAAAAAATATATATTTTTGTTGTTAGATGAAAAAAATGGGTGGTTGTGATTGTTTGATTGAGTCTATGCTAAAGAAATGGTCTATGTAGAATTTTTTTCTATCAAAACCATGTGTGCCGATATAAAATGAATCAATGCTCTATCCTGATAACTAAAGAGGAGGTAAATCAGGCGGGGTAAAATGAGTGACGGACTAAATGGGCGACGGGCTAAATAAGCAGCGAGCTAAACAGACGCGGGTCAAATGGACGTAAGCTAAAATAGACGAAAAAACATATATAAACGTAAAAATTAAAAAAATATAATAGTTATTTAAAAGTCGCGAAAAAACATTAAATATACAAAATATGCCGAGTGACCAATTTGGTATTTTACATACGCCTATTATATCCCATCTTTTTCTTACATGTGCCTATTAAACCCATTCATAATAATAAATGAGCAAGAAACGACCCATCTTTTAAAAAAATATAAAAAATACCCATAAATAACAAAATAAATAAGATTAATTAAAATCTCTTCAGCCCATTCATATAGTATGCATTATGGGTTTTGACTTTCTGAATATTATCGGCATATTTTTCGCCTGAGTTTTCAATAAATATATACATCTATCTAACTTTTTTATAAAATATTTTGAAAGGTTATTAGTGAAATACTTGAAATTGCAAGTTACATCTACTAATGCCTTATATGCAACCAACACAAGCCTAAAAACTAAAATAGCAAAATTTAATACTACCATACAAACATAATTTAATACTCACACTATAATTAATTAATATATAATAATTAATATACAGTTGAAAATAAAAATAATTAATACTAATTAATAATATATAATTAAAACACCCCATTACTAAAAAGTATAAGCATATATAAATATTATACAACAACTAAAAGCATATATCTACAAAAATATACATATGTTATTTACCTAAAACTAGTTTTAATGCCCGTGCGCGCACGAGAATTGAATATTAAGAATAAATTAAGTAACAATTTCGTTATTGTGATTTTATATATATTTTTTAAAAACATCTAATGTTTATATGTTTGATTATATTTTTATTTTACTGCGCACCGTGTAAATTAATATAAACTCATCTCAATTTTTATTTTTCGAATTTTATACTCTTTTTACTTTCGATATTTTTATTCTAAATAGTTATATCTTAATTATCAATCAACAAATCATTTACATCAACTATACACAACCTTACACATACACGATTTATAAATTCATGATTTTGTAATGCTTAATATTAATCTATACAATACTATTATTTTTTTAATACTTAAACAGTTACGATGCTCATGGACCCACAAGTATTAGGTGATTTTTCATTAAATGATCTTAATTGATATTTTGTATAAATGTTTGTTGCATAAAGGATATGAATTTGTTTAACTAAAATGTTAGCTATTTTATAGACATTGTGTGTTTAGTAACACATAACGACCTTGAAAAAATATATGTTGTTGTAATATGTATAATCTCGTCTATTTGTTCTCATCTCACACCGATATCTGAGGTCCTGCATTCATTTTGATATTTATATTCATACAAATTGCATTGCTTGACTTTGTTAAGTGTTAAAATAGGAATAGATACTAATTTGTGTTTTTATTGGAATATTTATAATAATGTGATTTGTTGATTTTTTAATAACATATATTTTTATTTTTAAAATATAAAGTCCTGAGAAGTTTAAAAGGATATTTTGTTTATTTTATAAAATTACTAAAAAATATGAAAAATTATAAGTTTACTTTTAAATCCATCTAATTTTTTTAAAATTAACTCAATAAAGTTTTATGAATCTCTTCCTCTTTTTTTGAGTTTTTATTTTCACAAATTTGACACATATATCTTTGTATATTTTCATAAATTCCTCTACCAAAATTTTAAATTTTGACTAAATTGAATTCAATTTTAACTTTTTTTCACCAATCACATCGCTCGATGCTTATGTGTCAAAATCAAGTCATTTGATTGGTCAAATTATTTTTTCTACAACCTCCACTTTTCAGCAAAATCCTAAAAAATCTAATTCTTTTATTATATAAAAGAAGATAGTGCATATAGTTAAACTGAACAGTGCCAATGGGTTCAACCGAAAACAGGAGTCACCATAGGTTCGGCTAGCCAGTTAAATAAAATTATCCAAAACTCGAATTGTTGTTTTTCGAGATGTTTTAAGGAAAACGTAAACTTAAAATTAAGAAAATTATCCAAAACTCAAATTGTTATTTTTCGAGATGTTTTAAAGAAAACATAAAATTAAAATTAAAAAACTCCGAAAATTATGTTACAGAATACCCGCTAGTTTTCATTAAACAAAAACTATGTTAAAACTAAAGCATATATTCAGGAAAAAACACAGAATTCCATTCATTAGTTCCTGAGCTAATCAAAATCAAATCTGAGCCCGAGTCCGAGCCCAAGCCTCGTTTAACCGGGCCTTTTTGGTTTCATTCTAAGGAAACTCCCAAATGAGATCATGCGAACCCTTTCGCATCCTTTCTCCCCAAATCGAGTTGCAAGATGCAGAACGGTTAGTTGTTTATTTTCAGTATTTTCTTAGATGCCATTACTTGCATAGCTTATGTTTGATCATGCATAATTATATAGTATATGCATGATATTAATCTCATCAACATAGCAATTATATGAAATAAAACATACCAAATACCAAGATGTCTGATATTTATTTATTATTTATTATGAGAAACACAATTCACATACTTGTGTTTTTTAAACAACATCCAACTGAACGAAACATGCTACTACTTGATTATAACTTGGACTTTAGTTGACGCAAACTGGACAGCATTTGCAATGCGATTGTTGTAGATGTCTGCAACATTAGATACCCAACTTTCGCTGCTCACTGATAACCCTGCTGCCTTACCTTCGGGTTTTTGAATATAGATTTTTTCCAAGGCCTGACCCTTTCGAAGAAGTAACTTTAAAAACTCCACCTCCACCACTCTTCCAGAAAACCCGTAAATGTTTACGGTGTTGACTGAGTACTGCACACATTTGATTTCTGAATCATGTGTTTCCCAGAAGCTGTTTTCTGGAAAGTCGTAGACTTCTGCCAATAACTCCGGCTATTGATGAAAACAATAAATAATCAGTCATACAATCTTAAGCAGTTATTGGTGATTTTTTTTTTTTAAAAAGTCTATGGTTAAAGTTCTCACCGCTAGGACACTTTCATTCAACCTATCTATACGGATAGTCAGTGTCTTCAGATTTGAGCAACTTCCTAATAGGTAATATATCCCCAGGAGTTCTTCCTCGGCAAAATTAACAAAAAGCTCTAAATTTCTTACACTCTGAAACTGAGGCAAGTATTCAGAACGAGATCCCCATGTAGATAGAACCTAATAATCAAGCAGAATGCAAAATATTGAATAAATTTGTAACGCTGTATCATATAAGCTTACATGAGACAGTTTTAACCCATGTATTTACAACAAGCCAAACGGGTAAAATCTGAAAAAAATAGAATTGTGAAAAAGGGTAATGAGTCAAACCAAGGGGCAGACTCATGAGCCATGACGACTCAAGTCACCATGTGCACAATTTTTTATACGAGTATAAAGGAAATAGAAAAAAACGGCTGTGTTTGGCGAGGAGCGGTGGTAGAGCATTTTGGAGTAATGAGCGGTGAAAGAGAGCATTTTAAAATTTATTACTTGTTTGGCAAAAGGAGCGGTGAGCTTTTTAATTTTTAGTCGTCGTTTGGCAACAGGAGCGGGGAGCATTTTACGGCGGTTCTATTTTTTAGGAAGGCTATTTTTTCAATGCTTGTTTTAAGAAGCGGTGGCAAATGAGCGGTGAGCTGTCACAGCTACCGCTCACAGCTACCGCTCACAGCTAGTGCTCACTGCTCCCAGCTACCACCCACTGCTACTTCCCACAGCTACTGCTCGTGTTGATAAACACAGCCGTAATCAAATCAAGGAGACGTTTATTTCTTTTGACATATTAATGGACTAACTAAACAACATGATATATTTGTGTGACCCAAAGTTCAGGACTAAGTTAATAATAAAGATTTCGGGATTTTTAACTAAAATTTACACTAGAGGGCAAACATCACTGTGTTCCGGGAACCCTACTAGGTCCGCCCCTGAGTAAAATGGTTACCTGAATGCACCAACTGGATATGACGAGTTTTGAACAATGGTGTAGACTGTTTAACAGTGAGGACAAATGAATTCCTGCTTCTTGAGATGCGCCTAGGCAGTCTATGTCAATTTGCACCGACTGTAACTCATTGGCATTTCTTAGGTGAAATTCTTGAAGGCCAACTCCCCTAAAGTGAAATTCCGTAATCTGTGGTGTTATAATGTCTACTTTGTATGTTAACCACCTGGTAGCCATACAATCCAAAATGTGTAGATACTTGATTGTGAGGAATTCATTACTCATAAAGAAGTCATTCCAGAATACACACTTTTCCAAGACCAGCCTTAATAGCACAGGGAATTTGGAGAGGAAGCCTGTAATTTTGTTGTCAAGCAAGGTGACATGTCTCAAAGACAGGTACTTGAGGGACCCAAAGGTACCAAAATAGCTTGCGTTAAGCTGGCAGTATTGCAAAGACATAGTTGAGAGCATCTCTGATATAAACTCTTGATGCGGCAAATAATATAGGTAATTATTGTACCTCTGCTTTACTCCCAAACCTCTGGTCTGATAATAATACTTGAATGAGTTGCTTTCGTCGAAGTTCACGTCGAGGTTTTCAATATCTTTTGTAAACATAAAATCTACCCATCTTTTTAACATCAACTCATCCCAAGGATGGCGATAGTAGTCCAATGCAAGGCGGAAATTCTTAATTGTATAGCCCGAATGTTCAAGGAGAGTTCTGCTCACAAATCGACAAAATCCGTCTTTTGGTAGTAGTAAGTAGTAAATATAGCATATGAATGGAAGAAGGTGACCATGAAATGCACCACAACAGTGACACATCATGAATCGACTTTTTGGTGCCTGAAAGTCCAACACGGGTGCCTGGGCCCATAAGCTTTTAAATGTCTTTGAAACTTGGCGCATTCGTATCCATTGAGTAAAAGGCAAAAAACTTATAATCAGGAATAAAATAGATTCCGGTAAATAAGTCAAACGGTCAATCTTAGAGTTGTCCTCTTTGACGCTTTTTTGACTGTCATTTTTCTTTATGGCGCTGAAGACGTCTTCACTGGTTTTATCCATCTTCTTGGTGAATAATTTATTCTTCTTGATCAGGGTCTGTGGACAGTAGATATATATAGTCAGATTGGCAGATCTATTTGGGATGTGTTATAGGTGTCATTATATTCAAGTTTAAGTTTCTATAAGTTCTCTTAAGGTCCTTCTTTTTTCTTTTTTTTTTTTTTTTTTTTTTTTGTAATTGTTTTAATTAACAGTATCTTTGTGATGAATAACTTCGAGAATGCATGAAAACATAATGCAAATTACTTATAATTACCAGCGTTATAAGTTGATGCGAGTTTATAGGCTTTGCGATGATGGTACAGAGAAACTTACAGAAACAAATAACCATAATGCTTAACTGAGAGATAAAGGGACATTTTTTCATGATCACACATGCTATACAAATACATGATGCAACATGGCATATTCGTGAAAACAAAAATATAGACTCGAAGAAGCTTTAGCCTACCGTGTAAATGAAATAAGTCTTCCACCAAAATACTTCTAAATCATGAATCCTAATACTCAAGCATTTAGTCTACGCTATGTTGTAATACCAGTGCAAGAAAGGGGCGGGCCCAATTTCGTGTAAAACAACACAATTTTTTAGGTTTTTCCCCAGAATAACATAACCTTAGCTCAAAATAGGTTTTGGTACAGTGATTCCCAAAATCATATAAAAATAGAAAATGAACTCAATAAGAAACATTCCTGCACCTTCACATAAGTAAATACCCGAGTTACATAGTTGTCTATTGGAAACACTTGATTATTATGTTTACCTTGTGAAGGCATATAGTTGTGTCATATTATATACAAATTGACATAGGGTTATAACTTAAAAGCTTTCTGGTGATGGAAACTATAAGAACAAATGTATAGAAATATTCACGAGGGAACATAGCACACTGGTGATGACCAAACATAAATATCATTGATCGCAAATGTTAATAAGGCTTACCCTTCAAATTGCTCTTTTTACATTAAGCATTGATTTTTATCTTTATAATACATGCTTGCTGCACAAAAATGATCCCAATTTGGGGTCAACTGCACATTTTGCTAATTATTTCACTAAGAAAAAGCATAAGCTGTCATTTTTACAGTACTCGGTAGGTGAACCAATAAAAAATACATATGCGTGTGTCAAAAGATAGTGGTAGTGTTACAGGGTATGCTTATCAAACACACTTGACTATGACGTTTATGATAACAAGTAGTGGAGGTATGTCTTTTAGCATATATGAACAGCACACAAGTAGTTTATCTAGGAAAAGGTTCTTAAACGGACCATAGAATACATATCAAATCTAAAATCTAAAAAAATCAGGGGCTAATTCTTAAAATGCCCCAAGATCACTCACCATTTGTTTTTTTGACCAAACCAAAATTTCTCTAAATACCCCATGCGACTTATACAACTTAGCGTAAAATAAAAAAAAATGTATTTGAGAAATTTCAATAAGTTTCATAAGTCACATAAGTGGCATGGGCTATTTAGAGACATTTTAGTTTGGTGGGTGCAAAAAAACAAATGAAGTGTCATCTTGGGACATTTCAAGAATTAGCCCAAAAATAATTTCTTTAGAAAACAGTTTACTCTTCTTTCTTTCTTCGGAGATTCTTTTCTATATCTCCCTGTCTTCGAGATTGTTTTAAATATAGGCTCCATAACTAAATCATTAGACGATGCTTGACACTGTTATTATAATCAGATTTACTAAAATTTAATGAACAATAATAGAAACACAAAAAAATCTCTAAATCTAGCACATTATAAATATTTAGGTCCTGCAAGAATATCTTTGAACTGAAAATCCAATCTAAACATTCTTGTAATGAAATTTACCTTGCGGTTTGAGAAATTAAGCCAAAGAAGGGCATCAGCACTGGGAAGGAGGAAGAGATCGGAATGTATTAGAGGTCAGTAAATGTGAATGTGACTACTTGAGAGTAATGAGTTGAGATTGATATAAAGGGTGAGTGTGTTGAAGCGGTGAAAATGGATGTAAAAGTTCCGCATTACCCTTACGGAAAAGATTACGTGGCTTCAAGTGAATCCTCTTAGTAAAATGTCCAACCATAATTAGTAATTGCACCGATACACATTACTTTTCTATACTTATCTTTAACAAAACGTGTTTGGGATTGCTTCCTGTAAAGCCTTTCTGCTTTTTCCATTTTTAAAGGACAAAAGCCATTTTGACATGTTTGGATTGCTATGGGCTTATGGCTTATCTACATATATTAAGCCATAAGCATAGCTGGAATATGCAATCTAAACACCCCTTTATTAGCCAGCATTTCCTAATATGGTAAAACATCATGTGGTTAAACTAAATTAATAGTACGTACAATCCAATGGATATACTATGGAATTCACATTTGGAACGAAAAGCTAAATCAATGACATACGTTAAAAACCACACTGTATTTGTGATTTTCTTTTTCTTTTCCATTTTAACAAAAGTTGTTGAGATAAATGTGATACTATACATATAAAGGAACGGGCATTCATGCTATACTGCATCAATCAGAAAATTTTTAATTGATAAATGGGGGGTGATTGTCAGTCTAGCCGTTTCTTTTAGCGTGTTTGAAGTTTATGCTGTACCATGAACCTGAATATGTGTTTTCTGACAACTAACAGCGTGTTCTTACTGCTACATTCAATTACATTGTAATACACATATTTTTTGATGATTGGTTTTCTTGTATTTCTTTGGCTAGAATAACTCGGAGCCATTAACTTAGATATAAGCATGTTCTGATACAATGAATGCAGGATAGAGTAACATATTGTATATTTGTTTGATCACATATCCATACTTGATTGCTATTTTAGTGAGATCTCCCAACACATTTGGACAATGGCTATACTTACTTATGGTACGACCTTAGTACCAGGATTCACACAGTGAGAGTGATATATATGCGTGAAGAATTACCTTAGCACTAAGCGAAAACATTAAAAAGTTATTTTCTCTTAATGTAGTTTATTCCAACTGATGTTCCTCAGTGGTTTAGATAAACGAACTCTATTTCTCTGTTTTTCTCATCATTCTTCAAGATTCAAATTTCTGTTTATAATGTAATTTTCCAGTACTAAAATAGATATGTTTCATTTCCTGATTGTATGATATTCATATTTTTTACTATAGTACACAAATATCTCAAGACATGGACGGTGAAAGAAGATCAGGCAAGCAGTTTTGGATCGAAAATCTGTCCTACAGTGTAAAGGTTAGTTTTTACCCTTAATGCCAATACGCTTATATCCTGTAGACATATTATTCATTGCAGAGTGTTTGATATCGTGTTTACTTATTTGAGGCAATTTCCTCTAAGATTGAAACACTCTGCCTTTAGAATAACACAATTTTTCATAAACAGACCTCACTGTGCCAAACACTTTGCTAGATTGATATGTTATTGTACTTGATATCGTCTTCATAGACCTTATAAAACTTTGCATCATTATCTAAGATGAATCACACGATAATAAATGTGAGAAACTGATATCATATTTCGTTAAAACTGTAAAGCAAGAAAATTGAGGCACTAATGCAAGCCCCACAAGGCTTGAGTAGAAATTTGTTTTGCGGTTACTGGGTTACCACTGAGCGATTTGAAGTTTATACTCTAAAGGAAATGCACTTAGTAACTCTATATGTTCACCATCCTGAAAGGCTGTAAGATGATCCTGAGAGTAATCTTTAACTAACCGCTTCCTTCAAATTGATATTTATAGTGATCGGTAAGTTTTTGAAGTATACCTTATGAACGTAACAATATAAAGAACCCAGGACCTTAATATCAACATAGCATTTAAGGTGTCGCAGTTATTATGAGAATCACAATTTATCTAGTTTATGTTATTAAAACAAAAATGGAACAGAAACATACTACATAATTATAATTTAAGACTAGTTGATGCAAACTGGATAGCATCTGCAATTTGATTGTTGTAGATGCTCACAAAATTCGGTACCCACCATTTGTCGCCCATTGAAACGTCTCCCTCACTTTCGGATTGATGAATATATATCTTTTCCAAGACCCTTCCATTGCGAAATAAATTTTCAAAATCTCTACCTCAAAGGTTTGTCCGGTAAACCTGTTAATAGTTATGGTCTTAAGAGAATACTGGAGACATGTGACTGCTGAATCTTGTGTTTCCAGTAGTTGTCCTCTTCAAACTTGAAAATTTCTGGGAAGAATGGTGCGTATTGTAAAATATCATTAGTATATCATAAGCAGTTGGTGGTGAATGTTCCTGAGTGGAAGTCTTCCCGAAAATTCTCACTACTATGACACATTTGTGGTCATTATCCATATGTATAATGAGAGTTAGTGTATCTAGATTTCAGCAACTTTGATATAGACAATTTGTTCATAGGAACTCTTCCTTGACCACATTAACATCAATCATTAAGGGTGTAAATAAGTTGCTCCTGAGCTAATCGAAATCCATTTAGTTGAAGCTTGAAATTATAAGAGCCAGGCCAAATCAAATCTGAGCTCGAGTCCGAGCCCAAAGCTAGTTTTACTGGGCCTTTTCGGTTTTCATTCAAGGAAACTCCCAAACGAGATCATGTAAAACCTTTCGCGTCCTTTCTCCCAAATCGAGTTCCAAGGTGCAGAACAGTTAGTTGTTTGTTTTCAACATGTTCTTAGTTTCAATTACGCGCATAGCTTATGTTTGATCATGCATTATTATATAGTATATGCATGATCTTAATCTTATCAACATAGCAATTACATGAAATACAATATAGCAAATAGCAAGATGTCTGATATTTATTTATTATGAGAAACACAATTCATATTTTTTATGTTGTTTAAACATCTAAGGGAACCGAAGCATACTATCTGATTATAACTTGGACTTTAGTTGACGCAAACTGGACAGCATTTGCAATGCGATAGTTGTAGATTTGTGCAACACTAGATGCCCACCATTCGTCGCTCACTGAATTGCCTTCGAATTCTTGAATATATATTTTTTCCAAGGCCTGACCCTTTCGAAGAAGTAATTTTAAAAACTCCACCTCCACCACTCTTCCAGAAAACCCGCAAATGGTTATGGTGTTGAGCGAGTACTGCACACATGTGATTGCTGAATCATGTGTTTCCCAGAAGCTGTTTGCTTGAAAGTCGAAAACTTCTGCCAGTAATGCCGGCTATTGATGAAAAAAATAAATAATCAGTCATACAATTTTAAGCAGTTCTTGGTGAATTTTTTAAAAGAAGTCTATGGTTAAAGTTCTCACCCTTATGACACTTTTTTTAAACATATCTATACTGATAGTTAGTGTCTTCAGATTTGAGCAACACTGTAATAGGTAATATATCCCCAGGAGTTCTTCCTTGGCGAAATTTACAAAAAGCTCCAAGTTTTTCACACTGTGAAACTGAGGCAAGTATACTGAACCAGATCGCCATATAGATAGAACCTAATAATCAAGTACAAAGAAAAATACTGAATAAATTATTAACTCTGTATTATGTAAACTTACAGGAGACAGTTTAAACCAATGTAATTAATAACAAGCCAAATGGGTAAAATCTAAAAAAAAGGAATTACTAAAAAGGGAAATGAGTCAAAGTGTCAAACCAGGGCAGACTCATGACGACTCAAGTCACCATGTGGACGATTCCCTTTTACTAGTATATAGGATAGAAAATAACTATAATGTACGATTTTATCAAAAGATGTAATCAAATTAAGAAGACATGTAGTTATTTTGACATATTAGTGGACTAACTAAACAACACGATGTATTTGTGTGACCCAAAGTTTGAAACCAGGTTCATTTTTGAGAAATCGGGATTTTTAACAAAAATTTACACTAGAGGGGAAACATCCATTGGATACCGGAGAACAACCCCCCCTGTCCGTCCCTGAGTTAATTAAATGGTTACCTGAATGCACCAACTGGATAGGACGAGTTTTGAACAATGGCGTAGACAGTTTAACAGTGAGGTAAAATGAACTCCTGCTTCTTGAGATGCATCTGGGCAGTCAATATCAATTTGCACCGACTGTAACTCATTGGCATTTCTTATGTGGAATTCTTGAAGGCCAACTCCCCTAAAGTGAAATTCCATAATCTGTGGTGTTATAATATCTACTTTGTATGTTAACCACCTGGTAGTCATACAATCCAAAATATATAGATACTTGATCGGGAGGACTTCAGTACTCGCAAAGAAGCCTTTCCAGAATAGACACTTTTCCAAGACTAGGGTTGACAGCATAGGGAATTTGGAAAGGAAGTCTGTAATATTGTTGTCAAGCAAGGCGACATTTCTCAAACACAAGTGCTTGAGGGACGCAAAGGTTCCAAAATAGCTTGTGTTAAGCTGGCAGTATTGCAAAGACATAGTTGAGAGCATCTCTGATATAAAATCTTGATGCGGCAAATAATATAGGTATTTAGTGTATATCTGCGTTACTCTCAAACCTGTGCTCTCATAATACTTGCAATAGTTGCTTTTGTGAAAGTTCACGTCGAGGTTTTCAATATCTTTTGTAAACATAAAATCAACCCATCTTTTTAATATCAACTCATCCCAAGGATGTTGATAGTAGTTCAATGCAAGGCGGAAATCCTTGATTGTATAGCCCGAATGTTCACGGAGAGTTCTGCTCACAAATCGACAAAATCTAACTCTTGGTAGTTCTATGTAGTAAAGGTAGCAATCCCTTGGAAGAACACTACCATGAAATGCACCACAACAGTGGCACATCATGTGTCCAGTAAATCGACTTTTTGGTGCCTGAAAGTCCAACAGGGGTGCATGGGTCCATAGGTTTTTAAATGTCTTCGAAACTTGGCGCATTAGTATCCATTGCGTAAAAGGCAAAAAACTTATAATCAGGAATAAAATAGGTTCCGGTAAATAAGTCAAACGATCAAGCTTAGAGTTGTCCTCTTCACTAGTTTTATCCATCTTCTTGGTGAATAATTTATTCCTCTTCATGAGGGTCTGTGGACAGTAGATAAATAGTGTCAGATTGACAGATCTATTTGGGATGTGTTATAGGTCTTAAGGTCTTTATGTTCTCTCTCCCCTTAATAGTTGTAATTAACAGTATGTGTGTGGTGAATAACTCTTTAAATACATGAAGACATAATGCAAATGACTTATAATTAACAGCGTTATAAGGCGACACGAGTTTATGGACTTTGTGTTAATGGGAGAGAGAACTTACAGAAACAAATAACCATAATGCTTAATTTCGAGATAAAAGTCAAATGATCACAAATGCTATACAAGTGCATAAGGAAACAGGCCAATATCCGTGAGAATGAAAATATAAAACCACTCGAAGATGCTTTAGCCTACCATGCAAATGAAAAAATCTTCTACCAAAAAATACTTCTAAATCACGACTCCTAAGCCTGTGCTATGTTGCAATACCGGTGCACGAAAGGAGACCAATTTTATGTAAAACAACATAATTTTGAGGTTTTCCCCCAGATAACATATAACCTTAGCTTATAATAGGTTTTGGTATAGTGATTCCCAATATCATGTAAAAACAGAAACATGAACTCAATAAGAAACACTGCCACGCCTGCACATTTTGCTATTTATTTTACTGACAAAAAGCATAAGCTGTATTTTTTACAAATAATAGTCGGTAGGTAATCCCAATAAAAAACACACACTTGACTATGACCTTTATCTTGTGAAGGCCGGGTCAGTTGTCAACAATCGAGCAATAATCAGCCTTACGACTATATACCAAATAAGTTTATGATAACAAGTAGTGGAGGCATGTCTCTTAGCCTATATGAACAGCACCCAAGTAGTTTATCTAGGCAAAGGTGATCTTAAAAAGAACATAGAATACATATGAAATATAAAATTATGAAAATATCAATTCGATAAATAACAGTTCACTTTTCTTTCTTTCTTCAGAGATTCTTTTCTAAATCTCCCCGTCTTAGAGATTATTGCATATATAGAATTGATAAATAAATATCCTTAGACGATGCTTGACACTAATCTACATCAGATTTAATAAAATGTAATGAACAATAACAAAAGAAATAACAAATCTCTAAATCTAGCACATTATCAATATCTAGGTCCTGCGAGTATATCTTAACTGAAAATTCAATATAAACATTCTTGTAATGAAAATTTACCTTGCTATTTGAGAAATCAAGAGAAAGAAGGGCATCGGCAATGGGAAGGAGGAAGAGACCGGAAGGGATTTGACGACAGTAAATGTGAATGTGACTACTTGAGAGTAATGAGTTGAGGTTGATATAAAGGATGAGTGTGTTGAAGCGGTGAAAATGGATGTAAAAGCTGTGTATAACCCTTACGGAAAGATTACGTGGCTTCAAGTGAATTCTTTTAGGAAAATGTCCAACCACAATTAGTAATTGCACAGATACACGTTACTTTTATGTACTTATCTTTTACAAAACTTTTTTAGAGGGTGTTTGGGATTGCTTACTGTAAGGTCTTACTGACTTCTTCATTTTTAAAGGAGAAAATCCATTTTGACTTGTTTGGATTTCTGTGGGCTTATGGTTTATCTACATACATTAAGCGATAAGCATAGCTCCACTCATTTATTTGCTAGCATTTCCTTACAGTAACTTCCAATACCGTCTTCCACGGGTATGGGTCCCAATACCTTCTTCTACGGTGTATGGGGGAGGTTGAGACGTAGAAAAACCTACCCCTATCAAAGGTAGAGAGGCTGCTTCCGGTTCTACCAAAAGGTAGAAATTAAAGGGACCTTCGGCCTTGCGAGGGGTATGGATCGAACCTTTGACTTCTTTCTATAGAGGCAAGGGTGTTTAGCCAGTATTTCCTAATATTGTAAAAGATCACTCGCTTAAACTATACAATTAATACAATGATTGAAGGATGAACATCTTCTTGTTTTCATAGAATCTCCAAAGAACCTATAGAGTTTAGCAGTTAAAATGGCGCATAATATAACTATTGCAAGAAACAAAATTCATTGTTGTTCTAACAAAGTTCAAAATAACCAGAAAACAGAAGTCAATAATCATGAATGGGGGCTTTAACCAGAAAATTCATTAATTATTGTAACACACGCATCAGGTGATGCCTTTTTGAAGCTCTTCACCATATCTGCCTCATGAAGAAAATCAGTATTGTATAAATCCAGTTTTTCTAGCACCATAGCATTTTGAAGTAAAAACTTTAGAGTATGCATCTCCATGGCTTGTCCGGTGAAAGCTTCAACTTTTATAGTCTTCAATGAGTACTGCATGCATTCAAATGACATATCTTGCGATTTCCAATAGTTTTCTACTTGAAATTCAAATACATCTGGGACAAAACCCGTCTGAAAATAGAAATTAATATTAGACAACAGTGATTACTCAAAGCTAATGGTTATAACTTGTAAGGTTTATAAACAAAGAAACACATGAAAATGTCTCACCCAAGTAACACTCTTTGGGTCAGGACATTGATAAAAGCACAGGTTTAGGGTGTGGAGTGCCGGACAGCGTTTTAATAACCAACATATTCCAGGGAGTTCTTGCTTGACTGAGTACAACGCTAAATAAAGGTTTTTTATGTTTTGAAGCTGATGTAATGGCTTTAATGTATTACACTTCCTTGTTACCAAAACCTATAGATAAGAAATAAATTCTAAGTTATTGGACAATGATAAGTTATGGTGAGTAATAATATCATATAAGAATAGTTTATTACCTGAATGCACCAGCTATTTAGATGTAAAGTTTGACAGTGAGATAGATCCTTTAGGAGTGAGTCCAATAAACTCTCTTGTGATTGATCTGCAACTGGATCGTCAATGTAGATGTTTGCATCCTTTAACTTATCAGCTCCCATTATGGAACAACTATCTAAGCAACTTCCAGAGAAGTGATATTGCATCAAGTTTGGTGCTGTAATATGTATTGGGAACACCATCGAATTGGTTGTTATGCAGTCACTTATAGATAAGATCTCGACTTTGAATTCTTCCTTAGTTACGAAAAAGCTGTCCTCCAGTATGCAATCGTACATGCATAATTCAGACAACTTAGGGAATTTCGAGATAAATTCTTCGACTGTTTTGTCAAGTAAGGTGACACTTGTTAAACCAAAGTAACTTAGGTTTTCAAAAGTCCCTAAACAGGATGCTTTGAACTCGCATGCTTCAAGTGCCAAACTAGTGAGTACGTTAGATGCAAAATGTTCCCAAGGCAGTCTATATAGTCTGAGTTTGTTTCTTTCTTCCATCGGATAACTTAGATGGAAGTTTAACTCAACTTGCTTAATGTTCTTCGTCATGGCAAAATGGACCCAACTATCAACCATCTTGACATCCCAATATTGTTGGTGGTAGTTGATCGAGAGCTCAAAACTATTCAGAGTAGATCCAGAGTGTAAGCGGATCATCCTGTCTACCACTCTTATAAATTTCATTTTAGTAGCTTTTACACATTTTGGATGGCCAATTACAGGAAAATATCTATGGCGACGCTTCCCATATTCTTGACACACACTATTTCGCATGATTTTTTCTTCCATCTCATGTTGGTCGAAATGTAGAAAGGGTATATGGGTCCACAGGTCTACAAATTGTTTTGAGACTAAACTCATGGTTAGCCAACACTCTAAAGGCAAAAGGTAGAATATATGGAGTAGAACTGGATGAGGCAACCGGCTTAGATGATCATCTTCAGAGTCGTTCTCTGCAAGACTTTTTTCATAGAGCCTTTTGCTGCATAGTGCACTACGAGCGGCTTTACTCATTTTATGCTGTGAAGTTACTCTGTTCCTGATCTGGATCTCTGGATAGTAAATATATGCTAGTCAAGATGACAGATTTTATTCATCATGGAATATTGTTAAATGTATGTGTACAGAGATCCATACTCGTGACGAGAGACTATTCTTAATCAAACAAATTAAGATAAAAGGTATTCACTTATTTGTAGACATATGGGCAGAGTATTAGATACTGGGGTATCATATAAAACCGACATAAGAAGATACTTACAGGGCATCTAGTTCATAATGCATGTGGATGTACATTGATGGCTAGTTGGCTACTACAGGTTTCTAGCTCTAGTAGTTTTCTTGATCTATTCTTGCACCTAGTTTTATTGATCTACTGCAGCGCCTCTAGCTAGTACTTATTAGCTGTTTATGTATTATGAGTATCTAGCAGGTGATAATGTATAAACTAAATTATGTTATATAGTTGTAGAAAAGCAAGCAGTGATTGTAAAATAGGATACATATTTACTAGTAGCTGAAACAAGAATCTACATGAGATCATCATCCTCAAAGATAAAATAACTATGAAAAGAATATATTATAAACTTCATATTAGGAATATCACAGCTTCCCTCATTTCCTTAAAGCATCAATAGTCGATGCTTGTTTCCCTTTTGAGAAATTTTCTGCTCCTCCCTCAGTGACTTACTCGTGAAGCACATAGTTAACAATTTATTAAATTTATGGCTATCCTTAAGTGCTTAGCCTAAAGATCAGAAAGCACTTTCAGCTAATCTTACATTCAAGCAATCATCACTAGAACTCGCATGCGAATACTAAATATAACAATTAAAGCCTCAGGATTCCAATTTAACAACTTGAAATATCAAGAATAAATTCTTGTACCTAAATATAATCTTGTTCACATTCTAGTTGTAGTTTTACCATTAATTCTGTATCTAAGAACACAATTAGGGCTATCTTAAAAATATTAAATAGAGTTTGTCTCAAGGGCTTGATCGATGTGGTGTAAACACAACTCTGGTGAGATCTAATTTCTGGAAATGAGATAGTAATCTTATTGATATGGAATAAATTACTTACCGTGAGAATTTCAAAATCGAGCACATGAACGAAGATCGCCGCTTGGCACGGATGTATGAAATAGGTTTATTCCTATAGAAGATTGAGGAATGGAGTTGGGCCTACGTTTGCTGGGCCGAGGAAAAGCGTGCAGGCCGAGCCGGCTGTTGGATTGGAAAGCAATATCCAGCTTTGGAAATGTAGAATGTAATCATCATGTTTTATTAAATTACGACTCTGTATACGCTTTTTAAAGTCCTATCTTACTCTCTTCCTCGGATGCCCTTAAAAATCAGGTGTCCAACTAGCTTCCCTTGTTTTGACTCAAAAGTGAAGTGTGACACATCTGGTGTTTTATACCAAATAGAAACCATATATTCATGTTCCTTGTGAAATTCATATCATAGTTCCTTGATACGAAGCCATCCCATACTAGGCTCGTATTGTTCATAAGCTAGATGTAGAACTTACTTCAAAAAGCTAGCTCAAAGGAGGAGGGGACAACTAGACTCTATAAACCATCAACCAATCCCTGGCCGACATGGGATCGTAAACAATACTGCACACGCTTGAAGAACCAACATCCTCATTGGTCATGGTTGGCACCCCTCTTTTTGATTCCTGGCCACCACTTTGAGCTAGTTGGTCATGGTTGGCACCTTCTTTTTTCGGGTCCTAGCCACCACTCCGAATGTTGGAACCTGGAAAGTAGGTCTAGCTCTTACACGAATTGGTACGAACCCATCCCATACTAGGCATCGGTTGATTAGTCCAAGTGTAGAACTCACTCAAAAGAGCTAGCCTAAAGGAGGAGGGGACACCTAAACTTTATAAACCATCAACCAATCCATAATTGGTCGATGTGGGATCATAACATTCCCTCACGACAACAAAATCACAGTTTGACTTCTTTATAGAAGGCATATCTCTTCATATCACATGTTTTTATATCAACCTACTGTTATGGAATGCTTTAATTATCTTCTTATGAATCCATTAAACCTGCCATAACTTGACCTTACCCAAATCTATGTCAAATTACAATTTTTTTAACACCATTTAATTTCAAGGTATGTTAGAACTTTCTACCATTAAGCTCTGCTGGCTTCCTGCCAAGTTTTGTTTACAATGTTAGGATTTGCTTGGATTATAGCATCCAAATTTCTAGAAGTTAGATTCTAATGTTATTGGAAACAACCATGTGGATATGTATAGAAATTTTTTGGTACTCGTTACTTTGAAATGAATATACAGAATGGATAGGAGCGATTAGAAAAGTTTGACCTCTAGTTTATGTTGATTAGTGAATGTTGATATATGCATCCATTAAACTTATCACGAACCCTTATGGAACAACTTTCTAGGGTAGGTTTCAAGATTGTTAAGCTCTAACACATTTGGTGGTATTATATATATACTAGGAATGTCACGTCCAGAAAATTATATTTATTTTTCGTTGTTGTCGAAAGCCAGATGCTGTAGAGAGCCATATATTGTGATTACTGATATATGTATTCTTGGAATTTAATAACACTTTTTGCAGAATATATCACTGCATAACATGGTTTGGGTGTGTAGTAGTTCTCCTTAGAAAGCAACTTATTCCAGGGTATTCTTGCTTAATCGCAAACATCTATATTTTTTTTATTTTTTTTTTTGCTTTGACATGGTTTCAAACCTTTACTTTGTCTTGTAACCAGAAGTCCAGAACCATAATATTAAGAAAAAGAATGAGATATATTGGATCACTGTAGATTTTTTCGTGTAGTAATTTAGATAATGCCAAAGACCATGTAGGAGCGGTTTCAAAAGTTTGTTCTGTGTAATCTATCTGCAATTCACAGTGGCTGGATAGTGAATGCTGATATATACATCCCTTAACTTTCTAGTGTAAGTTTTCAAAATGTGAGACTCTAACAAGGTTGGTGGTATTGCATATATCTGGAATATCATCCACGCGTGTAAGACAAGTGCCTAACTATAGATCTTGACTCTGAATACTTCGATAGTTACAAAAACTTATCAAAGATACACGAGAGATAAACTTGGTAATAATATTATGTGTATATTGCTTGATCTTGACTGCAATAGTTTTTTCTGTAGTGAAGGGGTGTTTAAGTATTTGTTGAGTTGTCCTTATTTTCTATTGTTGCTGAAAGTATATGTAAATCATGCATGATTTATCACGAATCATGCATGATTTACATATACTTTTGAAATCATATATGTTTTCTGTATTTGTAACTTTTAACTAGTTAACTGATTGTTCTCTTATTGCAGATTTGTGATCAATCATTCATGATTCGTGTTTAATCATTCATGATTCATCATGAATGATTTACATATACTTTTGAAATCATATATGTGTTCTGTAACTTTTAACTAGTTAACTGATTGTTCTCTTATTGCAGATACACATTAGAAATCAATTGCTCGCAAACAATCTCCTCATTCACCTACCTGGGTGAAGATCCCTTACACACCCATATTTAACAAAGGCTTCATGGATCAATCCCCACCCTTCATCTTTAAATGATCAAACGGTTGTGATTAAACCCCCTTTCTTATAACCTACCTTTATTTATAAAAAAAAACTACATAACAAACACCGGGAAATGGAACCCGATACTCACCCCCACCGGCGACCACCACAACCACCTCCACCTAACCGCCGCCCACCATAACAACCTCATTCCCACATTTTTCCGGCGACCACCACAACAACCCCACCTTCTTCCCGCGACCACCACAATCAACCCACGTTTTTCCGGCGACCTCCACACCAAACCACTCTTTTCCGGCGATCTCCACTCCAACCCACCTTTTCCATACATATATGAGGCTGATGCCGATGTTAATTAAGATGCATATGTAGTTGTTGTTTGTAATATAGGTAAAGTACATGCTATGATATTTGATGCACACACCATGTGTTTGATGAAATGACACAATGATAATCACATGTGATTTAGCAAGTTCTAAGTTATGAATGAGCATTTTTATTGAATTTTGGTCGATTTTTGTAGTTGATAAGCTGATTACAGAAGTGAGATTTTCGTATTTGATAAGTTGTTGTGACTCATACATGAGTCGCTCTCATACATGAGTCACAGTGACTCATACATGAGTCACTGTGACTCGTGTATGAGTTAGTGTGACTCATGCATGAGTCAGTGTGACTCATACATGAGTCAGTGTGACTCATACATGATTTATGCTCACTTATTAATTTGTTTCATCTTTATGTTCAAGGTTCTCCGTAATCCTGGAGATGGATCAGTTGAGTTTACGTGTAGGCATTTTATGCGTTACGGTTTTCTTTGTCACCACATATTTTGTGTTTTGAAGAACCGTGATATTGAAGAGATTCCAGAGAAGTACATTTTAATGCATTGGAGAAGGGATTTGATACTGCTTTCATTAAGAAGAAACACAAGCAGATACGAAGAGAAGAATGAAACAATTCAGAGACTAACAAATGAGGCTAACTTCCACATAGACGAGTGTTTGTTTTGGTTGAGAATCAGATACAACAACTACTTCAAGTGTTGAAAACATGTGTTGAATATCTTTTTTTTAACGACAGTTTGGTGCAGCGGAGTATCTTGCGTGCCACCGAGGCACCAAGTTTCTCAACCCGAGTTCGAATCATCTCACGAAGAGAATATCAACCCCCATGCTAGCCATCCAGTTTCCCATCCATTCGAAACATGTGTTGAATATCTGATTTAATTTTCTGTTTTTCTTTTATAAATATGTAAAAGTGAAAACATGTCTTGAATATTTGATTTAGATTTATGATTTCTTTTATTGAAGTGTTGAAAACATGTCTTGAATATGTGATTTTAATACTATATATTGAATATCATGAGTCGCCTGACTCATGCATGAGTCGCCTGACTCATGCATGAGTCATATAAATTTGTAAGTGTTTATAAACACTTGTACATTTGATTGTTGGCATTTCTACACTTAATACAGTTTTATAAATATGTATAAGTGTTTTTAACAATTAAAACATATTCTGAGTCATTATGACTCATGCATGAGTCATATAATTTTGCAAGTGTTTATAAACACTTGTACATTTGATTGTTGTCATTTCTGCACTTAATACGTAAAAGTGTTTTTTACAGTTAATACATATTCTGAGTCATTATAATACATATTTTGTCATTATGACTCATGTATGAGTCATACTGACTCATACATGAGTCACATGACTCATGTATGAGTCACCTGACTCATGTATGAGTCACCTGACTCATGTATGAGTCACATGACTCAAGTATAAGTCAAAGGCACTTATGATTCTCAAACACCCAAAAACATACTACTATTATTTTTAAAACATACTACTTAAAATCATAAGTATGATCCATAAACACTGATTAATCAATCTCATACTTTAACAATTACATAACAAAAAAAAATACATAAAAAGATAACATCCAATATTTTGTATAAAAACTACTATCAGTTTTAACACCAAGTACATCAAAATATTCAGAAATATTAGTTTACCAACAAAGTACATCAAAATATTCATAAATATTAGTTTACGAAACTACATTAGTTTATCAAACATCATAATTTCCTTGATTTTCCAGTAGCATATGTGTTACTACACTATCAACAAAGTCATCGGATCTCTTTCTCTTCCCAACTGCTTTACCAGCAGCTTCCTTCTTAACAATAGCTTTTTTCGGAACAGCATCTCTAGATTTCTGTGCAAGAGCTTCCGGTTTTGGTTTAGTTTTAGCAGGGGTAGGTGAATGAGGAGATTGTTTGCGAGCAATTGATTTCTAATGTTTATCTGCAATAGGAGAACAATCAGTTAACTAGTTAAAAGTTACAGAACACATATATGATTTCAAAAGTATATGTAAATCATTCATGATGAATCATGAATGATTAAACACGAATCATGAATGATTGATCACAAATCTGCAATAAGAGAACAATCAGTTAACTAGTTAAAAGTTACAAATACAGAAAACATATATGACTTCAAAAGTATATGTAAATCATGCATGATTCGTGATAAATCATGCATGATTTACATATACTTTCAGCAACAATAGAAAATAAGGACAACTCAACAAATACTTAAACACCCCTTCACTACAGAAAAAATATTGCAGTCGACTATAATAGCAATAACAGTTATACGTAGCATCGACATATTTACTTTAAATCCTATATTGAGTTGCATCAAACTACATGACCTTTAATCTCATCGTGATTCTGCATGGTTCATGAACTCGTTTCTGAAAAAGGAGGAAGTGGAGATAATCACCTTTTTTTTAATTTGGTTTGCTAAATTGCGTTTTCTGATTGTTTGCTTGTGTTAAACATAAGAGTGAAACAAGGATGACTATGCGCAATCATGATAGAGGGTTTATGGTGGAGGTAGGATGTAGACAGTCATATATCAGGTAGTTTAAGGATAGACTTAACAGTGATAAATTAATTAGACGCCTATATGTTGTTGTATTAGATGTTCAACTATTTTATCTGTTGTTCATAGGTTTTATTATTATATGCGTCTGCTTGTTTTTCAGCTTATCAGCTTCTTTCATTTCGCCATATATTTTCAGCTTTGCTAGGGTTTTTTTATTATATACGCCTGTATGTCTATCTGTCTAGATTACGTTCTTTTATGTGCTTACAATTAACATAAGGCAAGATGATTTAAGCTCACAAGGCCACACTATCTAATTAGCCTCGCTTCATTCATTCATAGTACGTGAAATAACCTGTTTTCACTTATCCTGTTTTCACTTATCAGCGTATTCAGGTTTCGCAAAACCCGATATACCGGTGTCAATTCATTTTAGGCTTTCTTCCTTTCGTCTGTCTATCTCTCTGGATTCATTTAGGCTTTCTTTCTTTCTACTTATTACCCCACATATATTGCCCAGACAAAGTCGGACCGTAATCCACCGGTCCCGCACCCAAATCAATCCACAAATACCTCTTCTCCCCGCTCCACATCGTCCCGCTACACATGGTAAACCCTAACGAACTCTCACCTCCAATCTAATCTAATCTAATAAACAAATAAGCCTAAAATAATCTAATAAACAAATAAGCTTAAAATAACCTAATAATTATAAAAATAAGCCTAAAATCTTAATCTTAAAATAAGCCTAAAATAAAAACAATTAAGCCTAAAAATAATCTAATAAGCAAAAAAAAGGAAGAATCAAAAAGCTTACCGCGAGGCACTACTTCATCCATTACTCAAACACGTATGGTGGCGGCGTTGATTGGAGTGATCGGATATGATTGGGGTGACCGAAGATGATTGGTGGTGGCGGTGTTGATCGGTGGTGGCGGCGTTGATTGGGGCGGCGGCGTTGACCGGAGATGAAGGTTGCGGTTAGGGTTAAAGAGAGAGACCGAAGATGAAGATTAGTTGATTGGTGTGTGGGGGGGTTAAGCATTGTGTATTTTTTTTTAATAAATGAATTTAATATGGATCGTCGGATGTAATTAAAATGGATGGATGGGATGAGTCCATTAGGACTTTGTTAAAAAGTAGGACTTTATTGAACTTTTGGCTAGGGTATATAAGTATATAGGAAAAAGTTCAACATAAACCTTTAGTTTATTCAATAAACCAATCACAATCATCCATTTTTATCATGTAAGAAAAAAACACAATTTTTAAAAATTAAATATCTCACAAACTGTTCATCGTTACGTAAAACAAAACATATCATCGCGAAGAGAATTAAATCATATATCTATCGAGGGGCACATGTATATACTTTCGACGAACTTTTTTTTCGATTTTTTTTCTAAAGTCACGTCTGGAGAGAATCATATATGATTCGTGATGAATCATATATAATTCTCCCCAGACGTGACATAAGAAAAAAAATCTAAAAAAAGTTCTTCGAAAGTATATACATGTGCCTCTCGATAGAAATATGATTTAATTCTCGTTGCAATGGTGTATTTTTTTTTTCGTTTGACGATTTACCGTTTGTGAGATATTTAATTTTTAAAAAAGTGGTGGAAAGTGGGTTTTTTTTAAAATGTGTGATTATTATTGGTTGAATAAGTCTATGCTAATTTAAGGGTTTATATAAATCTTAACTCTAAGTATATAAAGAACACATATTTACACATTGATCCTTCCAATACTAAACTATATTATCTTTGTCTAATATTCCCCCGCAAGCTAAGGCCGGGTAACGACCTGCGGCTTGGAACGTAACTCAACAAACCGTTGAGATGACAAAGGCTTTGTAAAGATGTCTGCAATCTGATCATGTGTGGATATAAATTGCACAGAGAGTTTTCGTGCAGCAACTTTTTCTCTAACAAAATGAAATTCAACTTCCACATGTTTTGTGCGAGCATGAAAAACAGGATTTGCTGATAAATATGTTGCACCCAAGTTATCACACCACAAAACTGGAACATATGTCATAGGAACTCTAAGTTCTCTGAGAAGAGCTTCTATCCATGTAAGTTCAGCTACAGTGTCCGCTAATTGTACTCCGACTCTATTGATGACCGAGAGACAGTTCGTTGTTTTCTTGCTGGCCAAGAGATTAGATTGTTTTCAAGATAGATGGCATATCCCCCTGTGGATCGACGGTCACCAGGGCAACCAAACCAGTCTGCATCCGAGAAAGCACTCAAGTAGGAGTCGTGAGAATTGGTGTAAGCATGAAAACCAGACCCTGAATCATGATTAATAAGAAGCCCATAATCAGATGTACCACGAAGATAACGGAGAATTCTTTTGACAGCGACCAATGATTGGTTGTTAGAGAATACATGAATTGGCAAACATGTTCACTGCATAAGTAATGTCGGGAAGAGACAAAGTCACATACCGAAGGGCACCAACAAGTTGGCGATATTTAACCGGATCATCGAACAAAGGGCTGTCACTGAGATGCGAATTAGCAGTGGTAGTAATCGGAGATGATACCGGCTTAGCCTTTGAAAGATTCGCTCGTTGAAGCAATTCCAAGATGTATTTCTTTTGTGACAATATGAAATCTGAGTTTTTGTGAACCACTTCAATGCCCAAGAAGTATGAAAGAGTACCCAAATCTTGAATGGCAAAAGTCTGGCACAGACTCTTAATGATCTGATCTATAGCATTGGAGTTGTTACTGGTGAGAATGATATCATCAACATAGATCAACATGTATAAAATCGTGCCTTTAGACGAATAAATGAACAAGGAGGGATCAGTTGTAGATCCTCTAAACCAAAGAGACTGTAAGACCTTGGTTAGCTGATGAAACCATGCACGCGGCGCCTGCTTTAACCTATAAAGTGATTTGTGAAGTAAACAAAGATGCGCATGTGTTATTGCATCAACGAAACCAGGTGGTTGACGTAAGTAAACTGTCTCACGGAGCTCTCCATGGAGGAAAGCATTTTGAACATCTAATTGTCGAAGTGTTCATTTCTTTGTAACATCAAGAGAAAGAATTGTGTGAATAGTAGTAGATTTCACAACAGGCCTGAAAGTTTCCAAATAGTCAATACCTTGTTGTTAATTACACCCTTTTGCAACCAGTCGTGCTTTGTAACGAGTGACGGCACCTGTTTGATCTCGTTTGAGTTTATACACCCATTTACAATAAACCACATTAGCATTAGGAATGGGTGGAACAAGAGACCATGTGGTTGTGCGCATAAGGGCATCATATTCTTCAGTCATGGCAGCTCGGCATTTTGGTGATTTATTGGCATAGGTAAAGGTTGTGGTTCGATTTTAGTGGATGTTGTAGTAGTAGAATAGGCGGAAGGGTCAAAGAGAACCATTTGTTTAGGATGTTGTCGAAGATTGGATGGTCTAGGGCGGTGCACAGGAGCATTCATAGAGGGATGAACTGGGGAAGATGATGTATTTTGGAGTTTGGACAGTAGGATCGATAGTGGTAGCACTGGGTAAGGGCCTGTTTGGTGGGATGTCGCTTACGGGTGGGTTGTTTTCCGGTAAAGTTGTTGGATTAGGATAGCTTGAGATGTATGGGTTTGACGGAGAAGGTGAAGGAGTTATGGAAGATGTTTGTAGAAAAGGAAATTGGTGCTCAATAAAGCGGACATGACGAGCTATGTACATACGATCAGATGTTCCTGTACCCATGATGAGAAGGACTATATCCAAGAAAAACACATGGAATTGAGTGAAAGTCCATTTAGTGTTGATTGTATGGTCGAAGGTGTGGATAACATAAGCAGCCAAAAACACGCAAAAAGGAAAAATCTGGTTTGTGAGAAACAACGTGCTCAAGGGGTGAAACGTTTGAAGCGGTACGGGATGGCATGCGATTGATCAAGTAAAGTAAGCCATGTTTTCACAACATGTCGATGACGCCGTTCAACAAATTCGTTTTGTTTACTTGTGTGTGGACATGATCGACGATGAAGGATGCCAAGTGGAGAAAAGAAATTGGGAAGATTTTGAAATTCTCCATCCCAATATGTTTAAATGGATTTGAGTTTGGTGTTAAATTGTCGTTCAACCATAGCAACAAAGTGTTTGAAACTCGCAAAAACATCAGATTTATGTTTTAAAGGTAAAAACCACATATAACGAGTATAATGATCAACATAAAGTAGGAAATAGTTGTGCCATCACAAAAAACCAAATCTAAGACACAAGTACTTTTAATATATGATAGAGGCAAAGAGAGTTTGGATGATTTTCCAACATGACATGCATTAAACAGAGCAACCGGAGTTTTATGTAAAACAAGAAGACAATATTTTGATAACATGAAATTTAAAAGCTGTGAATGAGGGTGACCAAGTCGTTGATGCCACGTATGGATCGGAGCACGTACAGCTGTGAAGACACTTCTTGTAACAAGTTGATACGACTGGAACTGAACATCCCCGGTTATCCTCCTCTCGGATAAGCTTTTCGCGGTTATCCTTCAAAGATAAAAAAAGGTGAGGTGGGAAGATTTAGGGTTGGCAACAATTAGAGTTTGGAAGGGGTCGAATTTGGCTCTAATACCAAGATAAACTTGGTAATAATATTCTGTGTATATTCCTTTGATATTAATAGGGCATATAAGTATATATAGAACACATATTTACACTTTGATCCTTCTAATACTAAACTATATTATCTTTGTCTAATAATGAGTCTCTGCATAGCTCGCACAACATAGGTAATTGATATCTTAGAGCATAATTCATTTAACTTGGCTTGAACTATTTTTGTTCTCATGGGTAAACTCATTTTTATTGTCCACCGAACTGTCAAGGTTGCTTAATAGTAGTTAATTGTAACATTGAAAATATATAATAATCTCGACATTACCGTGAAAAAATGTATTTCTCACCAACTTTTACTTGTATCTTTTGTTTGTAATTAAAATCCAGAGATAGAACATGGGCTGAGAAGTCAACGACGTGATACGATCCAAATTAGATTAAGACCGAGAACAAGCTCAGTGGGTTATCTGTTCTGATCAACTTGGGAATTGAGCGGTAAAGAATCAATTTCGAGAAAGAACCAAGAAACAAATAAGATAGTTTAGATAATTAGAGAGAAGAAGAATAAAAGGAAGAAGCAGATAATATTAATTCATTCATAAACATAATAAGAGTACAATTGCTGATATATAAGCTAACTACTGAGACACAATTTCTATTATCGTCACTAGAGACCTTGTACTTACGAATGTGGCATAAATGACCCTAAATTCAGAATAGACACAAAACAATACTCCTGTCTTAAAAGATCCTTGACCCCAAGGATCAAAACAGTTGATACCAATCGTCTAAATACTTATTTTCCTTCCACATAACTTCTTCAGCTTCCATTTAACTAACCAGGAGTCCACATATTGGTTTTTTTCTTTATCATCAATCCTTGATCTAGGTCATATTTAAGATTCACTTCACCATGGATGCTCAATATTATGAGTTTTGGCTGATTTTGAAATTTACTAATAAAGGTTATTTCAGAATAATAAGAGAGAGCAATAATATCTCTACAATATCTTTTGTCTTGTAAGGAGTCTAAAACCCCATCAAAATTGTGTGCCACAAACACGGAATTGCAGAAGTACAACGAGTGTTCACTCATATTCAACTGATCACAAGCTACATATACTTTTTCATTTGTGGAAACCTTACACAACAATAAGAAAGCTTTGATGTAGGGGTTACCCAAACGAGCTATTGTCCCACTCCAATAGTAGCCTCTTAGGACATCACAAACCCAATGTACTCTTTTAGAATTCTCATCCAACATATATTTAACAAATTAGATCACATCTTTTTTTTGGTAACCGTGATTTCCAACTCATTGACCGACTAATCCACAAGATCACATCTTTTTTATAACAAGCCTTCAAAACAAAAACAACTGTGAGAAATAACTAGGAATTGAGCTCTTGAATAACCTGATGTGCTTTTCTCAATTTCAATTTATCTATTTTATTGTTGCTTACTTGTTTCCTCGTGTAACCATTAACCTCTGATCCTTCACAAGATGGAATCAGAATCGAACCTTCGATCTCTTTATCTACTCTCGTCTCGTGCTCTTTAAGCTTGCTGATAACATCATATTGTTCATGTAGCTTCCTATGTGGAAATTGGGATAACATAATCAACATTATGAGTAAAAATAGCTTTTTGGAGTAGTTATTATATTGATCCTTGCTAGAGATGATAATCATTGTCTTTATGTTTATTGGATCCAATTGCAAAGTAGACAACTCCAAAGATTGCAAAATAATGTTGAGTTGTTTCATGGGACTTAAATAAGAACCAACATTTATAAAATTATAAGAACAGGAGCATATGAAGTGTAGTTTATCCAATTTCTTCTGATAATACTACATAATTCAACATTGAATAAGCACTCAATTCCTTTTAACACTTTAAAATGGCCCCAAAACTAAAAGAGGTGTGCCAAGACGTATGTTCTTAACGACAATTATACCAAGGCTGAAACATCCTCGCAATCATCAACTTCATACGTACCGGTTTTCACACGTTTGACCCTTTTATTTCTTTATTATAAAAATATGGCAGTGCTTGAACATTAGCTTTAAGTGACAATTTACAACATAGTTTTGACCCTCACATTCCCTTTTTTTGACAAGGTTGACACACTTCTAATATCTTCTTTTTCTTAACTTGCAGCCTTCTTGAAAATTTTAAATTCCTGCCTGGCAATGCTCCCCAAGCGACCCATTAATGTACTCGTGGTAAAGTTTAACTCTCGCCATTACAGACCTTTCCTAAGCATATCAACTGATCCATGTTCATTTAGGCGATGTTGGATCTTTTGCCTTTTTTCAACAAACCAAAATTCTAAACCTGGTTTCCATTCAAAGTTTTCAGCGAAAACTACAACACTTTTCAATTCCCCCATCATGTTGTGTTTATTAAGCATGTCAATGCTCATTCAATCTCCCCTATGGTCTAAGACCATTTTGTCCATCTACGCTTTCTTTCTTAACTTAAAAGATGGACACAAGTCTTGCATCTCAAATGTGTGCCTCAATATTTCTCGAACACTCTCGTACTTCGTTTCCCATGTAACTATAATAGCGGAGCTTTAAGTTAACCTATTAACCATTTTTGCTACATCATCGCTTTGTTCTTCAACGTTTTCTAATACCAAATTTTCAACAACTTTATTATTTTCAACTTCTTTAATATCCTTAGGTGGAACTTCAATGTACCTATTGAGACTAAATCTATCAACATCTCTTTTTCCAATGATATCTATGTTAGAGTCTTCTTCACGCTTTTCATAAAATACCTCGTGGGCATACTCAAATGTTTCCCCTAAACGACTAGAATCATGAAATAGAGATTTTGAAACGAGTGTTTCATCATCTAAATTTGGAGTACCTTTATCAATACTAATCAAACCTTCTGTTTTCAGATTTTCAGCCTTAAGTTGTGCAAGTTGTAGTGAGATTATAGATTAGAGGTGCTTTATCTTAGACATCGCCTTATTATGATTACTAGACGAATACCCGCGCAAAGCGGCGGAAATTTTTAACGACAGATAATAAACGATATGATATATTGTGATAAGTGTTTATGTTTAAATAAAACATAATAAAATATTAAAATGCAATTACAAACGGTCAAATATGCGATAAATTCTTAACATGTACCTAAAACATAAAAAACATATAGACAAAATAAAAGAGAAATATTACATCAATTACGAGATAACATCTAACAAAGCGCGTTACTCTTCGCAAATTTCTTGATACACACTAATGAACAATAATCAAAAATCATATTCCCATAACAACATATGCATGTCCATATGCTAATGATCAATTGCTAAAGATTTAAAAGCACCATGAGCTTATAGCCAATGGCCAACAATATTTTGATTCGAACAATTAAGAATGATCCTGCTAATGTGGAGAAGGCCACCAAATCGATATTTACCGTAGTTGTATAATATTTATATTAATACTACGTGATCAACTATATTTGACACAAAAATATTTGTGAAAAATATGGTGGAAGATCCATCCTAAAATAATCATACTTTTACACATACATAAACACGTTAATCAAGTCAAGATTTAGCGATGATTGTTACATGTGAGACAATTCGAATAAAAACAAATTAAAATGGGATATTGTCATATTGGTATATCATGGGTGAAAAAGACCTGTTCCTTTTCGAATACAACCAGTATTCAATCTGATATGTATGCTGTTCAAAAAAAAATCTGATATGTATGCAAATTGTATAGGAAATTAATAACTATATCATAATTTAGAAAGATATATTTTCAAGAATTTTTTCAATTAAGAACTAATTTTACCATGTAATATTAAACATTCCGCTATGATCCTGAAGATTAAAAGAAGCATACGCTAAAACAGAATAATATGACTGGACCATAATGTCAAATTTGATCGAGAAACTTGTTATTATACGAATTTTAGTATCCATCTAAATGACCATATAGTATCACTAACAAATGAAAAAAGCTACTTTCGCTATTAAATCATTTAAACTGCTCGACGACATATAGACTATCCCTTTCGAATAGTAGACTGTTCTCGTGAAGAGGATTTCTTGTTCTTATGCCTCTGCAACCCGATTCACAAAATATTCTACAATTTCATTACCTTCTTATTGATGATAATCATCTACTTGTTGATACCCCAAAAGTTTCTTGTACAACAGTTACCTACGCTCGCGTTCTAAGAATACGAACACAAAGATAGTGACTTTATCTTTGATGAAACTAAGATCATATAATATGGTTCTAGCTTGGGATAGGAAAACCGAATTGTAGACATTAAAATGTCAAAAATTGGGGATGTGTGTGATGTAGCAAGTGTGATGGCATTACATAGATGGACAGATAAGTAATTTCAGGCAATGATATTTCATTATTTGCAAAATGAGTGTATTTTTGGAATGATTTTTTCAATCACACGTTATTGTTAACTTACACTAATTGCGTAAGGCATTTTAAGGCATTGAACTGCTTCGCATAATACTGTTCAAGTCGTTTATGTCGTTGAGTTAATGTCTTGATTTGTTCCCTTAATTATTTTCAAAAATAGTTAGAACGATACTTTCAACATTTCAAAATTTGAGATAGCAACTACTTTCTAGTGGTGCTTTTGATTTCACACGGTATTACTCTATATACATTGTTAGTCAACTTTTTGGTGAATACACACTCAACATTGCCATTATTTGTTCAATATTGTCAAATTTGTTTCTTTTTCCCACTGTTAATATTCAACTACACACGATTTGTTCTACTTGCCATATATATATATTTGTTTTTCAATTTTCAACTTTCAATTTTCAACATTTGGGATAAACCCTTTATAGGGTATATAGATAAGTATGCAAACATTGATTATATTTGATTCTTTTCCAAATATCATCTAACGCAAATCTTAGACTAACCTCAAATTTATTGCTTTCGACTCTAGGATTGACAAGCTGCTGAAATCCTTCCATCTAGATGTTTCTTAATAATAGATATTTTAAGCATCGACGAATAATTATATGAATCCGCCACTACTCTCGTAAAACTTGATGAGTATTCGAGGAAAGTATTGCTCTGATACTAATGATACGATCCAAATTAGATTTAAACCGAGAACAAGCTCAGTGGTTAATCTCTTCTTATCAACTTGGGAATTGAGGGGTAAATAATTAATTCCAAGGAAGAACCAGAAAACAAACAAGATAGTTTAGAGAATTAGAGAGAAGAAGTAGAAAATAAAGAAGAAGATAATATTAATTCATTCATAAACATAATAAGAGTACAATTGCTTATATATATAAGCTAACTACCGAAACACAATTGCTATTATAGTCACTAGAGACCTTGTACTTAATAATATGACATAAATAACCCTAAAATCAGAATAGACACATAACACGACGGAGCTGGAAAGTTTTTCATTGGAGGGTCAAACAATTCAAATTTAAAAATAAAAAACTTTCATCGAAAAAACATCAACATACTTAACTAATAACGTAAGTCAAACAAAAGAATGCTACAAGTAGGCTTTACAACCTTTAATGTTCTTTAAAACATCAATTACATTATATGAACTAAACGTTTAAGCAATTTCCTTTTCTATGTAAACAACCAAGTCGTCTGAAAGAAATTCATCTGCCATCTTATTAGGAAGTGTATTCTTGCATATTTTCATCGAAAGCGCTCTCTCGGTTGTACCATTAGATATATCGAAAGTGTCAAGATAAAGTCCTTTGGTGCATGAGAAAGATAAATTTTTAACTATAAAGTCAAAGACTAAAGCTCAAGATCACAATTACCTATACATAAAAAGAACATGCTCAAAGTTTAAAAGTATATGCATGAAGAATATACTACAAAGAGTCAAACATACAAGATGATGATTAAAGAATAAGACTACTAAGATGGAATGAAGTCAATCATATATTGCTAAGTTTGAGTTAATTGTAATTTGAAATTACATTCCTCAAGGAGAGACCGCTAGGAATCATAAAAGTATCGGTCATTTTATATATTTTATTGTTTTTCTAGCTCGTACTTTATGTCGTTAAATGTAATATTTATCTAATGGGTCGACCCCTTAAAAGCCCACGGGAGCCCAAACGTGCCGATTATGTACTTTTCTCAATACATAAAGAGGATGTTGGTTATTCATTATTCCATACTTTTCATATATTTCTTTCTCTCTGAAACTAATTATAATTTTCGTGCACGCACGATATTATAAATGAATCAAATTTAATTTAATATTTTTAGTTTAATATAATGATTATATATAAAAAAAATTATGCTTAATATATTGTAATTGTGATATTATTAGGTTATAATTTGTAATGAGTACTTATTATTTTTAAACTTATTAAAAAATATGAAAAATTATAATATTCACTTAACACCATCTAATCTATAAAAAATATAACCGCTAAAGTTTTATTTAATACCTCATGCTTTTTTTTCTCCATCAAATTTCACCATCAATTTTTTATAAACTTTTAGCAAATATATTTTTTTAAAATTAATTAAAGAAAACATAAAAATAAAAAAGAATAAATAAAAAAATATTTCTTATTAAATAAACATTCTTTAAAAAAAATCCCAATTTTAAAATTTGCTTTAAAAAAATACCTTGCATTATCTTCTCTTTTTAGAATTAGCCATTAATCCATCTTATGTGTATTTGATATCATTCTTACATTTTTCTTAAAGTATCATTAAATTTTAGCCCCTTATTTTATACTATTATATAAATAATAAAATGTGTATATTCTCTTTCTAACTTTAAACCAAAAATTAAGATTAACATATCAAATTTTGATCATTAGATTTTTTTTATCCAAAGCAAATGTGCAATCTTGACCATTTAGCTCTTTTGTAACAACTTTTTAATATTTTATTAAAAAAAAAATATTTTTAAATTTTTTTTTTCATAATCTAGTTTCACTATATTTTTTAGAAATTCGTTTTTTTAATTCGACATCAATTTTGATATATTTAAAAAAAAATAAAAGATTACTGATTTTATTTATTTTAATTCAAATTTTTTATACTTTAATGTTAGTTTATGCTAGTATATTCTAATCAGTGTTTTAAAACACGAGTTGATCCGACTGGTTGAAGCAGTTGAACCGTGACCCGGTCAAGTGATCAGACGCCGATCTTGATCAAAAAACCTGGTTGAATCGTCGGTTAAATAAGTTGACCTGATATTCGACCAGATCAATTAAAAAATCAGGGTTTAAAACTCATAATGATGCCTATTTTTTTTAACATGATACCTCTTTTTAAACCATAGAAACAAAATTGATAATCTACATGCACGTTATTATAATAAAGTATTTATGTTTGTAGCATTCTCTTACACTTCTTGTTGACCAATAAATAAAATCTATATACAAATTATTTTGGGCTATTTTTGCCTCTTAACAAAGCCCGACAAGAAAACACAATAGATAAACCTCCCCACGTGTGAGACTGACCCAGCCATGGTCAACAGTCTCTCTACAACCACCCGTGTCACTAACCAATCACATGTCTAACCCCTACACGTGTGTGGTTAACACGCAAGTTGCTAGTGTTGCTGTGTTAGTACATTTCTTTCCCTATATTTTAAAAGAAAAAAGAAAAGATTATTTTAATTAATCTTTTAAAAAGTGGTTTTTATAGGTTATTGGGTCACGGTTTAATCGACCGTTCAATCGAATTATTTGGTCAAAGTCTTCGATCAATCATCTAATGAGTTCACTGTTCAACCGATCAAGACACCTCAAATTTAAAACACTGATCTTAATCACATAAAATAATATAAAAAAATCTCAATTTTTGTCGTGAAATATCTTTTACTTAAATGATGATATTTTATAAAACAAAATTATACTTTTATAGAAAAAGAATCACACAATAAAGAAAGAAAATGTGCCACAAATTATTTTTTGATAACCATAATTTCCTATTATTAAAATAAATTCACGGTATTTAAACACACTGTCACACAAACTCAAACCAAATAAAATCTTTACTTTCAATAAGATCGACGTGATAACTGCGCCACAATTTGAGTTAACATTTCGAAAATGGTTAACTGTTGGTTAATAAGTATAGAGTTTACGAAACTTTTGTGCATTATAAAATAACTTTAGTAATGGTTATAACAACCGAGAATTTTTTAGACTACAAATAATAATAAATAAAATTAATTGTTATTCCAAATTTATTTTTGAGCGTTCATAAACAGAATTGAGTTGAAAACGAGATTTATTTTGCAAAATGTGAAAAATCGTATAGTCGGTGTGCCGACGCGATAAAAAATAAATTAATATTTAATTATCACGAGATATTTAATAAAAAAGTTTATTAATTTGTTTAATAGTTTTATTTCAATAACGTTTGTTAAAAACGAAAAATATTCAACTCGAGGTCTATTTTTATTTAACCGAGGCTTGACCGTAATAATCGATAAATATTCAACATTTTAAATGGACATATAAATTATTTCTATAATACTAGTTATGTAAAACTCTAATCTATTGGAAAATTATTTTAAAATTAATGGCGCGAATTTAAAAACCGAATCAAATTTTATAAAGCCTGATCAAATCCCGAGCCACATTTATAAAAAGATACAAGAAAACTACAAGGAGGCCCTTTTAAATAAAATTTTCAATGCAAACCCTCAACTATTATTTATTTTATACTTTGTTTTTAAAGCTTTTGAAATATAAATAAATTTTTATATAGGGTTACTTCATTTCATCAAAAACCCAAACCCTAGTCACCCTCTCTTCTCTCTTTCAAGTTCCGGCAGCCGCCGCCGAAAAAAATTGTTAGTGCAAACATTACGATGCTTTGTCGATATAATCTCTTTGTGTTTTGTTGATGACAAACGTATAATTCGCAATACATTATATAAAATGTTAAGGTACTCGTAATCACTCAAGAATACATTTGTATACTTCTCTCGACACCTCCAAGACCGCATTCGGCATGAATCACTCAAGGTATGTACAAACATGTCGTTAACCTAACTAAGTGATCAAGGATTAATATTTTCTTAAAACTCACATTTTAATCAAATGTGACAAAAGATTTTAATTAACTTTATTTTTAAGAAAATGTTTTATTAAAAAGAAAATGGAAATTTGAATTTGGCATATTCCATATGCCAAAGGAATATCCTTTGAGGGTATAAACTACCCCAGATGGCATATCCCCACTAAAGGACAAATTTGCACGGAATCCGACGCGGAGGTTCCTTAAAGGAACCCGCGGTTCCTTATTGATAAGGTACCGCAGGTAGAGATAAGGAACCGCGGGTGTTTTTGAACGTTGCAATGTTGCCCTATAAATAGTGGATCATTTCCAGATTTTCTTTCAACCCTTTTTGCACAGTTTCTTTCAAAAACCATCTTAGATCCTTGATTAGTTAGTTTTGATTAATCTTGTTTAAGATGTGATTCAATCTTCAATCTCCTCATCCTCTCAAGTGCAAAGAGAAGAACACTATCATTACCATGATGTGTTGGGTTCACTACATGATGAAGATCTTTCCTTCTATAGATCTAAGTTATATTTTTAGTCTTCCTACTATGTAGAAGATCCAAGTGTTGGGTACACTTGGATGTGTTTGTAAGGGTAGAATATCCAAGTGATGGGTATCCTTGGACTAGGTGTTAGTTGTGTAAATCCAAGTCTTGTTAGTACTTGGATATAGTGTTAGAGTTATAGATCTAAGTGTTGTGTGCTTAGATCTATATGGTTTATGTGTTTAGGCCATAAAACACAAGGTTTGTTATGTTGGGCCATAAAACATAACTAGTGGGTAGATTAGGTTGTGTCTTGGTAGTTCTCACTAAATTCTAAAGTGATGTGGTTGTGTCTAGGTAGTTCTCACTAAACTCTAAAGTGATGTGGTTGTGTCTTGTGAGTTCTCACTTAGCTTTAAAGTGATTAGTAGTTGTGTTGTGTGAAATTCTCACTTAGCTTCAAAGTGAAGAGTCGTGAAGATTGGTTCTAGCTTTCGATTAGAACTCGACATCTAGCCTTGTGTCGTTAAATGGTGAAGTGGGTGACATTGTGTAGATTGGTCCTACCTAAGATTAGGACTCGACTTTTAGCTTAGATTCGGAAATTGGATAAGCGACGTTGTGTATGGTTTCTCCACCTTAAGGAGTTTGTTGACTAGTGAAGTAACTCTCGAGTAAGGTGTACTCGAGGAGTCGAGTAGGGCGAAGAGGAGCTTCGTGACCGAACCACTATAAATCATCGTGTCGGTACTTTCCTTTACATTTATGTCTTTACTATTATAGATGTATTTATATGTTGTGTGTTGTGTGCATCTCATAATCTAAACATCTAAGTTGCGGAAAAGCTAAGGCTTAGTACGTGTGTGCTTCGTGTTTAGATTATGGTCAAGTGTACATCACTTAGTCTAAACATCCTAGTTGCGAAAAAGCTTATGCTTAGTACGTGTGTGCTTAGTGTTTAGACTATTGCTTGATGTACTCTTGATTTGATGTGTTTGTGTGTTTACTTACTTGTAGTATTTATCTTTCAATCAAACACATCTCATATCTAGTCAAGCTTGATCAAGAATTTGATACAAAGGATTGTCAAAGTTTAACATTCAACAAAAGGTTAAGTTCACTGTCGGCAGTTCCCTAAATGGACCGGCGGTTCTTTATTGATAAAGAACCGCGAGTACACATAAGGAACCGCGCACAGTGGATTAAGCCGAAATGTTTTGAAAACTAACTAGAAACTATTCAACCCCCCTTCTAGTTTCTACAATTGGTATCAGAGCAATGGTCACACAAGATCTTTAAAGTATATTGTACTTTAAAGCTTGGATCGATCCTTGCTCTAGTTTTTCAAAACAAATGGTTTTCAAAGTGAAAACGGTTTTTAAAAAATAGAGACGATCTTTGTATCAAATTGTTCATGAAGAGTGATTACTTATGAAATGTGTTTTGTTGTTTCATTCGTACAAGTTTTGGTGTTAAATAAACTTTATATAATAGCTTGAATTAAATCTTTTCATGTTTGGAAGTATAAAAATCTTATATGACATAATTAACTCTAAAATACGAGTTCTATGTGTCTAAAATGATTTTTAGAGTTCTAAGTCCTTCCAAAAAGTTACCAAATGATTTTGGCCAAAAACCCCATTTTTGCCCTCTGGGCGCGGTTCTTTATCTCTTCCCCGAGGTTCCTTATCAATAAGGAACCGCGGCCAGTCTGACTCAGATTTTTGTAAACTTTGAAAAATCATATAAAATCAACCGTAAGTCCGTAGAAGTCGTGCCACCCGGCGTTTCGAACGTAATTGAGTTTTCTTTCAATTAAAAATGCTTCCAAACCTTTATTCAAACATTAAAATTTAAATGTTTTATAAGTTCTATACTTTGTCCAAAGTATTAAGTCTCGGTTTGTCGTAAAACTTGTATTTTACTCTTTTATATTAGGTTGGACATCTCTTGTTGACATATCTTTGTAAATTGATATATTTATAAAGTGTTGAACTTAATTAAATTTTGAAATGTGTCGAAAACTATTTTCAAATAAGATCAAGCTATGTATACGTTGGTATATCTAACACTCAAAACATGGACGAATGCTCTTATGTGTTAAGCTAATTGTTTGTGTGTGTTTCTTTGTGTGTTATTATTATATGTAGACATTATTAAGTGTTCCTTGCTATTTGTAGTAGTATTGCCTATATGTCTAGTCTCTTGTGCCTTGCTTGGTATTTGTTAGTATCTAGTTCTTCCTAATTAGGATGTATGCTAGATTTCTTGCATTTTGGTTGCAACATTATTTGTGCATTGCATATAGGATCAACATCTCTAGGTTTATATATGTTATTTAAACATCATGTACACCTCGTTATGTTTATTAACACTTCTAGGTTTGAAAGCTTTGGGAGCTTATCAAATCTATTGATTTGGGTCGTCTTACTCGATCATTGTGTTATTAGTTCAAGTAGATAAATGTCTCACTATAAAACATGAAACACCCTTTGAAAATCTTAGCTATTTTCTCTTAAAAGAGTGTTTGTGGGAATCAAGAAAGATTTCGGTTAAATATCAATGCATTATTCAAACTATGATTGGTATCATTATCGAATCTAATTGACATGTTTTTTAGTGTAGACATGAATGTGGTTTATTAATAATATACATCGGATCATAACTCACAATTGTGTTGATGGTGTTATATTGAATCTACTTGTTCAAATTGTTAGACATATTTTGTTTAATAATTACTTATAATGCACATAGAGTCGGTTTGATAACTTGGATGTTTCATCCGAAATACTCAAGTAATTTACATTGCTATGCAATTTATAAATGTGTCATTTCCGAAAGACCAATCAAGAGTGTTCTAACAAATAGTGTAAACTTGGTTTGTACAATTCAATGTTATTGGCCTCAAGATCTATTAAGGTAATTAACCTTAACTAGACTCTTTTGTCAAGATATGCAATGGTGCATTCTTAACCCTCATTAGGTCATGCATTGTGTCGCCATGCAAGTTTCATCCTTGCTAATCTTTATTAGGCAAATGTTGGAATTACATTTTGTCTAACTTGAGAATGACTACTAGAGAATTTATGCACTAGGATCTTAATTTGACCTAACGGTTGAATTACTTCCACGTGGAAAGTTGAGTTGGTGTATAACTCGTAAAAATAGTCGTGTTTAGCCTTAATTGAGCACCTCTAGTGATAGTCTCATACTCATTCTCTAAATTGGCTAAATGGCTCTTCCTATATATGACTAACGATAGTTTACTTTGATGAAATTTCTATGTCATTAGGAGTCTTTTTATTTTGTAGCCATTAGGTTTTTCTTAGCTTTCTTCTTACGTGCTAATTGAACCTATGTGTCTTTCCTTTGTGTGTGTTCTAATTTTTATTTCTCTTAAGCATGACTTTATGATAAGTTAGACTAGAACATTAGGATTTGCTTAATTGGAAAATCCTCCTTCACTACCTAAACCAAGCCTCACCACCTTAACCAAGCCTTTGTAGGCGGTTCTTTAAATAGACCGCGACTCCATATCAATATGGAACCGCCGGTGGAGATAAAGAACCGCGGGCAGAAGCTCTCAAATTCGGGTTTTTTGAAACTTTCTAATTGTTCCAACACCCTTTGGAATCTGTGTTTCAAACCTTTTAACACTCCCAAAATATCTTGGGCTTTCCCTTTTTAACCCTTCACTAGTTTGGATCATCCCCTCACCCTTTTAAACCCACCTTGTTAGCCATGTTCTTCACACCTGAAACCATTCATCCTTACCCCTTAAACCACCCATTACTACCATGGTTTCTACAAGAACCTCCAATTCATCCAAAACCTCCTCTTCAAAGAGGCACCTCAAATTTAAGATTAAGTTACCAAAACTTAACTCTTCACCTTTTGCCACACCTAAGAATGAGATTATGCCCATTCTCATCTCTTCATCACCCTCACCACCTCTTGCACCATGCAAGACTACCTCAACCCATGGTACCAACCATTTACATGGTTCTACCTCCTCTTCATTCCAATCTAGAATGAATGAGCTAGCCTCACCCTTCACTCCTTGTACTCTCTTGGATGTGACTACCCAGCCTCAACCTATCCAAAGCGTTCCCATTGAGAATGACTTTGTTGAACCCTTGGTGACTTCACCTTTCACCCCACCAAATTCCGCCACCACCCTTGTCTTTCATTTAAGCATGTGGATTGCTTATTGCTAAGACATCCAATTTAAGCAAATCTTAGTTTTCTAGTGTAACTAGGATTAAAATTATGCTTAAGTTTTAGGCTTGAGTTTCATACATCTTTGTATGATCTTTATTCTCTTGTTTTTCCCTTCATGATTTTCAACATGATTTTTCTTTAAGTCTTGGATCTCGTTATTCTCGTGATCTTTCTTTTCTTCTTTATTTTCTCACTCGGTTGTCAAGGAAAGTTAGATTTATATCTAATTCCTCTCCTAGTAAGATTGACAACTTAAATATTTCTTTTGAAATATTCAAGTAATTATAACTTGCAATTGCAATTGTTAAAAGTCATATCCGAAGCATTGACTTTCAATCCATTTAGCATCTTATGTTAAATTGGTTGACCAAGTGATTTTCCTTTGAGTCAATAATTGGTTTTGGACACCCAATGTTCACGGTTACTCAAATAACCTTGGGTCTCATTATTGATAATGAACCACGGACCTATTTAACGAACCGCGACCATTGAGTCCCTTTGTTCGTTTTGGTCTTTTTCTCTTTTGAGTTTCTTGAAGTTATCCTTAACTTCTTTGTTGAGTATCTCTCAATTCATTTTAATCATGCTCTTCTAAGTCGAGTCTCTTTCTTCTAGTCTTTCTAAACTAAGTTGAGTCGAGCCTTACCCTTTCCTCATCATGTAATTGTACTTTGAACATCCATAATGATTGAGAAGAGCTACGAAACTTTGAGCATGTAGTTTATCGTATGCTAAACACCATTTGGAGTCGACATTCATACGCATTTTTGCCTATAATGTCCTATATCCCGAATTTTTCTTAAAGCGTCGATTTATCCGCTTTTGGTTTTCCTTTATTTTTTTGGTCAAAAATGTCTCTAGGTTGAGATATTTTTGTTCCTCTTTTTGAGAGTTGATTGCGGTTAAAATTTACAATTGGTATGGGTGATTCCATCAATTCTAATTTTTTAACCCCTTGAGATGATATCTTAAAATTCTTGGATGTTCCTTTTCTACCTCTATTCCAACAATTTTGAATTGATTTCCTCAAAATCCTCTCCTTGTTTTTTTTCTTTGAGAGTTGATGGTTAAATCTTGAATTTTATTAGGTGATTCCAAAAATTCTAAGCTTTTTACCCTTTGACATATTATCATTACAATTGGTATGGATGTTTCTTTTCTATCTCTATTCCAACAATTGTGAATTGATCTTGTCACGATCCTCTCCTTTATTTATTTATTTTTGGTTGATAGCATCGCGTGCACACTTCTTTCTTCAATGCTTGTCATTGTTTGTGCAAACGACTTGTTTATCATCCTCTTTTTATATATGCTCTTGTCTACTTGTTTTGTAGGACACTTCTAACCCATTTTTGTAGCTCGTCACTATTCTTGCTTTGTTGGTGTCTCAAGCAAGGGGGAGCTCATATCAAAGGGGAGCATTTGAAAGAGTTCAAGTCATTACATTTGCGATCATTCATCGAATATCTTGCTAGTAATGAATTTTGGAATCTTGAAGATAAGCATTTTATTATGCATGGAGTTAGTTAATCTATGGTGATTGAAGACTTCACTAGGATGACGCAAGCTCAATATATTTGGATGATGGGTTTATGGTTTGGATTCTCGCCTCTCAACCGTCGACCACAAGTGATGATAAGCCTTTTGGATGCATGTTCTCTCGAAGTCAATCTTCCTCCACAAATGAAAACTAACTTTCGGATGCTAGCTCTCCTGACGTCAATTCTTCTCCTCTTCAAAGGACGTGCTATCGATGTCTACCACTTTGGACGTGTGCTCTCTCGACGTTGATTCTTCTCTTCTTCAAGACGTTTTCTACCTTTTTGATTCGACAAAAGGGGTAGAAGTAAGTGTAAACGAGTAACTTATGCATTTTAATATGTGTTGCGGTTTACTTGTTTGTCATCATCAAAAAGGGGGAGATTGTTAGTGCAAACATTACGATGCTTTGTCGATATAATCTCTTTGTGTTTTGTTGATGACAAACGTATAATTCGCAATACATTATGTAAAATGTTAAGGTACTCGTAATCACTCAAGAATACATTTGTATACTTCTCTCGACACCTCCAAGACCGCATTCGGCATGAATCACTCAAGGTATGTACAAACATGTCATTAACCTAACTAAGTGATCAAGGATTAATATTTTCTTAAAACTCACATTTTAATCAAATGTGACAAAAGATTTTAATTAACTTGATTTTTAAGAAAATGTTTTATTAAAAAAGAAAATGGAAATTTGAATTTGGCATATTCCATATGCCAAAGAAATATCCTTTGAGGGTATAAACTACCCCAGATGGCATATCCCCACTAAAGGACAAATTTGCACGGACTCTGACGCGGAGGTTCCTTAAAGGAACCCGCGGTTCCTTATTGATAAGGTACCACGGGTAGAGATAAGGAACCGCGGGTGTTTTTGACCGTTGCAATGTTGCCCTATAAATAGTGGATCATTTCCAGATTTTCTTTAAACCCTTTTTGCACAATTTTTTTCAAAAACCATCTTAGATCCTTGATTAGTTAGTTTTGATTAATCTTGTTTAAGATGTGATTCAATCTTCAATCTCCTCATCCTCTCAAGTGCAAAGAGAAGAACACTATCATTACCATAATGTGTTGGGTTCACTACATGATGAAGATCTTTCCTTCTATAGATCTAAGTTATGTTTTTAGTCTTCTTACTATGTAGAAGATCCAAGTGTTGGGTACACTTGGATGTGTTTGTAAGGGTAGAATATCCAAGTGATGGGTATCCTTGGATTAGGTGTTAGTTGTGTAAATACAAGTCTTGTTAGTACTTGGATATAGTGTTAGAGTTATAGATCTAAGTGTTGTGTTCTTAGATCTATATGGTTTATGTGTTTAGGCCATAAAACACAAGGTTTGTTATGTTGGGCCATAAAACATAACTAGTGGGTAGATTAGGTTGTGTCTTGGTTGTTCTCACTAAACTCTAAAGTGATGTGGTTGTGTCTAGGTAGTTCTCACTAAACTCTAAAGTGATGTGGTTGTGTCTTGTGAGTTCTCACTTAGCTTTAAAGTGATTAGTAGTTGTGTTGTGTGAAGTTCTCACTTAGCTTCAAAGTGAAGAGTCGTGAAGATTGGTTCTAGCTTTCGATTAGAACTCGACATCTAGCCTTGTGTCGTTAAATGGTGAAGTGGGCGACGTTGTGTAGATTGGTCCTACCTAAGATTAGGACTCGACTTTTAGCTTAGAGTCGGAAATTGGATAAGCGACGTTGTGTATGGTTTCTCCACCTTAAGGAGTTTGTTGACTAGTGAAGTAACTCTCGAGTAAGGTGTACTCGAGGAGTGGAGTAGGGCGAAGAGGAGCTTCGTGACCGAACCACTACAAATCATCGTGTCGGTACTTTCCTTTACATTTATGTCTTTACTATTATTGATGTATTTATATGTTGTGTGTTGTGTGCATCTCATAATCTAAACATCTAAGTTGCGGAAAAGCTAAGGCTTAGTACGTGTGTGCTTCGTGTTTAGATTATGGTCAAGTGTACATCACTTAGTCTAAACATCCTAGTTGCGGAAAATCTTATGCTTAGTACGTGTGTGCTTAGTGTTTAGACTATTGCTTGATGTACTCTTGATTTGATGTGTTTGTGTGTTTACTTACTTGTAGTATTTATCTTTCAATCAAACACATCTCATATCTAGTCAAGCTTGATCAAGAATTTGATACAAAGGATTGTCAAAGTTTAACATGCAACAAAAGGTTAAGTTCACTGTCGGCGGTTCCCTAAATGGACCGGCGGTTCTTTATTGATAAAGAACCGCGGGTACACATAAGGAACCGCGCACAATGGATTAAGCCGAAATGTTTTGAGAACTAACTAGAAACTATTCAACCCCCCTTTCTAGTTTCTACAAAAATATTTCGGCCACCAATCCTTCGCCGGCCGCCAGTATGAAACACCTCAAAACCACCCGATCTACTCTCTAAATTACCCGATCTGCCTTTAACACCAAAATCCGGACAACCACCGACATATATTTCCTTTGATCACCATCGTTGGCCGTCGGCCATATTCGGTCACCACCACCACCACGTTTACACCAACAACCGTCACTGATCTATCCCCTTCATCGAATCCACCACGAAACACCATCCCCACCACCTCCGAACCGCAACCACAACTATCCACCACCACCCGATCCCCCATCACAACCACCAAAGCCACCACCATCTCGTCGTCCATTGCACCACCTCGTCATCATCATCTACCCACCCACCATGGTGTTCAGCCACCACCGCCATTACTCCACCATCCACTGTCGTAATTCAGAGCCACCAACACCCCACAACCACTCACCACCACTCCAGATCCGACCACACCACTCGATGCCGCCATCATCACAATATCAACCACCAATCATCACCATATCAACCACCAATCGTCACCTTTTTCTTCTACTGTCAGCCAGCATGACCCTGTCGTGGCTTAACCACGTAGCCACCTTGCCACCACCACCTGTTTGTTTTGGGTTTTATCACCCCATATAGAGGTGTTTGTTTTTTGCAGGGGTGTTGTTTGCTTGATTATACCGAGATCACCACCACCTAGGTGGCGTCCGGATGGGTCATCGCCATCACAGCCGCACCGCGGAGGTGTCGGGCTTGTGGTGGTATGGTTTTCATATGTTTGGTGTTATTATGAGTTAGATGAAAATCTGAATATTATTGGTGTTTGGATGCGGGTTTAAGAAACCATAAGGATGCGTTTGGATACTTGTTTAAAATCTGATTAAAAGGGCGTTTGGTTTTGTGTTTAAGCTGTCAAAAGGGATGTTTGGATTTGAGTATTAGTTGTCCATAAATGGGCGTTTGGTCATAAGTTTTGAGAGCCCAAGGGGCGTTTGGGATTGAGAATAACAAAATGGTTGAAAGTGTTTGACTATCGAAAGTGTTGATTATCAAAAGTGTCGGTTAATTTTGTTTACGAATAAATAATGATAAATTTTATATAATTAAAATATGTGGACTTGTGCAACATAGATTGATTTTGAATGTGAAAATATTTTATTTTCTAAATATTTGAAACATTATATAAACGAATAGGTTATGCCAAAAAATACATTGAATAAATTTACATAAATATTATTTTGAGATTTAAAAAGGGTCTTAAGAATTATTAGATTGGCGACTAAGAAACGATTATTTATAAGACATTATTTTGTGTAATCTTAACTATTGTATATACGTTTGAAACTTCGTTTGAAACTCTATAATGTGTGTTTACTTTATCAAAGGGTTCTTTAATTTATTTAATGAGTGATTTTAAATGCGTGTCGAATTTCTTTGGTTATATATACTTTGACTATTTTATTTTACGGTCGTCATCTTTCTTGGGTCTAAACACTTCGAGTTATACGTGCGTTGTTTGTCCTTGTTATATAATTCAAACTATGAAATATATACATGTTCCGTTCTACCGTGTACACTATATATTAGGTATCTATATTACATACTTAGGTGGTATCTTCCGCTTCATTCTACCGAACGATTTCAACATGGGATTTCAACGGTTTATGAACCGATGGTATTGATAAAACCTTTCATCGGGAAAACTTGGATACATCGATCTGGATGCTGGGAAATTATCCATAAGATAGACTGCGACTTCTTGTATCGAGCAACTCCGGTTTACATTACGATGTTCTTGGTATTCACATATCTGCTAATTATTATGCAACATAAATGTGAGTTTATACGCCCTGTTTCTCTTCCGGAATCACTTTTTAAATGTTTTAATCTCTTTTGGGGGAGATGCATGCTTGTTGAAGTCAAATACGTGTTTAAACGTTTTGATAATTTTTTGTTATACATACGTGGTTATACTTTGCAAGTATTGTTTATGATACATATTGTGAATATGTGAGTGAGTCATAACTTCTTTTGATCTGCCTTATATACTTAATGTATTTGAGGTGTGATAATGCTTGTAACATCTTTTGTTGACGCAAAACAATCATTTTCTTGAATTACTTCGTCGGGGTTATGCTTATGAAGATAATGCTTTGTTGCTTGCTTATGGACGTAAAATATGTTTTCTTGATATTCGCGGAAGTTATTGTATGATATGCCTAAGTACCGTTATCCCACTTTGCCCATCATGAACCGTTAGTTACTTCCGGATGACCGGTCAAGTAAGCACATATATTATAGACAGATCTATTAGAGTTTGGCACTCCCGCCCGGGTTTCCTCTGTCACCAGTGCCAAACGGACGTATACTTATGGCCATTTCGGAGTTTGTCTTAGGGATAAGACAGCTAGCAACACTTATTATTGTTTCATCTTGTCATTAGCCTCGGTTTCATGAGCTTAGCGATATCATAATAGGGAAAGCTTTACCTTATATGCTTACCATTACCTCAAATAGATTCATATGCTTCTAAACTTTATATGTTTGCTATTTTATCTCCCATAATGGATTCATGTGTTTTAAAAACATTTTGTTTGTGGTCCTATTAATCTTGAAAGTGAACCTTGCTATGATCTTGTATTAATCTTGAATGTTAACCTTGCTATGATCTTGTATTGATCTTGATTTGAATCTTGTTATGATATTGTATTGATCTTGAATTAAATCTTGCTATGATCTTTAATTGAATCTTGCTATGATCTTGTATTGATCTTGAATTTGAATCTTTGCTATGATCTTGTATTGGTCTTGAATGTGAATCTTGCTACGATCTTGTATGATCCTGATATGCTTCTTATATGTGATCTTGATATGAATTGTGCATGTGATGTTGATATGAATCTTGAATATGAACTGAATTATGTTGTGTTGGCTGTAATGCTTTTGGCTAAATATTGATATATGACTGAACTTTGGGGTAAGCGTTGCTTTTGTTACGAAACTCTGGATTTCTAAATGCTTTTATGATACTACTTTCGGTAGTGGACTTTATAAACTTTTGAAGTGTCATAAACATTTTAATAAAACTTATGAACTCACCAACTTTACGTTGACCGTTTTTAATCATGTATTCTCAGGTACTTGACTGTATGACTATTTGGAGTTTGCGTCATGATATTTGGCATAGAGGTCGTTCTCTCAGATCAAAACTTGGATAATCATGGTGTAACAGGGCCCAAAACTTGTGTGCTTCCGCTGGGCCTATTTCGGGGGTGCTATAGATTGATGTTAGAGCCATGGTTATAGAGAACTAGTTGCTATTGCATAGACCTAGACTATAACCGATGCTCTAGTGTGTTTTATCATGTCGTCATGCTTATTCCTCTGATATATGAATACGTGCTTTGCATATTACGATTGCTTTACCCGATGCTATATGAATACTCGCTTGGATATTTGAGATTTCTTTATCCGTTGCTGCAGGACGGCTTGTTTTATTTGTTTATGCTTTATATGCTAATACATCCTTATAGCAATTCGATAACTATTATTATATATCATTACATTATATATGAGTTCCTTATTTGATGCATATTTTAGCGCACGTTGTCGCACGTCAGTATTTATTTCCTTCCGCTTATGAATTTGAGTGTTTACTTATGGAATGTGGCTCATTGACGACTCATACACTTTTGCTTTTGGTAATTTTATCTAATATCGTTTTAGATATTTTAACTATTTTGATTTTGCATTTTGTCGGTGATACTTAAATAAGATGATTTATGAGGTATTTATTAAAATGAATTAGGACGCCTCTACATTTGAATAAATTGGTTATAAATCGCTGAACCATAAGTTTATAATTCAAATTTACATGGATGGGGATGTCTCTGTATGTAAATGTGAATTATAAACAAATGGGCTTAAGTGCATTTGACGTGACTCAAGAATTATATTGTTATTTTAATATTCCAGTTATGGAATGCGTTCCTTTTGAATCACGGTTCGTCTGTACGGTTTAATCGCTATTTCGTCCTTTTATCGTTTCTATTATTACGTTTTATGAAAAATTCTTGAACTTTATTCGATTTATGAATTGTTTCACGGAAGATGAATACCGACCGTCGTGAGCCTAACGAGCTGACTGTAGTGAACCCCACATCGACTTTTCAGAGTTGATGACTTGCTAGATTCTTCACTTCCAATTGTCTTTTAATTGTTCTATGAACCTTTACCACTTTGTTAGATTTACCTATTAAACCTTCCAAATAGATTCCACTCTTTCCTATTACTTTCCAATATTTTTGACACTTCTCAATCTGGTAACAACGATAGAGTTTCGGGGTCGAAACTCAAAATAACACGTGTAGAATGTAACAACCGGGGATTTTTCAGACTTTGAATAATAATAATAAATTTTATTAATTATAATTCAAAATTCATTTTTGAGAGTTACTAAACAGATTTGAGTTAAGAAAGAAGCTTATTTTATAAAATGTGAAAAATCTGCGTGCCGACGTGATAAAAAAATTAAATTAATATTTAATTTGTCTTTTTTTCGAAAACTTTTTTTTTAAATATTTTTTCGAAACTTATTTTTAAATACTTTTTCGAAAGCTTATTTTTTTGAAAAAAAAATTTTTAAATATATTTTCGAAAGCTTTTCTTTTTGAATTTTTTTTTAAATTCGAAAGTTAAAAGTTAAAAAAAAATACTTTTTTCGAAATTACGTTTTGTCTTTTTTTTCAAATAATACTTTTCTGAAAAGATATATTTTTTAATTTTGTTCCCCAAAAAGACAAAATTTATAAAAACGCTTGTTCTCCAAAAATATTTTTTTAAAAAAATTAGCTAAAAAAACGCAATATATAGATTTTTTAAAAAATTATTTTCGAATTTTTTTTCTTATTAAAAGAATTTATTTAGAAAATTTATATTTATAATAAAAGAAAAGTTATTTAGAACATTTTTAAAAAAAATTTAAATTATTTTTTTTCTAATTTTCAGATTTTTTTTTCAAAAGTAAAATTTCTTCAAAAAATTTATAATTAAATAAATCAAAAAGTTTTTTTCAAAAAAATATGGTTTCGTAAAACTATTTAGTGAAAAAAAGTTTTTAAAAAAAAGTTTTCGAAAAAATATTTAGTGAAAAAAAAGTTTTTTAAAAAAATTATTTTTTGAAATAAAAAAAGAAACTTTCCAAAAAAAATTAATTATTTTTCTGAAAATGACCAAAATACCCCTGCCTTTTTATTTGTATTTAAGAAAAAGAAACCACAGGGACGATTTACGTAAGAAAAAGAAACCACAGGGACCAAAAACAGTGAAAAAAAACTAAGGGACGAAACTTGTAGGAATCATCAAACCACAGGGACGATTTACGTAATTCACTCATAGTTTTATTTCGATAACGTTTGTTAAAAACGAGAAATATTCAAGTTGAGGTCTATTTTTATTTAAATGAGCCTTGACCGTAATAATCGATAAATATTCAACATTTTAAATGGATGTATAAATTATTTATAAAATACTAGTTATGTAAATACTCTAATTTATTGGAAAAAATATTTTAAAATTTATGGCGCGAACTTCAAAAACCAAATCAAATTTTATAAAGCTCGATCAAATCCTGAGCCACATTTATCGAAAAATACAAGAAAACTACAAGGAGGCCCTTTTAAATAAAATTTTCAATACAAACCTTTAACTATTATTTGTTTTATACTTTGTTTTTAAAATTTTTGAAATATTAATAAGTTTTCATTTAGGGTTACTTCATTTCATCAAAAACCCAAACCCAAGTCACCCTCTCTAGTTTCGGTAGTCACCGTTGAAAATATATTCCGGCCACCAATTCTCCGCCGGCCGCCGGTACGAAACACCTCAAAACCACCCGATCTACTCCCTAAATTACCCGATCTACCTTTAACACCAAAATCCGGCCAGCCACCGACATATATTTCCTACTGATCACCATCGCACATCGCCGGCCATGTCCGGTCACCACCATGACGTTTATACTAACAACCGCCACCTGATCTATCCCCATCATCAAATCCACCGCGAAACACCATTTCGACCACCTCCGAACCGCAACCACGTTTATCCACCACCACCACGATTCCCCCTCACAACCACCGAAGCCGCCACCACCTCGTCATCATTGCACCACCTCGTCATCATCATCTAGCCACCCACCATGGTGTTCAGCCACCACAGTCATTACTCCACCATCCACCGTCGTGATTCACAGCGAATAACACCCCACGACCACTCACTACAATTCTATATCTTACCACACCACTCGATGACGATCCATCGCCATATCAACCACCAATCGTCACCTTTTTCCTCTATCGACAGCCACCACGGCCCTACCATGGCTAAACCATGTAGCCACCTTGCCAGTACTACATGTTTGTTTAGGTTTTTATCAGCCCATATAGAAGTGTTTATTGTTTGCAGGGGTGTTGTTTGCTTGATTACATCGAGACCACCAGCACCCAGGTGGCGTCCGGATGGGTCATCGCCACCACAACCGCACCACGGATGTGTCGGGCTTATGGTGGTATGGTTTTCATATGTTTGGTGTTATTATGAGTTAGATTTAAATCTGAATATTATTTTTGTTTGGATTCGGGTTTAAGAACCCATAAGGATGCATTTGGATACTTGTTTAAAATCTGATTAAAAGGGCGTTTGGTTTTGTACTTAAGCTGTCAAAAAGGATGTTTGGATTTGAGTATAAGTTGTCCAAAAATGGCCGTTTGGTTCTGAGTTGGAGAGCCCAAGGGGCGTTTGGGATTGTGAATAACACAATGGTTGAAAGTGTTTAATTATCGAAAGTGTTTATTATCAGAAGTGTTGGTTAATTTGTTTACGAAAAGATAACGATTAATTTTATATAATTAAAATATGTGGACTTTTACAACACGGATTGATCTTGAATATGAAAATATTATATTTTCTTATTATTGGAAACATTATATAAACAAATAAGGCACGCCGAAAAAAATTATAAATTGGTGAATAAGAAACAATGAGTTATAAGATATTATTTTATAAAATCTTAACTATTGTATATACTTTTGAAACTTCGTTTGAAACTCTAAAATGAGTGTTTACTTTTAGACTAAATTACACGGATGGTCCTTGTGGTTTGTACGAAATTGCAACTTTAGTCCCTCGACTTTCAAAGTTTCATGGGTCGTCCCTAACTTGAAAACTAATAACACACTCAGTCCCTCCACCAACTGACCGTTAGTTAGTCAAACAAAAACACCCATGTGCCTTGCATGTGATGGATAGTTTGGTCTTTTGACACTTGCAGAGACTATCTATAAAATAAATATGTTAGAATCTTAAAATTCAAAATAAGAAAATTAAATAAGAAAATATATTTTTAAAATTCAAAAAAATATCTAAAATTTCAAAAAAAATTTTATAGTTCGGAAAAATATTTAAAATTCGATAAACAAATAAAAAATATTTTTAAAAGTCGAAAAAATAATTTAAAAATTCAAAAAGTATTTCCAAATTTTTTTAAAATTTCTAATAAACCAAAAAAATTAAAATTTAAAATAAAACTAAAATTTAAATTTTTTTTAAAAAAATATTAAAATCTAGAAAAAAGTTTTATTGTAAAATTTAAGAAATTGTAAATTGTAAAAATTTAAAAACACTTAGAAATTGTTTTTTAAAATTTTTTTTCGAATTTTGTTTTATAAATAATTTTAAGAAAAAATATTTTTCGAATTTTTTTTAAAGTTTTAATAAAAACTATTCGAGACTTAATTTTTTTTAAATATTTATAAGAAAAAACTTAAAAAATGTTTTTGACAATTTTTTGAAACTTTTTTTACGAAATTTAAAATATTAAAATTTAAACTTTTTTCGAAATAACCTTGCTTTTTCGTATATTTTTTTTGAAATATTAAAGCTTTTCGATAAAACCTTTTTTAAAGTTTTTACAACTATAATTTTTTTTTGAAATTTTAAAGTGGATTAAATTTTAAAGTTTTTTCGATTTTTTAAAGTTTTTATAATTTCATAAATAATTCTGAAATTTTACAATTTTAAATTTTTTAAAATTTGGAAATTCGAATTTTTTCGTAACTTATATAAAATTTTTACAATTTACAATTTCAAATATTTACAATAAACTTTTTTCGATATTTTAAAGTTTTTTCGAATTTTAAATATTTTTTCGAATTTTAAAAATACTTTTTCTTATTTTAAAAAATATTATTTTGAATTATAAAAATTTTAACAAATTTATTTCATAGGTATTCCCTGCATGTGTGTCAAAAGAACAAACAACCCATCACATGCAAGGCACATGGGTGTGTTTGTTTGACTAACTAACGGTCAGTTAGTGGAGGGACTCAGTGTGTTATTAGTTTTCAAGTTAGGGACGACCCATGAAACTTTGAAAGTCGAGGGACGAAAGTTGCAATTTCGTATAAACCACATGGACCATCTGTGTAATTTAGTCTTATTTTTATAAAAGAGTTCTTTAATTTATTTAACGAGTGATTTTAAATGTGTTTCGAATTTCTTTGGTTGTATACTTTGACTATTTTATTTTGTGGTCGTCATCTTTCTTGGGTCTAATACATGCATCATGTCATGTACACTTCGATTTATTCGTGTGTTGATTGTCCTTGTTATATAATTCAAACTATGACTTATATACATGTATTTGAGGTGTGATAATGCTTGTAACATATTTTGTTGACGTAAAACTATCGTTTTCTTGAATTAATTCGTTGGGGTTATGCTTATGAAGATAATTCTTTGTTGCTTGCTCATGGATGCAAAATATGTTTTCTTGATCTTCACGGAAGTTATTGTATGATATGCCTAACTACCATTATCCCACTTTTCCCATCATGAACCGTTAGTTAATTTTGGATGACCGTCAAGTAAGCACATATGTTATAGATAGATTTGTTGGAGTTTGGCACTCCCGTCCGGGTGTCCTCTGTCACACTACCAAATGGACGTATACTTATGGCCATTTCAGAGATTGTCTTAGGGATAGGACACCTAGCAGGCACTTATTATTGTTTCATCTTGTCGATAGCCTCGGTGTCATGAGCTTAGTGATATCATAACTGGGTAAGCTTTACCCTATATTCTTGCCATAACCTCAAATGGATTCATATGCTTCTAAACTTTATATGTTTGCCATTATATTTCTCATAATGGATTACTATGTTTTAAAAACATTTTGTTTGCGATTGAATTAATCTTGAATATGAACCTTGCTATGATCTTGAATTAATCTTGAATGTGAACCTTGCTATGATCTTGTATTGATCTTGAATTGAATCTTGTAATGATCTTGTATTGATCTTATATCGATCTTAAATTGAATCTTGCTATGATCTTTGAATTGAATTTTGCTATGATCTTGTATTGATCTTGAATTTGAATCTTTGTTATGATCTTGTATTGGTCTTGAATGTGAATCTTCCTAGGATCTTGATATGCTTATATGTGATCTTGATATGAATTGTGCAGGTGATGTTGATATGAATCTTGAATTGAAGGTCTACGATATCTTAGGATTTGGCAATCTAAGATTAATCTATTGAAATGGAATGGAGAAAGAGGAGGAAGAAGATGAGGGTGTAGAGAGAGAAAGGAGAGAAAAGAAAGATAGAGAGAGAAAGTAAGATTTATTAAAATGAAAAGTGTAAAAATGAAAGAACCACCCCTCCTAACATGCTAGGAGGGGGTATATATAGCCCACCCTACATGTGGGCTATATGGACTATATTGTTTACAAACTGGATCACGAGCCTATTACTTGAATATATTATTGGAGTGACCGATCCTTTCTAAATACGTAAAAACGTATTTCCAACAATCTCCCCCTAAGGGAGGTCATTCCAAGTTACAATCTCCTAAATAGTCTATAGCTCGTGATCTATGCTAATAATGATGTGACCGAGACTTTCTTTGGAAAAACGTGTTTCCAGCAATCTCCCCCTAAGGGAGGTCACACCATTTTACAAAATCTTAAACCTAGCATACTATGCTTGAGTCTTCGATCTTGTTCTTGTGAATATGCTTGATGTGATCTTTGACTTTAGTCTTGAACATGTTTCCTTGCCTTGAACTTGTGCATTCATCACTTGTGAAATTTGCCTCTTCGTGACTTCATGTTCCACATACTTATACCTTTAAATTCTTGAAAGCTTCAGAGTTTGATACAACGAAAGACTTGACCTTCAGACTTTCTTGAATTTGTTGAAGTACTAAGTGTATGTAGTACAAGCATGTGGTGACGACTTCTTCTGGATTATACACCGCAATGCCACCTTCTTGTTACGCTGCATAAGACAGTTAGCAACAAACCATATACACGGATGAAATGGCCTTGAACATTTTATTCTAATTCGGTAGCTTTTTACCTCCGGTCGGTGAAGACCGTTGGACGATATTAAATATCGTACTTGTGGCAGGTAGTTTCAATAAAGAATCTCCTTGACAAGATTTCGCGGGTAAACCGGTTCTCTTTACTCGACCGTCCAAAGCTGACTGCGAACATAAAGAGTGAATCATTTGGATAATATTATCCGTATGATTTGAAGCCGTCAATTCATGTTCCTGGAACAAGTGAAGTTTAATTAAGAACTGCACCATCGTTGCTTTCCAGTTGTCACGAGCTTGATTCGTATAGAATCTTGCAAGTTACCTACCAAGTGCTGTTTGAGGTTAACACTAGAAGGATTTCCACTCATCACTGTGAACACTAAGGTATCACTCTGAGTGTTCTGGCAAGATCACTAAGATATTGCGTAGAGGCCTGGAACGTGTTTAAATTCAATTAAGAATTAAACAACTGTTGCTTTCCAGTTATCACAAGTTTGATTCATAAAGAATCGCACAAGTTACCTACCATGAGCTTTTTGATTTTCGCTCAAGAAGGATTTCCATCTTCATTGTAAATACTTTCGTATTACTCGGATGTTCAGGCAAGATCATGAAGATTTTGCGTAGGACTCTTAATATCTTTCTTACTTTTCACATTGTGTGAACAAGCAAGGAATAATGAAAAATGTGTCCTAATGAGATATTTGATGATCTCAAATCGCTCTAGACTCGATCGTGCATTTTGGATTTTAGTGATCGGAGGCTGGAGAGGAGTGCCACCTTTTCAATACCAATTTATTCGGAGTGAATAAATCAATAGATAATGCGTTGTCTCCGTGTGATTAAAACAAATATCTTTTGAGATATATCTGAGTTAGCTGGGATGGGTTGTGTCTTGCATCACTGGGTCCATGATGTCTATCTTCAATATCAAGAATCATTAAAAATGATCTCAATAGCATATGAATTGACCCGGTTTCTGCCTAAGGTTGTAAGGAGGGCTTCTTTCTTTACACCCTTTATCTTTACAATTCTTTTTCATTCTTCAACCCCTTCAATGCTTACCAATACGTCATCACTAGCACCTTGTTGTGATTGTTCCAGTGCTAACTTAAGTACTTGATCGGCATTCAGCTACGTTCACAATCTTTCTCCATCTTTCCTAAGGACTACTATTTCTAGCTATGGAATGTCCTTGGGAAGATTCCTCCGGTTCTAGAGAAATCATTGGACTTTACCCTATCCTACCATCCTTATGTCACCACAATCTTCACCGTCGTGAATAGAGATGTTTTGGGTAAGTGTATGTCACCATGAAATCCATTTTGAAGTGCAAATCCATTTTGCTCCCCCTTAACATATGCCACGATATCCGAAAACATTTCGCACATGTCGGGATGAGCTAACACGTTAAGTCAAACCATTTGTGATTAATCATTTCCCATATTAAATTACATTTCCCATATTAAAAATATTAACCCAATCGATGTTTTTAATATCAATTGATTTAATAGCATTTTAAGAAAATTTGGGAAGAAAAATGCAAAGCCAAGTATCTTCATGAGTTACACAAGCTCCCCCTCAAATTAATGAGGGTCTACTTGAAACGTAAATTAAATACCTTTTAAACACAAGTGTAAGGTATTTATCACGTGCAAAGATCATATATGATAATGAATTCACAATATTAGCAATTTACGAGGTTGGACCTGAATGATGGAGAACATCATATGAAAGAAGCACATGGTTCTTGTTCACGAATGTTGGTCTTCCTCGTAACTTCTGAAATTATCTTCCCCTTTACACCACATGGACAATTGATATCGTTGTCTTGACACCAACTTGTGAACTATGGCACTTTCGGCATCGAAGATTCTGAATGTTGGACAATTGCTCCCCCTCAATTTTTGACCCGTGTTCTACTTAAAGAGCTGTAGTCGTCGTTTGAGTAGTCGCATCGTCTAGTATGTAGATATCAATTGCAACAAACTTCGGATTGTGGAGTTGATAACTTCGGATTTTGAAGTCAAAGCTTTCCGGTGAAATGCTTGACTTCAATGTGAAAAGCGGGTTACTATCGGAAATAATAGCAAACCATATGGAGCATGTTTTAAATCTTTTAAACTTCTGCTCGGACTTTATTTACAACCCCGTGTCATTATTGAATGACATTTCTAGGTTCGTAAATATTATCGATTCCAGAAGACATGCTCTTTTTATCAAAACGTTTTTGAACACACAATTTTGAAAGATTTAGAAAAACCTTTTGAGAAATTCTTGAAAAATTGTGTTCAAAGTTTTGAAAACCAATTACTTGAGCTTAAGATTTGGAATATCTTAGGAAAGCTCAAGTCCGAGAAGTTGTAAACTTCTCGTTGTAAGGATAAGTTACCATCGGCGATAACCTTTCCTTTTATCTGAAGAACGAGTCCTAAGCTGACATTTACTTAGAAGTCGTTTTCATGAGCTTGAAAACTTTGACTGTTTTAACGGAAAGCTCATGACCGAGAAAGGTTAATTTCTCGTTATGAGGAAAAGTTCTCTTATTTAAAAGATACACTTTCCTTTTTGAGCTTAAACTTCGAATGTTTTAATACAAGCTCATGACCGAGAAAGGTGAGTTTCTCGTTAAGAGGATAAGTTATCATAAAAGATAATCTTTCCTTTATTCTAAGTTCGAGTTATAGTCTGACATTTAACTGTAAGTCATTGTGCATGAGCTTAAAAACTTGGAGTGTTTTCGATATAAGCTCATGCCCGAGAAAAATTAATTTCTCGTTGTAAGGATAAGTTTATCATCGACGATAAACTTTCCTACCTTTGAAGAACGGGGCATAAACTGTAATGTGATTGTACGCCATTTACACGAGCTTAAAACCTTTGAATAGTTTTAACGGAAGCTCGTGTCCGAGAAAATTTAATTTCTCGTTTTGAGGGTAAGTTATCGTTGCGAGATAATGAAGGTCTACGGAATTAATGGCCTATTCTATATGATGGATTTGGTGGATTTAGATGGTTGATTTATATGATAAACATAAAGAGATGAAGGAATTAGATGAAGGATTAGAGAGAGAAAGGAGAGAAAAGGGGAAATGTAGAGAGAGAAAGAAAAGATGGAAATGTGATTAATTGTAAAATGGAATCAACAACCCCTCCTAACATGCTAGGAGGGGATATATATATCCCACCCTACATGTGGGCTATATGGACTATACAATAATTAAATAGATCACGAGCCCATTACATAATTATCGTTGGAGCGACCGATCCTTCATAAATACGTAAAAACGTATTTCCAACAATCTCCCCCTAAGGGAGGTCGCTCCAAGAAACAAAGTTCTAAATAGTCTATAACTCGTGATCTATGCTAACTAAGATGTGACCGAGACTTTATAGGGAAAAACGTATTTCCAACAATCTCCCCCTAAGGGAGGTCACATCTTTTTACAAAATCTTAAACCTAGCATCTATGCTTGAGTCTTCGATCTTGTTCTTGTGAATATGCTTGATGTGATCTTTGACTTTAGTCTTGAGCATGTTTCCTTGCCTTGACCTTGTGCATTCTTCACTTGTGATATTTGCCTCTTTGTGACTTCATGTTCCACATAATTATACTTTTAAATTCTTGAAAGCTTCAGAGTTTGATACAGCGGAAGACTTGACCTTCAGGCTTTCTTGAATTTGTTGAAGTACTATTTGTATGTAGTATAAGCATGTGGTGACGACTTCTTCTGGATTGTACACCGCAATGCCACCTTTTTGTTACGCTGCATAAGACAGTTAGCAACAAAACAATATACACGGATGAAATGGCCTTGAACATTTCATTCTAATTCGGTAGCAATTTACCTTCGGTCGGTGAAGACCGTTGGACGATATTAAATATCGTACTTGTGGCAGGTAGTTTCAATAAAGAACCTCCTTGACAAGATTTCGCGGGTAAACCCGTTCTCTTTACTCGACCGTCCAAAGCAGACTGCGAACGTAAAGAGTGAATCATTTGGATAATATTATCCGCATGATTTGAAGCCGTCAATTCATGTTCCTGGAACAAGTGAAGTTCAATTAAGAACCGCACCATCGTTGCTTTCCAGTTATCACTAGCTTGATTCATATAGAATCTTGCAAGTTACCTACCAAGTGCTGTTTGATGTTAACACTAGAAGGATTTCCATTCGTCACTGTAAATACTTAATAGTATTACTCTGAATGTTCTGGCAAGATCATTAAGATATTGCGTAGAGGCCTGGAACGTGTTTAAATTCATTTAAGAATTAAACCACTGTTGCTTTCCAGTTATCACAAGTTTGATTCATAAAGAATCGCACAAGTCACCTACCATGAGCTTTTTGATATTCGCTCAAGAAGGATTTCCATCTTCATTGTAAATACTTTCGTATTACTCGGATGTTCAGGCAAGATCATGAAGATTTTGCGTAGGACTCTTAAGATCGTTCTTACTTTTCACAGTGTGTGAAGAAGCAAGGAAATATGAAAGTGTGTCCTAATGAGATATTTGATGATCTCAAATGGCTCTAGACTCGATCGTGCATTTTGGATTTTAGTGATCGGAGGCTGGAGAGGAGTGCCACCTTTTCAATACCAATTTATTCGGAGTGAATAAATCAATAGATAATGTGTTGATCTCCGTGTGATTAAAACAAATACCTTTTGAGAGATATTTGAGTTAGCTGGGAAGGGTTGTGCATTGCATCACTGGGTCCATGACGTCTTTCTTCAATATCGAGAATCATTAACAAAAATGATCTCAATAGCATATGTATTGACCCGGTTTCTGCCTAAAGTTGTAAGGAGGGCTTCTTTCTTTACACCCTTTATCTTTACAGTTCTTTTTCATTCTTCAACCCCTTCAATGCTTACCAATACGTCATCACTAGCACCTTGTTGTGATTGTTCCAGTGCTAACTTAAGTACTTGGTCGGCATTCAGCTATGTTCACAATCTTTCTCCATCTTTCCTAAGGACTACTATTTCTAGCTATGGAATGTCCTTGGGAAGATTCCTCCGGTTCTAGAGAAATCATTGGACTTTAACCTATCCTACCATCCTTATGTCACCACAATCTTCACCGTCGTGAATAGAGATGTTTTGGGTAAGTGTATGTCACCATGAAATCCATTTTGAAGTGCAAATCCATTTTGCTCCCCCTTAACATATGCTACGATATCCGAAAACATTTTGCACATGTCGGGATGAGCTATCACGTTAAGTCAAACCATTTATGATTGATCATATCCCATATTAAATCACATTTTCTCCCCCATATTAAAAATATTAACCCAATCGATGTTTTTAATATCAATTGATTTAATAGCATTGTAAGAAAATTTGGGAAGAAAAATGCAAGTCCAATTTTCTTCATGAATTACGCAAGCTCCCCCTCAAATTAATGAGGGTGTGCTGAAACGTAAAATAAATACCTTTTAAACACAAGTGTAAGGTATTTATTACGTGCAAAGATCATATATAATAATGAATTCACAAGATTAGCAATTTACGAGGTTGGACCTGAATGATGGAGAACATCATATGAAAGATTCACATGGTTCTTGTTCACGAATGCTGGTCACCTCGTCACGTCCCCGAGAAAATTAATTCCCGTTGTTGAGTCAAAGCTTTCCGGTGAAATGCTTGACTTGATTATGAAAAGCGGGTTGCTATCTGAAATAATAGCAAACCATTTTGAGCATGTTTTAAAAATTTGAACTTCTGCTCGAACTTTATTTACAACCCCGTGTCATTATTGAATGACATTTCTAGGTTCGTAAATATTATCGATTCCAGAAGACATGCTCTTTTTATCAAAACATTTTTTGAACACACAATTTTGAAAGATTTAGAAAAATCTTTGAAAAATTCTTGAAAAATTGTGTCCAAAGTTTTGAAAACCAATTACTTGAGCTTAAGATTTGGAATATCTTAGGAACGAGATCAAGTCCGAGAAGTTGTAAACTTCTCGTTGTTTAAGGATAAGTTTATCATCGGCGATAAACTTTCCTTTTATCTGAAGAACGAGTCCTAAGCTGACATTTACTTAGAAGTCGTGTTCATGAGCTTGAAAACTTTGACTGTTTTAACGGAAAGCTCATGACCGAGAAAGGTTAATTTCTCGTTACGAGGAAAAGTTCTCTTATTTAAAAGATACACTTTCCTTTCTGAGCTTAAAACTTCGAATGTTTTAATACAAGCTCATGACCGAGAAAGGTGAATTTCTTGTTAAGAGGATAAGTTATCATAAAAGATAATCTTTCCTTTATTTGAAGTTCGAGTTACAGTCTGACATTTAACTGTAAGTCATATACACGAGCTTAAAACCTTTGAATGGTTTTAATGTAAGCTCGTGTCCGAGAAAATTTAATTTCTCGTTGTTAGGATAAGTTTACCATCGGCGATAAACTTTCCTTTCTTTGGAGATCGAGTTACAGTCTGTTATGTGACTGTAAGTCCTAGTGCAGCTTAACCATGAATCCCCTGAGACATTTGTTTCTCTGATATCTGCTTCTTCAGCAACCAAACTCTAAGAGTGTCCTTAGTTGAACGGTACACAACGATTGGACCGCTTCGTTCTTTTGGAACATCAACTCTGGTTCCTGCAATCTCATTAGGAATTTGCATGCTTTGACGTGGGTTAGCAATATCAATTATAGAAGCACATGGGGGTTCACAGTTGGCTTTACTTGTTTCAGAGGCGACCTGAGTAGATGATTCACTAGTCTTGGCTGGCAAACGTTTCCTTTTATAGAAAACCTTAAGTGTAGGCGTAAGTGAAGTATCATCTTTATCAGTTTCCTCCCTAGTAGACTTAGTAGAATCGGAGACTATCCTAGTTAAAGGGCACTCGTTTCCTACAATAGTGAAAGTTCTACCAGTGGGGCGCCACATTTTACCAAAGGGTTTGATTTTAGCGACCCACTGGGATTTAAGTCTAGCACGGGAGTTCACCTCATTAAGCAATTTTTTGATACAAGCATCATGATTTGCCGTAAAGACACATTTTCTACATGTTTTACAAGTAGCATATTTAATGTCCGAGTAAGATCTAGAATCCCTAGACGATTGATTGATGCTCCTAGGATTGGACATGCTACGGTTAGCAGTGTTGGGTAAACTAGAAGGCATCTGACTAGGTTTGAAATTCCTATCTCTTACCTGTGTCTTTTGCTTAGCTTCCCTAAGATCAGATTCATGGCAAACGTCATTTGAACTAGTTCTAGACGTGGTCTTGCTATTTTTAGGGAAACTAGAGGCAGTCATATGATTTGGTCTTGCTAAAGCTGGAGTGATCACATTGGGCCTAGTTGCTGGAGTGACTGGTCTAATAAGATGAACCAAATCAACTTGGGAGGCAAACTGCGGTCTCGAGGATTGTGGTCGCTCGGATCTAAATGCAGTAGGTTGTCTGACGATCGGTTGTCTGACGAACTGATTTGTAGGCGGTTTCCCCAAGATTGATGGTTTTTCAAGCTTAGTGTCCACACTAGGTCCTTTACTTTTCCTTAACTCGTTTTTCAACGCAGCCATAGCAAAGACCTTTTCCTGTACTTGGGCCTTTAAAGTCTCATTCTCTTTGAGCACTCTATCTTGGGATGCCAACTTAGATTCAAGCAGTTGAATTTGTTTCAAAAGATTATCCTTTTCAGCTTTAGAATCTAGAACAGTTTGATCCAATTTTCTTTCAAGAACAACGTTTGACTTTTCAAGTTTTTCAAAATATGTTTCAAATTTGTCCGTTTTCTTAGAAAATTCAAGTTTGGCATCCTCAAGGTCTTTAGATTGCCGAGCTACGATCGTTTCGAGCTCTTTAATCTTAGAATCAGAATCAGTTAACGAGGCAGTTATAAAGCATTTATCATGATGAACTATAGCATTTTGAACACTTTCTCCCCCATTATGACTCACATCGGATGAATCATAAGTGGTATTTCTATCACTCTTGTCCATCCCATGTTTGTCATAATTAGGTTCAGAATGCTCAATATGCGGCATGTCATCAGCATATACATCATAAACCACATTACATTGTACCATGTTTGCAGGCTCTGCGTCATAAATGGGTAAGGTGTCATCAAGAGAAATCTCGTGAACATTCCCTGACGTGCCACTGGCATCATGTTGTCCTCCTGATTCTGTGCTCGTGCCATCGTTAGGCTCCAAATTGTCAACCGTATGACCATTATCCTCTTGCATCTGCGTCATTGATTCTTGCACTCCATTAACATACACTTGCTGAAGTTGTGATCTTTGATATATCGAAGACGAGACCGATGACATGAGTTTCAAAATCGTATCACGGAAAACTCGAAGCTCGGTATGTGTATCTCGAAGAAACGATTGGCAAATCATTGAACTTTCAGGCTTGATGATATTAAATTGGAGGAAAGGCGTGAGGTGTGTCACAAGAGCCTTATATGCAAGTACCGATGCAGAGTGATTAAAGTCTCCATGGTTGAGTTGCTCGGCGAGTTGGGTCAAAGCGGTAAAAATGGAGTCGATGAATATATGACGATCTTGTCCAAAGATTGTCACAAATTCGCTCCCTCCTTGAATCCCCGAAAGAGTGACAAGATGAGACTGGAGTAGTTGAAAGGAGGTGATGCCACTTTTCTTAACTTCGTTTTGCCTTAAATACAACTCTCCCTTTTGACATGTCGAATCGAACGAATCCATTAAAGATCGATTAAAACGAAAGACCCGTAAATAATACTTAAAATTCCTCGATGGATGGTGTAAATGAAGCTCGTCACTTTGACTCGTCACGTTTGTCTTTAAATCCGGCCACAATAACTTTTAATCCGGCAAATGTTTTTCCACAGTAACTTTTAAAAATACCCGCCTCGACACGATTTGCCAAAAATTAATAAACAAAATATACGAAACAAAAAATATAAAAGTGACAAAAATACAAAATTTTAATTTTAACTAAAAATAAAAAATAAAATGTGATATTTTAAAAATGGAAAATAAAATAAGAGAAATAAAAAATAACTTTTAAAGATAGGAAAATAAAAGTAAAAGTAAAAGTAAAACAATCTTTTGACACAAATTTTTTAAAAATTAGTTAACTAAAAATAAAAATAAAATAAATAAATAAAAAAAATCTGATATTAAAAAAAAACGTTATGTAAATACGTTTGACAAAACGTGTGAGAAAGTGGAACAGATACGTGGCAAAGTTAAAAACTGTTCACCCTGTCTTTGGATACTCCGTCAAAGTCCACGTGGCCCAATAAAATAAAACCACCGCCCCACTCCACTTCTTGGTTTCTCTGTCCAGTTAAATTATCTCTCTTCTCCCACAAATCACTTAAACCAAAAACACAGTTGTCTCTCTCTCACCAAGATAAAACGCCTAAACCTAATCACTCTCTCTCCTCAAAATAACCAGATTCAATCTCTCTAAAAAGGAAACGCAGCCTAATCTCACACAATACAAATCTGATGCTCAATATCTCTCACAAATCTCTCTCATAAATCATGAATCCTCCGTCTTCATCGAAAAATAAAGGCTTCAAGATCTCCTAACAGGGGTCACAGGTAGGTTTTCTTTAATGTTTTTGTTGAGTCTCTCTCTCTTCTACTGTAGCGTCTTTCTGTTTGATGTTTTTGGGGTGTGTTGGGTTGGGTGGGGGGACGAGGGTCTGATGGGGACGAGGGTGAGGTGTGAGTATGATGGGTTAGAGTCGGTTTGGGTGTGAGGGTGTCGGGGTTAGAGTCGGGTGATGAATCGGTGGTGGGTTGGTGATGAGAGGATGAGAGATTGGTATGAGAGGGTTTGATGAGGGTGTTTGTTGTGTGATGTGGTAAGTTGTGTTTAAAAAAACCGAACCAAAAAACAAATCAGAACACTCTTGTTCTTGATTGTTTATTTGAGTTCGAAAATTGAAGGAAGGTTAAACCTGTACACAAGATTTATGATGAAATATTGAATTTCGTGACCGGATCTAAGACGGATCGTGACATGCAAGACACGAGATTTAAAAATCTGAGATCTTGGTTTGAGATTTTTGTTGGGTGTGTGGGGATTTGTTGTGTTTGAGTGAGTCGAGTCTGTCCGGTTTGCGAGTCGAGTCTTGTATTTTGAGACTTTGTTATCGAGGCTGGTGTTGTTGTTCGAATGAAATGTTTGTCTGTTGATGGAATGTTTGTAGGATGTCCAGTAAGATTTCCAGTAAAGGATTTTCAAGTCTTTTGGTGTTACTTTTAGAGTAAAATGTTAGAACAAGAGACTGGAGTCGAGTCAGTTTGGAGACGAGAGTCTGTGTGTCGAGTCGAGTGGAGTGGGTGTTGAGGTTTGAGTCTGGAGTCGAGGTTTTAGTATAGGACGAGTCTTGGTTGGGGCATGATTTGAGTCAGTTAAAGGTTTTGAGTCTTGTGTTGTTTAAGGTTTTGAGTCTTGGGTGTATGTTTATTTTGAGGGAATGAGTCTATTCAAAAGACGATGATTTGCCCGTTTATTTTGAATATGGTTGCTTCATTCGGAAGAGTTCCGAATCGGAACTTTTTTCTTGATCCGGAAGTTCTTGGTTCGGAAGATCTTGATCCGGAACTTCTTGATCCGGAACTTTAGGCTTGATCCGGAAGTTCTTGGTTCGGAAGTTCTTGATCCGGAACTTTTTGATCCGGAACTTCTTGGTCCGGAAGTTCTTTCACCCGGAACTTTTTTAGGTTTGATTCGGAACTTAGAGATTTTGATTCGGAACTTTTCTATTCAGAAATTTTCAGATCGCCCGGAACAGGACAACAATTGACAGACTGAAACTTGAGATCAAAAACCTTGATTATGAAGGACTGTTGGACAACTGGACAACTGGACAAAAACTGAGACCCAATAGATTAAAAATAAAGAAAAAAAATACTGATTATAAAAATATTGATTAAAAAACAATATAAACTGTATATAAAAAAAATAGAGGCTGATTAAAGTAATAAGTGATAAAAATAATAACTGGTAAAATTGATTAAACAAAATAAAAATAAAAATAAATAAATAATAATAAAAAACAAAAAAAAAAAAAAAAAAAAAATTGATTCAAACAAAAAAGAAATCAAGATAGAAAGATTTAAACAAAAAAATACAAAATTAAAAAGAGAAAAAAAAACACAAACTTTTATAAAAAACACCAACTTTTTATAAAAAGTAAATAAATTTGAAGATTTGATATGATTTAACACAAAAAAACACAAACTTTTTATAAAAAAAATACAAACTTTTTATGATTTAAGCATGATTAAATCAAAACCCACCAAAATCAAAAAGAAATAAAAGAAGAATAAACCAAACTAACCATGGCTCTTGATACCAATTGAAGGTCTACGGAATTAATGGCCTATTCTATATGATGGATTTGGTGGATTTAGATGGTTGATTTATATGATAAACATAAAGAGATGAAGGAATTAGATGAAGGATTAGAGAGAGAAAGGAGAGAAAAGGGGAAATGTAGAGAGAGAAAGAAAAGATGGAAATGTGATTAATTGTAAAATGGAATCAACAACCCCTCCTAACATGCTAGGAGGAGATATATATAGCCCACCCTACATGTGGGCTATATGGACTATACAATAATTAAATAGATCACGAGCCCATTATATAATTATCGTTGGAGCGACCGATCCTTCATAAATACGTAAAAACGTATTTCCAACAGATAAACTTCCCTTTCTTTGAAGAACGGGTTACAGACTGTGATTTGAATGTAAGCATTGTGTTAAGCTTAACCATGAATCCCCTGAGACACTTGTTTCTCCGATATCTGCTTCTTCAACAACCAAACTCTAAGAGTGTCCTTAGTTGAATGGTATACAACGATTGGACCGCTTCGTTCTTTTGGAACATCAACTTTGATACCTGCATTCTCATTAGGAGTTTGTATACTTTTGCATGGGTTAGCGATATCTATTTTAGAAGCACGTGGGGGTTCATGGTTGGCTTTACTTGTGTCAGAGATGACCTGAGTAGATGATTCACTTGTCTTAGCTGGCAAATGTTTCCTTTTATAGAAAATCTTAAGTTTAGGCTTAATTGAAGTATCATCTTTATCAACTTCCTCCCTAGTAGTCTTAGTAGAATCGGAGACTATCCTAGTTAAAGGGCACTCATTTCCTACAAGAGTGAAAGTTCTACCAGTGGGGAGCCAAACTTACCAAAGGGTTTGATTTTAGCTATCCACTGGGACTTAATTCTAGCACGAGAGTTCACCTCATCAAGTAATTTCTTGACACACGAGTCATGATTTGCCGTAAAGATACATTTTCTACATGTTTTACAAGTAGCATATTTAATGTCCGAGTAAGATCTAGAATCCCTAGATGATTGATTGATGCTCCTAGAGTTGGACATGCTACGGTTAGCATTGTTGGGTAATCTAGAAGGCATCTGACTAGGTTGGACATTGTTATCTCTTACATGTGTCTTTTGCTTAGCTTCCCTAAGACCAGATTTATGGCAAACGTCATTTGAACTAGTTCTAGACGTGGTCTTGGCATTTTTAGGGAAACTAGGGGCAATCATCTGATTAGATCTTGCTAACGATGTTTTGATCACATTGGGCCTAGTTGCTGGAGTGACTGGTCTAGGAAAGTGAACCAAATCAACTTGGGAGGCAAACCGCGGTCTCGAGGATTGTGGTCGCTCGGATCTAAATGCAGTAGGTTGTCTGACAGTCGGTTGTCTGACGAACTGATTTGTAGGCGGTTTCCCTAAGATTGATGGTTTGTTCAAGCTTAGTGTCCACACTAGGTCCTCTAGTTTTCCTTAACTCGTTTTTCAACGCAGCTATAGCAAAAACCTTTTCCTGTACTTGGGCCTTTAAAGTCTCATTCTCTTTGAGCAAGTTATCTTGGGATGCCAACTTAGATTCAAGCAGTTGAATTTGTTTCAAAAGATTATCCTTTTCAGCTTTAGAATCTAAAACTTTTTGATCCAATTTTCTTTCAAGAACAACGTTTGACTTTTCAAATTTTTCAAAGTATGTTTCAAATTTGTCTGTTTTCGTAGAAAATTCAAGTTTGGCATCCTCAAGATCTTTTGATTGTTAAGCTACAATCGTTTCGAGCTCTCTAATCTTGGAATCAGAAGCAGTCAATGAAGCAGTTATAATACAATTATCATGATGTACTATAGCATTCTGAACAATCTCTCCCCCATTATGACTTACATCGGATGAATCAGAAGTGGTATTGCTATCACTCGTTTCCATCCCATGTTTGTCATAATTAGGTTCAGAATTCTCAATATGCGGCATATCATCAACATATACATCATAAACAACATTACATTGTACCATGTTTGCAGGCTCTTCGTCATAAACGGGTAAGGTGTCATCAAAAGAGATCTCGTGAACATTCCCTGACGTGCCACTGGTATCATGTTGTCCTCCTGATTCCGTGCTCTTGGCATCGATAGGCTCCAAATTTTCAACCGTATGACCAGTTTCCTCTTGCATCGAAGAGTCTTGCACTCCATTATCATACCCTTGCTGAAGTCGAGATCTTTCATAAATCAAAGACGAGACCGATGTCAGGAGTTTCAAAATTGTATCACGGAAAACTCGAAGCTCGGTATGTGTATCTCGAAGAAATGATTGGCAAATCACTGAACTTTCAGGCTTGATGATATTGAATTCGAGGAAAGGCGTGAGTTGTGTCACAAGATCCTTATATGCAAGTGCCGATGCAGAGTGATTAAAGTTGTCATGGTTGAGTTGCTCGGCGAGTTGGGTCAAAGTGGTAAATATTGAGTCGATGAATATATGACGGTCTTGACCAAAGATTGTCACAAATTCGCTCCCTCCTTGAATCCATGAAAGAGTGACAAGATGAGACTGAAGTATTCGAAATGAAGTAATGCCATTATCACTAACTTTGTCTTACATTTTATGCGCTTCTCCCTTTTGACATGTCGAATCAAACGAATCCATTGAATATCGATTAAAAATGACGTGGATGTTGTTAACAGAAAGTCACGGAATATGACAAAACCAACGAAACGATCCGTAAATAAATTTGAAAAATACTCGATTGTAGATAAAAACCTTCTTCACGTTCAAATAAGAATATCTGATTAAAAAATCTGTAGCCACGAAAAATAAATCCCGTCACTTTGACTCGTCACTTTTGTTTTCAAATTCGGCCGCACAAACTTTTAACCCGTCAAATATGTTACGACTTTGGTTCTTTCGAAATACCCGTCTCAACACGATGTACCAAAAAATTAATAAACAAAATATACTAAACTAAAATACAAAAGTGACAAATAACTTTTAAAATAAAAATTTAACTTGACTTAAAAAGAAATAATAATAAAAAAATAAACTTTAACTAAAAAATTTAAATTAGAAAAAACTGAGATTTTCAAAAACTGAGGAGATATTAAAAAGTTCAAGCAAATCCTAGAAACCTCCGCCTAATTTAATAATATAAGTTTCCAATGTTGAAAATTGCCAAAAACGTGGCCTAAATTTATCCCCACACGTATCTTGTTATATCCGCCCCTCATATAATATACCACTCTTTGACTTCACTTCCCAAAACAAGAACCAATCTCTCTCTCTCTCTCTCCAATCCTCCGTTTTCACCTATCTTCTCACAATCTCTCTCAAACCTTCACCCACCTAATCTACTATCTTTCTCAAATATTCACCCACTCAAATCTGTTGATTACCATCCTTATTCCAACTTCATTATATCCTAATCTCACACAATCAAATGAATCACCAGCAAGTTATAATCAATCGGATGAGAAACCAATCCCACGAATGAAGAACAACCAAAGATATTGGCTTCTAGATCTTGTAAAACAAGGTCTCTGGTAGGTTAATTGATTGATTGCATGTGGTGTTTTTGATTAATTATTTTTCGAGTCTGTCGTCTATCATCTGTCGAGTCTTTCTTGTGATGTTTTTCTTTGATTTAATCGAAACGAGATAAGATAATAACAGAAATTGTTATTGATCTTTTCTTCTTCTTCGAAAAGTAATCTAGGATTTGATCCAACAACAGATTAATGATGACAATTAATTTCGAGTACTAGATCTTAATAGATCTCGACATGCATGTCTTCAACTCGAGAGAATCTGAGATCTTTAAGTTTAAAGACGTGTCTTGTTTGATTTTGACGAGAGTTTTGAGTCTTGAGTGAGTGGTTTTCGATTCGAGGTGGGTATATGTTTAGTTTTGTGTTTGTGGGTCGAGGGTGAAAGGTTGAGGGTGTTGTGTAAGGCTTGTTGGTTTTGAGTCGGTTTTGTGAGTCTTGGAGTCTATGTTTTGAAAGATTTCGGGGGTGTTTGAGTGAGACTTGTGTGTTTGTTTGTCGAGGCTAGGGTCGAGGTTGAGCTAAGGTGTGAGTGATGTTAGACGAGGGTGTGTGGGTGGGTGAGGGTCGGTGATGTCAGGTCTAGAAAAATGGTTAAGGGTGAGGGTCTAAAAAAATGAGTCTTGTGGGCGAGGGTGAGGGTCTGTTGTGGGTTTGATGAGGGTGGGTGGGTGAGACGAGAGCCTTTTTCTGATGAGTGTGTTGAAGTTTTAACAGTTGAGAGATGTCGAGGGTGGGTAGGTGAGACGAGAGTCTTTGAGTCTTTAAATTCCCGTTATATTTGAATCGTCTTCAGTTCATTCAACTAGTCTATCCGGAATAAACTGGTCTATCCGGAATAAACTGGTCTATCCGGAATAAACTGGTCTATCCGGAATAAACTGGTCTATCCGGAATAATACTGGTCTATCCGGAATAAACTGGTCTATCCGGAATAAACTGGTCTATCCGGAATAAACTGGTCTATCCGGAATAAACTGGTCTATCCGGAATAAACTGGTCTATCCGGAACAAACTGGTCTATCCGGAATAAACTGGTCTATCCGGAATAACCGGTCTATCCGGAATAAACTGTCTATCCGGAATAAGTGGTTTATCCGGAATATTTTTGCCAAAGACGGTTCATCCAGAATAATCTAAGACTTTGTTCATCCGGAATGTATTTGAAACCACTTGCTGAGTGTAGATGAAGGACAGTTGGAATAGAAAACGTATTACCAGAAACTCCCAACTGATTGGACAAAAAGGACTGATTGGACAAAAATTGATAGAAACAAGAAATAAAAACTGATAAAACAAAAGAAAAAATAAAATAAAATAAAATAATAAAAAATAAAATATTAAAACACTGATGATTGAGGAAACTGATAAAATTGATAGATTTAAAAAAACTGATTAATTAAAAAAAATTAGATAAAAACTGATTAGATAGTGACAAAAAAACTGATAGATTTAAAAGTGATAAAAAACTGGTGATTTTTTAAAAATTGATCTAAAAAGAAACCGGATGATTTAAAAAGATTGATAAAACTGATGCTTTTAGGAAAAAAAAATATTTGATAGAAAAAATTGATAGACGAAAAGATAGAAAGAAAATTGATAAAACTTTATAAAAAAAAATTAGAAAAGATAAGATTTTTACCACCAAATCAAAAGATAACAAATATGCAAATCCTAAGATTTAACCATGGCTCTGATACCAATTGAAGGTCTACGATTTCTTAGGATTTGTTAAACTATGATTAGATCTATTGATTGAATGGAGGAGGAGGAGGAAGAAAATGATGAACTAGAGAGAGAAAGAGGAGAGGAAAGAAAGATAGAGAGAGAAAGTAAGATTTATTAAAATGAAAAATGTAAAAATGAAAGAACCACCACTCCTAACATGCTAGGAGAGGGTATATATAGCCCACCCTACATGTGGGCTATATGGACTATATTGTTTACAAACTGGATCACGAGCCTATTACTTGAATATATTATTGGAGTGACCGATCCTTTCTAAATACATAAAAACGTATTTCCAACATGAATATGAACTGAATTATTTTTTGTTGGTTGTAATGCTTTTGGCTAAATGTTGATATATGACTGAACTTTGTGGTAAGCGTTGCTTTTGTTGCGAAACTATGAATTTATAAACGCGTTTATGATACTACTTTCGGTAGCGGACTTTATAAAATTTTGAAGTGTCATAAACATTTTAATAAAACTTATGAACTCACCAACTTTACTTTGACCGTTTTAAGCATTTATTCTCAGGTATTTGACTGTATGATTATTTGGAGTCCGCGTTGTGATATTTGGCATAGAGTTCGTTCTCTCGGATCAAGACTCGGATAACCATGATGTAACATGCCCAAAAAATCGTGTGCTTCCGCTGGGCCTATTTTGGGGGTGTTACAATGGTTACATCAAGTACATATCCACGCTCTCATCGTCTATTGTTTATTTAGGCTCTTAGTGTCGAGGGTGTTAACACCGTGTTGACAGGTTTTCTAGGATTCTACATCAAAGTTATGCCAGTAATGAGTTGTGTTCACATATCGTAAGGACTTAGGGGATCTTGGGGGATAATGGCCAGATATGAGTTGTGTGTATGTGTGTGTGTATGTTTATCTTAATTGTCTAAGGTGGCGGTAATAATAAGTTTGATGTTGTAGCGGTGTGTGTATTTTTGATTTTTAATTATGTTAATGTGATGTGGGTGTGTTTTGATTTTTAATTATGTTAATGTGATGTGGGTTTCCAGATTTGGTGTCACAATTTTTGGAGTTGTGCTATATAGTGAGGCGGAAAAGAGGTCTAAAGTTATATAATACGATTGATTGGAGATTATAATCATACCGTTGATGGAGATTTTAGTTTAAGTTTGTAGATCTTAAGGAATTTGGGTTATATCGTTATGAAGATGTTTACAGGGTTAATGAGAACCATTGAACGATACGGGTTAGAAACATGGAAATTATGAAAATTATGTTTCATATATTTTTTTGATACCACCAAGTTTGGATGGTAATAATGATATTTAAATGACTATATTGGTAATATGTAAAACTTTTAGAAAGTACGATAGTAATTAATATCTATAATCCTTTATGGAAAAGAGGAATCATATGAACCAAAATTTTGATTTTGTGGATTGATTGTTTGGTGGTTTTAAAACTTTTATCGATACATAGCCGTGAAGAAGAAAAAGGAAAAAAAGGTTCGATTGTTTTTTGGTTTTTGAAGATTAGTTTGTATATTCCGAACTCGTAAACTATGAACTTGGGGTTATGCTTTCGTTTGAATTTGGATTGATTGGATGTTGAGGTACTTAATACAGCCTTTAAGATTTTGTTTGTTAAAGGGTTTATCATATAGAAACAATTTACTATTATGTAGGGTTTTCTCAAAAAAAAATTAGGTTGTATGTGTGGTTAGATTTTTGGCATTTGAAATTCTGTTTGAACAATGGGCTTGCTTTAGCATTTGTGAACTGGTTTTCTGGTTTTGAAGTATTGATTTGAAGCTAACTATAGTTTCGTATGCGAATTTGGGTCGTTAGTATTATCATCTGGATCATATTTTGGGCATTTAAATTTTGGCTTGTTCGTCAAATTATCTATTAATTTGAATTTGTTTGACACGGATAATAAGTTTGAAGTTGGACCGTAATACTTATCAAATAAGTGGGTCATTAGATTTTGAAGTTGGTATTTGGGTCGTAATTCTTATTATATAAGTGGGCCAATAGAATTTGGAATTTGAAGATCGATTTGGTGTTTGAAGATTTCGTAATAATCTGGTCGTTTGGAATTTGTTCGATCGTTTGAAATTTGTTTGTTTGAAAAATTTTGGATCTTCGTTCGCCGGGCTTTTGAATTTGGTTGCTCGAATTTGACTGTCTTTGGTGAAGATCTTTTAGGCCGATTTGTTGTTTGGTTGATCGAGGTTGAATTTGACGGTTAACATTTGATTGTTCCTTTTGAAGTCATCGAGTTTGTTTTTGATCGCTACTGTCTTTGGATCGTTTCAGATTCGATCAATTGTTTGAATTTGAATTATGCTAGTTTCAGTTTCTCCATTTTGAATTTAAAATTTGATTTAAATTTTTTGGTATTGTTTGGAGTTTCAATTAAGGTTGAGATTGTTAGATATTTTTTTGAAGTCTAAAAGGTATTTTGATCCATTCTTGTAGTATCTTAAGTATTAAGTTTTAAATTTTCTATCGGGTTTATATCTTATATATATGGACTTGCTTTAGTTTGTAACCCTACTTTTGATAATAAACATACTAGCTTGATGTTTGCTTCCAAACACTCCTCATATTTTGATCATAAATTTGCAATTTGATATTTGTGTTTGTTGCTGATGCAGATGTTTTGCACCTGACCCTAATCTTAAAAATGTTGCATAAAGATGCAAAAAGTTATTTGTGAGATGTACCACGAATTATGAATTATTTAGATGTGAACACATATCATGTACAAATTTTAAATATAAAGGAGAACCACAATGTAAGTATGCAACTTCTCAAATTTACAGGAGAGCCACAACCTAATCCTAGTAGCCTTATAAGAATATTGATCGATGCATGTCTAGTAATAAGAAGTGTGTTAATGTTATACTTTACTTTTTGGTAATCATTATCAAACACTTTATCAAACACTTTAGTTTTCGCGTAAATTAAACATAAAATTCTAACATGTATATTATGGATGCTTTAGATAATTACTTTACGTGTATTCATAAATAGTAACGGTAATCGTTTTGAGGCAGATATTTAACGATATGCTGATTTGACTCAGTATTCGACCCGTGATTCGGTGATTCGATCAAGTTGACATGATTGTCGAACATTTAATCTGGTGACTCGACAAGATTGATCCGATGATTGAACCCTTTAATTAGTCTCAATCGGGCTGATCCTATAATCGAACACGTGACCTTTATAGATATTAAAGTATCATTAATTAATATAGATATTTTTTAATTAGTATAAATATTTTCTAATTTTTTCTATTTGAACTTAGCCGAAGCTAATATTTCTTATTAGTATTGATTTCATTTTTATAAAATTATTATATATTTTAACATTTTCAATATTTGAGGTACATTTTTTATTTACATTTTATATTTTATATTAACGCTATAGATTGAAACAACTGACTATAATTCATTATATATTAAGATTGGATTGAAATAAGGTGGTACGATTGAAATAATGGTGCATGGTTTGCTTTATAATTTTAAACCCCAACCCCATGAATGTTGTGGGCATTAATATTCTTTCTGGCTGGAATTCAGATTAAAAGTCACTCGATTTTTGAATGCTCTACGAAACTTATAAATATATATTTCAAACAATGTACTTTAATTACCTAATGCAACAACAAACGACCAAAGTAACATGATACATGATCATGCCTACAATTCTTTATGATTCTCTAACTAAATTTGACTAATTATTCATGTTCCCCCACTGCTTATGTCCCGGAACCCATTTCGGACACTTTGGGCTAAAGTAACTCGACACAAGCCTTGAGTTCAACAACTCAACGATGGGTGCAAATTTCACACAACGCGGTGTCTTGTACTGATTGATCGAAGCACCTAAGCTGATGGCATAGTCCATCAGCTTATCAAATGTCCCATTTTCAACAATTTTTATCTCTAGAGGCCCGATTGACTTGTCAGAAGCTCTACCTTGTCGGTAAACCGTGTTGAGTGATTCCTCGATTGTGAGACAACAGTCTTCAAAAACGGATGGTGGAATTGGGGTAGTTTCATTTAGGCCTAGCTCCCAAAAGATGACATAGTGGCCTGGGATTGTGGTTGTGTCTGCATAGCTTGTGTATTCGTTTAAAGTTGCATTGAATGGGATTAAATGGCTTATAGCGTGTTCGACTGCGTTGTGTAGTTCGACTTCATCCGTCTTGTCGGAATCTATACTTAACGCCACGTTTTTTCTACAAATGAAGTTGAACTGGGGGGATTTGTTTTTAAAACCGGATACTTTTAATAAATCACCAACTCGATACCTATAAAGCCCTGCAATTTCACAATAAAAAAGAAGTTAAACACTAAACTCAAATAAAAAAAAAATCTTATGACATGTTTACGTAAAATAATTTGTCATGTGAGACAATAGATAAAAAAACTAACCAGCATAAGTAGTGACCACAAGCTCGTATTCATGACCAAGTTTAACATCCGCAAGATCCACCAATTCTTGTTGTTCTTTTTCGTTGAGCGACTTTGGCTTTGTCATCGAATTTGGAACCCCATTGTTACGATGAACAGGTAAAAACTCAAAATAAGCCATAGTTGGAATAAGTGTGTACGACACTTCACTAGGTTTACAAAGCGGGTTTAAATTAACACCAAAATAACACTCAGATGAAGCATACATTGTGCATACAAGAGGGAGACCATTTCCATAGTAATCAAGAGTAGGTATATATTGTGACATGGTCCCCGTTACTATGACATCGATATACTTTGTGTTCGGCCATAACCTTGTTATGATCCCTTGCCAAGATTTTTTTGAGCACTCATACTCAATAAACTCCGAAAGCTTTGTGTCGGGCTTCAGAACCCTCATTACTGCTTCCCTAACAGAGGAATCAGTAATGATGGGGCTCAGAGTCCCCGTCCGTATATCATGGCACAAAGTTGTCCAATTTTTTTCTAGAAACCTGATGGCCCTGATAAACCCTGATGCAAAAACCGCCCCAACTCGAAGGACTTCATTGTGAAGACAGAGCCCACAAAGCATTTGGGAATACATGCTTTGGTATGAGTCAGGGCAAAGAATCGTTTCATTTGGGCTAGTGTAATTTGTGTACGGATCGTAGGGTCTCTGTTGAAAATGGGAACTTTTGTAGTAACTTGTTAAAACAGGTCGGGCTACAAGCCCGCCCGGAGTTTTGGACTCGGATTTAATGAACAAGAAATACATCCCTTTTCCTTTATCTAAATCCGGAACAAATTGGTTCATGATTGGCATTAGAAGACTATAGAGTACTGATCTTCTTCCGAGTTCAGCTTCGATTGTTGGCATCAGTTTCCTTTCGCCTCCGGATGTCCCCGAACTGCATACACGACATCTAAAACTCAATTTTTTTTTATTCAAATATAGAAAGTGTTTGATAAAAGTTTATATTACCAAAAGTGTCTCTTTAAGTTGCATCCATATCAGTATTTTTATTTAAAAGCATAGAACTAGAAAAAAGTATAGTATTCTACCTATGGAAAATGTTGGAAATTCTATATTTAAAAGCAAAAAGTTAACATATTGGGTGAATTTGTACCTAGTTAAAAACTCCGAAACAGGGTGAGATGAAAGAATTAAGGACTTATCACCATTGGCTATACGTGTGATATCGGGTTGGAGGTCATCATAAGTGATGACGGGTATAAGTTTCTTGAACGTATCACGGTCAGTGTGACCATAGAGCCCATGACGTTTAAGGTATTCGACGTTAGCATTTTGTGTTAGGATTTCGGATAGGACTCCTTTTTGGACTTGGTCCGGGCTAGATGTTACATCTTCAATGAATTGAAGAGTACTTTTATTCTTCTTAATGAGAGTGTAATCACTCAAAGCATGATCATGTGGGATTTTTGGTGCCTCAGGCATTGTGGTAGAATGGTGGTTCACTGATGTTAGATTATTATGTTGGTGCTAAAGATATGAAGGGGAATGAGCCTTATATAGAGGAGAGAAAAGAATCAAGGTCTTCTAAAGTGCTAAAAGAAAGAATCTAACGGCATGGTGATTGGCTAGTAGCACACATGTAAATATAATGCATTCAATTTTAAGTTAGTAATGTAGTTATAAAAAAATTTACTTCGTATTAAGTTAGTGAAATAACTCATCTTTATTTTATAGTTTTATGAACAATTTTTTTTTAATCATCCAATTATGCATTGTGTCTTATTTTATAGTAAGTGATACGAGAAGCAAGAAGGAATTAGGGTTGTGAATCGAGAAATAACATGAGGTTGCCGCCTGGAATGAATGTTTCTAGCCCATCAAAAAATTTGACGAACTTGGTTTTCTTTTACCTAATTCAAGAACAATGTGTTACATATATGTTAAATAAAAAATAATAAATTGATCATTTCATAAAAAAAAAATTTACTCATAAAAATTACATGATTCGTCCTTGTGGGTTGCACCAAATATCACGTTTTGTCCTTACTCGAATTAAATACACGGATGATCCTTATTTTTAAAACTAGTAACAATTTCCGTCCCTATTTTGGATAGGTGTTAGTTTTTAACGTTAAGTTCTATAGGTGAGGGGTATTTTGGTACTTTCTTTGTTTGTGGCTGCATTTAATACAAACACCCACCCTGTTTCTTCACACACGATCACACACACACACACACACACACACACACACACACACACACACACACACACACACACACACACACATACACACACACACACACACACACACACACACACACACACACACACACACACACTATTTCCTTTCCCTCCATTAAAACTCTAAATAAAATCGCCAATTCCTTTCAATCCTTATAAACCCTACATCAAATCCCCAATTTTTTTTTTCCAAAAATGGATTTGGAAGATAAAAGACACACACACACACACACACACACACACACACACACACACACACACACACACACATACACACACACACACACACACACACACACACACACACACACACACACACACACACACACACACACACACACACACACACTATTTCCTTTCCCTCCATTAAAACTCTAAATAAAATCGCCAATTCCTTTCAATCCTTATAAACCCTACATCAAATCCCCAATTTTTTTTTTCCAAAAATGGATTTGGAAGATAAAAGAGGGTTTTGGACCTTACAAAATGCCTATTGAATACGGTAAGACGATTTAACCAATTTGACCTATTTTTTTTTATTTTTGCAGCTTTGATAGGGTTTATGTATAAATATTTTTCATCGGAGTGTAATTGAAGTTATTATGTTTATGTTAATTGTTTTTGTCCATTGCATTTGCAGAAAAGGATACTGCTCTGTTTTCCCTAAAAATACACCATGCAGGTAAGATCAAATCTGTTTATAATAGAAGGAGGTATGTAAATGGGTTAGTTACTAATGTCGATTGGGTTGATATATATAGGTTTTCAGTTCGTGAGTTAAATGTTGTAATGTGGGAATTAGGATACGTGAATGCAAAACCTATTTACTATCATTATATGATTCTTGGGACTGACCTTGATGTGGGATTGAGAGCTTTAGGTAATGATCAAGATGTTGTTGGGTTAGCTAAGTATATCACTAAAAATAAACTAATTACGGTCTATTGTGAAGACCTAGTGACTATGGTAGACAAATATGCTTCCCCCTCCTTCTAGCAGTGTTGTTATTGAGGAGTTAAACCCTAGTTTGATCCCTAAGAAAGTATTGTTGTTAACATACCCCACTCAACATGTTTCTACCTCAACTTCCACACCCTCCTCCAAACAACCTTTGCCTGCAAAACCTAATGTTCAAGTCACTGACAACCCTCCTCCAAACAACCTTTGCCTACAAAAGCTAATGTTCAAGTCACTAACACACCCTCCTCCCAAACAGCCTTTGCCTACAAAAGCTAATGGTCAAGTCACTAAGCATGAGACTGTGGAATCCATATATGAAGATTCTTTGTCCATGAACTATGAATATGATCCATTTGAGGACAATATGACAGCTAGGGTGGTGAATGAACAATAAAGGTATAAGGTGGTCAATAATGAACCAACATAAACATTGGTTGAGGGGCAAACATTGTTTGGGGATGAGGAAGAGAATAGTACAAGGGTGGGTGATATTGATTCAGAGGATGGTGAGGATTTCTTTGTAGACGAAGAAACATTTTTAGAAGAGGTGAATGTAGATATGGCTGATTATCACTTTAACATAGATGCTGATATAGAGTGGGTTAGACATGTATAAGAGATAGAAGTGGTTCCTAATTTAGATCCAAGTGAGGTAAATGTAATTGATAATGATAACTTTGATAGTAGAACATATTCAGAGGATGATTGGATTGAGAAGATAAGGAGAAAGAAGCTTAGAGAGATCAAAAAAGCAAATGAAAGTGAGGATAACATTGTGTTCAAGAATTTTTTTCTATGTTGGCCAATCTTTCCCAACTGCAGCTAATGTCAAAGAAAGAGTTAGACTTCATTCTATTGAAACTAGAAGGAATCTGTGGTTGGCAAAGAATGATAAACAGAGAATAAGAGCAAAGTGCAAAGGAAAAAACCATGTGTTTATAATAGATGATGAAGGGCCTAGTAACACTGAAAATGTTGGGCCTAATAAGAAAGGGGCTAACGTTAATACAAATATTGGGTCTAGTGATCAAGTTGGACCTAATAAGAAAGGGGGTAGTATAGGTGGTAGAGGTAGGCCTAAACCAATTGCATCAGACGAGTGTCCATGGGCTTTGCAAGTTACTAAGGTTAAAAACACTGAATCATAGGAAGTCAGAACCTATAATAATGTCCATAATTGCTTGCAGTCAAGGAAAATCTGTGCTTGTACCTCCAAGTTCTTAGGTAAAGGGATCATTGACCAAGTTGATTTAACCCAGATATTCTTGTAAGAGCTCTTCAAGATGAATTGCAAAAGAAGTTTAAGCTAGGTGTGTCTAGACAGAAGGCATTTAGAGCTAAATCAGCAGCAATTAATCAAGTGAAAGGAGATTATAGGCACCAATATACCATGTTGAGAAATTAATGTCTTGAATTAAGAAGCACAAATCCAGATACAAGTGTAAGGATTGAAGTTAAAAAAGATGCAACTACAAATGATAATACAAGAATTTTCAAGAGGATCTATATTTGTTTAGGCCCATTAAAGAAAGGTTTCAGATCTTGTGGTAGAGAGTTGTTGGGACTAGAGGGTGCATATATGAAGGGGACCATATCCAGGGAAACTACTCACTGCTATTGGGTTAGATGCAAACAATGGCATTTATCTACTTGCATATGCCATTGTTGAGAAAGAAACAACATGTTCTTGGACATGGTTTTTAGAATGCCTAGGTGATGATCTTGGGTTGATAAAGGAATCAAATTTCACCTTTATTAGTGAGAGACAAAAGGTAACTTGTCTTGTTCCTACATTTGACTTTTTATTACATACTTGGTCCCTAACATTATAATACACTAACACTTTGTCTTTTTTCTATAGGGTTTATCTATTGCTATTGCAAATGTATTTCCTTGTGCAGAGCATAGATATTACCTTAGGCATATCCATGAAAACATGAAAAAACAATGGAGTGGACTAGCTTATAAAGAGCTATTGTGGAGATGTGCTACTGCAACAACTGTTCCATACTTTGATAAGGCTATGGGAGACTTGAAACAGTTTGACAAAGAAGATTTTGAATGGTTAGCTAAAATTCTAACTGATAGTTGGTCTAGATCACATTTCTCAAGTAAAAGCCATTTAGTTTAATCTACTTTTAGCTTAATTAGTAGTTACACATACACTTATTATTCCCCATTATAATGATAACAGGTAGAGCTAGATCAGACATCTTGTTGAACAATATGTGTGAATGTTTTAATGATAAGATTTTAGATGCTAGGGATGCACCAATAATCACGGCCTTAGAATACATTATGGAATACTTAATGAGAAGGATGGTCAATGTTATTGTTGTGATTAAAAAGTCACATGGACCACTTACCCCTGCTGCAACTAAGTTATTGACTATAGCTATGGAAAAGGCTAATAGGTACACATTGGGGTACAATGGGGGTGAAGAATATGAGGTTAAGAGCACTTATGGTACTTAGTGTGTGGTTAATGTAGTAAAAAAAAGGTATGTAGTTGTAGGAAGTGGGAGTTAATAGGAATCCCTTGTGCACATGTTATTGCAGCCAGCTTCAACATGGCACTTAATGGACAGCATGTTAATATATAAAAAGAATGGATGGATAAGTGTTATTGGTTAGCTACTTGGGAAAAAACATACACTTACACTCTAGGATGTTTGAATGGTAAGGTCATGTGGCAGAAGTCACAAATTCCTACAACACTCACCCCACCAAAGCATAATACTCTAGTTGGTAGGCCAAGGAAAAATAGGAGAAAACCAGGGATGAGAAGGCTCAAATGGTGAAGGATAGAAAGTTCTCTAGGGCCTATAAAACAGTGACATGTAAAAATGTGGAAATCTTGGCCACAACCAAAGGTCTTGTAAAGGGCAAAAGGACCCAAATATGCAACAGGATCAACTTCATCCCAAAGGACATCTAATGTTGCTGCTTTTACTAGGAAAAGGACATCTGATGTAGGTACCACACCCTCAAGTGCACCTGGTACAGAAGAAACAGGCAACAAGATCCAAGAAAAAGTGATGGCCTGCAATTTACCTTCATCCATTAGTATTTCTAGTACTTTTGTAATCTGAACTAAGTTTGTTTCTGTTCTAGTACTTTTGTAATCTGAACTATGTTTGTTTCTGTTCTAATACTTTTGTAATCTGAACTAAGTTTGTTATCTGAACTAAGTTTGTTTTATGCTTCAATGGATTATTGATTTTGTTAACTTCTTTTTTGTTTCAATGGATTAGTGCAAAGCTGTAAACAAATATAGATGAAACTTCAACTTCCTTTCATTAACAAAGTTTATTGACTACTACATCATCTGTGGTCAATTATAGGTTCAAGATATTGCATCATAAGAAAATGTAGAAAATAAGACAATACAACAAATTTAAAAACCATCAACAAACTACATCCATCCACAAGTTTCAAACCTTTGCTTTCCCCTTTCCTTTGTTACCAACAGACCTATTTCTCATTTTTTGCACAATCTGTTCCCAAGTTGTTGTGTTATCAAGTCCAAGGACATCATTGTAAATTAGGATAGGGCTTTTCATAATCTTTTTGGGAACAAAGTTCACATCAGGACCTTTTTTCTTTTGGGTGTTGGCTTTCACTTTAAGAATGTCTTCATAGAACTCAAGTGATTCACTACTGTCTTCATCAACCTCATATGTCTCATCAGATGAATCCATAAATGGACTTCCTTCATCTTCAACCTAAGTCTCCTAGTAAAGTGAATCAGCAAGATACTCAGCAAGATCAACATAGCCATACCAATCTAGCACCTTTTTTGGAATATTCCCAATCCTAAACCTTTCAGCAACACCAGCTGTAATAGCAGGCCTGGGTCTTTTGGTTGATCCATAGGGAGGAATTGAAGGCTTTGAAGATCCTTCAATTCACTTTTCAATCCACCAGCATCTCCACTTGGACAGAACACAGCTTCGCTACTAGAGTCACTCAACTCAATTACTTCAACTTTTTTCTACCATTTTGTGGATCTGTGATATCTTAGTTAGGGTTTCAAAGGGTAAAGGGTTATGGATACATGGGGTGAGGCGTGTTGGTATTCATAAGAATAGATCAGTGGTTGAGAATTTACTCTTAGTAAATAAATGCCCCTTCACCCCCTCAACTACTTGCCTGCAAAACAACAACTACTCATAGTAAATGAACACTGAAAAATAATTTTTCTGCCTTAGATAGAAAATATTTTTCATTAATTCACCCAAAATACATCTTACATAAACATAGTACCAGATGGCCTTTACATTTTACTTAGGCCAATCTCTAAAAAATATACAACTAAAACAAACCCTACCCAACTAATTAACAAGTACTTTTTAAGCTTACAAACTTCATTAGTCAATTCTTGGATGGAAGCTTCATGCCTATTTCTAGCCCTAATCAACCCAGGTATGATTTGAATAGCACGAGGACACATAGGTGGATCAACCCAATCAATCCACCTACAAGCTGGTCCTTGGAAAGGGCACGCATAGAAACGACAACCTGGATGACGATTAGTCCAAGAGGTCTTGATTGTAGTAACGCGACCACATGAGCATAAAACCATCTTTTGATTTTAATTTTAGGGTTTTGATAGATTACTGGGATGTGTTTGTGTGTTTTTGCACATTTGAGGGTTTCAAAAAAGAGGGAATGAGAGTGTGTGTGTGATCGTGTGTGAGAAAGTGGGTTGGCGTTCGAATTTAATGCAGCCAAAACCAGTAAAAGACCAAAATACCCCTCCTCCAATAGAACTTAACGTTAAAAACTAACACCCATCAAAAATAGGGACCAAAGTTGTTACTAGTTTAAAAAATTGGGATCATCCGTGTATTTAATTTGAGTTGGGGATGAAACGTGATTTTTGGGAAACCATAGGGACGAATCTTGTAATTTTTTATATCGTTTGCTAAGTCGAAAAAACCTTGCTTGGCCAAAAACGAAGGTCATTACTCATTACCTTAGTTGAGCAAAATAGTTAGTGCGTAAAATTCGAATTGATTTGTAGTGTAATACGTTTTTGTGTTATTGGCTCTTTTATACTCGTGGTTAATATAAATATCTTAAAAATGTTATTTATATTTTTCGAGTTTTCGACGTTTTGATAATTACAAAATGTAAAAATGTTATATGAAAAATTAAACATAAGCAAGCTATTAGTCGTAAATTTTTACTCAGACAAATATCACTTAAGGTATGAACAAATAAACTACGTACTTGATATATGATTAAAAAAATTAGTTTTCTTAAAATTAACATTTTATAAATGTTATAAAGGTTTTATAAATTACAAGTATTTTTTTGAATTGAAGAAAATATTTAATTAAAAAAAGAAACTTGAAATTCAATTTTCCCCCTTCCAAACGGATTAAAACTTCACTAGAAAATATCTCTACTAGAAAAAGGTAAAAGGGAGCACTGATAGGTGTGGAAACACCCATCCTTTTTACCACTTAATTGCAATAATAACCGAGTCAAAACGTATATTTTATGTCATTTATGTCGGAATTATGCGTGGTTTGTGTTTTTGTTGTAATTTAGGACAAAAAGGTGAAAAGTGGAGAAAACACGGCATTTACGGGCTTTTATCGAAGAAAAAGACGAAAAGATGAAGTCGAAAGATCAAGAGTGGAAAAAGAACGGAAGTCCAAGACCAATTCTGAAGATTTATCGAAGAACAAGTCTAAAGACGGAAGTTTCATAAAGCCGAAGAACTCGAGTCTAACAAATAAACAAATTATAAGACGAGTTTTAATTAATCCCGAGACAAAGTCGAAAAAGTCGAAGAACTTTAAAGACGAAAAGACGTGAAGAAAGAAAGAAAGAAAAGAAGAAGACACCAACCACTTCCCTTTCCTATAAATACCCTTCATTTCACCACATGAATGAGTTAGTCAATTTTTAGATTAGTTTTAGTGAGGAGTAGGAGTAGTTAAGTTTAGAGAGAGAAAGTGACAGTTTCTCTCTCTAGAACTTTAATCTTTCATCTTTTAATCTTTCTTGTTTTCAATCAAACTTTTACTTTTTAAGCTTAATCTTGTCTTAATCTTTATGTTATTAATCTTTATCTTGTTTCTTTCATCTTTTTCATCAAGTTCTCATTTAAAGTTTTGATCTTTTTAAATTTTCTTTACTTAAAGTTCATCTTTTTATGTTTAATCTAAAGAGTTGTTTGATTTCGAGTTAGATAAGTTGATTAAAGTGCTTATTTGATTCGGTCTAGTATTCGGAATGTTGAGTTTTGGATATTAGCTTATTAAACTTAGCTTATTATCTAGCTTAACCAAATCCCTTTATTTTCGGAAAAGGGAGTTTAAAACCCCTTTCCGATTGGCCCATTTTCCGACCGGACCCCATCTTAACATTCCGATTGATCCAATCGGATTAGGGTTTCAGATATTCCGACGGGAGCATTGGTCATATTCCGACGGGTCCAGTTTTTAGATTATTCCGATTGGTCCAGTTTTACACATTCCGATTTGACTAATGTTAAAGGTATTCCGATTGGAGGCCTGGTCCATCATTCCGATTGCTTTTCTTTCTTGTATTCCGATCATGACTTCTTTGCCTGCATTCCGATTGGTACATTCCGATCGGATTCATTTTGGATTCCGATCGGTTGTATTCCGATTGGGAGCATTTGATTTGTTTTGATGTTTTGTTTTAGTTAAAGTGTTAATTTTTCTCGTTTTATTTTTAGCTCATTTTAATTTCGCTTTGAATTGTTACTTAATTGTCAATTTACGTTTCGCTAAGTTTTAAGTTCACGTCATTTAAATTCTCGTCATTTACTTTTAACGTTTTAAATATTGCATCGTTTTACGTTTCAACTAGTTTTTGTTTCAATTACTCGTCCTTTATTTTAAAGTCTTGCACATTTATTTTTACCAAAACCAAAAGTATTTGCTTCACCAAGAACAATTAATCTCACACAATTAACCGGAAATCAATTTGAGAAGATACCGAGAAAACGAACTTTTTCAACTAGTAAAATCTCTTGTATCCCCGGCAGCGGCGCCATTTTAATACAAGAGATTTTACTAGTTGAAAAAGTTCGTTTTCTCGGTATCTTCTCGAATTGATTTCCGGTTAATTGTGTGAGATTAATTGTTCTTGGTGAAGCAAATACTTTTGGTTTTGGTAAAAATAAATGTGCAAGACTTTAAAATAAAGGACGAGTAATTGAAACAAAAACTAGTTGAAACGTAAAACGATGCAATATTTAAAACGTTAAAAGTAAATGACGAGAATTTAAATGACGTGAACTTAAAACTTAGCGAAACGTAAATTGACAATTAAGTAACAATTCAAAGCGAAATTAAAATGAGCTAAAAATAAAACGAGAAAAATTAACACTTTAACTAAAACAAAACATCAAAACAAATCAAATGCTCCCAATCGGAATACAACCGATCAGAATCCAAAAGGAATCCGATCGGAATGTTCCAATCGGAATGCAGGCAAAGAAGTCATGATCGGAATACAAGAAAGAAAAGCAATCGGAATGATGGACCAGGCCTCCAATCGGAATACCTTTAACATTAGTCAAATCGGAATGTGTAAAACTGGACCAATCGGAATAATCTAAAAACTGGACCCGTCGGAATATGACCAATGCTCCCGTCGGAATATCTGAAACCCTAATCCGATTGGATCAATCGGAATGTTAAGATGGGGTCCAGTCGGAAAATGGGCCAATCGGAAAGGGGTTTTAAACTCCCTTTTCCGAAAATAAAGGGATTTGGTTAAGCTAGATAATAAGCTAAGTTTAATAAGCTAATATCCAAAACTCAACATTCCGAATACTAGACCGAATCAAATAAGCACTTTAATCAACTTATCTAACTCGAAATCAAACAACTCTTTAGATTAAACATAAAAAGATGAACTTTAAGTAAAGAAAATTTAAAAAGATCAAAACTTTAAATGAGAACTTGATGAAAAAGATGAAAGAAACAAGATAAAGATTAATAACATAAAGATTAAGACAAGATTAAGCTTAAAAAGTAAAAGTTTGATTGAAAACAAGAAAGATTAAAAGATGAAAGATTAAAGTTCTAGAGAGAGAAACTGTCACTTTCTCTCTCTAAACTTAACTACTCCTACTCCTCACTAAAACTAATCTAAAAATTGACTAACTCATTCATGTGGTGAAATGAAGGGTATTGATAGGAAAGGGAAGTGGTTGGTGTCTTCTTCTTTTCTTTCTTTCTTTCTTCACGTCTTTTCGTCTTTAAAGTTCTTCGACTTTTTCGACTTTGTCTCGGGATTAATTAAAACTCGTCTTATAATTTGTTTATTTATTAGACTCGAGTTCTTCGGCTTTATGAAACTTCCGTCTTTAGACTTGTTCTTCGATAAATCTTCAGAATTGGTCTTGGACTTCCGTTCTTTTTCCACTCTTGATCTTTCGACTTCATCTTTTCGTCTTTTTCTTCGATAAAAGCCCGTAAATGCCGTGTTTTCTCCACTTTTCACCTTTTTGTCCTAAATTACAACAAAAACACAAACCACGCATAATTCCGACATAAATGACATAAAATATACGTTTTGGCTCGGTTATTATTGCAATTAAGTGGTAAAAAGGATGGGTGTTTCCACACCTATCAAGCACCTAATAAGGCGGTCGCTTCACTTAATTTTAACAACACCAACATGCTTATCTAGACCACCGGCGACGGTCCTGCCGTGGGTCTCTCAGTAAAAATAATCCACTGTTTTTTTTGGCCAAATACCTTTTGCACACCTAAAACCCTTCTGTCTAAATTCGATTCAATTCCTGTTTCTATTGATAAAATAAATTTTCCTCTACATTGTGCAATACAAGAATACTTGTGATTAGAGGTGGTAAAATAGGCGGGTCGGGCGGGCACACGCACTGGGCTAAACGAGCGGCGGACAAAACGAGTGACAGATAAAATGGACAGCGGACTAAACGGGCGCAGGCTAAATGGTTGTAGGCTAAAACGGGCAAAAAACACATATAAAAAGGTAGAAATGAAAACTAATAATACTTGTTTGAAAGCCGGTGAAAATACTATATATAAAAAATCTGCCTAATTTAATTAATCTGCCTAATAATCAGTTTAGTCTTTTTACATACGCTCATGAAAGTCCATTTAGTATCTTTTATGTGCCCATTAAGCCCATAAATAATAATTGATGGGAAAAAAATAGCCCTATTCTTTTTAAAAGAAAGTGTCCAAAACTGCCCATACTTAACAATATAAGCAAGATTTGCCACCTCTGCTTGTGATTTATCAAGATATCAAGATATTAAGTGGTTGTATTATTGTTCATAATTCAAGTCTTGTGAATTTGTATATGATCTTGTAGTGTAAATATATTGAGATATTGTGAGTGTATTTCCTAGTTAAGAAATACTTGTGACAAGATGTGATCTTTTTTTATTGAGTTTAGCTACTAGACCGTGAGATCATGATCATATTTCCTATGTGAGGAAGTATTGTGCAATGTGCCTTAGATTGGTTTTACCTAGTATTGGAACTCGACATAGAGATTAATGTCGGAAAATGGTGTAAGCTACTTATGTATGGTTTTCTCCACCTAAAGTGAACTTGTTGACATAGTGAATTCTCGAATAGGATACTCGAGGAATGGAGTAGGGCGAAGAGATGCTTCGTATTCGAACCACTATAACTCTAGGTATTGTGGTTTAATCGTTTCTTTCCTTTCTTATTACTCTCTTCATATATATTGTTTACATTGTTTCTTAGTTTTAATTGTCGTGCTTCATATAGTTTCAAGTAGATTAAACATAATATCGAATTAATATTTTAACAATTAAAGTTTTTCAAAACGTAAATTGTAACTAATAAACTATTCAACTCCACACCCCCTTCTAGTTTTCACAATTAGTGTCATGAGCTAAGGTCACTCAAGATTTTTAAAATCTATTGTATTTTAAATCTTGGATCGATCTTTGAATTTTGACAAATATCTAGATGCACAAACTATGCAAACAACTTTTTGAAACTGATGCTTTTATTTATTAAAAAAATATATTTAAGACTTATGTTAAATCTAAAGATCTGTATCTTTGGCATGTTATTACCGAGGATGATTTTAAGCCTATTCAATATAACATCGAAACAAACAATAATGGAGTTTCTTGTGAAAAATAAAAACATAAACTTAAAAAGAAACTAGCTAAAAATAATGAGGCTAAAATGGTCATATGTAGTAAGCTAGAAAAGGGTATCATGCTTGTTAGTTAAGCTTATATTACATATTTATAAAGCTTAAGCCTAACACATATCAAATTCCCGCCCATTTAAGCCCTTTAGTTAGCTTAGTTAGAACTAGTATAAATACCTTTTTCCAAGATTAAAAAATGGTTGGTTGTTTTCATATATCATATAGCAATAAAACTTCCTTCCAACTCCTTTCTCTTTCTACTTTCTCTCTCTAACTTCTATCTATTTTCTTATCATGTATCCACAATTATGGATTATTGGTTTGTATGGTTTGATGTTACACGAAGTGATTATGGTATAGATTTGGGATAACAATCAATCATCAAGGCGTAATAATCAAGTTAAAGATAACAAGATTGACTTACCTGTGAAACAATATGAATAGTTTGTCATTTCCGAAGGCATATATATTGATAATCAATTTGCTAGATTTAACACATTATTACAATTTTAGAAGCAATTGATAAAGATAGTTCTAGTAAGAACTACGTAAGAAATTATTTTAGGACTTCACATCCAAAGTGAAGAGCAAAAAACAGGCCGATTGAAGAGTCGAAAGATTTGACGAACTCTCAATTTATGAAATAATCGCCAATTTAAAGGTTTACTAACTAGTAATAAAGAAAGACTACGAATTAACAAAAGTTAAAGTATAAAAGAAATCACTTGCCTTGAAAGCTAAAAAGGATCTTTGGGAAGATGAAAATTCGGACTCTAAAAATGATGAAAAAGAATATGTCATGGTCATTAGAAATTTCAAGAAGTTTTTAAAAAACACATTGTAGATTTATAATACAACTACAGGCAGAGAAAAGATCATTCCCAAAGAGTGGAGATTACACGAACGGGAAGATGAAAGAAATATTTTTAGATGTGAGGATCCAAATCATCTTGTCGAAGAATGTCATATACCCCCCACGAACCAAGGTACAAAACATGCTTGTTAGAGGTGCTTGGGGTGATAATGATTATGAAGACGATAAAAAGCTAAAGAAGAAATTTGTCTCATGACTCGCACATTTAATAAGGTAAGTTCCGAAACCAAATCTATAATAATATTTCTTCAATGGTTGGAAAATAAATTAGATAGAGAATATAATAATTTATGTATAATTAGTCAAAAGATTATAAATAAAAACAAGTTATTAAGAATCCATAAAATTAGCCTAGAAAACAAATTAATGGAACTTAAATTAAAAATTATCTAAATTAAAGAAAAATAAAGAAACTAAATTAGAGTGTATACTTTCTAAAGATTTTAGTCTAGAATCGAAGTAAGTAAACTTGAAGAATTTGAGAAAAGTATGCATTCTTTAAAAACGATTAATAGTAAAAAATCATCCAGAGATAACACATGACCAGGCTTTAACTCAACAAGAGTTTCTACTAATATAACTAAGAGGATAGAAATTGTTCCCACACTAAACCAAAATAAGATAATGAACGACACCATGAAAATTAGTGTTGACACTACCAGTTCTTCTAACGAGTTGATATTAACTTAGGCTTGCCAACGCCAAATCATGAATTAGATAAAAACAATGACTAAATCTATCTTAGGTGTCGTATTCCCCAAAACTTGATTGTAAATAATGTAAAAATGCTCATTTCTAGTAAAAAGGGCATGGGCAGATTTTATAGGCCATCCTTAAAAACCAAAATTAGTTTCGTAAACCCGTTATGAAATCTAGGGCACCACCAAGGACAAGGACTCCACTTCCCATAAAAAATAGTATTTCTCGTCCTAGATCGTACACCATACATAAAAAGAATAATATGAGGTCTAATTATTTATCTCCCACGACGTGGAACAACTATACACATCAAAACTTCTTTGCCATTTAGATTATATCAGCCCTTTGTGCACCCTAACCAAATGCAATTCATGTAAGGGTTATACGGAACTAAATTTTTGGACCCATGATTATTGGGGAGAAAATGTTTGAATGTCTCTTTAGTAAGATATGGTTAGCAAGGCTTATTGGAGATACTAGTCATGTATCTTAGATTATGTTGTCATTCATTTCGACGATTACCTTATTTATTATTAAATGGATTTATATATTTGGAGGTAACATTACTTCATTTTGATAGTTTTCTCTTATCATCTTGGCAAAGGTATGCACTCTTTCGTCTCTTATTTAACAAATATTATATGATCGAATAAATGTCTTGTCATGTGTGTATAATAAATATATGTATTATTTTAATGTCTTTCAATTAGTTTGAGTGATTTATATTTACTTACTCATGTTTAAATACATCATACAAAAATGTGTTGTTGTATCATTGTTTCATGATATGCTTTAATATTTGTTGTATGGTTGTTGCTGCTGCATTAATGTGATTTAAAAGTTTACAACCTCGAAGTCATATGCATTTCTCTCCTTAAGTTTAATGAAATCTACGAGCATTATTTGATGCTTCATCTGATATATTTTGTGGTAGTCGATGTAAGTTGTAGTCGTAAATGTTCTTTTCATACATATCTCGAGAAGCGCTTATTTTATTTACGAGTTATCAGCCTGACTCGAGCTTCTGTTTTTAAGTTTACTTGGGTATAACTTCCTCACTCGAATCTTCCTTGATATAAACTGTATTATCCGCTGTGATAAAAAGATAAAGTGTCACATTATGGGGTCATATCAGAACACATACATAAAAATGCAAGCGAAAGTCTTGATTACTAGAATATCAAACCAACAATAAAGTACTCTCTAAAATAGTAAAATCCTAAAACATATGGGTTTAAATGCAAAACTTCAAAAGATAAGAGGTCTTAAAAAACTTTATTCAAAACAAAAAGGGTTCTTTAGGGTAGTCTCCACATACACACTCTCACTTTCCAGCTTCCTGCATAATAACTACCGCATGAAAAGAAACGCGACTGAGCTAACGCCCATTGAACAAATATAAACAATAGATGACAAATGAAACCAAAAGATGGAATAAAAAATGGATAACGAAATCCTACAAATCATAAGTTATATGACATAGATAGGGATCAAGAATAGTGTAGGAATAATCAAGAGATAATGAATAAAGCATAACAAGGGATTGCCCACGAGTCCACATAATGTCTAAACATCATACATGAATAGACCTAATCACATATTACCACTTAGCCACATAATCATAATGTACACAGGTGGATCATACCAAATGTACCAAATATGAAATAGGGTACATTGCACACATACACCATTCACCGAACAAACCGAAACAAAGTACCTAGGATGGATCCATACGCTCCCTGCAAAACAAAGTCATATATGTACATCAACTCGATGACTAGTGCACATACACATAGTATCATAATAATCCACAAGTGAACACAAAAGGGAACGGTGTGGAGTAATCACACCGCCACACATAGTGTCATGCCATAGGTATCAATGACATGGTCATGGTACCTCTATGACTAGTTATAAATAGCTCGAGCAAAGGATTTAGAAAACAAAAAATTTCAAATGTTCTATTTATGAAAACAATCATGGGTGTAAATAAAATCAAATATGATCACAAGAGGATATCATGTCAAATAGACATAAAAAATAGCAATAAAGTCATGAGTATATCAAACGGAAGTCATATGGCTAAACAAACGGAAAAATCAAATCAAATGATATCCTAACTAAAAGAACAAAATATATGTACCTTCACGAACGCACAAGAAGAAACGGGCGCAAATAAAAAGGAATCACACACACGTCACCGGATCTACAAAAACATGTATACATATATTAATTAACTTATCTTAGTATTTATTACTCAAACATTCCAAAAATAAAAGGTGAAACTACTTAATTAATGTGTTTCTATATTTTCTGATTTTACTATTTATTTTAGGTAAGTTAACTTAATTAGATGATCAATAAAAGGGACTCAATAATTTTTTTTAAAAATTCACAGAGGTACTTATATAAGTCTAATATAACCTTGTTAAATGGTTTTAATGAATTTGAAATTTATATACCTTTTTTACCCTTGTTTCTAAAACTCATCTAAAACTAGATATGACAGAGCATAGAGAATGTTCATAATTTACCCTACTTAAACAACTCTAAAAATTACAAAATAATTAAGGACATAGCTAAAACAACATATCCAAATATCAATATAAAACTTCTCATGGTCTAAGAACTAAAAATTCTACACTACAACTAAGTTTTTGAGACTAGTTTTCTAGTTTTGATACTTCATCTTGTAAAATCAAAAAAACATAGTAATAGACATCTAAAAATTAAAAGGAAAATTGATACAGAAACTACACTCATATTTCTTAATCATAGAATCAAGAACCATTTAAAAAGCAATTTTTATCATTGAGTTAAGCCTTTTTGAACACAACACAACTTCTTGACAACCAACTTATACAATAAAACCTTATCTTTTTACCCATTAAAATAAACCTTAAGGTTTCTAATTATTGTAATAATTAATTAAACCTTCATTAATGTTTGTCTAGGGTTTCAAAAATATATCTTTATTTAATTTAATTAAATCAAACCATAAGAGTTTTAATAAATCACTTGCATATTATTATACTTTTAATACTAGTGATTATATGTATATGTTTTAAACAAAACCCATGATAACTAAAGGGGGATTAAAACAAGACATGAAAATACATATGAAGATGAAAAAGAGGACCAAGGAATGAAAAACCAATGAAAAAGATTACAATCACACCAAGAACATCAAAACCGGGATTATACTCCAAAAATTCTTACACCTTCTTCTTGCTAGGATCTTCAATGGAGTTTTCACACAAATAATGAAGAGAGAAATTCTTGTCCAATGGAGGAATTATGAGAGGGTTTGTGGACAGTCTCTAGAGTGTATAGGGCCAAAATAACTTGTTGCACAAATTAAGGATATTCTTCATTTATTTCACACTCTTTTCTTAATATAAAAAATACTTAAAATTAAAAAGATCTTGGTGTAAAATAGTTTATTTGGTCGGGTTTCTAAATTATGAAAAGTTTTTTTTACTATTACTTTATGTTATGTCTTTATTATTTCTAAAATCTTATCCTAAGGTTTTTATTTCCAATTTCTTTTAGTATATCTTAGATTATACTTTAAAATAAATAAAATGTAATAAAAATTCAAATTTTCAAAATTTGGGTTTTACAACTCTTCTCCTGTAAAAAAAATTCTTCTTCAAAATTAAAACAAATTATACGGGTTTTACATACACGATGTTTCCTTTCACTAAGCTTAATAGAAAACACTGTCAAACTCCTTAACCCAATGTTAATACATGAATTTTACCTATCTTGCATAATCTATATACATATGCGACTATGTCTCGTGTACATTCTATATGACAGTATAACACGAATATCTTTGTGTTCAAAATTTTAAAAAAGAAGTTACGTCAAGAGCCCAATATTTTCAAGAATGTCGCAGATTGTACATCATAACTTTGTTTTGTATTCTAATCTACCTCGCCTACTTGTACTGCCATGTTTTATAAAATACCTATAAGGGTCGATTTATATTATTGGTTTGATATGTGATGATGATATCTCTCTGGTATTGACTGAAGTCGTGCATGTCGTTTTCTGAAGTATGGTATTTCGTTTTTCTTAGCACGAGATGGATGGATGGTTGCACATGTTCTTTCATAGCAACTAGCTATATCTGGCAATAGAAAAACTCGCCTATAAAACAAGTTGTTGTCTCCTATATTTGTGATGATTAAACAAGAAAGAAAGATAGATTAAAGATGAATTCTAGAGAGAGAAAGTAGTGAGAGAAAGTAGAGAGAAAATGGTTGGAACTTTTGGAGGATTAGATTAGTGAGTGAAAAATGAAAATGACCAACACCCTTCCTAACATGCTAGGAAGGGTATTTATAGCCTAGCCTACATGTTGCATAATGGGCTATATGATAATGGGTCGGGCTTTCCTTTTGGGCTTTAGTTACTTATGAATGAACCTTAGCTTAAAGTTAAGCCCGTAAAACGCGACTAACCTACTACCTATTACAACGTTCTATAATACGATACATGATAAACATATGATCAAGTATTCTTGTTTGACTCAATATTTTTAGGCTAACAATCTCCCCCAATGAGAGGTCATTACCCTTTATGAGTGGTCATTACCCTTTTTCATTTGGAGATTTGTAGAGATTACTAATCTCGCCATAAATGAGTCTTGAACGTGTAATTGTAGTCTTTTTCCTTCATGCTGTGATCTTTGAGCCTTTGTCGTTGTCTTTCGACTTTTTCTTTTTGATCTTGAGATCTTCAAATCATCCTTGACTTGTCCTTGCCATCTTGTGATCTTCTGTCTTCATCCACATGCTCAAGCTATTAATTGTTAAATATGTCTTTTGGCATGAGTATGTGGTTTTGAATCTTTGACTTTACTGAGTACACCGTGACGCCACCTTCTCGAGACAAAACATAGACACGGACTGAATGGCTTTGACAATCGTCCTAAATCGGTAGCATTTTACCTCCGTTCAGTGAAGACCGTTATACGATATTAAATACCGTACATGTGATAGGTAGATTCAATTAAGAATCTCTTTGACAGGGTTTCGTGGCTGTACTAGTTGTTCTCTTTACTCGACCGTCTCAAAGCAAGACTACGAACATAAAGAGTGAATCAATTGGATAAATATCCGCTTGATTAAAGTCGTCAATTCAAATTCTTGGAACAAGTGTGGTTCATAGAGAATCTTACCATTGTTCATTTCCAGTTGACACAAGCTTGATCCATAAGAATCTCACAAGTCACCTACCATAGCGCTGTTTGATGTTGACGCTAGAAGGATTTCCATTCGTCATTATGAATATTAATGAATATCACTCTGAATGTTCTGGAAAGACCATAAAGATATTGCATAGAAAACCTGAAATGATTTTGAATCAATTTAGAATTAAACCACTGTTGCTTTTCAATTTACATGTGTTCAATTCATAAAGAATCTTACACATGACCTACCGCAGTGTTGTTTGATGTTAACACTAGAAGGATTTCCACTCATCATTGTGAATACTAAGTAGTATCACTCTAAGTGTTCTAGCAATATCAAAAGGATATAGCGTAATACTGTCTTGTACGTCATCCATGTGTCCTAACGAGATTTGATTGATCTCTTGGGTCTAGACTCGATTTGTGCACTTTTAGTGGTCGGAGGCTGGAGCAGATGCCACCTATTCAATATCAACTATCTCAGAGTCAGAAAGCCAATAGAAGTCATGTTTTTCTCTGTGACAATAAAACAAACTTCTTTTGAGAGAAGCCTGAGTAGCTAGGAAAGGGTTGTGCAATACATCACTGGGTCTATGATGAGCTGTCTTTATGATGGGTTGACCCGGTTTCTGCCTAAATTGTATGGAGGGATTCTTTGTTTACACCCTTTATCCTTACATTTCTTTTTCATTCTTCAACCCCTTCAATGCTTACCATGACATCATTACTAGCACCTTGTTGTGATTGTTCCAGTGCTAGCATCAGTACTTAGTGGACATTCAGCTACGTTCACATTCTACTCCATCTTTCCTAAGGACTTCTAATAATCTATTGGATTGTCCCTGGGAAGATCCCTCCGGTTCTGGTTGGATCATAGGACTTAAACATAACCAACCTTTTGACACCAATAACGTCGTAGATTAAAGATGTTGTGGGTATTTGATCGTAACCATAAACCACTTGATAGTTTTGTTGTTTCTAAAATTCTCCCCCTTCACATGTGCATCGATAATAGAAAGTGTTTCACACATGTAGTTAAGAGTAAAAGTGCTTAAGTCTTATATAAGATCACATTTTAATCACATTTTCTCCCCCTATCTCTAATATATAAATCTTTTAAAATTAGAGACACCAAATTTAATTAAAATATATTTTGGAAAATAGTCTTGAAAATCTTCAAGAGAAAGATGTGTCAATCTTCTGCATGAAGTTGAAATGGTCCCCCTCAAAAATTGATCCAATTGGATTGTCATTATGATGATGTGATCCACATTTCTCTTTTTGAGGATGGGAGTTGTTGAACACACAATTTTTGAAAGATTTTAAACAATCATTGAAAAGTTCTTGAAAAAATTGTGTTCAACGCTTTTTGAAAAATCATATTTCTTTTTGGCGAAAATGTTTTTCTAAAGCATAAATTTGAGTTCATAGACGTTGAATGTCTTGACAAATCCACTCAAGTGTAAGAAGATTTAACTTCTTTTGCTGAGGGTAAGCGCACTAAATCGTACACTCCCCCGTGAATATAGTTCCGGGTTGCAATCTGAAAGTGATTACAAGCCATTGTGTTGAGCTCAAAACGTTGAATGTTTTGTGACAAGCTCAAACCAAGATAGATTGCTCTACCCATTGTTGGAAAAATTGTCCAAAATAGACATTTTCCTTTATTGAAAGAGAAATGACATGTTTTGAAAAGCATTTACAACTTTCATTAGAGCTTTATGTACACACCCGTGTCGTTATTGAGCGACATTTCTAGGCACGTCCATATTATCGATACTGAAAGACATGTCGAGAAGAATATTTCTGGATTTTGAAACATTTTGAATTTTGTGTTTTGTTTTTATAGGTTTTATATTTTTGTATTTTGATTTTTCAAAGATATTTACAAGTAGATGTTTGATATATAAATCAAGCAGGCACCTTTGCCAGAATCTCCAGGTCTGTTGGAGTCAAACATCTCATACCAATTTGCCTAACAAGGTACTCAAACCTATCTTTCGACAGAGCTTTTGTAAACAAGTCGGCTAATTGATAATCCGTTCCAACAAAGTATAGTTCAACGATACCTCTTTCAGCTTGTTCCTTTATGAAGTGGTATCTGACATCAATGTGCTATAATCCGTGAGTCACAGTACATAGGTACTTTATCAAATTGGAAGCCATAATCCGTGAGTTGTGTTCTCATCCATAGAACTTGAGCACAACACGCAGATAGAGACACATACTCTGCTTCGGCTGATGAAGTGACGTGCAATCCTGCTTCTTGGAAGACCATCCCACAAGCTTATCTTGACCTAGAAATTGTGCACCACCAGAAGTACTTTTTCGTGTATCAAGACACCCTGCATGATCAGAATCTGAATAGGCCGTTAGAAAGAAACCGGTTTCCCTTGGATACCAGAGTCCCAAATGAATGGTATTCTTGAGGTACCGAAAGATCCGTTTAACCTCCTTGAGGCGCTTTTCAGTGGGTCGTGCTTGATATCGTGCACAATAACACGTAGCATGTGAAATATCGGGTCTGCTTGCTGTCAAGTACATGAGGGAGCCGATCATGGAACGATATCTCGTTTGATCTATGGCATTTCCCTCCAAGTCAGCATCTAGTGATGTGGTTGATAATGGTGTCCCAACGGCGTCACATGAGGTCATACCATGCTTTTTGATTATCTCTTGACAATACTTAGCTTGGTTTATAAAGATACCACTTGGGGATTGGTGAACTTGAATTCCTAGAAAGAATTTTATTTCGCCCATCATTGACATTTCAAATTTGTTGTGCATGACTTTTTCAAAGCATTTTGAAAGTTTTGGGTTTGTAGACCCGAAAATAATGTCATCAACATCAATCTGCACAAGCAAAATGTCATCCCCATATTTATAAGTGAAAAAAGTTAGATCAATGGAATCTTTTGAGAAACCTTTGGATACCAGAAATTTCGAGAGCTCGTCGTACCACGCCCTTGGAGCTTGCTTTAGTCCATATAGTGCCTTGTGGAGACGATACACCTTGTCAGGATAATGAGGATTAAAGAATCCTTCCGGCCGCGTGACATATACTTTTTCCTTCAAAGGGCCGTTAAGAAATGCCGTCTTTACGTCCATTTGATAGACAATGAATCCCTTATGTGCGGCATAAGCAAGAAAAATCCTGACCGCTTCCATACGAGCAACTGGTGCAAATGATTCTTCAAAATCAATTCCCTCTTTCTGGCCATACCCCTTAGCCACTAGCCGAGCTTTGTTCTTGATGACCGTGTTTTCTTCATCCATCTTGTTTTTCCAGATCCATCGAAGATTTAATGGAATCACATCGTATGGTCTATCAACAAGTTCCCAGACTTTAAGTCTTTCAAATTGTTGAAGTTCATCCGTCATCGATTCAATCCAAGCATAATCAGCCATGGCTTCTTTGATGTTTTTCGGTTCAGCTGTACTCACGGCGAGTGCGAACATACAAACATCGCCATCAGTTTCAAGCTGTCGTCTTGTACGAACGGGCTGTGAAGGGTTTCCAATTACTTGAACCAAAGGATGATCTCGGGTCCAATGATGTGTTAAAGGGTGTCGTTGGTAGAACGTATGCATATTTGACGGATCAACATGGCGAATAGAAGACTCTCTAGTTTCATTTACCGGTGTACCAAATGGGTTGTGAAAATCGTAATCGTCAGATAATGCATTGTCTGCTTGATTTGTGTTCTCTGGAGCAATGACAGTAGTTGTGGATGTTGTATAATAGATTGTTGAAGTGATATTTTGAGGACGTAAATCTGCAGCAACCCGTGTTGAAGTAGATGAAGTTTCATCCTTTTGTTGACGATGATCAGTATCATCATTCTTATCATGAGTGACAGGGAAGACTTCAATACAACATTTTTCTCCCCCGTGAAATATTCATCAAACACTGGTCCATATAACATTTCCAACTCTTCAAGTATCGTGTCTACTGTCATGTCTGCTCTTGAAACATGTTCAGGAACCAGCTTTGAACTTGATGGTTCATTGTTGTGGTCTTGAGTTCCGAGTTTCGTGCGGTTGTGCACATAAGTCTTTTGTCGTTGTAGATCGGGACTTAAGCTGCATTGTTCAAGTGCAATTTCTAGCAATTCATCGAATCTAATATGAATGGTTTCAATTATCAATTTTGTTCTCTTGTTGTACACTCTGTATCCCTTAGACTGAGTTGCATATCCCACTAGAATGCATGCATCACCTTTCTCTTTCATCTTATCCAGATTTTCACCATCTCGAATAATGTAACACGTACATCCAAATACATGAAGGTGTTTGAGTGAAGGTTTGTGATCATTAATTATGTGATATGGTGTCTTTTCGTGTCTCGTGATAATTAAGGAACGGTTTTGTGTGTAACATGCGGTTGATACGGCTTCAGCCCAAAAGAATAATGGTAGTTTTGAAGCGGATAATAATGTTCCAGCAGCCTCAACTAAAGTACGGTTTCGTCTTTCAACAACGCCGTTTTGTTCAGGTGTTCTAGCAATATATGTTTCGTGTTCAATCCCTTCGGCTTCAAAATAATTCTTCAGAGTTGAATTTAAGAATTCAGTGCCTTTGTCAGTACGTACCACTTTTACTTGAGCTTGAAGACCACGTTGTATCAGCTTAAGGAATTTGATGAGAACTTCGGGTGTTTCATCCTTAGACCTCAAGAAGTGAGTCCAAGTGTACCTTGAGTAGTCATTGACAATTACAATAACATATTTCTTTCCATTGATGCTTTGGACACGCATGGGGCCACACAAATCTATATAAAGAAGATCTAACCATCCTTTAAAGCTTGGTGTAGTCTTTGTCTTGAAACTACCCTGCTTAGCTTTACAAAGCTCACAAGAAGAACAAAGATGATCTTTGATGAATTTCAAGTTTGGAAGGCCTCGCACAATATCTTTCTTGGAAAGCAAGTTGATGGTATCAAAGTTAAGATGAGATAATCGTTGATGCCATAACCAAGCTTGAGTCGTTGAAGCTTTAGCCATGAAACAGATTGGAGTTGAAGATGTGGAGTCTTGTAGTGAAATAGTGTAGAGATCAGTACCCCGTGAACCGGTAAGTAAGTCATTCCCCTCATAATCACGAACAAAACATGTCTTCTTTCTAAAGGCAACCTCCAAATCCGCATCACAGAATTGACCAACCGAGAAAAGATTGTGATTGAGCCCTTCAACGTAGTAAACCCTTTTGATTGTGATATTCCCCTGAACCAAGTCTCCATATCCTAGGATCGGTGCAAATTGATCATTTCCGAATTGGACCATACCCAGGAACTTCTCCACGAAGTTAATTAGAAGCTTGAGATTCCCCGTCATGTGCTTCGTGCATCCGGAGTCCAGTATGAAGAAAATTATTTTGATCACCTGCAGAAGAATTAGAACACGATGAAGCATTTGCTAAATTGGATTCCATGTTAGTTGTGATTTCCGATTCATTAGTTTCCCTAGTTTCATCACTTAAAGGCACACTAACGCTCGTAGTCACATTTTCTGTCCTAACCTTAGGCATCCATTTATATCCTGGAGGACATTGATTAGCAAACCACCATTTCCAAGACTTGCTAGCAGACTCATATAAATCCCTAATTTTGCTTCTAGGGTTCTTAGTGGTGGAGTCTGATGCATTAATTTGCTTAGTGGGGGTTGCACCAGAATGTTTCACTTTGCGTTTGGGTTTTCTAGCACTAATAGGCATCACAGTTTGCTTATTAGTTCTAGTATCTACGCCTTTGACATTATTCGAAACACACATAGCATGATTAGCATTAGCACACTTTCTACATTTGACACAAACATACTTAACATTCAAAGCATTCAAAGTCGAATCATTCAAATCGTCATTACACGAGATTACAAACGTTTTTTCTTAGAATCATTAAAATTCCTAGGGTGGTCTTATACTTTATTCATCTTCCCTTGACTTTTGTTTTGCCAAACCTTTTCATTCATGTGAGTACTCTTAAGCTGAGGCCGACTAACACTAGCAGTGGGGACTACTCCTGTAGTAAAAGACACACGTCTATTAGTGTTTCTAGAAGTGTGAGGTGATTGACTTTCTTTGTTGTGTGTGGGTTTAGTGGCCAATCTATTCATCCCTGGTTTAATCACATTTGTGTTCTTAATGCTTTGTGATCGAATATGTGTTTTGGGAGTATTCTGTGGTAACCTATCCTTCCCATCCGTCTTGGGGGCAGACGCAGGTTTTGCAAATGCAGAATTAGAGAAAACAGATGGTTTTCCCAAGACAGAGGGTCTAGTCAGTTTGTGCGCATTGGGTGGTCTTACAACAGGTTTCTTAACACTAGGTTCCACAATTTTCCCACCCATCTTAGCAACGAGTTTTTTCAACTCTGCTATCGCTATTTCCCTGTCTTGTAACTGAGCTTTCAACTCTTTAATTTCCAAACTCTTTTCATTCATTTCGCGACACATTTAGGAAAGTTTTTCTTGAAATTTATTATCATGTGGAAAACTTCCTATGTCTTTTTGCAAAACAAGTCAAGAGAATGACAATGTTTTTGAAGGAAATCAGTTTTGTGTTGAAGTAACTCAAAAGCCTTTTTATCAACATTTTCTTTACGTTTTGAAAGCTCAAGTTCAAGACGCTCACATTCTTTGACCTTATCAAGATATTTGCATGCAACATCAGAATATTCATCGATATCAGCACAAGATTGAAGAGTAACACACAAGCTACCTTTGGAGAGACATTCTTCTAAGAGTAGATCATATTCGTTAGAAAAGTCGTGATAACTGATTTTTTTAGGTTAAAAAGTTCGTTTTCTCGGTGTCTAATCGAATTGATCTCCGGTTAAAAGTGTGACTCAGTCGTTTTTGGTTAACAAAAAGAAGGTTTTGGTTATCTATTTCTATTTGAAAGGTAAATGCGAAACGTAATAAAAATAAACAAAAAACAAATAACTAATAATAAAGGAGCGAAACAAATAATAAAACGAAATTTAAAACAAAACAATTAATAAAAATAAAATTAAAAGAAGAAATTAACTTTCGACTGAAAAATAAAGTTTACCTAATGAAAAAGGAGGAAATAAAACTAAGTGGCTACTTTAAAACTAAACGAGGTAAAAGCTAAAGCGGGTATTAAATAAAAGATAAAACTTAAACATTAGGAAAAAATACTAATACTAAAAATTGACGAAAAATTCAACTAAAAATACGTGACTTTCAGAATAAACATCGGAACAAATTTCAGATTAAACTAAACGATTACAGAACTATACTAAATAATAAACAAGCTAGCAAGCAAGCAGCTCAAGCTAGCAAGCTAGTAGGACAAATTAGCGGGAAAATGGGAAAAAGCTACCAGGCATATATGCATGTCAAATGTAAATTGATATCCGGAATACTGTTTGGCATGATATCCGGAATATAGTTACTATCCTTTATCCGGAATATTGCTTCACTTTTCTATCCGGAATTATCGTTTTGGCGCCTATCCTGAATGCATATTTAACTCTTTATCCGGAATATGTACACTTGCTTGATATCCGGAATATGGGGAAAAGCTTATTAGGAATATTGAATAGGACCTATATCCGGAATTCCTACTTTACCCACTATCCGGAATATGAAAATTGACTACTATCCGGAATATCACAAACTAAAGCTTATCCGGGAAAAGAGGGTTTTGGGAAAAACCCGGATAAGAACAAAAATGCAAATAAGCAAAACTAAAAATAAGAAAAAAATCTAATAAGCACTTAACTAAAACTTTAACCAAAATGATTTCTAGAAAAAGCAAATAAGCTAAAATTTAAAAACTTTTAAAAACACTAAATAATAAAAATATTTAAAAACAACTTTTTATAAAAATTAACTAATAAGCACTTAATTAAAAATAAGAAAATTAACACAATAAGCACTAAAACACTATAAGCTATAAAAATCAAACACATAAAAACCAATAAGCACAATCAATCAAAAACATCAATCAAACAAGAACATGATTAACTAAACTACATGATTAACAAAATTAAACAAGATTAAAAATAAAGAAAGGTAGAATGAGAATGATTAATTGAAAAAGCTTGAAATTAAGATGATTAAAGATTCAAATTACAAGATTAATGAATAAAGCATGGAAATTTAGATTACACCTACTCCTAATCTATTCTACTCCTAATCTAAAAACTAAAATCTAATTAACTAACACCCTCCTAATGACACATTAGGAGGGTATATAGGAGGAGGGGAGGCTAGGTGTTGATGCTTTCTCCTTTCACTTTGTCTCGACTCGACTTAATTTCTTTGTCTTTCTCGACGTCGTCTCGGGATTTGTCGATATAAATTGAACTCGTCTTATAATTTTCTTCTTTAATTAGACTTGGTTCTTCGACTTCATTAAACTTCCGTCTTTAGACTTTTTCTTCGATAAATCTTCAGAATAGGCCTTGTACTTCCGTTCTTTTTGCACTCTTGATCTTTTGACTTCGTTTTTTCTCGTTTTCTTCGATAAAAGCCCATGAAAGCCCTTATTTTCTTCCCTTTTTCAAATTTTGCTCCTAAATCACAACAAAAACACAAACCGCGCATAATTCCGACATTTACGACATAAAATACACGTTTTGGCTTGGTTATTATTATAATTAAGTGGTAAAAGGATGAGTGTTTTTACACCTATCAAATCCCCTACACTTGACCACTGCAATGCCCTCATGCAATGCATTAGTTACAAAGCAAGATTTACATTTTTTATAATAATTAACCCACCTTGGCCTTTATTAAACATAAGACATAATTAAAGTAAGAAAAACAAATTAAGAGATTTTTATTAAAGACTTACATTGGGGTTTAGGATTGTCATGGATGTTTATCACCCTCAAGTTTCACGTTCTCCATACCAAGCTTAAAAAACGAGATCATTGTTATTATAAGTTAGCAAACTAACAATCACTCATGTGGCCCAATTATTCACTTAGACTCCCTTATTCCTAGGTGTATCTCTTATATTTTTTTGTTGTCTTAAATGATCACGAGGATGCATTGTTGACTTATTTCGATAGTTTATTTAGGCTGAAAATAAAGTGGGACGATCTAATCAATAGTTAGCTCAAGGACAAAATCTTTTAAAACTGCTTCTCGGGACCTCTTAAAGTTCATATCTTGGCATAAATCGCTTCACGATTTGAGACCTTTCTCAGAACGATATTTGGCATTGACTTCATACTTCAAATCTTGAGAGACGTTCACGAAATAATGGTCTTCTCTTCATAAAAGGAATTTCTTCACCTGAACTTTTTGAGAGATTCTTCATATTTGGACCACGACTTCTTCATTTTTCTCTAATCTTTATTTGGGATTTTGATATACAACGATCCGCCTCCTTTTAGGACTTGGATCTATGTATCCTCATACCTTGTTAGGGCCTTTTTGGATAGACTTCTCCATGATCTTTAGGGGACTATTTGCTTTTCGTCGTGTGTCTCGATCCTTCATATTGATATTTGATAAATGATTCTTCACATCACTTTGGATCTTTAGCAACAAAATGTAGCCCTCATGCCTTGTTAGGGCCTTTTCGGACTCGCCAATCTTCGCATCCCGCTTCAATAAGTTATGCCTTGGCTATGAACTCTAATTAATACCGAGCAACTTTTAAACGATCTTGTGCTAGAAGCTAAGTAACTTTTCAAATCGTACGACCTTATTTATTGCAATTAAATTTACTAACAAGCGATAGGAGAAAAAGCTCATAATTAACTCATATAAATTCATGAAAGAATACCAAACTTATAATTGACTCTATCATCTCTCGTTCTCCACAATTTAAAATCTCAAGGAATGAGACTCGTGGATGCTTAGCCAATTAAATCAAAGTTTTGGTTTTTCAAGTCATCTATAGGATCTTGCAACTTCCTAGACTTTTTCAAGTTTAGAATTTGCATTTTAAAGTTCCCTTGATAAACGACTTTCTAGGATCAATTATAGGATCTTGCGAAAAGTTCTTGTTCTTAACCCGTAAGAGTTAAGACTTTCGCGTTTTAAAGTTCCCTATATAAAAGCCTAGCAAAACTTGACTTAAACACGTTAAGGATACTAGCTAGAGTAAACTTAGATAAGTAAACTCGGGTTGAGTCAAAAGATTCACAACGTTTGAAAATTAAAACCACTTTATTAAAATTTATTCTAGCAAAGAAAGAAATAACTATAAAAAGGTAACTACAACTAGGCCAAAATAGATCAAAATTTTTGAAAAATATCGAAAAATCAATTTTCCGGTTAAAATGAGGACAAATACAAGGAAAAGCCCACTTAACTTCGATAGAAGTCCCCCCCTACACTTAATATAAACATTTTCCTCAATGTTTAAGCATGTGGGAGTAAACTCCCCTACACGTAGGACATTGTGCACGTTGTTTAAATCTTGCTAAGGAAGATGTTAACTCTATATTTTATATAGTCGAACAAGAATGTAATAGGCCATCTTAGTCGTAAATGGTCTTGTATTGTAATAGGTTAGTCCGGAAAACCGGGCTTGGACTTTAAGCTAATATTTTATAAGTTAGGGGCGTAAGCCCAAAACAAAGCCAAGCCGCCCAAGGATTCTAAAACCACGACCCATATGCCAAGGGTATATATACCCTCTTCCATGTGTGGAAGAGGGTGTTGGTTCATTTTACTTTCTCTCTCTAGTAAACATAAACCTTCCAAAATCTCTCTTGTTTCTCTCTCAACTTTTCTTCTCTTTCTCTCTCTAAATATCTCTTCTAAATCTTGTGTTATGGATTGAAATGGGATTAACATTTGGTATCAAGAGCCTATAGTGGATAGGTGATTGAAGATTCGTGTGTGGTGTTCTTGATTTTTCGTGGCTATTTTGATCTATATCTCACGTCCTAAATTTTTTTTTGTGTTTTTTATGGTCTATTCTTGATACAAATCATCTACATACTAGTAGTAGTGATTTGGGTATCTTGGTTTTGGCTAAAACACAAGTCTTTTGGATCAAACGTTGCGAAATTCTTGTTTTTTCTTCATTCCGAAATTCCAGCAAGTATCACAATCGGAAAGTACAAAGGAAGTGAAACTAGATCGCGATAACCTTTTGGTTCTACTTTGCGATCACAGGATTTAGATACCTTATTCCGACGAGACATTCCGATCGTGAATTGCGATCTGGGATTCCGACGGTTTCAAGGGATTTTTTAGTCGTTACTCTGTCAAAATTTTGACCACATTCTGATAGGTATTGCGATCCAAACATTCCGACAGGTAAAATTCTGATAGGTATTGTGATCCAAACATTCCGACAGGTAGCATTCCGATAGGTATTGCGATCCAAACATTCCGATGGATATTGCGATGAGTATTCCGATGGATATTGAGATGAGTATTCCGATGGGTGACATTGCGATGGGAGACATTGCGATGGGTATTCCGATGGGTGATATTGCGATGGACATTGCGATCTGTTTGGCTAAATTTTGTTCGAGTATTTTTTTAGACTTAACCACCATCTAGACTAGTCTCAGATCAGAGTTTTTTGGCGGGAAAACTCTAGAAAAAATTATTTTTTCCTAGACCATTTTTAGGCCATTTAAACTTCAATTTCAAATTTTGGCGAAGCGAAAAAATTTTCGACCAAAAATTTGAATTTTCGGACCAAAATTCAAATTTTTAGGCCAATTTTAGGTTTTATTTTTGTCAAAAATTTTCACTTTTCATATTTTTTCCCTACTAGTTTTTGGCTATTTCTAAATCGATTCCAAAATTTGGTGATTCAAAATTTTTTCGGCTTACCGTTTTGTCGGACTGAGGAATTTATTGTCGGACTGAAAAAATTTGGAATTTTCGGAAATTCAACCACAATCAAATCACAACACATCCAATAAGATCCGTAATCCATACACATCATATCCTCTTCGAGACATCCGTTCAATGGACATCTTCGTGGATTCAACACCAACAACGTCCATGACTGAGATGAATAAAGAGAAGATGCAGAATCCAGAGGTTCAGACAAATACTGAGACTCCAATTAGTAAACCTTCTAACAAGGATTCTACCACCAAAACCGTTCATGCAATCAAATACAAGATGTCGAAAGCAAAAGAAAGATGCATGGAACACGTAAAGTTATTCAGTCACACCTTCAAGTTCTTTTAAGAGAAGACCTAAAAGGCACTCGTCTTGAAATTGGATTCAAACGGGTATTCTTTCTACTATTTGGTCAAGATGTTGAGACATTCATCAGAACGATGCTACTTAATGTGGACCATCTTCAACAAGAACTTGACAGAGACGATTGTCACGAGAATATATCCATGGAGGTCCTTTTAGCTCTCAACAATCAGTTCCACCAATTCATTGACTCAAGTGGCTTATCCAAAAACGATCGAGAGTTCACAAGCACATACTTTACCAAATATACTCTCGTAGATCTTCAAGCGTTCAAAGAGACACTTCTTCAACATATGAACAATATAAAGAAGTCAATTGCTGAAAGAACACGCCATCAAAGGCACTTTCAAAGAAGGGTGAATCAAAGACTGATGCAGACGAAAAAGAGCACTGTCGATATAGATCAAGCACTGGATGCTTCTTCAGTTGATACAGAGAGCAGTAGGACAGAATCAGAAACGCAGCATATCAGTACCAGCTCAGGGAATGATCAAACAACCAATGATGCGGATATCAGACCCATTTATGATGATCAGCCAATGGCTATGGTGCATTTAAATGCTGAATACGATGTTCCTCAACATACTGAGCAATCTGAACCCATTCTTGACACGTATCTAGTGGAAAAGGTTGATAGCAATACCACACCTGATTCATCAGATACGAGTACTAATGGAGGAGAGACTTCTCAGGATGTTAATTCTAAGATTCACGAGCTTGAAAGTCTGTTAGCTCAGAAGACTAAAGATTTTGAGGATGCTAAACTTGATTTATCAAAGAAAAATAACAAATTTGAGGCTTACTTTGAAAAACTTGAGAAAGCAAATGTTTTTCTTGAACAAAAATTGGATCGTAAGATTCAAGATTTTAACGCGGAAAAAGAACATTTTGTGAAACAAATAAATTTGTTAGAATCAAAGTTGGCTTCTCAAAATCCAAGTCCTCCACCTGCTTCATTAACTGAATTATCTGTGCAACCTATCGACACTGTAGACAGTAATGACGCGAATTCTGAGAACGACATATTTGACAATATGAATATTAACTTAGAACAACGTGTCGCTCAATTACTTCTACAAAAGCAATTAAAGGCTCAGATTCAGGAAAAGGTTTTTGCACTGACAGCGGTGAAAAATGAATTAAGGAAACTAAAAAGAAATAGTGTGGATACTAAGTTAGCAAAACAGTCAGTCTTGGGGAAACCTCCTTCTCAACCAGTCAGAAACCGCTCAGTTGCTAGACAACCGAATGCGTTTAAATCTGAACGACTCAAAACGTCGAATCTGAGGTTTTCATCCCAAGTTGACATGCGTAGCAATTTTCCTAAACCAGTCACTCCACAATCTAGACCCTCCTTAAGAAAATCCGCTTCTGCAAAGCCCGATCACATGAATGCTTCAACCAACTCTAGAAATAGCTCCAAGAACATGCCTTGGCATAGTTCAAATGACACGGGTCACAAAAGCTATCTAGAGGATGCTAAAAACAAGACACAAGGAAGAGACATGACCAAACCACAACCTAGGAGCGTTGTTCACACATCTAGAAATTCTAGACCCTTCTATGATGTGCACAATTCTACTAACCCTAGGAACTCTAGAGCCTTCTCAGATGCTAAGCACTTTGTTTGCACGAAATGTAACAAATGCATGTTTAATGCCATTCATGATGATTGTATCACTAAAGTCCTGAACAAGGTGAACCAAAAAGCTAGAGCACCTCAGAGACGGAACCCTAAAAGAAATAGGTTTTCTCCAACTATGTCTTCCGCTGTGCATGAGAAAACTATGTCTCCTCGACCTTGTCTTAGGTGGATACCAACGGGTAGAACCTTCAAAATAATAGGTCTTAGGTGGGTTCCTACTGGAAAGATATTTCCCTGTAGCTCGACAAAGGTTCAAGGTGAACCCCCACACGGTTCTCACAAAGATATCACTAACCCACATGCAAGCATACAAACTACTGATAAAAGTGCAGGTAATAAAGTAAAGATTCAACAAGAACACAAAGGTTTTCCATATTCATACCGTTCAACAAAAGACACTCTCAGAGTTTGGTTGTTGAAGAAGCAGATATCAGAGAAATACGTGTCTCAAGGGTTTCACAAGTAAGATTCAAGATGACTTACAGTCACATTTCAGGCTGTAACTCGTGCTTTGAAAATAGGAAAGCTCATCCCGAGTATGACTTATCCTCAAAACGAGAAATTCGATTTTCTCGGACACGAGCTAACAATAAAACTATTCGAAAGTTTTAAGCTTGTGAAAATGACTTCTAAGCACATCACAGCTTAGGACTCGGACCTCAAATAAGGAAAGTTTATCTCGGACGATAACTTATCCTTTTCAACGAGAAATTCATATTTCTCGGTCATGAGCTTCTCATAAAAACATTCAAAGTTTTTAAACTCATGAAAAACGATTTCTAAGTAAATGTCAGCTTAGATCTCGAACTTCAACTTAAGGAAAGTTTATCACGGATGATAACTTATCCTTCACAACGGGAAATTTATTTTTCTCGGTCATGAGCTAGTCACAAAACAATCCAAGTTTTAAGATCATGAAACAACGGACCCGACAGGGAAGTGTAGGTTTCAGTGCGCTTTCCATAATCAATAGAAGAGAATTCTTCTATCCTGATTATTTTAAAACCGTTTAACACAATTTTTCAAGAATTTCTCAAAAGGTTTTGATCAGTTTTTGAGGGGGAGCGTTTTAAAATCAAGCCTTTTAATGTTGTTGGGTACATCTATAAAATTGTCATATTTTATGTATCCAACACATTCCGAAAATGATACTAAATCTGTCATATATATTATCGGTAAAGGCATCTCCACTCCGTACCTCAACATATATTGTGGTGTCGTTTTTCTAAAATTTTGTCAAGTTTTGTCTCAAGACACACATATATTTTTGAGGGGGAGTGACCCGACTGAAAATGTTCCTTGATTCATGCGAACACACATGTTTCTCTCCCGTTGATTTTTTGGAAATTGTCATATTTTAATCAATTGGTATCTCTAATATTATATTTTTATATTAGAGATAGGGGAGAAAATGTTATTAAAATGTAATATATCGCAACATGTGATCTTAAAGACTCAAGTGCAACTCTTTCCTTCACATGCCAAACTATTTCGTATATCGATGCATGTGTGTAGGGGAGCTTTTCGGAAATGTAAAACTTTCAAGTGTTAAAAGTTTTGATTTTTATCAAACACTTTGAATGGTTTTCAATAGTTTATGGTTACGATCTATACCCAAAACAACCTACTATCCACGACGGAACGATGGAGTCAAAAGGTGGTTTAGGATAGGAAACTAAGTCCTATGATCCAACCAGAACCGGAGGGATCTACCCAAGGACATTCCATAGCTAGAAATAGTTGTCCTTAGGAAAGATGGAGTTGAATGAAGCTGAATGCAGACCAATCACTTAAGTTAGCACTGGAACAATCACAACAAGGTGCTAATGATGACGTATTGGTAAGCATTGAAGGAGTTGAATATTCTATGCAACTTAGGCAGAAGCCGGGTTAACACATCTATCTAAGACAAGTGTCATGGACCCAGTGATGCGATGCACAACCCTTCCCCAGCCATTCGAGTTTCTCTCAAAAGAAACTTGTCTCATTGTCACAGAGATCAACACGTATCTATTGACTTTCTCACTCCGAGTCAGTTAATATTGAAAAGGTGGCAGTCTGCTCCAGCCTCCGATTACCAAAATGCACTTACTGAGTCTAGAGCCAAACGAGATCTATCTATCATCTCATTAGGACACAATCGAGTCCTACGCATTATCCTTGTGATATTTCCAGAACATCTGAGTGATACGATTCATAATGAAGATAGAAATCCTGCTTGAGCCAGCATCAAACAAGCTCATGGTAGGTAACTTGTGCGATTCTACACGAATCAAACTTGTGAGAACTGGAAAGAAACTAAGTTTAGATTCTTAATTGATTCAAACTTGATTCCAGGTTTCTTCGCAAAATCCATGTGATCTTGCCAGAAATTTCAGAGTGACACTCATTAGTGTTCACAATGACGAATGGAAATCCTTCCAGTGTCAACATCAAACAGTACTGCGGTAGGTAACTCGTAAGATTCTCTATGAATCAAGCTTGTGACAAACTAGAAAGCAACAATGGTGCGATTCTTTTAGAATCAAACTTGTTCCAGGAATTCTGAATTGACGACTCTAATCAGACGGATAATTTATCCTTATGATTCACTCTTTACGTTCGCAGTCTGCTTTGAGACGGTCGAGTAAAGAGAACTGGCTACTACCGTCGGGAAACCCTGTCAAGGAGGTTCTTAATCGAATCTACCCGATCACAGGTACGGTATCTGATACCGTCTTCACCGACCAAAGGTAAAACGCTACCGAGTTAGGGTGAAATGTTCAAAGCCATTTTATCCGTGTCTATATATGTTGCTGCATATCAAGAAGGTGGCGTAGCTGTGTACTAACCGATGTCGATTCAGAAGTCACAAGAGCACAAGATGGCGATAATCAAGATACCTCAGAATGTAAGAATGTAATAGGTCATCTTAGTCACAAGGAGCACAAAATGAAGATCTCAAGCACTCAAAGTCAAATGACAAAGGCTCAAGATAAAGATCACGAAAGCATGAAGGAACAAAGCTGTTAAAAACAAGATCAAGACCATGATACAAGACCAAAGCAGGAAGATCACCTCTACAAGAATGTATTCACTCAACCATCTTATGCTTTTAAGCTTTTTAAGATGACCGATACATTGGGGGATATTGTTAGCCCTATATTTTATATAGTCGAACAAGAATGTAATAGGTCATCTTAGTCATAAATGGTCTTGTATTGTAATAGGTTAGTCGGGAAAACCGGGCTTGGACTTTAAGCTAATATTGTATAAGTTAGGGGCGTAAGCCCAAAACAAAGCCAAGCCCGGCCCAAGGATTCTAAACCCACGGCCCATATTCCAAGGGTATATATACCCTCTTCCATGTGTGGAAGAGGGTGTTGGTTCATTTTACTTTCTCTCTCTAGTAAACATAAACCTTCCAAAATCTCTCTTGTTTCTCTCTCTACTTTTCTTCTCTTTCTATCTCTAAATATCTCTTCTAAATCTTGTGTTATGGATTGAAATAGGATTAACAGAAGAGACAACTAAAGTGATTCCTATTTCAATCATAAATGAGAAAATAATGAATCAAAAGAGTTTAGGATAGAACCGGGAAGACGGGTACACGGGATCACGGTTTGTCAAAAGTCATCAAGAATGGATCTTTGAAGCTCCAATCCCTACACATGATAAGAAAGAAAACAACAAACACATAGTAGGGTCTCCCCCTACACTTATTATGAAAACATATATAAAGGATAGATACTTGGGTTGCCTCCCAAAAAGCGCTTGTTTTTGTTAACCGAGTCACGAGCCTGACTCGTCCCCGAATTAAATGGTCCATGGGGAAGCCTCAAATGTAATACCGGGATCAAAGACCTTGTCCTCGTTCCCGGAGGAAAATAATAAAGGAGAGGCATGAGGATAAGTCTTTAAGGGTAGAAAAGTCCTTTCAACATACGAAAAGTATGTTAAATCATGATCCACGGGAGGTGGGGTGGGTAAAGGAATCAAAATGTCATCCCCAAAAGACATATGATTATCACTGAGCAACAAAGCCGTAAAGGTGTCAATCATGGAATGGTCAATGTCACCCCCAGGTCAAAGCACTCATCCTCGGTAATGGCTTCTAAAGGTTGGGATAAAAGGTGCTTGGGAGGGGGACTTGGGACAATATCTTCATGCAGCAAATTATCAAAAAGAATATCCCCCTTCGTGTCATCATCATCAATACACGGAGGTATTGAGAGAATGTCAATTTCCTCCATAGCTGTATCATTATTCTCAACTGAAGTAATAGACGAAGGTAAAGACTCAGAAATAGGAGCAGAATTCAACGCTTCAATTTTAGCAATAAGAAGATGAACTTTCAGTAATTTGTCACGAAGAATAACGTCTTCCACCTCATCTACAAGACCAAGTTCAGTGGTGAACTTCTTGTAAGTCGGAGAGAATAAATCAACATCGCCCTCATCTCCCGGAGGAGATTGAGAAATTATAAAGGTGAAATTCTCATATCATGGAGAAAATCATCATCTTTAAGAGCTACCTCGTCCGTAAGCTCAGCAAAAGTAGGGACATCACAAACCTCATCAAAGAATTTATGAAGAACAAAATCACTAATCTCACTCGATGTATCACTATCCTTAGACGCATTAGGGATATCAAGAGTAGGAGTAGTAATCTCAGAAGATGGGTTGAGATCATAGATATCATCCTCGTCATCATCATAATAGTAGTATGGACGCACAAGAGGAGGAGTATAATCACTAAGATTAGATACTTGCTCTTATCACTGTCGCTTTTCCTCCTCCCATGCTTCTTTTAGTTGAACCACGGCTTCTTGAAGTTGCAAAATAAGGGCGTGTGTTTCGTCATTCGGATTCAAAGAAGGTTGATGATCGAGGGTGTATTGTGGGGGCTCAAAATTATGAAAACCAGAATTATAGCGCGGATGTGGCCCACCATAAATCATTGGTTGAAAAGAATTAGAACACGGATTTTGCTCGTAATAATTCATCGGATGACAAGAAAAGGTATCGTGAGGGCCCCCACAATTGTTGCAATACGGGTATTGAGGAAAACCCGGTGCTTCTTGTAGATAGCTATTACCATTGTCATAATTGTAACCCGGTTCTTGCTCGTCATGAGACGGGTATCGAATCGGACACGAAACATGCCAATGAGAATCGCTTCCACAATATATGCAAGAGGGTGGAGTAAGTGCATTAGAAGCAAAGGATGAGTTAATCGAATTGCACGAGGGACAAAATCCAAATTGTGTATTGTCGATATCATTTCCACACCGCTCACATGTACACCATTGACATGTTTGAAAGCCATATAATGGTCTTCCACACCCTGCAGCACAAGCAACATACGAATTCATTAAGAACAATAGATAAGCAAGAAGAATATTTTTGGTGCAAAACTTTCGAAAAAGAAATGATTTTTATGATTTTTTAATTGTTTTTGGGATTTATGAAATTTTTTATTTTTTTGAATTTTTGAAAATGTTGGCAGGAAAATAACGTTCAGGAGTGAACGGATCCCAAAATCCAACGCGTCTCTCACCAAAAACCGTTAATATTCACGAAAAGACCCGGCAGCGGCGCCATTTGATAACTGATTTTGCTAGGTTAAAAAGTTCGTTTTCTCGGTGTCTAATCGAATTGATCTCCGGTTAAAAGTGTGACTCAGTCGTTTTTGGTTAACAAAAAGAAGGTTTTGGTTATCTATTTCTATTTGAAAGGTAAATGCGAAACGTAATAAAAATAAACCAAAAACAAATAACTAATAATAAAGGAGCGAAACAAATAATAAAACGAAATTTAAAACAAAACAATTAATAAAAATAAAACTAAAAGAAGAAATTAACTTTCGACTGAAAAATAAAGTTTACCTAATGAAAAATGAGGAAATAAAACTAAGTGGCTACTTTAAAACTAAACGAGGTAAAAGCTAAAGCGGGTACTAAATAAAAGATAAAACTTAAACTTTAGGAAAAATACTAATACTAAAAATTGACGAAAAATTCAACTAAAAATACGTGACTTTCAGAATAAAAATCGGAACAACTTTCAGATTAAACTAAACGATTACGGAACTATACTAAATAATAAACAAGCTAGCAAGCAAGCAGCTCAAGCTAGCAAGCTAGTAGGACAAATTGGCGGGAAAATGGGAAAAAGCTACCAGGCATACATGCATGTCAAATGTAAATTGATATTCGGAATACTGTTTGGCATGATAACTGGAATATAGTTACTATTCTTTATCCGGAATATTGCTTCAATTTGCTATCCGGAATAATCGTTTTGGCGCCTATCCTGAATGCATATTTAACTCTTTATCCGGAATTTCTTACACTTGCTTGATATCCGGAATATGGGGAAAAGCTTATTCGGAATATTGAATAGGACCTATATCCAGAATTCCTACTTTACCCACTATCCGGAATATGAAAATTGACTACTATCCGGAATATCACAAACTAAAGCTTATCCGGGAAAAGAGGGTTTTGGGAAAAACCCGGACAAGAGCAAAAATGCAAATAAGCAAAACTAAAAATAAGCAAAATCTAATAAGCGCTTAACTAAAACTTTAACCAAATTTATTTCTAGAAAATGCAAATGAGCTAAAATTTAAAAACTTTTAAAAACACTAAATAATAAAAATATTTAAAAACAACTTTTTATAAAAATTAACTAATAAGCACTTAATTAAAAATAATAAAATTAACACAATAAGCACTAAAACACTATAAGCTATAAAAATCAAACACATAAAAACTAATAAGCACAATCAATCAAAAACATCAATCAAACAAGAACATGATTAATTAAACTACATGATTAACAAAATTAAACAAGATTAAAAATAAAGAAAGGTAGAATGAGAATGATTAATTGAAAAAGCTTGAAATTAAGATGATTAAAGATTCAAATTACAAGATTAATGAAAAAAGCATGGAAATTGATTACACCTACTCCTAATCTATTCTACTCCTAATCTAAAAACTAAAATCTAATTAACTAACACCCTCCTAATGACACAGTAGGAGGGTATATATAGGAGGAGGGGAGGCTAGGTGTTGATGCTTTCTCCTTTCACTTTGTCTCGACTCGACTTAATTTCTTTGTCTTTCTCGACTTCGTCTCGGGATTTGTCGATATAAATTGAACCCGTCTTATAAATTTCTTCTTTAATTAGACTTGGTTCTTCGACTTCATTAAGCTTCCGTCTTTAGACTTTTTCTTCGTTAAATCTTCATAATAGGCCTTGGACTTCCGTTCTTTTTGCACTCTTGATCTTTTGACTTCGTCTTTTCTCGTTTTCTTCGATAAAAGCCCGTGAAAGCCCTTGTTTTCTTCCCTTTTCACATTTTGCTCCTAAATCACAACAAAAACACAAACCGCGCATAATTCCGACATTTACGACATAAAATACACGTTTTGGCTTGGTTATTATTATAATTAAGTGGTAAAAGGATGGGTGTTTTCACACCTATCAGTCCGATTTGTCATTTTGAAGTTCATCAACTTCTTTTTCAAGAGACTCAACATATTTCAAATCATCAAACATTTCAGACCGAATTAATTTTTCAAACTCAAGAACATTTTCTTTGATTATCTTCGTATTTGGTATTAAAAGTTCTTTCACAAGCACAGTTATGTCGTGAGTAATCTCTGTTTTCCACTTATCCTTTTGACGTTTTCCCAATCGCTTTCAAAAATTGATTGCACATTATCAATGTACTGTTTAAGAATACCAAGTGTTTTTCGACTTTTGCTTTTAGAAGCATCAAGAGGAAAATAGTTAATATATTTAAAAACATTTCATTTCTTAGTGGCAAAAATTTTCTTCCATTGAATTCGGCGTTGTTTGCATTCAAGAAACAATTCATCACGAGACTTTTGTTTTTGTGGAGTGAAAAGATCATAAAGACTGTTTTTATAAGCATAATTATATGGTGTCACAAAATATTTATTGACCGGTGATCTACTCTCCTCATCCCAAAGGGACGTCTCTTCACTAGCGAGGCTAGCTACTGGGCAATCATGATCGGTCCATTCGGACTCATCAAGATATAAGTGAGGGTTAGCAGTTTGAGCTTGTTCGAGGTACTTAGGGCTAGCAAAACTAGGTTAACCCTTGAAAAGCGACCGACGTGCTATAATTCTAACGGTTTGAATAGAGTCATGCGTTTTATAAACAACTTTTTTCAAAAAATCGACTTGTTCTTCGAGATCCTTTACTTTTTTAGTATCTTTGCCTTGTCTATCTTTGAAATCTTGTTTTAAATTTTCAACCTCTTGTTTCTTTTCGTCAAGAATTTTAGCAAAATCGATGGTATTCATAGAAAGCCTCTGTTCAAGTTCATTAACTTTTATTGTGGCAAGGTACGTTTTTTGACGTTCATCACTTAATAAGACATTAAATTGACGTTTTTCTTTAGTTAACAAAGCAAGAGCTTCGTTGTATTTATTTTCAAAATCGTCCTTTTTAATGTTAATAACACGACTTTTGTACCCCTCAAGCTCTTTGGTCTTTTGAAGAAGCTCAGCCCTATAACTATCAATTGTCTCACTAGATTTTATAAGAGCGGCTTTGCTTTCTTCAAAGTTTTGAGTGAGCGCTGCGTTTTCTTTCTTTAATTGCTTTTGACTCTTTCTATTTTCATTGACATCTTTTTGTAAACTAGCAATTAAATTGGCAAGCGCGACACGCTCCTCGTCATCATACTCATTTGCATGTTGATCATCCTCAAACTCATTATTGCACATGTCTGATGAATCGGGCGTGGTATTGCTATCAGCCGTTTCCATTATACATGTGTCAGTAATTGTTGTTGGTAGATCACTATGCTCATGTGTATCACCAAACACATTATATTCATCATCATGTTGTACCTTATCAATTGGCTCGGTATCAAAGATAGGACCATGTCATCTTCATTGATGTCAAGGACCTCATGAATCTTTGCCATGTATGAATAATGTGTCTCGAGTTCTTGGTCGGAGAGTTTATCATCGGTGTCGTCAAGCATTTCTCCTTCCTCAGCTGATAGCTTGATCCCAGCTTCCATTGCACAACATCATTTTTTCCTTATGATAACCATAATCTTTTACCCTCTATGGTTGCCTTCATTCCCTAGCCAAATGCCCATAACCTCGATAATTAAAACACTGAATCCCACTTTGTTGCACAACTTGAGTACCAACAGTTTCCCTATTTCCAACAACAGTAGCAACCCTCTGATTATCATACTTAGGTTGTCGATCATACTTTGGAGGACTCTCAGCACGCCTTCGTGTATCATTCCTTGGAGGACTCTAAGCATAGTTGTTCCTCGTGTTAGATGATGTTCTAAGGTTGTTGTTGGCGGGTTTATAGATTTTCCTGTATTGCTTCATGATGAAAGTCATTTGTTGCTTGAATTCCCTATCCTTTTGAGCTAGTTCTTCATCACTGTCTTCTTCGGATGATTGCTTAGGTGTGGGTGATGGTGCTCTTGCAACTTCTTTGCCTCGGGATCTTGTTGGAGCATGTGACTTAGAAACAGTGGATGATCTTGGTGATGATGATTGAGTAGAGTAGGTCTTTGTAGCACGAGAATGATAATCTGGGTAATGCTAAGTGGTAGACATCAAAGCAAGTAGATTTGAAACCTTTGCAGAACGTTCAGCTCGAAGTTCATTTGCCTCATTTTGAAATTGTTTCAAAATGTCAAAGAGCGTATGATATGAAACTTTGTCTAACTTTTGTTGTTGTTTCACCAAGGTGGCAAACCTTGTCCACTCCGGTTGAAGTTGTTGTAGAAACTGGACATTGACTTGGTGGAAACTTGCAAATTGTTTCGGGTCATGTCATTCATCATTTTATAGAATCAGGAGTAATAAGAATCAATTGATTCCCCATCCTTTGATGTAAACTTGCCAAAGTTTTAAAACATTTTAGTTTTCATGTCTTGTTTGTTAAGTGATTCACCTTGTTGCAATCTTTCAATGGCCGTCCACATTTCTTTAGCAGTAGGGCATGCATCAACCGTGGAATAAATATCATCTCCAATGCCACTGAGAATTAAGTAAATTACTTCCTTCTCTGCATCAAACCAAGCACGATTCTCTGGTGTGAGTTCGGTTCTCTTTTCATCACGTTCATATGCGATTTATGCCTCATTTGTGTCTGTGGCTGGTATTACAGGAACTTGAATCCTTGAGAGTTTATAGGGACCATAAAAAATGCATTGCCTTAAAGCATCACCGTTAGGTTTTGTGTCAAGATAACGTAGAAAACGGGATTGCCATTGATCATATCGATCCGACACAAGCATTGGTGGTCTCTCTTTGTTACCCGCCACCGATTATGTTGTTGTTCGTCACACGATATTCTGTAGTAGAATCCATCTCAATATTCTCTTAAATGATGAAGTGAATATGGATCTTAAGTAGATGTTATATTGATTGTTGTTGACTTGAAAAAGTGTTGAAATCCCTTAAAAGAATGTTCTCGAAAAACCAAAAATTTCATTTTTAGAATTTTCCAAGAAATCCTCCAATCGTCGCTATGTCCAAACCTATCGCAATGCGTGATCGGAATGTTGGATCGCAATACGTGATCGTAAGAATGGATCGCAATACCTGATCGTAAGATGTGATCGTAAGATGTGATCATAATACTTGATCGTAAGATGAGATCGTAATACCTGATCGTAAGATGAGATCGCAATAGCTGATTGTAAGATGTGATCGCAATACCTGATTGAAAGTCTGATCGCAATGTAGATCGCAAGTCTGATCGTAATGCTAGATCGCAAGTCTGATCGCAATGCTAGATCGCAAGTCTGATCGCAATGCTAGATCGCAAGTCTGATCGCAATCCTTGATCGCTATGTAGAAACCCCGAGGGCCTTGGAATACACGATCGTAATGTGTAAACCCCAAAGTGTTATGATGAATAAGCAAGTACGAAACTTTATGTAAACAAGTGAGGATTTTCATAAGGATTCCGTGTTTGAATCCAAACCAAAGTGAACAAAATATTACCACAAGTATGTAGATGATCTATGGTACGATTTATAACACGAAAAGCAACAAAAACAAGAAAATACTTGAATTCGAGATGATTTTAGGAGTAAATCACACGAACCAAATAGTTTATCAACAATGAATCACAAAACTACCCCATGGCGATTGATACCAATTGTTGTCCCCTATATTTGTAATGATTAAACAAGAAACAAAGGTAGATAAAAGATGAATTCTAGAGAGAGAAAGTAGCGAGAGAAAGTAGCGAGAGAAAATGGTTGGAACTTTTTTGAGGATTAGATTAGTGAGTGAAAAATGAAAATAACCAACACCCTTCCTAACATGCTAGGAAAGGTATTTATAGCCTAGCCTACATGTGGCATAATGGGGTATATGATAATGGGCCGGGCTTTCCTTTTGGGATTTGGTTACTTATGAATGAACCTTAGCTTAAAGTTAAGCCCGTAAAACACGACTAACCTACTACCTATTACAACGTTCTAAAATACGATACATAATAAACATATGACCGAGCATTCTTGTTTGACTCAATATTTTGAGGCTAACACAAGCTTTTGTTTTCTAATCTCGTTGCTCCTGATCTTGATGCTTCGATTATTAAGAGGACCGGTGCTTCAGTTATTTTCCAATTTTTCCGGTATGCATGCAATAGTTTATTTCAACATGATTTTCTACCGTATTTTTTATATGTGTGTTTTAGATCATCCTTATTGAATGATTTGTAAAATTATTAAATATGTTGTAGTCTATCGCAACTAATGTGGACTTTACTTTATTCTTTTATATCCGAAGGTGATGTTATTTTGATAAAGCATTCAAAGACTTTTAAGGAGTGTTTGGTTAAGCTTATATGCTTATAAGCCTATTAGTTTATATGTATTAAATAAGCTAAAATAAGTGAAGCGTATATAACTGAGCTTGTAAGCTTATATAAGGGGTTTTTGGTAAGCCTAAATCTTGTGGCTTATATAAGAATGTGTGGGCTTATAACAAAATATTATAAAAAAGACTTCAATATCCTTATTCACACATTTTATTTTTATGCATTTTTTAATTTTACCTTATTATTTACCTAAGCTAAACTAAACACTTAACAATGATTTATTAGCTTATGATATATAAGCCATATATTATTGGTATAACATAAGACTAAACCCAGTTGATATGCTTAGCCAAACACAACATTTATCTCAAAAATTTTCTTTTAAGGGGCTACAAACATTTATTAATTAGAAAAACACGTAAATGAACATCATATGATAGGGTATAGATGTATAAATAGAGTAAGGAAGACATTATGTCATATGACATTTTACGTTATATTATTGATTTTTATATTAATGGGCTAATGGCCTCTAAATGTATCATAATTGTCATAATTTTTGTTATATGTATCAAATAATCTTTTTTGCTATTTTATATATTAAACTTACAGTTTTGGTCTTTTTAGTGTATTTTATGACCATTTTTCTTCTCCGAGGTTGGTAAAATGAAGAGCAAAATGGTTATAAAAAGATCAAAAATGTAAGTTTTGTCCATATAATAGAAAAAAAATTATTCAATGCATATAAAAGAAAATTATGACAAGTATCATACATTATAAAGGAATTAACCATATATTAATTAATCTAATTTTTAAAAGTTACATTTTGTTGCAGCATAAGTAAGTCTAGATATTGTTTTTTTAATTACTCATTTGTACATTTTGTTGCAGCATAAGTAAGTCTCGACATTGTTTTTTTGAATTACTCATTCGTGGACTACTTTTAAGTACTTGTTGTTTAATAGAAGGAAAAAAACAATAATCCAATACATGAAGTGGAAATAAGCTGAGTTACTTGTGATAAGTTCGAGATCAGATCAATTAAAAGCTCGAACAAGCCTAGCCTAAACGAGGTTAAGCCCAAGCTCGAGCCAAAAGTATATCTCGTTTATTTATTGAGCTCGAGTCCGTACTTTACTTACAAAGTTCGACTAGGCTATGTGTATGTAACACCCCATTTTGGTAATTGGAATGTCACGCGTGATTATGGCGTGTCATCAAAGCATACAAGGTAAATGTCTTAAAAACATTAAATGACCATGAATGGGAATACCGGAAACAAACATCGATAGTCCAAGTATAAGCTCATCACACACAAACATAAGTACTGTAAACGAAAAGGACTAAACAATGTCCAAAGAAATAAGTAGCAAAATGTATGATGAAATGCATAAAGTAGAGAAGGCTAGATAGCTTCCAATCCATATGCACGTACGCTTAAAGTCTACGAGCGCCCTTGAGTACCTGCCGTTTGGGAACATGAAAGGAAAAAGGCTGAGCATAACGCCCAGTGAACAGATATAAAAGTATAGCATGGAATAACATAAGCATAAAAGACTATTAGCAGCGGAAAAGTATAAGTCCTAGATAACCTGGAATCATGTTCATAAAACTGGTTTTATAGTTTGAAAAGACTTATGTTTTTATGTAAAATCTGTATAAATTAGCTAATAGCCCATATAGGTCATGAGGTTCCACCGTGCATGAATACTTGGAGGGGAGACCTCGTCGTGCAATTAGTGGGGTTGCCTTTAATTAAATAGTATGGGAAGGAGGGATCAACTCCTAGTGAAGGATGCAAGGCACACATCACATTCACTCTGGTAATACTGGTAAAACTGGTAAAACATGTAACTAGGATGCACCCATACGCCCCACATGATCATATAATATAATGGCTAAAACTGTAAAGGGACGACACGAGCAATCACTCCGCCGTGGGAAGTCATAACGCTGGTGCCTCAAGTGGTTATGGTTATGGTACCTCCATAACTAGGTGAAACTGGTCATGCATGTATATGGCTTAGGCTCTTAAACTAACATAAGTAACCAAACATATAAAACAATACTGGGAAAATAGTTGGCTGCAAAAGGGAAATCCTAATAAGGAAAGAATGTCCACACTTAAGGGACGGAAAATCCATACCTTGTGTCCAGTGAACGAAGAAGACGAAATAATGAAAGTCTACTCCGATCTCACTAATGCTACATAAATAGGGGACTGTATAAGTATTCTGTTTATTGACTACGTAACTAATTATATCATGTCTTAGCTTGTTTTATATGTTCTTGTCTTGTTTTACTCATTTTAATATTATGTTGTGTTTATCATGTATTCTAAGTATTCTGGTTAACTATTACTTGTATTCTTGTATTATTATACTTGTTATGTAATAATAAGTAACTTTTTAAAAATAGCAGGTTTCCTAATATAGAAATTTTCCAAAAATAGAAAGTTTCCAAAAATAGAATAGCTTCTAAAAATAGATCAGTTTCTAAAAATAGAAAGTTTCCAAAAATAGTAAGTTTCCTGAAATTGAAAGTTTCCATATTTAGAAACAAGTTGGATTAATAAGCTAATAATATAAGCATAAGTTTACTGGTTAAATATCATAAGTCATGTAACTATTTGTATAATTTATTAATAATATCATGTTAATTAAATAAAATATAGGTTATATAATTTAATTAAATATAAGCATGATTTAATTAAATTAAGGTGTATAAAATACTTAGGTTACACATGTATTAATATTATATTAATTATAACCTAAGTCATGTTTATTAATTAATTATATTCCATGTTTTAATAATTAATTAATACTATAGTCTAAGTTAAATAAATAAAATACTTAGGTTAAAACATGTATTATTTCATAAATAATAATAAGCTAAGTCCATGTTTAATTAAATTAATTATTAGTCATGTTTTAAATTAATTTAATTTCTTGCTAAAATAATATAACTTGTAAAAATAATAACTTGTAAAAATTAGTCATGAACCGAACCCGTGATTTTAATTTAGACCCATCGTGAACCGGGACCGAATTCCCCATGAACCGGACCAAACAAACACCCCCTTAACAGTGGCGAACCGGCTCAGCCGGTTGCCACTGTTGGTGCAAAAACGCCACCGGCTGTTAGCTGGTGGTTACCACTGGCCTGCTTCGGCTAGCCACCGCCCACACAAGGTTCCCACCGGCAGTTAGCCAGTGGTTCCCCCTGCCGAGCCGTTTGTTCCCCCTGCTTGACCAAAACAGCCACCGGCTTAAGCCGGTGATGTTTCTTGCTACTGCGCCGAGACCAAAGAGACCACAAGGCAACCCTGACTTGCGTCGGGGTCCTTGGTCCTTGCTGCCGATACACCACAGCCCACACCGAGACCTTATGGTCTCGGTTGGTGGTGATACAAAGACCACCGAGAGCTTCGGCTCTTGGTTCTTGCGTCGGCCAAACCAAAACCCGAACCAATTCCATTCTTTTTATTTACCCCATGATTCCAACATGTTTAATTACTTGTTTTTATTATCCCCATGTTCATGTGTTCTTAAATTAAATAAAAAGAATAAGAGAATAGGAATAACGTATTTACCGAATACGTGAATCAAACGAGGGCAATAACACGAACACTAACACTCGCTCTTTAATAATCAAGATTAAACAACCACCCTTGTGGTGTTCCTTTAGGCCGGCGGCAAGAGAGAAACAAAAGGGGGGATAGGGTTTATTTTTTATCAATGTTCTGTAAAATGAAAGGGTGTAACCCTTTTTGTTTAATTTAGTTAAAACCAAAAATAGGCTTGGGCCCTCCCTTTGTCTTGGTGTCCGCGGCTATGAGGGGCACACAAGGGAAACCCGAATGTTTTTCGTGTCTAATATTTTACGTGTTCATACGTTAGCGTTTTCGTGTTATGTCGTAATTAATTATTCGTGTTGTAACTAATACTTGTATGTAAACCATATTAATCGTATTATCATAAATACGTACGTAATTACATGTTCGTGTTTTCATGTTCGTGATTATAATTATTATGGTTAATAATTATCGTGTAATATCACGTATTTAATACTCATCGTGTAATAACACATAGGTAATTTCTGTAATTAATATTCATGACATGTGTTCGTGCTATAAAAGGAAAGTTTTAGTTTGTACATACATTTACTAAGTGTACTATTCATGGTAAAAGCAAGCGGGTTTTACAACTCTTCCCCCTAAAAAGAATAATTCGTCCCCGAATTAAAAGATAAAGTAAACTGAAAGAGGAACATACTCGAATTCAAAACTTGAAATGAGGGTAAGAAGCCCGGATAGACTCCTCTGTTTTCCAAGTGGCTTCCTGCTCGGTATGATCCCTCCAAAGGATTTTGACGAATGGAATCGTCGTCTTCCTCATGACTCGTTCTTGTCTGTCAAGAACTCGCTCGGGTTCCTCTATGAAGGTAAGATCTTCACTAATATGTTCCAATGGATACTGAACCGTGTGAAGGGGATGGTATTTGTACCCTCTGAGTAAGGACACATGGAACACGTCATGAACGTGAGAAAGCTGCAGAGGTAACGCTAATCGGTAAGATACTTCACCGACTCGCTCGATGATATCAAACGGTCCGATGAATCGAGGACTGAGTTTCCCTTTGATTCAAAAACATCTAACACCACGTGCCGGTAATACCTTAAGAAAGACTTGATCTCCGACGTTGAAATGTAAGTCCCTACGATGCTTGTCGGCATAACTCTTCTGACGTGCACGAGATTCTTGTAATTTCGCCTTAGCTACAGCGACCTTCTCGTTGGTCAACTCTATCATTTTTTGTCCTTCAAGTGTTCGCTCACCAACCTGATCCCAGCAGATTGGGGCGCGACACTTTCTGCCATACAACATCTCGAACGGTGCACACTTAATGTTGGTGTGCCAACTGTTGTTGTATGAAAACTCTACCAAGCAGATATAATCATCCCAATATTCTGTCCACTCCAATGCACATGCTCGAAGCATGTCCTCCAATGTCTGAATAGTTCACTCCGACTGTCTGTCTGTTTGAGGATGGAAGGTTGTGCTATGCTTAAGTTTTGTACCCCAAGCTTTCTGCAGACTCCTCCAAAATCGCGAAGTAAAACAAGGATCTCTGTCCGAGATGATACTGGATGGAGCACCATGAATTCTCATGATCTCCTTCTTGTAAGGATTGGCGAGTTTGCTAACCAGATCATCCTTACGGATCGGTAAGAAATGAGCTGACTTAGTAAGTCGATCAACTATAACCCAAATCGTATCATGCTTCCTCTTTGTCTATGGAAGACCGGTAACAAAATCATTGGTGATCTTGTCCCACTTCCACTCTGGAATGTCTAACGGTTGTAGTAGACCATTAGACCACTGATGCTCGATCTTAACCTACTGGCAGGTAAGAGATTTGGAGACATAAGTAGCAACATCATGTTTCATACCACTCCACAAAAAGTACTGCTTGATGTCGTGGTACATCTTGGTCGAACCAGGATGAATGGAGAATGGGGAGCTTTGAGCTTCAGCCAATAACGCTTCCCTGAGTGTAGGATCTTCAGGAACACAAAGTCTGGTGTCTTGCCATTAGGGGTGTGATTTGGGTTTACCCGGTCGGGTTCGGGTCAACTCGGGTCGGGTCAAGTCGGGTTGAGAGCAAAAAAATCATACCCGAACCCGATCCTAATTAGAACTCGGATCACTCAGGTTCGGGTCAACTCGGGTTGGGTCAACTCGGGTTTGGGTCAACCCGAGCTTAAGGAAAATGTGTAAAAAGTGGCTCAATTAAGTACTAATACAATGTAAAATGTGTAAGTTTAGTCGGGTTGGTCGGGTTTGGGTCAAGTCGGGTCGGGTCAAGGGTAAAAAATATAAACCCGAACCCGAGACTAATTAGAACTCGGGTCAATTCGGGTCAACCTGAATACACTTTTTGACTCGAGTGACCCAACCCGAATATGATTAATCGGGTAAAGGTCGGGTCAAATTTTTCGACACCCCTACCTGCCATAAGATACCGTCGTCATCCAACCGAAACTCCGTCTGTTGCTCCAAGTTTTGTATGATTGCCCAAATTTCACCATCATCCTTCTGAGCTTCCTTGATCCTAGAGAGTAATTCAGGTTCCACTCTAAGATTAGCCCAGTAACCGTGCTGTCCACGTATCATGATCTCAATGTCTAGTCGCTCCAAGTCTCTTATTATCTCTTCTCCTATCTTAATGCCGTTGATCATACCCGACTTCCTACTAAGAGCATCTGCCACTACATTCGCCTTGTCGGGATGGTACTGCAGATTAATGTTATAATCCTTCAACAGCTCTAACCATCTTCTCTGCCTCATTTTCAGCTCACGTTGAGTAAAGATATATTTCAGACTCTTGTGATCTGTGAAGATATCACATGATTCGCCATACAAGTAGTGCCTCCATATCTTCAATGCAAACACGACTGCTGCAAGTTCCAAGTCATGCGTAGGGTATTTTTCCTCATAAGGCTTAAGCTGACGTGATGCGTAAGCAATCACTTTCCCATGATGCATGAGAACACATCCAAGTCCCTTCCTTGAAGCATCACTGTAGATTTGAAATCCACCTGTACCATATGGGAGAGTAAGAATCGGTGCAAATACCAGCCTCTACTTTAGGTCTTCAAAGATCTTCTCTCTTTCTTCAGTCCAGATGAATTTTTCCCCTTTCCGCATCAGTTTGGTCAATGGCAGTGCTAAACGGGAAAAGTTCTCTGTGAACCTACGGTAGTAACCAGCTAATCCTAGGAAACTGCGAACTTCAGTCGCTGATGTCGGTATTGGCCACTTGGTTATAGCCTCAACCTTTGCTGGATCCATGATTATTCCTTCTCCTGATACAGTGTGGCCTAGGAATGCCACCTTGTCTAACCAGAATTCACATTTGGAGAATTTGGCATACAGCTGCTTCTGGCGAAGTATCTGTAATACAGTACGAAGATGGTCTTCGTGTTCCTCCTTTGACTTAGAGAAAATCAGAATGTCGTCAATGAAGACAATGACGAACTTGTCCATGAACTCATGGAAGATACGGTTCATCAAGTCCATGAAAACAGCTAGAGCATTGGTAAGGCCAAATGGCATGACTACAAATTCGTAGTGGCCATAACGTGTACGGAAAGCAGTCTTGGCGATGTCCTGGTCTTTAACCCGTAACTGATGATAGCCCGACCTCAAATCAATATTGGAGAAATGTTTGGCCCCTTGGAGTTGGTTAAACAAGTCATCAATGCGTGGTAACGGGTATCTATTCCTGATGGTGATCTTGTTAAGCTCGCGATAGTCTATGCAGAGACACATATTGTCGTCCTTCTTCTATACGAATAGAACCGGTGCGCCACATGGAGAAGCACTAGGTCGAATGAAACCGCGTTCCAACAGTTCCTGCAGTTGTTCCTTTAACTCCTTAAGCTCTATGGGAGCCATGCGATAAGGAGCCTTAAAAATTGGCTCAGCTCGAGGGATGAGCTCAATATTAAATTCCATTTCACGAGCAGGTGGTATGCCCGGATGTTCTTCTAGAAACACGTCTGGGAATTCTGACACCATCGACTGATTCTTGATAGATGGAGATTCAGCCTCCAAATCATGAACAGTAGCAAGATAGCCCTCGCAACCATGCGATAGTAGTGCACGTGCTTGTAAGGTTGAAATTATTTGTACAGACCTTCCGGGTATGAAACCGTTGTGAATGTACTCTGGTGCATTTACATCACCGAAGATGACCCGATATGAATGATAGTCAATGGTGGCATGATACTTGGATATCCAGTCCATGCCTAATATCATGTCAAAATCACACATATCCAATGGAAGTGGGTCAACTGGGTGAATCTTATCGTCAAATTCGAAGGGAAGACTCTTGTACCCATGGGTTATGCGTATAGAGTCTCTTAAGGGAGTGGAGATGTTTAATACATTCTCTAATGGCATAGGGGATATCCTAACATTCTTGGCATAAGCAGTAGAAATGACCGCAACACATGCAGCTTGACCATACATATACAAGATTCCAGTGATGGTAACTGTAGACTTGTTGGCCTAATCACGCAAGGTCGTGTACACCCGTCCAGTAGTAGGAGGTGGCTTGGAGTCGGCATGTCCAGATGTGCCCTCTATCTCACCCTTGCGACAGTCCTTCATGCGATGACCTGTCAGGCAATACTTGAAGCAAGCATCACTGTCACGGTGACATGGCCCTGGGTGCCTCCGGTTGCAGGTAGTACAGAGAGGGTGAGTATACCTCCAACAGGTGCCCTTGCTGGCTCGGAGCCTATTCAGAAAAGTATACATGAGACATGGTTTATGGGTAAAAATAGGACAATGCAGAAAATCGTATGAAATAATACAAGTGATAGCTATACGGTTAGGCTGTGAACCTCTGCGGTCCTGCTCCCTTCTGTTGCCATGATTCCTAGTAGAAGATGTTGAAGTGTCAAAATTATGAATTATAAGCATGTAACATAAGAAATGAGTAAGTTTAGGGACCTGGCTAGCGTTGTTACGGTAATTACCATTACCGCCACGCCTATCCAAAGCAGAACGGTCTTGGGTTTGACCGTTACCTTTGTGCTGAGTAGGCTGCTGCTGAGTAGCCGGTTGAGACCGGTCCCTAGTCTTCTGCCTCTTCTCGAGTCTTTCTGCCTCACCAAATTCATATTTCTCCTGCAGCATCTCCAACTTACGTGTTGCATCAACTACTTGTACCACCGTGTTAAAGGTAGCACACATATTGGCGACCGATGTACGAAGAGCCCAACGAAAGTGGTATGCTTACTCTTCGGCAGTACCTGCTTCTGCGCCAAGAAAACCAGCAAAACGAAGAAAGCGTTGCATGAAATTGTTGTTGTTCTCCCCAGCTCTCTGCCTAATCCCGTGGTACTCCCTCTTCAGCTTATCTTGCTCAGCCTTGGGGAAGAACTGTCCCATCACCAACTCCCTGAACTGAGCCTAAGTCAAGCCAGCCACCCAATTGTCACCTCCCTCAGACTGCTTCACTGACTTCCACCATCCAAGCACGTCACCTTCAAACTTGTAACAGGCCAACCTTGCCTTGAAGACAGGGTCGCAGCCCATTGCATCAAATATCTTCTTTATATGAGCTAGCCAGCTCTCAGCCTCATTGGGGCTGTCAGTCTTCTCGAAGGATCGAGGACGTTGCTTGTTGAATCGCTCCAACCATGTGATCAGTGTTGTTGGAGGAGGAGGAGGATTCGGATGCTGGTGCTGGTGCTGATTGTGGCAGCTTGCACCTCGGCCCTGATTTCATTCCTCAGTTGAGGAAGCATGGCATGCATCGTAGCTTGAACTGCTGCATTGAGTTCTTCCTGCTCGCGTGTGAGAACCATCTGACAGTATAAAACAAAATGCATGATTAAACTGATTAAAACATAACATATATACATGAAAAAAAATTATGCCAATAAATCATGAGAAAAATTTTATGCATGAAAACAGTGTATGAATGCATGATGATGAAATCACATGGGTTTGGGTGAACGCCTTTGGGTCGGTTCACCTAAACAAAATTACATGACGAAGATGAACGCCTATGGGTCGGTTCATCAAAACAACACGATAGATAAAATCCCATGCGACTAAATACGATCAGTCCTGTACCAATCATTACTTAGTCAAAATTCCTGCGACAATGAGATATGATATAAATGCATGAAAACAAATTGTCAGTTCTAGGAAGACCATAATGACTACCACTAATCACAGGTCATGTTTTGAGAGCCTACAGGTTGAAGCCTTGGCACTCTGATACCATAATTGTAACACCCCATTTTGGTAAATGGAATGTCACGCGTGATTATGGCGTTTCAACAAAGCATACAAGGTAAATGTCTTAAAAAGATTAAATGACCATGAATGGGAATACCGGAAACAAACATCGGTAGTCCAAGCATAAGCTCATCACACACAAACATAAGTACTATAAAAAAGGACTAAACAATGTCCAAAGAAATAAGTAGCAAAATGTATGATAAAATGCATAAAGTAGAGAAGGCTAGATATCTTCCAATCCATATGCACGTACGCTTAAAGTCTACGAGCGCCCTTGAGTACCTGCCGTTTGGGAGCATGAAAGGAAAACAGCTGAGCATAACGCCCAGTGAATGGATATACAAGTATAGCATAGAATGACATAATCATAAAAGACTAATAGCAGCGGAAAAGTATAAGTCCTAGATAACCTGGAATCATGTTCATAAAACTGGTTTTATAGTTTGAAAAGACTTATGTTTTTATGTAAAATCTGTATAAATTAGCCAATAGCCCATATAGGTCATGAGGTTCCATCGTGCATGAATACTCGGAGGGGAGACCTCATCATGCAATTAGAAGGGTTGCCTCTAACTAAATAGTCTGGGTAGGAGGGATCAACTCCTAGTGAAGGATGCAAGGCACACATCGCATTCACTCTGGTAATACTGGTAAAACATGTAACTAGGATGCACCCATACGTCCCACATGAAAATATGATATAATGGCTAAAACTGTAAAAGGACGCCACGAGCAATCACTCCGCCGTAGGGAAGTCATAACACGGGTGCCTCCAGTGTTACGGTTATGGTACCTCCATAACTAGGTGACACTGGTCATGCATGTATATGGCTTAGGCTCTTAAATTAACATAAGTAATCAAACCTAGAAAACAATACTAACAGTTGACTGCAAACAGGGAATCCTAATAAGGAAATAATGTCCACACTGAAGGGACGGAAAATCCGTACCTTGTGTCCAGTGAACAAAGAAGACGACAGAATGAAAGCCTACTCCGATCTCACTAATGCTACATAAATAGGGGACATGTATAAGTATTCTGTTTACTGAGTACGTAACTAATTATATCATGTCTTAGCTTGTTTTATATGTTCTTGTCTTGTTTTAATGATTTTAATATTATGATGTGTTTATCATGTATTCTAAGTATTCTTGTTAAGTATTACTTGTATTCTTGTATTATTATACTTGTTGTGTAATAATAAGTAACTTTCTAAAAATAGCAGGTTCCCTAAAATAGAAAGTTTCCAAAAATATATTAGCTTCTAAAAATAGATCAATTTATAAAAATAGAAAGTTTCCAAAAATAGTAAGTTTCCTGAAATAGAAAGTTTCCATATTTAGAAATAAGCTGGATTAATAAGCTAATAATATAAGCATAAGTTTACTGGTTAAATATCATAAGTCATGTAATTATTTGTATAGTTTATTAATAATATCATGTTAATTAAATAAAATATAGGTTATACGATTTAATTAAATATAAGCATGATTTAATTAAATTAAGGTGTATAAAATACATAGGTTAAACATGTATTAATATTATATTAATTATAACCTAAGTCATGTTTATTAATTAATTATATTCCATGTTTTAAAAAATTAATTAATACTATAGTCTAAATTAAATAAATAAAATATTTAGGTTAAAACATGTATTATTTGATAAATAATAATAACCTAAGTCCATGTTTAATTAAATTAATTATTAGTCATGTTTTAAATTAATTTAATTTTCTTGCTAAAATAATATAACTTGTAAAAATAATAACTTGTAAAAATTAGTTATGAAACGAACCCGTGATTTTAATTTAGACCCATCGTGAACCGGACCGAATTCCCCATGAACCGGACCAAACAAACACCCCCTTAACAGTGGCGAACCGGCTCAGCCGGTTGCCACTATTGGTGCAAAAACGCCACCGGCTGTTAGCTGGTGGTTACCACTGGCCTGCCTCGGCTAGCCACCGCCCACACAAGGTTCCCGCCGGCAGTTAGCCGGTGGTTCCCCCTGTCGAGCCGTGTGTTCCTCCTGCTCTACCAAAACAGCCATCGGGCTTAAGTCGGTGGTGTTTCTTGCTGCTGCGCTGAGACCAAAGAGACCACAAGGCCACCCGACTTGCGTCGGGGTCCTTGGTCCTTGCTGCCGAGACACCACATCCCACACCGAGACCTTATGGTCTCGGTTGGTGGTGATACAAAGATCATCGAGAGCTTTGGCTCTCGGTTTTTGCGGCGGCCAAACCAAAACCCGAACCAATTCCATTCTTTTTATTTACCCCATGATTTCAACATGTTTAATTACTTGTTTTTATTATCCCCATGTTCATGTGTTCTTAAATTAAATAAAAAGAATAAGAGAAAAGGAATAACGGATTTACCGAATGCGTGAATCAAACGAGGACAATAACACGAACACTAGCACTTGCTTTTTAATAAGCCGACGGCAAGAGAGAAACAAAAGGGAGGTTAGGGTTTCTTTTTTTCATCAATGTTCTGTAAATGAAAAGGGTGTAACCCTTTTTGTTTAATTTAGTTAAAACCAAAAATGGGCTTGGGCCCTCCCTTTGTCTTGGTGCCCGCGGCTATGAGGGCCCCACAAAGGAAACCCGAATGTTTTTCGTTTCTAATATTTTACGTGTTCATACGTTAGCGTTTTCGTGTTATGCCGTAATTAATTATTCGTGTAGTAAGTAATACTTGTATGTAAACGATATTAATCGTATTATCATAAATACGTACGTAATTACATGTTCGTGTTTTCATGTTCGTAATTATAATTATTATGGTTAAATTATCGTGTAATATCACGTATTTAATACTCATCGTATAATAACACGTACGTAATTTCTATAATTAATATTTGTGACACGTGTTCGTGCTATAAAAGGAATGTTTTAGTTTGTACATACGTTTACTAAGTGTACTATTTATGGTAAAATCATACGGGTTTTACAGTGTAAAACTCAAATTTTGAAAATTTGAATTTTCTTTTCATTTCATATTATTTTAAGTATAACCTAAGATATAATAGAACAATTTGGAAATAAAAAACCTTAGGTTATGATTTTTAGAAATAATAAACATAACATTAGATAACATTAGAAAAATTCCTTATATAAAAAAACGAAAATTTGGTTTAATAAACACAAAATCTTTTATTTTTGTGTAAACCATTTAAACATGGAAAATGGTGTAAAATCTTTAGACCTGTTTTCTTTTATTTAAAAACAAATTAATTTTGTCATATCCCCTCTAAAAACATAATACCCACTGTCTCATTCTCTTCCTCATTCCACCATTGTTGAAAAATTTCTCTCTTCTATTTTTGTGTGATCCTCTATTGAAAGTACAAGCATGAAAGAAGCTTAGGTGATTTTTGTGTGTTCTTCCATTGTTGTTGATTTATTGTGGGTGTTCTTGGTGATTCCCTGTGGTATTCGTGTCACCATTTTCTTTTCATCTCCATAGCTAATCATCTATGTCCTTGTATTTTTCTTGTAGTCACCATGATCTAGATATTAAAATTAACCTAAAGATTATATAAACATAAGTAATAATTAATATAACAACCAGGGTTTGATCTAATTAAATTAATGGTGAATATGTTTCTAAAGCCCTAGAAGTCATTAATGAAGTTATTAATATATGTACTAAAAAAATTAGAAGCCATAGGGTTGATTTGAAAGGTAAAACAATTAGGGTTTTTACGGTTTTAGGGTTGTCCAAAATTTGAGTCATCTTCAAACATGTATAACTTGATCATAAAAATAGGTTTTTGAGTGTTTCTTGATTCTAAAACTAAGTACTTTAAGTATAGTTTCTAGAACAAATCTATTTTTAATTTTTAGAGGCCTAACACTATGATTTTTTATTTTTATAACTTAAAATGTCAAAAGTGGATTTTCAATCTTAAAAATTCAACTGTAGTGTTTGATTTTTCATTAAAAATCTATAAGGAGTTGTTCAGTAAATTTTGAATATGATACTTTCATATGTTTAGACATGTCCATAACTTTTTTCGTGATTTTTGGAGATGTCTAAGTATGGTAACTAGTCTAAAACTTTTTATATAGTATGCTAGATTTGATTCTTAGACTAGTTTTAGAAACAAGTGTAAAAGGGTGGTTTAAAATTTGATTTGGGTAAAACCCATTTATAGAGGCCTATTAGACCCATTTAGGGACATATTTGATTTTTTAGAAAAATTATGGGTTTATTTTGGTTGGTCATCATATAAGGTAACTTACCTTAAATAAAGAAGTAAAATAAAAAAAAATATGAAAACACCTTAGTTAAGTAATGTCACATTTGTATTTAAGATAACTTGAGTAGTAAGTGGATAATTATGGTAACTAATATATATAATCATGGTTTTGTAGATCCGGTGACGCGTGTTTGATTCTTCTTTCATTTGTGTTCATGTTCTTGTATCGGATTCATTAAGGTACATATATTTCATTCTTTTAGTAAGGACATTCCTTATGACTTCATTTACTTTTGATTGATCATGTGACTCCCATTTGATGTTCCCTTGTAATATGCTCCTGAATTAATTAGTTTTGTTATGCTTTTTCATTCGTTGTGCTTGGTATAATCATATTTGATATTTGTTGGCTTCCTAAGAAATCTATTTAAAATTTGTTGTTTCCCTATTCTTTTGCCCGAGCTATTTGTAACTAGTCATGGAGGTACCATGACCATGTCATCGATGCACCAATAACATGACACTATCTGTGGCGATGTGATTAGTCCATGGCGTTTCCTTTGGTATGCGCATTTGATTATAGTGATATGTGTGTGTGCACTAGTCTTCAAACTGGTGTACATATATGACTTTGTTTTGCTAGGAGCGGATGGATGCATCTTAGGTACTTCATTTTATTTTGTTTTGGTGGTTGGTTAGTGTGTGCAATACACCCAATATCATATTTGGTACATCAGGAGTAGCTACTTGTGTACATTTAGGGAGAACCATGTCACTACATGTGATATATATGTTAGAGCTATTCATGTACCATGTTTATCTATTTTGTAGGCTTGTGGGCATTTCTGTTTTGTGCTTCGTTCTTAACTCGGTGCTTATTTATTGATCCATGATTTCGTCTCGTATTCGTTTGTTACCATATATATCTTGTAACATCTTTTGGCATGTTTCCATATTCGTTCGTAACCTTATATGCTACTTCATTTTGTTATGTATTTGTTTTATCTGTTCATTGAGCGCACATTTTCTTTTTCTACGGCAGATATTAAGCGAAAAGTTGAGAAATGAGAGAGTGTGATTAGAGCGTACCCTTAGAGTCACCTTTTTATTTGGATAAATGTTTTAAAGATGTTTTATGTTTCTGCAATTTACATTTTCCCTCATCTTTTGAATTTGTTTACTCTTTTGGAGAGTACTTTGTTATGTTTTATATTTTAATAATAAGACTTCCGCTTGCATTTTAATATATGTGTTTTTGATATGACCATATAATGTGATACTTGTCTTTTTATCGGAGCGGGTGTTACACTATGATAATCACTACCTTTATAGATGATGATGGGGTATTATTGCAACCAAACTCGGTATACCTCTAGCATTAGATTCTTATACAGCTTCTTTGGTAGATCGAGTTATGCTCGAGCCATGATTGAGTTACGAGATGATAGAGTTGAAAGACGCTCTCGTAGTTGTTGTCCTTAAATTCACGCGCGAGGGATATGCCATGAACACTATTCGTGTTGAGTACGAGTGGACACCTCCAAGATGTTAAAGATGCTGAAGCTACAACGTTTTTGGTCTTGATGAATGTCTAAACAAATAGTTTGAAAAAGCCTAGACAAGTTGTTAGTCATAAGATGGGATTTAGGCCGAGTAATAAGGTTATAAACCTGTCTCTAAAAAGAATAATGCTAGTTTAAATGAAAAGAAAAAGCAAGCTTGATCGACTAGAAAAGAGGTCAATAATCCTAACTCGTTTATGGAATTGACAATTATACCCTTAAGTCTTACCAGAAATCTAAAAAACCCTTAATCATGGCGGCACCATCATCCAGATCCCTACCTTCATCAATTGAACTACTACCCTTCGTTCCTTCATAGGTCTAAAGTACTTTTAGTCCTTTGAGTGCTGACCTTGCGTTGGATCTTAGGGAACGAGCGCCTTTATTCGTTTCAAATTTGAAGCTATAGGGTTTAATTATGATCTTAGGGTTCTTCGGCATGTCATCTTTTCACATATTTCTCACTTGTTCACCATCATTCTTCGAATAACGCTCCATTACAGAATAGAAATCATTTGTTCATTCTGTCATACACTGTTAGGAGTGTGATTCGATTTAGGCTTGTGATCTCGTTTGCTCCCTATGTTCGGTGTGATTGCCTTCACTGTGTGGGGGTTTTGATATAATGATTTTACTTCTTTAATTGTTCTGTATATGAATCGACATGGTGTTAGGCTTTTGATTTGTGTTTTAGGGTTTTTTTTTGTCTTAAATTAAGGTTTCTTTTTGTTCGCTCATATGGCAGCGTCGCACTCCAAGGAAGATGATGTGTCTAGGATCTCATCTTCAATATTCGTCACTAATTTTCCAAAATTCTTCAACGCCAAATATTTGTTTCATGCGTGTAAGGTGTATGGTCACGTGGTCGACTCGTTTATTCCCAATAAGAGAATGAAGAATGGTAAAAGATTTGGGTTTGTGAGATTCATTAACGTTTTCAATGTGGATCAGTTAGTCAATAATTTAAATACTGTATGGGTGGGGAGCTTCAAACTTCATACTAATGTTTCATGTTTCAAAAGACCCCCTATGAATAGGTCTTCGCCACTGGATAAAAGAGAGGCGACTAGAAATGTCATTCCTGAAAGGATTCCACCTAGTTCTGAGGGGACATCTTCGAGTAGGAAGTCTTTTGCTTCAGTTCAGAGGAATTCTCATGACAATACGAAGGATGCTACTTCAAATACTATTCTTGATAATGATTGCGTTAATTTATCGAATTTGTCATTTCTCTCATTGGTAGAGTGAAAGTAGTGGATGCATTAGCTAATATTCAAAACGTTATTGGAGACGAAGGGTTTTTGGACATTTCCATCCGGTATCTGGGTGAACTATGGTTGTTGATAAGATTTTCTAACATTGATTCTAGAGACAAATTCATGAATAATTCAGGGAATGCGTCTTGGTTTGCTACGCTTAAACATGCATCTTACGAATTTTCTCTCACTGGTAGACTAGCTTGGGTTGAAGTGGAAGGCGTTCCTCTTAAGTTTTGGACGGGTAACACATTTAAGAAGATCGCCTTCAGATGGGGTCATTTATTGGATCATGAAGACCACGATGATACTGGGTATTTTTCTAAAAGGATATGTGTATCCACGATGATGCAGGATAATATTTTTGAGTCATTTAAATTGGTGTTCAAAGGGAAGTCATATGGTGTTAGGGCTAAAGAAGTTCCAGGATGGGAACCTGAATACTCTAACTAAACGAAAAACAGTAGTTCTTTTAAGGACGAGGTATCAAATAAGAAACGGGACATATCGGATAATGATAAATATGGCGAGGTTCATGTATCAGATGTTGTGGATAAAACTGTTTTTGAAATCGCAGACGATAATGGAGTAGCTAAGTCTGCCGATCCTTTTTATATATATGGGATGTTGGATAAGGAGAAGGAACTAGAGTTACCTAAGGGGTCATCAACCAGTAGCAGTCATCCCCATCCTCCAGGATACACCCCGGGTTCTGGGGATCATCCACGTAACCAACTAGACAAAGAATCATCTTTAGGACAAGAAGCCAATAATATGCAGGATCCAATTGTTAGGGAGCAAACATAATATCCTATTGAGGTGCATTCGCCGTCTATTCAGGAAGTAAATCAGGAGGCCAACACTACCGTGAATGATCAGAAGCCTCCTTTATCCACAAGTTGTAACTCAGGTAATTCTAGTCATTTTAAAGTGTCTAGTATTCCCAAGACAGGTGGTTCGATTTTGCAATGTATGGAGGAACTAGTTAAGGTGGGCAAACAATGGGGTATAATATGGAGGGATATGAAAACGATATCATGAAAATCATTGAATGTCAAGGAGAGGACATGGTTAATCGATGAATTTTCTGGCTCTAAATGTCCAAGGCCTCGCCCAAAAGGCTAAAAAAGATTGGGTTCGGGAGTTATGTGTCAAACATAGGGTTACTTTTTTTATCATTACAAGAAACAAAGATGGAGAATATGGAGACGATTACAGTTAAGGCATGTTGGGGGAATTCTACTTTCGATTATGTTCATAGCGATGCTGTTGGTAATTCAGGAGGTATTTTATGCGTATGGGATCCTAATAGTTTTAATAAGAGTAGTCATACTATTTCTGATTATTTTCCTATCGTACGTGGTGTTTAGAAGACTACTAATGTAGATATCTTATTTGTGGTTGTATATGCCCCGAATGAGAATGAAAACAAAAATAGATAATGTGGGAGTATTTGTCTTCTGTTATCAATAATTGGAAAAGAGAAGTGATCATTATGGGAGATTTTAATGAGGTACGGTACCCCTCGGAAAGGTTTGGTTATGTGTTTCAGGTTAGGGACACAGAGGTTTTCAATTCCTTCATTTTGAACGCAGGCTTGGTTGAGGTACCTCTAGGGGGATGCTCATTTACATGGTGTCATAAATCTGCAACAAAAATGAGCAAATTAGACCGTTTTCTAAATGAATATTCACCCTCAATTATATGCAATGACGTTGGAAAGGAATTTGTCAGATCATCGCCCGATTTTAAGAATTAAGTTATGGTGGATTACAGGCCATGTCCGTTCAAATTTAACAATCAATGCCTCGAAAGAAGGATTTCGTTCGTTCATGGAAGACACATGGCATTTAGCTTTAGGTGACTGTACTAATGGTATGCTTAACCTGATGAAATAACTTCGTTTTTTGAAAGTAAGAATTCGGGACTGGTACAACACTTACATGCGTAGCAAGAGGTTTGATCTAACTCAGCTACAGACTCGTCTAGAGAGTATAGATTCTGAGATTGACAAAGGGATTAATATAGATGATATAATAGCTAGGAGAGCAGATATTGTTAAGTCCATTGATACTGTAAAAAGAAACCAAGCTAGTGAATATCTTCAAAAGGCCAAAGTCAAATGGGCTATCGAAGGGGACGGAAATTCTCGTTTCTTTCATGGTTTAATTAATAAAAGAGGGAAGCAGATGAGCATTAGAGGGTTAATGAAAGATGGCCAATGGATCGATAAACCGGATATTGTTAAAGCTGAATTCCTAGATTATTTTCGCGATAGATTTAAAGGACCGGAGACAGATCATATCTCTTTCAATATGGAGTTCCCCAATTCCATTAGTGTTGATCAACAGTCACAGCTGGAATCCAACAAACGGCTGGGGAAATCAAGCGAGTGGTTTGGGAGTGTGGAGTTGACAAATCACCGGGTCTGGATGGTTTCACATTCGGATTTTATAGAAAATTTTGGAAACTTGTAGAAGAGGAAGTTACAGCAGCGGTACAGTACTTTTTTTTGCCATGATGACTTTGCACCAAGTTGTAACTCATCTTTCATTACTTTGATTCCTAAAATCCCTAACGTTAACCAAGTGAAAGATTTCAGGCCTATAAGTCTTATAGGCAGCCTTTATAAAATTATCACCAAAATTTTAGCCAATAGACTTGTACCGGTTCTAGGTGGTATTGTTCATGAAGTTAAATCAGTGTTCGTTCCAGGGAGAAAAATTATGGACGGCCCATTCATTCTCAACGAGATCTTACAATGGTGCTCGTTCAAGAAAAGGCAAACTATGATCTTTAAGGTGGATTTTGAAAAATCGTATGACTCGGTTAGGTGAGACTTCTTAGATGAGGTTTTTCACAAATTTGGTTTCGGTAATAAATGGCGTCGGTGGATTCAAAGTTGCTTGAAAGCGTCTAAAGGCTCCATTTTAATAAACGGCAGCCCGACCCAGGAGTTCCATTTCGGTAAAGGCCTCAAGCAAGGTGATTCTTTATCCCCTTTTTTTATTTATTCTCATCATGGAAACTTTGCACATTTCTTTTCAAAGAGTGGTGGAGGTGGCCATGTTCACAGGAATCAAATTAAGCAACGTACTTGAGATTTCTCATTTGTTTTTGTGGACGATGCTGTTTTTGTGGGGAAGTGGTGTGATAAAAACACTATACTCTTACTAATATCTTGGAATGTTTTCGTCGAGCATCTAGCCTAAAATTCAATATGAGTAAGAGCAAAATTATGGGTGTGCACATAGATCAGAATATGGGTAACCACGCAGCAACTAAGCTAGGATGCATTACCCTTTGAACCCCGTTCATATACTTGGGTAAAAAAATAGGTGTCAATATGAATCGTGTAGATTCTTGGAAGGAAGTTATTAGAAAGGTGGAAGCTAGATTATCGAAATGGAAGATGCAGGCTCTCTCCATTGGGTCGATCCTAATTTTCCATATGTCCATATATAAAGCTCCTCTTCAGGTCTTAAAAGAGTTGGAAGCTACCTGACGTAGGTTCTTCCATGGCCACGTCAAGGGTAACAAAAGTACTAACTGGGTGAAATGGGATGTAGTCACTTCGGGGAAAGAGCTAGGTGGTCTTAGTGTAGCAAGTTTATATGCCTTAAACCGAGCACTCATATGTAAATGGGTTTGGAAATTTCATACAGACAACGACTCTTTATGGACCCGTGTGATTAAAGCTTTACATAGTGAAGACGGTAACACCGGTAAGATTACTTGCAATGGATTCAGGTCAACATGGACGAACATTATTAATGAAGTTCATACGCTCAAACAAAAAGGGGTGGATTTATTTGAGTTCCTTTAACTCAAAATAGGGGACGGTATAAACACACGCTTTTCGGAATGACAACTAGAGTACTGTGCGTGTTCTTAAAGACAGGTATCCAAGGCTGTATAACCTGGAGACACAAAAAGATGTGAGCATACATTCGAAACTGGCATATCCAAGTCTGGAAGAGTCGTTTTGTCGCAACGTGAGGGGGAGGGGGTATTGAACAAGCTCAACACATCGAGTTAGGCAATCATCTGGCTGAAGTAACTTTGGTTCCACAAGCAGATCGCTATGCATGGACTTTGGGTAGTGATGGTTCGTTCTCAGTCGCTTCTTTGAGGAGGAGGATAGATAGTTCCAGATCGAATACTATGACAACCAAAACAAGATGGATAAAGTACATTCCAATAAACGTGAATATTTTGGCATGGAAAGTTAATCGTGATGCTCTTCCAACGCGTTTTAATTTATCAAAACGGGGCATTGACATACAGTCCCTTAACTGCCCGGTTTGTGAAGTGGGTATAGAATCGTCGTCTCACCTTTTCTTTGCTTGCCCGGTTATGCATAATATCTATCAGAAAATTGCTAGGTGGTGGAATATTTCTTTTGAAGGTTGCGTTTCATACGCGGAGTGGTTAATGTGGTTTAATTCGATTCGGCTTAAATCCACTCTTAAAGACATCTTGGAAGGAGTGTTTTATGTCACGTGGTGGTGTGTGTGTAGGTTTCGTAATAAGTCCTTGTTCGATACACAGAAGCCTTCAAATACTTTGTTATTCGATTGTATTGTTTCATTATCGTTCTCTTGGTGTAATTCTAGGTGTAGAAAATGGTTCTCTTGGAACGAGTGGTTGAAAAACCCGTACCTTATTTCCATAGACGGAACTTGAACAATTTTAGTGGGAGGGCCGACAATATTTTTTGGGAGGGCCAAATACAAATTTTTCCAAAAATATCATTAAGTTTTTAATATAATTACATTATGAACACCGAATCTTGGGAGGGCCACAGCCCCCGGGTCCTTATGAAGATCCGTCTATGCTTATTTCTGTGTAACTTTAACATCTTGCTAGTTTTTTAATGTCTAATGCCTTTAAAAAAAACTCGTTTGTGGAATTGTCTAAAAACAAAAGAAGATAAGTAGGTTAATGGATCCAAAGAAAATTGATTATTGGCTAGAAATATGAGTTGTATATTAATCGGAAAGTTGAAAAACCGGACAAGATGGAACAAAATGTAAACTAAAAAAGTAATTGAATTGACTTTATTGTGATTCTTAAAAAAGAAAGAAAACAAGAACGTGCATGGCGTTGATTAGCTATCTAGCTTAGACTAGATTGTGTCTTCTTTAAAAACACTACATTAATTCTAAGGATGTTAGTGTCCCCTAATTAAGAACAAACAAGCGAGGGAAATGTATAATTAATTAAGAGTAATAGAGTGATCAGTGGTTGTGTTAATTAGGCTTGAAGATGAACCCTTTAGCCGATCTTTTTATGTCTCCGGTTGAGCCAGCCTGTGGGACCATGACCGGAGCGAACCACCGGTTAACCACTCATGCACTCGCTACTTTTATCACTATTATCTTCTTTTAAAAAACATCATTTAACTCATATGCCTTTAAAAATATCATTTAGTTCATATTTAAGCGTTTAAAGTTGACACAAATTAATATTAAGAGGCTAGAGTGTGGTAAACCATGGTTTGAGCCATGGCCACAATGCGAGCACGATGACGCTACCCACCATACCCTTTTGCTGTGTTTTACCTTTTGGCGCCGTACCCACCAGCCCAGAATGATAGCTATAACACGAGCCTACGACGTGAGCATTGCACCGTGGCTCACGTTACGGATTATTTTTTTAAATTTTTTAAATTTTTTTTTTATTAAAAGTGGGACCGCTATAACACCACAACTTTTGTGTTAACTATATCCCACTTTTCTGGTGTTATAGAGATTCTGATGTTATTGAAAGGATGCTGACGTGACACCCACTTTTTTCATAACACCACTCCACAACACGAAACCACACCCTGAACTCTAAGGATCATTCTGTATTAGAGTCATCTTAAAAGTTACAATTATACTTCTTCCGTCTCAAAATAAATGTTTACTTTTAACTTTTAAAATATGTTTTCTCGGGTTATATGATACTTAATAAAAGTTATATCAACGAAAAATACTTTTAAAACTCTATCAATTCATATATATTGCATGATACACATATAAATAATTACGATTAAGGTTGAATTTTCTTTTTTTAAAAATCAAATGTGAATAATTATTTTAAGACAGAGGTAACAGTTTTGTAAGATTTGATAATTAATGTTGCAATAGATATACATACGGGAAGTGATTTATACATCATATTTTTTTTGCCATACACCAATAAATCATATTGATCAAGCACATAGTACAACACATAAATGCACATTTTAGTGGTGTATTGTTAAAACAAATGGTGCACAAATTATCTCCCATACGGGACGAGTCTTGCATAGTTGCACGAGTTGCTGTCATATAAACCTCGAAATAGAAAGTCAACATTCTACAATCACAATTGTAGGTTTAGTAGTTTATTTGGGCTGTATGGACAAGCAATGTGATTGTGGGGGGACATATACATGCAATGGTTGTACAAAGAAATGATAAGGAAACAAAGGCCAATAGTGTGCCAATACTATGGTCTTTTAAGTCCATTATTTATCCCAATACTAACAGTTTCACAAGACATGGGGACCATATGTTAAGTTCTATAATTTTGTCCATTGTCTCCAATATGGTCCCATGAACAAAGTTTAACTAAAAATAGGAGGGTGAGGGTAGGGGATTAATGTGTCATGTCTCCCCGTCCATTCATCCATCAAGAAATGTGGAATGAGAATAATTGTGTATGTGTGTTTTATTCATGATGATACATCATTTCTTTTGCCTACTTTTGCTACGATCATCATCATGGATGTATTATAAATTTATAATGCATGTTATACAGACAAGTAGACAGCCATCTATGTCAAAATTAAAGACAACGTACCCTATCCCTTTTGCCAATCCTTGCTCCACAGCAAAAACAATGTGTTTAAATTAGTGTTCAAGAATCATTACGGTTATGAGGATGGTCACTGAATCATACACCCATGTGATGGAAAAAATAATTTTGTTCAGACAATTAGTCGTATGTAGGAGGTCTCTGGTTTAGGGTTATGTTTTTGATAGTATCTGACTAACGACGGTTTGATTAAGGATAATGTTGTTTGTGTCTACACTGCCTACTGTTTAAAAATTTTCCTATGCAAGTGACAAATTCAGACCACCTAACTTCGATGCTAAGTTTCCTAGATTTATAACGCATACTGATAATCCAAACATCGTATATCATTTATTCAATTGCCTTTTTAAGACTATTGATCCAAACATGTCATGTCAGCATGTCACATTATTGAAGGATGGGAATCTGAGAACGAAACCTCTTAAACAAGGCAAAGTTTAGATGGTTTTGATGACTGACCTAAAAGGATTGAGACTTACAAAACCTGTTTTTTTTTAAGAATAAGCTATGTAAACATGTCTCTAGAGATTGGCCAAAGTGTTTGGCCTTTTTTGGAACTTAATTGGAAAACATGTTATAATTGTGCGAAACCAACAATATAATTATTATGAACAGAAAATGCTCTTAAGCTGGACATGTCATTAACAGAATAACAGCTTAACAGTTAACACTCAGAAATTTCTTGGTTATAGACATCAGAATATATAAAAACTTATTGACATGCTAACGCTTCAAGGTAAACTTAAGTGGGATAACATTACACACATGCGTGAAACGGATGTTTTTGTTCTGACTTAAAAAAAACAATAGAAAGTGTAACCCGCAAAGAATAAGTAGACAGTAATAAGTACACAACATGTGACACGGAAGCACCTTATCGATGAAAACAAAGCATAACCAGGAGAGAGCACTCACAGCCAGTTTTTGACTAGTGTAAAGCACTCACAGCCTGTGTGAATTGTCAGTAACAATTTAAGGGTGGACATCCTTTCATGTGGTGGGAGGCTGAATATATGTGCACTTTGTTAAAGACTAGCAGTGATGATGATGATGAAAAAATGTGTCTTCATACTTCTCATGCAAAATCAATGACATGAGAAGTATAGTGCATTAGACGAGTGAGCAACAACAACATGGGTGAGTTTTGCTTAATACTTATAATAGTTCGAGTTCATAACCTTAAATGAATGTGCATCCATCTCGTATAATGATATATAGTGTTGAATAAATTGCAGTTAACACGAGATATAACAAAGTGATTACTCTCAGTAAGGTCAGCTGGTCAAGCTACCCCAGCCCCCCCCCAAGTCATCACCACCGGATTAGACGGGCACTAGAAATACGAACAATAACTATAAATAAAAGTAGGGTAAACTGGCAAATTACGTCGGCTTTGTAACGGCAATTTTTTCACCGAGTACAAACTTCAATCAATTTTACCATTATATATTTGTAAATTTCGTGCAATTTTGCCACCGAGTTAACTTTTTTTGACTTTTTTTCCGTTTTCCACCGTTAACTCTCACACGTGCCTAGCACGAGAGGGTCTTTTAGTCATTTCCCGTGCCAGTCCATCTCGTTACCACATCCCCACCTTTCCTTTATGCACCCGAAACCATTTTCCACCATTACAAACACGTGTGGTTTGAAGTTTGCATATATAGGTACATCGACACGTTCATCTTTAGTCATAACTTTTTATATCTTCTTTAACACATCACTGCTATAGTCATGGTGATCATATGTGAATGTGGCAAGCCCGCAACAATCAAAACTTCATGGACTGACAGGAACCCGGGGCGACGGTTCTATTGTTGTCCTGGCTGTGGTTTTATTGGTTAAAGTGGTCCCCAATGTGTTACCGAGCAATTGATTTAATTCCTGGGCTCTTGAGGGCCCGAAATGAGCTCGAAAAAAATCTGAAGGAGCAACTGATGTTGTTGAGTGAGAAGAAATCTCTTGTGAAGAAACTGAAGAAGATGTTTCTTTTTTTTTTGGATCTTTATGTTCCTTGCATACAAGTTTTTCTAGTTTTTAGGGGGTGTTTTTTTTAGCTTATATAATGAGCTTATAAGCCTATTAGCTTATATAAGCTTATAAGCCGAAACCAAGTGTTTGGTTAAGCTTATATAAGTAGGCTTATAAGCTTATATAAGAGGGTTTGGTAAGTCAAACATTTGAGACTTTTATAACAAAATGTAGGCTTATATAACTATTACATATAAAAAGACTTTTATACCCCTATTTAATAACTACATAATTTAACATTCATATTTTTTTTGTCATTTACTTTATTAATTTTAATAAGCCTAACCAAACACTTAACATAGGCTTATATGCTTATAATATATAAGCCATAAATGGCTTATATAATATAAGCCTAAGTCTCACTCATAAGCTTAACCAAACACCCCCTTAGTTTGTGCTTAACTTCATGTTTTAGGAAATAAGGTCATCCCTGGTTGTATTGACATTTTTCATGTTAAATGAAATACATGTTATGTCTTAATAGTTATTTATGAATCATTAAAAATTTTGTTAGGGGTTGCTAATTATTGTGATTTGTGTTCGATGTTTGGATATAAGATGCTCTTCAACTTTGTATTTAATCAGTCAAAAAACAGGTTTTTGTTGGTGTTTTGGTACAACTATTCAATCTTGACTTTAATTAGTCAACATATGGGGTGTTTGGAAACAGGTCTTCAAGTTTGACTTTAATCAGTCAACAACGGGGTTTTTTGCTTGTTTGGAACTATATGTTATATCTGATTAAGGAAGGGTGGTATGCAGTATCTCTAGTCTACTACAGAAAATGGCCAACGTTTAATTGATTGAGTTAAAAAAATCATAACATATGCCTAAAATGAAAAACAAGAAGGTATATAGTGAATTAAACAAGTACAATATAACCCATGAATTAAACAACTACCATTCCGAATCAGGCCCTAAACAGCCATTATTTCTACTGTCTACAGCATACATTGTTTAAAAGTATAAGAATAACATTTTTGTCCTTAAACACATATAAAATTAAAATGAAATAATTGTCAACATTTTGCACCATCAAACTAACTAGTGTGATCTCACTTATGGAAACTCACAGCTCTAACCTTATTTCTTCTGCTTTATAGAACCACCATCCCCTATCTTGTTTGGTCTCTTCTTCCTTAGACCCTTACCAGTTGGACTTGTTCCTGATGCTTAAATTATTTGTGATGTCATTGGCTGACTATCTAGGACTCCTTGGCTTCCTCTTTAACCCTTTGTTTCTCCTTGGCCTGAACTTCCACTAGTGCACCCTATCTTATTATGACCATGTCCTTTACACTTGATGCGAGTCATCCGGATGCCATGCTTTGTCATCTTTCCTATCTTAGCCATTTTTTATAGCCTCCTCAGCAACTTCATACTTGGAAATTCTTCTTTTCTTTTTTGGTCTGTCTATAGGAACATGGTGGTGCGGAGGTAGTAACAGACTCGGGCTCCTACATCTTAGCCAGAAACTACAACCACTAACTAGTTCAACCTTATATTGATACGTCTCATTCCATGTCTTAAACCAATAACATGGTGCCACCCATTCCTTTGGTATCCCAACAGCTTCTCCATGAGTTTCTTTGTTATTCATTGCTGCAACAGCATGCCTACATAGTATGTCAGTTAACTCTCATCTCCTATAATCACATTTCTTAGGGTTGAGCTTCAAAACACACAGGTCATTAGATCCCTTACACTAGTATGATTCCCCCTCCCCCATTATAAAGAACACTGTAATCATTTATAGAGGCCTTAATGTAGTTAAAAATTCGCGTAGCAGTTGGGGTTAGCAGACTAGTACTTCTATCTATCGCTTGTTGCACATTTACAATTCTCTTCATAAGATACTCCCTTATGTATTCCAAACAACCAATGATTGGCATATTCTGCCATCAACCAACTTACTGTTAAAAGCTTCACATATGTTGTTCAGCAGGACATCACACTTAGGTCCCTGAATGTCACATATATTATAAGCACTCAAGTAAGAAAAATGGAAATTGCATATGAAACCAAACAAACATACTTAGTATGAACAGTCAAGTAATAAAAATAGAAATTGCATATGCATCCAAAAAAACAAAGATACCTAGTATGAGCAGTCAATTATTAAAATTGGAAAGTACATATTACTTGAGAAATGTTGCTTGCACCATGATGCTGGAGGAATCTTTTTAACCACTCATAAGCTTTAGGGTCAACAGATTTTACGTGATCCATATTTGCCTCCAACTGAGCTATTGTTGATGCTCGTGCACACTTCCAAATAAGCTCCTTCAATATTTGTGTCTTTGTATTCCTTTTTCATATTTTCATAAATGTGTCTAACACAGAATCTTTGCTCAGCTGCAGGAAATAGTTTTGCAATGGCTTATAATATCCCCTAAATTAAGAAACAATATTTCAATTGGGTGGCCCTAACAGTATACATAATTAATTAATAGTCAAAGACTATACCTTTTGTCTGTCGGGGATGAATGTTAAGTTTGAATTAGATTGCAAATTAATATCATCTCCTAATCAAGTAAGGAACCATAAACATGAACTCTTGCACTCAGATCCAACAATTTCATAAGCTATCGGGTGCACACCATTATTGCCATCCACACCAACAGCCGTTAAGACTTGACCATTATATGTACCTTTAATAAGTGCTCCATCCAAACCCAGAATTTCCCTTTTAGTTGCTCTGAAACCTTCTTTCATTGGACCAAGACAAACATAAATTTGGTTAAAAACCATTGAATCAAGGGTTAACTCGGTGTCTTTTTCAACCTCGATCTTGACAGTTGTATCTAGGTTTTTTCGCTTCAACTCCATCGCATAATCCCTAAGTTTTATATATTGCTCTTCATAATCACCCTGTAATGTTTTTCATGGCAATTTGTTTTGCTCGGGCAACCTTATGCGGAGAGTGTTTGATATTTTATTTTTGCTCTAAATGAACATGTAGAGCATGGTTTGGGATCTTAGGGTTTGATACAAGGATATTGGTTACCTCTTTAGATAGGAATCTTGCAATCTTGCATTATAAATCGTAATTTCTCTTGATTGGAGGCATTTATGATCGTCGTTAAATGTTTTGATAGTCCAAGAAGTATCGTTTTGGGTTTTGGAGGCGTGTAGGGTCCATGGGCACATGGTTTCTTCTAGACCTTTTGACCACACAAGTTTTTGTTTCTGCATTTTTTCCCTTCAACTCTGAACTACAAGGAAAGTTTGAAAGGTCTGAATCATATTGACCAACATCCATCGATCTGGCGGGACATAACACGGTACCAAGACAAACATCTCTAATCATAGTTAGATCACACTTCTTGACTGTAACCATTCTTCTGCTCTCGATGGAATACGCTTTTATGTCTTCATGTATCTGTTTTCTGCCTGTATATTCCCTGCCTACGTAGAAATTCACAGTTACATCCTCCTTACCGCGGTAGTCTGCCTTCATTTGTTTCAGCCTTGTCTTCCTTTTACAAACAAACTCGGTCTAATTTGGACCATACCTTCTATATTCTGTAAATTCAATGTTGTGAAAGAAATTTTAACAATCCAAGTCATCCTCCACGACTTGTTTTTTGATATTTTGAAGGTGTACATTAAGTTTAAAATCAAAATTGTTTATGTCCGCCTCTTGCTCAAATGGGGCTGTATCTTTTTGTTCAAAATCACATTCATCAGTCTCATTCGAACTGTCGACATCCTCATCATCTTCAACATCCTGTTCCTCATCAACAACCTCGTCATCGACCTCGCCATTTGCATTTAAGGGTTGCTCAGACTCATTTAATAGTCGGTCCACCATAAATCCTCTTTATCATCGATGTTGGGATTATCAGCAGGCGCATGTTGGCACAAATCTGATTCTATAATAACAACTTCAACAAACTCTCTTAGGCCGTACAAAGGCTCATTCCCACAAACGTTCAAAGGCTCATTCCAACAATCGTCCAAAGGCTCATTCCCACACCACCTGGATTTCTCAATTCAATGTTCTGCATCATTCTTATAAAACTCAATGACCTAGTTGATGTTTGACTTTCATTATATCTGATACTACTCATGTTAGCCTCAACTTGAGCAACAAGGGATGCACCCATATTGAACACTTCATCCTGCGTATCCAGATCAAAAGTTAGTAAACCATTTATATTTGTTTGTACAATGTAAACCTCTATATCTTTGGATGTGGTAACGTATTTCTTCAGTTTTGTTACATTTTCCTCAGAATCTAAGGGTACCAATCCCTCATCTAAGGATTGTCATGGTATCCTAAAATAAGAATGGACAATCCTAACATCAACGAATGGTACTCAACAAGCGAAAATTGTTCCACATCTACTCAATCATACGAAGCTATTGTTGGAAATATATATGTCCTTCTAGACGTCAATGTAAAATTTCCACTATGACTGATTTCTAAGGTAAACATGTTCGGATCATTTTTGTGTGAAAATAAGCAACACATAAACAATTAGCAACCCGCATAAGCACACAATTAAATAATATCATCTATAATTACAACATTAACTACATTCAACTTAGTATATGTATGATGTAAACATGTACAAAAACTATAAAAAGCTTCAAATTAAGAAAAACTAACCATTTAAACCACCAAAAAAGGGGATCTGTACATTATCTTCTCCCTTAACTCTTAAGTGTCGGTATGCAATATCGGTTAATTTAGGCATTGCGTGATCGATTCACGGTTTGGGATAAAATTGAAGTACTATTGCGATATTTTTTGGAAATTGAGTGTTAATTTGCGTATAAAATATCGAAGGCACACCGTATGATTGGATAATCTAGGGGTTATCCGGTTTTGGGGACGAAAAGTGCATAAAGAAAAGGTGTGATGTGGTAACAAGATGGTGTGACACGAGAAATGACTAAAATACCCTCATGTGTCATGCCCGTGTGGGAGTTAACGGAGGAAAACGACCGAAAGTAAAAAAAAAAAAAGTTAACTCGGTGGCAAAATTGCACGGTATTTTCAAGTATATCGGCAAAATTGATTGATGTTTACATTCGGTGATAAAATTACCGTTTTCGCAAAATCAAAGGACAAAATTTGCAGATTGCCCGTAAAAATATAACTACAATGAGTAAAAACATTTTTTTCCAAGGAGATAATGTCCATCTTTTCACTCTATCATTAGGAGGTGAACCGAACTGATAAACTCCCCTAAGAAGAGGCCAATCGAGTTACGTAGCCTTTTTATAATATAGGCTAATAGCTTAAGAAGCTCATAAAAAAATCTAGTCACGTTACCCGTTCAAGTCAATGGGCTCATTTCAGAGCGAAGCAGTCCAATTGATCATGAGCGGTAATCTTTTTGCTTTTTGTTGCACAGTATCATCGACAATTAACTTTGCTTTTTGCAACCTAAAATATGAGTTTATTTGTTACACAAAAACTTAAAGCTTTATAAGAATGAAATATATGGTCCACTTTCCACTTTTCACTTTATGGTGTATCGGTCTGATTCGGTCTTGGTTAGTCTGGCTTAGTTTGATATTTAGTCCGATCTAATTCTATAGGCATAATCAACAGGGTTTTGATAAAACTTAACCGGACTAGACTGAACCGACTAGACCAAGGACCGGATGATTCAAAACCCCGAATCAAAGACCGGATGATTGAACCCTTTTATTAAGTGGTTCAAAAAGAAAAAAAAAAACTCTTAAATATCATTCATAAAAGATTTTCATTTAAAAAAAAGTTCATAAAAATATAATAAATTGGGATTTATGTAAACCCTATTTTTATCATAGACCCACAACAACTAAAATATTCACTCTTATTATACCATGTCACTCCATCTAAATTTAAAGGTGACTGTTTTTTTTATTTACCAATATATTTTTTAGAAAAATAAAATAATTAAAAATCCTTTGTTCTCAAGTTTCATTTTTATTGTTTTTTTTTACCTTTTAGAGTTCTTATAATTTTTTTTTACTTAATGTAAAATATATAAATAGATTGTTTTAAAATATATTTTCATCGTATAATTATTACTCTGTATCAAATATTATTTAACATAAACAAAAATATAAATAATCAAAGTAAAAAAAAATATTAAAAAGTCAAATGAAGACAATAAAAATAAGACGAATGAAAAATAATTTTTTTATAAATCCTTCTAAAAAATTACAACTTTTAAAAAAAAATCTTCAAAAAAGGCACAACTTGATCGCACAAAAAATATCAATAGTCGTCAATTAAACAGAACAAAACCGTCATAGGTCCCACTTTTTAGAAAAAAAAACAAAAACTTATTGATCGAAACTTACATTTACTCGAGCAATAAACATTATGATCATACAAAATGTCACTTTAGACGAGAAAAACATTCGCCTACTTTGAAAAGAGAAATGCTAAAATCACAAAACAAATTTTACAAAACTTATAGAAATAAACCAAATATTGCTATGCTTTTGATGTTAGCAACTCAACACCATTGTATAAAAGTATAAATAATCTTTTGGGAGTTTTTTACCAATGTCTTGTTGTTAAAAAACTTATTTACTGTTCTATGGTTTTTTAAAACATATTGACTATAATGTAGTGTTTTTTTTTTTTTTTTTCCCTTTTTCACTTTTAGTTTTTGTCCAAAGTTTGTCCGCTTACTTTGAAGTGAAGCTATAGAAAAAAGGTTAAGATCTATTTTTTTTATAAAATCATCCATATTTTTATTTAACTAATTCCACCCTCGTATATCATTAAAAAATGGTTTAGTATAACTGGCTCGTATATCTCGTTGGTTAATTTAATCCTCTCTATTTAATCCTAAGGGAGATTAGTCCACTCTTCCTAAGGGCGGTGGGAACTCCTCGTAGTAGACTAAAAAAAAATAAATTTAATCCTCTCTATTTTTATGAATCGTATATTTCGTTGGTTAATTTAACCCTCCTATACTATTTGGAAATAATGGATGGTTCTACTAATTTTTTTAAGCATATATGTTTTGCTCCAGTTCTATGATACTTATCAACTTATTATACTTTTTATCGGTGCTGCAAAAATAGCTTACGCAGTCGATTAATCGGTGTTTAGACGTCAGGCGGAATTAACCGTTTGAATTATTTGTCTCTTTAATGGATTCAACCAAAAATCGACTAAATCAACCATTTTTATCCTATCTGTTAAATCAGTCAATTCGAGCATATGATTTCAAGTTTATAACTTTGTATATAAAAACTCAACTCGATTCACATTAAAGCCGATTAATCGTTGAACGATAATGACCATCTAGTTAACATCCAACAAATTTTGCAACTTTGCATTTTTAATCACATTCGACATATTACAATAAAGTAAGTTTTACAAATAGATATATAGAAATTCTAGCCAGACAAATAGAATCACTTTTTACCTTTTTAATAGATATTTTTTTTTAACTAATTTAATAGATATTTGTTAAAGAACACGATGAGTGATTTTTATGAGAAAATAGATCTTCATTTTGTTCTATTGCTTCAAATTAGCCCAGATAAGTTAGAATTAATTGGATAAAAATTAAAAGTTAAAAGAAAAATTAAAAGAAACACTATATTATATTATAGTCAATATGTTTTAAAGAACTATACATTAGTAAATAAGTTTTTCAATAACAAGAAGTTGGTAAAAAACTCAATCTTTTGGTACATTGAGGTTCCATTTGTATTTTTTTAAATATTTTTTTCTTTCTTTACACGACGTTTTTCAATTCTTTTTGTCTCTAAACTTCTGTAGACACGCTTATGATTTTGTTTGTTTTTTTAAACATAAGTGTCCAAAAAGACAAAAACACTTCTCACCTCTTAAATATTTCAAGAATAAGCTCTCATTCATTTTTTATTTTTTTTACTTTTCTAACTTCATTAACACCCATTTTTTTATCACCACCTTTAATAGTCGTTTGTTTTCATGCGTGTTTGTCATTATACATTTTCATACGTTTCAATGCGTCTTCTTTTGACGTCTTCATACGTATGAGTCACTGTTCATATTTTTCTGACGTTTTTATCCACTGATGTACATTTTCGTATGTTTTCATCTGTTTTCTTACGTTTCTTATGATGGTTTATGAAGTTCATAACAATTACATAATCATAAGCAAAGATCAAAGCACGTATAGCGGAAGCGATTTAACAAGATCATAATAATAACACATTCATAGTTAATCGAATTAGGGTTACATACCTTTTAGCTTAGACGGTTCCACAAGGTAAAGAACGAATCACCAATTAGGGTTTATAACGAACACCACCAATATATAGTCTAAAGTAAGACTACATTACGTTCTTGTACACACGTAATACAACGAGTTAACCGTAAGTCTAGTACGTGTAAACCGAGCTTCTACGCCTTGTGGAAAATCTACCCAAAAACCTTAGAGAGGGGCGAGGACTTGATTCAAGAAATCAACACAAGGATAAAAGGAACCCTAAAAAGGTATTTTCCTTGGTGTGTTGATCGCAGGAAAGAAGAGAAGAAAAGAGATTATGGGTGAAAAATAATGAAGGCTAGGTTTGTTTTATAGTGTGATTTAAACTTGTAATCCAAGTTTAACACTAATAAGGAAACAAATCATTATCCTTCTTCTTTTTGTCTACTGCCGGCCAAGGCCCAACCCAAGGGCGTTTCCGGACATTTCTTTTCTTCTAGTATATTCCACGTTAACCGTTAAGTCCTTAACTCTTAAACTTAAGGACGGCTAAAGTTATTGCTCGATTTAATTTAATAAACATATAAATAAATTTATTAAATAAATTAACTCTTTATGTATTGTGTGCAATCCCGTAATCTCGAGTTCGATCCTAACACACGACTATTAAAATTACGGTCCATAAACTTACAGCTCCCACTTGGACATATTTTAATAGTGTGATCACATCAGTTAGTGTCTAGTTACACGCCGATGCCTCTAGCACGATCTCGAGTAAGGTTCCTTGGATAAAACATTTTAATGATTCATAATATAGATATTTTATTAATTAAATTTCGTTTCTCTCGACTCGATTCGAATTAACAAAAGATTTAAAGTGTGACTCAGTCATTTTTGGTTAATAAAATAAAGATTGTTATTTATAAAAACTAAAAAAATAAATGTGAAAAGATTAGAAATAAACTAAAAATTAAAACGATATTAAAACGAATATTAAAACAAATATTAAAAAGAAACAATTAATAAAACTAAAACTAAAAATAAAAATAAAATTTTCAATTAAAAATAAAACTTACTTAATAAAAATGAAAGAAATTGAATTATAAAGCTATTTTAAAAAACAAACGAGACAAATATTAAAATGGGCACTTAATAAAAATTAAAACTAAAATCTTTTGATAAAATATTAAAACTAAAAATTGACGAAAAATAAAACTAAGAATATCTGACTTTCAGAATAAAAATAAAAACGACTTTTGGATAAAACTAAATTGACTACGGAACAAATACTAGAATTAGGGGAACATGTTTCCCATGGGAGAACAATAAATTTTGGAGGTAAAGGATAATATAGTGGTAACTTTCGTAACATATAGGAAAAAAAGTGGGAAGTGGAAACTTTCGTAGGTTTTTTTTTATATAACTTTCGAAACATTTTTTCAACTTTCGTAACTACTTATTTAGTTGACTTTCGGAAGATTTAAAAAAAAGAAACTTTCGTAGAATAATAAATGTGCACTTTCGGAACTAACAAAAGTTTCGGAACAGAATTGGGTTTCGGAGTTTTTAATAAAATGAACTTTCGTAACTTTATTTTTTTAAGTTTTGGACTAATGTAAAAAAAACTTTCGTAACTTGCAAAAAACTTGAGTTTCGTAACTTGAAAAACAAATTGACTTTCGCTATAATCTATAAACCCTCTTACGAAAGTTGGCTCTAAAAAATACGCAACAGACAGATAAGATCCTAAAAGTTGGGAACAAAAATAAGCCAAAATAAGCAAGATTAATCTAAGAAATAAGCAAAAATTAAGCTAAAATAATTTCTAAAATAAGCAAAACTCAACACTAATAAAAACTATAAAACAGCAAATAAGCAAAATATTTAAAATCAACTTTTAAAAATAAACTAAACACACAATAAGCAATAAGCACAATAAGTTAAAACATCAAATACATCAAATCAATAATAACAATCAATTAAGCAAATCAATCAAACAATCAACAAGATCAAATAAACTACATGATTAACCAAATCAAACCAAAGATTAAAACTAAGAAAGATAGAATGAGATATGAAGATGATTAAAGATTCAAGTACACAAGATTAAAGATGAAAGATTAAGAAAAATTGAAATGAAAGTAATTAACACCTACTCCTAAAACTTTAAAAATAAACTAATTAACTACTAATGAAAAAGACTCTTTTTTTCTCTATTTATAGGTGGAAGGAAAATTTGTGTTGTTGTTTTCTTCTTTCAGTTTGTCTTCTCGTATTTTAATTAATTCGCCTTTCTCGACTTTGTCTTGGGATATGTCGATATAAAATGAACTCGTCTTCTAATTTTCTTCTTTTATTAGACTTGCTTCTTCGACTTCGTTAAACTTCCGTGTTTGGTCTTTTTCTTCGATAAATCTTCAAAATAGGCCTTTGACTTCCGTTCTTTTTGCAGTCTTGATCTTTTGACTTCGTCTTTTGCCTTTTTCTTCGATAAAAGCCCGTGAAAGCCCGTGTTATCTTCCTTTTTCATCTTTTGGTCCTAAAACATAATAAAAACACAAAGCACGCATAATTCCGACTTTTACGACATTAATACACGTTTTGGCTTGGTTTTTATTATATTTAAGTGGTAAAAGGATAAGTGTTTTCACACTTATTGAATCCCCTACACTTGAGTATTGCAATAGCCTCATGTAATGCATTAATTTCAAAGCACGATTTACATTCTCCATCATAATTAACCCACCTTGGCCGTTATTAAATACTACGACACTAAGGAAACTGAAAAGATATAAAAAAATTAAAATGATTGAAGGAAGAAACTTGTAAAGAAATCTAAGACTTATATTAGGGCTTTTGGTGTCATGAATATTTATCACCCTCAAGTTTCACGTTTCTCATATCAAGCTTAAAAACGAGATCATTGTTTACCATAAGTTCTCAAGTTAAAACCACTTATATAAGGCAATTGTGTAAAACTCCTTCTCCATTATTCTTAAGTTGTATCTCTAGATTTTAAATATTGTCATTCACCCATAGGCTCATTTGACTTATTCAATAATCATTAGTCGAAAAATGAAGGCAAAAACGGTGCAAACCCGACACTCGGAACCTAACCTCGTCCTCGAGAACGTTGTCACTAAAGTAAGCCCACATCAAGGATAATTTAACACGATTTGGGGAATAAATTCCCGGATTCAAAATTTGGCCAATAGTATTACTTATTATTATTTCCTCCAAAAATCAAGTTAACTTTATGCGGAGTTTAGCAAATTCAGATCATATACCCTATAGGCTCTTTAAGATGTAAAAGTGCTCCTCATCTATGATCCACACCCTAAGGCTCCTTGAACCATAAACGGGGGAATTGATTATTTATTAATTTTTATTCAACACTTACCATGCCATACACCCTAAGGCTCTAATGACAAGGTCTGTGCTACATGCCCCACACCCTAAGGCTCCTTGAGGTCATGTTTTTATCTTATTCTTTCTTTATTTTCGATATATATATTAGGCCAAATTCCGCGGTCCCATGGTCTGAATACCTCCTACTTAGTGGTTATGAGCCACCTTAGTCGGAAGTCCACAACGCTGGCATCCTCAATGTGTTCATGCTTTAATTACAAGGAAAAGAGTTGGTTAAGAGCTAAAATATCGAACCTAAACCGCAAAAATCCTCATTTATAAAGCAATTAAATATACAAGCGGGAAGAAAGAGCCACAAAAACTCATATAAGGCAGAATTAACCTTTAAACTTATTATCAACTCTATCATCTCTCGTTCTCCACAATTTAAAATCTCAAGGAATAAGACTCGTGGATGCTTAGCCTAATAAACCAATTAAGGTCCGTATGGTTAAGGATACTAGCTAGAGTAAACTAAAATAACTAAACTCGGGTTGAGTCAAAATATTCACGATGGGCCTAATATATCAAAAACATCTAAACTCGTTAAAACCATTTTATTTAATAATTATATTGAAAGTAAATAACAATAACAAAGAAAAAATACTACTAGGCCAAAATAGATCAAAAATTTTGAAAACTGTCGAAAAATCAATTTTCCGGTTAAAATGAGGCCAAATTCATGGAAAAGCCCACTTAACTTCGATAGAAGTCCCCTTACACTTAATATAAACATTGTCCTTAATGTTTAAGCATGTGGGAGTAAACTCCCCTACACTTAGGACATAGTGCACGTTGTTTAAATCTTGCTACGGAAGAAACAAATAAAGTGATTCCTATTTCAACATAAATGATAAAATAGTGAATTAAAAGTTTAGGATAGAACCGGGAAGACGGTTACACGGAATCACGGTTCATCAAAAGTCATCAAAAGTGGATCTTTGAAGGCTCGAATCCCTGCACATCATAAGAAAGAAAACAACAAACTCATACGAGGGTCTCCCCCTACACTTATTATAAAAATGGATAAAAAGGATAGATCATCGGGTTGCCTCCCGAGAAGCGCTTGTTTTTGTTCACCGAGTCACGGGCGTGACTCGAACCTGCAGACTATGGTTGAAAACTCATAGAAGACCTTAAAGAAAATCCGCCGGGATCAAATACATGGTTCTCGTCCAACAAGTAGCATAAGCCTAAGGTGAACAGCACAAGCCAAAGAAGAGTAGGCGAGGTTCCCATAAGCAAAAGTTGAGCACAGAGGTAGAAGGTATGGTGAGGTGAAAGCATAGCTCCATATTTTCCAAAAGTCTTTCCTTTTATTTCATCAGATGGATACTGAGATGGCTCAAAAATTGTGATACCCGGATCGAACACCTTTTTACTTTAAGGGAAAATAAGACTGACACTCAGTAGACCTTGAAGATTCTCCCATATATCGCACAATCTCATCAGAAGAATGTGGAAAGAGAGGTGTCAAAACATAAGTACTACGGATGTTGGTGTCATCCGGTTTCTTCTCCTTTGAAACGGGTTTCTTAACATACGATGGAGGGTAGAGGCCATAATCAAAATCCAAAGGAGGACAATCATGCTCATTAGGAAAGTATGTATTGAGAAAGGTGGCGAAATCTTCCTCAAAAGAGTAATCCTCTAAAGTAGTATCAAACATTGTTGGTGGAGGATCCTCATCAAAAATTGGAGAAAAATTATCCTTAGAAGATATAGCACTTGAAGAATCACTAGAAAGAGTGTCAACATCATCAAAGTCATCATAAGTCGGCATGTCTTCATACTCGGAAGAAAAATCATCATCATAACTTGGTGGAGCATCCAAATCGGAAATATAATCATCATATTCATCAAAGATTGGTGGAGCATCATAGATTGGTGGATCACTCAAATCAGGAAGAGAATCATTAGAATCTTCCACATGGTCTTGAAAAAGTAGATTATCATATAAAGTCTCGGAAAGAGGATTGTTGTGTAGCACAAAATCATCAAGCTTTGTACTTTCTAATTGAGTTGTAACAAGCTCGTCTTGAAGCACATCAATCATTTTCGCCGATTCTTTTCCATTGGATTTGCTTGTAATCTTCTCCATCTTAAAAACTTGTTGATCATTCCCGAACCTAAGAATTAGCTCACCTTCGGCAACATCGACTAAAGCTTTTCCGGTTCTCAAGAATGGCCGTCCAAGTATTAACAGAATACGAGGATCCATTTCATAATCAACAACAACAAAGTTAACCGGAAAAGTGAAGGTACCAACTTTAACAAAAACATCTTCGGCAATACCAACGGGGTAAGCAAGAGTTCAATTTGCTAGCTCAAGAGTCATACGTGTTGGTATAAGATCGGGCAATGATAACTTCTTCCAAACACTTAATGGCATTAAATTGATACTTGCCCCAAGATCGGCTAAGGTAGGACATTCTTGGATTTGAGAAAATGAACAAGGTAGCACAAAACAACCGGGATCTCCAAGTTTTTCCGGAAGTTCTTTAAGAAGGACTACATAACAACGTTCATTTAATCGAGTATTGACAAACTCAGCCATCTTCTCCTTCTTACTAAGCAACTCCTTGAATGCTTTAACAAATTTCGGCATTTGGATAAGTGCTTCAACAAGGCTAATGTTAAAGTTCATTTGGGAGATCATCCTCAAATAGGAAGTAATTTGAGAATCCTCCTTAGTGAGCAGTTTGCACTTGTCTAACCGAGAGAGATAAAGAATATTTGGTTTAGGTGGTGTAGGTGTAGAAGGTGAAGGTTGAGATGTTGAAGGTTGAGAGGTTGAAGGTTGAGAGTGTAATGGAGAACTAGTAATAGGCGTGGTAGTAGGAGGGATTAATGGGGGTGGAGGAGGTGTAGATGGAGTAACTGGTGGAGGGATAGAAGGTCCTACTAACGTTGCTCAACTGCGTGTAGTAATAGCACTCACATTAGCTCTAGGGTTTGTTTCAGTTGTAGAAGGAAGAGCACCTTGGGGACTAAGGGCTTGAAATATTTGAACGAATTTCCTATCCGTGGACTCTTGCATTTCTTTCATGGTTCGCTCATGATCGGTTAATTTTTGTAGAACCAAGTCCATTTGCGGATGAGGTAAATTGAACCCTTGTTGTTGAAAACCTTGGTTTGGGTATTGGTTGTATGGTGGAAAACCTTGAGGATTGAAACATTGGTTTGGAAAGCCTTGGTTTTGCACTTGATAAGGTCCTTGATTTGCATTATAGCCCCTCATATTTGAATTGTTGAAAATTAGCTCTTGGTGGCCCTTGGTTGTTATGGGTGGGTGGGTGTGGTCTTTGTTAAAAACCGGGTGGAGCCAAGTAATTAGTCGAATTATAAGATAAGTGATTAACATTGACATTCGGCTTGAAATGAACCCTCTCCGTGTTGTTGTAAGCATACACTTCCCCGTGAGATTAGTCATAAGCCTTATCGCAATTAGCATAAGAGTGTGGCCCACCACAAGTTTCACAAGTAACATTAAGAGCATGGAAATGTTTACTAGCGTTATCTCTTAAAGCAAGTTGTTTTACTACTGAAGTAAGTTCTTTAATTTGATTAGTCAACCCACTCTCACTAGCACTAGCCATAGTAGCCCTAACACTCTTGGTTTGGACTTTGTCCTTGTTTTCTATTGTTGCTCAAGCATCATTGATAGATTTGACAAGAATATTACCCCACGAAGCACTATTTAGTGAATCTTGGTCATTCAAACTTAATCCATTATAAAAAGTACTAAATTGATGCACCTTTGTAAAACCGTGTTGTGGACACTTCCTTAAAAGTTCCTTAAAACGATCCCAAGATTCACTAAACTTCTCACCGTACTTTTGTTCAAAATTAATGATGTCATTCCGCAAAGCGTTAGTATGTGAGGGTGGGAAAAAGTAATTGATAAATTTGGTCTCTAGGTCCGCCCATGTTGTAATACTTTGGGGTGGTTCCTTATCAAGCCAAGTCCGGGCTTGTCCCTCGAGAGAGAAAGGAAAGAGGAGCAAACGAATTGCCTCTTGTGAGACCCCATTGTATTTCACGGTATTAGTTAAGTGAACAAACCTTTTGATATGATCATGAGGATCATCATGAGTGTGGCCTAAGAAAGGTGTTGCGGAAACCATCGGTCTTGACAAAATATTTAAATAATCAAAAACTTTAAAAACACTAAATAATCAAAATATTTAAAATCAACTTTTAAAAATATTAAACTATCAAATCAACTTAATTAAAAATAAACTAAACACATAATAAGCAATAAGCACAATAAGCTAAAACATCAAACACATCAAATCAATAAGAACAATCAATTAAGCAAATCAATCAAACAATCAACAAGATCAAACAAACTACATGATTAACCAAATCAAACCAAAGATTAAAAATAAGAAAGGTAGAATGAGATATATTTAATAAGCTTGAATTAATGAAGATGATTAAAGATTTAAGTACACAAGATTAAAGATGAAAGATTAAAAAAACTTGAAATAAATCTATAGAGAGAAAGTAATTAACACCTAATCCTAAAACTTTAAAAATAAACTAATTAACTACTAATGAAAAAGACTCTTTTTAACTATTTATAGGTGGAAGGAAAATTTTTGTTGTTGCTTTCTTCTTTCACTTTGTCTTCTCGTCTTTTAATTAATTCGCCTTTCTCGACTTTGTCTCGGGATTTGTCGATATAAAATTAACTCGTCTTCTAATTTTCTTCTTTTATTAGACTTGGTTCTTTGACTTCGTTAAACTTCCGTCTTTGGTCTTTTTCTTCGATAAATCTTCAAAATAGGCCTTTGACTTCCGTTCTTTTTGCACTCTTGATCTTTTGACTTCGTCTTTTTCCTTTTTCTTCGATAAAAGCCCGTGAAATCCCGTGTTATCTTCCTTTTTCATCTTTTGGTCCTAAAGCACAATAAAAACATAAACCACGCATAATTCCGACTTTTATGACATTAAATACACGTTTTGGCTTGGTTTTTATTATATTTAAGTGGTAAAAGGATAAGTGTTTTTACACTTATTAATTCATCATTATTATCCTTTCGTTTCTAGTACAACGTCAATAAGGATATGGATCTTAGTCACTCCTTTCATTAACCATTTTGTTTCTCGTTCATCGGATTCAAGCAAGATTACCAAAACTTCTAAACATAGTTTAGAAAGACTTTGGGTACGGCCATACAAACATCTTACTAATCTCACGAGGGGCCTAACTGTATTAATCTCTAAAATAAATTTGAAGGAAACAAATTTCATATTGACTACAAGCAAAACTTATGAATTTTACAACACTTCTGAAAATAATCCTTATAGCTACCAGTTACGTTTAACGTTAGATTATTTCACAAAAATGCACTAGATCTACGACAGTTTTCTGGTATCTCAGGTCTGAGGATAACTATTTATGATTTACTTAATGACAAATACCCATAAAGTATAATCATATAGTTGGGATAAGTCCAATACTCGAATCATCGAATATCATCCAAAATTGATCAATATACTTTCAAGTATACTCTATCACTATTTTGATTTGTCTTAATTTAATAATACTCTCATATTATTAATCGACAACGGACATTTAGAATACAACAATAATATTCATGGATTAAACATGTAAATATAGGATACAATATATTATAAATAAACTTACCAAGTAATTTATTTCACTATAATAATTGTCTAACATCCCTTATCCAAATACTAAATAGATCAATGTATAAAACTGGTATATGCATTATGCCTCTAGTAATGACATTCGTACTTATTTGGCAAAACATATGTCAACTAATCTTGACCTATTGGAATTTTGATAATACTTTCTTCAAGAATTCAATTCATTGAAGCTCTTGTACATGTGCATTCAAATAGTTAGATATTGTCATATAGTACCAAAATTGTGAAACATCCTTGATGACCAATTCATTATACTAAACTTCCAAAACAACATTTGAAGTTCAAAGTATTCTAATTCTTTAATGTATAATGCAACTTTAATTAACATGTCATCTCCAAGGATACCATGATCAATATTGAGTGTTACCTCAATTATATCTTTTCAAGTTTGATAACTTTTCATTCAAAGATATAAATACGTTACCTATAATATCTATTATGTAATGTTTGATTCCAACCAAACATCCAAGTTTGTTGGCTACGATAATTTGCACAACTATTGACAAATTATTCATCTATAGAATATGGAAGCTGATCCAAGACAAGGATGTTATTCTATATCCAAACATACTATTTCATAATATTCATTACACAAGTTATCTAATAACTTTCAAATAGATTAATATATTCAAATCATCTTACATTTTAAGCATGATATAAATACAACATGAGACACATGAAAATTTCTCAAACCAGATTTAGATGTCTTCATGTTCTAAATATCCATATAAACTTACTACATGACATATTATGTTGTATTTTCACCGCATAATAAATAAATTTATTTTGTTTTCAAGGTTATGTATATCTTATTTTCTAAATCTTCAAAGTAAAATTTCACTTCAAATCTAAACAAAATCAACATTTAATTTGAATGAAAACTTACTTTCTTACATGTCTATTTTACACATATAATTTAAGAAATAATCAAAATACTCCCATTAGCTTTTAGGAATACTCAGAAATTATCTTATTTCAATTTCAAATCTAATCTTGGATTTTCAATTTAAAAATAAGAATTATCTCCTAGATGCTTGCATATATCCATTCATGGATAATTGTATTTTGTACTTTCCAAAAATTTATTTTTGAATTAATAAACTCCTTTCGATTACTTAAGTCTTTGCATAAGTAATGATTTCAAGAAAGAGTCCATATACATTCAATTTGTCAATTAAAATATGACCACAAAATCTTTATATATTTAATGCGTTTAGGAAAGAATATTCAAACACAAATAATTACTTAAGTGTGATTAATAATCTATTCATAATACATACATTAAATATGTGTACAATCTCGTCCATATAATTTCGACACTAGGATTTCAACCACCACTATGGGTTTTTTTCCTTTCTTTGACGAAATTCATCTTCAAATTCTAGTTAAACTATTTAAGATAAACCAAATCTAAAATTGATTATCTTGTTTGGACAACATCTTTAACATTCATAGTATGAGTGGTTTACCGAAGACAATATTTTGGTAACAAATCATAACGATTATTTGTAACTCATTTTTCTCAGCATATTACTCGCATATCTAAGATATCCTTGCGGACCTATGACTTAAATTTCTTTATCTTGAGGGTTAACATTTACACGCCTACCTCATGATAATTCCTAGTGTATTTTAGAAGATTATGTATTTTGTAATTTTATCTTTCAAGATCCAAACTCCCACTTGTTTTTAGTAACTTAAAGTTAATACATAGCAAATAGATAAACACTCCAACGTTATCTATTAGGACAATAAAGTTCATAACTCTTTATTTTCTAAACAACCCACTTCATGAGTAGTTTAGCAAAATCCGAACTTCATTTAAGATATAACGTGATTAATCACAACGCATATATAATGGTATCTTATTAATCTTCTTAGCTCAAGTCATACTTAACTTTTAACCTTGATATCTTTTGGAAGAAAGGAAGATATAGTTATCTTGAATCAATCAACAACATCATATTGAGAGCTCGATTCTCCTAATGAACATACCTTCACAATGTTGTATTTCATTAGGGTTAATATTGTGAGTCATTCTAACAATATTTAAGATAAACATATATATCTTTAGGCTTACTTATATACCAACTAAATCATCTTAATGATATAATAGATTTCCTAACCATTTTGTATGCTTTATAACTCAAGTACTTCTGATACAAAGTCACTTCATTTCATGTCTTAAAAACATAAAAGTTATAATTTCATTATACGTTTTAACTCATTTTGAATACGACTCCATGTATATGTCTTAGCGAAATAGAGACAATACATTAACGCCTTACTTTACATTATACGTCTTTCAAGATTTTATGTTTGTGACTTTATACAATAAATCATAAACATGTATAACTAAAGTAATCATGAATACCACTAGGTTTCAACAATATTTTCAAGTTATTCACTACTATGTCTATTTATGTAATTCCAATAATACATAAATATTTTACTTTATTAGTATAAGATTACTCTATGTATTTATGTCATTCTAGGAATTATCCATCTTAAGAAACCGCAAAATAATCCATGCCCGATCTCACGACATGTGGATATTTTACCCTTATATTTACAATCTAGTCCAAGCTCTCACATGACTAAATCAAAACAACAAGTGTTTCTTAATGTGAATGATATATATACTTTTAAGTAGTCTTTTAATCATATTGACACATAATCTAACTTTCATCTAATACTAATTAGATTGTTAGTCTCTTATCTTGCAGTTAAGAGAATCATATCTTTATGAGTTGTTTCTTGCACACAACATTCATTTCTCCCACTTGTGCACGAAACAACGTCATACATTAGATAAACATCACGTCTAACGTTCTTCTATACAAAACATGATTATGTCATATATATTAGCTTTTACAAGTAGATGTAGAACCACTTAATCAACAAGAATCTATACATGACTATCCTTTGAAGATAATAGTGTCAACAATTCGAAAGTAATTATCTTAGGACATACCAAAGATAACATGGGTTATTACCAAGACAACAAAGCTTGTAACTCCCATTGAATTAGAGAATGTTTTAATAGACTCAAAATCAGTAATACAACATTGTAAATGTTTCATAATCGGTGAAACATATTAGTGTGTTGTTTACTTTCTTACTCATTTGAAAAACACATTCGTAACAATTACTTGTAGTGCTTAAGAGTGTACTCTACTTCGTAAATGATGACTTATCCATCAATTGCTTTTTAACTTGAAAGATTTGGCATGCAATTTCTTCCTTAATAGGTCTACCAACCCCACAATGGTATGTAGTGCCTATAAATGGTCAAAGAACAATTACTAGACAAATTATGCTAGTTTGCCTTTTAACCAATTAGCGGTAACCATTCTTAAAATCTAATAACTCAAAATAAGCACTTTTCCTAACTATCCTATGTGTTATGTATTTAGAATTAGACATTTCTAAAATCCTTATTACTCATTCATCACTCTTGGAAAAGAGTTTAGGATTATCTTTTCATTGTAAATTGACTCTATCCTCAACCATACAGTTTGTAGATCAATAAATGAATAAACCTTGTTTACGGTGTAACGTGCATTAATACATTGTAAAAGGATTTACAAAATTCAATTTCAGTATTTTCGATAATACCATTCAAGAAAATAAAATTACCCTGGTAATATTCATATAACCATAATATTTCCTTGAAAACTAGAATCCAAGTTGACATAATTTCATCACATCAGTTGATCTGCTGGCAATAAAAGTATTCAAGATGGTAACTTGTCGAACAATAATTGACAAAACAATTTACAATTTATAGATTCTTTAGGGACTTACATTGCCAAAAAGCATTTTGCATTGTAAACATGTTTATCCCCTCTTATGCCTTAAGTTTCGAGATCTCTCTAATTAACTTAATTAGGTCGACTAATCTAAAGAACGTAAAACCATTCATGTGCAATCTCATTCAGTCATGAAAGTTTTTTTTCCATTACAACATCGTCCAGAATCTCATATGACGACAATTGTAACTTCAAGTGTTCGTCAATTAGATGGCATATGACTTAAATTTAGGGTATAAATTTTGATGTCAAAATCATGTATGGAGAAGCATGCATACATATCCATATCATTAGTTTAATAAAACTTTAGTAAATTATTTGGTGAGACTAAAATTTTGCCATACATTAGGTTGAGGCATTGGTTATTTTACCCACAACTAAATTCACACCGTACTTATTCTAGAACACGGCTAAGCACAAAGCAATAACCTTATTCATTGTGATTCGGGTATGAATTTGCAGTTAAATCAACCTTAAGGAATAATGCAAACAATAATCGTAGGTAATTCCAATTTGACGCACATGCGAGCCAGGAATTTGGTCAACGCTAAAAGCATAACCTCCTTCCTTAGTCGGGTACATGACCGACAACTCGTTATACCCACTTTATAGTTTGTCAAATTGAGTAGGCGGTTAAATTATTATTGCAATTCCAATCAACGCAATACTATGTAATTTAGATCTCAAAACAATTCATTAATCTTATTATGATTTAGTCAATATTATTTTTCTTAGAAAAAATTACCCTTGTTTACAACACACAATAAAAAAACGCAAGCAACAATAGGGTAAAAAAAATAAATCATCAACACATAATAACAGACAATTTATATGTGCAATAAATAAATCAAATAGCAACATGCATACGATTTGTTCAATAAAACATCAAATCTAGGTTTATATATTCATATAAAAGTCTTCCCTAATTTTAGATTTATTGAATCAAATAAAACAAGTAGCAAAACACGTCACAATTACCACATAAAATCATATGATCCATGAAAAACATGCATGTTCATCATGGATCCACCCAAGTCACTTAACAATTAAATCTCTACGGATCGAAACATTAATTTACATAACATAACAATTAATCATGTAATTCATCAAAGTTCCACCCAAATAAATTAACAAATTAATTAAATCTCTATGGATCGTAACCTTAAATACATGACATAACAATTAATCATGCAAGCATCTAAAGATCATAACAACATGCAATTTTAAGGTTTCACAAAAAAAATATAATCGACGTAAAAAAACAAAATCGACCAAAAAAAGCTTAATCTTTTTTATATAATCGGATTTAAAAAAAACGTTCAAAACAAAACCCTAAATTTTCTTTTCATAAAAAACATGTAGTTTTAACTCAAAACAATTGTTAATTAAAAAGCCTTTAGATCTCGATAATTATAACATGTTAAAACGGCTCTTGATGCCACTGAAGGTTTATGAAGTTCATAACAATTACTTAATCATAGGCAAAGATCAAAGCACGTATAGCGGAAGCGATTTAACAAGATCATAATAATAACACATTCATAATTAATCTAATTAGGGTTACATACCTTTTAGCTTAGACGATTCCACAAGGTAAAGAACGAATCACAAATTAGGGTTTATAACGAACACCGCCAAGATATAGTCTAAAGTAAGACTACATTACGTTCTTGTACACACGTAATACAACGAGCTAACTGTAAGCTAGTACGTGTAAACCAAGCTTCTACGCCTTGTGGAAAATCTACCCAACAATCCCTAGAGAGGGGCTAGGACTTGATTCAAGAAATCAACACAAGGATAAAAGGAACCCTAAAAAAGGTGTTTTTCCTTGGTGTGTTGATCGCAGGAAAGAGAAGAAGAAAAGAGATTATAGGTGAAAAATAATGAAGGCTAGGTTTGTTTATATAGTGTGATTTAAACTTGTAATTCAAGTTTAACACTAATAAGGAAACAAATCATTTTCCTTCTTCTTTTTGTCTACCGTCGGCATGGGCGTTTCCGGACTTTTCTTTTCTTCTAGTATATTCTACGTTAACCGTTAAGTCCTTAACTCTTAAACTTAACGACAGTGATAGGTGTGTAAACACCCATCTTTTCTACCACTTAATTACAATAAAAACCGGACCAAAACGTGTATTTTATGTCTTTTATGTCGGAATTATGCGTGGTTTGTGTTTTTGTTGTGATTTAGGACGAAAAGGAGAATAGTGGAGAAAACACGGGAATTCACGGACATTTACGGACTTTTATTGAAGAAAAGGATGAAAGACGAAGTCAAGAAGTCAAAAGTGGATAAAGAACGGAAGTCCAAGACCAATTCTGAAGATTTATCGAAGAAAAAGTCAAAAGACGAAAGTTTACTTAAAGCCGAGGGACTCAAGTCGTATTTATCGAAGAATTAAAAGACGAGTCCAAAGAAATCCCGAGCCAAAAGTCATCACATTCCAAGATTAACAAAAAGATTAAGAAAGAAGGACTTGATGGTGCAATTAACAAGAAAGGAAGGAGAGAGGAAGCTTCCTCTAACCTCTCCCCTAATCACCTTAAATACTCTCATTTTCATTTCATTTAGTTTTGTTGACTAATCGTGACAATTAGTTCTTCCACCTTTATTTTATGCACATTTAATTACTTGCACATTTAATTACTTGTCTTGCACTTTTAATTACCTTTAATTTTCAAGTAAGTGTTTCTTTAATTTCTTGCACCTTTACTTTATCTTGTTGATCTTAATCTTCTTCTACCTTTCTTTGATTTACACGTTTTTAATTCGTTGATTTGTTAAAGATTTGATTTTTATGCTTTTGATTGTTTTAAACTTCTTATTTTCATAGCTTATTTGATTTATTTTTCAAGTTTATATAGTTTTTACAAAAGTTATTTTTATATAAAAAGTTGTTTTTCTTAAAGTTTATCTTTTTCATATTTTAAGAGTTGTTAACTTTCAGTTTTATAGCTTATTTTTACACGGTTTTACCTTAGTTTTTCGTCTAGTGCTTATTAGGATTATAGCTTAATTGTTAAGTTTATTTTTGGTACTTTTCTCCGTATTCCGATTGGATCAATCGGAAAAGGGTTTTACTTTCCGATTGGTGGACTCTGGTATTCCGATCTGGGTGATTTTTGAGTATTCCGATTGGTGTGTGGTGACAAACATTCCGATTGGAGTTCAGTACTACATTCCGATTGAGGTGCAAGTTTGGTTATTCCGATCGTGTTAAGTGACATATTCCGATTAGGTGTTCCAATCTTCATTCCGACCAGGTCTACCATATTCCGATCAAGGTAAGCCTTCATTCCGATTGGAGGTGGTTTGGTATTCCGATTGGATTGGTCTAGTGATATTCCGATCTGAGTTGAGTGACAGCTATTCCGATCAGTTATCCTCTACATATTCCGATTGTATATTCCGACGACATCATTCCGATCAGGTAAAGGTGTACCGATCGGAATACATTCCGATTGGGAATTACTTTTAGTACTTTGTCTTGTTTTATTTTTACGTTTTCATTTTAATTCTTGTCTAATTTTAATTCTCGTCGCACTTAAATTTGTAGTCATTTAATTATCTTACTTTCCGTCAAGCTTTTAAATATCGCACCTTTCTTTTAATTAGACTTAGATTTATTTTCTCGCACTTTACCTTAACACCACTTTACTTTCAACGACATTTACTTTTAAGTCTTGCACATTTAAATTTAAAACCAACCAAAAATATTTGTTTCCACCAAAATAAAACTGAGTCACATAGAAAACTAAGATCAATTCGATTAGACCAACAACACAACGAACACATATAATTTTTATACGGGCAAAAGCCATGTATTAAATGGCGCCGCTGCCGGGGAGCTTACTCCCACATGCTTAAACATTGAGGACAATGTTTATCTTAAGTGTAGGGGGGACTTCTATCGAAGTTAAGTGGTCTTTTCCTTGTATTTGTCCTCATTTTAACCGGAAAATCAATTTTTCGACATTTTTCAAAATTTTTGATCTATTTTGGCCTATTAGTTTTTTCCTTTGCATAGTTATTTTCTTTCCTTATTAGAATAAATGTTAAATAAGTGGTTTTACTTTAGCTAGTATCCTTAACATGTTTAAGTCAAGTTTTGCTAGGCTTTTATATAGGGAGCTATAAAACGCGAAAGTCTTAACTCTCGCGGGTTAAGAACAAGAACTTTTCGCAAGTTCCTATAATTGATCCTAGAGAATCGTTTATCAAGGGAACTTTAAGATGCGATTTCTAAACTTGAAAAAGTCTAAGAATTTGCAAGATCCTATAGGCGACTCGAAAACCCAAAACTTTGATTTAATAGGCTAAGTATCCACGAGTCTCATTACTTGAGATTTTAAACTGTGGAGAACGAGAGATGATAGAGCCAATTATAAGTTCGGTATTCTTTCGTGAATTTATGTGAGTTAATTATAAGCCTATTCTCCCATCGCTTGCTAATAAATTTATCTGCCAATAAATAAGGTTGTACGATTTGAAAAGTTACTTAGCTTCTAGCCCCAGATCGTTTAAAAGTTGCTCGGTAATGACGAGAGTTCATAGCCAAGGCATAACTTATGAAGCGGGGCGCGAAGATTGGCGAGTCCGAAAAGGCCCTAACAAGGCATGAGGGCTATATTTTGTTGCTAAAGATCCAAAAGTGATGTGAAGAATCATTTATCGAAAATCAATATGAAGGATCGAGACACACGACGTAAAGCAAAACTCCCAAAAAGTCATGGAGAAGTGTATCCGAAAAGACCCTAACAAGGTATGAGGATAAATAGATCCAAGTCAATAAAGGAGGCGGATCGTTGTATATCAAAATCCAAAATAAAGATTGGAGAAAAATGAAGAAGTCGTGGTCCATATATAAAGAATCTCTCAAAACTTCCAAGTGAAGAAATTCCAATTATGAAGAGAAGACCATTATTTCATGAACGTCTCTCAAGATTTGAAGTATGAAGTCGCTGCCAAATATCGGCCTGAGAAAGGTCTCAAATCGCGAACCAAGTTATGCCAAGATATGAACTTTCTGATATCCCGAGAAGCAGTTTTAAAAGATTTGGTCCTTTAGCTAACTATTGATTAAATCGTGCACTTTATTTTCAGACTAAATAATTATCGAAATAAGTCAAACAATGCATCTTCGTGATCATTCAAGACAAATAATAAAATATAAGAGATACCCATAGGAATAAGGGAGTCTAAGTAAATAATTGGCCCACATGAGTTCGTGTTAGTCTACTAACTTATAATAACAATGATCTCGTTTTTAAGCTTGGTTTGGAAAAAGTGAAAAGTTGAGGATGATGATTATTCATGACATTTTCAAAACCCAAGGTATGCTTTTAATTTCTTTGCTTTGCATTTTTATAATTTTCTATCTCTTTAATAAAGGCCAATGTGGATTGATCATGATGAAAAGTGTAAACATGCTTTGTAACTAATGCATTGCATGAGGACATTGCAATGGTCAAGTGTAGGGGATTTGATAGGTGTGTAAACACCCATCTTTTCTCCTTTTCGTCCTAAATCACAACAAAAACACAAACCACGCATAATTCCGACATAAAAGACATAAAATACACGTTTTGGTCCGGTTTTTATTGTAATTAAGTGGTAGAAAAGATGGGTGTTTACACACCTATCAAATCCCCTACACTTGACCATTGCAATGTCCTCATGCAATGCATTAGTTACAAAGCATGTTTACACTTTTCATCATGATCAATCCACATTGGCCTTTATTAAAGAGATAGAAAATTATAAAAATGCAAAGCAAAGAAATTAAAAGCATACCTTGGGTTTTGAAAATGTCATGAATAATCATCATCCTCAACTTTTCACTTTTTCCAAACCAAGCTTAAAAACGAGATCATTGTTATTATAAGTTAGTAGACTAACACGAACTCATGTGGGCCAATTATTTACTTAGACTCCCTTATTCCTATGGGTATCTCTTATATTTTATTATTTGTCTTGAATGATCACGAAGATGCATTGTTTGACTTATTTCGATAATTATTTAGTCTGAAAATAAAGTGCACGATTTAATCAATAGTTAGCTAAAGGACCAAATCTTTTAAAACTGCTTCTCGGGATATCAGAAAGTTCATATCTTGGCATAACTTGGTTCGCGATTTGAGACCTTTCTCAGGCCGATATTTGGCAGCGACTTCATACTTCAAATCTTGAGAGACGTTCATGAAATAATGGTCTTCTCTTCATAATTGGAATTTCTTCACTTGGAAGTTTTGAGAGATTCTTTATATATGGACCACGACTTCTTCATTTTTCTCCAATCTTTATTTTGGATTTTGATATACAACGATCCGCCTCCTTTATTGACTTGGATCTATTTATCCTCATACCTTGTTAGGGTCTTTTCGGATACACTTCTCCATGACTTTTTGGGAGTTTTGCTTTACGTCGTGTGTCTCGATCCTTCATATTGATTTTCGATAAATGATTCTTCACATCACTTTTGGATCTTTAGCAACAAAATATAGCCCTCATGCCTTGTTAGGGCCTTTTCGGACTCGCCAATCTTCGCGCCCCGCTTCATAAGTTATGCCTTGGCTATGAACTCTCGTCATTACCGAGCAACTTTTAAACGATCTGGGGCTAGAAGCTAAGTAACTTTTCAAATCGTACAACCTTATTTATTGGCAGATAAATTTATTAGCAAGCGATGGGAGAATAGGCTTATAATTAACTCACATAAATTCACGAAAGAATACCGAACTTATAATTGGCTCTATCATCTCTCGTTCTCCACAGTTTAAAATCTCAAGTAATGAGACTCGTGGATACTTAGCCTATTAAATCAAAGTTTTGGGTTTTCGAGTCGCCTATAGGATCTTGCAAATTCTTAGACTTTTTCAAGTTTAGAAATCGCATCTTAAAGTTCCCTTGATAAACGATTCTCTAGGATCAATTATAGGAACTTGCGAAAAGTTCTTGTTCTTAACCCGCGAGAGTTAAGACTTTCGCGTTTTATAGCTCCCTATATAAAAGCCTAGCAAAACTTGACTTAAACATGTTAAGGATACTAGCTAAAGTAAAACCACTTATTTAACATTTATTCTAATAAGGAAAGAAAATAACTATGCAAAGGAAAAAACTAATAGGCCAAAATAGATCAAAAATTTTGAAAAATGTCGAAAAATTGATTTTCCGGTTAAAATGAGGACAAATACAAGGAAAAGACCACTTAACTTCGATAGAAGTCAAGTTATTTCTCGATTTAATTTAATAAACATATAAATATATTTATTAAATAAATTAACTCTTTACGTATTGTGTGCAATTCCGTAATCCCGAGTTTGATCCTAACACACGACTATTAAAATTACAGTCCATAAACTTACATCTTATGTTTTCGTCCCTTGTCGTACGTTAACGTTTGTCTTCGTAAGATTTATTACGCTTTCCTATATTGTTTTCGTTTATGTACATTTTCGTACATTGCCCTACGTTTTCATATGTTTTCGTACATTTTCTTAAGTTTTTACGTTTTCGTACAATTTTATGCTTCCATTGGTTTTCGTCAGTTTCGTACATTTTATTACATTTTCGTCCGTTTCGTACATTTTATTACATTTTCGTCCGTTTTGTCCTTTCCTTTTACCTTTTCGTTCTTTCTTTAACGTTTTGTCTGCTTTCCTGTCTTTTTATACATATCTTATGCGCGTTTGAACGTTTCCGTTCATTTGTATACATTTTTGTATGTCTTTGTACATTTTTGAATGTTATTATATGTTTTCACCCTTAAAAACACACGAAAACGTATAAAAACGTACACATGTAAAAAAAATAATATATAACTCACAAATGTATAAAAACGTTCAAAAGACGGAAAAAACGCATGAAAACGTAAAAAAACACAAAAAGTATAAAAACGCATGAAATGGATGTAAACGTAAAAAACCTGACAACAATGTAAAAATACGTAAAAAACATAAAAAATATATATAAACTTTCTGAAAAGATACAAAAACACTTGTAAAAAATATAAAAAAAGGTACCTAAATAGCACACAAAACAATTTTTTTTCCAAAAAAAAACTTTAGATGCATGTTAAAACGTTAAACATCGAACAAAACAAACAAAACGTTAGAGTTTAACAATTAAAAAAAATCGGAGCCTAAAATATGGTTAATATTAGTAAAACATAAACTATTGTACTTCTTAGGCTGGTCGCAACTTGAGTCGGTCGATCAGTTTCGCACGCGGTTGTTCGCGTTGTGGTGATCGATTCGAACCAATCGTCGACTCGTATTCGATCCCCCCAACCTTTAAAATAACTTTTTTCTTTTACTCATTTTTGTTACTGTTATTTGTTTAAATTCTTTCTTTTTTAAAATTTAAAATTTAAATCATTTATCTTTATAAAAACCTCATTCATACAACCATTTTTCACACACTTTCAAATTACAATTCTTAAAATTACATTGTCTTACAAATTATTTTTTGCGACTCTTCCGACGACGAGGATGAAGTTACTAGTGAGCCTGTGCTATTTACGGAAGCTTGTCAAGCGGCTCACGAAACATCAAACTCGCGAAACCAACGAAGCTATATACATAGAGATTCTGTCGGTGGTCATACTCGTTTAGTGGAGGTTTATTTTTCAGACGACCTATAGTACGATGAAGAATGATTATGTGCGCGGTTTTGAATGGATCGATCACTATTCACACGAATTGTTCGCAAGTTAACTAATAACTATCCTTTTTTTTTGAAACTCGGTTTATTGTACGGGACGAGATAGTCTTTCGCCATTGTTGAAGTGTACTTCCGCTATTCGTCAAATGACGTATGGTGCCGTTCCTGATGCCCTCAACGAGTATTTGCAAATGGGTGTGACACAAACCCGTCTCTGTCTTCTAAAATTTTGTAAGGTCATTATGAATTTATATGGTATAGAGTTTTTGCGAAAGCTGACGTACACCGACATAGAAAAACTATATTTTCGAGGAAAAGCGTGAGTTTCTTGGGATGATAGGAAATATCGATTATATAGATTGGTCGTGGAAAAATTGTCCAGTTGCATACAAAGCTCAATTTTCTAGAGGTGATCATCATGAGTCAACTCCATTCATTTTATTGGAAAGTGATCGCCTCTCAAGATTTATAGATTTGACATGCGTTCTTTGTGGCTAACAACATGTATTATTAGAGGGGATATTATCTTACTAACGGGATATATCCGAAATGAACAGTTTTTATTAAGTCCATCAAAGTTCCGGGGTCGAAGGATCACAAACGGATATTATATAAAATGAAGCACAAAGTAATAAGGAAAGATGTGAAACAAGCATTTGGTGTCTTGAAAAAGAAGTGGAAGCTAATTAAACACCCAACTCGAGGAATGTCAAGATGTAGAATATTAGACATAATTTACACACGCGTCATATAACACAACATTTTTTTCAGAACGATAAATGTTAGTGGTTAGTGGGTCGAGTCGTGCAATGACATCCAAGCGGCAGAATGTCTTCTTCGAACCCTCGCCTAGTTATGTTAAACTCCTTATCCGCTTCGCCTGAGAGGCCCTTGGTAGGTCTTGAACCCAAGACCTCCAAGGAACCTCCCCCAAGGAAACCACTTATTGGAACCTTGGTGGCCAACTGAGCTAAGCCAGTTGGTTATCATAACACAATATGATAATTCAGCACAACGAGTCGACGATATCTCCCACATTTTATCCCGAAGAACAACATCATGATGAAGATCCGGTAAATACACATGAAGAATCGCTACAAATTACTTGGGAGATAATCAGTGAAACATGTCATCTAAACCTAAAAGTTGGTCTGATAGAACACATATGAAATAACCGCAATTAATTATAACGTTTTTATTTTATTTGAATTATTATGTAATGTTTTTTATGTAATATTTTTATTTAATCAATTTAAAAATAAAAATTTAATTTAATCGTCTTATTGTGAAAACAAATCGTGTATAGGTCATCTAAAAAAAGGTTGATGTGACAAAAAAAACATAATCGAACTACATTACTATTATGTTTAGCCTTATATTTAGATGACGAGTCTAGACAAGAACTGTTTTCACCATTTACCTACTTTAAAAGAAAACGTTTGTTAATAATTGTTGTGAGGAAATATTTTTTTTACAATTAGTTGTAAGAGCATTAGGTATAGTGGAGAGATAATTTATTTTCATATTGATTATCAGCATCACACTATACCAACAACTAATAAAATATCTTTTTGGTATAGCATTTCCCTCCTTTCTTCACTCTGACCCGAACCCTTATTTTTTTTTTCTTTTTCATTCCCACATAAATTGGAATTTATTTTATTAAATTAAAAATACAAATACATAAATAAAAATACATTCTGAAAATAAAAATACAATCCGAAATTTAAAACGTTTTAAAAAATTACAAAAATTAATAAATTTAAAAAAAATAATAAACACCAAACCATAAAGGTAAAACTTATAAATATATAAAAGATTAATAAACTAAAATAAAAACTTACCACGTATGCCTCATCAGTCGTCTTCTTCTTTCAATATACTCCATCACACACAATAAACACCGGTAAAACATACATTAAAACACACCCGCTAAATATAGGTTAACTAAAAAACGAAAATAAATAAAAAAAAAAAGATAAAAAGAAAAGGAGGTTGGCCTAAATGTTAATTATTCAAATAAAAACAAATATTAGTATTAATTTGTAATTTTTAAAATTATGTACATTTTTTAGTATATTCATCTAATCAAGATCATTATCATATTTCACTTTAACTATGACTGAGTAAATAAGTTTGAAAATTGAATCGAATCAAATTGAAACGAGCAAATTTGATTTGGTTTTCCAATTTAGATATATAGCTCGGTTCGGTTAGATTCAGTTTCAGTTTAATTCGACAAAACCAAAACAAATTTGGTTAAATCAAACTGAACCGAATTGAATGGAACCGGTTTGATTTTGCTTTTTATATGTATAAATCGATTTAGTTCTCAGTTTATTTTTCTAAAAATTTGATTTTAGTTTCTGTTCGGTTTAATTTGGTTCAAGGGTCAGAAACCGGCCCGATGCTCAGCGTTAACTCTAAGAGATTAGGCCGAATTTTTTTCTTTCTTGCCGGATTGAGTTCAATATTTACTTTGTTCCTACATCACCTAAGAACGCATAGCATTAACTTCACCTGGAGTTTAGCGTAGTTTAATCACTCCATGTGATTTAGTCGGTCATGCTGTTGGGACTTGGGGTATCTGACCAAATCGACCACTTGTCCGGGATATTATAATCTCAAAAACCATGACAATTTATTGAAACTGAAGGGTGTTGCATCAAGGAATTGATGTTATTGTATCTATTCCATTTGATTTCTCACTGATTACTCAACAGCACATACAACAATTAATTAATGAGGTACAACACAACATTGCATAGTCAAATATCAACAAATTCATTCAAGAATATCAATAGTTAATTAAGTAAAAAATGTTACAATTTCAATATTGAAAATTATTTAACTCCTGTTCCAAAGCTGCTTCCAACAAGTATTCAGATTGATCCATCAAATTTGGACTTAATCTAAACATAAGAACACAAAACTCCATTTGATTCAAAGCACCATCACCATCAAAATCACCTTCTTTCAACATACTCATAACTTGATCATCACTCAATCCTTCAAGCCCCAAAACTGATGCATTCTTCTTCAAACTATCAAAAGTAATCACCCCTTTCTCTTGATCCATCAACAACTCAAACCCTTTGCATATTTCTTCTATCAAACCATCACCACCCAACTTATCAGCCATTAATGGCAAGTAATCTTGGAACTGAGATTGCATGTTATTGGTTGATGCCATTGATATTAGCTAGGTAGTATATATTATAATTTGAGTTTGTATGATATATTGATATTGGAAAGGAAGTGAACAAAGTATATAAATATAGGAAGGTAGGCAAGAAAAGGTGTTTTCCTGGAAGATGGAGTAAAAGACATCGGGTGGACAGAAGGATGGGTGGTACAGCAGATAATTCGCGTATACTGGTTTCTAGGAAGCTTTGAGTTTTATTACTTTATTAAATTTTTAATAGTAATAATGTGGAGGAAGGAAAACGTGACGTTTGGCTAGAAAAAGTTGGAGATGTTGTTGCTTCACACGTTGGTTTGGTCCCCCGCGTATTGAATATACAACTTGATTCTTTCATACCAAGGAGAAAAAGAAAGATTTATTACCCTTGGAACTTTTAAATTCGTTTCAGTATTAGAAGTTCCGTATTTCCCTTCGCCCGCTATCTAATAAACTGGTGAAATAAAATGTTGTCTATTTTTCTGTTCTTATGTGTCTGGTAAATGTAAAGAGTTTAGGGCTTGGTATAGTGTTTTAGAAATCTATATAAGGTTTTTAAGATCGAGATCTTATCTAAGTTTTTGTATTTGTAAAATCAAAATCATAATTAGAATTGAGATCGTAAGATCCTATTATAATATAAGTGAAGAAAGTTATTTTAAATATCATATTTATTTTAAATACCGTTCATCCATCTTTACCCTATCTTTTGGATGAGATTAAAAATATTAAATTATTTTATCTATTTTTAAAATTTAAATATCTTTTAATCCGGTAAGTGTTAAGCGAAAAAAAATATAACATCGTGACGAACATTTAATTAGCTTTCTACAGATATGCATTATGATATACTTTTAAAGAGAAAAAAAAATTTCGTTTTCTTTTTCGTTTTTGAAATTTACGTGAAATATCATATATGATAATAGTGTTTCATCATATATGATATTAGTACTAAATTACAAATTATTATTGAATCATATCATATATTCGTTAATATCATATATGATAAGTTATATTATTATACTAGTGTTACATCATATATGACTAGCCGTGTACCCGCGCAATGCTGCGGTGGGTACCCGGCGACTAAGTTTTTCGACGAAAAAATATTTTTTATTGGTGGTTTGAAGAATCTTGATAGTTGAATCTTTTTTGTGCATTTTTTTTTCGAGTCTTTTTTCATAAATCATGTATTTTTTATATTATGAATTCGTAACTGATATTCTAGTAGTAATATCTATCCATAAATTATTTTCAGTTTTATATGTTACAAACTTACAATATATATTTTATTTATTGTCTCATTAAATTATTTATTTAATCATTATTGACCTTTACTCATATTCAGGCCCGGATATTAGGGTGTTCAAAGTGAGCGACAGAACAGGGCCCAACGTGCTGTAGGGGCACCAAAATTCGTAGATTTGTGAATTGTGACATCAAAATTTTCGCAAAATCTTAATATCTTCTTTGTTTTACTGTGTCGATTTGTAAATTTGTAGTGGTATGCACTAGGCACGTAAGATCACTTATTCACTTTTATTTTATAGGATCAGATATTTATAAATCATAATCGTAGATTATCAGGTTGGTGGATTTGAAACTATAAACACTTAAAAGTTACAAAGTTAATAACTTTTTAGTGCGTGATAACTACAATTTTAACGATAATCTTTTAGTTACTTTATTAATTTTTCTTTGAAAATTTTCAATCAAACTTATATGGATTTTTTTTACACCACTATTTGTATTTTAAGGGCCCTAATTTTTTATAATGGAACAGGGCACTTAAATTCCACGAGACGGCCCTGCTCATATTTATGACTCATGTGTATCATTTACTTTTTGGATGAGTTAAAAAAAGTAATAGGCATTTAAACCTCAAAAATGGTTGTATATAAATTTCTAAATAAAAAAATGTTTGAGGCTGAAATATTTTAAGACTTCCAAAAATAAAAAGTGATAAATGTTTTATAAAGTATATAGATATAGATATTAGTATCGCATATGATAGTTCCCGACAACGAAAAAATGTGAAAAAAAAATTGCTGAAATTATATCATATATCATATCTATAGAAAGATAATTAAATGCCCATCGTGATGTTATTTTTTTCGCATAACAATTAATGGTTTAAGATATATTAATGTTTAAAAAAGGGGAAATTGAGTTTTGAGTTTAATCTTATCCATTTGATTAAGATGGATATTGAGGATGGACATGTGTCCATTGATATCCAGATAAAATTTAATATCCAAATGAACTTAAATCAATAAAAAAATTTAATAGTCTTTGCAATATTTTATAAATCTACAAATTAATATATATCGTAAACACAAAATTATTTGAATATTTCATAAAAATATGGTCCTAAATTATGATTATGAAATGTATACAAAGATTGACACGTTAAATTTTAGATTATACAAAATAAAACTTGTAAATTTGTAGTTTTTTTTATTTTGTCATTGATAAAAAGTAAGATCGGATCTAATAGGTCCTAAGATCCTATTATCAAGATCGAGATTTTATAAGATCTTCAGCATGCAAATATCCTATGTAAAATCTGAATCAGTTTTGCTTTGCAATATCGTAAAATCGTAAGATCCCATGCTCAAGATCGAAATCTTGACAATCATGCTTCCTATACACCGTACACACCCCATACTATATATAGGCTTCAATATTTAGTTTCGTTGTCATTTCCAAATGGTGTATACATGTTTCCATACACCGTACGACATTCTAAGAGGCCTAGGTATCGTAACGCCGAAAACATGCGTTGGCCGACGTTGAGCGTTGTTACGACACCACACAAGTGGAAGACGCAACGACATTTTGGTCGGGCATTGTCAGGCCAACACGCGTTGGTTGGTATTTTAAATTTTTTTTACACCCCCACCCCAACGGTCGAAATTTAATTACATTTTTGGCCCAACATTTAAACTTTTACACCCCCTACGGAGAGATAAATTTTTTTTTCAAGAAACTAAAAAATAAATTCTTTTAAAAGACTCATTATATCAACCCAAATTACAAACTTTTATCAACCAAACACCTATCATTTAAATTAAGAAAAAAAACGTCTGACGACCCTCAATACATTTTTGTTAATTTAATAAACGAGGCTTGTTCGGGAAACCCTCCGACTTTAAATCAACCCTTTCCCGGCTTTTCGTCGATGGAACAATTTCAACAACATCAACATGAACAACAACAAGATTTTCTTCGATGGAAACAATCACAAGTCGTGAACCGTGCATTCCAAGACCATCGTCATTCACATCTCAAACTTCTCAGTCACTCACTCAACAAGTCGAGTCGCCGACAAAAAAGGTGCTCGATAAAAGTCAAAGACAAAAACGGAAAAAATGTTGCCGATGATGAGTCGCTTGCATTGACCCGTTGGCTACCGGTCGAAGGAGAATTGTTTGCATCATCTTACATTACCGTTTTGAAAGATAACAATGTCGGGCGACAACAAAAAGGAGATACGTTTTTGTATCGCGTGTTGAACATGTTCAATTCAAAAAAGAATTCAACAACGTACAAAGGATATGATAACTAGCAAATGACATACTTTGAATGCCAATTGCCAAAAGTTTAAAGCCGCTTTCAAACGGGCCAAACGTTTGGGGAAAAGTTGCGAGAACATGTAAGGGTGATGAAACAGGCTCATAGTATTTACCGTGAAGAGCATCGAGGGTCTCGTTTACTCAATAAGACTCTTGGTCAGTTGTGAGATTCCATAGAAAATAAGATGCACCCGATCTCATTGACCTAGCCGGAGACGTCCCTCAGGCTACCTAGGAGAATCTCTTCGGCCCAGATGCAAGACCATGGCCGGCCGGAAAACCATGGCCCACAAAAAACCAATTCAGACGCCTCGGCGAGTTCCAGTGCGTTTGTGCGTTTGAAGGAGTTGCGGTTTTTAACTACTTCGACTCGGGATTTGGACGACGACGAGGCCTATTAGATTAAGAAGCAAAAACAATTAATCAAAGAAAAAATAGCAAGGATATGGGCCTAGATGACGGGACCAGACCATCTTACTTTCTTTTCTTCGCAATGTTTTTTATTCCGTATTTTATTTATTTATTTTCGGTATGGTTTTTTAATTTTCATAATGTTTTTTTATTTCGTAATGTAATTTGAATTTTAGTTTATTAATGAAATAGTTGGTCGTTTAAAGAATTAAATAATTGTTGAGAGAGTTTTATGAAGAAAAAAAAACGTGGCTTTGATTTGTTGTTATGATTATAGGAGTTGGTGTTGGTTTGGTGTTATATAGATGTGTCGCTGATTTATTTGTACTTTTTAGCTGACGTAATGTTGGTTTGGTGTTACGACACCTAGCTCTCTAAAAGAATAACTTTGGCTTTTCTGAACTTTTGTGTCATTCCATGTCTTAACGTTAGTTGCTCCTTTTTCTATATATGATAGTAACAAATACAGTAGCAATTAAGTACCAAATTTCATATAGATTCAATGATTATGAGCAACAAATGTGGGATAGTGATACTCAAAATATACACTGCTTTGATGTTATCAAATATCTTTCAACTTGATAAGTAAACTCCATTTCCTTTTTGAAAAAAGATATCTAAGCAAAAACAAAAAAATCAATCTAAATTTAACCTAATCTATTATATATGCAAAACCGAGCATCAAAAATAAATAATCTAAATTTGACCTAATCTAGTATAAGGATGGTCGCCGTGATGTCGATCGAGTGAATACGTTGAGTGAATCGGAGGTTGTGTTGATGCGGTGACTAGTTAACTCGATCGACAACCACTCAAACGAGCGAGCAGATGACCAAACTAGAAAGCTAAAAAAACCCAAAAACCTATATATTCTTTTAATTTAATTCGTTTATATATTAAAAAAATTAGCAGAAGGAGCGAGCAGATGAGAAAATGACCACACCAATCCCTGACACGTTCCGTTGCTTGACTCCGTTACCTCCGTTCTTATTAATCAGCGTTTGGCATTTTGCCCCTTCCCCATTAATCATTAAATGATGATCAGTTTCTCTTTGCTGTTTAATCATCTTTTGGTAAATTATAATTAATTTATTCTGCCCTTTCATTCATTTTAATTGCCCTTTGGTGGACTCTCTATACACAAATAACCACCCATTACCCACTCATCCAATAAGTTTTAGATCCCTTTTGGATCTGTTCCATCTCCGATAAATATGATCGGTTTTGTGATAATTTTTTTGGCAGAACTTCGTTGCCGTCGATCCCTTTGTTGCCACCATACGTGGTGTGCGGCGTAGGTGGTCGGCAGGTGATGTTGGTTTAGCTTAGGTGGGAGGTGGTTTTGTGTGTTGCCTTGATTGGGTGAGATTGTGATCGTTGATTGTTAATTAAGGGTTTATGCTCAATGGGTGATTAGCGAGAAAATATTAAAACGTCCTGATTGTTTGGGATTGCTGAAAACCTTTTTTTTTGGGTTAATTTTAGTTGTGGAATAACAGGTATGGTTTTTTAGTGTTCTTATTGTTTTAGTAAGATTTTAGAGTTAATTAATTTCAAATACTTATGATAATTTTTGGTGTTTTGTTAATTGGGTTCGTGAGAGGATGGTACTATTGCTCGGGATACGTAATTCCCATATATTATTAATAGGATAATATACAGCCGCCTTACAGTTTATAGCTTTTTTGGTTTTTGGCCTTATATATCATGAGCTTGGTAATTCTGCCGTACTTTCATAGCTTGGATTTGCAAACACGATGGGTTGAACATTTGTTTCTATTGTTGGTGCAAACTGAAGCCCGTTTGATTTAATGTTACAACCGCCTTTGATGAGAGTTGTTACGGGTTGTCCTGATTGTTTGGGTTTGCTAGAAAACCTAATTTGGTCCGTCGATGCCACCGTTGTCTTCATTGCCGCTATCGATGGCGTGCGGCGATACAACGGTTAGGTGATGATGGTGCCAGCCTCATAATAAGTGTGAAAACACTTATCCTTTTACCACTTAATTATAATAATAACCAAGCCAAAACGTGTATTTTATGTCGTAAATGTCGGAATTATGCGTGGTTTGTGTTTTTGTTGTGATTTTGGATTAAAATTTGAAAAGGGAAGAAAACACGGTCTTTCAAGGGCTTTTATCGAAGAAAAAGACAAAAGACGAAGTCAAAAGATCAAGAGTGCAAAAAGAACGGAAGTCCAAGGCCTATTCTGAAGATTTATCGAAGAAGAAGTCTAAAGACGGAAGTTTAATGAAGTCGAGGAACTGAAGTCTAATAAATGAAGAAATTATTAGACGAGTTTAATTAATCCCGAGACAAAGTCGAAAAAGTCGAAGAATTTAGAAGACGAAAAGACGTGAAGAAGAAAGAAAGGAGCAACACATGCTAACCTACCTAATCACCTATAAATACCCTTAATGTTGGTATTTTACTAGGTTGAAAAATTCGTTTCTCGGTATCTTCTCGAATTGATTTCCGGTTCAAAGTGCGACTCAGTTGTTCTTGGCGGAAAATAAATAGAATGGTTGTCGTTGTAAACTAATTAAAAATAAAGACTTGAAACAAATAAAAATAAAATAAAGACGGTAAAAAGAAATACTGAAAGATAAAAATTTGACGGGAAATTAATGACGAGAAATTAAAACGTGACGAGAAATAAAAAGGCAAACTTAAAAGTAAATAAGCTAAACTAAAATTAAATGCAAGTAAATTAAAAGTGCGATTTAAGTAAAAAGGCGGGAAAAATAAAGTTTAAACTTAAAAACATGAATTTACAAAAAACTGAAAACACTTCATTCGGAAAAGAGCCTTCATTCAGAATAAATCAATTCATCCGGAATAAAATCCTCATCCAGAATAAAAGGGCTTTATTCAGAATAAACATGTTCATCCGGAATAATTGCTTATGCGGAATAAACAGCTCATACAGAATAATTTCCTCTCATTCGGAATATTGGGCTTCATCCGGAATAATTGACTTTATCCGGAATAAGTGCTCGTTCGGAATAATGTGTTGATCCGGAATAAAATATATTCCGAATGAAAGACTTGATCCGGAATAATAGATTATTCCGAATGAAAGGTTGATCCGGAATATTATTCCGAATGAAATCCTTTTATCCGGAATGTTTATTATTCCGAATGAAGCTCTTGATCCGGAATATATGAAACTAAGCTTTGATTCGGAATAATTATAAAGAATTGCTCATTCGGAATACATAGTTGATCCGGAATAATTGAGAAGAAAGTGGTTGATCCGGAATCTGGGCAGCAATATGAATACGAAGAACAGTGAAAGAGAACAAGGCACGAATCTAGAAAAATCTAACCAAATCAAACCAAAAGATTAAACCAAAACAACCACTAAACATCAACTAACAATAATCAATCAAAACAAATCAATAAAACTAACAATCATAACCGAAACAATCAAAACCCACTTGATTGAAAACCATAAAAACTCAAGAACATGAACACAAAGATTAAACACAAACAAGAAAGGTAGATGAGAGATTAAACAAGAAAAGTAAAGATTCAACAAAACTTACTTGGAATTAAAAGGAATTAAAAGGTGCGATACAAGGAAAATTAAAGTGCAAGAAATTAAATTGTGCAAGGTATGAAAATGGTGGAAGAGGTGGGTTGTCAATCCACCCAACAACACAAATGGAATGAAAATGAAAACGATATATAGGGAGATTAGGGAGGTGCTTAGGAAGATTCCTCCCCTCTTTATTCGTTCTTTAATTGCATCATTAAGTCCTTAATCTTCTTAATCTTTTGACTTTAATGACTTTGTCTCGGGATTTCTTCAAACTCGTCTTGTAATTCTTCAATAAATTAGACTTGAGTTCTTCGGCTTTTAGTAAACTTCCGTCTTTTGACATTTTCTTCGATAAATCTTCAGAATTGGTCTTGGACTTCCGTTCTTTTTGCACTCTTGATTTCTTGAGTTCGTCTTTCGTCTTTTTCTTCGATAAAAGCCCGTGAATGCCCGTGTTTTCTCCACTTTTCACCTTTTCGTCCTAAATCACAACAAAAACACAAACCACGCATAATTCCGACATAAATGACATAAAATACACGTTTTGGCTCGGTTATTATTGTAATTAAGTGGTAAAAAGGATGGGTGTTTACACACCTATCAAATCCCCTACACTTAACCATTGCAATGTCCTCATGCAATGCATTAGTTACAAAGCACGATTACACTTTTCATCATAATCAATCCGCATTGGCCTTTATTAAAGAGATAGAAAATTATAAACATTCAAAGTAAAGAAATCAAAAACATACCTTCGGGTTTTGGAAATGTCATGAATAATCATCATCCTCAAGTTTTCACTTTCTCCAAACCAAGCTTAAAAACGAGATCATTGTTATTATAAGTTAGCAAACTCACACGAACTCATGTGGGCCAATTATTCACTTAGACTCCCTTATTCCTAGGTGTATCTCTTATATTTTATTGTTGTCTTGAATGATCACAAGGATAAATTGTTGACTTATTTCGATAGTTATTAAGGCTGAAAATAAAGTGGGACGATTTAATCAATAGTTAGCTAAAGGACAAAATCTTTTAAAACTGCTTCTCGGGACCTCATAAAGTTCATATCTTGGCATAACTCGCTTCGCGATTTGAGACCTTTCTCGGACCGATATTTGGCAGCGACTTCATACTTCAAATCTTGAGAGACGTTCATGAAATAATGGTCTTCTCTTCATAATTGGAATTTCTTCACTTGAAATTTTGAGAGATTCTTCATATTTGGACCACGACTTCTTCATTTTTCTCCAATCTTAATTTTGGACTTTGATATACAACGACCCGCCTCCTTTTAGGACTTGGATCTATTTATCCTCATACCTTGCTAGGGCCTTTTCGGATAGACTTCTCCATGACTTTTGGGGAGTTTTTGCTTTTCGTCGTGTATCTCGATCCTTCATATTGATTTTTGATAAATGATTCTTCACATCACTTGGATCTTTAGCAACAAAATGTAGCCCTCATGCCTTGTTAGGGCATTTTTGGTCTCGCCAATCTTCGCATCCCGCTTCAATAAGTTATGCCTTGGCTATGAACATCTAATCCATACCGAGCAACTTTCAAACGATCTTGGGCTAGTAGCTAAGTAACTTTTCAAATCGTACAATCTTATTTATTGCAGATAAATTTATTAGCAAGCGATGGGAGAATAGGCTTATAATTAACTCACATAAATTCACGAAAGAATACCAAACTTATAATTGACTCTATCATCTCTCGTTCTCCACAATTTAAAATCTCAAGGAATGAGACTCGTGGATGCTTAGCCTATTAAATCAAAGTTTTGGGTTTTCGAGTCGCCTATAGGATCTTGCAAACTCTTAGACTTTTTCAAGTTTAGAAATCGCATTTTAAAGTTCCCTTGATAAACAACTCTCTAGGATCAATTATAGGAACTTGCGAAAAGTTCTTGTTCTTAACCCGTGAGAGTTAAGACTTTCGCGTTTTATTGCTCCCTATATAAAAGCCTAGCAAAACTTGACTTAAACACGTTAAGGATACTAGCTAGAGTAAACTTAGACAAGTAAACTCGGGTTGAGTCAAAAGATTCACAACGTTTGAAAATTAAAACCACTTTATTAAAATTTTATTCTAGCAAATAAAGAAAATAACTATACAAAGGTAAAAACTAATAGGCCAAAATAGATCAAAAATTTTGAAAAATGTCGAAAAATTGATTTTCTAGTTAAAATGAGGACAAATACAAGGAAAAGACCACTTAACATCGATGGAAGTCCCCCTACACTTGAGATAAACATTGTCCTCAATGTTTAAGCATGTGGGAGTAAACTCCCCTACACTTAGGACATTGTGCACTTTGTTTAAATCTCGCTAAGGAAGAGACAACTAAAGTGATTCCTATTTTACTATTGGAAAATATAGAATAGAGAATCAAAAAGAGTTTAGGATAGAACCGGGAAGAAGGGAACATGTAATCACGGTTCGTCAAAAGTCATCAAGAGTGTGTCTTTGAAGCTCGAATCCCTGCACATGATAAGAAAGAAGACAAGAAACACCAACAGGGATCCCCCTACACTTATGCTGAAAACAGAGAAATATAGATAATCGGGTTGCCTCCCGAAGAGCGCTTGTTTAGAGTAACCGAGTCACGAGCCTGACTCGTCCCCGAATTAAATGGTCCATGGGGAAGCCTCGAATGTAATACCGGGATAAAAGACCTTGTCCTCGTTCCCGGTTGACATCAACAAAGGAGAGGCGGGGGGATAAGTCTTGAATGGGAGAAAGGTCCTTTCAACATACGAGAAGTATGTGAAATCAAGATCCACGGGAGGTGGGGTGGGTAAAGTCAGCACATTGTCATCCCCCAAAGACAATGGATGCTGAGCACTCGGCAAAGCCGTAATGTTATCAATCATAGCATAATCAATGTCACCTCCCGGGTCAAAGCACTCATCCTCCGTAATAGTGGCTAAAGGGGAGGATGAAAGGTGCTCGGGAGGGGGACTTGGGTCAATACCTTCCTGCAGTAAATTATCAAGAATAATATCCCCCTCCATGTCATCGTCATCAATACCTGGAGGTATAGAGTGAATGTCGATTTCTTCCAGCAATGGGTCATTATCTTCAACGGGAGGAATAGATGGAGGCAAAGACTCGGAAAGAGGAGGAGAAGTCAACTCTTCGATTTGAGCAATAAGAAGATGCACTTTCCGTAATCTGTCGCGGACAATCACGTATTCCACCTCATCTTCAAGAGCAAGTTCATCGGTGAACTTCTCGTAAGCCGGAGAGAATAAATCGTCATCGCCCGGTGGAGATTGAGAAATTTCAAAAGTGAAATTCTCATAGCGCAGAGAAAAATCGTCATCGTTAGGATCGACCTCTTCCGTAAGAGCAACGTCTTCCTCAGACTCCATAGCAGTTGGTATGTCACACACCTCATCATCAAATAATTTATCGAGACCAAAATCACTAATCTCACTCAATGAATCATCATCCTTAGACGCATTAGAAATATTGAGAGTAGGAGCAGCAACTTCAGTAGATGGGTCGAGAGCGTAGACATCATCGTCGTCATCATCATCATAATAGACGGGACCATTCCAATTAGGAGTGACATAGTCGGCTAACTCCTCCTTGATAACCTCCACATCTTTAAGAAGCTCATGAAGCAATTTTTGTTGTTCATCTCCCCGAGTATGTTCAATTAAACCAATTCTATCCCAAGCTGTAATTAAACATTTTGGTGTAGAAAAGAAGGGAAAAAGACCAAATTGGCTCAAAAAGGTGTTGGTGGTTTTCAAGGTTTCGTCCACATCAAGCAAAGGTTGCCTTTCCTGATGCAAGTCAGCTCGGATTTGAGCTAAACTTTCTAGAACATGGTTCAAAGAAGTGAGTTGTTGGTCAAGACTAATTTGCTGAGAGGATTGATGATTGAGGGTGTGATGTGGGGGCTTAAAGTTATAGACACTGGGATGATAGCACGAAACTTTCTCAAAGACCATCGACGGATCACAAGAAGAAGCATCGTGTGGGCCCCCACAAATATAGCACCACGGGTATGGAGAAAAATCTGGTGAGTTTTGTGGATAGCTATTTCCATTGTCATAATTGTAACCCGGTTCTTGCCTGTAATCATACGGGTATCGAACCGGACACGAAACATGCCAATGAGAATCGCTTCCACAATAGATGCATGGGGGAACATGAGGTGGATTCAAAAAGGACGAATTAGTCGAGTTGCACCATGGACAAAATCCGAATCCGAATTGTGTATTGTCGATATCGTTTCCGCACCGCTCACATGTACACCATTGACAAGAGTCGTTCCCGTATAATCGTCTCCCACACCCGACGCAATGGACATAAGAATTCATAAAGAAAAATAGATAAGCAAGAAGAATATTTTTGGGGCAAAACTTTGAAAAAGAAATGCTTTTTATGATTTTTCAAATGTTTTTGGATTTTTTTTTTTGAAAATTTTTGACACGAAAAATAACGTTCACGAGTGAACGGATCCCAAAAGCCAACACGGCTCTCACAAAAAACCGTTATTCCTCACGAAAAGAGCCGGCAGCGGCGTCATTTTAATGTTGGTATTTTACTAGGTTGAAAAATTCGTTTCTCGGTATCTTCTCGAATTGATTTCCGGTTCAAAGTGCGAATCAGTTGTTCTTGGTGGAAAAGAAATAGAATGGTTGTCGTTGTAAACTAATTAAAAATAAAGACTTGAAACAAATAAAAATAAAATAAAGACGGTAAAAAGAAATACTGAAAGATAAAAATTTGACGGGAAATTAATGACGAGAAATTAAAAACGTGACGAGAAATAAAAAGGCAAACTTAAAAATAAATAAGGTAAACTAAAATTAAATGCAAGTAAATTAAAAGTGCGATTTAAGTAAAAATGCGGGAAAAATAAAGTTTAAACTTAAAAACATGAATTTACAAAAAACTGAAAGCACTTCATTCGGAAAAGAGCCTTCATTCGGAATAAATCAATTCATCCGGAATAAAATCCTCATCCGGAATAAAAGGGCTTTATTCGGAATAAACATGTTCATCCGGAATAATTGCTTATCCGGAATAAACAGCTCACCCGGAATAATTTCCTCTCATTCGGAATATTGGGCTTCATCCGGAATAATTGACTTTATCCGGAATAAGTGCTCGTTCGGAATAATATGTTGATCCGGAATAAAATATATTCCGAATGAAAGACTTGATCCAGAATAATAGATTATTCCGAATGAAAGGTTGATCCGGAATATTATTTCGAATGAAATCCTTTTATCCGGAATGTTTATTATTTCGAATGAAGCTCTTGATCCGGAATATATGAAACTAAGCTTTGATTCGGAATAATTATAAAGAATTGCTCATTCAGAATACATAGTTGATCCCGGAATAATTGAGAAGAAAGTGGTTGATCCGGAATCTGGGCAGCAATATGAATACGAATAACAGTGAAGAAGAACAAGGCACGAATCTAGACAAATCTAACCAAATCAAACCAAAAGATTAAACCAAAACAACCACTAAACATCAACTAACAATAATCAATCAAAACAAATCAATAAAACTAACAATCATAACCAAAACAATCAAAACCCACTTGATTGAAAACCATAAAAACTCAAGAACATGAACACAAAGATTAAACACAAACAAGAAAGGTAGATGAGAGATTAAACAAGAAAAGTAAAGATTCAATAAAACTTACTTAGAATTAAAAGGAATTAAAAGGTGCGATACAAGGAAAATTAAAGTGCAAGAAATTAAATTGTGCAAGGTATGAAAATGGTGGAAGAGGTGGGTTGTCAATCCACCCAACAACACAAATGGAATGAAAATGAAAACTATATATAGGGAGATTAGGGAGGTGCTTAGGAAGCTTCCTCCACTCTTTCTTCTTTCTTTAATTGCGTCATTAAGTCCTTAATCTTCTTAATATTTTGACTTTAATGACATTGTCTCGGGATTTCTTCAAACTCGTCTTGTAATTCTTCAATAAATTAGACTTGAGTTCTTTGGCTTTTATTAAACTTCCGTCTTTTGACTTTTTCTTCGATAAATCTTCAGAATTGGTCTTGGACTTCCGTTCTTTTTGCACTCTTGATTTCTTGACTTCGTCTTTCGTCTTTTTCTTCGATAAAAGCCCTTGAATGCCCGTGTTTTCTCCACTTTTCACATTTTCGTCCTAAATCACAACAAAAACACAAACCACGCATAATTCCGACATAAATGACATAAAATACACGTTTTGGCTCGGTTATTATTGTAATTAAGTGGTAAAAAGGATGGGTGTTTACACACCTATCAACCTTCCTAATGACACATTAGGAGGTGTTGGCTATTTGACACATAGTTCTTGCACCTTTAATTTCATGTCATTTACTTAATTGTCATTTTAATTTCCTTGTCTTGCACCTTTAATTTCTTGCCTTTAATTTCAAGTGAGTCTTTTAATTTTATTGTTGAATCTTGTTTTTAATTAAGTTTTTATTAATCTCTCATTCTACCTTTCTTGTTTTGCTTTATCTTTATGTTTATGTGCTTATTGTTATGCTTATTTGATTAATTGTTATGTTTTTATGCTTTTGATTGTTTTGGATTATTGATTTTATAGCTTATTTTATAACAAAGTTGTTTTCGAATATCTTTATCATTTAGTGTTATTAAAAGTTTTTAAATTTTAGCTTATTAGCTTTTTCTTATACGTGTTTTGGGTTAAGTTTTTAGTTGAGTGCTTATTTGGTTCATAGCTTATTTGTAATTTTGCTTATTTACTTTTTCCTACGGTATTCCGATCAACCCATCGGAAAGGGGAAACTCTTTTCCGACTGCTCATTCCGACCAGCATTCCGATCACTGGATCGGAAAAGGGTTTTGTTATTCCGACGGTAGTATTTTTATACTTTCCGATTGGGATTCCGACAAGGGTTTTTATTTGGTATTCTGATAAGAAGTATTCCGATTAACATTCCGATAGGATTTCTTTTGGGATTCCGATCAGGATTCCGATCGGGATTCCGACGGCTGTTTTATTTGGATTATTCCGATAACTTCTGTTTCCAGTATTCCGATAGGTGAGTGTTATTCCGACAGGATTACTTTTGGCACATTCCGACGGTTTTCTGACTGAACATTCCGATCGGATTCCGATGGGATTCCGCTGGAAGGTATTCCGACAGGTTTAGTATTTTATTATTTTGCCTTAGTTTAAGTTTTCAAGTTTGCATTTTTATTAAATTGTCAATTTTACTTTCACTTTATTTAACTTGTCAAATTTACATTTCATCAAGTTTTAATTTCTCGTATTTTAATTAATTCACTTTTAAAAGTTTTAAATTTTGCACCATTTACGTTTTAATTACTTTTAGCTTTATTTACCTGTCATTTACTTTAACGCTTCGCAATTTAATTTTACTACAACGACCAAAGATATTGTTTTCCACCAAAAGACGACTGAGTCGCACGTTAACAGTAATCAATTCGAAAAGATCGGACGATATCTCTTTTTATACTTGGCTAAAACCATGTATATACCATAATACACGCGATATATATGTATTATACATGTATTAAATAAAAATAAAATTTGATTAGACATAATAGGACAATTTCACACAAATTTTCATGTATTAAATGGCGCCGCTGCCGGCTCTTTTCGTGAAGATTAACGGTTTTCTGTGAGAGACGCGTTGAATTTTGGGATCCGTTCACTCGTGAACGTTATTTTTCTTGCTTAAAAATTTTCAAAAATCCATAAAAATTAAAAATTTTCAAAAATACAAAAACATTAAAAAACATATAAAAAGCATTTCTTTTTCAAAGTTTTTCACCAAAAAGATTTTTATTTTTATTTTTACACGTACATATATATTCTCTATTTCTTTGGTATCTTTTTCTTTTTGCTTTTGCAGGTGTATGCGTACTAGATCTTCATCTTATTCAGAGCCCGAGACTCGTGAAGATTTAGATATGGCTGGTGTGCACAACAACAATAATCCACCCCACCCCAACATGAATAACAACAACAATGTTCCCCCACCCGACCTTCGAACGACGGAGGAGCTGTTTCAACCTACGATGAATGGACGAGGAGGACCGGTTGCGCCGATGCAAATCACGGCTCCAGAGTTTTCGTTGAAGCATCAAATGATCCAACAAGTTCAAAACACTTGTCCATTTCGCGGATTTCCGGATGATGATGCCAACAAACACCTCGACAAGTTCATTACCGTAACTCAAAGCATGAAGTTGCCCGGTGTTACTATGGATTTTCTTCGCCTTCACCTATTTCCACACACCTTATCCCACCATGCCAAAAAATGGTTTGATCGTCTTCCAAAGAATTCAATTCATACTTGGGATGAGATGACTCAACGCTTTTTGTCGCGCTATTTTCCACCATCCATGGTCACGAGCCTTCGGAATCAAATTAGTGGATTTACACAAGAACCTGATAAATCACTTTTTGATGCTTGGGAACAATATAATGTTTTGATCGATCGATGTCCAAACCACAACATGCTCCCCGTCACCTTAATTGATACTTTCTACAACGGTTTAACTTTTTGTGTTCGTGATACGATTAATGCAGGCGCCGGTGGCACATTTATGAAAAGAAGACCTGAGGAGTGTAGAGAGCTTATCGAGAACATGACTACTCATCACAAAAATTGGGATTCATCCGCATCTTCAAGGAATAACCTGAGAGTCAATGTGTCTTCTACTTCTTCAAACCCTGATATCACCGAATTGACCCGCGCAATGGTCGAAATGAGCAAAAACATGCAACTTTTGGCTACAAATAAACAACAACAAATTAAAGCTCTAGCAACTTCTTGTGAGATTTGCGGGGGTCGTCATTCATACACTGATTGTCCTTCTACTCATGACAATCCGGAAAACGTGTATGTGGCTCATGGTAACTATTCAACGGAAAGCTATCAAGCCCGACCTCAAGGTGATCGTAACTTGCTAAGTTACCGTTCTAACAACTTTCTTTCACCAGGTTTTTATCCTCAAAACCACAACCCCAACAACTACAATAGAAGCAACCCAAACCCACCTCGAGCTTCTAATCCTTATCACCCACCCGCTCAACAAGCACCACCCATTAATCATGATGTTGAAGCTTTTATGAGGACCCAAGGAGAGCTAGTTAAGAATCTTCAAAGCCAAATCATCAATTTGAAAGGAGATATCACTAAGCAAGGGAATGATATTAGAACCAAGCTTCGACATGATATGCAAACCGCTTTCAGCAATCAAACAAATGACTTGAAGAATATGATGGCTAGTTTCTTTCCAAGTACTCAACCCTCTACTTCGGGCTCTCTTCCTTCTAATATCGTCACCAACCCAAGAGCGAATGTGAGTGCTATTACTACACGTAGTGGAGCAACCTTAGTAGGACCATCTATCCCTCCCCCAGTTACTCCATCTACACCTCCTCCACTACCATTTATCCCTCCTACTTCCACGCCTAGTATTAGTTCTCCATTACCGTCTCCACCTCTTACTGAAGTACCCAAGAAACACCCTTCACCAACCCCACCTTCCACCTTTAAACCTTCAACATCTTAACCTTTACCTGCTACACCTACACCATCTAAACCCAATATCCCTTATCCTTGTCGCTTAGACAAGTGCCAATTACTCACCAAGGATGATATTCAAATGTCAAAATTTTTGAAGAAGATTTCAGGACTGACCATCACCTTTAGCCTTGTTGAAGCTCTAGCCCAAATGCCTAAATTTGTTAAGATGTTTAAGGAATTGCTTAATAAGAAGGAGAAGATGGCCGAGTTTGTTAATAATCGATTGAATGAAAACTGTTATCCAATCCTTCTTAAAGAACTTTTGGAAAAACTTGGAGATCCCGATCGTTTTGTGCTACCATGTACTTTTAACCAAACCGAAGAATTTACTGCCTTAGCCGATTCGGGGCAATTATTAATCTGATGCCTTTAAGTGTTTGGAAAAAGTTATCACTACCCGACCTTACACCAACAAATATGACTCTTGAGCTAGCAAATAGCACTCTGGCGTACCCCGTTGGTATTGCCGAAGATGTGTTTGTTAAAGTTGGCACCTTCACTTTTCTGGTCGACTTTGTTGTTGTTGATTAAGAAATGGACCCTCATGTTCCATTAATACTTGGTCGGCCATTCTTGAGAACCGGAAAAGCCTTAGTCGATGTTGTCGAAGGTGAGTTAATCTTAAGAGTCGGGAATGAGGCACATGTTTTTAAAATGGGGAAGATCACAACCAAACCCAATGGAAGAGAATCAACGAATATGATTAATGTGCTTGATGATTTTGTCGTCTACAATAATCCTCTTTTCGATACTTGCTATGACAATCCACTTTTCCAAGATGATGTGGATGATTCTCTCTCCAATTTAGATCCTCCACCAATTCATGAGTCTCCTCCAATTTATGATGACTATGATGATGATTCTAGTTCTGACATGGATGATTCTGATGATTTTTCTTCTAAGTTTAAAGACATGCCAACTTATGATGACTTTGATGATGTCGATACTCTTTCTAGTGATTCTTCACATAATGACCTTGCACCTACTTTTGATGAAGATCCTCCACCAACAAGAATGCTTGATCCTACTTTGGATGACTACTCATTTGAGGAAGATTTTGCTACTTTTCTCAACACTTACTTCCCAAATGAAAATGATTCTCCTCCTTTGGACTTTTATGATACTCTTTATCCTCCTTCGGATATGAAGAAACCCGTTTCAAAGGAGAAGAAGCAGGAAGACACCGATATCCGCAGTACTTATGTCTTGACACCTCTTTATCCACCTTCTGAGGATTAGATTGTGAGATTTATGAGCGGATCTTCTTCAAGGTCTACTGCGCCTGAGTGTTATTTTCCCTAAATGAAAAGGTGTTCGATCCCGGTATTGCAATTTTTAAGCCATCTCAGTATCCATATGATGAAATAAAAGGAAAGATTTTTGGAACTTTTGGAGATATGCTTGCACCTCATCACCCTTGCTACCACCGTGCTCATCAACTGCTTAAGGGAACCTTGCCTAATCTTCTTTGGCTTGCCTTGTTCGCCTTAAGCTTGTGCTACTTGATGGATGAAAGCCATGTATTTTATCCCGATGGATGTGTTTCAAGCTTCTTCCTATGCTAATCAAGGTCGAGTCAGGCTCACGACTCGGTTAACAAAAACAAGCGCTTCTTGGGAGGCAACCCGAGTATCTATCCTTTTTCTTTTGTTTTTATAATAAGTGTAGGGGGAGACCCTAGTATGTGTTTGTTGTTTTCTTTCTTATCATGTGCAGGGATTCGAGCTTTCAAAGATCCATTCTTGATGACTTTTGACGAACCGTAATTCCGTGATTCCCGTCTTCCCGGTTCTATCCTAAACTCTTTTGATTCTCTATTTTATATTCTTCAATATTAAAACAGGAATCACTTTAGTTGTCTCTTCCTTAGCAAGATTTAAACAAAGTGCACAATGTCCTAAGTGTAGGGGATTTTACTCCAACATGCTTAAACATTGAGGACAATGTTTATCTCAAGTGTAGGGGGACTTCTATCGAAGTTAAGTGGGATTTTCCTTGTATTTGTCCTTATTTTAACTAGAAAATTGATTTTTCAACATTTTTCAAAATTTTTGATCTATTTTTGGCCTTGTAGTTTTTCCTTTGTTATAGTTATTTTATTTCGTTGCTAGAATAAATTTTAATAAAGTGATTTTAATTTTTAAATGTTGTGAATCTTTTGACTCAACCCGAGTTTACTTATCTAAGTTTACTCTAGCTAGTATCCTTAACGTGTTTGAGTCAAGTTTTTCTAGGCTTTTATATAGGGAACTTTAAAACGCGAAAGTCTTAACTCTTACGGGTTAAGAACAAGAACTTTTCGCAAGTTCCTATAATTGATCCTAGAAAGTCGTTTATCAAGGGAACTTTAAAATGCGAATTCTAAAACTTGAAAGAGTCTAAGAAGTTGCAAGATCCTATAGATGACTTGAAAACCTAAAAATTTGATTTAATAGGCTAAGCATCCACGAGTCTCATTCCTTGAGATTTTAAATTGTGGAGAACGAGAGATGATAGAGTCAATTATAAGTTTGGTATTCTTTCATGAATTTATGTGAGTTGATTATGAGCTTTTTCTCCCATCGCTTGTTTATAAATATATTTGCAATAAATAAGGTTGTACGATTTGAAAAGTTACTTAGCTTCTAGCACAAGATCGTTAAAAGTTGCTCGGTATTAATTAAAGTTCATAACCAAGGCATAACTTATTGAAGCGGGATGCGAAGATTGGCGAGTCCGAAAAGGCCCTAACAAGGCATGAGGGCTACATTTTGTTGCTTAAGATCCAAAGTGATGTGAAGAATCATTTATCAAAATCAATATGAAGGATCGAGACACACGACGAAAAACAAATACTCCCCTAAAGATCATGGAGAAGTCTATCCAAAAAGGCCCTAACAAGGTATGAGGATAAATAAACCCAAGTCCTAAAAGGAGGCGGATCTTTGTATATCAAAATCCCAAATAAAGATTAGAGAAAAATGAAGAAGTCGTGGTCCAAATATGAAGAATCTCTCAAAAAGTTCAAGTGAATAAATTCCTGTTATGAAGAGAAGACCATTATTTCATAAACGTCTCTCAAAATTTGAAGTATGAAGTCGCTGCCAAATATCGGTCCGAGAAAGGTCTCAAATCGTGAAGTGAGTTATGCCAAGATATGAACTTTATGAGGTCCCGAGAAGCAGTTTTAAAAGATTTTGTCCTTTAGCTAACTATTGATTAAATCGTCCTACTTTATTTTCAGCCTAAATAACTATCAAAATAAGTCAACAATGCATCCTCGTGATCATTCAAGACAACAATAAAATATAAGAGAACTACTTGGTAATAAGGGAGTCTAAGTAAATAATTGGCCCACATGAGTTTGTGTTAGTTTGCTAACTTACAATAACAATGATCTCATTTTTAAGCTTGGTATGGGGAACGTGAAACTTGAGGATGATAATCATTCATGACATTCCAAAACCCTAAGGTAAGTTTTTGATCTTTTTACTTGTTTTCTTCCTTTAAATATTGTGTAGTTTTCTATCTCTTGAATAAAGGCCAAGATGAATTGATTATGGTGGAAAATGTAAGACTTGCTTTGTGACTAATGCATTGCATGAGGGCATTGCAATGGTCAAGTGTAGGGGATTTAATAAGAGTGAAAACACTTATCCTTTTACCACTTAATTATAATAATAACCAAGCCAAAACGTGTATTTTATCTCGTAAATGTCGGAATTATGCGTGGTTTGTGTTTTTATTGTGATTTAGGATCAAAATGTGAAAAGGGAAGAAAACATGGTCTTTCACGGGCTTTTATCGAAGAAAAAGATAAAAGACGAAGTCAAAAGATCAAGAGTGCAAAAAGAACAGAAGTCCAAGGCCTATTCTGAAGATTTATCAAAGAAGAAGTCTAAAGACGGAAGTTTAATGAAGTCGAAGAACTGAAGTCTAATAAATGAAGAAATTATAAGACGAGTTTAACTAATCCCGAGACAAAGTCGAAAAAGTCGAAGAATTTAGAAGACGAAAAGACGTGAAGAAGAAAGAAAGGAGCAAAACATGCTAACCTCCCTAATCACCTATAAATACCCTCCTAATGACACATTAGGAGGTGTTGGCTATTTGACACATAGTTCTTCCACCTTTAATTTCATGTCATTTACTTAATTGTCATTTTAATTTCCTTGTCTTGCACCTTTAATTTCTTGCCTTTAATTTCAAGTAAGTCTTTTAATTTTGTTGTTGAATCTTGTTTTTAATTAAGTTTTTATTAATCTCTCATTCTACCTTTCTTGTTTTGCTTTATCTTTATGTTTATGTGCTTATTGTTATGCTTATTTGATTAATTGTTATGTTTTTATGCTTTTGGTTGTTTTGGATTATTGATTTTATAGCTTATTTGTGTCTTTCTTAAATTTACTTAAGTGTTTATAAAAGTTATTTTATAAAAAAGTTGTTTTCGAATATCTTTATCATTTAGTGTTTTTAAAAGTTTTTAAATTTTAGCTTATTAGCTTTTTCTTATACGTGTTTTGGGTTAAGTTTTTAGTTGAGTGCTTATTTGGTTCATAGCTTATTTGTAATTTTGCTTATTTACTTTTTCCTACGGTATTCCGATCAACCCATCGGAAAAGGGAAACCCTTTTCCGACTGCTCATTCCGATCACTGGGTCGGAAAAGGTTTTGTTATTCCGACGGTAGTATTTTTATACTTTCCGATTGGGATTCCGAAAACGGTTTTTATTTGTTATTCCGGTAAGAAGTATTCCGATTAACATTCCGATAGGATTTCTTTTGGGATTCTGATCATGATTCCGATCGGGTTTCCGACGGCTGTTTTATTTGGATTATTCCGATAGCTTCTGTTTCCAGTATTCCGATAGGTGGGTGTTATTCCGACAGGATTACTTTTGGCACATTCCGACGGTTTTCATACTGAACATTCCGATCGGATTCCGATGGGATTCTGATGGAAGGTATTCCGACAGGTTTAGTATTTTATTATTTTGCCTTAGTTTAAGTTTTCAAGTTTGCATTTTTATTAAATTGTCAGTTTTACTTTCACTTTACTTAACTTGTCAAATTTACTTTTCGTCAAGTTTTAATTTCTCGTATTTTAATTAATTCACTTTTAAAAGTTTTAAAATTTGCACCATTTACGTTTTAATTACTTTTAGCTTTATTTACCTGTCATTTACTTCAACGCTTCGCAATTTAATTTTACTACAACGACCAAAGATATTGTTTTCCATCAAAAGACGACTGAGTCGCACGTTAACCAGTAATCAATTCGAAAAGATCGGACGATATCTCTTTTTATACTTGGCTAAAACCATGTATATACCATAATACATGTGATGTATATGTATTATACATGTATTAAATAAAAATAAAATTCGATTAGACATAATAGAACAATTTCACACAATTTTTCATGTATTACCTCACTAGATGGAAAATGTGTCGTTTGATGCCATGAGTGATGAAACAAGGTTTCATACGACTGAAACATGGTTGTGGCACGTGATACATATATTTGTTAGCCTGTATTATGCATATTGTGAACTTTGAAGTTCCCCAACTTTTCTGCTAAAATCATTTTTTGCGATGCTCTTCCTGTTCTATGGGTTGTGATGATTCTAAATGAGTTCGGTAAAGCTGAGATTTTCGGTATTTTGGCGTGGGAGCCTTACGGTTGCAGCCATAATAGACGCATCCTCTTTACTCGATTGCTTCTTTTATCTGAGCCTCCTTTTATACCCATAGTGGACGTATGCTCTTCATTCCATTAGTTATTTACTTGATCGTGATGATCTTAAGTAGGGTCGGTAAAACTTAGATTTTCCCTACTTTGACATGGCGTCCGCGCGGTAGCAACCATAGGGGATTTATCCTGTTTGCTCGATTTCCTGTTCAACTGACCCTCATATACACCATACTATAGTATATTCTCTTTCCATTAAACGTTGCCTTTATGCATTCAAAATGATGAAACTTACATTACTTGATCGCCGGCAGTTTTATATCACAACAATAACATTTTTAACAGGCTATGATGATACTATTTAACCGTCTGTAAGCGGGTTTAATTATTGTTCGGCTTATGTGCCTCTTGGTGGGGAAATACTTACTAAGTTTTGTAGCCATACCAGCCATATCCTCATATCCGAATGTTCATTTATCTAAGCCTCAAAATTACAAAGTATTTATTTTGTCACTGGTTAAAGGGTTTTGATGCCTCCATCTCTTTCATTGCCGTTGTCTATAGCGCACAACGATAGCCATGGGTGTGCGACAATGCCGCATTGGTTTTCGTGATGCTCCTTATTTAAGTTTATAAATAATTCTTTAGGATACTTGATTAACTAGCACTTGGTAACGTTGATGTCATGCCTAACGTGTCCTCTAAACGGCCTCAATTCATCGCCTATCAGTTTAATGTTGAAACTTCTAGGAAGGTATGTGTAAAACCGCAACATTATCTCGTCCTTAATTCGAGGACGAATTATTTTTTTAGAGGAGAAGAGTTGTAAAACCCGCATTTAAAATATAAGAACATTAATTATACACAATCTGAGTTTATTTAAAATGTTACGTAATTAATTATTCAGAGAAATAATTAATAGTAGTTATTCAAGTATTACGTAAGTATTATAATTCAGAAAAATAATTAATACGTTTCAGAGTTCCAGCACGAGAAATTAAATCACAAAACCCGAACATTAAATACACGATAAAAATACAAGTATGTTGTGTGTTTAGGGGCCAGCGGTCAGAGCTAGAAAGAAAGAAAGATTGGGCCTTAGCCCAGCCCGTTTGGTGTTGGTGAACATACACAGGAAAACAAATTACACGTACATTTCATTTAGCAAAGAATAAAAAAAATAAACCTAAGGTTTTTAATATGACAAATAGTTGGTGTGTTTTTGTTGAATATTTTGTTCGTACTCGATTCAATTCGAATTGATCACGGTTTAAGGTGGACTTATCGTTTTTGGTAACTAAAAGGGGGAGCTTTTGATTATCTATTTTAAACTAAAATAGTTAAGACAAATGACAAATGTAAAGAGATTAAACAAATTTAAGACTTAACAAAAAGTAAAGTTAAAAATAAAATAAGACAAGACAATATAAAATTAAACTTGACAAAAATAGCGGGAAGAAATAAACTTTGAAAAATAACTAAGTGAAATAAACAAGGACTGTGTTCATTTATGTAGACCGCAACCCACGATCGCAACAAGCGATCGCAACTCACGATCGCAACAACCAACAATCGCAACAAGGGACCCTGGATCGCAACCCATGATCGCACCCTGGATCGCAACCAACGATCGCAACGATCGATCGTAGTTGGATCGCAGTCTGGATCAAAGTTTATGATCGCAGTCTAGATCGAAGTTTGTGATCGCAGTATTTGATCGCAAGTAGAAACCCTAAGGCTTATGCGATCACAATACTCGATCGAAACCTTAAAAACCCTTATAACTTTACGATGGAATGTAAAAGAAAAATAAGAAAAACCAAATAAGCACTTTTCTAATAAGCACTTACCGAAACTTAACCAACTCAATATCAAAGGGAACCAAATAAGCCACGAAAGAAAAACTTTCAAAACACCGAATAAGCAAGATTTATAAAATAAACTTTAAAAAGATTAAACTTTTAAAAACACATAAAAGAAAATAAGTGATGAGACTGTATTTATACATAGTCTCATCGTCCAAATCGGGCTTAAAACGCTTAAAATATCGTCAAAATACCCATATATGTGCCTATGTTTGTTCATTGTGTATTTTAGGTATGGATATCGTGAATTCACCAAAAGATCAAAGGAATCAAGCAATAACGAACACGGGAAACGAAGCCGCACAAAGAACCGGACCCGAATCATGATTTTCCAAAATTGCCCTTGAAGATTGAAGAATTGGCAAGAATGGTCCCTCAACTATTGAAGACTTGTCACAAATGACCCTCCACTATTCATTTGTACAAGTTACATCCTTAAAGTTTGAAGACTATTCATGATAAGTCCTTGAAGATAACTTAAATTGCAAAAATGGTCCTTATGCAAAGTTTGGTAACACTATGTGCCATATTTGACAAGTGGTATAAAGTTTTTACAAAGGAAAGTGAAGATTTGTGCTATTTATTACAAACTGAAGGAGTTCAGAACCTTTGGGGGGGTATTTTGCCAATTACCAAACCCAAACCCACTTATTACCCAACCAAACCCGTCTTAACCCTACCCAAACCCACCATTTTACCCGACCAAGCCCAAACCCAAGCCCAGTCAGCACCACCCGACAACCTTGTCCACATCACCCCCCACCATCCACTCAACTTCGTCCACCTCACCTCTCCTGCCTCGTCACAACCCACTAATACCTTAAACTAATCTTCCCACCAAAACAACCTTTTTAAAATCATTAACCCAAAAAAACAGATTAAACAACACTGTTTAATTACCCTCAATCCCTAAAACCCTAAAATCTTAAACTCTTCTAATCAAAGGGGTATTAAGATTAAATGTCCAGAAATGCAATTAAGGGTCACTTAACCTAATCCCAACTCCCAAAACCATGTCACTCTCACCATAGTGGCCCCCCCAAGGTCCCCTGTCTACCCATTTTTGGCAAAATTAGCATCTATGCAGAAGATCAACGTCTCCTAGCAATTCCTTCCTTCCAAAGAGTCCATTAAACGGTTCAAGATCAAAAACCCAAGCTGGCATCCATCATCAATCACGTGAAGATTTTTTTGACTGAAGATCAAGACTTTTTCAAAGGGCAAATTAGGGAATGACATAGCTAGGGTTTCATTCATGTATCTTCCTCATTTGTAGTATAAATAGAATAGGACTCTCCTTGTATTTCTTTGTTCCAGTATTTTGTAAAAAGCTTTTAGTATTAATGAAAATGAAATTTTAAGTTATTGCAAAATATTGAGTTCCATTTCTAAATGCTTTCTAGTGTAATTTAGTTAATGAATCACTGTTATTCAAAGTTAGTTTAAAAGGTCTCACAAGGTTTCCAAGTTTTCAGTTTGAAATACGTTTTCATAAAAGTTCCATTTTCAAGTCTTTTTCTTTTAGCTTGATTCCAAACCCCACTTGAAGTGAAAGTGGATTGGGGGGTTTGGTCTCAGCTTAATCTAAGCTACTTGACAAGATTTTAGAAGTTTTAAAAGGTTTTAAGAAATTTAAAAAATATATATAACAACTTGGTTTTCAGTTTTTTTTAAGCCACAAGCCATAAGCCAGCTTAACAAATAAGCTTGGCTTATTGTTTACAGCTTTGTAGCAGGTCACTATTTCTTGTTTGTTAATCTTGGCAGGTTACAAAATTTCAAGAGCCCTATTTCATTTCTTTTAGAAGATATTTTCACTCCCTTGGTTCTGTTGTTGAACCACAACAAGGGACTCTCTACAAGCTTGTATAAGCTCAAAAGGACCCAAAAAAGGCAAAGGGAAGGCATCAGCTCAGTGTAAGGCTTGAACCCCCACATTTGCTATTTTTCAGTTTTTTTGTGAATTTATGAAGTTGTGATAGACCTGCTTATTTGTTCTTGTTTTTGTTTGTTAATGCTCATTTAAGTTTATTATGCATGTTAGTTAAGGTTTAGATCAGTTTAGTTATGATTTGAGTTGATTTGGTTTGCTAAATTTCAGTTTTGATATTATAAAGGGGTGTTTGGGTCTGCTTATTTAGTCAAGAAGGTGACACTTATTTGGCTTATAACCTGCCTAAATACACTTCAATAGAGTAGTAGTTAGAGTTTAAGTGCCTTGTTTTAAGTTTGGTAGGGTAAAATAGGTTTTGCATGTTCTTATTTTGGTAAAACATAGCTAAATCTGTAAAGTGCCATAATCTGCTTATTTTAGCTTGAATTAGACCATCAATCTCTGAAACCTGTTAGATAATAGGGCAGACTAGGGATAAGGATTGATTGTTTGATGATTGGTTTGTGTGTGTGCAAGTTGTGGCCTGCTAAAAATCATCCTAGTGTCAATTGCATCAGCAAACACCCACAGCCCCCTAGTGCTTATACAGTAACTGCTATTTGCCCTATTTTGTGATTTTCTTGCATTAGACTTGTGCTTTTTCTTGCATATCTTGACTCCCTACACTCCACTGAGTGTAGGGGTGCCTTTGTTTCCAAGTAAATCCAAGGCAATCAAAAGTTACAAGCCTCAAAAGGCTCAGACCTGTTTTTAACACAAGCAGTGGGAACTCCTTTCCCACTGCTAGCTCTTGTGTTCCCACTGCTTAGCTAAAAGACAGAAACTCAAGAAAGGTCACTATCATCATTTTACTTTTTTGTCTTTTGTGGGCAAAAATAGGTTTTAGGGTTTAATTCTTTTTCCATTATTTTTCATTTTTAATTTCTGATTTTTTAGTTTGGTTTATTTTAGTGTTACTGTTCATTTTCTATTTTTTATATTTAATTGCATTTTTAATCAATTATTAATTAATCTGTTTTTGTCTTTTAGTGGTAAAAAGTTTTATTTTTCAGATTTAAAATTTTTCCTAGGTTTAGAAAATTAGTTTAAGATTTTTAGTTTAAAAATTAGTTACTGTTCACTTTTTAATTATTTTTTATAATTAATTTAGTATAATTAGGGTTTAATTAATAAACTGTTTTGTCTTTTAGTGAAAAATTTTATATTTTTCAAACTTTTTTTAATTTTCTACTGTTCACTAGAGTATTTTAGGATTTTAAAATTGTTAGATTAATTTTGTCATTATTTTATTATTTTCTAGGATTATTTTAATTTAAAAATAGTTTTTAGTCATTAAAAAATAGAAAAATAGTTTTTAAAATTTAAGAAAAATAGTTTTTAGTCATTAAATAATATAATTTAGTTATTAGTTCAATAAATTAATATTTTGGGCATTTTGTTAATTATATTTAATTTTTGGGCTTTAATTAGCATTAAAAATTGAATATTTAATTAATAAAAGGTTTTAAAATATATTTGTTGGATTTTTATTCTCATTTATATTATTTAAGACTTAGTTTAATCATTTAATTAGTTTTTAGGTTTTAATTTTTAATTTCGTCACGTTTTACGTATTTACGTTCGCGTTTTACGTCATTCGTCGTAGTTTAAACGTAGTCGTAGCTCGTCTTTTATTTTTCTCTCTTGAAACCAAAAACGTCACTAATCCAAACATTGTTATTTTATTAATTGGCATACACAATATACACCTCCTTCGAGAACGAACCCGCATTTATTCGGTTTTACGTTTTTCCTAAAGCGTAGAACTTAATACTTGCCGCTTTTATACGTTGTTTTCCTAAACACGTATATTATTTTCTACATCAATTTTTGGCGCCGCTGCCGGGGAGGTGTGTAGCCATTATTATTATCGTGTTTGTGTGAGTAGTGCGTTTTTGCTTTTCATTTTTTTTGGAAAGCGTGAATATCGTACATACTCATTTTTGTTATTTTTCTCTATTATACTATAATATCCAAATAAATCGTGTTTAGTTTTCCTAAATTAAACACAAATCAATCTTTACTATATTGTAGATATATTGGTTTTCGTTTTTCTTGTGAATATTATTATTACTATATTGTACTACGTAAGAACAATAAAAATACAAGTACTCCAAATACGTGAGAAATCACAACCTTGATTCGGGATTTCATCACTCGATCATTGTATTCGAATCTAAAGCAAAAGTTTAAAGGCAAAATAGATAAATACTTTCGTGAGGCTTAATTTCAATTAACATAAACTATAAGGTGGGTATAAGGCGGTTGTATTTCACGACCTAAAGGAAAAAGGCTCTTAAGTGCTTCGCGCCGCCTCGTTTCCTCCGCTTGCTTGTGCGTGTTTTGAGAAAGAGGGCTAATCGAGGGTTTGCCGCCCAAGTATTATCTACGTATACTATATTTGCTTGTGTTTTCAAGATTAAACCCTCTTGAACGTTTTGGTGTTCCACCAACGTTCTAAAGTCATCGAGAACGTTCACTCCACGTGATCGTTTTCATTCTTTGAGGCTCTTTTAATCGAGAAAGTCGATTCGAGGGGAGATTTGTAGATTTTTGTCTACGTAATACATTCAAAAATCCAAAAAAAATTAATTAAACCAATCAAAAACCAAAAAAAATTGAAAAAATTGAAAAACCGCAAAAAGAATCTTCTTTGCTACCACCCATTCTACGCTCAGTGCATGCGCACTCGATCGAAGGATTATTCCAATTCTAGTGAAGCTTCGAATCGACGCAATCGTAATCGAAGGAATCGACGACGTAGACGAGAATTAGAAACCGACGTTCCTAATATCGTTGTTGAAGAGACCGTAGAGGAGATGGCCGACAATCGTTCTATGATGGAATTGCTCCAAGCACCCACCGAGGGTTATGGAGACGCGATCGTAATTCCCGCTATCGAGGCGGAGAATTTTGAGATCAAGAGCGGAATGCTTTCGTTGATCCAAGCTACGAAGTTTCGAGGTCGTGAAGCCGATAATCCTCACGACCATATTCGGAATTTTGATCGTCTTTTGGCCACGAGCAAGTTTAAGAACGTCGACACCGATGTCGTCAAGCTTATGCTTCTTCCGTACTCGCTCGATGGTGCCGCCAAGGATTGGTACGAGAAAGAGCCACCTAATTCCATAACTACGTGGAAGGATCTCGTTTCCAAGTTCGTTAATTATTTTTTCCCACCGTCTAAGACAACGTTTTTCAAGAATGAGATTACGAAATTTGAGCAAAAATCGAATGAATCTTTTAGAGACGCGTGGGATCGTTTTAAGGAATTGCTTAGGCAATGTCCTCACCATGGTTTTTCCGAGTTGCACCAAATCGATACGTTTTACAACGGTCTTAATTTTCACGAACAAGACTCGTTGAATTCCGCCGCCGGTGGCAACTTTTTGTGTAAAACTCCGAGAGAAGCTTTGATAATTATCGAGAACCGATCCAAGGTTTACCAACTCCGCAATGCACCGAGTGTTGCCAATGTCGCCAATGTTAGTAGTTCTAATCGCGACATTGAGAGAGTTGATGCGAAAGTCGATAAGTTGACGAATGTGTTTACGTCTTATCTCATTGAGATGCAAAAGAAAGACGCTCCCGCTACGGTGAAAGCGGTTGAGGTTTCGTGTACGTTTTGTGGTGGACCTCATAATTATTACGAGTGTGCGGCTACGGATGGCCAAACGTCGAATGTGAGTGCGTTAAACAACAATTTTTCTAATCAAAATCAAAATAACGCCGGTCCATCACAACAAGGAAATTATAACCAAGGCAACAATTTTAATCAAAATCGAAACAATTTTCAAGGAAATAATCAACAAGGAAATTTTTCGAATCAAAATCAAGGAGGTTATAATCAAGGTCGTAATATAACTTGGCAAAATAGAGATAACAATCAAGGAAATAATTTTTCAAGTGGGAATCAAAACAATTTTCAAAGAAGTAATCAAAACCAAGGGAACTTTAATTCAAATCAAAATAGTTCGTCAAATGATTTTCAAAATTACATGAAAACGAATGAGGCTAATATGAGACGATTAGAGGGAGAAATTGGTACTTTGAAAAATGACTTTTCTAATACTTTGAAATTGCAAAACACGAAGATTGAGCAAGGGCAAATTGATATTAAAAAGATGTTTTCGGCTATAATGAACAAAGCCTCGGGTTCGTCATCGAGTTCGTTACCTAGTGACACCGTTGCTAATCCGAAGGAACAATGCAAAGCCGCCTCGTCTCGTGAGAAAGGTCGTGTGATTACCCCTAACCTTGAAGGATTCCGTGTTGTTTATCCCTCTCAACCCTCGACTTCTAAGACGTCTTCTTGTTCTAAAGTCGATGGGGTGAACGTGGCGACCAAGGAAAGGAGTGCACATCCTCGTGTACCTCAATTTCCATCCACGGTTCAAAAAGAGAGCTTTGTCGACCTTACCAAAGTAACCCTTGAAGAAACTTGTGCTTCGATCCTTCTTAAAAAACCCAAAAGGCATATGCCGAGAAAGGAAAAGGATCCGGGCCAATTTCTACTACCTTGTGATTTTTCCGAGATTGAGGGATGTTTAGCCCTTGCCGATTTAGGTGCTAGCATCAATCTCATGCCTCATTCTCTTTGGAAATTGATGAGATTGCCTTCGCTTACCCCCACGAACATGACAATCGAGCTTGCAAATTGTACTCCACTTATACCAATTGGAATAGCCGAGGATGTCTATGTTAGGATTGGAAAGTTTGTTTTTCCCGCGGATTTCGTTATATCCGATTACGAGTGTGACCCTAAATGTCCCATTATTTTAGGCCGACCATTCTTATCGACGGCTAGAACCGTAATCGACGTTCACGAGGGGAGACTTACTATGAGATATGGGGATGAGAAAATAGACTTTTTCGCTAGAAAATCCCAAGGATTTTATGAGAATGAAAAAACCGAGGTTTCAAAACCTAATGATTCAAATTCTAATGATTTCAAAATGTTTACTTTAGCGGAAAGAATGAAGCTTGATGCATGTTTTGAAAGAATTAAGAAAAACGGTTTTAAAGATGATGATTTTAATGATAAAGAATACGTGTACCTAATTCAAAAGGGTATGTGTAAATTTATGGATGAAAACTCACTTTGGGATGTTTTTAGCGAAACAAGTGAAACACCAATTCCGAAGGGTGACGTTAATGCCATCACGACAACGACCAAAATGGCTTCGTCTTCACCACCTTCGAAGGACCATGACTTTGAGGCTTCAACTTCTAACTCCATCGAAGTGCCTCCTTTGCCTAGCCCAACACCCGTTGAGGCTAAAGGGTTTATCGACATCGATCCTCTCATCTTAGAAAAGTCACCTAAGCATAGCCCTAGTGCTTGTAAGTCCATGGTTGTGAGTGCTCACATCGACTCTTTCTTTGACGATGACGATGGCGATTTTGCCGAGCTTGATCACGTACTTAGACATCCACATGCTATTTTTGATTCTCCTAAGAAGAAACATGTGAAGTACGATGATTATGAGTTTGATCCCGAGATTGAGGAAATCATTGAACGAGAGCTAGCTCTTATGCCTTCACTTCCACCTACGAGTGAGGTCGACCTTTCCAAAATCGAGGATGAACTCAATGAGTTGGAACGTCTTATTTTTGATAACGAACCAACTCATGTGACCACCACAAATCCCATTCTCGAGGAGTTACCTAATCAACACTCCTCATTTGAGAATGACGTTTACCACATTCGTGAGGATCTAACTTATCAACGATCCCCACAAAAGAATGATGGTTTCGTGCTTGATCGTGATCTTTTCGAGAGAGTTTCTAAGATACTCAAGGAGGGGAATGACAAACCTTGGTTTGACAAGCCTATCTTTGATGAAGAAATCGATGAGATCGACGTTCATGAGGATGACGAGTATGTTGACCCCGAGGGGGCGGTGTTCTTTATTGACAAACGTTTTGAGAACTTATACAATCCGCCACCCCTCCCACCAAAGACTTAAATGTGAGGATTTTTAGCGCGACTAATTTTCAATTTGACACGCCAAATATTTTCGACATTATTCAATCGGGTTTTCATAAAGAATTTTTAAACGATGAAAAAGGAAAGGATTTTAAAAATGTTTTAAATGATTTTTCTACATGTTTAACTCCGTCATCACATCGTGTTATGAGTGCTACCACCTCGTCTACTCCTTTTGACGATGGTGTGTGTGGATCTAGTGTGGGGGAAGCCCCAAATGTTCCCTCCCATTTCTCCACCGAGGACGAGATTTACGATCCCGGAATTGCTTGTAAAGGGAAATCTCGGTCTTCCACCGATGCAATAAATGGAAATCTAATCTATTTGCTTGGTGTGAGTCTACCTCGAGTAGCTCATGTTGTTGACTTACCCATTGCCCCACCCTTCTACTTCTTATCTCTTTTCTTCTACCCCATTGGGGTTTGTGTTGAAGTAGCGTTGTTTCGTCTTTCATCCGAAAACGAAGACGCTATCTTTGACCCCGGTATACGTTTATCGGGTTTTTAAAGTACTCCATGTACTTTTGGGCCTTGTTTATCATGTAAGCCCCACCAAAAATGACCATACCAAGATTATCCCTAAATGATCACATTTATGGGGATTCGAGTCGAGCTTTTGACTCGGTTATAAAAAACAAGGTGCCTCGTGGGGGATTCTCATGCTTATCCTTGTAAATATTATTGCTTTCTTAGTTAACGTAATGAGGGGACTTGTGCTCTTCCTACCTTTGTTTCGTGGTTGTTTGTGATTGTGATTCATTAGGTTCATCGTCATCATTGAAGCCTCTCGTGTTCGTTTTACGGATCACTCGAGCTTCGATCGTTGCCTTTGGAGATTCCGATATCCGATGATATCCTTTTATGTTCTAACGTTTATCTTATTAGCATAATTCATAAACGGCTTTTAGGTTATTCGTTTTACCCTTTCCATGCTCGAGATTAAGCATTCGACTTCGTCTCTAGTATGGGGGTGTTTACACCCCTAGACTCGAAACATTGAGGACAATGTTTAGTTTTAGTATGGGGGGGGTGAGTAGATACTTCACCTTGCTTACGTCACCACGCAATCCAATATTCATCTTTTTGTTATCGTTTTGTTGCAAAATAAGGCTAAAAATGGCCAAATTTTAAAATTTTTCTTGTTTTTCATAAGTGTTTAAGACACGAATGTAGGTTTTCCGATGGTGAGAACGAGAGTAATTTTTGACTCGACCGTGCGTGTTGAGCACTTAGCTCGATTCCTTAACTTTTTTAGGCTAAGTCTCTTAAATGAGGACGAGAAATGATAGAGTTATTTATAAGTCTCGTAATCGTCACGATCTTATGTGTAGTAATTATTAGCTTATTCTCCCAACGCTTTTGCATAATAAATTGTTAATAAATATTGATTTGGCGGTTTAGTCACTATTGTTGGGTTTCTAATTTGTTTTGGTAGCTTCCATGTAATTAAATTGGGAAAACATTAAGGTATCGCCAGCGTCACGGTTTTGAAGTATTGGCACCCGAATAATCGAAAGCTTCACCTAATAATAAGATTTCAAGTGCTCACCTAAATTAAGCAAAAATTTGAAGCTCACAAGGCCGAAAAATCTATGCCCAAATTGAAAGTGAATCAAGCCTTAATCTTCGAAGCTTTAAAGATCCAAAATTCGCTTTAGCGTGAGGATATACGTCTTTGGCTAATAAAACCACCGATGAGGCGGATAATAAAAGGCAAGGCAAGACCGAAGTCATAATAAAAGCTTCATGGCGAAGTTGAATAAAAGATGGAGGTAAACCAAAGATAATAAGGCCCTTCCGTTAGGGGGCGTATAAAAGTCTTGGTAATAAGTCTCATGTTCAAAACCGTTATAAAACCGTGTTTATCGATCCTTCTTGTTGACTTAATTTTTTGACATCGTTGTCTATTGGGGTGAATTATTGATTTGATGATTTTGGTTACACCGTTAAGTTTCTATTTTTAGACTTAATCTCTATTCACGCATAAGTCGATGATGTATCCTCGCGATCATTAAGACAAAAATAAAATATAAGAGATACCAAGTAGGAATAAGGGAGTTTAGGATCGTAATTAACACTCATGAGATGTGTTCGTGTTGCTAACTTATAATAACAATGATCTCGTTACACGCTTAGCATGGAATTGGGTGAAAATCGAGGACGACGAAATTATTTCTAACGAACCATTCACGTGTTCTTGTTCTATGATCCCAAAAGTCACATTCTCGTGATGAAAACAATACATTATGTCTAAAACGCGTGTAGTAGTTTATTTTTATGTCTTGAATAAATGTCATCATAAAATGAATTTTGGAAGTGCTATGATACTTAATTCTAGCATTGCGTGGGGACACGACAATGGTTTAGTATGGGGGAGTGATGAGACTGTATTTATACATAGTCTCATCGTCCAAATCGGGCTTAAAACGCTTAAAATATCGTCAAAATACCCATATATGTGCCTATGTTTGTTCATTGTGTATTTTAGGTATGGATATCGTGAATTCACCAAAAGATCAAAGGAATCAAGCAATAACGAACACGGGAAACGAAGCCGCACAAAGAACCAGACCCGAATCATGATTTTCCAAAATTGCCCTTGAAGATTGAAGAATTGGCAAGAATGGTCCCTCAACTATTGAAGACTTGTCACAAATGACCCTCCACTATTCATTTGTACAAGTTACATCCTTAAAGTTTGAAGACTATTCATGATAAGTCCTTGAAGATAACTTAAATTGCAAAAATGGTCCTTATGCAAAGTTTGGTAACACTATGTGCCATATTTGACAAGTGGTATAAAGTTTTTACAAAGGAAAGTGAAGATTTGTGCTATTTATTACAAACTGAAGGAGTTCAGAACCTTTGGGGGGGTATTTTGCCAATTACCAAACCCAAACCCACTTATTACCCAACCAAACCCGTCTTAACCCTACCCAAACCCACCATTTTACCCGACCAAGCCCAAACCCAAGCCCAGTCAGCACCACCCGACAACCTTGTCCACATCACCCCCCACCATCCACTCAACTTCGTCCACCTCACCTCTCCTGCCTCGTCACAACCCACTAATACCTTAAACTAATCTTCCCACCAAAACAACCTTTTTAAAATCATTAACCCAAAAAAACAGATTAAACAACACTGTTTAATTACCCTCAATCCCTAAAACCCTAAAATCTTAAACTCTTCTAATCAAAGGGGTATTAAGATTAAATGTCCAGAAATGCAATTAAGGGTCACTTAACCTAATCCCAACTCCCAAAACCATGTCACTCTCACCATAGTGGCCCCCCCAAGGTCCCCTGTCTACCCATTTTTGGCAAAATTAGCATCTATGCAGAAGATCAACGTCTCCTAGCAATTCCTTCCTTCCAAAGAGTCCATTAAACGGTTCAAGATCAAAAACCCAAGCTGGCATCCATCATCAATCACGTGAAGATTTTTTTGACTGAAGATCAAGACTTTTTCAAAGGGCAAATTAGGGAATGACATAGCTAGGGTTTCATTCATGTATCTTCCTCATTTGTAGTATAAATAAAATAGGACTCTCCTTGTATTTCTTTGTTCCAGTATTTTGTAAAAAGCTTTTAGTATTAATGAAAATGAAATTTTAAGTTATTGCAAAATATTGAGTTCCATTTCTAAATGCTTTCTAGTGTAATTTAGTTAATGAATCACTGTTATTCAAAGTTAGTTTAAAAGGTCTCACAAGGTTTCCAAGTTTTCAGTTTGAAATACGTTTTCATAAAAGTTCCATTTTCAAGTCTTTTTCTTTTAGCTTGATTCCAAACCCCACTTGAAGTGAAAGTGGATTGGGGGGTTTGGTCTCAGCTTAATCTAAGCTACTTGACAAGATTTTAGAAGTTTTAAAAGGTTTTAAGAAATTTAAAAAATATATATAACAACTTGGTTTTCAGTTTTTTTAAGCCACAAGCCATAAGCCAGCTTAACAAATAAGCTTGGCTTATTGTTTACAGCTTTGTAGCAGGTCACTATTTCTTGTTTGTTAATCTTGGCAGGTTACAAAATTTCAAGAGCCCTATTTCATTTCTTTTAGAAGATATTTTCACTCCCTTGGTTCTGTTGTTGAACCACAACAAGGGACTCTCTACAAGCTTGTATAAGCTCAAAAGGACCCAAAAAAGGCAAAGGGAAGGCATCAGCTCAGTGTAAGGCTTGAACCCCCACATTTGCTATTTTTCAGTTTTTTTGTGAATTTATGAAGTTGTGATAGACCTGCTTATTTGTTCTTGTTTTTGTTTGTTAATGCTCATTTAAGTTTATTATGCATGTTAGTTAAGGTTTAGATCAGTTTAGTTATGATTTGAGTTGATTTGGTTTGCTAAATTTCAGTTTTGATATTATAAAGGGGTGTTTGGGTCTGCTTATTTAGTCAAGAAGGTGACACTTATTTGGCTTATAACCTGCCTAAATACACTTCAATAGAGTAGTAGTTAGAGTTTAAGTGCCTTGTTTTAAGTTTGGTAGGGTAAAATAGGTTTTGCATGTTCTTATTTTGGTAAAACATAGCTAAATCTATAAAGTGCCATAATCTGCTTATTTTAGCTTGAATTAGACCATCAATCTCTGAAACCTGTTAGATAATAGGGCAGACTAGGGATAAGGATTGATTGTTTGATGATTGGTTAGTGTGTGTGCAAGTTGTGGCCTACTAAAAATCATCCTAGTGTCAATTGCATCAGCAAACACCCACAGCCCCCTAGTGCTTATACAGTAACTGCTATTTGCCCCATTTTGTGATTTTCTTGCATTAGACTTGTGCTTTTTCTTGCATATCTTGACTCCCTACACTCCACTGAGTGTAGGGGTGCCTTTGTTTCCAAGTAAATCCAAGGCAATCAAAAGTTACAAGCCTCAAAAGGCTCAGACCTGTTTTTAACACAAGCAGTGGGAACTCCTTTCCCACTGCTAGCTCTTGTGTTCCCACTGCTTAGCTAAAAGACAGAAACTCAAGAAAGGTCACTATCATCATTTTACTTTTTTGTCTTTTGTGGACAAAAATAGGTTTTAGGGTTTAATTCTTTTTCCATTATTTTTCATTTTTAATTTCTGATTTTTCAGTTTGGTTTATTTTAGTGTTACTGTTCATTTTCTATTTTTTATATTTAATTGCATTTTTAATCAATTATTAATTAATCTGTTTTTGTCTTTTAGTGGTAAAAAGTTTTATTTTTCAGATTTAAAATTTTTCCTAGGTTTAGAAAATTAGTTTAAGATTTTTAGTTTAAAAATTAGTTACTGTTCACTTTTTAATTATTTTTTATAATTAATTTAGTATAATTAGGGTTTAATTAATAAACTGTTTTGTCTTTTAGTGAAAAATTTTATATTTTTCAAACTTTTTTTAATTTTCTACTGTTCACTAGAGTATTTTAGGATTTTTAAAATTGTTAGATTAATGTTGTCATTATTTTATTATTTTCTAGGATTATTTTAATTTAAAAATAGTTTTTAGTCATTAAAAAATAGAAAAATAGTTTTTAAAATTTAAGAAAAATAGTTTTTAGTCATTAAATAATATAAGTTAGTTATTAGTTCAATAAATTAATATTTTGGGCATTTTGTTAATTATATTTAATTTTTGGGCTTTAATTAGCATTAAAAATTGAATATTTAATTAATAAAAGGTTTTAAAATATATTTGTTGGATTTTTATTCTCATTTATATTATTTAAGACTTAGTTTAATCATTTAATTAGTTTTTAGGTTTTAATTTTTAATTTCGTCACGTTTTACGTATTTACGTTCGCGTTTTACGTCATTCGTCGTAGTTTAAACGTAGTCGTAGCTCGTCTTTTATTTTTCTCTCTTGAAACCAAAAACGTCACTAATCCAAACATTGTTATTTTATTAATTGGCATACACAATATACACCTCCTTCGAGAACGAACCCGCATTTATTCGGTTTTACGTTTTTCCTAAAGCGTAGAACTTAATACTTGCCGCTTTTATACGTTGTTTTCCTAAACACGTATATTATTTTCTACATAAGCTAAACACAAAATAAGCTAAAAGCATAAAAATTGAGGTTATCAATCGTATGAAATTGATAAGAACAACAAGATGAGCACTTTAATCAAATAAGCATCAAGATGAAACAAGTTATATACTTGAGCCGAATCAAAATCAAGATTAAAACAAGAAAGGTAGAATAAGATAGATTATGGAAAGCTTTGAATTAAAATTAAGATTCAACGTAAATTAGAAAGGAAGATTAAGGATCTTACATGATAAACTTGAAGAAAGAAGAACAAAATTTAAAGACAATAAGGAAAACTTGAAAAAACCATAAAATGGAGAACTAAACTTAATTAGCTAACACCTCAAAAATGGAGAACTAAACTAAACTAAACTTAATTAACAAAACTTAATTAGAACTAATCTTATAGTGAGTAGAGTTGGTAGGATGCTTCCTTCTTTTTTTCCTTTTATCTTCTCGTCTTATTAAATAACTCGTCTTTCTCGACTTTGTCTCGGGATTAGTCGAATGATAAAAATGAACTCGTCTTCTAATTTTCTTCTTTTAGTAGACTTGGTTCTTCGACTTCGTCAAACTTTCGTCTTTAGACTTTTTCTTCGATAAAAGCCCGTGAAAGCCCGTGTTTTCTTCCCTTTTCATCTTTTGGTCCTAAAACACAATAAAAACACAAACCACGCATAATTCCGACTTTTACGACATAAAATACACGTTTTGGTCTCGTTTTTAGTTGTTTTAAGTGGTAAAAGGACAAGTGTTTTCACACTTACTAAATTCCCACACTTGACCATTGCAGTGCCCTCATGCAATTCATTAATTTCAAAGCACGATTTACATTCTCCATCATAATTAACCCACCTTGGCCTTTATTAAATACTAGACACTTAAGGAAACTAAAAAGATAGAAAATAACAAAATATTTGAAGAACGAAACAAGTAAAGAAATCGAAGACTTACATTAGGGCTTTGGTTATCATGAATGTTCCTCAAGTTTCACGTTCCCCATACTAAGCTTAAAAACGAGATCATTGTTAGTATAAGTTAGTAAGCTAACACTCACTCATGTGGCTCAATTATTCGCTTGGACTCCCTTATTCCTAGGTGTATCTCTTATATTTTATTTTTGTCTTGAATGATCACGAGGATGCATTGTTTGACTTATTTCGATAGTTTATTTAGGCCAAAAATAAAGTAGAACGATTTAATCAATAGTTAGCTAAAGGACAAAATCTTTTAAAACTTCTTCTCGAAACCGCATAAAGTTCATATCTTGGCATAACTCGCTTCACTATTTGAGACCTTTCTCGGACCGATATTTGGAATTGACTTCATACTTGGAATCTTGAGAGACGTTCTTGAAATAATGGTCTTCTCTTCATAATAGGAATTTGTTCACTTGAAGTTTTTGAGAGATTCTTCATACTTGGACCACGACTTCTTCATTTTTCTGGAATCTTTATTTGGGATTTTGATATACAACGATCCGCCTCATTTTAGGACTTGGATCTATTTATCCTTATACCTTACTCGGGTCTTTTCGGATAGAATTCTCCATGATCTTTAGGGGAGTATTTGCTTTTAGTCGTGTGTCTCGATCCTTCATATTGATTTTTGATAAGTGAGCCTTCACATCACTTTGGATCTTTAGCAACAAAATGTAGCCCTCATGCCTTGTTAGGGCCTTTTCGGACTCGCCAATCTTCGCATCCCGCTTCAATAAGTTATGCCTTGGCTATGAACTCTAATTAATACCGAGCAACTTTTAAATGATCTTGTGCTAGAAGCTAAGTAACTTTTCAAATCGTACAACCTTATTTATTGCAATTATATTTATTAACAAGCGATGGGAGAAAAAGCTCATAATTAACTCACATAAATAAATGAAAGAATACCAAACTTATTATTGACTCTATCATCTCTCGTTCTCCACAATTTAAAATCTCAAGGAATGAGACTCGTGGATGCTTAGCCTATTAAATTAAAGTTTTGGGTTTTCAAGCCATTTATAGGATCTTGCAACTTCTTAGACTTTTTCAAGTTTAGAATTCACATTTTAAAGTTCCCTTGATAAACGACTTTCTAGGATCAATTATAGGAACTTGCGAAAAGTTCTTGTTCTTAACCCGTAATAGTTAAGACTTTCGCGTTTTAAAGTTCCCTATATAAAATCCTAGCAAAACTTTATTTAAACACGTTAAGGATACTATCTAGAGTAAACTCAAATAAGTAAACCCGGGTTGAGTCAAAAGATTCATGACGGGCCTAATATATCAAAGACATCTAAACTCATTAAAACCATTTTATTTAACTTTATTTTTCTCTTTTGACTTTATTTTTGAAATGAAATATATACATACGATGCAAGAAAATAATTGGAAAATACTAGGCCAAAATAGATCAAAAATTTTGAAAAACGTCGAAAAATTAAATTTTCCGGTAAAATTAAAGACATATTCATGGAAAAGCCCACTTATTACTTTGATAGAAGTCCCCCTACACTTAATATAAACATTTTCCTTAATGTTTAAGCATGTGGGAGTAAACTCCCCTACACTTAGGACACTGTACACTTTGTTTAAATCTTGCTAAGGAAGAGACGACTATAGTGATTTCAATGTCAACATATAAGATATGAAATATTAAATCACAAAAGTTTAGGGTAGAAACGGGAAGACCGGAAGACGGGTCGTCAACTATCATCAAAAGTGGATCTTTGAAAGCTTTAATCCATGCACATCATAAGAAACAAGACAACAAACACCTATGTGGCTCCCCCTACAATTATTATGAAAACGGGTAAAAGGATAGATCATCGGGTTGCCTCCCGAGAAGCGCTTGTTTTTAATAACCGAGTCACGAGCCTGACTCGACCCAAAACTAATTCAAGGGAAACGTGGCGAGGGATGGAATCATCTCGTGAGAGATGTCCTCACCAAAGTACAACTTAACACGTTGGCCATTCACTTTAAAATTTAGCCCATTTGGTTGCGATAACTCAATGGTGCCATAAAGGAAGATTTTAGCAATAGTGAATGGGCCGGACCAACGACTCTTAAGCTTTCCAGAAAATTTTTTCAACCGAGAGTTAAAGAGTAAAACTTGATCACCAATGTGAAACTCTCGGTTCTTAATCCTAGAATCATGAATGAGCTTGGTTTTCTCCTTGTAGATCAATGAATTCTCATAAGCCTCATTCCTTAGTTCATTAAGTTCATTGTGTTGGATCTTCCTAAGATCACCGGCTTTGTTAATATCAAAATTAGCCCATTTCAAGGCCCAATAAGCCTTATGCTTCAACTCAGTGGGGAGGTGGCATGCCTTTCCGTACACAAGGCGATATGGAGTGCAACCAATAGGTGTCTTATATGCGGTACGGAAAGCCCAAAAAGCATCATCTAACTTATCGGCCCAAGAGGCACGATGCTCTCCTACAGTATGTTCTAAGATTCGCTTAAGTCCACGGTTAGAGATCTTGGCTTGACCATTAGTTTGTGGATGATACGCGGTGGAAAGTCGGTGATTGACACCATACTTAGCCATGACTCGAGCAAATTGATCATTGCAAAAATGAGTCCCGCGATCACTAATGATAGCACGAGGAACACCGAATCAAGCAAATAAATGTTTCAAAAAGTTCACAACCACCCTCGCATCGTTCGTAGGTAAAGAGTTTGATTCAACCCATTTGGATACATATTCAACGGCTATGAGGATGTACTTGTTCCCTTTAGATGATGGAAATGGCCCCATAAAGTCGATGCCCCATACGTCAAAGATTTCACATTTTTGGATGAAATTTTGAGGCATCTCATCTTTATGTGTGATCTTACCTTGTCTTTGGCAAGCATCACAAGGCTTAACCATTTCATGAGCGTCATGATAAATGGTGGGCCAATAAAATCTGGAGTCGAAAACTTTCTTCGCGGTATAGTTAGGACCAAAGTGACCACCGGTGGGTCCTTTGTGGCAAGCTTCTAGGATTAGTAAAGTTGCTGGTCCATCAACACACCTACGAATGACACGATCCGCACATTTATTGAAAAGGTAAGGGTCGTCCCAATAATAGTGTTTAATATCCTTAAAGAATTTTTTCTTTTGTTGGGACGTTAACCCTTCCATAAGAACAGCACCCGCTAAATAGTTTGCAATGTCTGCAAAATGGGGTATCGTTAAGATTGGAGTTAATAGACATTAAGGTCTCAAGGGGAAAAGATTCATTAATCTCTTGATTTGGAAGTTCCCCTTGATAAGGATCCTCGAGTTTACTAAGATGATCCGCGGCTAGGTTTTCTGCTCCCTTTTTATCACGAATTTCGATTTTAAATTCTTGGAGGAGCAAAAACCAACGAAGGAGTCTCGGTTTAGCATCTGGCTTGGTCAACAAGTATTTAAAGGCGGAATGATCGGTGTAAACAATGGTGGTGGAAAGCACAAGATAGGGGCGGAAATTCTGAAAAGCATACACTACACCTAAAAGCTCTTTTTCGGTAGTGGTATAATGCAATTGAGCCCCCGTCATTGTCTTGCTAGCATAATGGATTGGTTGGAAATGTTTGTTCACTCATTTACCTAAAACCGCTCCTACAGCAAAATCACTAGCATCGCACATGAGCTCGAAAGGTAACTCCCAATTTGGAGAGTCTAAGACTGGTGCCTTAGTTAACTTTACCTTTAAGAAGTTTGAAAGAGTCGAGACGTTCTTGAGAAAAGATGAAAGGAGCATCCTTTTCTAAGAGATGAGTCATTGGACGATCTATCTTAGAGAAATCTTGGATGAAACATCGATAAAATCCCGCATGACCTAAAAAACTTCTAACTCCTTTGACGGTGGTAGGTGGAGGCAACTTAGAAATGACGTCAACTTTAGCACGGTCGACTTCGATACCGGCTTTGGATGTTTTGTGACCTAGAACAATGCCTTCTTTTACCATGAAATGGCATTTTTCCCAATTAAGAACGAGACGAGTGTCTTCACACCGTTTAAGCATAAGTTCTAAATTGGAATCACCATAGACCGAGAAATTGTCCATAAAGACTTCCATGGTTTCTTCAACCATGTCATGGAATATAGCCATCATACACCTTTGGAAAGTCCCAGGAGCATTGCATAAGCCGAAAGGCATTCTTTTGTAAGCAAATGTTCCATAAGGACAAGTGAATGTGGTTTTTTCTTGGTCTTTTGGATCGATAGGAATTTGAAAATAGCCGGAGAAACCATCTAAGAAGCAATAGTAGTCATTACCCGCTAAACGCTCGAGCATTTGATCTATGAAAGGAAGAGGAAAATGATCCTTACGAGTGGCATCATTGAGCTTGCGATAGTCTATGCAAACTCGCCAACCCGTGACAAGTCGAGTAGGAATCAACTCGTTGTTTTCATTGGGAACAACGGTTATTCCGCCTTTCTTAGGTACACAATGGACGGGACTAACCTATGGCGAATCCAAAATAGGGTAAATCATTCTGGCATCTAGAAGTTTGATAACTTCTTTCTTGATGACGTCATAAATTTTTGGATTAACCCTTCTTTGTCTTTGGATTGCGGGTTTAAAGTCATCTTCCATGAGAATTTTATGAGTGCAAAAGTTAGGATCAATTTCGCGGATGTCGGAAATTTTCCAAGCAATTGCTTTCTTATGATTTTTGAGCACATCGATAAGTCGAGATTTTTCATCCTCTTTTAAGTCCTTTGTAATGATGACGAGTAACTTCTTATTGTCTTCTAGGAAAACGTATTCGAGATGAGACGTTAAATCCTTAAGCTCTAAATCTGGAGGATTGTCAATGGAAGGCTTAGTCAAATTCAGATCATCGTTTATAACTTCCTTAGGATTAAGTGGAGAAATATGGTCCTCATTGAGAAGTTTCTCAATGGTACCAATGTCTTCATCCCAATCAGAGGGAGAATCGTCATATTTTAAGTCCACATCCCCTAAACTTGCTTCAAATTCTTTCAAAAGAAAGTTAATTTTCCAAATGGAGTCAGTGATAGAGCAATAGAAGCAACGTTCTCAACATGAGTTAAAGGAGAGAGACCACTTTTACAAGCGTCTTTGAAAGTTTCTTCACAAGCATCATCAAGTACGTCAATGAAATTAACGTTCTCGTGTTCATAAGGTTGCTTAGAAAGTTTACCCATGTTAAAGACGATATTGTCGTCACCAACTCTCATGATTAATTCGCCCGCGGCTACATCAATAAGAGTGCGACCGGTTCACAAGAATGGACGTCCAACGATTAATGGAACACGGGGATCCATCTCGTAGTCAACGACAACAAAATCCGCCGAAAAGGTGAATTTGTCGACACCGACGAAGACACCTTCGGCTATCCCCACCGGATAAGCAACCGTACGGTTAGCTAACTCCAATGTCATTCATGTGGGGACTAGCTCGGGTATAGATAATTGTTTCCAAACGCTTAATGGCATTAAGTTGATACTAGCACATAGATCGGCTAGGGCCATACAGTTCTCTACCCCGGGAAAATTGCAAGGAATGAGAAAGCGACCCAGATCACCAAGTTTGGTTGGTAATTTCCTTAAGAGAACCGCGGAGCAATTCTCATTAAGTTGGGTTTGAGCAATATCAAGAAGTTTTTCTTTGTCACTTAGAAGATCTTTGAACATTTTAGCGTATTTAGGCATGTAGGCAAGCACCTCAGCAAAGGAGATGTTGAAATTCAATTGTTTAAACATTTTAAGAAAGTTTGAAACTTGAATATCATCCTTGTTCTTCAACTTCTCTTTCCTCAACCTTGAAGGATAAGGTATGTCGGGTTGAGAGGAAGGCTTTGGAATGGAAGTCTCACTCACATCCTTGGGTGGAGGAGGGGTAGGGTTGGAAGGTGAAGGAATTAGTGAAGGTTGCTCATCATCCTTTGTCACAATCACCAGAGTAGGTTTAGGAATCTCGGGTTCCTTATAGCCTTTTCCACTGCGGGTGGTGATTGCTTTCATCTCCCCTCTTGGATTAGCAATGGTGTTACTCGGAAGAGAACCCGAAGCAGAGGGTTGATTACTTTGGAAGAAACTAGCCATCATATCCCTTAAGTCATTCGTTTGATTGCTTAAAGAGTTTCGCATGTCATTCCTAAGCTCGGCTCGAAGATCATTCCCTTGTTTAGCCCTGTCACCTTTCAAGTTAATAATCTGGCTCTGAAGATTCTTTACTAGCGCGTCATTAGTCCTCATGTAAGTTTCGACCTTGATATGAGTGTAATTACTCATATCATTTGTATCTTAAAACGAACAAAAAATGCATATAATCAATGAAAAATGCCTTGTATATGTTTGTTTGTCGTTTCATGTGTGTAGGTACCAATGATCACGAAAACCGGCAAAACTGACACGAAGTTTGAAGATTTTATCAAGGCCAAAAGACAAATCATTTTATTCGTGGATTTATCATAAGTTTGAAAACAAGTGGGTCCCATATTTGTGAATTGGGCCTAAAAGCCCAATAAGGGAAGTATGAAGTTTACCTATGGGTCAAAGCCCAACATAAGGCCCAACATCAATAATAAATAGCAACGTGTGGAAGTTTTACAAGTGTGGCTCCAAGCCCAAAATCAAGAGAATAAAAATGAAGACGAGATGGAGTCTTATATACCAAACTGTGTCTAAAGCCCAAGTTGCAATACAAGCATTAGTCGGTTATAAAAAGTTTTATTTAACTTTGGGGTCAGTTCTCTTTGGTCAAACTATCACACACCTACACCACATATCTCTTCGTTACTCCCAAAGTATTTACCCCATCTTTCTCTCACCAAAATAACCAGAGCCCCATTTACCCCCAACCCTAAAATCCCTGTAAATCCACTGTTCACCCAAACCCTAAACAAATAAATTGCTCAAATTAAATGGGGCTTTTTGTTCACACGTGTGATTCACACAAAAGGAGAACAAATCCCCAAGTTTTAAGGAAGAGAGTATGAAGGGAATCAATTTCGTGGCATCATATGATTGGTAGAGACAGCTCATCCAGCCTAATCCACCAATGAAAAGGAAACACCTCATCTCCAAACTAGCACAACTAGCACACTGGATTGCCACGTTGGCAATCCGTGTGCTTGATTGGCTATTATCAACCGCTTGATCAAGATTGGATGAAAGAGAATAAGAAAGATACCCTTTGGACGGCTAAGATGAAGATATCTGCTCAACAAACTCTCCACAGCAGGCCTTGGGTTTGCCTATAAAAACCCCCAAAAAAGATGTAATCCATATCCCATTTTTTACTTTATTGTTATAATGCAGGAAATAGATTAGGAATTATTGTATTTTCAGTTTTCTTAGTATTGTAATCATCTTTCAGTTGAGTTAATAAAAGTTCTTTTGGGTTAACTTTATCTTGAATTATTTACTGTTAAGTTTCTTACAATTTTTCTTACTATCTAATTTTTGATATTATAACTTGGAAAATTATTTGATAAAGCTAATTTAATAGCTTTTATTAAGTAATTAAAGTAAATTGGGGATAAATCTTTCCCTACTGGAAAGTGTTATAAACAAACTGTTTAGTTCGAGATAATGCATGGTGGTTCGAGTACTGTACTGGTTCATTTGATAGTGGTGGTGATGTTTGGTGGTTTTGACTTGGTTTAGATAAGGTGGCTCAGCGCCGTCCTTCTTCTCAAAGGATCCTACAAATAGTTGCTATTCTTTTTTTTTTGTTTTATTTGTTTAACTGTGTGCATAAAGTTATTATCACTTTCATGTTATTGCTATGTTTATGCTTGATTGGTTAGGGACTTGGTTATATGTATCATGAATTTAAAATTGATTATGACTTCGTGGATAATTGAATCTGCTTGTTTGAATCTGTTGTTGGGATCTGTTAAATGAGTAAGGTTTCTATGTAGACTCACTGTATGTTTAATTTGTCGATGATTAGTTCGTGTACTGCTGAGTTTTCTTTATTAGACTGCTGAGAATTCATTGTCATTTGCCGATTACTCGTTGTTAAGTTGTATGCCATTATTGAATGTTAGTTTTGTTGATTCTGATTATGTCAAATAATCTGCTTAAAAGTACTTGAATTAATGACTTAGCTTGTTGTGTAATTGATTCTAGCTAATTAAAGCTTGTTTGGATCTCTGTTTTGTTAAAACATAGGGTTTGCTCAGTTATCTAGTGTAATTGGTTAAGTTTTAGTTCTGAATGATATAGTGAATAATTGCTTTGAGTTGCTGTAACATTTTTGATATTTAGCTAAGTTACTATGATTTTATTTGAATCTAGTAGATCATGGACTGAACTCTTGTTTTTGTAGTCTATGGTTAATTTGTTTATTAACTTGCCTGTACTTAGTTTGCTATTTGGTTGCCTGTTCCTAGTTTAGGACTGTTGATATAGTTTTGATCCTGTTGAATGTCGTTGTTTAGTTTGCTGATGTTTGTTTTGGTAGCTCTTATTATTTGTTTTGCTGATTTTCACTGATTCTGTTAAATAGCTTAAGCTACCAGACTCATTTAGTCTGGTAGTTCTTATTGGATCTTCATGTCCAATTATCAGCAAAAAAAGTCACCTCCTGTGACTATTAACTTTCTGTCAAAAAAAATTAATAATCACAAAAAGACCACTCCTGTGGTTCGAACCCGTGACCTCACGGTTAGTTACCAGCGCATTTACCATCTGAGCTGAGTGCTCTATTTGGTTTATTTACTGTCAATTAATTTAATATAGTAAGTTGATTTAGGTCTGTCAGTTTTTAGAGCTTAATAACCTTATTTTAATTACTTTTAAATCTAAATATTTTTATTTTTAAATAACTCTTATAAAGTTTCAGTTTTAGATTACTTTTAAAATGATTTAAGTCAGAAATTTATTTAGTTTTTAAATAATTTGATTTTAATAAAGTTAGTTTTTTAAGATAAATTAAATTGATTAATTTTTAGAAGTAAAATAGTTTTTTAATAGATTTAAAATTAGTGTAAAAGTTATTTTAATTAAATAGATTAATTTTTATAGATCGTTAAATAGTTTAATTTTTAAATAGTTTTAAATTTGAAGTAATTGTGTTTAGATTTAATAAATTTGGGGTTTACGATTCATGCACTTTAGGATAAAATTAAGTTTCAAATTGGTAGATTTAATTTTTAGTTTAAAAACCGAAAACCAATTCGAATCAATTGTCCAAATCGAAACAAAACGTCTCAAATTCACTCGATCTTCGTGTACAACGAACTTGGTTCACCAACATGTTTAATTAAATCCGTATTTGGTAATTTTAGTCTATTACTTTTTCCTAAAGGTAATTTTCTAATTTACCCTATAACGTATCTAATTATCACTATACTATCACGATCACATCAAAAATTTTGGCGCCGCTGCCGGGGATCTTGTGTACGATTCGTCTTTGTGGAGATTTGTTGATCGTTGATTTGAAGACACTTTTCGTCCTCGGAAAGTTTTTTTATTTTCTTATTATTATAGTATGTATCGTTTTTCGTGTTTTTTGTGATTAATATATTGTATTACGTAGAACAATAAATTTACCTACTTTCCAAATAAGACCTTAGTTTGGATTTCATCACCTAGCTATTATATTCGAATCAAAAACAAAAAAAAAGGGCAAAATAGATAAATACTAATAAAAAGTTTGAACTCGATTTATACAAACTTTAAGGTGGGTATAAGGCGACGTGCTATAAAAGGCCGTCTAAGGAAAAAGGTTTTTAAGTGCTTTGTGCCACCCCGTTTCCCCGCTTGCTTGTGCGTATATTGAGAGGGACGACCGATTATTAGTTTGCCAACTCAAGTAGTATTAAATCTTGTTTTTGTAGTTTACTTATTGAACCTCGAGACGTTTAGGTTTTCACCTATCGTTTCAAAGTCGACCGAGGGTAATTTACTTCCATAGTAGTTATCCTTATTCCTTGTTTTTTTTATCGATCATTTTTTATTGAGAAATACCAAATACAAATACCAAAAATAATCTTCTTCTTGTCTAATTTCTTTTCTTCAATCCTCTAAATTCTCGTCTTTGTAGTGTATGCAATTACGTTCTTCTCGTCTTGTGATTGATTTTAATAGGATTTAAAATATTCCTCGTAGAAATAGAAATCGTTAACAACGAATAGTGGAACCCGAGCTTCCACCTATTGTTGTAGAGATGGCCGATAACCGAACAATGGAGGAATTGCTCCGTGCACCCAACGAAGGGTATGGGGAAGCAATCGTTGTGCCGGCTATTTTGTCGGATCATTAGGAGATTAAGACGGGTCTTTTATCGCTCATTCGTGCCGACCAATTTCGTGGCAATGAGACCGATAACCCGCATTCTCACATTCAGAATTTTCTTCGAATTACCTCGACTCTCAAGTTTAGAGATGTGCCAAATGACGCGATTAAGCTCATGCTTTTTCCATACTCGCTCGAGGGTAATGCTAAGATTTGGTATGAGAAAGAACCACCGGGTTCAATTTTAACATGGGATGATTTAGTGTCTAAGTTCATGAATTATTTCTTTCTACCATCCAAAACAACACACTTTAAGAACGAGATCACTAGATTTGAACAAAAAGTGCATGAATCGTTTGGGGTTGCTTGGGAAAGATTTAAAGATTTGTTGAGACAATGTCCACACCACGGTTTCTCGGAATTGCATCAAATAAATACTTTTTATAATGGGCTTAATATGATTGAACAAGATTCTTTAAATGCCGCCGCGGGTAGTAATCTTTTAAGAAAAACTCAGAGAGACGCGTGGGGTATAACTGAGAATAAGTCTAGAGCACAATATTCACGAAACACACCGGGTGTTTCCAATGTGAATTATTTTAATCCCGAGATTGCTAGATTGGACTCTAAGATTGATAATGGATTCGCGACTTTGTTGAATGAGATTAGGAAGAATCCTCATGGATCGATTAATATGGTTGAGAATTTTTGTGTATCATGTGGTGGAGCACATCCTAATTATGCTTGTTCAACCACGGGGTTTGATCAAGCTAGTGCTTTTACCGCGACGGGAACTTATGGCTCCAACAGTCAAGTTCCTCGTCAAAATCATGTTGCTCCACCGGGTTTTCCACCGGTTCAAAATAGGTACAACAATGGAAACAATGGGAATAATTTTAACCGTGGTAACCAAGGGAATTTTAATCAAGGAAATGGGTTTAATGCTAATCAAAACAATCAAGGTTTTCACAATAATCAAAATGATTTGTCAAGCTACATTAAAACAAATGAGGCAAATTTGAAAGCTTTTCAAAACAACATTCAAGGACAAATAGAAACTTTGAAAAATGAGTTTCAAAATACGCTAAAGGGGCAAAATAACAAGATTGAGCTTAATCAACAAAGAATGGAACAAAGATTAGAGCAAAACCAAAACCGTTTTGAGCAACAATTAGAGCAAAGTCAAAACTGTATGCAACAAAGTTTAGAACAAAATCAAAACAAATTGCTTTCGATGTTTGAATCTTTCATGTCCAAACCATCCTCGTCTTCGGGTTGCTTACCTAGTAACACCATTCCAAACCCGAGGGGAGAGCTTAAGGCTATCACCGCTTATGATAATTTAGAAAGAAAGCTTGAGCTTTATGTGCCACCTAAAGAAACTTTTCGTAATGTCACCAAGGCTACCTTAAATGTGATTAGTACCTCGGATTTCCTTGATTTCTTTCCTAAGAAATATAATGATCCGGGTCAATTCTTGATACCTTGTGTTTTTGATGAGCTTGGGGAATACAAAGCTCTAGCCGATCTAGAAGCTAGTATTAACGTAATGCCTTTATCCATTTGGAAAACTGTTGACTATTTGCGACTTATGCCCACTCGAATGATCATTGAGCTTGCTAATGGTACCACCACCCGTCCGGTTGGTATAGCGGAAAATGTCATTGTTAAAGTGGGGGAGTTCGTTTACTTAGCCGATTTTGCAATCATTGATTATGAGCCAAATCCTCGTGTGCCTATAATTTTAGGACGACCATTTTTGTGCACGGCCAATGTTTTAGTTGATATGAAAGAAGGGGAGCTTAAATTGTTTCATGGGAATAAACATATGATTTTCAAACCGGAAAAAAATTCCTAGATTGGTTCCTAAGAAATTGGAAAGTGTGGAAATTGATAAACCTATCTTTGTCGAATCATGTTGTAATGTTACCTCAACTCCACTCACTCCACACGAGGATGATAGTTCTAAGATTGAAAAAAAAATTGATGAATACCTTAGTGCACCATTTGATGCTAGTGAGTTTGATAGTGAGAATTTTGATCCCGAGAGTGATATTGCTTTAATTGAACAATCTTTGAAAATGGACTCATTTTCACTCTCTTCGAAGGATCAAATTGATGTTCCTAAGGCACAATCTTCCGTTGAAGAGCCTTTGATTCCTAGCTTCACACCGAGTGAGGTTAGTGACTATTCGTTGGATAAGTTCGTCGATGAACTTTTTGCTATCATTGATCCACTTCCACGGGGAAGTGAAGACGTTTCCGATCTCGAGATCGAGCGTGATTCTCGTGTTTTACCTACCATTCTCGAGGAATTCACCGATGAATTTCCTTCTAATGAGAATGATGACCTTGTATCCGAGTGTGACACACTTGATACTTTGTCGGAAATTTCTTGTGATGACGAGAATGACGACACTTTTGTGACCTACTCAAATCCTCTTTTTGAAGCTTCAATGAACAATAATCCATTGTTTCAAGAGGACTTTGAGAGCATCATACCTCTTTCATCTCACACCTTTTGTGATGATGAATATTTCGACCCGGATGGAGAAACTTTCTTTATTCCCAATCTCCCTCCCACTCGCTTTGATCTTAATGTGGGGGTTTTTCATGTGACTCATATTGAGTATCATGACCCCTTTGTTCACATTCGTAAGAGTGACAAGGTCGACAAAGTCATGCAAGTTGAAACCAATATGGTTGAGACTTTTACCACACCATTACCATGTGCTTCATACGATGTTGAATTAGCATGGGGGGACGACACCGTGTTGTCTATTCCTTTCTCCACCGAGGACGAGGTATTCGACCCCGGAATCATTGATTTAGGGAAATCTAGGCCTTTCACCGATGCAATAATTGAAAGACTTTTTAATCATCTTGGTGCGAGTTTATCTCGGGGAGCATGCTACATCCATTTCGTGATTTGTGACTACCATCTCTTTATGGAGATTTATGTTGGAGTTTTATCCTTTCGTTTGTCATCCGACAAAAAGGATGTAATATTTGACCCCGGCATCGTGCTTCATGTTGGATTTTATTCCAATATACCGGTTTTCACCACTTTCCCTAAGGACCAATGAATGCGGGGATCGAGTCGAGCTCATGACTCGGTTAACAAAAACGAGGTGCCTTGTGGGGGAGTCCCATACATTCTATCTTCTTTCTATTTTCTAAAACTAATAAGGCTTGATCTTTCAAGCTCGTGCTTGTGTTTTGTTGTGTTGTGAATCTTAGGCATGACCCTAATTATTGAATACTCTCGTGTTCGGTTTTTGCCGGTCCACTTGATCTTCAAATCTTTGATTGCCAAAAAAGGGCACACTCTCTATCCCTTGATTTTTATCGCCTAATGTTTTTTCTTGAGGCATAATTAATAAACGGTTTATAGATTTGCGTGCTCTTTCCATGTTAGGATTTTTCATTAGACTCTTCGTGTTTTAGCAAGGGGGTGTTACTCTTGAGCTAAGAAACATTGAGGACAATGTTTGGTTTTAGAATGGGGGAGTCAATCGATATAATCATTTGCTATTGCTTTTGTCATGTCTAAACGTAATTGTTTTTCTCATTTTTCACAATATTTTAAAATTTTTAGTGTTATTTTTAAGTTTTAATTAATAAAATAAGTGCTTTTGACACGAATGTAGGCTTTCCGTTGGTGAAAATAAAAATAGTTTTTGACTCGACTCGGTTTTTACCTTAGCTTTTCCTTAACGTATTTGAATTAAGTTTTGCTAGGCTTTTATATAGGGAGCTTTAAAACGCGAAAGTCTTAATTCATACGGGTTAAGAACAAGAACTTTTCGCAAGTTCCTATAATTCATCCTAGAAAGTCGTTTATCAAGGGAACTTTAAAACGCAAATTCTAAAACTTGAAAAAGTATAAGAAGATGCAAGATCCTATAGATGACTTGAAAACCCAAAACTTTGATTTAATAGGCTAAGTATCCATTGATTTCACATTTTTGAAATTTTACAATATGGAGAACAAGAGATGATAGAGTTCAATCATAAGTTTCTAAAATTAACTCTTCTTTGTGCAAGTATTTTTGTGTTTGATTTAATCTCCTCATATTTATTTTCCACACTTGAATAATAATTGCTTAATAAATGAAGTTTTTAGCGGTTTAGGCTTGATATCTTAACTCGTAACTCCTTCTTTTTCTTCCCTTGTAATTAAAGTGAGAACACATTAAGGGTGTCAGCGTCATGGACTTTTGATCATAGGATTGCGGAAATTTGGCTTACTATAAATATCATATTAATAAATAAGAATAAATAAAAACATGTTCTCTAGGAGCCTTCGGGTGGGAGTCATGTAGCACTAACCTTGCCATTAGAGCCTTAGGGTGTATGGCAAGGGGACGTTTTGAATAAAAATTGCTTCATCATCATGAGCCATAAGGTGGGATGGTGAATGTCAATTCCCTTATTTTTGTCCAAGGAGCCTTTGGGTGTGGATTTTAAATAGGGAGCACAATTGCATCTTAAAGAGCCACAAGGTGATGTGATGTAATTGTTGCTAACTCCATTAATAAGGTCATAATTGACTTTGAAGGTTTTTGCTTTTAAGTAGTCCTATTAGCCAAATTTCGGGTCCGGGGATTTATCCCTCAAATCGTGTTAAGTTATCCTTGATGTGGGCTTTCTTTAGTGACAACGGTTTTTGAAGTCGAGGTTAGGTTTTGAGTGTTGAGTTTACACCGTTCTTGCCTTCATTTTTGGATTAATAAATATCAAATAAGTCAAATGAGCCTTATTTGATATTTATTAATCCAATGTCATTCGTGTGAGGACTAGCTCGGGTAGAGATAATTGTTTCCAAACACTTAATGGCATTAAGTTGATACTAGCACGTAGATCGGCTAGGGCCATACAGTTCTCTACCTCGGGAAAATTGCAAGGAATGAGAAAGCGACCCGGATCACCAAGTTTGATTGGTAATTTCCTTAAGAGAACCGCTGAGCAATTCTCATTAAGTTGGGTTTGAGCAATATCAAGAAGTTTTTCTTTGTCACTTAGAAGATCTTTGAACATTTTAGCATATTTAGGAATGTGAGCAAGCGCCTCAGCAAAGGAGATGTTGAAATTCAATTGTTTAAACATTTTAAGAAAGTTTGAAACTTGAATATCATCCTTGGTCTTCAACTTCTCTTTCCTCAACCTTGAAGGATAAGGTATGTCGGGTTGAGAGGAAGGCTTTAGAGTGGAAGTCTCATTCACATCCTTGGGTGGAGGAGGGGTAGGGTTGGAAGGTGAAGGAATTGGTGAAGGTTGCTCATTATCCTTTGTCACAATCACCAGAGTAGGTTTAGGAATCTCGGGTTCCTTATAGCCTTTTCCACTGCGGGTGGTGATTGCTTTCATCTCCCCTCTTGGATTAGCAATGGTGTTACTCGGAAGAGAACCCGAAGCAGAGGGTTGATTACTTTGGAAGAAACTAGCCATCATATCCCTTAAGTCATTCGTTTGATTGCTTAAAGAGTTTCGCATGTCATTCCTAAGTTCGGCTCGAAGATCATTCCCTTGTTTAGCCCTGTCACCTTTCAAGTTAATAATTTGGCTCTGAAGATTCTTTACTAGCGCGTCATTAGTCCTCATGTAAGGTTCGACCTTCATATGAGTGTAATTACTCATATCATTTGTATCTTAAAACGAACAAAAAATGCATATAATCAATGAAAAATGCCTTGTATATGTTTGTTTGTCGTTTCATGTGTGTAGGTACCAATGATCACGAAAACCGGCAAAACTGACACGAAGTTTGAAGATTTTATCAAGGCCAAAAGACAAATCGTTTTATTCGTAGATTTATCATAAGTTTGAAGACAAGTGGGTCCCATATTTGTGAATTGGGCCTAAAAGCCCAATAAGGGAAGTATGGAGTTTACTTATGGGTCAAAGCCCAACATAAGGCCCAACATCAATAATAAATAGCAACGTGTGGAAGTTTTACAAGTGTGGCTCCAAGCCCAAAATCAAGAGAATAAAAATGAAGACGAGATGGAGTCTTATATACCAAACTGGGTCTAAAGCCCAAGTTGCAATACAAGCATTAGTCGGTTGTAAAAAGTTTTATTTAATTTTGGGGTCAGTTCTCTTTGGTCAAACTATCACACACCTACACCACATATCTCTTCGTTACTCCCAAAGTATTTACCCCATCTCTCTCTCACCAAAATAACTAGAGCCCCATTTACCCCCAACCCTAAAAACCCTGTAAATTCGCTGTTCACCCAAACCTTAAACAAATAAATTGCTCAAATTAAATGGGGATTTTTGTTCACACGTGTGATTCACACAAAAGGAGAATAAATCCCCAAGTTTTAAGGAAGAGAGTATGAAGGGAATCAATTATGTAGGATATGTAAATCTTGCTTATGTTTTAGAGAGAGAAAGAGATAGAGAGATGGTGAGAACACACACACTTAGAGAGAGAAATTGAAAGAAAAACACTTTTCAACTATGTGTAAAATGAATAACCACTCTACCCTCTCCATCTAAGGAGAGGGTTTATATACCCAAGCCCTTGACATGGGCTTGGACTTACATTTGGGCCAGCCTACACATGTTGTAGGCTAGGCTTGTTGTTGTTTGTTAAATAAAGATAAGTAACTAAACTACGAGCTATTACTTGGACTATTGTTGGAGTGATCGATCCTTCTTAATACGTAAAACATATTTCCAACAATCTCCCCCTAAGGGAGGTCACTCCAAACAAGGGCGTTACCCAAGTTACAATAATAAAATAAACCTAGCATTCTATGCTTGTCTTGAGCTAGTAGTCTTCGTCTTTCTTTTCTTTTTTCTTTTCTGGTGAACATGTTGAAGTGATCTTTGATATCCATCTTTAACATTAATCTCTTGCCTTGATCTTGTGCATCCATCACTTGTGATCTTCGCCTCTTCGTGACCTCACGTCCCACATACTTATACCTTTTTAATTCTTGAAATCTTCAGAGTTCGATACAGCGGAAGACTTAACTTTTAGGCTTTCTTGAATTAAATGAGGTATTAAGTGCGAAAAGTATAAGCATGCGGGGACGACTTCATCTTCGATTCCGCAACGCCACCGTCTTCAAATGCCGCAACATAAGTAGACACGAACGAAATGGCTTTGAACATTTCATTCTAATTAGGTAGCATTTTACCTCCGGTCGGTGAAGACCGTTGGACGATATAACATATCGTACTCGTGGCAATTAAAAATCTCCTTGACAAGATTTCGCGGGTAAACCCGTTCTCTTTACTCGACCGTCCAAAGCTGACTGCGAACGTAAAGAGTGAATCATTTGGATTAAATTATCCGCATGATTGAAGCCGTCAATTCTGATTCCTGGAACAAGTTTGATTCATTAAAGAATCGCACCATCGTTGCTTTCCAGTTGTCACGAGCTTGATTCATATTGAATCTTGCAAGTTACCTACCAAGTGCTGTTTGAGGTTAACACTAGAAGGATTTCCACTCATCAGTATGAACACTAGGGTGTCACTCTGAGTGTTCTGGCAAGATCACAGAGATATTGCGTAGAGGCCTGGAACGTGTTTAAATTCAGTTAAGAATTAAAACACTGTTGCTTTCCAGTTATCACAAGCTTGATTCATAAAGAATCGCACAAGTCACCTACCATGAGCTTTTTGATTTTCGCTCAAGAAGGATTTCCATCTTCATTGTAAATACTTTCGTATTACTCGGATGTTCAGGCAAGATCATGAAGATTTTGTGTAGGACTCTTAAATCTTTCTTACTTTTCACAGTGTGTGAAGAAGCAAGGAAATATGAAAGAGTGTCCTAATGAGATATTTGATGATCTCAAATGGCTCTATACTCGATCGTGCATTTTGGATTTTAGTGATCGGAGGCTGGAGAGGAGTGCCACCTTTTCAATACCAATTTATTCGGAGTGAATAAATCAATAGATAATGCGTTGTCTTTGTGTGATTTAAAACAAATACCTTTTGAGAGATATCTGAGTTAGCTGGGTTGGGTTGTGCATTGCATCACTAGGTCCATGATGTATGTCTTCAATATCGAGAATCATTAAAATGATCTCAATAGCATATGTGTTGACCCGGTTTCTGCCTAAAGTTGTAAGGAGGGCTTCTTTCTTTACACCCTTTATCTTTACATATCTTTTTCATTCTTCAACCCCTTCAATGCTTACCAATACATCATAACTAGCACCTTGTTGTGATTGTTCCAGTGCTAACTTAAGTACTTGGTCGGCATTCAGCTACGTTCACAATCTTTCTCCAACTTTCCTAAGGACTACTATTTCTAGCTATGGAATATCCTTGGGAAGATTCCTCCGGTTCTGGAAGAATCATAGGACTTAACCTATCCTACCATCCTTATGTCACCACAATCTTCATCGTCGTGAAATAAATTGGTTTTAGGTAAGTATAAATCACCATAAAATCCGTTTTTGATATGCAAATCCATTTTTCTCCCCCTTAACATATGCCACGATATTCCAAAACATTTCGCATATGTCGGGAAGAGCCAGTACATTAAGTCAAACCATTTGTGATAATATCCCATATTAAATCACATTTTCTCCCCCATATTAAAAATATTAACCCAATCGATGTTTTTAATATCAATTGATTTAATGAAGTTTTAACAAAGGTTTTGGGAAGAAAAATGCAAGTCCATGTTCTCTTCATGATATCAAATGCATGAGATATGATGTCGATTTGTAGCATGATCACATATTCACCATATTAAAAAGAATTGATAAGGTTGGACCTAATAGATGAGAACATCATATGATAAGATCAAATGGTTCTTGTCAGCATATGTTGGTCGCCTCGTCACGTCTGAAGTCATCTCTTGACACCACATGTACGATTGGTATTGTTGTCTTGACACCAACTTGTGAGCTTGGCACTTTCGGCATCAAAGATTCTGAATGCTTGACAATTGCTCCCCCTCAATTGTTGACCCGTGTTCTACTGAAAGAGCTGTAGTCGTCGGTTGAGTAGTCTCATCGTCGAGTATGTAGATACCAATTGTAGATTGCTATGGTTGTAGAGATGATAACTTCATAAAAACAAGACTTCTCTTGTTTTAACAAATAAATGCACTGAAACGTACATAGATTTGTGTGAGACCAAGTTATAAAGTAAACTTGATCCTTTACAAGGTTTTAAAGTAAACCTTGCCCGAGAAAATTAATTCCCGTTGTGAGCCAAAGCTTTCATAAGAAATACTTGACTTTAATATGAAAACCGGGTTGTAGTCAGAAATAACTACAAGCCATATAGGCATGTTTTATGAAATATTTACAACTTTTGTATGAACTCTATTTATGGCGCCGTATCGATATTAATCAACATTTCTAAGGCCGTAAATATTATCGTACCAAAAGACATGCCTTTGAAAAATAAAGTAAATATATTTTTGGATTTTTCTAGATTTTTCAATTTTTATGGTTTTTATATGGTTTTATATTTTTGTATTTTGCTTTTTTGGATAAAAATATAAACAATATATACAGATGATCACCAAGGATACGGAGAATAGTTTACCATCACTATTCTTTCGCTTCATCTGCCAATTCCTTAAGAGTCTCAGGAGAGAAGGTTCTCATTCCAAGCTTGTCGGCCAAAAATTCAATTCGAGCGCGATCTAAAGCCTTCGTGAAAATATCCGCCAATTGATACTCAGATCGGACAAAGTAAAGCTCTATTACTTCATTTTCCACTTGCTCCTTGATGAAATGGTAGCGAATGTCAATATGCTTCGACCGGGAGAATTGAACATTGTTGCAGCATAAGGCAATTGCACTCTTGTTGTCACAGTACATCAGAATTTTGTTGAAACCTAGACCATAGTCGGTTAATTGCGATCTCATCCAAAGAATTTGAGCACAGCAACCGGACATAGCTATGTATTCTGCTTCCGTACTTGAAATTGCAGCGCTTTTCTGCCTTTTCGATGCCCAACTGATTAGTCGATCTCCTAGTAGTTGCAAAGTTCCACTCGTGCTACGCCTTGTATCTTGACAACCCGTGTGATCCGCATCTGCATATGCCATAAGTGCAATCGAAGAGTCCTTCGAATACCAAAGTCCCCGATTAATGGTTCCTTTAAGATATCGAAAGATCCGTTTCACAGTGGCCAAGTGTAAGTCAGTAGGTCGAGTTTGATACCGAGCACACATACATATAGCAAACTGAAGATCAGGTCGACTAGCTGTGATATATAGAAGAGTACCGATCACATGGATCTGCATCAAGTTTAGTTCGTTCCACCATTGGAGTATCTACGGGGTCACAAGATTCCATCTTGTACTTCTTTAGCGATTCAAGGGCATACTTGGATTGATTGATAAAGATGCCTCTGGAACTCTGGGATATCTGAAGACCTAAGAAGAATGATACCTTGCCCATCATTGACATCTTAAACTTGGAAGACATGAGTGTCCCAAACTCGTCGGATAAGGCTTGGGTCGATGCTGCAAATATAATATCATCGACATATATTTGTACCATAATCATATCATTACCTCGTTTTTGAATGAACAGCGTGGGATCCACCTTGCCTTTAGCGAAGCCTTGCGTAATGAGGAATTGTGACAATAGATCATACCATGCGCGAGGCGCTTGCTTCAACCCATAGAGAGCCTTCTTAAGCTTGTACACATGATTAGGATAATTAGGATTCACAAAACCATCTGGTTGTTGAACATAGACCTCTTCCTTGAGTTCACCATTCAGAAATGCCATCTTCATATCCATCTGATAGACGATCATATTCATGTGGGCTGCATAAGCGAGGAATAGTCTAATAGCTTCCAAATGGGCAACAGGTGCAAAGGATTCCATAAAGTCGATGCCCAATAGTTGCTTGTATCCACGAGCTACTAGTCTAGCTTTGTTCTTCAATATTCCGCCTAACTCGTCGAGTTTCACCTTGTAAACCCATTTCAAAGTGAGTAACTGCACTTGATCCGGGCATGGGACAAGTTCCCAAACTTCAAGTCGTATGATTGGAGTAAACTGTAGAAGGAGCTTCCTCTGAGGTGGACGACCCAGCTTGATTAGGGTCGGGAATAGGTACACCAAAGAATGGAAGTTTACGCATTTGAGCAAATTCCAAATCGTGATCATCATCATCCTCTTCATCATCAGTAGGCATGACATGGGTAGTTGAAACATGTGTTGGTTGAGAATTACTCGTTGAAGGTATAGCTTGACCAATTGTAGGTGCAGACGTATCTTATTGTGCAACGGTTGCTGGAGCGACAACTTCGGTTACCGGAGCTATTACCTCAGGTTCTGGAGCAACAATACTTGGAGGAGTAAAGAACTCATCAAAGAACGGTTGAAACAACGTATCCCGTTCAGTCCTAGAAGGTGGTGTAAATGATGATGAAGTAGGGTTGTTTGGGACAAGACCAGAACTAATGTTACTGGGTCCCATTTCATGAAGTGCGGGTTCAGAGCTGTTTTGCTCAGAAGCCATTGCTGTCAGTTTATCAAAATCAACATTCATAGTTTCGAGTATCTTGCGAGAGTTACGGTTGTAGATTCGGTATGCCTTCTGTGCGGGTGCGTAACCAATGAAAATACCTATATCAGCCTTTGGTTGAAGTTTTCCCAAATTGTCACCATCATTATTTGGATAGCAAAGAGAACCAAATACGTGAAGATATGATAAATCTGGTACTTTTCCATGGAGAAGCTCATAAGGTGTTTTACCATGGCGTTTACGAATTAGTGATCGGTTTTGGGTGTACACTGCTGTAGATACTGCTTTTGCCCATAAAAACAATGGAGCATTTGCGTAAATTAACATTGTTCGAGAAGCTTCCATAAGTGTGCGATTTCGCCTTTCAACGACACCGTTTTGTTGTGGAGTGCGAGCAACGGATGTTTCATGAGAAATGACAACTTCTTCATAATAATCACGCAAAATTTGATTCACAAATTCGGTTCCATTATCTGTACGAATGCGTCGGACAGTAGTGTTGAGACGTACTTGAATCATCTTGAGAAATCTGATGATGAATTTAGGTGCCTCATTTTTTGTTTTAAGAAATTTTACCCATGTAAACCGAGATTAATCATCGACAATTACGAGGATGTACTTTTTTCCACTAAGACTTTCAACACGCATTGGCCCACAAAGATCCATATGCAACAAAGAAAGTTTCTCTTGGTTGGTGTCTTCCGTCTTGGGTTTGTATGATTTCTTAGTGCTTTTCCCCATTGTACACGCGGAACACAAATGATCCTTGTGAAATGAAAGTTTAGGAAGACCACGAACAAGTTCGTTTTTCGCCAAAGGATTAATAGCGTCAAAGTTAAGATGAGATAACCGTCGATGCCATAACCATGACTTAGTCTTCGATGCTTTGGAGAGAAGACATACGGGAGAAGCGGCCATCATGTCTTGTAGAGACAAATTATACAAATTATTCCCTCGAGTACCTTTCAATAAATCAACCCCTTCCAACTTACGAATGAAGCAGGTATGCTCTCGAAAAGCAACTTCTAGGTTTGCATCACAAAATTGTCCCACAGAAAATAAGTTGTGACCGAGAACCTCCACATAATAAACTCTTGAAATGATAACATTCCCAATATGATATTCACCATAACCCATTATCTTTGCAATATGATCATTTCCAAATCGAACCGTACCAAGAAACTTGCTGATGAAATTTCTGAGCTGAGAGCGATCTCCGGTCATATGCTTGGAGCAACCAGAGTCCAAATACCAGATACAATTTGGACCACCTGTTTTCAATAACAACAGTAGACAATGCATTGGAAACTATTGGTTCCGGAGTGTTAGCAGATACAGATAAAATATTATCAGAATTGCTAACAGGTTTTTGACCCTTAGATTTCCTGCGTTTTCTAATGTGAGTTTTAGCACTAACAGGTTTTACTGTTCCAACTTTCTTAGGTTTTGGATTATTCGCGGGCACTACAGTGGGAGTAGACCTATTTAAAGGGCACTTGGTTCCTACAGTAATGTCGGTGTTCCTAGTTAAAGGACACGCTTGTGTTTTGGTAGCCTTGGTACTCCTAATTAAAGGGCACGCTTCCTTCGCTGTAGTGGAAGTGATCCTAGTTAAAGGGCACGCATTTCCTACTATAGTGAAAGTTCTATCAGTGGGGCGCCACAACCAACCAACTTGGGTTAACACTTTCCCAGTCGGTTTCCATTCTAATCCATTTTTCCGGGCATACATCTCATTCACATGGTCAATAAGGCAAGAATCATGACGACTAGAAAACATACATTCATTGCAATTCAAACATTTCAAATTAGAATTCACACTAGGCTTAGAACATTGCATAACCGCAGAGCCTTTAGGTTTAGCTACATGATTCTTTTTATTCAAAACAGAAATAACATTCCTAGGATGGGCTTCTACTTTCTTCTTCACTTGACTACTAGATGGGGGCAAGATCCTATCATTCTTCTTGTTTCTTTTAAGCTTAGATCTTTAAGCCTTAGTAGTGGTGCTTACTCCTGTAGAAGGCAACACGGGAATATTAGAAGCTGGGTTTGATTCCGCCTTATCTTTAGTGACCAAAGTTTGAGATGGTTTAGTCCTAGGGCCCTTACTAATTGGTGTGACGGATTTAAGGTTCCTTTTGATTGCACTAGAGGATGATGCTGAGACAGTGGCTGCGTTATCCACAACATTCTTACCTTTTAGAGTACGAAGTGTTTCCTTTAACTCAACCAAGACCAGATTTTTATCACAAATTTGTTCCCTCAAATCAGATATTTCCACCGACTTTCGATTCAATTGTTTAATCAAGGATTGATTCTGTGCAGTGGTATTAGCACATGCGGACTTTACTGAATCGAAGAGTCGTGTATCTTTCTGTTTTAAGTTATCAACTTTGGAAAAAATCTTGGAAACTCGATTATCTAGATCAAGTTTAAAATTCTCAGCGGCCTCAAGTACGTTCACACAGTTAAGCTCCGTAGATTTCTCTATTTCTATCGGCAAAGATTTAGCAACTTTGTCACTTGGCTGACGCTGTTTTGATTGTAAATTCAATTGAAAATTCTTTTCAAAGTTTGCATCATCGATATTAACACCTTCGAATGAAGTTTCAAAGATTTCTTGAATAAATTGTTGCTTGCATTCAAGCGAAATACAATGTGTTTGAATCTCATCAAAACGTTTTGAAAGCGAAGAATATGAATCTTGAAGCTTTAAAAATTCAGCCTCAGATTCGTGACAAGTACTATCTACCACATTATCCACAGATTCAATATTATGCACAATAGAATCATTATCAACACTGTTATTCACACAGACGAAGACTATATCATGAGACATCACTTGCTTCAGAAGCTGATCATTTTGGCGTGAAACCCGTTCTATTTCAAGTAAACTGTTTTCATAAGCATCATCCATTTCATTGAAAACACGTCTAACTTCTTCTATTTCCAAAAGCAAATCTTGATCAAGATTACTAAGACAAGCCTTAACATTCTTTACAAACGGAACAATTTCATCTCGAAACGCAACTCTAGTGTGCTCAAAGTTCCATTCACCTTCCGTTATGGCCGAGGCCGTCGTACGTTCCAAAATGACCTTGTCAAAATCGGCTAAGTGTTGGTGTACCGCATTTAAGTTAACGGACGCCTTACTTACCGGTGGAATTAACTTCGTTAAATCTGTTTTGACGAGTGTAGGAGACGTACTAGGAGGGTTTTCATTTGACAAACTTTGGGGCACAAGAACTGTCAATTCAGCTAATTCCTTTTGTAAGTGAATGCGGGTCTTTTTAGACAATTAATCTTTGTTATATTGATCATAATCAATTGTATGGAATTTTGAAAGCATTTTAGAATGAGTTTCATCCGCAAGTGACTGTGTCTCCTCAGAACTACGAACAAAAGGTGCTTCTTTCGGTTTGCCAATTAGGGTCATATCATAAAGACACGGAATATATTTCTGAGCTTGTTTTGCATAACTGGGATTATGTGGTAAATCTTGAAGACGTTTAAGTTCGAGTTCTTTAAATGATTTAGTTAAAAGATGAACCTTTTCTGTGGAAGCGTATTGTTTTAAAAGATGTTGTTCTTTGAATTTAAGAAGTTTGGTAGCATTAATTTCCGATTCAAACTTTTTAGACTCGAGAGTTTCAAAATCCATTTTAAGTTTCTAAAACTCATTGACAACCGACTCTTTTTCTTTTAATTCATTGGAAAGATTAGCTTTTAATGATTCTATTTCTTTCAAGTGTTCAATCTTTTCAAGACAAAATTGGTCAAATTCAGAACATGTTATTTTCTCTTCTTGAGGGACCATTTCAAAAGCTTTGACTTTTTCTTTATGCAACGCAAGCCTAGCAGTTAGGGTAGAATTCGTATCTACGGATTGTCTGAGAGCCATATGCATTTGATCAATAATATGTTTAGGCACCATGACCAAATCATGTTGAGCATAAGATTCCATACCCGTCGTAGAATTTGGTTGAGGTTCACTCAAATGTGTAGGATTGGGTACCACATCATTTGAGTTACTAGTTCCCGAATGCTGTTCGAGGTTGTCATTTTCATGCCCAACTTGATGTTGGTTATCATCAATATTATTAGATGTGGTTGGTACCTCACTAACGACATCAGAACTGTAGTGAGAGAGATTAGCAACGAGAGCAGCTTAGGCAGAGTTAATGTCATCACAATACCAATCATATGCGTCAAGATCATCTGCTTGATAAGCTGCATTAGAAGTAGAAACGACTGCAATGCCTTCAGTATCTGCTGCCCCTGGGTCTGCAAGAAATGCTAACTCCTCCGAATCCAAAATCTTCCCCTTAGACTGAGCATCAACCAAATACATCTTCTCACGAAACCATGCATCATCCCTCCTCCTTTTTGGCTGAGTGCATTCCCTAGCCATATGACCTTGTCCTCGGAAATTGTAGCAAGTCACAACCTTTTTAGGACCAATAGGACTCCCATTTCCACTAGCTTGAGAATTCACAGCTTGATTGTTCCCAGTCCTTGTAGGAGGTCCATATGAATTTTGCCTTCCCTGAATAGGTTGTACCGTCACTTGACCATCTTGAACAGTGGCTTGTTGTCGAGGATTTGATGAGGTGCGGAGCTGATTGTTTGTTGGTGGAAATCCTCTAGTTGCAACAAGTTTTGACAAGTAGGCTGTGAGATGGTTTAGAACATCAACTGGCGTATCATTTGGAGTAAAGACCGGTGCTTGGATTGGTGGAAGTTCATTAGAGTAGAAAGCTTGTGCTGGTTGTGCTTCTATTGGAAAATATCCTTACTGAGGTGTATAGCCCATTGGAGAAGTGTTGGCTTGTGATGGTGATGTCTGATATGGTGGTTGCTGCAGAAAAGATTGTTGATGAACACCTTGTTGAAATGCTTGTTGTGGCATCATTGGTGGTTGATAAGATGGTTGCTGATAGGTGTGTGGTGGTGGCTGCTGCAAGTATGATGGTTGTTGATAAGTATAAGCCATGTTTTGTTGAGAAGCATACATGGCAAGTGGATCATGAACTTGAGGTGTAGATAACCGAGCCTCAGTCACATGGCATTCGTGTTGTTGAAGAAAAGCTTGAAGTTGATCCACATTGGTGTTATGCAAGTCCTTAGCCAATTTAACATCCGTCACGTACTTTATCCATTCTGAAGGAAGAGTGTTCAAATACTTGGTGTTCAATTGGAACGTAGGAATTGCCATGCCATAGATATTGAGCTCATTCAACAATAGGGTAAATCTCAGATAGTAGTCATTGAGAGTCTCCCCTGGCACATAGGCAAACTTATCAAAAGTATCATAAAGCTTACACTCTCGTTCTTGTTTAGTTAACGAGGTGCCTTGCATGAGAACACAAATTCTATCCCATAACTCTTTGGCAACTTTATGTTTGCTGACGAGTTTGTAGACATCTAGAGGAAGGGCTTGGAGAATGATGTTTGTAGCATACTTATAACATTTGTCTTGAATCTTCATATCTCCAGTCAATTCACCCGTTGTGCGAGGACGAGTAGTTGTACCTTCCGTCACTGTACCATAATCTAATGGTCCATTGAGCACCGATGCCCAAATGAGATGTCCATTCTCTTTGTTCAACATGTAAAGTTCCATTCGGGAAGTCCAATCCTCGTACATAGACTTCTCCAACATAGGTGGACGATTATCCGTACCCGAGAGGATGGACTTATCCGTAAGAGATGTATACTCCATTTCGATAAGTTAAGATTTACAAACGTTGATCGATCAATGAAAGAAAGTAAATGTGTTTGTTGTTGTGAGTTGAAGTCGAGAAACAATGTTAAAATCCCCTAAAATATGTTCTCAATAAACCAAAAATTCCAAGTCGAAATTTTTTATGGAATAATTTTTGATTATCGGAATGTTGATCGGAATTGTGATCGGAATATCAGTCGGAAAGCCGTCGGAATAAACCCTATCGGAATAACCTTGATCGGAATGTCCCTAATCGGAATAAACCAAATCGGAATGTCCCCTTTTCGGAATGTGCCAAATCGGAATGTTCCTTTTTGGAATGTGCCAAATCGGAATGTTCCTTTTCGGAATGTGCCAAATCAATCTGAATACCTAATCGGAATGTACCAAAATCGGAATCCCTAAACCCTATTCCGATTGCACTGATCGGAATGTCCTATAAACCCTATTCCGATGACCTGATCGGAATAAATCCCACTTTTCTCGGACAAAACTCAACCAATTCGTGATTTTAAGCATAAAAAATGATCAAAACACCCAAAAATTTTGTGTTTTTAGCCAAAGTAACAATACCAAATCACTACCACAACTATGTAGATGATTTGTATCAAGAAAAAACCATAAAAAACACAAAAAAAATTTTGACGTGTGTTTAAATGGATCAAAAGGCTACAAAGATCAAGAACACAAACACATAAACAATACAATCATCCCATGGCTCTTGATACCATTTGTAGGATATGTAAATCTTGCTTATGTTTAAGAGAGAGAAAGAGATAGAGAGATGGTGAGAACACACACACTTAGAGAGAGAAAGTGAAAGAAAATCACTTTTTAACTATGTGTAAAATGAATAACTACTCTACCCTCTCCATCTAAGGAGAGGGTTTATATACCCAAGCCCTTGACATGGGCTTGGGCTTACATTTGGGCAGGCCTACACATGTTGTAGGCTAGGCTTGTTGTTGTTTGTTAAATAAAGATAAGTAACTAAACTACGAGCTATTACTTGGACTATTGTTGGAGTGACCGATCCTTCTTAATACGTAAAACGTATTTCCAACAAATTTCGTGGCATCATATGATAGGTAGAGACAGCTCATCCAACCTAATCCACCAATGAAAAGGAAACACCTCATCTCCAAACTAGCACAACTAGCACACTGGATTGCCACGTTGGCAATCCGTGTGCTAGATTGGCTATTATCAACCGTTTGATCAAGATTGGATGAAAGAGAATAAGAAAGATACCCTTTGGACGGCTGAGATGAAGATATCTGCTTAACAAACTCTCCACAGCAGGCCTTGGGTTTGCATATAAAAACCCCCAAAAAAGATGAAATCCATATCCCATTTTTTACTTTACTGTTATAATGCAGGAAATAGATTAGGAATTATTGTATTTTCAGTTTTCTTAGTATTGTAATCATCTTTCAGTTGAGTTAATAAAAGTTCTTTTGGGTTAACTTTATCTTGAATTATTTACTGTTAAGTTTCTTACAATTTTTCTTACTATCTAATTTTTGATATTATAACTTGGAAAATTATTTGATAAAGCTAATGTAATAGCTTTTATTAAGTAATTAAAGTAAATTGGGGATACTCTTTCCCTACTGGAAAGTGTTATAAACAAACTGTTTAGTTAGAGATAATGCATGGTGGTTCGAGTACTGTACTGGTTCATTTGATAGCGGTGGTGATGTTTGGTGGTTTTGACTTGGTTTAGATAAGGAGGCTCAACGCCGTCCTTCTTCTCAAAGGATCCTACAAATAGGTGCTATTCTTTTTTTTTTGTTTTATTTGTTTAACTGTGTGCATAAAGTTATTATCACTTTCATGTTATTGCTATGTTTATGCTTGATTGGTTATTTGGTTAGGGACTTGGTTATATGTATCATGAATTTAAAACGGATTATAACTTCGTGGATAATTGAATGTGCTTGTTTGAATCTGTTGTTGGGATCTGTTAAATGAGTAAGGTGGCTATGTAGACTCACTGTATGTTTAACTTGTCGATGATTAGTTCGTGTACTGCTGAGTTTTCTTTATTAGACTGCTGAGAATTCATCGTCGTTTGCCGATTAATCGTTGTGAACTTGTATGCCATTATTGAATGTTAGTTTTGTTGATTCTGATTATGTCAAATAATCTGCTTAAAAGTACTTGAATTAATGATTTAGCTTGCTGTGTAATTGATTCTAGCTAATTAAAGCTTGTTTGGATCTCTGTTTTGTTAAAACATAGAGTTTGCTCAGTTATCTAGTGTAATTGGTTAAGTTTTAGTTCTGAATGATATAGTGAATAATTGCTTTGAGTTGCTGTAACATTTTTGATATTTAGCTAAGTTAGTATGATTTTATTTGAATCTAGTAGATCGTGGACTGAACTCTTGTTTTTGTAGTCTATGGTTAATTTGTTTATTAACTTGCCTGTACTTAGTTTGCTATTTGGTTGCCTGTTCCTAGTTTAGGACTGCTGATATAGTTTTGATCCTGCTGAATGTCCTTGTTTAGTTTGCTGATGTTTGTTTTGGTAGCTCTTATTATTTGACTTTCTAATTTTCAATGATTCTGTTAAATAGCTTAAGCTACCAGACTCATTTAGTCTGGTAGTTCTTATTGGATCTTCTTGTCCAATTATCAGCAAAAAAGTCACCTCCTGTGACTATTAAGTTTCTGTAAAAAAAAATAATAATCACAAAAAGACCACTCCTGTGGTTCGAACCCGTGACCTCACGGTTAGTTACCAGCGCGTTTACCATCTGAGCTGAGTGCTCTATTTGGTTTATTTACTGTCAATTAATTTAATATAGTAAGTTGATTTAGGTCTGTCAGTTTTTAGAGCTTAATAACCTTAATTATAATTACTTTTAAATCTAAATAGTTTTATTTTTAAATAACTCTTATAAAGTTTCAGTTTTAGATTACTTTTATAAATGTTTTAATTCAGAAATTTATTTAGTTTTTAAATAATTTGATTTTAATAAAGTTATTTTTTTTAAATAAATTAAATTGATTAATTTTTAGAAGTAAAATAGTTTTTTTAATAGATTTAAAATTAGTGTAAAAGTTATTTTAATTAAATAGATTAATTTTTATAGATCGTTAAATAGTTTATTTTTCAAATAGTTTTAAATTTTAAGTAATTGTGTTTAGATTTAATAAATTTGGAGTTTACGATTCATGCACTTTAGGATAAAATTAAGTTTTAAATTGGTAGATTTAATTTTTAGTTTAAAAACCGAAAATCAATTCGAATCAATTGTCCAAATCGAAACAAAACGTCTCAAATTCACTCGATCTTCGTGTACAACGAACTTGGTTCACCAACGTGTTTAATTAAATCCGTATTTGGTAATTTTAGTCTATTATTTTTTCCTAAATGTAATTTTCTAATTTACCCTATAACGTATCTAATTATCACTATACTATCACGATCACATCAGACCTCGTGATTAAATGCCGTGGGTTGGTTGGGAGGGGGAGCTTGGTAAGCGGGTGGTTGATAGGTGGGTGGTTGGTAAACTTGATTATTACCTTGAGGTGGATATGGGTTTCCTTGGGTTTGATATTGATTAGGAGCTTGAGGTTGGTTTTGATTGTTACGATTGAGGTTGTTTTGGTTTTGAGAAGGAAAACCGGGCGGTGAAAGAAAATTGTTTGAACGATAACTTAGCAAATTACGGTCACCTTGAGGACGTGCTTGATAGCCTCCCGTGGATAAGCTACCGTTAGCCGTGTACACGTTTTCCAGATTGTCATGAGTAGAAGGACAATCGGTGTAGGAATGAGGACCGCCGTAAGTCTCACAAGAAAGTGCTACAACTTTAACTTGTTGAAATTCGTTCGTAGCCATGGTTAAGAAATTTTTGTTCATCTCGGCTAATTGGCGGGTGAGTTGGGTGAGTTCGGCTATCTCGGGGTTTGATGAAGTGGAAGAAACATTGACCCTCGGGTTATTTCTTGAGGATGCGGATGAATCCCATTTTTTGTGATGAGTGGTCAATTTCTCGATTAGCTCTCTACACCACTTAGGTCTTCGTTTCATGAATGTACCACCGGCGGCGACATTAATCGTATCACAATCACAAAAAGTTAAACCGTTGTAGAAGGTATCAATTAGAGTGACGGGGAGCATATTATGGTTAGGACAACGACCGATCAGGACATTATAACATTCCCAAGCATCGAAAAAAGACTCATCGGATTCTTGAGTGAAACCACTGATTTGATTCCTAAGACTAGTTACCATGGATGGTGGAAAATATCTTGACAAAAATTTTTGAGTCATCTCGTCCCATGTATGAATTGAGTTTTTAGGAAGACGATCAAACCATTTTTTGGCATGGTGGGATAAAGTGTGTGGAAAAAGATGAAGGCGGAGAAAATCCATGGTAACACCGGGAAATTTCATGCTTTGAGTGACAGTTATTAATTTATCGTGGTGTTTGTTGGCATCATCATCCGGTAATCCGCGAAATGGACAAGCATTTTGAAATTTTTGGATCATGTGGTGCTTCAACGAAAATTCGGGAGCCGTGATTTGCATCGGCGCAATCTGTCCTCCACGTCCATTCATTGTCGGTTGGCATAACTCCTCCATCGTACGAAGGTCGGGTTGAGGGTGCTGGTTGTTATTATTCACAACGGGGTGAGGTGGGTTATATAAATGATTTTTGCAAATCCTTTTTAAATCTCTATTTATCGTTCCACAACACCACTCGAATTGATATCCAATTACACGTAAGACTTAATTTTGTTTTTGGTAAAATGTATTTTGGTATTTTAAACTATAATCTATGTAATATTAAAAACTTTTTAATCTAATTTAAAAATCTATATTAATTAAAACTATTGAAAACTATTTCAAAACTAAAAGTTATTAAATCTAATTTAAACTAATTTAAATAAAAACTATTTTAAAACTTAAACAAGATTAAAACTAATATTATAAAAACTTTAAATAAAAAATTTAAATCTAATTTTTAATAAGACTAAATAAAAAAAACTAATTTGTGAAAGTAATAAAAATATTTTGTTTGTTTTAAAACTTTTAATGAAAATTAATAAAACTTTTACTTAAATTTAATTAAACCAAAAACTTGTATTAAACTAAATTTAAATAAAACTGCCAGTAATTACAAAACTATATTAATTGAATAAAGAGAAATAGAACACAAAAGGAGGTCTAGCTGAGTTGGTTATGGTGCAGGACTGATGAGTGCGAGATCAGGGGTTTGAGTCCCCTGACAGACAAAATTTTGCTAATATATTTTTGGACAATGAAACATACAGATCAAATGGATCTGTTGTTTACACAGCAAAGATCAGCAATAAAAGTTAACCAAAATAAACACAGCACCCGAAAAAAAATAAGCAAATAAGCTGTATCAAATAAGCAAGTTTAAACAATAAAATAAGCATATAAATTAATAATAAGCAAATCTGATTAAGCTAGAACAAATAAGCAAATGAACAGTAAGCATATGGCAGATAAGCTATTATACTATAAGCTATATAACAAATGAAAATGAAAAGCAAATAAGCTAAAAAGCTATGACAAAAAAAAATAAGCAGATCCAATCATAAGTCTAAGCAGATTAAATATTCAAAAACTGAAAATTAAACAAATAATATTAACCGAAAAAGAATAAGCAGATCGAAAGCAAATCCAGATAAACTTAAACAACCAAAACTAAATAAGCAAATCCTAACAAAATAATGAGCAACTAAAACTCGAATCCAAACAGTGAAAACTTACGCAGGTCCAAACAAACAAAATAAACTCAATCTGATGACTCAAAATAAACTTAACAGTAACATTAACATAAACTAATTCAAGCAGATAAAAAAAACAATAAACAAAATCTAAATAATAACACAAGATTAATCTAAAATTTAACAATAAATTAAAAGAGGTGAAAAGGAACCTGGTGGAGATTTCCTTTGAGTAGAAGGGAAGTGCTAAACCCCCTTAAGACCAAATCAAACACCACCTTCTTATCAACCATATTTCATCATCATCATCATCTCGAAAATCAGTAACCGAACCAGACAAAGTCCTCACGAACCAAATAAAGCTTATTTCGAACAGTAACTTTAAAACTTTCCCAATGGGGAAAATTTAGTTACCACTTTTTTTTTTTTTTTAATTTTATGAATGAAATCAAACAGTAATATAAAAAAGAGAAAACAGATTATAAAAAAAAGAAAGCAGATTATATTAAACTTGACATAAATTAAAAAGATATGAGATTAATTTAAAAACAACTTTTCATTAATAATAAAAAAATTACAATTACTGAAAATTAAAAATTACATTAAACCTAAAACTAATTTCAGAAATTAAATAAAATAAAAGTAAAATAAAAGTGCTTTCCTGAAATTACAGATGAAATGGGTTTGGGAAACCCTAAAACTATTTGATGAACTTGGTGCCCACGGCTTCAAATCCTGGCCCTTCTTTCTTTTCTTCTCTCTCTTCTCTTGAATCAACGGCAGATATCAACTCTTCTTGCACACGGATTTCCAACCTGGCGTGATTGTGTTTCGTGTGTTTCTTCGATGAAACGTGGCATGCTCATATTGGATGGAGTGGTATTGGTGATGTGGTTTAACCAATTAAATCCAAGGGGTGAGCCACGTTGGATATGAGGAAAGGACCACTGGTAGTGATTGCTCCGAAAAACTTGGGGACTTAATCCCCAAGTGTGTGAATCACACACTTTGGGTAAAACCCCCAATTTTTATTGAGTTAAATTTGTGATGGTAAATTATGGTTTGGGGATAAAAAGCTGCGTGTGTGGGAGAGAAAGAAGGTAAACAGTGAGAGGGTGTTTTATCTTGTTTTCATCGAAAAGAAGTGGGGTGGGGTGTGGGGTAAAAACCGTTTAATAATAAGTGTGTGTTGACTGTTGACCAAGACAGATTTTGACCAGCAAAGATGTAAACTTTATACATTCACTTGGGCCTTTGATCCAATATCCTTTTTATCCGTCACTTTTGATCAATTGGGCTTTCCTAATCCGTACATGTTATGTATGGGCCATAATGGGCTTAATTTCCACAAGTTAAATAAATTAAATCCACTAATGGGCTTTTGGGCCCAATACCCAAATGTGGGACCCACAAAACTCAAATATCTTCAAAAAGATTAAATCCGCTAAAATTGAGCTCGATTTTTGGCTTACTTGATCATTTCTTCAAAACCGTGTTGAATTTGCCGGTTTTCGTGATCTTTGGCACACTTTTGGTCTTTTGACTTTGTCTTCGTTTCTTTTTGGACTTTTCTTCAACATTTGATCGTGAAATCCCGTGTTTTCTTTCCTTTTGATCATTTGTACCTATTTTACACAAAAACACAAAACAACGCGTAATTCCGACTTTTACGATACTAAACACATGATTAGGTCTTGTTTTTCCTTGATTTTAGTGGCAAAAGGATAAGTGTTTACACACTTATTAGTGGGTTATTATTATTATGCACACGGGCCATATCTAGGTCTCTACGAGTCTCGGGCTCAAGATTAGACGAAGATCGAGTACGCATACACTAAAAATGAAATACAATATTTTTGATTTTTTTTATCTTTTTTTATTTTTTGGATTTTTGAAAATTTTATATTTTTTTAGGACTTTTTTTTGAAATTTTTTTATGCTATGAAAATAACGTTCCCAAGAGAACGGATCACAAAATCCAATTTTTCTCACTAAAAACCGTTAATCTTTACGAAACGAGCCGGCAGTGGCGCCATTTTAATATGACAAATCGTTCATGTGTTTTTGTTGAATGTTTTGTTCGTACTCGATTCAATTCGAATTGATCACGGTTTAATGTGGACTTATCGTTTTTGGTAACTAAAAGGGGGAGCTTTTGATTATCTATTTTAAACTAAAATAGTTAAGACAAATGACAAATGTAAAGAGATTAAACAAATTTAAGACTTAACAAAAAGTAAAGTTAAAAATAAAATAAGACAAGACGATATATAATTAAACTTGACAAAAATGGCGGGAAGAAATAAAATTTGAAAAATAACTAAGTAAAATAAACAAGGACTGTGGTAAGATTGCAACCCACGATCGCAACAAGCGATCGTAACTCACGATCGCAACAAGGGATGCACCCTGGATCGCAACCCACGATCACACCCTGGATCGCAAACAACGACCGCAACGATCAATCGTAGTTGGATTGCAGTCTGGATCGAAGTTTATGATCGCAGTCTGGATCGAAGTTTGTGATCGCAGTATTTGATCGCAAGTAGAAACCCTAAGGCTTATGCGATCACAATACTCGATCGGAACCTTAAAAACCCTTATAACTTTACGATGAAATGTAAAAGGAAAATAAGCAAAACCAAATAAGCAAAACCAAATAAGCACTTTTCTAATAAGCATTTACCGAAACTTAACCAACTCAATATCAAAGAGAACTAAATAAGCCACGAACGAAAAACTTTCAAAACACCGAATAAGCAAGATTTATAAAATATACTTTAAAAAGATTAAACTTTTAAAAACACTTAAAAGAAAATAAGCTAAACACGAAATAAGCTAAAAGCATAAAAATTGAGGTTATCAATCGTATGAAATTGATAAGAACAACAAGATGAGCACTTTAATCAAATAAGCATCAAGATGAAACAAGTTACATACTTGGGCCGAATCAAAATCAAGATTAAAACAAGAAAGGTAGAATAAGATAGATTATGAAAAGCTTTGAATTAAAATAAAGATTCAACGCAAATTAAAAAGGAAGATTAAGGATCTTACATGATAAACTTGAAGAAAGAAGAACAAAATTTAAAGACAACATGAAAAACTTGAAAAAACTATAAAATGGAGAACTAAACTTAATTAGCTAACACCTCAAAAATGAGAATGAGGTCTTCTATTTATAGTGAGTGGAGTTGGTAGAATGCTTCCTTCTTTCTTCCTTTTGTCTTCTCGTCTTTTTAAATAACTCGCCTTTCTCGACTTTGTCTCGGGATTAGTCGAATGATAAAAATGAACTCGTCTTCTAATTTTCTTCTTTTAGTAGACTTGGTTCTTCGACTTCGTCAAACTTCCGTCTTTAGACTTTTTCTTCGATAAAAGCCCGTGAAAGCCCGTGTTTTCTTCTTTTTTCATCTTTTGGTCCTAAAACACAATAAAAACACAAACCACGCATAATTTCGACTTTTACGACATAAAATACACGTTTTGGTCTCGTTTTTAGTTGTTTTAAGTGGTAAAAGGATAAGTGTTTTCACACTTATTAGTTTTATATGTACGTGTACAACCGGTAACAAAAGGAAAAAAAAGTGGACCGGGGCTTGTTTTGATCTTGAATTCGGGGCTCACTAGTGTTAATTCTCATCACACATAACTATATTTTTTTAAGATATCACGAATTTGATAAGTTAATTCAAGAACACATGATTTTAATTAGTAAAAAAACATAGAATTAATCAAGAAGGGGGTGTGGGTTTGTCTTGGATTCGCGAAGACCGATATCAATAGGTCTCGGTGTGTTGTTGTTGTGATTCAACCACGACCCAACAGGGGTTACGGTGGTGCTATCTTGTGCCAGCCCCAAGCCAAACGGCCAGCAGGGGCTTCAGTTTACTTAACATGGGTGTTTGGTTCATATCAGTGGGAAAAGAGGGCAGTCCGGGGTGTTAGTTGTTTATCAGTGGGTAAAACACGAGAGAAGGGGAAACCGAGAGCCTAAGACTCTCGGTGAATATATTAGTACAACAGGGGGGTCCGGTTGAATGTTTAAATTTAGCGATAGTTTAGCGACAGAAAATGCTGTCGCAGATACTATAGACAGTTTTGGTACAGTTTTAGCGACGATTTAACGACAAAAAATTATGGCGCTCATCCGAGTGTGAGTTTATTGTTGATTGTTGATTTGTTTTAGTGCGACCGAGAGGGGGTATCTCTGTAGGCTTGGGTACACGTTTAAAAGTAAAAGCAAGGGTTTACTTATTTAATATTTTAATCATTTTACAATAAGTTTATTTCAAAATTTAGCAAGTATAAATTGTTTTATTAATTTAATTAGTAAATTAAATTATAAATGATTTGACTAGTTTTATTAGTTAAAACGTATGATTTTGTTAAATGATTTAAATGATTCATGAAACCTTTTTGAGAACTTTCTAATTTGGGAAACTTTTTATTTATAGCAGGTTACTATTTATAGTAATATGGTAATATTAGAAAACATATTATACAGTAATTAGGAGTACAAAAAATACATTAATCAATAAATATTTAAAGACAGTCAGAATTATCAGGGTTTACACGAAACAGTATGATATTATGTTTTTGCTAGGTTAAAAAGTTCGTTTTCTCGGTGTCTAATCGAATTGATCTCTGGTTAAAAGTGTGACTCAGTCGTTTTTGGTTAACAAAAAGAAGGTTTTGGTTATCTATTTCTATTTGAAATGTAAATGCGAAAAGTAATAAAAATAAGTAAAAAACAAATAACTAATAATAAATGAGCGAAACAAATAATAAAACATAAATTAAACAAAATAATTAATAAAAATAAAACTAAACGAAGAAATTAACTTTCGACTGAAAAATAAAATTAACCTAATGAAAAAAGGAGAAAATAAAACTAAGAGGGTACTTTAAAACTAAACGAGGTAAAAGCTAAAACGGGCACTAAATAAAAGATAAAACTTAAACTTTAGGAAAAAATACTAATACTAAAAATTGATGAAAAATTCAAATAAAAATATGTGACTTTCAGAATTAAAATCGGAACAACTTTCAGATTAAACTAAACGATTACAGAACAATATTAATTAATAAACAAGCAGACAGGCTACCAGCTCAAGCAGGCAACCTACCTGCTGAAATTGGCGGGGAAAGTGGGAAGCTGGCAAGCTAGCAGGCACGTGGAAAAAATAACTACTTCAGAATGCTTTCTTTTATACTTCGCAATTTTTTTTTCTTCTATACTTCGGAATTTATTTTTAAGCCTACTTCGGAATGGATTTTCTTACTTACTTCAGAAATAAAAAAACATACTACTTCGGAATTCATACATAAAATAAATAAGAACTTCAGAATACAAGAAAAATAAGAACTTCGGAAAATATATAAAGATAAGAGCTTCGGAATATTTAAGAAAAGAACTTCGGAATGCAGAAACCCTCTTGGCAACTTCTCAATAATCACAAGAATTCCAAATCCCGATCCTAAATTCTAGGAATCCAAAAATAAGCCAAATAATCTAAGAAATAAGCTAATTAAAACACCAAATAAGATCTAACAAACACTAAATTAACCAAATCAACCAACTTTATTCAATAAAAATCATAAAAACTATAAAACCCACTTAATTAATTAAAACTTAAAAACAACTTTTTATAAAAATTAACTAATAAGCACTTAATTAAAAATAAGAAAATTAACACAATAAGCACTAAAACACTATAAGCTATAAAAATCAAACACATAAAAACCAATAAGCACAATCAATCAAAAATATCAATCAAACAAGAACATGATTAATTAAACTACATGATTATCAAAATTAAACAAGATTAAAAAGATTTAGAAAGGAAGAATGAGAATGATTAATTGAAAAAGCTTAAAATTAAAATGATTAAGATTCAAATTACAAGATTAATGAAAAAAAGCATGGAAATTTAGATTACACCTACTCCTACTCTAATCTACTCCTAATCTAAAAACTAAAATCTAACTAACTAACACCCTCCTAATGACACATTAGGAGGGTATATATAGGAGGAGGGGAGGCTAGGTGTTGATGCTTTCTCCTTTCACTTTATCTTGACTCGACTTAAATTCTTTGTCTTTCTCGACGTCGTCTCGGGATTTGTCGATATAAATTGAACTCGTCTTATAATTTTCTTCTTTAATTAGACTTGTTTCTTCGACTTCATTAAACTTCCGTCTTTAGACATTTTTTTCAATAAATCTTCAGAATAGGCCTTGGACTTCCGTTCTTTGTGCACTCTTGATCTTTTGACTTCGTCTTTTCTCGTTTTCTTCGATAAAAACCCGTGAAAGCCCGTGTTTTCTTCCTTTTTCATCTTTTGGTCCTAAAACACAATAAAAACACAAGCCACGCATAATTCCGACATTTACGACATAAAATACACGTTTTTGCTTGGTTATTATTATAATTAAGTGGTAAAAGGATGGGTGTTTTCACACCTATCACAGTACAGCAATACAAGAACATAATAAATCAAACTAAGAATCATTAATAATAAGCAGGTACCAGACAACTCATTCATGTCCGTTATTCATGTAGCTTTCGTGAAGTCAGAATAGGAGTTTCAACGGTTTTCCTTGCATTCAGTTACTGGACACAAGGTACGGATTTCCCGTCCTTCAGTATGGACTTACTTTCCTATGCATGATTAGGATTTCCTGTCTATAGCTAAATGTTTTCCCCACTATATGTTATAAACTTTACATTAGTTACCTTGATAACTATGTTAAATTTCCTGAGCTTTATATACATGCATGACTAGTTATTACTAGTTACGGAGGTACCGTAACCATGACACTTGAGGCACCAGTGTCATGACTCCTCTACGGGGGAGTTATTTCTCGCAACGTCCCTTTTATTTCATCTTGGCCATTTATCAGTATTATCAGCGGGGCGTATGTGTGCATCCTAGTTTATCAGTTTACAGTTTATCCGGTGAATGTGGTGTGTGCTCTACATCCTTCCCATTAGAGTCGATCCCTCCACCCAACTTATCAGTTAGAGGTCACCCCTCTACAGCATGACGAGGTCACCCCACTATGTATTCATGCATACGTTGTTACAACACATGACCTATATAAGCTCTTGGCACTTAAAATACAGTAAATACATGTTTTCAGATTTAACAGATAGTAGTTCAGCTTTACCAGTTATAAACCAGACCCTTCAGAACTTATACAGTTTTTCCGCTGCACTTTATTTATCAGTCTTACATCTTCCGTAATTTTTATTTGTATTCATTTCAGTACTTATTATCATGATTTATATCTGTTCACTAGACGTTATGCTTAGCCGTAGTTTCTTTTCATGATCCAAATGACAGGTACACAAGGACGCTCTTAGGACTTTGAGAGTATGTGCATTTGGATGGAAGCTATCCATACTTCTTACTTCATGCACTTCATACATTACCATAATTGTTTGGACATTGTTAGTCCTTCCTTTCAGTGCTTACTTTTACATTTTTGAGCTTATGTTTGGACTACCTATGTCTGATTCCAATATTTCCTTTATGGTCAGTTAATGTTTTTTTAAGTCATTTACCATGTATGATTTGATGACACGCCATAATTACACGTAACGGTCTACTTATCCAAGTGGGGTGTTACAATTATGGTATCAGAGCCCAAGGTTCGACCTGTATGCTCTAAAACTTAACATGTGACTAGTGGGTAGTCACCACGAACTTCCTAGATTTTGGCGTTTGTTATCTTCCATGTTTCTCATGCATTTATCAGTCAGTTTTCTTAAAATTTAAAAAAAAGTAAAAGGTTGGTACAGGACTGGCCATATTTAGTCGCATGTGCTTTTGATTGTAGGTAAATTACACCATTTAGGAAAAAGGCGTAAATGCAGTAAGTATTAAGTGTCGATTTATGAAAATCAAGCACTAATGACCTAAAGGTGAAAGTTCGTTTCCCAAGGAGGTTGATCATGTATGAAAAACTTGTATGATTTTGGATTAATATTTGAAGAATGAAAAGATGAGAAAAGAGAATGACGGATACGAGAAAATTACACTACGACGTACAAAACGTAAAACCGTAAAAATAGACAAAATTAAAATTTACTCTAAAAATTCCACAAAAATCACAAAAATTCCTAAAAATCCAATTAGAGTTTACAAATAATTAAAACTTTTTCAAAACTTTTGTTTAATTAATAACTAATTTTTAATGCTAATTAAAGACCTAAAAATCAATTAAATTAACAAAAATCCCAAATAAAGAATTTTCAATTTGTAAACCTCCAAAATAACTTAATTAAACTAAAAAGTATTTTTGCAAAATTTAAAACCAATTAAAAATCAATAAAAGGACTAAAAACTAAAAATAAATATTAAAATAATATTAAAAATTCAAAATTTGTAAAAAATTCTAAAAACTTGCAAACTAGTTTATTTTAACCGAATTAAACAGAAAATGAAATTGAAATTACCAAAATACCCCTATTGGGCCCCCAAATGGGCTAAAATAAAAAACAGTGGGCTTAATGGGCTTTTAGGCCCACTAAAAATCAAACTCAACCAATTAAGCCCAAAATCACCAGTCTAGCTTAAAATTCAATTTCAAACAAAAAACTCTAAAGGCCCAAAAGCTGAAAATGAGCTTATCACAACTTAAATGTCACATAGCTTATTCTTAATGGGCAAATAAGGCCAATAAGCCATAAGCTGATGCCATAAGCTCTAATTCAACACATATTCTTCTTTTGTGATTATAAAGCTGTTTGTAAAAAGATATTTTGAAAAAACTCAACAAATAAGCCAGAAATAAGCAAAGTAAAAATTCACTAAACGACAAAATAGTCGGGTTAGAGATTTAAGCTGTTTCAAGAGCTGATTCTTTTTGCAAAAGGTGACAGATAAGCAAACTAAGAAGATTCAACAAAGAAAATCCCCAAAAGCCAAGTAGAATAAACTGTATAAGCCAATAAGCTGGCTGAAAAAGCCAAATAAGTTGGTTTTCTAGCAAAACCTTAACCAAATAAGCTGAAACCTTCCAGATACGATATTAAGCTTAGAAAAATGACACCTATTACAAAAAATAAGTTGTTGCATGTACCAATAAGCAGAACTGAAAAATAAGCCAAATTGAGCTTATTTGACTAAAAGTCAAAGTGTTCCAAATGTTACCAAATTAATAGGACTTGTTTATGAGCTTGTTTTGGGCAACTTTTGTGAAAGTTTCAAGGCTGAATCCTTTGAATCAAGTAGGCCAGTTAGCCAACTTGATTTCAGTTTTGTACAAATATGACCAATAAGCCAATTGGCTTATAAGCACTCAAATAAGCAATCCAAGTATCAGACCAAGTTCACAAGCAGCCAAATACTAAGTAACAAGCAATAGAATAGCAAGGCAATCACTAGTTAACCAAAAGCAAAGCAAAATTGGAGTGGTCACTTTGCTGATGCAAATGACCACTTCAACCAACTTCTATGAGCTATAACTCTTTCAATAAGCCACCAAAGTTAACAAACAGATATATCACTGATAGCACACCATAAAAACTCTTCCCAAACAAAAAATCAGACTCTGAAGCCAACAAACAAAGATTTTATGGCTTTTGATGTGTTTGACCAATTTCAAACCACTTAGACTGATTTTTCCAAAAACTTGCAAAACCCTTTCCAAACTTTGTGAGACTTATCCAATGACGAAAATAGCTTCCAAATGACTTGTTTAGAGAATTCCAACCCCAAGAACCAAGGGCACAAGGCAACAAGGCCTTTTGATCCCAAGATCCCAAACAACATTGTTTTGGTACTTTTTCAAACAAACTTCTTATTTTTCCAAATAACCTAAAGATTTTATGCTTCAAATAACTCAACTATCTGACAACTAACAGGTTCAAACAATAAAACTTAAAACACAAACACAAGATCTCAGAATCACATAACAAATAACTTAGCAGAACTTAAACTAAATTATTTTTAGGGGAAACTTAAAGAAATGTGTACTTCTCCCCAATTACTTCCTATGGGGAGCCAACAATGCTCCTTGGACCATTATCAACAACTAGAGAGTGACTAAGGTTCATGGACAAGGACTTGATAAGAACCACAAATCTACAACAGATCTTGGTTTATCAATGGATTTCCAACACAAAAAACAGAAAACAACCAAACCAAAGGCTCTAATCCTCTCAAAAGCTTGCTAGAAACAAGCTTTCAATAGGCTTATAGTCTAGCTTGAGGTTAGTAACAAGTTATAAGCAAAGCAAGGATATAATAAACCAGCAGGGGTATTAACCACCTTTCGAACACTTGTAAAAACTTTTCCAATGGATATCCAAGCTAACCACTCAAGAACTAAGGTCCTGGGTAGCCAGTGAATGGATATAAACACCTAGAATCCAAGGGCTTCAATTGGTAAAGCGTTGAATCCTTGGATCAAAACTGCTTTCAAAAACCCTTTTGAAAAGTCAAACGTAGCCAACATAAACCAACAAAATAACTTGAATATGATTGTGGAACATAGATTCAAGCAACTAACACCAACTTCATTCAATATAAAGGAATTACAATTGCATAAATGCAATATATTCAAACTTATATTGATATGAAAGGAATTACAAATATATTGCAAAGAAAATGGAACCAAGGCCTCACCACAGGTTGAGGGTCCTTTTATACTACTCTAATGACAATTCTAAAAGGATAAATACAATGAAACCCTAGCTAGAAAATCCCAGTTTTGCCCTTGAAGTGCTTGAATGCGTGTGAGGTGTATGAGCTGTCCAAAATGATCTAAACCCTTTATCTTGAGAGTAGGAAGCAAGTAGTTGATGTGAGCCCTTGATTTGGATACGTAGGATTACTTGGAGGCTAAGTCTAGTGTTTATTGGTACAGGGGAGGCTTAGGTGGGGCCCATGGGTGATGGGGTATTGATGTGAGGTGTGGGATGAGTTCGTGTGATGTTGAGTCACATGTGTGCCAAGGTAATTGAAAATAACCCTTTGTTTTAAGTGGGAGCAAATACTGGGGTGAAGAACAGTGAATAGTAACCTTTTTGATCCGAAAAAGGTGGAGTATACTTGTTTGGCGCGTGTTTATGAGTTTGAATTTTCCAAATGGCAATAATAGTCCTTGTTCTTTGGAAAAATAGGTATAAGAAGTATTTTCAGCCCATAAACACGATTCCTTTGTTATTAAAGTTTCAAACTTTATACTTTGGCCACACAACTTTGTAACAAGGATTTCAAGGACTTGTTTTGGACTTTTCTTGATATTTCAAGGACTGATTTTGTACATTCTTGAATTTTCAAGGTCTTCTTTGTATGTTTGACATTGGGGAGGACCATTGTTGACAAATATTCAATCTTGAGGGACTAAACTTGCCAATTCTTCAAAGTTGAGGGACCTTTTTGTAATTTTGACAAACTTAAGGGACAAAACTTGTAATTATGAATATACAAGGGTATTAAGTGTCATTTCTTCATTGATGAGCGATCATTCTTGAACATATTCAATACTTCAAGGTCTTTTCTTTGGAAAATCATAACTAGGGCCCGATTCATTGTGCGGCTTCGTTTCTCGTGTTCGTTTTTCCTTGTTTCTTGTGATCTTTTGTATTTTTCACGATATCCATACCTAAAATACACAAGTAACAAACAAAAGCATAATATATGGTATATTTATGTCATTTTATGCATTTAAAGCCCGAAAAGAACGATGAGATCATGTATAAATGCCATCTCATCACTCCCCCATACTAAACCATTGCCGTGCCCTCACGCAATGATAGAATAAAGTATATAAGCATCTCCAAATTCTATTTTATTACCTTTATTGAAAAGTAAATTTCTATACTACTACTATGATGTGTTAAAGAGATTATGAATGATTTTCATCACGAATGTGACTTTTAGGGTCAGTGACTAAAAACAAGTGAATGTCTCATAGAGTAAAGTTCGTCATCCTTGATTGTCACACATTCCATGCTAAGTGCAAAAACGATATCATTGTTGGTACAAGTCACAATGCTAACACTACTCATACGTCCAAATTGTGTAATACTTTTTCTCCCCACAATCCTAGTTATTATGAAAAGAAAAGGTATCTAGAATTTTTTAACTATTTGTCATGGATCACAAGTGATTCATATTGACTTATTTTAGTATTTATTAGTCCGAAAATAAAGTAGCACGATTTGATCGATAGTTAGCTAAAGGACAAAATCTTTTAAAATGGCTTCTCGTAATCTCCTTAAGTTCATATCTTGACATAACTCGTTTCACGATTTGAGACCTTTCTCGGACCGGTATTTGGCATGTACTTCATACTTCGAATCTTGGAAGACGTTCTTGAAATAATGGTCTTCTCTTCATGTTGGGAATTAATTTGATGAGACAAATCAAGAATAATGAAACAAGAAGGACTTATATGCAATTATCAAGATTTACAAGAATATGGAGCCCTTTCATACAACAAGGAGGACTTATTAGCAAAAGATGGAGAGACTCCTAGTGTAATTAGATTTCTTGTAAAGAGGTTGTGATTGAAAGTTTATGGACTTAAAATTAATAGTCGTGAGATAGGATCGAACTCGGGATCACGGGATTGCACACATAACATAAAGAGTTATTTTTTTTATTAAATATATTATATATATATTTATTAAATCAAACTAAAGCTTAACTAACGATCGTTAATAAATAAAAGTTAAGTTATCACGACCGTTATGGAATTAAATAGAAGCTAAAAGAAGGAAAACGGAAAAGTTCCGGAAGCCCTAGTTGGGCCTTAATGGGGCGTCGGCCTAAGGGTGAAAAAGGAAGGGGGAAAAGATTTTCTTTCCTAATTGGTGTTTTACTTGGAGATCAAGTTTTATCTAGCCTATATAAACACCTAAAAGCCTTCATAATTTTTCACCCATCCCTCTCCCCTCTCTTCTCTTGATCGCCGGCCACACCCTCACCAATTAGGGTTTCGGTTGGTTTTCGATTTAGCTTAATATCTAGTCCTAATCCCTCTTTAGGGTTATTGGGTAGATACTCCATTAGCGTTGAAGTTCGGTTTGATCGTGCTAGACTCACGGTTAATTCGTTGTATTACGTGTGTACAAGAGCGTGATATAATCTTCCTTTAGATTATAATCTTGGTGGTGTTCGTGATAAACCCTAGTAGCCGTCCGTTCCGTCGTCTTGTGGATCTTGCTAGGATAAAGGTATGTAACCCTAATCTTGATTAATATAATTATGTTGAATTAATGATCTTGTTAATCGCTTCCGCTATGCGTTCTTTGATCCATATTAGGGTTGTAAATAATTGTTATGAACTATATAAACCATTAGTGGTATCAGAGCAGTTTTAACATGATTATAATTATCAAGATCTAAAGTTTTTTAACTAATAATGATTTGTGTTAAAAATTACATGTTGTTTTTTAGGTTTTATGAAAAATTAGGGTTTTGTTTTTTATTGTTATTAAAATCGACTTATGTCGAATTTTTTATAAATTTTTTTTTTGTAGACCCTAAAATTACATGGTAATTGACTTTAGATGTTTTGCATGAATTAATTGTTATGTCATGTGTGGTTACGATCCGTAGTTTTTTAATTGTTAAGAGAATGTGGAAGATCCGTAATAAACATGCATGTTTCTTACGGATCATATAATTTTGATTGCTATTTGCTTTATTTGATTCAAAGTTTTAAAATTAGGGAAGACTTTTTATGTTTATAAAAACCCTAGATTTGATGATCTTTGAATAAATTGGTTTGCATGTGGCTATTTGATTTAGTTTTTTTTGTACTACTTGTTTTCATACGTTTTTTTATTGTATGTTGTAAACAAGGGTAATTTTTCCAAGAAAAATAATATGGACTAAATCTTATCAAAATTAATGAATTGTTTTGAGATGTAAAATTCATATGATTTGCGTTGATTAGAATTGCAATAGCAACTTAACGGCCTACTCAATTTTGGCAAACTATAAAGTGGGTATAACGCACCGCTGGTCATGTACCCGGTTAAGGAAGGAGGTGCTAGGCTTTTACGCTGACCAAATTCCCGGCTCGCCTGTGCGTCAAATTGGAATTACCTACGGTTGTTATTGGTACAATTCTTTAAGGTTGATTTGACTACATTAATTCACATCCGAAACACAATGAATAAGGTTATTGCTTTGTGCTATAACTATGTTCTAGAAAAAGTACGATGTGAATTTAGTTGTGTGTAAAATCTTTAATTGGTTTAACCAATACCTCAACTTGCAAGTATATGATGAACTTTTAGTCTCACCAAAAAGTTTACTAAACGTTTTATTAAACTTATGATATGGAGATGTATGCATGCTTCTCCGTACATGATTTTGACACCAAAATCTATACCCTAAATTTAAGTCATATGCCCTCTAATTGACGAACACTTGAAGTTACAATTGTCGTCATATAAGATATCGGACGATGTTGTAATGGAGAGAAAACTTCATGACTGAATAAGATTGCACATGAAGATTTTACGTTCTTTAGATTAGTCGACTTAATTAAGTTACTCAGTGAGAACTGGAAACTTAAGGCATAAAGTAGGGATAAAACATGTTTACAATGCAAATGATTTTGGCAATGTAAATCCCTAACATATCTAGAAATTGCAATTTGATTTAGGCAATTATTGTTCGACAAGTTACTATGTTGAATACATTTGTCACTAGCAGATCAACTGATGTGATGAATCTATGTCAATATGGGTTCTAGTTTTTCAAGGAAAATATTATGGTTTTATTACCGGGGTAATTTTATTTTCTTGAATTGTATTATCGAAAATACTAATGTTTGAACTTATTTCTGTAAAAATGGCTCAACCCGAAAGCAATATGACAATAAGCTCGGCGTTCAAAGCTTTCTTTGAACGGCCTGAACTTACTGGCCCGAATTTCAATGATTGGTACCGCTCACTAAGAATTGTTCTGAGAGCAGCGGGTACTATCAATATCTTGGAAACTCCTTTTCCGGAGGATCTTGCTGAAGATGCATCTGATGCGGAAAGGCTTCAACACGCTGCTAAGGTTAAGAAGCACCATGAGGTGGCTGCTGTAATGTTAGGGAGAATGGCTCCATCACTTCAGAGGAAGTATGAGCTATTTCCTCCTAAGCAAATGCTTGATGAACTCAAGGCAGTGTATGAAACGCCACAAGCTGTAGAGATCTATGATCTTGTTGATGCTCTACATAGCTGCAAGCAAGCTCCTGGAAAGTCCGTAAGTGCACATTACATGGAGATGAGGGGTTATATGGAACAACTCATCGCACTAGGACAACCCTTCGATCATAATATGGCTATTAACTTGATCAATAGGTCCCTTAATAAGGACTTTGGTGATTTTGTTCGTAACTATAATATGCATTGCACGGGGAAGACAGTGAATGATTTGCTTGCAATGCTCATTGACTTCGAAAAGGGTTTGAAAGATAAGGCATCCACTGCTACGCCTCAAGTACTTTATGTACAAAATGGTAGAGTGTCTAAACCTAAACCGGAAGGGAATAAGAAGCAGAAAGGCAAATGCAAGGCTGATAAGAGCAAGCAAGTTGCGACTACATCTAAGCCGAAGCAGAACTTTGCTAAGAAATCTCAGAAAGATGAGACTTGCCACTACTGCAAGATGACTGGATACTGGAAGAGGAATTGCTCTCTCTATCTCCATGAAATGGCAGAACATAAGAAGAAGGCTGAGCAAGTTGCTGCAGCACCATCTTCAGGTAACTTATTTATGATAGAGTTATTTAATCTTTCATAGAAATCAAACTCCTGGGTATATGATACGAGATGTGGTATTAATATTTGTAATACCCTGCAGGGATTTGAGTTGAAGAGGAGACTATCCTATGGGGAACAATTTCTGCAAGTGGGCAATGGCGCACAAGCAGCGGTTGAAGCTATAGGAATATTTAAATTAGTTTTACCTTCGGGTTTAGTACTGTCTTTAAATAATTTTCATTATGCACCTACAATTGTTAGGGGTGTTATTTCCTTTTCTTGTATGTTGGATCTTGGATTTACTCACACGGTTGATAATAATAGAATTTTTGTTTTCAAAGATGGTCTATTCTATTTTGATGCAATTTCTATGAATGGTGTTTTTGAAATTAACATGCATGATAAAAATTCCAAGAGGAAAAATAATTCTGTTTTTAGCATGAATAAGAAGAGTAAGTTAGACAAGAACTCTTCTTATCTTTGGCATTGTAGGCTTGCCCATATTGGGAAGACTCGCATACAAAAGCTGCAACGTGATGGGCTTTTGGAAAGTATCAATGATGAATCATTTGATAAATGTGAATCTTGTATCTCTGGAAAGATGACCAAGAAACCTTTTAATAGCGATATTGAAAGGGCTACTGAACTACTTGGTTTGATACATACTGATGTGTGTGGACCACTTAGACATGTGTCAAGGAAAGGTGCTAGCTACTTCTTGACGTTTACGGATGATTATAGCCGTTATGGTTATGTTTATTTACTTAAGCATAAACATGAGGTATTTGAAACATTCAAAACGTTTAAAGCAGAAGTAGAGTTACAACTGGGAAAGAAGATAAAGCTCTTCGTTGTGACCGTGGTGGTGAATATTTAAGTCAAGAGTTAAAAGATTATTTAAGTGAGAATGGAATTGTTCAGAAACTTACTTCTCCATATACTCCACAACAAAATGGTGTATCTGAAAGGAGAAATCGTACATTATTGGATATGGTACGATCTATGTTTAATCTTACAACTTTACCATTATCTTTTTGGGATTATGCTCTTGAATCTGCCGTTCGTATTCTAAATATGGTTCCCACAAAGAAGGTAGATAAGACACCATATGAACTATGGCATGGCAAGAAGCCATATTTGTCTTATTTGAAAGTCTGGGGTTGTGAGGCGTATGTGAAACGTGACTCTGGAGATAAACTCCAACAACGCTCAGTAAAATGTATCTTTGTAGGTTACCCTAAGGAAACTATGGGTTACTACTTTTATTATCCGACTGAGAACAAAATATTTGTGGCTCGGTATGGAGACTTCCTTGAAAATGATCTTGTAAATCAAGAATTCAGTGGGAGAAATTATGATCTTGAAGAAATTCAAGAAGATACATTGCCTTCTGAAAATACTAGCGAAGAAATTCCTGAAGAACCAGAAAGTCTGAGTGTTCCGCCGGAATTAATTCCTCCACGTAGGTCTCAAAGGACTATACGTGCGCCGGACAAACTATGTCTTTACATAGAGGATGATGAGGAGGAAGTAGGGGATCTTGGTGAACCTGCTAACTATCGATCCGTAATGTCTGATCCAGAAAAGTCAAAATGGATAGTTGCGATGAATGAGGAAATGAAATCCATGGAAATCAGTGATGTTTGGATTCTTGTAGACGCACCTAAAAATACTAAAGTAGTGAAAAATAGGTGGATCTATAAGAAGAAAACTGACATGGATGGTGATGTACAATCCTATAAAGCACGTTTAGTGGCTAAAGGTTTTACTCAAACTTTTGGCATAGACTACGAGGAGACATTTTCTCCTGTAGCAGACTTACGAGCTATTAGGATTCTCATAGCTATAGCAGCATACTATGACTATGAGATATGGCAAATGGATGTTAAAACTGCCTTCTTGAACGGTCGCTTAGATGAAGACATCTATATGCAACAACCGGAAGGGTATGTTGATCCTAAATATCCAAAGCGCGTGTGCAAACTTCAAAGATCCATTTATGGTTTGAAGCAAGCATCACGTCAATGGAGTAAGCGATTTGATGAAGAAATCAAAAAGTTCAGATTTATTCAAAATCGTGATGAGCCATGTGTATACCGCAAAGCTAGTGGGAGTAATGTAGTGTTCCTAATTCTTTATGTCGATGACATATTAATCATGGGAAGTAACATTCCAAGACTTAAGGAAGTTAAGGATTATCTTGTTAAATGTTTTTCTATGAAAGATTTGGGAGATGCTGCATATATTCTGGGGATTAAAATCTATCGAGATAGGAGTAGACGGTTAATTGGTCTTAGTCAAGATGCTTATATTGATAAGATATTAAAGAAATACAACATGCATAACTCTAAGAAAGGTTTCTTACCGATGGAGGTTAAGCATGAGTTAAGTCATGAGAAAGATGCATCATCACCTGAAGAGGTGACTTACATGAAGAAGGTGCCTTATGCTTCGGCAGTAGGATCTATTATGTATGCTGTAAGATGTACAAGGCCTGATGTGGCGTTTGCTCAGAACTTGGTCAGTAGATACCAACAGAATCCAGGAAAGTTCCACTGGACTGCTGTTAAGCATATTCTAAAGTATTTGAGGAGTACGAAAGATATGTTTTGGTATTCGGGGGTAAACCAGACACAGAACTGAATGTAACAGGGTTCTGTGATGCGTCCTGGCAATGTGATAAAGACGATACGAAGTCTCAGACGGGTTACGTGTTTGTCATCAATGGAGGAGCAGTTGACTGGAAGAGCAGTAAGCAGAAAACCATTGCTATGCATGCGACTCAATCTGAGTACATGGCCGCTTCAGAAGCAGCAATGGAAGCTGTTTGGATTAGGAAGTTTATTGGAGATCTTGGAGTGATGCCTTCAATTAAAGAACCTATTGATATATATTGCGACAATTCTGCGGCAATAATATTCACCAATGACCCTGGAGTCATGAAGGGCGCCAGACACTTTAAACGTAGATATCACTACGTTCGAGAACAAGTGGAAGCTCGAGAAATAAAATTGATAAAAGTTCACACAGATGATAACGTAGCTGATCCTTTTACTAAGGCTTTATCTAGGCCAAAGGTAGTTAAGCATGCCAAGGCAATTGGGCTGCAGCTAGCTAGCGAATTCATGCAATAAATCTGTTGATTAGTATTTGGATAAAGGATGTAAGACATTATTAAATTGATGAAATGAAGATTGGGTTTCGTTTATTTTTCTGTTATTTAATTTTGTATCCTATTTTACATGTTTTAATCCATGAGCATTTTGATGTTTCTAAATGTCCGTTGTCGATTAATAATATGGGAGTATTATTAATCTAAGACAATTTAAAATGTTGACAGAGTATACTTGAAAGTATATTGGTCAATTTTGGATGATATTTGATGGATCAAATATTGGACTTATCCCAACTATGTGATTTTACTTTATGGATCTTTGTCATTAAGTAAATCATAAATAGTTATCCTTAGACTTGAGATACCAGAAAACTGCATTGAATGTAGTGCATTTCTGTAAGGTAACCTAACGCGAAACGTAACTGGTAGTCATAAGGGTTATTTTCAGAAGTGTTGCGAAGTTCATGTGTTTTGCTTGTAGTCGAAATGGGATTCGTTTCCTTCAAAATTTATTTTGAAGTATAAATACAACTGGGCCCCTCGGGGGAGTAGTAAGATGTTTGTGTGGCCACACCCAAATGTGTTTTGGTAATCTTGCTATATCCGTAAACGAGAAACAGAATAGTTAATGAAGGAATGACTTAGATCCATATCCTTATTAACAATGTATTTGAAATAAAAGGATAATAATAATGATGTAATCATTAAAAAGTTCTTGTCCAGGAGACCTTACCCGGTTTGTACTAGTGACATTGCTAGTGTAACTAGACGCTAGTCAATGTGATCACGATATTAGAATTTTGTCCAAGTGGGAGCTGAAAGTTTATGGACTTAAAATTAATAGTCGTGAGATAGGATCGAACTCGGGATCACGGGATTGCACACATAACGTAAAGAGTTAATTTATTTATTAAATATATTTTATATATATATTTATTAAATCAAACTAAAGCTTAACTAACGATCGTTAATAAATAAAAGTTAAGTTATAACGACCGTTATGGAATTAAATAGAAGCTAAAAGAAGGAAAACAGAAAAGTTCCGGAAGCCCTAGTTGGGCCTTAATGGGGCGTCGGCCTAAGGGTGAAAAAGGAAGGGGGAAAATATTTTCTTTCCTAATTGGTGTTTTACTTGGAGATCAAGTTTTGTCTAGCCTATATAAACACCTAAAAGCCTTCATAATTTTTCACCCATCCCTCTCCCCTCTCTTCTCTTGATCGCCGGCCACACCCTCACCAATTAGGGTTTCGGTTGTTTTTCGATTTAGCTTAATATCTAGTCCTAATCCCTCTCTAGGGTTATTGGGTAGATACTCCATAAGCGTTGAAGCTCGGTTTGATCGTGCTATACTCACGGTTAATTCGTTGTATTACGTGTGTACAAGAGCGTGATATAATCTTCCTTTAGATTATAATCTTGGTGGTGTTCGTGATAAACCCTAGTAGCCATCCGTTCCGTCGTCTTGTGGATCTTGCTAGGATAAAGGTATGTAACCCTAATCTTGATTAATATAATTGTGTTGAATTAATGATCTTGTTAATCGCTTCCGCTATGCGTTCTTTGATCCATATTAGGGTTTTAAATAATTGTTATGAACTATATAAACCATCAGTGATATGTTAGTGTGTATAAAGCATCTGTTGAAAGGGACCATCGATTATATAAGCAGCGAGCAGCAGATCGTGTGTTATGGGTTAACTGTGACTTTGGATCCAGGAATCTCAATTAAATGAGATGAATTGGTTCGATGCTGCCAAAGACTCTGTTGTTTGATATCACTTGTCACGTGATGTTGAAGAGTTAGACAGCAGATGGGATTGATAACGTCCACAGGTATGGTTTCTTAGCTAAAAAGATGGACATTCTATTTTTATGGGATGTATGATAAAAGATTCTAACAGCTCACGTGTTGAGTATTGCCAAAGATACAAATGTGTACTTGCTGTCAAACGTTTATCCAATAGTGATGCAATTTGTTTGTGTGGTCCCAAGAACAAAAGTGATGCACAATATGAGATCCAAGGAAATCACGTGATGTTTTTAGCAAAGTGAAAGTAAGATCGTGTTGTGGTTTCTAAGATCATGTGTGGTTGTTGATTTGGTATGATATTCATTGTTTAAATATTGCCCTTGTGTTTTCAATGAAAAAGCAACAAAGTAAAAGCAGTAGCAGGTGGTGATTATAGTGTTCAAAACCAAGATATGTATACGTGATGCTAACAAAAGTATATCATCTTTTAAGAGAAGGAAAAGTATAATAGTATTACTTTTGTGGTCAAAGATTCGTACATGTTTGTCAAGAGAAGACACAATTGAAAATTGGTTCACGTGATGGCTTTAAGCAAAGGGAAAAAAAGTATTAAAGTGGTCTTTGACAATATTGGATATTGTTTGAAAAGGAAGAAAGTCACGTGTGATTGAAAATCAAGAAAGGAAAGAAAATATGCTGGTCCAAAAAGAAGTGACGTGAACGTTTGTTGTTCTTGTGAGGTGAATAGTTTATTTTATGTTGCTTATTACTTTCTTGTTGCGTATATGGACAAAAGTAAAAGTGAAGCGCAGATTCTTGGTTTTTAAAGTGGTCCAAAGGCTCGATTGGCAGAAGAGTATTACTTGGATATATGGGATTTATGCTCTTATATTAAGGTGATAAAGTGGAATACATGACCAATGTTAAAAGTAGATGACATGTGTGCTGCTAGCATGTGTATGTTTGTTTATGTTCACACGAGGAGAATGGTTTGTGTAAACGAAGTGCAATTGGTGCACTAAAAGGAGAACGAAGACAATACAGTGAGATTGTGTCAGTGGCTGAGTCGAGTTGTTGACAAGAATAAAGTACACTTTGATAAAGAAGACGTTGACACGTTAAAACTTAGACGCTGACAGCGTGTTGTCTGATATATGGTTTTCAAACGCTGACACGTATTGTCCGATATATGGTTTTTAAGCGTTGACAAGTATCGTTCGATATCGGACAATACATACAGAAGATATATTGGATGACTCAGGATCTCGGACAGAACTGTCTGTTTAAAAATTTTACTGTTTGTTTTGGAAGATTGTGTTTGGTGCAATGAAGTTTTATTTGATTATGTGACAAGGCTAACCTTGCGGTTACGTACCGACTTGGATTAGAAGCAGAACGCCGATAGAGGCAGCAGTTGCATAAAAGAAGAAGATGATATTGTACCTAGATGATTTTCATTGCAAATTGGAGGTTTCGATGAAGAGGTTTGATTATTGCTTCTTTGGTGTTGGAGTTGTTTTTCGCAGGTTTGTATTTTATCATATCTCAAAAGACTCGCCTCTCTTTTGAGATAACTTGCTTGTTCGTTTAAATGTTTGGTGACGAAGACTTGTCAAATATAGCAACTAGATACCTTGCTATCACTTGAAGGAGTTACATTATCGTGCTCAGTGTCTCACAAAGGATGAGGATTTTGACAAGAGATCGAGGTCTGCTTATACTTTAACGTTCTCATATAAGTTCGACGTCACATGGATAGTGCAAGATATAAGGTACAAGCTTGGGAGATCCACTTCTTCAACAAATAGGTTATATTTGTTTTTCTTCATTCGTAATATACAATTAGAGTCTACATGGTTCGTGATTCATTTACATGCACCACTCAAGGGGAAGAGTTTATTAGTTGTTTATCTTTAGAAGACCCCTATTGGATGTGACAAAAAGGGGAAGAAGATTCAAAGATCAAGGTATGCAACTTATTATTATGTCCTGATATGTTTTACAAGAAATCTTACTTTAAGGGGAAGCTTGTTTCATTCGTGAAAGATCAAGATTTGAAGATTGGTTTTGTCATCATCAAATAGGGGAAGATTGTTGGGAATTAATTTGATGAGACAAATCAAGAATAATGAAACAAGAAGGACTTATATGTAATTATCAAGATTTACAAGAATATGGAGCCCTTTCATACAACAAGGAGGACTTATTAGCAAAAGATGGAGGGACTCCTAGTGTAATTAGATTTCTTGTAAAGAGGGTTATGTGTAGCATATAAACACACACCCTGTATAGGTTTAATCATTCAATTATTCACAATGTAAACCTAAAGTGTCTTCGTGTTCTAGGCGTGGGATTCAATGTATACACGCCTAGAGGTTACTTGTAATCGTTTAGTGCAAGTAATCGTTTGGAATAAAGTAATCGTTGGAAAAGAAACACCTTGTTCATAATCAATGTTCTAATTCCGCTATGTTTATCATATGAACGTTGATTATCCTAGTAAGCTTAATCGATCCGTGAATAATGGTTTCCACACTTCATATTTGGAATTTCTTCACTTGATGTTTTTGAGAGTCTCTTCATACTTGGACCACGACTTCATCATTTTTCTTCAATCTTTATTTTGGATTTTGATATTCAACGATCCGCCTCCTTTTCGGACTTGGATATACTTATCCTTATACCTTGTTAGGGTCTTTTTGGATTGACTTCTCCATGATCTTTAGGGGAGTAAATTGTTTTTCGTCGTGTGTCTCGATACTTCATATTGATTTTGGAATTTAGCAACAGAATAGAGTCCTCATGCCTTGTTAGGGCATTTTTGGAACCTCACCAATCTTCGCGTCCCACTTCAATAAGTTATGCCTTGGCTATGAACTCTATTCAACCACGAGCAACTTTTAAAAAATCTTGGGCTAGAAGCTAAGTAACCTTTCAAATCGTACAACCTTACTTATTGCGATTTGTTTATTCCTAATGCATTAATCTTATGGGAGAAAAAGCCACAATTAAAAATATATGAGTTTTTGAAAAACATTTTCATGTTCTACGTTTAGCATGATCACTTGTCTAACTCTATCACTTCTCGTTCTTCACTATTAAAAGACCTCTAACTAAAGAGACTCGTGAATACTTAGCCATGCAAGTCGAAATTAAGTCAAATTTGGATTAGCTTTATTAAGACTATATTAAATCGAAGTTTTGGGTTTTTAAGTCACCTATAGGATCTTGCACTTTCTTAGACTTTTTCAAGTTTAGAGAATGCATTTTAAAGTTCCCTTGATAAGTGACTTTCTAGGATCAATTATAGGAACTTGCGAAAAGTTCTTGTTCTTAACCCGTATGAGCTAAGACTTTCGCGTTTAAAAGTTCCCTATATAAAAGTCTAGCAAAACTAGATTCAAGCGGGTTAAGGAATGTTGGAAATACGTTTTTACGTATTTAGAAAGGATCGGTCACTCCAACGATATATTCAAGTATTGGGCTCGTGATCCAATATGTAAACATATAGCCCATCAAGCCCACATGTAGGGTGGGCTATATATACACCCTCCTAGCATGTTAGGAGGGGTTGGTCATTTAGTTCTTTCACATTTCATCAATCACACACATCTTTCTCTCCATCCTCTCCTTTCTCTCTCTCTACCTTTCTGTATCTTGTTCATCCCTCTCCCTACCATCTTTAGATAATAATAACACTTACACAATCCTACGAAACTAAGGACCTACAATTGGTATCAAGAGCTATGGTTGAATCTTTGGATTTACGTGTTTTTATCTATTGATTTGGTGGTAAAAATTTTCTTCTTTCACAATTGTCTTTATCAGTTTTATGACTTTTGTCTCGAATCTAAACAAACTTTTGGTGTTGCATGTTTTTATCAATTTTTTCTATCAGTTTTATAAAATTTTGTCATATCCAAGTAAACTTTTGTCATAACTGAGTATCAGTTTCATCTATTGTTTTTCAACTTCTGCTTTTGTCATATCCAAATAAACTTTTGTCATAATCTGAGTATCAATATAATATTTTCTCTTACTTTTGTCTTTATCAACCGTTTATCAACTTGTGGATTTGTCTCGGGTATAATTTTTTTTGTTATTGCGATCAGTTATATCACTTATTGCGATCTAAACTCCATCGGAAAGTTCACTAGGTTTGTACATTGCGATCGTAAAAACCCTAGGGTTTCTACATTGCGATCACGTATTCCGATCACTTATCTCGATTGTGGTTTGCGATCGCTCATTGCGATCGTACATTGCGATCGGGATTTAAGGCAACATTGCGACGACACTCTGTCCACCTTCCGATCGTGTGCATTCCGATGGTATGAATTGCGATGGAAAAGTTTGAATATTACGATGGAGTATTTTGATATTGCGATGGATATGATAAATATTGCGATGGGATGTATGCTTGGTATTGCGATGAGATGCAGGATAGGTATTGCGATGGGATGTGTACTGTATATTGCGATGGTGTAATTGACTTTAGTAACTGGTTAGTTTGACTCGTCCTATATTGCGATATAAAGACTCGTCCTATACGAACACTAGACAAGACTCAACAAACCAAAACAGACCAAGACTCGACTCATCCCTAGACTCGCCTGACACTACACCTTCGACACAAAACAGACTCATCCCAAGAATCGACTTAGACTTGACTCCACAAGACCACTATCGACTCCAACATCACAATCAACAAACTCGACTCAAACGTAGACTCAAAGACTAGACTAGACCACAAACTTACTCCACAACTTGATTTTTTTTTGAAAACCACTTTCAGTTTACAATCAAGACTCGACTAGACCATCACCTCGACATAGACACAGACTCAACACCCAAACCTCTTTCACGACGCGAACACACAAACTCACCCAAAACATAAACCAGTCACAGAATCAAGACTCCCAAACACCAAACCAAAAGAGACAAAGATCTCAGTCATAACACTATCCTTGATCAAAGACTAAAAAGCAGACCACATAACAAAAATTAAACACCTACCCGAGACCCCTTTTTCGGATCTTGAAGATTGAGAGTGCTTAAGCCTTGTGGTTTTTCATAGATTCGTTTTCACCTTAGGATATATTAATTCATAGTATTTCTTGTTTGCTGCCAACGAATGAATTAAAGGGGAAATCGTATTTTAGATTGATGGGACAAAGTCTGTTAATTGCTTGTAGGTTTTGATCATTTGAACTTGATTGATGGATGATCTTTCTTAGATAGAACTTGAAAGTTGGATCGGATTATTTTGGTTTGAGGAAGAGAGATAATAAGGGGAACGGAGGTTTGTTGTTTTTTAATTGTTAGACTGTGAGATCTGTGTATTTTGTTAACGAAAGAGACAGTCATAAGGTATTAAAGGTGTATTGTGAGTGGGTTTGATATAGCCACGTACCATTGACAACTCCACACTTATAATAACTCATCAAAGCCACGTGGGTTTTTTTATTTAATTGATGGTAACGTGTGATGTAGTGGGTTTATTACTGACAACCCCTATGCGCAACCATTTTTTATCCAACATTTCGTTTCTTTTTCTTATTAACGAAGCATAAACATACAATTTTTATGTGAATAGGTTAAGTGGGTAGAAAATTAGGGTTTTGGTATTGTTTATATCGTAAGTGTATGGATCGGGTATTGTGGTGATACAAATTAAGTGGGCCTTTCAATGACAATTCCTTAATACTACAAGGCAAATATTTCGTCTTTTGGGTCAAGATACTATCAATTTGTTTACTCCGTATTATATACGAATTGTTTCGGGCTTTATTTTTGGCGTGAGCCGAGTTTGTATTGGACTCCGGTTTGTCTTATCATCGTTTGAACCGACCAAGAAATTTTTGAAACGTGAAAAGGATATATCACCAAACAAGGATCCAAGAAATTTTCATCGAACTTCAATGGATTCGTTGAGTTCGACATTTCAAGAGGGAGATTCACGTCACATGAAAGCTAAAGCTAGAGATAGTAGAATGACTTTATTTCGACTACTTCGGTCCCATTTGTCGAACATTTCTCTACTTAAAGAAGGAAGCGGATTTGTGACACTCTTCGGTCAAGATCGTACCATTTTCATCCACCTAGTGCTCCTCAAATTGAACCACCCACTAGAACAAATCTACAAAGAAGACATTAATCAAATTGAATCCTCACATTCACTTGAAGTTCTAGCGCAACATTTTTTGAGGTTCTTTCAATGTGATCCTGCCAAGGTTGAAGCTTCAATGATCTGTCAGTCATTCCTTGAAGACATACAAATCGAGGTTAAAGACTTCAGTGATAGATTGCTCGATTTCATGAAATCTATTCCACTTTCGATTTATGAAAGTTCACAATTTCAAATAGAGCATACTAGTGGAATACAAGAATCTACGATGCAGATGCAAGAGGAGAGTGGTCATACGGTTGACAACTTGGAGCCTAAAGATGGAAAGAGCATGGAATTGGGAGGAAAGCATGATAAAAGAAGCATGTCAGGAAATGATATAGACATCTCTCATGATGACACCATACCCGTTTATGACAAAGAGCCTACACATATGGTACAATGTAATGTTGTATATGATGTCTATGCCGATGAACTACCGCAGGTTGAGCATTTCGAACCTAATTATGACAAACATGGGATGGAAAAGTATGATAGTATTACCACTTTAGATTCATCCGTTGTGCGTCATAACGGGGGAGAGATTGTTTAGAATGCTATAGTACATCATGATCAATGCTTTATGACTGCTTCGTTAACTGATTCTGATTCCAATATTAAAGAGCCCGAAACGATCGTAGCTCAGCAATCAAATGATCTTGAGGATGCCATGCTTGAATTTTCGAAGAAAACGAACAAATTTGAAACATATTTTGAAAAACTTGAAAAGTAAAACGTTTTTCTTGAAGGAAATTGGATCAAAAAGTTCTAGATTTTAAAGCTAAAAAGGATAATCTTTTGAAACAAATTAAGTTACTAGAATCTAAATTGGCATCCCAAGATAACTTGCTCAAAGAGAATGAGACTTTAAAGGCTCAGGTTCAAGAAAAGGTTTTTGCTATAGCTGCTTTGAGGAATGAATTAAGGAAAACTAAAGGAACTAGTGTGGAAACTAAGCTTGAAAACCCATCAATCTTGGGGAAACCACCTCAAATTCAGTCTGTTAGACAACCGACTGCATTTAGTTCCGAGCGACCACAATCCTCTAGAACGCGGTTTGCTTCCCAAGTTGATATGGTTCATCTTTCTAGACCAGTCACTCCACCAACTACGGCCAATGTGACTAAAACATCTTTTAGAAGACCTAATCACATGATTGCATCTAGCCTCCCTAGACATAGTCTAAAGAACACGTCTCGAACTAGTTCAAATGACTTTCGCCATAAATTTGGTGTAACACCCCATTTTGATAATGGAAATGTCACATGCAATTATGGCGTGTCATCAAAGCATACAAGGAAAATGTCTAAACATTACTTGACCATAAAAGGAAAATACCAGAATCAAACATCGGTAGTCCAAAGTAAAGCTCATCACACACAAACATAGTATAGTAAAGGAAAGGACTAAACAATGTCCATAGCAAATGTATCATAAGAAAGGAAATGCATAAAGTAAAGAAGGCTAGACAGCTTCCAGTCCATATGCACGTACTCTTAGTGTCTACGAGCGTCCCTGAGTACCTGCCATTTTGGGAACATAGAAAAGGAAAACGACGGAGCAAATACGCTCAGTGCACGGATGTACAATAAAGCATGAATAGGATAATCATATAACATATAACAGCGGAAGAAAACTAAGTCCCGAGTAACCTGGTTAAGTCTTGATAAATCTGGTTTTATAGTTTGAAAAGTCTTATGTTTATCTTGTAAAAACTGTTTATCATATTTTACCATTAGCCAATATAGGTAATGAAAATCCACCGTGCATGAATACTTGGAGGGGTGACCTCATCATGCAAATTAGAGGGGCTGCCTCTAATTTAATATACTGGTTTTTGGGTAGGAGGGATCAGATCCTTGTGAAGGATGCAAGGCACACACCACATTCACCATGAAATCCTGACTGAAAACATGTAACTAGGATGCACCCATACGCCCCACATGATAAATATAATATAAATGGCCAAAAGCTGAAGGGACGCCACGAGCAATCACTCCGCCGTGGTGAAGTCATAACATCAGTGCCTCTAATGTTATGGTTATGGTACCTCCATAACTAGGTGAAACTGGTCTTGCATGTATATGGCTATAGGTATTCTTAATTAAACATAAGCAATCAAACACATAACTTATACTACGGGAAAACAGTTGGCTGCATACGGGGAATCCTAATAAGGAAAGAATGTCCATATTGAAAGGGAGGCAATCCGTACCTTATGTCCAGTGAACGAAGAATATGAACTGAGAGGAATCCTACTTCCGAATCACTAGTGCTACATAAATACATACATGAATAAGTATCTGCTTACTAAATACGTAGCTGGTTTTATGTCATGTCTTAGCTTATTTTATGTGTTCTTACCATGTTTTACTGTTTTAAAGCCTTAAACCGTGTTTATCTTATATTCTGTTTAATCTGATTAAGTATTTCTGGTATTTCATGTATTAATATACTTACTGTGTAATAACAAGTAACTTTCCAAAAATAGCAGGTTTCCTAAAATAGAAAGTTTCCAAAAATAGAAAGTTTCCACAAATAGAAAGTTTCCAGAAATAGAAAGTTACCAAAATAGATAGTTTCCAAAAATAGAAATTTCCAAAAATAGAAAGTTTCCAAAAATAGAAAGTTTCCAAAAATAGAATTACTGCTTAAAATAGATATGTTTCTAAAAATAGAAAGTTTCCATAAATAGGTTAGCTACCTTATTTAATTAAGTTTCTAAAAATAGAAAGTTTCCATAATTAGAAATAAGTTGGTTAAATAAGCTAAGTATATAAGCCTAAGTGTTTTCATGATTATTTTCTATGTCATATTATATAATGTATAGTTTAATAATTATTTCATGTAATTAAATTAAACTATAGGTTAAAATATTTAATTAAAGTATAACATGTTTTTAATTAAATAAAGTTAAATACTTAGGTTAAAACATGTATTATTATTTATTAATAATATAACCTAAGTCATGTTAAGTAATTAATTATAATCATGGTTTCTAAATAATTAATTAATTATAAGTCTAAAATATAAAATACTTAGGTTAATTAATTTCATGATTATTAATAATTAAAATAACCTAAGTCATGTTATTAAATTAATCATGTCATTTTATTAATTTAATTTTTAACATAAGATCATAAAATAAAAAAAAACTAAACATACACCATGAACCGGATCTAGAATCAAAATCATGAACCGGACATGAAATCGACACCGTACCTCGAACCAACTCGGGGTAACCCATGTCTTGATGCTGTCGTGGGACCCACACCCACCAACCGGGACCTTATGGTCTCGGTGGTGGTCGGATGGCCAAACCGAAACCCCCCTTGGGTTCGGTGTAGGCCGCGGCTAAAACAAACACCCCTTAAAACCATAGTTTTGATTTTATTAAATCCAAATTCATGTTAGATCCATGATTTTAATTAGGTTTTTGTAAAAACATAACATGTTCTTGATTTATTAAAAGATCAAATCAAAAGAAAAGGTTTAAAAAGTATTTACCGAATTCGTGGATCAAAAGGACGAAGAACAAAAATGATCACCAACTAATATTCCAAGATCCAAGATCAACAAACACCTCCTTGTGGTGTTCTTAGGGTGGCGGCCAAAAAGAGGAGAAGGAGGAGGGTTTTAGGTTTTTGCTAAAAATCTTCTATAAAGTAAAATGAGTAGTGTAAAATCTTTTAACCCCTTTAGTAAAAATTACAAATGGGCTTGGCCCATTTGTCCCTTGTAGCCACGGGTAGGGGACCCCACTTGGGGTACCCGTACCTTTTTCCGTGTCTCGATGTTAAGTTATACGTTCGTGATTATTTGTGTTCGCGTTTTAAGTGTTCTCGTTACGTAATTATCGTGATCTAATATATTTAATTACGCTCGTAATAAATATATATACGTAATTAATAATAGTTCGTGTTTTAATTACGTTCATGATTTCATGATCGCATGTTCGTGATTAATTATCGTCAAATAATTATTACGTGCTCGTGCGTAGTAAATACTTATCGTGTTCTAACACGTACGTAATACGTAAAATCCTAACACGTAATCGTAATCATGCTATATTAGGAAAGTTTAAATCTAGTACGTACGATCCTCAGGGTACTATTCATGGTAAAAGCATGCGGGTTTTATAACTCTTCCCCCCTAAAAAGAATAATTCGTCCTCGAATTATAGATAAAGTAAACTGGAAAAGAAGAACATACCCGAATTCAAAATATGAAATGAGGGTAAGAAGCCCAGATAGACTCCTCTGTTTCCCAAGTGGCTTCCCACACGGTATGATCCCTCTATAGAATTTTGATGAATGGAATCATCTTCTTTCTCATGACTCGTTCTTATCTGTCAAGAACTCGTTCGGGTTCTTCTATAAAAGTGAGATCTTCACGTATCTGTTCTAGTGGATACTGAACCATGTGAAGGGGATGATACTGGTACCCTCTGAGTAAGGACACATGAAACACATTGTGCACATGCGAAAGCTGCGAAGGTAACGCCAACCGGTAAGATACTTCACCGACTCGTTCAATGATATCAAACGGTCCGATGAAACGATGACTGAGCTTCCCTTTAATCCCGAAGCGTCTAACACCACGTGCCGGCGAAACCTTAAGGAAGACGTGATCTCCTACGTTAATGTGTATGTCCCTACGATGCTTATCGGCGTAACTCTTCTAACGTGACCGTGCTTCCTGAATTTTCTGCTTAGCTACTGCGATCTTCTCATTGGTCATCTCTATGATTTCCGGTCCTTCAAGTGTTCGCTCACCAACCTGATCCCAGCAGATTGGGGCGCGACACTTTCTGCCATACAACATCTCAAATGGAGCACACTTGATACTTGCGTGCCAACTGTTGTTGTATGCAAACTCCACCAAACAGATGTAATCGTCCCAATCACCCGTCCATTCCAACGCACATGACCTCAACATATCTTCCAATGTCTGAATGGTTCGCTCCGACTGTCCGTCAGTTTGAGGATGAAAAGCCGTGCTAAGCTTAAGTTGTGTACCCCCAAGCTTTCTACAGACTCTTCCAAAAGCCCGAAGTGAATCGAGGATCTCTGTCTGAGACGATGCTGGAAGGTGCACCGTGGAGTCTCATGATCTCTCTTCTGTACGTATCTGCGAGTTTACTTACCGGATCTTCCTTGCGGATCGGTAAGAAATGAGCTGATTTGGTAAGTCGATCTACGATAAACCAAATTGCATCGTGCTTCCTCTTGGTAGGCGGAAGACCAGTAACAAAATCCATGGTGATTTTGTCCCACTTCCACTCTGGAATGTCTAACGGTTGAAGGAGACCGCCAGATCGCTGATGCTCGATCTTAACCTGCTGGCAGGTAAGACATTTGGAGACGTAAGTGGCCACATCCTGTTTCATACCACTCCACCAAAAGTACTGCTTGATGTCATAGTACATCTTAGTCGAACCAGGATGTATAGAGAATGGGGAGCTATGAGCTTCAGCTAACAAAGCTTCCCGGAGTTCTTGGTCATCAGGAACACAAAGTCTCGTGCCCTGCCATACGATACCATCTGCATCTACTCTGAATTCTGTCTGCTTCTCTAAATTCTATACTATCGCCCAAATTTCTCCGTCATCCTTCTGAGCTTCCTTGATCTTAGAGAGTAACTCGGGTTCTACTCTAAGATTAGCCCAGTAACCGTGCTGTCCACGTACCATGATCTCGATGTGTAGTCGCTCCAAGTCTCTGATGATTTCCTCTTTGATTTTAATGTCGTTGATCATTCTGGACTTCCTGCTAAGAGCATCTGCTACTACATTTGCCTTTCCGGGATGATACTGTAGATTAATGTCATAATCCTTCAACAACTCTAACCATCTCCTCTGCCTCATGTTCAATTCACGTTGAGTGAAGATATACTTCAAGCTCTTGTGGTCCGTGAAAATGTCACATGATTCTCAATATAAGTAGTGCCTGCATATCTTCAATGCAAACACCACATCAGCAAGTTCCAGGTCATGCGTGGGGAAATTTTCTTCATAATGCTTAAGCTGCCGTGAAGCGTACGCGATCACTTTCCCATGTTACAAGAGAACACAGCCAAGTCCCTTCCCCGATGCATCGCTGTAGATTTGAAATCCACCCGTACCAGATGGTAGAGTAAGAATAGGTGCAGATACTAGCTTCTGCTTCAGGTCTTCAAAGCTCTTCTCTCGATCTTCAGTCCAGACGAATTTCTCTCCTTTCCGCATCAGTTTGGTCAATGGTAGTGCTAGGCGGGAAAAGTTCTCCACGAACCTACGGTAATAGCCAGCTAAGCCTAAGAAACTGCGGACTTCCGTCGCTGATGTCGGCCTTGGCCACTTAGTAATGGCCTCAACCTTCGCTGGATCCATAGTGATTCCTTCTGCTGATACAATGTGACCCAAGAATGCCACCTTGTCTAGCCAGAACTCACACTTGGAGAATTTAGCATACAGCTGCTTCTGGTGAAGAATCTGTAGTACTGTACGAAGATGGTCTTCGTGTTCCTCCTTGGACTTTGAGAAAATCAGGATGTCATCGATGAAGACAATGACGAACTTGTCCATAAATTCATGGAAGATCCTGTTCATCAAATCCATGAACACTGCTGGAGCATTTGTCAGGCCAAATGGCATAACTACAAACTCGTAGTGGCCATAACGGGTACGAAAGGCAGTCTTAGCGATGTCCTGCTCCTTGACCCGTAGCTGATGATAGCCTGGCCTAAGATCAATCTTGGAGAAGTGTTTGGCCCCTTGGAGTTGGTCAAACAGATCATCAATGCGTGGAAGTGGATATCTATTCCGAATGGTAATCTTGTTGAGCTCGCGATAGTCTATGCAAAGACGCATACTGCCGTCCTTTTTCTTAACAAACAAGATCGGTGCGCCCCATGGAGATGCGCTCAATCGAATAAAACCTCGTTCAAGAAGATCTTGCAGTTGATCCTTCAGCTCCTTCAGCTCTATGGGAGCCATGCGATAAGGAGCTTTGGAGATTGGTTCAGCTCCTGGAATAAGCTCGATACTAAATTCCACTTCTCGTGCAGGTGGTATGCCCGGATGTTCTGCTGGAAAAACATCTTAGAATTCCGACACTATAGGTTGATCCTGAATTGATGGGGATTCAACATCCATGTCGTGAACCGTAGCTAGATAACCCTCGCAGCCATGTGACAGTAGTGCACGCGCTTGTAGGGTAGATATGATTTGTGCAGATCGTCGGGGTATGAACCCATTATGAATGTACTCTGGTGCATTAACATCACCGAAGATAACTCGATATGAATGGCAGTCTATGGTAGCATAATGCTTGGATAGCCAATCCATGCCCAGAATCATGTCGAAGTCATTCATGTCCAGCGGAAGTGCGTCGACAGGTCGAACCTTATCGTCAAATTCTAGGGGAAGAATCTTGTATACATGGGTGATTAATACAGAGTCCCTCAAAGGCGTGGAAATAGTAAGCCTATTTTCTAGTGGCATGGGGAGCATCCTAATGTTCTTAGCATAAGCAGTAGAAATAACCGAGTGAGTAGTACCCGTATCGACAAGAACACATGCAGTTTGACCATACATATACAATATTCCAGTGATGGTACCTGTAGACTTGTTGGCCTGGTCTCGAGATGTCGTGTAGACACGCCCGGTAGTAGGAGGCGGCCTGGTATCAGCGTGTCCCGATGTACCCTCCATCTCACCCTTACGGCAATCCTTCATAATATGGCCAGGAAGACCACACTTGAAGCACGCGTCAGTATTACGGCGACATGGTCCTGGGTGCTTACGGTGGCAAGTAGAGCAAAGAGGATAAGTGAATCCTCCAGCAGGTGCTCTGGCTGGCTGGGAACCTGATAAAACATTTTACATAAGACATGATAATTGGGTACAAAGGACAAAGCGGATAATCGTAAGATGGAATACCAGTGATAGCTGGACGGCTAGGCTGCGAACCTCTATGGTTCTGGTCCCTACCATTTCCATGGTTCCTGGTAGAAGTTTTGCTAAAGTGTCAGAATATGAGTTATAACATGAAATCATAAGGAAATGCTTAAGTATTAGGACCTGCTGCTATTGGAGTGCCCAGCGTTGTTACGGTAATTATCATTACCGCCACGCCTATCTGTAGCAGAACGGTCGTTAGTCTGACCGTTTCCCTTGGGCTGATGAGGCTGCTGCTGAGTAGCCGGCTGAGACCGGTCCCCAGTTTTCTGCCTGGAAGATACATTTAAAGAGATGAATAATTGACATATGGAAAGTATACGGATTGATCACCACTTGAATACGAATGTTTTACCTCTTGCCGGGTCTTTCAGCTTCCCCGAACTCATCTCTCTCCTGCAGCATCTCCAGTTTACGTGCTGCATCGACCACTTGTGCTACAGTGTTGAACGTAGCACACACCAGATTGTTTGCGACCGATGTGTGAAGAGCCCATCTAAAGTGATGTGCCTGCTCTTCAGGAGTACCTGCTGCCGCACCAAGGAAACCAGCTAAACAAAGAAAGCGTTGCATAAACTCGTTGCTATTCTCCCCAGCTCTCTGTCGGATCCCATGGTATTCTCTCTTGAGCTTGTCCTGCTCAGCCTTGGGAAAGAACTGCTCCATCACCCTGTCCTTGAACTGAGCCTAAGTCAAACCAGCAACCCACTCGTCACCACCTTCAGACTGCATCAATGCTAACCACCAATTAAGTACATCGCCTTCGAACCGATAGTATGCCAACCTCGCCTTGTATGCGGGGTCACAACCCATAGCATTGAAAATCTTCTCGATGTGAGCCAACCAGTTTTCAGTATCGCTGGGGCTATCTGTCTTCTCAAAAGCTCAAGGGCGGAGCTTGTTGAATCTCTCTAGCCATACTGCTAATGTCACTGGAGGAGGAGGAGGTGCCTGATTATGCTGCTGATTGTTGGTAGCTTGAACTTCAGCCCCGATGTCATTCCTCAGTTGAGGAAGCAAAGCTTGCATAGCAGCTTGAATTGCAGCATTGAGCTGCTCCTGTTCGCGTGTGAGAACCATCTGACAGTATAACATAAAACATATGATTAAACAGATTAGAACATAAAATCTATATATATACATGAAAAACATTTATACCAAAATTTCACGAGAAAATTTTATGCAAGAAATTTTTTTTGTGTATGAATGCATGATGCAGTTTTATGAAAACTTTTGTATGCTCGAGAGTGAACGCCTCTGGTCAGTTCACCTAAAAAAAGACATAACGAGGGGACGCCTATGGGTCGGTCCCAAATCTAAAAGTTTCGATAAAACACATGCGACTAAATAGGGCCAGTCCTGTACCAACCATTACTTAGTAAAAAATCTGCGACAATGACATGTATATGTATGCTTAAAAATGATGAATGCATGAAAACAACTGTCAGTTCTAGGAAGACCGTAGTGACTACCCACTAATCACAGGTCATATTTGAGAGCCTACAGGTCGAAGCCTTGGCTCTGATACCATAATTGTAACACCCCATTTTGATAATGGAAATGTCACATGTAATTATGACGTGTCATCAAAGCATACAAGGAAAATGTCTAAACATTACTTGACGATAAAAGGAAAATACCGGAATCAAACATCGGTAGTCCAAAGTAAAGCTCATCACACACAAACATAGTATAGTAAAGGAAAGGACTAAACAATGTCCATAGCAAATGTATCATAAGAAAGGAAATGCATAAAGTAAAGAAGGCTAGACAGCTTCCTGTCCATATGCACGTACTCTTAGTGTCTACGAGCGTCCCTGAGTACCTGCCGTTTTGGGAACATAGAAAAGGAAAACGGCTGAGCAAATACGCTCAGTGCACGGATGTACAATAAAGCATGAATAGGATAAGCATATAACATATAACAGCGGAAGAAAACTAAGTCCCGAGTAACCTAGTTAAGTCTTGATAAAACTGGTTTTATAGTTTGAAAAGTCTTATGTTTATGTTGTAAAAACTGTTTATCATATTTTACCATTAGCCAATATAGGTCATGAAAATCCACTGTGCATGAATACTTGGTGGGGTGACCTCATCATGCAAATTAGAGGGGCTGCCTCTAATTTAATATACTGGTTTTTGGGTAGGAGGGATCAGCTCCTTGTGAAGGATGCAAGGCACACACCACATTCACCATGAAATCCTGACTGAAAACATGTAACTAGGATGCACCCATACGCCCCACATGATAAATATAATATAAATGGACAAAAGCTGAAGGGACGCCACGAGCAATCACTCCGCCGTGGTGAAGTCATAACATTAGTGCCTCTAATGTTATGGTTATGGTACCTCCATAACTAGGTGAAACTGGTCATGCATGTATATGGCTATAGGTATTCTTAATTAAACATAAGCAATCAAACACATAACTTATACTACGGGAAAACAGTTGGCTGCATACGGGGAATCCTAATAAGGAAAGAATGTCCATACTGAAAGGACGGGAATCCGTACCTTATGTCTAGTGAACGAAGAAGATGAACTGAGAGGAATCCTACTTCCGAATCACTAGTGCTACATAAATACATACATGAATAAGTATCTGCTTACTAAATACGTAGCTGGTTTTATGTCATGTCTTAGCTTATTTTATGTGTTCTTACCATGTTTTACTGTTTTAAAGCCTTAAACCGTGTTTATCTTATATTCTGTTTAATCTGATTAAGTATTTCTTGTATTTCATGTATTATTATACTTACTGTGTAATAACAAGTAACTTTCCAAAAATAGCAGGTTTCCTAAAATAGAAAGTTTCCAAAAATAGAAAGTTTCCAAAAATAGAAAGTTTCCAAAAATAGAAAGTTTCCAAAAATAGAAAGTTACCAAAAATAGAAAGTTTCCAAAAAGAGAATATTCCAAAAATAGAAAGTTTCCAAAAATAGAATTACTGCTTAAAATAGATAAGTTTCTAAAAATAGAAAGTTTCCATAAATAGATTAGCTGCCTTATTTAATTAAGTTTCTAAAAATAGAAAGTTTCCATAATTAGAAATAAGCTGTTTAAATAAGCTAAGTATATAAGCCTAAGTGTTTTCATGATTATTTTCTAAGTCATATGATATAATGTATAGTTTAATAATTATTTCATGTAATTAAATTAAACTATAGGTTAAAATATTAATTAAAGTATAACATGTTTTTAATTAAATAAAGTTAAATACTTAGGTTAAAACATGTATTATTATTTATTAATAATATAACCTAAGTAATGTTAATTAATTAATTATAATCATGGTTTTTAAATAATTAATTAATTATAAGTCTAAAATATAAAACACTTAGGTTAATTAATTTCATGATTATTAATAATTAAAATAACCTAAGTCATGTTATTAAATTAATCATGTCATTTTATTAATTTAATTTTTAACATAAGATCATAAAATAAAAAAAAACTAAACATACACCATGAACCGGATCTAGAATCAAAATCATGAACCGGACATGAAATCGACACCGTACCCCGAACCAACTCGGGGTACCCCGTGTCTTGATGCTGCCGTGGGACCCACACCCACCAACCGGGACCTTATGGTCTCGGTGGTGGTCGGATGCCAAACCGAAACCCCCCTTGGGTTCGGTGCAGGCCGCGGCTAAAACAAACATCCCTTAAAACCATACTTTTGATTTTATTAAATACAAATTCATGTTAGATCCATGATTTTAATTAGGTTTTTGTAAAAACATAACATGTTCTTGATTTATTAAAAGATCAAATCAAAAGAAAAGGTTTAAAAAGTATTTACCGAATTCGTGGATCAAAAGGACGAAGAACAAACACGATCACCAACTAATATTCCAAGATCCAAGATCAACAAACACCTCCTTGTGGTGTTCTTAGGGTGGCGGCCAAAAAGAGGAGAAGGAGGAGGGTTTTAGGTTTTTGCTAAAAATCTTCTGTAAAGTAAAATGAGTAGTGTAAAATCTTTTAACCCCTTTAGTAAAAATTACAAATGGGCTTGGCCCATTTGTCCCTTGTAGCCGCGGGTAGGGGGCCCCACTTGGGGTACCCGTACCTTTTTCCGTGTCTCGATGTTAAGTTATACGTTCGTGATTATTTGTGTTCGCGTTTTAAGTGTTCTCGTTACGTAATTATCGTGATCTAATATATTTAATTACGCTCGTAATAAATATATATACGTAATTAATAATAGTTCGTGTTTTAATTACGTTCATGATTTCATGATCGCATGTTCGTGATTAATTATCGTCAAATAATTATTACGTGCTCGTGCGTAGTAAATACTTATCGTGTTCTAACACGTACGTAATACGTAAAATCCTAACACGTAATCGTAATCATGCTATATTAGGAAAGTTTAAATCTAGTACGTACGATCCTAAGGGTACTATTCATGGTAAAAGCATGCGGGTTTTACATTTGGTCTGAGGGAAGCTAAGCAAAAGACACAAGTAAGAGATAGGGATTTCAACCCTAGTCAGATGCCTTCTAGTTTACCCAACACTGCTAACCATAGCATGTCATATGCTAGGAGCATCAATAAATCATCTAGGAATTCTAGATCTTACTCGGACGTTAAATATGCTACTTGTAAAACATGTAGGAAATGTGTCTTTAAAGCCAATCATGATTCTTGTGTCAAGAAATTACTTAATAAGGTGAACTCCCATGCTAGACTTAAATCCTAGTGGGTAGCTAAAATCAAACCCATTGGTAAAATGTGGCTCCCCACTGGTAGAACTTTCACTCTTGTAGGAAACGAGTGCCCTTTAACTAGGATAGTCTCAGATTCTACTTAGACTACTAGGGAGGAAATTGAAAAGGATGATACATCACTTAAGCCTGAACTTAAGATTTTCTATAAAAGGAAACGTTTGCCAGCTAAGATAAGTGAATCATCTCCTCAGGTCACCTCTGGCACAAGAAAAGAAAACTGTGAATCCCTGCAGGGTTCTAAGATAGATATCTCTAACCCATATAAAAGCATACAAACTTCAACTGAGATTGTAGGTACCAAAGTCAAGATCAACAAAAAAAACCGGTCCGATCTTTATATACCGTTCAACTAAGGACACTCTCAGAGTTTGGTTACTAAAGAAGCTGATATCAGATAAACAAGTGTCTCAGGGGATTTGCAGTTAAGCTTACATTGTACTTAGGCTTATAGACAAATCACAGTCTGTGACCCGTTCATCAAAGAAAGGAAAGTTTATCGCCGATGATAAACTTATCTTCACAAACGAGAAAATAATTTTTCTCGGACACGAGCTAAAATTAAAACTATTCAACGGTTTTAAGCTCGTGTATATGGCTCACAGTCAAATCACAGTCTATAACCTGAACTTCAGAGAAACGGAAGTTTATCTCGTCAACGATAACTTACCCTCCCAAAATGAGAAATTAAGTTTTCTCAGACACGAGCTTATCCTAAAACCATTCAAAGGATTTAAACTCGTGTATAAGGCTCATCGTTAAATGTCAGACGATGACCCGATCTTCACATAAAGGAAAGCTTATCGCCGATGATAAACTTATCCTCAAAACGAGAAATTAAGTTTTCTCGGACACGAGCTTACACTAAAACCATTCAAAGGTTTTAAGCTCGTGTATAATGGTTCATTGTTAAATGTCAGACAATGACCCGTTCTTCAAATAAAGGAAAGTTTATCGCCGATGATAAACTTATCCTCATTAACGGGAAATTAATTTTTCTCGGACACGAGTTTACTTTAAAACTATTCAAAGGTTTTAAACTCGTGTATAAGGCTCATCGTTAAATTTAGACGATGACCTGATCTTCACATAAAGGAAAGTTTATCGCCAATGATAAACTTATCCTCAAAACAAGAAATTAAGTTTTCTCGGACACGAGCTTACACTAAAACCATTCAAAGGTTTTAAGCTCGTGTATAATGGTTCATTGTTAAATGTCAGACAATGACCCGTTCTTCAAATAAAGGAAAGTTTATCGCCGATGATAAACTTATCCTCATTAACGGGAAATTAATTTTTCTCGGACACGAGTTTACTTTAAAACTATTCAAAGGTTTTAAACTCGTGTATAAGGCTCATCGTTAAATGTCAGACGATGACCCGATCTTCACAAAAAGGAAAGTTTATCGCCGATGATAAACTTATCCTCAAAACGAGAAATTAAGTTTTCTCGGACACGAGCTTACACTAAAGCCATTCAAAGGTTTTAAGCTCATGTATAATGGTTCATTGTTAAATGTCAGATAATCACCCGGACTTCAAATAAAGGGAAGTTTATCTTGTCAACGATAACTTACCCTCACAACGAGAAATTAATTTTTCTTGGGCATGAGCTTATGTTAAAAAACATTCAAAATTTTTAAGCTCATGCACAAGGCTTGCAGTCACATGTCAGATTGTAACCCGAGATTCTAAGAAAGGAAAGTTTATCGCCGATGATAAACTTATCCTCATTAACGAGAAATTAAATTTTCTCGGACACGAGCTTACATTAAAACTATTCAAAAGTTTTAAGCTCGTGTAAATGGCGTATAATCACATTTCAGATTATGCCCCAGACTTCAAAAAAGGAAAGTTTATCGCCAATGATAAACTTATCCTTACAACGAGATATTATTTTTCTCGGGCATGAGCTAATATTAAAAACATTCGAAGTTTTTTAAGCTCATGCACAATGACTTACAGTTAAATATCAGACTGTAACTCGAATTTAATTTTAGGATAGCTTATCTTTAAATATATCTTATCCTCGTAACGAGAAATTAAATTTTCTCGGTCATGAGCTTGTATTAAAACATTCCAAGTTTTAAGCTCAAAAAGGAAAATGTATCTTTTAAATAAGAGAACTTTTCCTCATAACGAGAAATTCATATTTCTCGGTCATGAGCTTTACATTAAAATATTCAAAAGTTTTTCAAGCTCATGAAAACGACTTCTAAGTAAATATCAACTTAGAACTCGTTCTTCAGTATAAAGGGAAAGTTTATCGCCGATGATAAACTTATCCTCATTAACGAGAAATTAAATTTTCTCGGACACGAGTTTACATTAAAATTATTCAAAGGTTTTAAGCTCGTGTAACATGGCGTATAATTATATTTCAGATTATGCCCCGGACTTCAAAGAAAGGAAAGTTTATCGCCGATGATAAACTTATCCTTACAACGAGAAATTAATTTTTCTCGGGCATGAGGTAATATTAAAAACATTCAAAGTTTTTAAGCTCATGCACAAAGACTTACAGTTAAATATCAGACTGTAACTCAGACCTTAATTTTTGGAAAGCTTATCTTTCATGATAACTTTTCCTCGTAACGAGAAATTAATTTTTCTCGGTCATGAGCTTGTATTAAAACATTCGAAGTTTTAAGCTCATAAAGTAAAGTGTATCTTTTAAATAAGAGAACTTTTCTTATCAACGAGAAATTCATCTTTCTGGGCGTTAAAACATTCGAAGTTTTTCAAGCTTATGAAAACGACTTCTAAATAAATGTCAACTTCAGACTCATTCTTCAGTTAAAAGGAAAGTTTATCGCCGATGATAAACTTATCCTTAAAACGAGAAATTATTTTTTCTCGGGCATGAGCTAATATTAAAAACATTCGAAGTTTTTAAGCTCATGCACTAAAACTTACAGTTAAATATCAGACTGTAACTCAGACCTTAATTTTAGGAAAGCTTATCTTTCATGATAACTCTTCCTCGTAACGAGAAATTAATTTTTCTCGGTCATGAGCTTGTATTAAAACATTCCAAGTTTTAAGCTCATAAAGTAAAGTGTATCTTTTAAATAAGATAACTTTTCTTCTCAACGATAAATTCATCTTTCTCGGTCATGAGCTTTACGTTAAATCATTCAAAGTTTTTCAAGCTCATGAAAATGAAATCTAAGTAAATGTCAACTTAGGACTCGTTCTTCAGTTAAAAGGAAAGTTTATCACCGATGGTAACTTATCCTTAACAACGGGAAGTTTAAAACTTCTCGGACTTAAGCTCGTTTAGTAAGATATTCAACATCTTAAGCTTAAGTAATTGGTTTTCAAAACTTTGAACACAATTTTTCGAGAATTTCTCAAAAGGTTTTTCTAAATCTTTCAAAATTGTGTGTTCAAAAATGTTTTGATAAAAAGAGCATGTCTTCTAGAATCGATAATATTTACGATACTAGAGATGTTCTTCAATAATGACACGGGGTTCTAAATAAAGTTCGAGCAGAAGTTCAAATGTTTTAAAACATGCTCAAATTGGCTTGCTATTATTCCAGATAGTAACCCGCTTTTCATATTAAAGTCAAGCATTTCACTGGAAAGCTTTGACTCAACAATGGGAATTAATTTTCTCTGGCATGGTCTATTTATAACCATGTAAGGGATTGTGTTTATGGAATAACACAATCTAACAAAAAATTATGTACGCTTCAGTGCATTTCTTTGTTAAAACAAGAGAAATCTTGTTTTTATGAAGTTATCATCTCCACCAATCATAGCAATTTACAATTGATATCTACATACTCGATGACGCGACTACTCAAACGGCGACTACAACTCTTTCGATAGAACATGGGTCAACAATTTAGGGGGAGAAATTGTCCAGCATTCAGAATCTTTGATGCCGAAAGTGCCAAGGTCACATATTGGTGTCAAGACAACGATATCAATCGTACACATGATGTCAATAGATAACTTCAGACATGATGAGTCGACCAACATTCGTGAACAAGAACCATGTGATTCTATCATATGATGTTCTCCATCATTCAGGTCCAACTTTGCAAATTGCTAATCTTGTTAATACATTATCATATATGATCTTTGCACGTGATAAATACCTTCCACTTGTGTTTAAAAGGTATTTAATTTACGTTTCAAGTACACCCTCATTAATTTGAGGGGGAGCTTGTGAAATTCATGAAGATAATTGGATTTGCATTTTCTTCCCAAATTTTCTTAAAATGCTATTAAATCAATTGATATTAAAGACATCGATTGGGTTAATATTTTTAATATGGGGGATAAAATGTGATATAATTTGGGAAATGATTAATCATAAATGGTGTCAGCGCCTGATTATCTCTTGTCAGCGTCTAAGTTCTTTTTGTCAGCGTCCCAGTGACTTAGCTATTTTTATTCCCAACAATCCTCCCCTAAACTTGATATCTACTCTAGTAATCAAGTTTCATAATAAAAACAAAATAGAAGGAGGATTCTTACAAACTAATCTTCTTTCTTAATAAGGGAATAAATAAATCTAATCAAATCCTTACTAACATCACTAGTATAATCAACCTCTAATGGTGTAGATATCATCAACTTGAAAACATCTTGTGATATAGGATATTCAACATCAACCAACAGATATTCTGAAAATTTGGATGTACTAAGATAATATACACCAGCAGCTGAGTAGATACGCCATGTCATCCCACTAATAGCATCCAGATCCAACCAAACTGGATCAGCATCATTTGGCTCAATCATTCTCTTGAATGTGGACCAAATCTTTTTTCCATTAACTGAAGTAGGTTCTTCAGTCTCATACTTGGCCTTCATCAACAACCACAAGTCAACCAAGTCTTCTCTATCAAAGCTAGCAAACATAGACATGAAAGAAGTGAAAGTGTGTACCTTATCACCAGTCCTGGTGATCTTCCAAAAACCACTTGCATCTTCTTCATACTGAATTATGGGGTTTCTAAAGTCAAGAGGCAACACTTCTACAAAATTAGAAGTCTCCAATGCAGAAAGCTTCATACTCTTCCTTAACACATCCTCACTTGGATTCAATGGATCAAGCTTTGGAAACTCTATTGGTATTCCCTTCTTCACTGGCCTAGGAACTATAGATGCCTTCTTAATTCTCATCTGCTCCTCCTTTTCCTCTTGTCTTTCCTTTGAGAGCAGCTCAAAATTTCTATACTTACACAAAGAATCCCAAATAGGATAAGCCAAACACTCCAATTGTTAAAAACTCAGACCTCTAAACTTTGCATAAGTCCACCCAGTCTGATGATTCCTTAACAGTAAATAATACAACTCTCTCCTTACTGTCTTGGATTCTAGCTTGATATTGCTAGGCTTATTCTTCTCCCATACTCTCGGATCATCCTGCAACCTCAAAATCCCTTCAAGACACCAAATCTTCTCAAACATAGAAACATTTGGATCACTCAACACTTCATACTCATACTTGAAGAAAAGCTCAACAATATTAGGTATATTCAAATCAAACTTCAACTTCAATTCTCTAAGCTTATCTAAACCCAACTCCTCCCCATACTCTAGCTTCTCATGTTCTTCAAGTATCATAATACTTGAATCAGTACTCTCACCATCACTGCCTTCCTTATTACTTTAAGAAGTAGTCACTATTTGTGACTCAATAGCAGTATTCTTCATCTTCTCCTTTTCCTCAAGTTGTGCAGCCAAAATGGAATCAAAATGTACTTGGGATGCATCCTTGGGAACCTCTGCTTCTACCATAATCCCTTTACCTTTATCCAATACATCAATAGAAGGTAAATAAGTTGGTAGTACCTGTGTAGACACATCCTTAATGATAGTTGATGACTGGGATACACCAACTACATCTGCAGCTTTGTCAGCGCCCAAATTCAGAACGTCAGTGCTTGATTTTTTCTTGTCAACGCTTGACTTTGTGAACTGCTCCATCATCTCTGTAAATATCAACTTTGTAGGAGTAACCAGTGAAGCATCAAATCCTGGTTGCTCTTTCAAACCTATAACGGCTTCAGCTACATCCAATGAATTTCCAAAAGAAGCACCCTCGTGTGAGCCTTTGTCACTAACATGTATCTAATAATCCTCCCCTTTGGAAGAATCCTCCTCCCTACGCCTTAAGTTAGCATTCTCCAAAAGAACTATCCTCTCCCTCAATTGCTTGAGTTCAAGGCCTTGAGCATTGACAACCTGTACAAGGTTTGTATTTTGCTTTTGCAAGCTCATACAAACCATTGTCAATTCCATTACTGATAAGGGTTCCATACTGACCTTCTCTAGTATGGGAAGTTGCCCTCCCATAAGAGACTCATTGGGCATGGGTGTGGGCTTAATGATGTTGGGACTGTCGTGGCGTACATCAAAGCGAGTACCACTAGTCCCAGCCTCACTCATAGCACCAACCACACTTGTGGTGGTGGTTCTATCTGCAACATGGCTAGGAACACTAGAGGAGAACACTCTAGTGATCCTTTAGCGTTTTACAAACCTATACTCATTGGGTTCAGAAGAAGAGGAATTAAGGTCTGTTTGCGATTATGGGTGAAGGGTGTCAGCGTCGAGATTGGTAGTGTCAGCGTTGAGGTTATTTATGTCAGCGCCGACATTTGGAACGTCAGCGCCTGGGGATGGGGGGTCAATGTTCATGTGTTGGGGTGATGGTGGTAGGTCTGGAATAGGGTCTTGGGCAGGTTGTGATGGTGGTGGTGGTGGAGGGTTTGCAGCTGCCTAAATGACAGCATGCATGGCTGGAGTGAGAGGCAAATCCCTATAGGGTGCTGAATTCATGTTGCCAAACACAGTTTTCTTTTGTTCAGGGACCTTATAAAAATGGTCATGGTCTCGGGTACAATAGCCTTGCGTTTCAAAAACCATTTGCAAAAATCAAGGGTAAGCAAGAGTCATCTTGTTATCCTTATTATGATACATGCCATCAAAAATCATTTTGGACCAATTACAGTTTTGCCCAGTTGCAATACACACAATGACACTCCCAATTGAACTGTTGATTTCATTGTGTGAGGAGCATTTGGGACTCAGATATTATAAAATGACATGTATAAGGTACTTCCAAGCTGGGGGAAACTGTTGTTTAGAATATTTATTTAAATGGCCTACTGGCGGCAAAGGATATCCCAAAGCTTAGAGTCCTAACTTTAGGTCGTCTAGGGGAAGCATGGTTACACCATCAGCATCATTAAGATGCAAATCTTGGCGAACCAAAGCTTTAGTAACCACCCATTCAACCCCATGAACAGTAGCATATAATGTAATCACTCCATCAACTGTTTAAAATTGAACTTCCATAGCTCAAAGTTGTCAAGGTCAAGTATGAGGATTTTTAGGTTGTGACTTGATGAGGAGGTCATACCTGTAGTAGACATCTTGTCTGGTTTTTAGGGTTTCTTTAAATAATTAGGGTTTTTGGCGATTTAGGGTTTTTAGGGTTTCGTGTTCTTTAGATCAAAGTTCCTCAACAAGCTCTGATACCACTTGTTGATCCCAAACATAGATCGATTAGCTTTGTGTTAACGAGATTGAATCAATATTATCACTTAGAGAAACTTTGTGTTATGAAACAATCTAAGTGCTATGCATAATTTAACACTTAGAACAAGAAGACACAAAACAGAATAACCCAAACTTTCACTTTGATTGATTATCAATACTTGCGTACAATGAAAGTGTAAAAACGTATATAAACCTAAAGGCCCCCTTTTATAGAATAAGGAACCTTGTACAAGAGTCTACGTATCAACTATTTTAGGTAAAGATAAACATAGAAAATACAATGTCAAACATATCTTTAATAGAAGTACAAAACGTATAGACTAAGTATTCTATCAGTGGTTGAACTTTCTTCTTGTCAGCGCTTCAATATCTCTTGTCAGTGTCCAGCTGTCAGCGCCTGATTATCTCTTGTCAGCGTCTAAGTTCTTCTTGTCAGCGTCCTAGTGACTTAGCTATTTTTATTCCCAACAAGGGGAACAAATCCCCTCATATTAACTACATTAGAAAGCGATAATATGTACATGGATAAGCATGGGATCTCCCCCACGAAGCACCTCGTTTTTGATTACCGAGTCATGATCATAACTCGATCCCCTCAATGCTAATTATCATTGGGGAAGGTAACTTGGTCAAGGTCGTCCAAAGAAGGCACTTCCCCACCGAAGTAGTGCTTAAGCCTATGTCCATTCACCTTGAAATTAGGACCATCATTTTGAGCTAGCTCGATGGTCCCATAAGGAAACACTTGTGTTATGGTGAACGGACCCGACCAACGAGATTTCAATTTCCCGAAAAATATCTTTAAACGAGAGTTAAAAAGTAACACTTGATCACCAACGTTAAAAACCCGGTTTTTAATCTTTGAATCATGAAACTTTTTATTCTTTTTCTTAAAAATCAATGAATTTTCATAAGCATTATCTCGTATATCATCCAATTCATTAAGTTGTATTTTCTGGGGATCTCCCGCGGTCTTCAAGTCATAGTTGGCATGCTTTAGGGCCCAATATGCCTTGTGTTCCATTTCAATAGGCAAATGGCAATTCTTTCCATAAACCAACTTATAAGGAGTACAACCGATAGGTGTCTTATAAGCGGTGCGAAAGGCCCATAAAGCGTCATCGAGATTGTCGGATCATGAAGTACAGTTTTCTCCAATCGACCTCTCCAAAATCCTCTTTAAAGCTCAGTTTGAAACCTCGACTTGCCCACTCGTTTGCGGGTGATAAGCCGTAGAAAGACGATGTGTAACCCCATATTTCTTTAGAACCTTTTCGAATTGGTCATTCCAAAAATGGGTTCTACGATCGCTTATAATAGCACGAGGGGTTACAAACCGAGAGAATAGTTGCTTCAAAAACTTCACTACCACACGAGCATCATTCGTAGGCAAAGCCTTAGCTTCCACCCACTTAGATAGGTAGTCGACTGCGACGAGGATATACTTGTTTCCATGAGACGATGGGAACGGTCTCAGAAAGTCAATGCCCCAAACGTCGAAAATCTCACACACTTGAATTATATTTTGCAACATTTCATTCTTTTGAGAGGATTTTCCTTGACGTTGACAAGAATCACACGACTTCACAAGTGCGTGTGCATCACGATAGATCGTAGGCCAAAAAAAGCCGACATCGAACACTTTCTTAGCCGTGAAGTTATCACCGTGGTGACCACCCGTAGGTCCCTCGTGTCAAGCTCTAAGGATGTTAGAAGCTTTGGTACCAAAGATACAACATCGAATGAGTTGATCCGCACAAACCCGAAAGAGATAAGGGTCGTCCCAAAAATAGAACTTGACGTCACGAAAGAATTTTCGCCTTTGTTTTGTCGTCATACCCTTGATTATGAAATTTCCCACATGGTAATTTGCAATGTCGGCAAACCATAGGGTGTCGTACTTAGAATTCACTACACCGAGAGTCTCGAGAGGAAATGTTTCGGTGATTTCCTTGTTCTTGAACTCATTCTTGTGAAAATCTTCTAAACGAGAGAGATGATCGGCCACTAGATTCTCGGCTCCTTTTTTGTCAAGTATGGTGACATCAAATTCTTGTAGGAGGAGAATCCAACGGAGCAATCTCAGCTTAGCATCAAGCTTAGAGAAGAGGTACTTGATATCCGAATGATCTGTATAGACGATGCTTTTCGTCAAAACGAGATAAGGTCAGAATTTCTAAAATGCATACACCACGGCAAGTAGTTCTTTTTCCGTTATAGTGTATTTCATTTGAACCTGGGTCATCGTCTTACTAGCATAATGGATAGGTCGAAAGTTATTTTCATGACGTTGCCCTAAGACGGCCCCAATAGCATAATCACTTGCATCGCACATGATTTCAAAGGGTAATTCCCAATTAGGAGCAACAAGAATGGGAGCTTCGGTAAGTTTCCTCTTAAGAGTTTCGAAAGCTCGAACACAATCCTCATTGAAGTTGTTAGCCTCAAAATATTGAGTCAAACGAGAATGCTCGGTCATATGTTTATTATGTATCGTATTTTAGAACGTTGTAATAGGTAGTATATTAGTCGTGTTATACGAGCGTAACTTTAGGCTAAAGTTCATTAATAAGTAACTAAAGCCCAAAAGGAAAGCCCGGCCTATGTAGTATAGTCCATACAAGCCCACATGTAGGGGGACTCTAAATACCCTTCCTAGCGTGTTAGGAAGGGTGTTGGTCATTTCTTTTTCTCTCAATCTAATATCACCTAGTTTCTCCAACCAGTTTCTCTCTACTTTCTCTCACTACTTTCTCTCTCTAGAATTCATCTTCTTCATCTATTTTATTTCTTTAATTCGTGCTATATCATCTAAATATATGGGACAACAATTGGTATCAATCGCCATGGGGTAGTTTTGTGATTCGTGGTTGATTTACTACTTAGTTCGTGTGATTTTTACATAAAATCTACAGATTCAAGTTTTTTTCTTGTGTTTTTCGTGCTCTAAATCTTCCTCCTTTCATCTCTACATCTTTCATACGTGTGGTAAGATTTTGGTTACTTTTGTTTGGTTAGAATCACAAATTCCAAGGTAAAAATCCATTCTTTCTTGTTGCTCTTAAGTCTCTGCTTATTTATTGGGATACGATCTGATTTTGTGATTGCATAAACCCTGGGGGTTTCTACTTGCGATCCATAGTCACGATCTAATACTATGATCTAACTGCGATCACAAGTACGATCCACAGTACGATCTGTGAGTACGATCACTCAGTACGATCGGTGAGTACGATCGTTGGATACGATAAGTGAATACGATCGTTGGATACGATCAGTGAATACGATCGTTGGATACGATCACTGGGTACGATCGTTGGATACAATCACTGGGTATGATAGGTGAGTACGATCAGACTGCGATCTAAGAAGTACGATCCGACTGCGATCTAGGAGTACGACCAGAGTGCGATCAGACTACGATCTAGGAGTACGATCAGAGTGCGATCAGACTACGATCATAGAGTACGATCAAAGTGCGATCAGAATGCGATCAGAGTGCGATCTAAGAGTGCGATGGGTGACATTGCGATGGACATCTAATTTTTGTTCGAGTATTTTTTAGACTTAGCCACTATCTAGACTAGTCTCGGAACGTAGTTTACACGAAGATTAAAAAAAGAAAAGAAAAAAAGAGTTAAAATTTTTAGGTCAAGTAAAATCAAATTTTTTCCATACTAGTTTTAGGCTATTTCTAGCTCTATTTCAAAATTTGGTGATTACAAATTTTTTAGGTCTACCGTTTTGTCGGACTGAGGAATTTATTGTCAGACTGAGAAAAAATCGCAATTTTCGGAATTTCAACAACCAAACAATCACAACACAACTACTTAAGATCCACATTCGATTCATCATTTCAGAGAATATTGAGATGGATTCTACTGCCGAATATCGTGTGACGAACAACAACATAATGGTGGCAGGTAACAAAGAAAGACCACCAATGCTTGTGTCGGGTCGATATGATCAATGGCAATCCCGTTTATACGTTACCTTGACACAAAACCTAACGGTGATGCTTTAAGGCAATACATTTTGGATGGACCCTATAAACTCTCAAGGATTCAAGTTCCTGCAGTACCAGCCACAGACGCAAGTGACGCACAACCCACATATGAACGTGATGAAAATAGGACCGACCTCACCCCAGAGAACCGTGCGTGGTTTGATGAAGAGAAGGAAGCAATCTACTTAATTCTCAGTGGCATTGGAGATGAAATTTACTCTACGGTTGACGCATGCCCTACTGCTCAAGAAATGTGGACGGCTATTGAAAGATTGCAACAAGGTAAATCACTTAACAAACAAGATGTGAAAACTAAGATGTTTTGGAACTTTGGCAAGTTTACATCAAAGGATGGGGAATCAATTGATTCTTATTACTCCCGATTCTACAAGATGATGAATGATATGACCCGAAATAACTTGCAAGTTTCCACCATGCAAATCAATGTCCAATTTCTACAGCAACTTCAACCAGAGTGGACACGGTTTGTTACCTTGGTGAAACAACAAAAAAAGTTAGACGAAATTTCATATCACAAGCTCTTTGACATCTTAAAACAATTTCAAAATGAGGCAAATGAACTTCGAGCTAAACGAGTTGCAAAGATTTCCAATCCACTTGCTTTGGTGTCTACCACTCAACATTACCCAGATTATCACTCTCGGACTTCAAAGACTTACTCTACTCAATCATCATCACCACGATCATCCATTGTCTCTAATTCACATGCTCCAACACGATCCCGAGGCAAAGAAGTTGCAAGAGCACCATCACCCACACCTAAGCAATCATCCGAAGAAGACAGTGATGAAGAAGTAGCTCAAAAGGATAGGGAATTCAAGCAACAAATGGCTTTCGGTATGAAGCAATATAAGAAAATCTACAAACCCACCAACAACAACCTTCGAACATCTTCAAACTCGAGGAACACCCATGCACAGAGTCCTCCAAGTTATGACACACGAAGACGTGCTGAGAGTCCTCCAAAGTATGATCGACAACCGAAGTATGATAATCAGAGGGTGGCTACTGTTGTTGGAAATAGGGAAACTATTGGTACTCAAGTTGTGTAGCAAAGTGGGATTCAGTGTTTTAACTGCAGAGGTTTTGGGAATTTGGCTAGGGAATGGAGGCAGCCAAAGAGGGTTAAAGATTATGGTTATCATAAGGAAAAGATGCTGTTGTGCAAGAAAATGGAAGCTGGAATCAAGTTATCAGCTAAGGAAGGAGAAATGCTTGACGACACAGATGATGAACTCTCCGACCAAGAACTCGAGGCACATTATTCATACATGGCAAAGATTCATGAGGTCCTTAACGTCACTGAAGATGACAATGGTCCTATCTTTGATACTGAGCCAATTGATACGGTACAACATGATGATGAATATAATGTGTTTGGTGATACACATGAGCATAGTGATCTTCCAACAACAATTAGTGACACGTGTATGATGGAAACGGTTGATAGCAATACCACACCCGATTCATCAGACATGTGCAATAATGAGTTTGAGGATGATCAACATGAAAATGAGTATGATGACAAGGAGCGTGTCGCCCTTGCTAATTTAATTGCTAGCTTACAAAAAGATGCCAATGAAAATAGAAAGAATCAAAAGCAATTAAAGAAGGCAAACGCAGCGCTCACTCAAAACTTTGAAGAATGCAAAGCCGCTCTTATAAAATCTAGTGAGACTATTGATAGTTGGGCTGAGCTTCTTCAAAAGACCAACGAGCTTGAGGGGTACAAAAGTCGTGTCATCAACGTTAAAAAGGACGATTTTGAAAATAAATACAATGAAGCTCTTGCTTTGTTAACTAAAGAAAAACGTCAATTTAATGTTTTATTAGGTGATGAACGTCAAAAAACGTACCTTGCCACAACAAAAGTTAATGAACTTGAACAGAGGCTTTCTATGAACACCACCGATTCTGCTAAAATTCTTGACGAAAAGAAACAAGAGGTTGAGACAATAAAACAAAATTTCAAAATTAGACAAAGCAAAGATACTGAAAAAGTAAAGGATCTCGAAGAACAAGTCGATTTTTTGAAAAAAGTTGTTTATAATAGACATGACTCTATTCAAACCGTAAGAATGATAACACCTCGGTCGTTTTTCAAGGGTCAATCTAGCTTTGCCACCCCCAAGTACCTCGAACAAGCTCAAGCTGCGAACCCTCACTTATATCTTGATGAGTCCGAATGGACTGATAATGACTGCCCAGTAGCTAACCTCGATAGTGAAGAGACGTCCCTTTGGGATGAGGAGAGTAGATCACTGGTCAATAAAGATTTTGTGAAACCATATAACTATGCTTATCTAAACAGTCTTTATGGTCTTTCACTCCACAAAAACAGAAGTCTCGTGAGGAATTATTTTTAGAATGCAAACAACGAAGAATTCAATGGAAGAAAGCGTTTGCCGCTAAGAGAAAAACTAATGTTTTTAAATATATTAACTATTTGCCTCTAGATGCTTCTAAAAGCAAAAGTAGAAAAACACTTGGTTTTCTTAAACACCACGTTGATAATGTTCAATCAATTGTTGAAAGCGATTAGGAAAACGTCAAAAAGATAAGTGGAAAACCGAGATTCCTCACGACATAACTGTGCTTGTGAAAGAACTTTTAATACCAAATACGAAGATAATAAAAGAACATGTTCTTGAGTTTGAAAATTTGATTCGGTCTGAAATGTTTGATGATTTGAAATATGTTGAGTCTCTTGAAAAAGAAATTGATGAACTTCAAAATGACAAACCAGAATTTTCAAACGAATATGATATACTCTTAGAAGAATGTCTCTCCAAAGATATTTTGTGTGTTACTCTTCAATCTTGTGCTGATATCGATGAATATTCTGATGTTGCATGCAAATATCTTGATAAAATCAAAGAATGTGAGCGTCTTGAACTTGAGCTTTCGAAACATAAAGAAAATGTTGATAAAAAGGCTTTTGAGTTACTTCAACACAAAACTGATTTCCTTCAAACACATTGTCATTCTCTTGAACTTGCTTTGCAAAAAGACGTTGGTAGTTTTCCACATGATAATAAATTGCAAGAAAAACTTTCCCAAACGTTTCGATAAATGAATGAACAGAATTTGGAAATTAAAGGGTTGAAAGCTCAGTTACAAGACAAGGACAGAGAAATAGCAGAGTTGAAGAAACTCGTTGCTAAGATGGGTGGGAAAATTGTGAAACCCAGTGTTAAGAAACCTGTTGTAAGACAACAAAATGCTCAAAAAGTGACAAAACCCTCTGTCTTGGGAAAACCATCTGTTTTCTCTAATTCTGCATTTGCAAAACCTGCGTTTGCCCCCAAGACGGATGGGAAGGATAGGTTACCACAAAACACTCCCAAAACACATATTCGATCACAAAGCATTAAGAACACAAATGTGGTTAAACCAGGGATGTATAGATTGGCCACTAAACCCACACAAAACAAAGAAAGTCAATCACCTCAGACTTCTAGAAACACTAATAGACGTGTGTCTTTTACTACAGGAGTAGTCCCCACTGCTAGTGTTAGCCGGCCCAAGCTTAAGAGCACTCGCATGAATGAAAAGGTCTGGCAAAACAAAAGTCAAGGGAAGATGAAGGAAGTAGAAGACCACCCTAGGATTTTCAATGTTTCTAAGAATAAAACGTCTGTAATCGCGTATAATGACGATTTGAATGATTCGACTTTGAATGCTTTGAATGTTAAGTTTGTTTGTGTGAAATGTGGAAAGTGTGCTAATGCTAATCATGCTATGTGTGTTTCGAATAATGTCAAAGGCGTAGAAACTAGAACTAAGAAGTAAACTATGATGCCTATTAGTGCTAGAAAACCCAAACGCAAAGTGAACCATTCTGGTGCAACCCCCCCTAAGAAAAGTATTGCATCAGACTCCACCACTAAGAACCCTAGAAGCAGAATTAGGGAATTATATGAGTCTGCTAGCAAGCCTTGGAAATGGTGGTTTGCTAATCAATGTCCTCCAGGATATAAATGGATGCCTAAGGTTAGGACAGAAAACGTGACTATGAGCGTTAGTGTGCCTCTAAGTGATGAAACTAGGGAAACTAATGAATCGGAAATCACAACTAACATGGAATCCAATTTAGCAAATGCTCCATCGTGTTCTAATTCTTCTACAGGTGATCAAAAATAATTCTCTTCATACTGGACTCCGGATGCATGAAGCACATGACGGGGAATCTCAAGCTTCAAATTAACTTCGTGGAGAAGTTTCTGGGTACGGTCCGATTCGGAAATGATCAATTTGCACCGATCCTAGGATATGGAGACTTGGTTCAGGAGAATATCACTATCAAAAGGGTTTACTACGTCGAAGGGCTATATCAAAATCTTTTCTCGGTTGGTCAATTCTGTGATGCGGATTTGGAGGTTGCTTTTAGAAAGAAGACATGTTTTGTTCGTGATTATGATGGGAATGACTTACTTACCGGAACACGGGGTACTGATCTCTACACTATTTCAATACAAGACTCCACATCTTCAACTCCAATTTGTTTCATGGCTAAAGATTCAACGACTCAAGCTTGGTTATGGCATCAACGTTTATCTCATCTTAACTTTGATACCATCAACTTGCTTTCCAAGAAAGATATTGTCCGAGGCCTTCCTAACTTGAAATTCATCAAAGATCATCTTTGTTCTTCTTGTGAGCTTTGTAAAGCTAAACGGAGTAGTTTCAAGACAAAGACTACACCAAGCTCTAAAGGACGGTTAGATCTTCTTCATATAGATTTGTGTGGTCCCATGCGTGTTCAAAGTATCAATGGGAAGAAATACGTTATGGTAATTGTCGATGACTACTCAAGGTACACATGGACTCACTTCTTGATGTCCAAGGAAGAAACACCCGATGTTCTCATCAGCTTCCTTAAAGTGATACAACGTGGTCTTCAAGCTCAAGTTAAAGTGGTTCGTACTGACAGAGGTACATAATTTTTTAATTCAAAACTGAGAAACTATTTTGAAGCCGAAGGAATTGAACATGAAACATCTATTGCTCGAACACCCGAACAAAAAGGCGTTGTTGAAAGACGAAACCGTACTTTAGTTGAGGCTGCTCGAACATTATTATCCGCTTCAAAACTTCTATTATACTTTTGGGCCGAAGCCGTGTCAACCGCATGCTACACACAAAACCGCTCCTTAATTATCCCAAGACACGAAAAGACACCATATCACATAATTAATGATCGCAAACCTTCACTCAAACACCTTCATGGTTTTGGATGTACGTGTTACATTATTCGAGATGGTGAAAATCTAGACAAGATGAAATAGAAAGGTGATGCATGCATTTTAGTGGGATATGCAACTCAGTCTAAGGGATACAGAGTATACAACAAGAGAACAAAATTGATAGTCGAGACTATTCATATCAGATTTGATGAATTCCAAGAAATGGCACTTGAACAAAACAGTTTAAGTCCCGATCCACAACGACAAACGACTTCCGTTCACAACCGCACGAAACTCGGAACTCAAGACCACAATAATGAACTGTCAAGTTCAAAGCTCGTTCCTGAACATGTTCCTAGAGCAGATATGACAGTGGACACGACACTTGAAGAGTTGGAAATGTTATATGGACCAATGTATGATGAATATTTCACGGGGGAGAAACAAGTTGCATCGAAGTCTTCCGCTGTCACTCATGATACGAATGATGATACCGACATCATCAACAAAAGGATACAACTTCATCTACTTCAACACGGGTTGTTGCAGATTTACCTCCTCAGAATATCACTTCAACAATAGATCCTACAACATCCACAACTACTGTCATTGCTCCAGAGAGCACAAATCAAGTAGACGGTGCATTATCTGACGATGACGATTTTCACAACCCATTCGGTACACCGGTACACGAAACTGGAGAGTCCTCTACTCGCCATGTTGATCCGTCAAATATGCATACGTTTTATCAACGACATCCTTCAACACATCATTGGACCCGAGATCATCCTTTGGTTCACGTAATTGGAAACCCTTCACAGCCTGTTAGTACAAGACGACAACTAGCAACCGATGGCGATGTTTGTATGTTCGCACTCGCCGTGAGTACTGCTGAACCGAAAAACATCAAAGAAGCCATGGCTGATCATGCTTGGATTGAATCGATGAAGGATGAACTTCAACAATTTGAAAGACTTAAAGTCTAGGAACTTGTTAACAGACCATACGATGTGATTCCATTAAATCTTCATTAGATCTGGAAAAACAAGATGGATGAAGGGAATACGATCATCAAGAACAAAGCTAGGCTAGTGGCTAAGGGGTGTGGCCAGAAAGAGGGAATTGATTTTGACGAATCATTTGCACCAGTTGCTCGTATGGAAGCGGTCAGGAATTTCCTTTCTTATGCTGCACATAAGGGATTCACTGTCTATCAAATGGACGTAAAGACGGCGTTTCTTAACGGTCCTTTGAAGTAAGAAGTCTATGTCACACAGCCGAAAGGATTCGTCAATCCTCATTATCCTGACAAGGTGTATCGTCTCCACAAAGCACTATATGGACTAAAGCAAGCTCCAAGGGCGTGGTACGACGAGCTCTCGAAATTTCTGGTATCCAAAGGTTTCTCAAAAGGTTCCATTGATCTAACTCTGTTCACTTATAAATATGGGGATGACATTTTGCTTGTGCAAATTTATGTTGATGACATTATTTTCGGGTCTACAAACCCAAAACTTTCAAAATGGTTTTAAAAAGTCATGCACAACAAATTTGAAATGTCAATGATGGGCGAACTAAAATTCTTTCTAGGAATTCAAGTTCACCAATCCCCAAGTGGTACTTTATAAACCAAGCTAAGTATTGTCAAGAGATAATCAAAAAGCATGGTATGACTTCATGTGACCTCGTTGGGACACCATTATCAAGCACATCGCTAGATGCTGACTTGGAGGGAAATGCCATCGATCAAACGAGATATCATTCCATGATTGGTTCCCTAATGTACTTAACAGCAAGCAGACCTGATATTTCACAAGCTACGTGTTATTGTGCACGATATCAAGCACGACCCACTGAAAAGCACCTCAAGGAGGTTAAATGGATCTTTCGGTACCTTAAGAATACCATTCATTTGGGACTCTTGTATCTGAGGGAAACCGGTTTCTTTCTAACAGCCTATTCAGATTCAGATCATGCAGGGTGTCTTGATACACGAAAAAGTACTTCTGGTGGTTCACAATTTCTAGGTCAAGATAAGCTTGTGGGATGGTCTTCCAAGAAGCAGGATTGCACGTCACTTTCATCAGCCGAAGCAGAGTATGTGTCTCTATCTGCGTGTTGTGCTCAAGTTCTTTGGATGAGAACACAACTCACGGATTATGGCTTCCACTTTGATAAAGTACCTATGTACTGTGACTCAAAGTCAGCCATAACCATCTCCTGCTATCCGGTACAGCATTCACGCACGAAGCACATTGATGTCCGATACCACTTCATTAAGGAACAAGTTGAAAGAGGTATCGTTGAATTATACTTTGTTGGAACGGATTACCAATTAGCCGACTTGTTTACGAAAGCTCTGTCGAAAGATAGGTTTGAGTACCTTGTTAGGCAAATTGGTATGAGATGTTTGACTCTAGCGGATCTGGAGATTCTGGCAAAGGTGCCTGCTTGATTTATCTATCAAACATCTACCTGTAAATATCTTTGAAAAAGCAAAATACAAAAATATAAAACATATAAAAACAAAACACAAAAATAAAAATCTTTCAAAATCCAAAAATATTCTTCTCGACATGTCTTTCAGTATCGATAATATGGACGTGCCTAGAAATGTCGCTCAATAACGACACGGGTGTGTACATAAAGTTCGAATGAAAGTTGTAAATATTTTTCAAAACATGTCATTTCTTCTTTTAATAGAGGAAATTGTCTATTTTGGACAATATTTCCAAACAACGGGTAGAGCAATCTATCACGAGTTGAGCTTGTCACAAAACATTCAACATTTTGAGCTCAACACAATGGCTTGTAATCACTTTCAGATTGCAACCCGGATCTATATTCATGGGGGAGTGTACGATTTCGTGCTCTTACCCTCAGCAAAAGAAGAGAAATCTTCTTACACTTGACTGGATTCGTCAAGACATTCAAAGTCTAGGAACTCAAGTTTATGCTTTAGAAAAACCTCTTCGCAAAAAATAAATAGGATTTTTCAAAAAGCGTTGAACACAATTTTTTCAAGAATTTCTCAATGATTATTCAAAATCTTTCAAAAATTGTGTGTTCAACAAACTCCCATCCTCAAAAATAAAAATGTAGATCATATCCTCACAATGACAATTCAATTGGATCAATTTTTGAGGGGGAGCATTTTAACTTCATGCAAAAAGATTAACACATCTTTCTCCCAAAGATTTTCAAGAATATTTTTAAAAATATATTTTAATCAAATTTGGTATCTCTAATATCAAAAGATTTTATATATTAGAGATAGGGGAAAAATGTGATTAAAATGTGATCTAATATAAGACTCAAGCACTTTAACTCTTACCTACATGTGCGAAACACTTTCGTTTATCGATGCACATGTGAAGGGGGAGCATTTCTGAAACGACAAAACTAGCAAGGTGTTAAATGTTTTTCAAACACTTTGTTAGAATTTAAAGTGGTTTTCATGGTTACGATCAAATACCCACAACATCTTTAATTCACGACGTTATTGGTGTCAAAAGGGTGGTTAGGTTTAAATCCTATGATCCAACCAGAACTGGAGGGATCTTCCCAGGGACAATCCAATAGATTATTAGAAGTCCTTAGGAAAGATGGAGTAGAACGTGAATGTAGCAGAATGCCGACTAAGTACTGATGCTAGCACTGGAACAATCACAACAAGGTGCTAGTAATGATGTCTTGGTAAGCATTGAAGGGGTTGAAGAATGAAAAAGAAATTTAAGGATAAAGGGTGTAAATAAATTAGCCCTCCATACAACTTAGGCAGAAACCAGGTCAACACATCATGAAGAAAATCTCATCATGGACCCAGTGATGTATGCACAACCCTTTCCTAGCTACTCAGGCTTCTCTCAAAAGAAGTTTGTTTTATTGTCACAGAGAACAACATGACTTCTATTGACTTTCTCACTTTGAGATAGTTGATATTGAATAGGTGGCATCTGCTCCAGCCTCTGACCACTAACAGTGCACAAATTGAGTCTAGAGACAAGAGATCAATCAAATCTCATTAGGACATACGGATGAAGATCAAAATATTCCTACGCTATATCCTTGTGATATTGCTAGAACACTCAGAGTGATACTACTTAGTATTCATAATGATGAGTGGAAATCCATCAAGTGTTAACATCAAACAGCACTCCGGTAGGTCATATGCAAGATTCTTTATGAATTGAACATGTGTAAAACTGAAAAGCAACAGTGGTTTGATTCTGAATTGATTCAAACTCGTTTCAGGTTTCTACGCAATATCTTTATGGTCTTGCCAGAACATTCAGAGTGATATTCATTAATATTCACAGTGACGAATGGAAATCCTTCTAGCGTCAACATCAAACAGCGCTACGATGGGTGACTTGTGAGATTCTTATGAATCAAGCTTGTGTCAACTGGAAAGCAACAATGGTAAGATTCTTTATGAATCACACTTGTTCCAGGAATTTGAATTGACGACTTTAATCAAGCGGATATCTATCCAATTGATTCACTCTTTATGTTCGCAGTCTTGCTTTGAGACGGTCGAGTAAAGAGAACGGCTAGTACAGCCGCGAAACCCTGTCAAGGAGATTCTTAATTGAATCTACCTAATCACAGGTATGGTATTCAATATCGTATAACGGTCTTCACCGACCGGGGGTAAAACGCTACCGATTTAGGACGAATGTCAAAGCCATTCAGTCCGTGTCTATGTTTTGTCTCGAGAAGGTGGCATTACGGTGTACTCAGCAAAGTCAAAGATTTAAAACCACATACTCATGCCTAAAGAAATATTCAACAATAAATAGTGTGAGCATGTGGATGAAGACACAAGATCGCAAGATGGCAAAGACAAGTCAAGGATGATTTGAAGATCTCAAACTTAAAGACAAAGTCGAAAGACGATGACAAAGGCTCAAAGATCACAACATGAAGGAACAAGACTACGATTACACGTTCAAGACTCATTTATGGCGAGATTAGTAATCTCTACAAATTTCCTAAATGACCAAGGTTTATGACCTCTCATTGGGGGAGATTGTTAGCCTCAAAATATTGAGTCAAACAAGAATGCTCGGTCATATGTTTATTATGTATCGTATTTTAGAACGTTGTAATAGGTAGTGTATTAGTCGTGTTGTTCATTAATAAGTAACTAAAGCCCAAAAGGAAAGCCCGGCCCATGTAGTATAGTCCATACAAGCCCACATGTAGGGGGACTATAAATACCCTTCCTAGCATGTTAGGAAGGGTGTTGGTCATTTCATTTTCTCTCAATCTAATATCACATAGTTTCTCCAACCATTTTCTCTGTACTTTCTCTCACTACTTTCTCTTTCTAGAATTCATCTTCTTCATCTATTTTATTTCTTTAATTCGTGCTATATCATCTAAATATATGGGACAACAGAAGTTAAAAGGAGCATCTTTCTCAAGACGATGTGTCATAGATCGAGTACTTTTCGAAAAGTCTTTGATGA